>JAJJWX010002376.1:0-1481914 GCA_023529315.1 Papaver bracteatum | reverse complement strand
ATGAATGTGTTGAGGATTTCCTTTCTACCCAAGATGGAAAATGCTTAGACACTGTTTTTGGATGGATCTATCATGATGTTGGATGTTTGCAGTATTATTAAGGATGTATTGTCTCAAATGAGACAATCTGTTCAAGAAATACAATCTTCCATTCGTATACGATCAAATGAAGTTTCTGAATACATGATCTCAAGCAAGAAGACCACCAAAGTGATCCGCAAGTGCCTTGCAAATCTTAAGAACAACAAGAAAAACGATACCGAAAGTAGCTTGCTAGCAGAAGTTGAAGCTACAACTCTAGCCGTTTTTGAATCTATACTGTCCTTTGTTTCTGTGCCAAAACAAAACAAGTCTTTGATCTCTAAATTGACGCTCACCAAGCGAGTTGCACACAGCGAAGAAACTTCCGAAGTAATGAAGGTTGAGAACATGGTAAAAGCCCTTACCAAAGGCAGTGAAGTAAACAATGCACAAAAAACATTGGGAGCCCTCGAAATGACCCTTCAAGATCTTGAAGATGGCCTAGAAACTGTTTTCAGGTGTTTAATTAAACACAGGGTTTCACTCGGCTCGGCTCGGCGTGGGCGTGGGCGTGGGCGAGGGCGAGGGCGAGGGCGAGGGCGAGGGTGAGGGTGAGGGTGAGGGTGAGGGTGTGGGTTTATCCGACCCTATCTTTTTACTGAATTTTTCCACACGTTTCTCCCACACATATAAAGAATTTTATTCTTTACCTTCTCGGTTTTGAATTCCGACAAAACATTTTACTGTATTTTTAACGGATGCTTTTACTCGTCCGACAAAAGCTGAAGCGTGAATCACGGACAGTCTGTCGCACATTGGATTCTTGGTCGAACGTTGAAATGTTTTTTGCTATAAATACGAGAGAAGAATTTCATTTGAAACCATACCTTTCAGAACTCTTCTCTCTGAAATTCTTCTTCTTCTTTTATTCTTTCAAAATTTTTATTTAAGTTTACAGAAACATTAAATAGAGTTCTTAGTTTACAGAAACATAAAAAACGAGTTGTAGTTTACAGAAACATAATTTTGTAATACTACTTCTCTGTTTACAAAAACATAGTTAGTTTACAGAAACATAAATTACTTTTTACATTTCTCTGAAACTGGTTGTAGTTTCGATTTATGTTTTTGTTTTCATTATTTGCTGCCAGTTCTAAGGGTTCTCTCTCTGTGTATGCTACACATAGAGGAGAACTAACAGTAGTTGTATCCTGGAGGTAATTTGTTAATTGTTATAGCATCTCAGAGGAGTAGCAGGCAATATTACCTTTAGCTCAGCGTATCTCATACGTGCCTCTACTAAGTTTTAAATACTATCATCAGTGCATCTCCGGTATAACAATAACACATCAGTGAGTGTTAAGTATTTTTCTCATGTTTCTTGAGTTGTTTGTTACTATTATCAGTGTAATCAAAGTATTATTTCTCAGTTGCATACGAAATTGTAACTTATTTCCAACAATCTAAAGGTAATAGCTTGCCTGATTGTAATATTGTAATATTGTGATATTGTAATTGCTGTAAGAACATGGGAAAAAATACCGTAGAAAAACCACCAAAGTTCAGTGGTAAGGACTTTAAGAGATGGCAGTCTAAAATGCTATTCTTCCTAAATGACCAAAGGTTAGATGGATATGCTTTAGAAAAACCATCGAGAAAACTTCATCGCCGTGGTAATGAAGATAAATTGGACAGGTGGAATAGGAAGAATTATTTGTGCAAGAATCATATTCTTAATTGTCTTGATGATTCCTTGTATGACTTCTATAATGCAAAAGAAGATTTTAATGCTTTTGATTTATGGGAAGCTCTAGAAGAAAAATATCATGCTGAAGCTGCTGGAAGTAAGAAATTCTTGATGGCTAAGTTCTTAGAATACAAGATGACTGACGAAAAGCCTGTGGTAGAACAGTTCGTTGAACTTCAACTCCTCATCAGCGAGATTCTTGCTGAAGGCATGACTTTTGATGAAGCTCTACAAGTATCGGCTGTGATTGAAAAGCTTCCACCCTCATGGAGCGAATACAAGAGGAGGCTGCGACACAAGACTCGTGAAATCACCATGGTGGAGCTTGGCAAAAAGATCCAGGTTGAGGAGCTTATGTGCAGCAAGGACAAGAGCATGATGCTGAGCAAAAACATGACCTACAAAGCTCATGTTTTGGATGATAAAGCTGCTTCAAAGAAAACTCCTGGAGAATCCAGCAAAATTGGTAATAGACGTAACAGACGTCGAAAACCCAGAGGTAACAATTTTAAGCCTAAGGGTGGTGTCACTAAGCACACCATCAAAGGCGACTGTTTTAATTGTGGAA
This sequence comes from Papaver bracteatum, assembly GCA_023529315.1. NCBI lineage: Eukaryota > Viridiplantae > Streptophyta > Magnoliopsida > Ranunculales > Papaveraceae > Papaver > Papaver bracteatum. The sequence goes on along the minus strand of JAJJWX010002376.1, from coordinate 1,479,578 downwards.
AACCTGGACATATGGCTAAAGACTGTAAGGCCCCTAAAAGGATCAAATATGATCCAAAACAGAAAAATAAGGCAAACCTAGTAGATGATCCTGGATACTTTACTGGCATGGTGTCTGAAGTCGACCTTGTCTCTAGTGTGACTAATGTGAGAGACTGGTGGCTTGATTCTGGAGCCACCAAGCATGTCTGTAAATTCAGAAATGCTTTCTCCTCTTATGCCATAGTAGGAGATGATGAGAAATTGTTCATGGGAAACTCTACCACCGCGAAAGTGGAGGGGAAAGGCAAGGTCGAACTGAAGTTAACTTCAGGAAAAACTCTCGCATTGAATGACGTATTTTACGTCCCAGACATATGCAAAAACCTTATCTCAGAAACCATCTTACTAGGAAAAGGATTTAAGATTGTTGCTGAATCTAATACTGTTGTCCTTTCTAAGCATGGTGAATTCGTAGGAAAAGGTTATGTTACCGATAACATGATTAAGCTTAGTGTATCTGATTTGAAATTGAATGTTAATGCATCTTCTTCTGCTTATGTTTGTGACTCTTCACATGTTTGGCATGATAGACTTGGGCATGTTAATCTAAAATCTCTAGAAAGACTTGCTAATTTAGGTTGCATACCAAAAATAAACTTTGATAAAAATCAAAGATGTGAAATCTGTGTTGAATCTAAATATACAAGAAAACCGTTTAATAAAAGGATTGAACGTAAAACAGTTCCTTTGGAACTAATACACTCGGATTTAGGAGATTTGAAATCAACACCAACAAGAAGTGGTAAAAAATGGTACATCACTTTTATAGATGATTACTCACGCTATTGTCAGGTTCATCTTCTTAGAAGTAAAGATGAAGCCTTAGAGGCCTTCAAATTTTATAAAATTGAAGTAGAAACCCAAAAAGGAGTTAAAATTAAAACTCTTAGGTCAGATCGTGGCGGTGAGTATGTGATACCCATAGGTGAGTTTTGTAAACATAATGGAATCATTCATGAAACAACTGCACCATATTCACCAGAATCGAATGGTGTAGCTGAAAGAAAAAAATAGAACACTCATAGATATGGTAAATGCTATGTTGACAAGTTCAGGGTTATCTTCGAACTTGTGGGGGGAAGCTATCCTTTCTGCTTGCTATATTTTGAACCGAGTTCCATTTAAAAAATCTGATAAAACTCCTTATGAATTGTGGAATGGTAAACAACCTTCCTATGCATACTTTAAAGTGTGGGGGTGTTTGGCCAAGGTGGCCATTCCTCATCCCAAGAAAACTAAATTAGGTCCTAAAACAATTGACTGTGTTTTCTTAGGGTATCCTGAGCATACAATTGCATACAGGTTCTTGGTCATCAGTCCTGACCATAATAACATTGGTCAGAACACCATATTGGAATCTAGAGATGCTGTGTTTTATGAACACATTTTTCCTTTAAGGTCTGGACCTCGAAAAAGGGTCCATGATGACCTCCCGGATGTTCCATCGATTAGTCAAACTCCAACTTTGGAGTATGAGACTGAACTGAGAAGAAGTAAAAGGGTAAGAACTGAAACAAGTTTTGGCCCAGATTTTTTGACTCTAACGGTAGAGTCTGAACCCCAAACCTACAAAGAAGCTATGACTTCTCCAGAAGCTCCTTTCTGGGAAGAAGCTTCATTAAATGAATGGGAGTCCATTCAGCAAAATGAAACTTGGGAGCTTGTAGATTTACCTCCTGGTAGTAAATCCATAGGTTGTAAATGGGTGTTCAAAAGGAAACTTAGAACAGATGGAACTATAGATAAATATAAAGCTAGGTTGGTAGCTAAAGGCTATAAACAACAGGAAGGATTAGATTTCTTCGATACTTATTCACCAGTCTCTAGAATCACCTCGATTAGGATGTTGATTGCTATAGCTTCAATTTATGATTTGCATATACATCAGATGGATGTTAAAACTGCATTTTTATATGGTGAATTGAATGAAGAAATTTATATGGATCAACCTGAAGGCTTTATTGTAAAAGGTTGTGAAAACAAAGTATGCAAGTTGAACAAATCTCTTTACGGTTTAAAACAAGCACCTAAACAATGGCATGAAAAATTTGATCATGTTATGATAACTAATGGTTTCAAGGTTAATGAATCTGATAAATGTGTTTACATTAAATCTGTGGATGATTCTCATGTTATTGTGTGCCTATATGTTGATGATATGCTCATATTAGGCAGTAACCTTGATATTATTAATAACATTAAAAGCATGCTTAGAGATAATTTTGACATGAAAGACTTAGGCCCTACTGATGTAATCTTAGGGATGAAAATCAGAAAGACGTCTGATGGATATAGTCTTAGTCAATCTCATTATGCTGAAACCGTATTAAAGAGATTTAATTATGAAAATGCTAAACCTGCATCTACTCCTTTTGATCCCACTTGTAAACTGAAAAAGAACAAGGGTAAGGGTATTGATCAACTTGAGTATTCTCGCATTATTGGTAGTCTTATGTATTTGATGAACTGTACAAGACCTGATATTGCTTACTCTGTGAGTAGATTAAGCAGGTATACTTGCAACCCAGGGCAGGATCACTGGTATGCTCTCTTTAGAGTTTTACGTTACCTGAGAGGGACCTCAAACTATTGCTTAAGTTTTGGGAAGTATCCTGCTGTACTGGAAGGGTATTGTGATGCCAACTGGATATCAGACTCAGAAGAGTGCAAGTCTACTAGTGGGTACATCTTCTTACTTGAGAGGTGTGTCTGTCTCATGGAAGTCCACCAAACAGACATGTATAGCTAAATCCACTATGGAGTCTGAATTTATAGCCTTGGAAAAAGCTGGAGAGGAAGCTGAATGGATACGATGTTTCCTGGGAGGACTTCCACTCTGGCCCAAGCCTGTGTCTTCAATCGCAATCCACTGTGACAGTAAAGCTGCTCTTGGTTGCGCAAAGAACAATGTATACAACGGGAAGTCTATACATATACGAAGAAGACACAAGACGGTGAAACAACTACTCTCTACTGGTATTATCTCGATAGACTTTGTAAAATCCAAAGATAATCTTGCAGATCCTTTGACGAAAGGCTTAACCAGAGAGGAAGTTAAATTTACATCGAGGGGGATGGGACTTAAGCTCATTGAATAAATCACCATGAAGGATACTCAACCTTGTGATTGGATTTCCAAAATCAAGGTTCAATGAGACAACTAATTTATGGTGATATTGGGTAAAGCACTATCTTTGTCCCTCCCTATGGTGTAATTTGTGCGATAGTGCTACCTGCAGAATTAAGGATGATCTTTTGCGATCTTAATGGGTACCATGGCTTTGATTAAAGCGGGGTGTGGCAGGACACTCTTTATGGACTCACCTTTGTGGATGTTGGAAGTGGGGCCGCTTCCTATGAGAATTTGAGCTGATTCTCTAGAGACATTCATTAAGTCCGGGATTTTAGCCCACGGCCAAAATGGGCACAACCGCAAGAGCTTGGCACCTGTTTTCTTCGGTTGAGGCATCAAGTGTGGCTGTTATTTCTGAATTGCATTCATTGTTGGCGGTTCAAGACATTGCGTTCACCGTATCAACAAGCAGTTCAGGTAACCTCTCACTAAGTTAAGGTTCAATCCTTGGGACACCTTAGCCTATATTGTTGCCTTATGTTTTCTCGTGTTTTATCGAAATGTTTTATTATTCATGTGGGGGATTGTTAGAAAAAACAATGTTTTGTTTTAATCAAAAAATGCATGGACCATGTTTTGATCCCAAGACCTATTACTCCCTAGATGTTTTTTCATGTGAATGAATAAAACATTAGTCCCATATAGACTAAAACACTTAGAGTTTTAGACTTAAATAGCATTGGTTTAGCCTTAAGGGTATGGCCCTTTGGGTCTTTAGACCTTTGTGTATGGGGAAAGCCCTAGACTATGGCAAGGTTGCCTAAACCTTATTGCATTTCTTATTGCCTTTCCCGTTCGCGCGGTGCTTCACACAGAAGCACGCACGCTCGGCTCGGCTCGGCTCGGCGTGGGCGTGGGCGTGGGCGTGGGCGTGGGCGTGGGCGAGGGCGAGGGAGAGGGAGAGGGAGAGGGTGAGGGTGAGGGTGTGGGTGTGGGTGTGGGTTTATCCGACCCTATCTTTTTACTGAATTTTTCCACACGTTTCTCCCACACATATAAAGAATTTTATTCTTTGCCTTCTCGGTTTTGGGTGTCCGACCCGTGTGCAAAAAACCTCGTGAAGCATCTTTGAAAAAATGTCGTTGTAACACCTGTGCACCTCGAGAAGAATCTCGAAAAATTTGAATTCCGACAAAACATTTTACTGTATTTTTAACGGATGCTTTTACTCGTCCGACAAAAGCTGAAGCGTGAATCACGGACAGTCTGTCGCACATTGGATTCTTGGTCGAACGTTGAAATGTTTTTTGCTATAAATACGAGAGAAGAATTTCATTTGAAACCATACCTTTCAGAACTCTTCTCTCTGAAATTCTTCTTCTTCTTTTATTCTTTCAGAAATTTTATTTAAGTTTACAGAAACATTAAATAGAGTTCTTAGTTTACAGAAACATAAAAAACGAGTTGTAGTTTACAGAAACATAATTTTGTAATACTACTTCTCTGTTTACAAAAACATAGTTAGTTTACAGAAACATAAATTACTTTTTACATTTCTCTGAAACTGGTTGTAGTTTCGATTTATGTTTTTGTTTTCATTATTTGCTGCCAAGTTCTAAGGGTTCTCTCTGTGTATGCTACACATAGAGGAGAACTAACAGTAGTTGTATCCTGGAGGTAATTTGTTAATTGTTATAGCATCTCAGAGGAGTAGCAGGCAATATTACCTTTAGCTCAGCGTATCTCATACGTGCCTCTACTAAGTTTTAAATACTATCATCAGTGCATCTCCGGTATAACAATAACACATCAGTGAGTGTTAAGTATTTTTCTCATGTTTCTTGAGTTGTTTGTTACTATTATCAGTGTAATCAAAGTATTATTTCTCAGTTGCATACGAAATTGTAACTTATTTCCAACAATCTAAAGGTAATAGCTTGCCTGATTGTAATATTGTAATATTGTGATATTGTAATTGCTGTAAGAACATGGGAAAAAATACCGTAGAAAAACCACCAAAGTTCAGTGGTAAGGACTTTAAGAGATGGCAGTCTAAAATGCTATTCTTCCTAAATGACCAAAGGTTAGATGGATATGCTTTAGAAAAACCATCGAGAAAACTTCATCGCCGTGGTAATGAAGATAAATTGGACAGGTGGAATAGGAAGAATTATTTGTGCAAGAATCATATTCTTAATTGTCTTGATGATTCCTTGTATGACTTCTATAATGCAAAAGAAGATTTTAATGCTTTTGATTTATGGGAAGCTCTAGAAGAAAAATATCATGCTGAAGCTGCTGGAAGTAAGAAATTCTTGATGGCTAAGTTCTTAGAATACAAGATGACTGACGAAAAGCCTGTGGTAGAACAGTTCGTTGAACTTCAACTCCTCATCAGCGAGATTCTTGCTGAAGGCATGACTTTTGATGAAGCTCTACAAGTATCGGCTGTGATTGAAAAGCTTCCACCCTCATGGAGCGAATACAAGAGGAGGCTGCGACACAAGACTCGTGAAATCACCATGGTGGAGCTTGGCAAAAAGATCCAGGTTGAGGAGCTTATGTGCAGCAAGGACAAGAGCATGTTGCTGAGCAAAAACATGACCTACAAAGCTCATGTTTTGGATGATAAAGCTGCTTCAAAGAAAACTCCTGGAGAATCCAACAAAATTGGTAATAGACGTAACAGACGTCGAAAACCCAGAGGTAACAATTTTAAGCCTAAGGGTGGTGTCACTAAGCACACCATCAAAGGCGACTGTTTAACTGTGGAAAACCTGGACATATGGCTAAAGACTGTAAGGCCCCTAAAAGGATCAAATATGATCCAAAACAGAAAAATAAGGCAAACCTAGTAGATGATCCTGGATACTTTACTGGCATGGTGTCTGAAGTCGACCTTGTCTCTAGTGTGACTAATGTGAGAGACTGGTGGCTTGATTCTGGAGCCACCAAGCATGTCTGTAAATTCAGAAATGCTTTCTCCTCTTATGCCATAGTAGGAGATGATGAGAAATTGTTCATGGGAAACTCTACCACCGCGAAAGTGGAGGGGAAAGGCAAGGTCGAACTGAAGTTAACTTCAGGAAAAACTCTCGCATTGAATGACGTATTTTACGTCCCAGACATATGCAAAAACCTTATCTCAGAAACCATCTTACTAGGAAAAGGATTTAAGATTGTTGCTGAATCTAATACTGTTGTCCTTTCTAAGCATGGTGAATTCGTAGGAAAAGGTTATGTTACCGATAACATGATTAAGCTTAGTGTATCTGATTTGAAATTGAATGTTAATGCATCTTCTTCTGCTTATGTTTGTGACTCTTCACATGTTTGGCATGATAGACTTGGGCATGTTAATCTCAAATCTCTAGAAAGACTTGCTAATTTAGGTTGCATACCAAAAATAAACTTTGATAAAAATCAAAGATGTGAAATCTGTGTTGAATCTAAATATACAAGAAAACCGTTTAATAAAAGGATTGAACGTAAAACAGTTCCTTTGGAACTAATACACTCGGATTTAGGAGATTTGAAATCAACACCAACAAGAAGTGGTAAAAAATGGTACATCACTTTTATAGATGATTACTCACGCTATTGTCAGGTTCATCTTCTTAGAAGTAAAGATGAAGCCTTAGAGGCCTTCAAATTTTATAAAATTGAAGTAGAAACCCAAAAAGGAGTTAAAATTAAAACTCTTAGGTCAGATCGTGGCGGTGAGTATGTGATACCCATAGGTGAGTTTTGTAAACATAATGGAATCATTCATGAAACAACTGCACCATATTCACCAGAATCGAATGGTGTAGCTGAAAGAAAAATAGAACACTCATAGATATGGTAAATGCTATGTTGACAAGTTCAGGGTTATCTTCGAACTTGTGGGGGAAGCTATCCTTTCTGCTTGCTATATTTTGAACCGAGTTCCATTTAAAAAATCTGATAAAACTCCTTATGAATTGTGGAATGGTAAACAACCTTCCTATGCATACTTTAAAGTGTGGGGGTGTTTGGCCAAGGTGGCCATTCCTCATCCCAAGAAAACTAAATTAGGTCCTAAAACAATTGACTGTGTTTTCTTAGGTTTCCTGAGCATACAATTGCATACAGGTTCTTGGTCATCAGTCCTGACCATAATAACATTGGTCAGAACACCATATTGGAATCTAGAGATGCTGTGTTTTATGAACACATTTTTCCTTTAAGGTCTGGACCTCGAAAAAGGGTCCATGATGACCTCCCGGATGTTCCATCGATTAGTCAAACTCCAACTTTGGAGTATGAGACTGAACTGAGAAGAAGTAAAAGGGTAAGAACTGAAACAAGTTTTGGCCCAGATTTTTTGACTCTAACGGTAGAGTCTGAACCCCAAACCTACAAAGAAGCTATGACTTCTCCAGAAGCTCCTTTCGGGAAGAAGCTTCATTAAATGAATGGGAGTCCATTCAGCAAAATGAAACTTGGGAGCTTGTAGATTTACCTCCTGGTAGTAAATCCATAGGTTGTAAATGGGTGTTCAAAAGGAAACTTAGAACAGATGGAACTATAGATAAATATAAAGCTAGGTTGGTAGCTAAAGGCTATAAACAACAGGAAGGATTAGATTTCTTCGATACTTATTCACCAGTCTCTAGAATCACCTCGATTAGGATGTTGATTGCTATAGCTTCAATTTATGATTTGCATATACATCAGATGGATGTTAAAACTGCATTTTTATATGGTGAATTGAATGAAGAAATTTATATGGATCAACCTGAAGGCTTTATTGTAAAAGGTTGTGAAAACAAAGTATGCAAGTTGAACAAATCTCTTTACGGTTTAAAACAAGCACCTAAACAATGGCATGAAAAATTTGATCATGTTATGATAACTAATGGTTTCAAGGTTAATGAATCTGATAAATGTGTTTACATTAAATCTGTGGATGATTCTCATGTTATTGTGTGCCTATATGTTGATGATATGCTCATATTAGGCAGTAACCTTGATATTATTAATAACATTAAAAGCATGCTTAGAGATAATTTTGACATGAAAGACTTAGGCCCTACTGATGTAATCTTAGGGATGAAAATCAAAGACGTCTGATGGATATAGTCTTAGTCAATCTCATTATGCTGAAACCGTATTAAAGAGATTTAATTATGAAAATGCTAAACCTGCATCTACTCCTTTTGATCCCACTTGTAAACTGAAAAAGAACAAGGGTAAGGGTATTGATCAACTTGAGTATTCTCGCATTATTGGTAGTCTTATGTATTTGATGAACTGTACAAGACCTGATATTGCTTACTCTGTGAGTAGATTAAGCAGGTATACTTGCAACCCAGGGCAGGATCACTGGTATGCTCTCTTTAGAGTTTTACGTTACCTGAGAGGGACCTCAAACTATTGCTTAAGTTTTGGGAAGTATCCTGCTGTACTGGAAGGGTATTGTGATGCCAACTGGATATCAGACTCAGAAGAGTGCAAGTCTACTAGTGGGTACATCTTCTTACTTGGAGGTGCGTCTGTCTCATGGAAGTCCACCAAACAGACATGTATAGCTAAATCCACTATGGAGTCTGAATTTATAGCCTTGGAAAAAGCTGGAGAGGAAGCTGAATGGATACGATGTTTCCTGGGAGGAATTCCACTCTGGCCCAAGCCTGTGTCTTCAATCGCAATCCACTGTGACAGTAAAGCTGCTCTTGGTTGCGCAAAGAACAATGTATACAACGGGAAGTCTATACATATACGAAGAAGACACAAGACGGTGAAACAACTACTCTCTACTGGTATTATCTCGATAGACTTTGTAAAATCCAAAGATAATCTTGCAGATCCTTTGACGAAAGGCTTAACCAGAGAGGAAGTTAAATTTACATCGAGGGGATGGGACTTAAGCTCATTGAATAAATCACCATGAAGGATACTCAACCTTGTGATTGGATTTCCAAAATCAAGGTTCAATGAGACAACTAATTTATGGTGATATTGGGTAAAGCACTATCTTTGTCCCTCCCTATGGTGTAACTGTGCGATAGTGCTACCTGCAGAATTAAGGATGATCTTTTGCGATCTTAATGGGTACCATGGCTTTGATTAAAGCGGGTGTGGCAGGACACTCTTTATGGACTCACCTTTGTGGATGTTGGAAGTGGGGCCGCTTCCTATGAGAATTTGAGCTGATTCTCTAGAGACATTCATTAAGTCCGGGATTTTAGCCCACGGCCAAAATGGGCACAACCGCAAGAGCTTGGCACCTGTTTTCTTCGGTTGAGGCATCAAGTGTGGCTGTTATTTCTGAATTGCATTCATTGTTGGCGGTTCAAGACATTGCGTTCACCGTATCAACAAGCAGTTCAGGTAACCTCTCACTAAGTTAAGGTTCAATCCTTGGGACACCTTAGCCTATATTGTTGCCTTATGTTTTCTCGTGTTTTATCGAAATGTTTTATTATTCATGTGGGGGATTGTTAGAAAAAAACAATGTTTTGTTTTAATCAAAAAATGCATGGACCATGTTTTGATCCCAAGACCTATTACTCCCTAGATGTTTTTTCATGTGAATGAATAAAACATTAGTCCCATATAGACTAAAACACTTAGAGTTTTAGACTTAAATAGCATTGGTTTAGCCTTAAGGGTATGGCCCTTTGGGTCTTTAGACCTTTGTGTATGGGGAAAGCCCTAGACTATGGCAAGGTTGCCTAAACCTTATTGCATTTCTTATTGCCTTTCCCGTTCGCGCGGTGCTTCGCACAGAAGCACGCACGCTCGCTCGGCTCGGCTCGGCTCGGCTCGGCGTGGGCGTGGGCGTGGGCGAGGGCGAGGGCGAGGGAGAGGGAGAGGGAGAGGGTGAGGGTGAGGGTGTGGGTGTGGGTGTGGGTTTATCCGACCCTATCTTTTTACTGAATTTTTCCACACGTTTCTCCCACACATATAAAGAATTTTATTCTTTGCCTTCTCGGTTTTGGGTGTCCGACCCGTGTGCAAAAACCTCGTGAAGCATCTTTGAAAAAATGTCGTTGTAACACCTGTGCACCTCGAGAAGAATCTCGAAAAATTTTGAATTCCGACAAAACATTTTACTGTATTTTTAACGGATGCTTTTACTCGTCCGACAAAAGCTGAAGCGTGAATCACGGACAGTCTGTCGCACATTGGATTCTTGGTCGAACGTTGAAATGTTTTTTGCTATAAATACGAGAGAAGAATTTCATTTGAAACCATACCTTTCAGAACTCTTCTCTCTGAAATTCTTCTTCTTCTTTATTCTTTCAGAAATTTTATTTAAGTTTACAGAAACATTAAATAGAGTTCTTAGTTTACAGAAACATAAAAAACGAGTTGTAGTTTACAAAAACATAATTTTGTAATACTACTTCTCTGTTTACAAAAACATAGTTAGTTTACAGAAACATAAATTACTTTTTACATTTCTCTGAAACTGGTTGTAGTTTCGATTTATGTTTTTGTTTTCATTATTTGCTGCCAAGTTCTAAGGGTTCTCTCTGTGTATGCTACACATAGAGGAGAACTAACAGTAGTTGTATCCTGGAGGTAATTTGTTAATTGTTATAGCATCTCAGAGGAGTAGCAGGCAATATTACCTTTAGCTCAGCGTATCTCATACGTGCCTCTACTAAGTTTTAAATACTATCATCAGTGCATCTCCGGTATAACAATAACACATCAGTGAGTGTTAAGTATTTTTCTCATGTTTCTTGAGTTGTTTGTTACTATTATCAGTGTAATCAAAGTATTATTTCTCAGTTGCATACGAAATTGTAACTTATTTCCAACAATCTAAAGGTAATAGCTTGCCTGATTGTAATATTGTAATATTGTGATATTGTAATTGTTGTAAGAACATGGGAAAAAATACCGTAGAAAAACCACCAAAGTTCAAAGGGTAAGGACTTTAAGAGATGGCAGTCTAAAATGCTATTCTTCCTAAATGACCAAAGGTTAGATGGATATGCTTTAGAAAAACCATCGAGAAAACTTCATCGCCGTGGTAATGAAGATAAATTGGACAGGTGGAATAGGAAGAATTATTTGTGCAAGAATCATATTCTTAATTGTCTTGATGATTCCTTGTATGACTTCTATAATGCAAAAGAAGATTTTAATGCTTTTGATTTATGGGAAGCTCTAGAAGAAAAATATCATGCTCAAGTCAAAGTAAGAAATTCTTGATGGCTAAGTTCTTAGAATACAAGATGACTGACGAAAAGCCTGTGGTAGAACAGTTCGTTGAACTTCAACTCCTCATCAGCGAGATTCTTGCTGAAGGAATGACTTTTGATGAAGCTCTACAAGTATCGGCTGTGATTGAAAAGCTTCCACCCTCATGGAGCGAATACAAGAGGAGGCTACGACACAAGACTCGTGAAATCACCATGGTAGAGCTTGGCAAAAAGATCCAGGTTGAGGAGCTGATGTGCAGCAAGGACAAGAGCATGATGCTGAGCAAAAACATGTCCAACAAAGCTCATGTTTTGGACGATAAAGATGCTTCAAAGAAAACTCCGGAGAATCCAAAGAAAATGGGTAATAGACGTAACAGACGTCGAAAACCCAGAGGTAACAATTTTAAGCCTAGAGGTGGTGTCACTAAGCACACCATCAAAGGCGACTGTTTAATTGTGGTAAACCTGGACATATGGCTAAAGACTGTAAGGCCCCTAAAAGGATCAAATATGATCCAAAACAGAAAAATAAGGCAAACATAGTAGAGGACTCTGGATATTTCACTGGCATGGTGTCTGAAGTCGACCTTGTCTCTAGTATGACTAATGTGAGAGACTGGTGGCTTGATTCTGGAGCCACCAAGCATGTCTGTAAATTCAGAAATGCTTTCTCCTCCTATGCCATAGTAGGAGATGATGAGAAACTGTACATGGGAAATTCTTCCACCGCGAAAGTGGTGGGGAAAGGCAAGGTCGAACTGAAGCTAACTTCAGGAAAAACTCTCGCATTGAATGACGTATTCTACGTCCCAGACATATGCAAAAATCTCATCTCAGAAACCATCCTGCTAGGAAAAGGTTTTAAAATTGTTGCTTTAGTCCAATACTGTTGTGATTTCTAAGCATGGTGAATTCGTAGGAAAAGGTTATGTTACCGATAACATGATTAAGCTTAGTGTATCTGATTTGAAATTGAATGTTAATGCATCTTCTTCTGTTTATGTTTGTGACTCATCACATGTTTGGCATGATAGACTTGGGCATGTTAATTTCAAATCGCTAGAAAGACTTGCTAATTTAGGTTGCATACCTAAAATAAACTTTGATAAAAAACAAAGATGTGAAATCTGTGTTGAATCTAAATATGCAAGAAAACCATTTAATAAAAGTGTTGAACGTAGAACAGTTCCTTTGGAATTAATACACTCGGATTTAGGAGACTTGAAATCAACACCAACAAGAGGTGGTAGAAAATGGTATATCACTTTCATAGATGATTACTCACGATATCACAAGTTCATCTTCTTAGAAGTAAAGATGAGGCCTTAGAGGCTTTCAAGTTTTATAAACTTGAAGTAGAAACCCAAAAAGGAGTTAAAATTAAAACTCTTAGGTCAGATCGTGGCGGTGAGTATGTGATACCCATAGGTGAGTTTTGTAAACATAATGGAATCATTCATGAAACAACTGCACCATATTCACCAGAATCGAATGGTGTAGCTGAAAGAAAAAATAGAACACTCATAGATATGGTAAATGCTATGTTGACAAGTTCAGGGTTATCTTCGAACTTGTGGGGGGAAGCTATCCTTTCTGCTTGCTATATTTTGAACCGAGTTCCATTTAAAAAATCTTATAAAACTCCTTATGAATTGTGGAATGGTAAACAACCTTCCTATGCATACTTTAAAGTGTGGGGGTGTTTGGCCAAGGTGGCCATTCCTCATCCCAAGAAAACTAAATTAGGTCCTAAAACAATTGACTGTGTTTTCTTAGGGTATCCTGAGCATACAATTGCATAGGAGGTTCTTGGTCATCAATCCTCGACCATAATAACATTGGTCGAACACCATATTGGAATCTAGAGATGCTGTGTTTTATGAACACATTTTTCCTTTAAGGTCTGGACCTCGAAAAAGGGTCCATGATGACCTCCCGGATGTTCCATCGATTAGTCAAACTCCAACTTTGGAGTATGAGACTAAACTGAGAAGAAGTAAAAGGGTAAGAACTGAAACAAGTTTTGGCCCAGATTTTTTGACTCTAATGGTAGAGTCTGAACCCCAAACCTACAAAGAAGCTATGACTTCTCCAGAAGCTCCCTTATGGGAAGAAGCTTCATTAAATGAATGGGAGTCCATTCAGCAAATGAAACTTGGGAGCTTGTAGATTTACCTCCTGGTAGTAAATCCATAGGTTGTAAATGGGTGTTCAAAAGGAAACTTAGAACAGATGGAACTATAGATAAATATAAAGCTAGGTTGGTAGCTAAAGGCTATAGACAACAGGAAGGATTAGATTTCTTCGATACTTATTCACCAGTCTCTAGAATCACCTCGATTAGGATGTTGATTGCTATAGCTTCAATTTATGATTTGCATATACATCAGATGGATGTTAAAACTGCATTTTTATATGGTGAATTGAATGAAGAAATTTATATGGATCAACCTTGAAGGCTTTATTGTAAAAGGTTGTGAAAACAAAGTATGCAAGTTGAACAAATCTCTTTACGGTTTAAAACAAGCACCTAAACAATGGCATGAAAAATTTGATCATGTTATGATAACTAATGGTTTCAAGGTTAATGAATCTGATAAATGTGTTTACATTAAATCATGGATGATTCTCATGTTATTGTGTGCCTATATGTTGATGATATGCTCATATTAGGCAGTAACCTTGATATTATTAATAACATTAAAAGCATGCTTAGAGATAATTTTGACATGAAAGACTTAGGCCCTACTGATGTAATCTTAGGGATGAAAATCAGAAAGACGTCTGATGGATATAGTCTTAGTCAATCTCATTATCTTGAAACCGTATTAAAGAGATTTAATTATGAAAATGCTAAACCTCGCATCTACTCCTTTTGATCCCACTTGTAAACCGAAAAAGAACAAGGGTAAGGGTATTGATCAACTTGAGTATTCTCGCATTATTGGTAGTCTTATGTATTTGATGAACTGTACAAGACCCGATATTGCTTATTCTCATGAGTAGATTAAGCAGGTATACTTGCAACCTGTGGAGATCACTGGTATGCTCTCTTTAGAGTTTTACGTTACCTGAGAGGGACCTCAAACTATTGCTTAAGTTTTGGGAAGTATCCTGCTCATACCGGAAGGGTATTGTGATGCCAACTGGATATCAGACTCCGAAGAGTGCAAGTCTACTAGTGGGTACATCTTCTTACTTGGAGGTGCGTCTGTCTCATGGAAGTCCACCAAACAGACATGTATAGCTAAATCCACTATGGAGTCTGAATTTATAGCCTTGGAAAAAGTGGAGAGGAAGTCTGAATGGATACGATGTTTCCGGGAGGAATTCCACTCTGCCCAAGCTCAGTCTTCAATCGCAATCCACCGTGATGAAAGCCGTCGCTCTTGGTTGCGCAAAGAACAATGTATACAACGGGAAGTCTATACATATACGAAGAAGACACAAGACGGTGAAACAACTACTCTCTACTGGTATTATCTCGATAGACTTTGTAAAATCCAAAGATAATCTTGCAGATCCTTTGACGAAAGGCTTAACCAGAGAGGAAGTTAAATTTACATCGAGGGGGATGGGACTTAAGCTCATTGAATAAATCACCATGAAGGATACTCAACCTTGTGATTGGATTTCCAAAATCAAGGTTCAATGAGACAACTAATTTATGGTGATATTGGGTAAAGCACTATCTTTGTCCCTCCCTATGGTGTAACTGTGCGATAGTGCTACCTGCAGAATTAAGGATGATCTTTTGCGATCTTAATGGGTACCATGGCTTTGATTAAAGCGGGGTGTGGCAGGACACTCTTTATGGACTCACCTTTGTGGATGTTGGAAGTGGGGCTGCTTCCTATGAGAATTTGAGCTGATTCTCTAGAGACATTCATTAAGTCCGGGATTTTAGCCCACGGCCAAAATGGGCACAACCGCAAGAGCTTGGCACCTGTTTTCTTCGGTTGAGGCATCAAGTGTGGCTGTTATTTCTGAATTGCATTCATTGTTGGCGGTTCAAGACATTGCGTTCACCGTATCAACAAGCAGTTCAGGTAACCTCTCACTAAGTTAAGGTTCAATCCTTGGGACACCTTAGCCTATATTGTTGCCTTATGTTTTCTCGTGTTTTATCGAAATGTTTTATTATTCATGTGGGGGATTGTTAGAAAAAACAATGTTTTGTTTTAATCAAAAAATGCATGGACCATGTTTTGATCCCAAGACCTATTACTCCCTAGATGTTTTTTCATGTGAATGAATAAAACATTAGTCCCATATAGACTAAAACACTTAGAGTTTTAGACTTAAATAGCATTGGTTTAGCCTTAAGGGTATGGCCCTTTGGGTCTTTAGACCTTTGTGTATGGGGAAAGCCCTAGACTATGGCAAGGTTGCCTAAACCTTATTGCATTTCTTATTGCCTTTCCCGTTCGCGCGGTGCTTCGCACAGAAGCACGCACGCTCGCTCGGCTCGGCTCGGCGTGGGCGTGGGCGTGGGCGTGGGCGTGGGCGAGGGCGAGGGCGAGGGCGAGGGTGAGGGTGAGGGTGTGGGTTTATCCGACCCTATCTTTTTACTGAATTTTTCCACACGTTTCTCCCACACATATAAAGAATTTTATTCTTTACCTTCTCGGTTTTGGGTGTCCGACCCGTGTGCAAAAAACCTCGTGAAGCATCTTTAAAAAAAATGTCGTTGTAACACCTGTGCACCTCGAGAAGAATCTCGAAAAAATTTGAATTCCGACAAAACATTTTACTGTATTTTTAACGGATGCTTTTACTCGTCCGACAAAAGCAAACGCGTGAATCACGGACAGTCTGTCGCACATTGGATTCTTGGTCGAACGTTGAAATGTTTTTTGCTATAAATACGAGAGAAGAATTTCATTTGAAACCATACCTTTCAGAACTCTTCTCTCTGAAATTCTTCTTCTTCTTTTATTCTTTCAAAAATTTTATTTAAGTTTACAGAAACATTAAATAGAGTTCTTAGTTTACAGAAACATAAAAAACGAGTTGTAGTTTACAGAAACATAATTTTGTAATACTACTTCTCTGTTTACAAAAAACATAGTTAGTTTACAGAAACATAAATTACTTTTTACATTTCTCTGAAACTGGTTGTAGTTTCGATTTATGTTTTTGTTTTCATTATTTGCTGCCAAGTTCTAAGGGTTCTCTCTGTGTATGCTACACATAGAGGAGAACTAACAGTAGTTGTATCCTGGAGGTAATTTGTTATTTGTTATAGCATCTCAGAGGAGTAGCAGGCAATATTACCTTTAGCTCAGCGTATCTCATACGTGCCTCTACTAAGTTTTTTAAATACTATCATCAGTGCATCTCCGGTATAACAATAACACATCAGTGAGTGTTAAGTATTTTTCTCATGTTTCTTGAGTTGTTTGTTACTATTATCAGTGTAATCAAAGTATTATTTCTCAGTTGCATACGAAATTGTAACTTATTTCCAACACTAACAACTTACACACTTGCATTATTGATATCAAGGCTGTCATATTCCAATTGTTAGAATGGGATTGTATATAATCTGACAATTTCAGACGTGCACGTACAAATTAAATGCCAATGTTTACAGATCACTAACATAGCGGAAAGTTTTAAAGATATTAACGTGGAGATTGATAAGATTTCAAAAGATGTTTCTTGTTCGTTTTTATTATTGATTTCCTAAACTTGGACGCTTAAAATAAGCTTGCGAAGGTTCCAATGGATTTATAGGGGAACAGGGGAACAACGTATCAGAAAGGTGAACCATAAAGGATAACCAACCAAATCCACTAGGCACTTGCATCTAACTCGTATATATCAAGCCTGTCATATTCCAATTGTTGGAACCGAATTTTAAAATTAATTCGACAATATCAGACGTGCAGAACCACCGATTTTCTATATTTCATAAATGAAAGTTTTAATGCTAAAGTGAAGAAAACCTAATTGTATACATACAAGAGCAACCACCGGACATCGGCGATAACTTCGGAAGTGCACGAGACCAAAAACATTAACTAATTATAAGAGAATCTTAGCTGTGGAGATTCCTTATGTCGCGTTCGACTTTGTATATATAAGTTTCACAATAGGTATTCAATCTTCATCAAGAAAACTAAATCCAAACGAACTTTCTTCTTCTACTAATTCAATTTCAAAATGGCTTCTTTCCATGTTCGCTCTATCAGTTTACCAACAAATTCTCATCCTCTCACTCTTGCAGTGGAGGAACAATTGTGCCAACTAAAAGCATCTTCATCAATCAGCCAAAACTTATCTGGTCTCCAAAAGTTATATGAATGTGTTGAGGATTTCCTTTCTACCCAAGATGGAAAATGCTTAGACACTGTTTTGGATGGATCTATCATGATGTTGGATGTTTGCAGTATTATTAAGGATGTATTGTCTCAAATGAGACAATCTGTTCAAGAAATACAATCTTCCATTCGTATACGATCAAATGAAGTTTCTGAATACATGATCTCAAGCAAGAAGACCACCAAAGTGATCCGCAAGTGCCTTGCAAATCTTAAGAACAACAAGAAAAACGATACCGAAAGTAGCTTGCTAGCAGAAGTTGAAGCTACAACTCTAGCCGTTTTTGAATCTATACTGTCCTTTGTTTCTGTGCCAAAACAAAACAAGTCTTTGATCTCTAAATTGACGCTCACCAAGCGAGTTGCACACAGCGAAGAAACTTCCGAAGTAATGAAGGTTGAGAACATGGTAAAAGCCCTTACCAAAGGCAGTGAAGTAAACAATGCACAAAAAACATTGGGAGCCCTCGAAATGACCCTTCAAGATCTTGAAGATGGCCTAGAAACTGTTTTCAGGTGTTTAATTAAACACAGGGTTTCACTTCTCAACATCAACTAGTAGTAACATATATCGCTACTAATCCACCATTAGCATTTTCGCGTTTTATTATGAAAATGCTCATGGAATTTTGTTCACATATACTGTAAATTAGAGAAAGTAAATATCAATACAACAAATTCTTTAACTACATACATTTGTTGTTTAAATTCATCTCTATATTTTTTTTACTGGCTGCAAAATACATCTTGATTATTCTATTCATTGCAATAATTTAGCGTTCATGTTCTGTAATGGTTTATCAAAATGCCATTGACTTAATTGATGGAGTTAATTACAATAATCAAATGCAAATGGGAAATAATACTTAAAGAAATGGTGATGTAGTTAGATCGGGAACATATTCGATAAGCAATCAATATCTCACAGATGCATAACCGTTCTTAATTATTTAGGCTGTCAGGATAATTTTTTATTCTAATTGTCAGCAGAGATATAGATCCAAAAAAGGCGAATCAAAATGCATGTGTGGCTGCATACCTGTCTTGCTTACCTCCTCCACCCACCCCTTCATATAGGTAAAACAACAGTGACCTTTCTTTTGTTAATCATAAAATTATGAAAATGTTGTTAGATGAGGAACCATGAGATCCTAAAGGTAAGCGTATCACTATATGGTGGACAAAAATAATAGGTACATACGATCTTTTAGTATCGCTGCTTTGACATTGTATGAATCATCTGATAATTTGAGGGTGTTAAGATTCCAATTGCTAGCGTAGCACGCTTACATTGACTTTACTTATACCCATATACGGATTGGGCATCAAGAACAACTTTAGAATCACGTAACCCAATGGAAGAAATACTCCACTGATTAAATCGTTTGGTACTTACCAATAATATCTCAAGCTCTTTGCAAACTTGCAGAGACAAAGCGCTACTGCTAGTTGTGGCCATTAGATAGACAAGTAAAGATGAAAAGCACCTGTAAATGAGATATGCAAGGCTACCGTCCTTTTCCATATAAACTAAACAGAAGGCCTGACAAAGGGTTACAAAATATTAAATACATAACAAGCGTGTGTATCGCAACCGATTTTCTTGGTACGTTATTTCCGTTCATGTGGTTTTAGCTTATAATATTGTTCTAAGATATTGAGTACCAAAAGATGTTTCTTGTTCGTTTCTTATAAGCTTGCGAAGTTGATTGCTAGGGGAACAGGGGAACAACTCATCAACAGGAAGGTGAAACATAACGTACAACAAACCAGCACCACTACGCACTTGCATCTAACTCATATATTTCTAGGCTGTCATATTCCTATTGTTGGAACGGAATTATGTATAAGACGTGCACATACATATTGTGTGCCGGTGTTTAGAATTTGTCGCTTACATAGTTGAACGTTCTAACGTGAAGATAACCAATTAATTAATAGGAGCAACCACCAGACATGGGGTGTTAACTTCAGAAGCACACAGCAATAACTAATTTGGAGAGCTTAGTTATAGAGATTCCTTATGTTCCCTCTGACTCTCTCTATATAAGCTTCACAATAGGTCTTCATTTCTTCATCCAAAAAACTGAAATCTAATAAACTTTCTTCTTCTACTAATTCAATACAAAATGGCTTCTTTCCATGTTCGCTCCATCAGTTTACCTACAAATTCTCATCCTCTCACTCTTGCAGTGGAGGAACAATTGCGCCAATTAAAAGCATCACTACAAGAAAACATGGCTTAAGCAACTAAAATTTTAGCAAGCACCCAAAATTTTGGTCGCTTTAAGAATCAAGCTACTAAACTTGCGACCATCAAACTAGCGGCTCGGTATTCATATATATCCACTAACTTGAGCGACCACATAGAGTAGTTTAGTCGGTAAAATGCTTTTCCCTGTAAGAATATAACAACCAAAATTTTGGTTTGGTAGCTACCTACTTCGAGCTAGGATGACCAGCGATTCAATTAGTATTTGGTTGGTCAAACCTATCTGAGCGACTAAATTTAGCGACCACCCATTCATTAGAGAGATTATATGATATTTTCCGGTATGTTTCAAGCAACTAATGCTGCGACTACCGGATTACTAGGTCGCTCTTAATATATATCCACTAATTTTAGCGACCCCAATAGTTGTTTTGTCGGTAAAATATTTTTCCAGCTAAATATATAGCAACCACTTTTTCAGGGTAAGTAGCTACTTACTTTAAGATATGATGACTAGCGACTCAAAATGTGTTTGGTTGGTCGAACCTGTTTCAGCGATTTAGCACTACAAGAAAACATGGTTCAAGGGAACAAAATCTTAGCAAGATCACAAAATTTTGGTCAAGTTATCAGTTAATTTAAAAAAAAAAAAGAGTAAAGAATTTGAGAGCATTTGATGCTTTCCTACTTCTTTTTTTTTATTATATAGAATATAGTGGACGAGTGGATGGGAGTCATCCACTTTTATATCCCAATATTTCCGTTGATCCAGATTATTTTGTCGTCCAAATCAAAAACGAAAATGATTAATGCACTGAGAACTGTCCTGCGGAGAGAGAGTGTGAGATAAAAAAAAATTTTGGACCCTACATAATGGCCCAACCCCCTATTAGCTGCCCCACAGGGCGCCCCTCATAGCCACACGATCCCTTCACGGTGCATCCGCGGTACACACCTCGGTGTGTGTAACAAAGCTGAATGAAAAATGAAAAGTCAATCTTCCACCGTTGGAAACTTTGATAAGGCATTAATCCGTGTGAACTTTTGTGTGTGCATTGTAAACCATACGGATTGGGTTCAAACATAAAATGAACCGTTGGATAAAGAAGTAATCCGCGTGAACTTTGTTTTTGCACTATATTGGATTAAAAGCTTTACTTTTCTATTGGCTTATCATATAGCATACGGATTAGCTTCAACATAAAAGTAAAGAAACACAAACTTAAGGTTCAAAATAGAAAAAAATATCCGATAAGGGTGTGTCAATATCCTAGTTAGAAATTCGGGGTACGGGTGGTAGTTCGGGACGGCATACATACGGGAATTTTACGGATTTGATAAAGAAACTAGCTTCGAGATCGAAACCTGGCCAGGAGCGGACTACTATAAGTCTGAAAGTTAAATGTAAATACGACGATCACACCATTTACTGGTAAGATTCCATGGGAATATTCTCAGAAACCTTAAACCCACTCAAATTCATCAACTTCGAAATAAAAACTGGCTTCGAGATCGAAACCTGGCCAGGAGCGGGCTACTATAAGTCTGAAAGTTCGTAAGAACGATGAATCAAACCATTTAAGGGTAAGATTCCATGGGAATATTCTCGGAAACCTTAAATGTCAACTTTGAGAAAGAAACTAGCTCCGAGATTGAAACTTATTCAGGAGCGGACTACTATAAGTCGGAAGATTGGTAAGAATGATGAATGTGTACCATTTCTGGTTCACGAGCAACTGACTTATTATGGTATTCATACCGGGTATGCATACCAAAAATTTGTTGACAACATATAGCTATGTCGGTATGTGTACTGGTTACATCTCTGAACGTAAGATGATAAAATATTTTATTCCACATCTTCATTTCCTCATAATAAGGGATTGAAGTCTATATCTAGTAATCTCTGAGCCTAAGATAATAAAATATGTTATTCTACATCTTTGGTTCCTCTTATTGTAGGACTAAAGTCTATATCTAGTAATCTCTGAACGTAAGATAATAAAATATGTTATTTTATATCTTTGGATCCTCGGATTACTTTATGTACCATGTATAAATACCACATTAGTTTTAAAACCAACAGTTTATGTATCTAGGAATATCTGAACCTGAGATGGTAAAATATGTTATTCCACATCTTTGATTCCTCAGAGTGACCAGGTGTCGATAAAAATTAACTCGCGACCAGGTGTCGATCTCTGAGCCTGGTATGCATAAAATATGCAAAAATAGGTTTTTTTTAAGGTTTCGTAGAATATTCCGAAGGAATCCTACCTGTAAATGGATAAATTCGTCGTTCTTACCAATTTTTTGGCTTAGAGTAGTCAACTCAAGGTCAGGTTTCGATCTCGAAGCATGGTATGCATAGTTTCTAAAGATATTTATGGCTGGGAGTTCTTAGATTCCCAGTCGAAAGTTAATGTTTCGGCTTGGTTATCCCAACCGAAATAAGTTTTATGATTTTTTGGGGTTTTCAGAGTCAGTTATGGCTGGTAAAACCCATCCGTAACTCCAATTACGGCTGGGAAAACCCATTCGTAACTGATTTTGAAAACCCAAAAAATCATAAAACTTATTTCGTCTAGGAATTCTTTATTTCCCGTTCGTAAATAAAAAATACGGCTTGGAACACCATAATTTCCCAACCGTTTTTTGTTTCTTCGGTTGGGTTGACAAATTATCCTAACCGTTTTTTGTTTTCGTAATCGCACTTTCGGTTAGGTTATGAAAATGAAAAAAAATCGAAAATCTTTCGGTTGGGAAAACCAAGCCGAAATACGGAATTTCGGTTGGGTCGACAAACTATCCCAACCGTAATCTTTATTCACGGTTGGGAATCTAAGAACTCAGGTCATGTTCAATTATGATATATTTCGTAGTCAGTTCTTCAGAACGAGAAACTCATGTCTAACTCTAGTAATCTTTGAACCTGTGATGTTCAATTATGATATATTTCGTCTCCAGTTCATCAGAAGGAGAAACTCGGGTCTTACTCTAGTAATATTTGAACATGTGATGTTCAATTCTGATATATTTCATCTCCAGTTCATCCAAAAGAGAAACTAAGGTCCAACTTTAGTAGTCTTTGAACATGTGATGTTCAATTCTGATATATTTCGTCTCCAGTTCATCTTAATCAGAAACTTAGGTCTAACTCTGGTAATCTTTAAACCTGTGATGTTCAATTCTGATATATTTCGTCTTCAGTTCATCCGAAAGAGACACTCAAGTATAACTCTGGTAATCTTTAAACCTGTGATGTTCAATTCTGATATATTTCTTCTCTAGTTCATCTGAACCAATGTAAGACAAATATACTTCACTACCTCAGGGATTAGTTGAACTCGGACTCTCAATCTACCATCGTAAACCAAATGATACTTCATAACCTATGTGACAAATCGAAAATCAAAGCAACAATTCAAAATCTGTCATTCTGGATCGAAATCTCCTCTACCACCTACATGGCTCGAAATCTACTACCATGGATATTCAAATCTAGACGTGGACTAAAATATACACGACACATATTTATATACTTAGTCATAATGAAGGTTCTAAAGATGCCGAATGCGCGAATTAAGTTTAGCAAAGAAACACAATTTGGCAAAGAAACACAAACTTCTCACACACTAGGGTGGATCCGTATGAATACCCGGAACCAAACATCAGCCGTCTGATAATTTTGGCGATCCTTATGCTAGAAGTTTAGATTAATCTCAACCGTCACTTCTATCAAAATCCAAATTCATCTTCTCTTACCTCATTTCATCTTCTCTTACCCGGAAACAAACATCAGCCATCTCTTTCTCTCTTTCTTCGTCTCCTCTTCCTCTCCCACGAAGAACACCTCTCTTTTTCTGCTCATATGACCGGCGCTTCATCACCACCACTGTTCTCAATGAGATCGATGAATTTATGGAACTTACCAAACTTATCTCGTTACTGTCAACACAGATCTAAGAAGGTGAGTCTATAAATTCCTAGATTCTTTGTTTTTGATTTTAGGAGTCTGATTTCTTTTGTATTGTAAAATTTCTGTAAGAATTCGTAGTTTTCATGTTTGTTCACTGGATTTCGTGTATCTTAAAAATGGGTTTGGTTCTGATTTCAATTTTATGATCTGATTTTAGAGTTCTGTTTCTGTATTTCGGGTCTGATTCGAAATGGGTTTTTGGGTTGAATCTGGAAGAGGAAGCAGAGAGAGTTTGATGATAGGGATTTATGAGATTTCAGTGTAGCTTCTCGTTCTCCCACTCCTTGAATTTCTTCAGGAGAAACAGATTCATCCCGATGTTCAAATCCTCAAAGCTAAAGACGCTCTTCTCTACAAGTCTCTTCATCATACTGATGATGTTCCTCAAGGTATAATAATAGCAATTGACTTTTTTTTCTCTCTAATTAGGGTTTTTGAATTCTTAGGGTTTTGATATGTAATTGGGGATTTTTTTCTGTTGATTTTGTGATGCATAAATGATTAATAGACGTGCTGAAGTGGTTAGGAGATTGAAATTGCTTGAAGATGCAGCTGAATCGATTATTACGTTCCTGCAAAGCCCGGATATGATTAGCGAACCACGCCCTGATAAGAAGTGCGATGGAAATGATGTGTGAGGTGTTTAATATATGACCAGTTGGTTGAAATATTAAGCTTGGTGTTGAACTGGAGCTATTGCGAATGGATTGAGCTGAGTTGGTGGTTTAGCCGACTGCCGTAGGAATTTATTGGTTGTACTTGCAGATGTGAAATGGTATTGCTGATGAGATGGAGGTTTGAAATGGTATTATGTGCATTTTGGGGTTTTTATGAGGTTTATGTGATTCAATTGGGTTAAAAATGGTTCATTTTGTTGATTTTACAAGGGTGGGTGTGTGTGTGATCCAGCTTTCAGCTTTAAAAATGGTTCATTTTGTTGAAATGGTATTATGCCCACTTCTACCACTTCTTCTCGAGATTATCCAGCTTTCATAATATATAGACGCTACAAATACAAGTGTGAAGGCGATTGGGGTGATGAGGAAGACATATTTTTATAACCAAATTACGTATTTGAGAAATTTTGATGAATCATCTTCACCGAATGTTTGATTTGAAAAATTAGAGGTCGTGGTGGTGGTAGAGGCAGAGCAGGAAGCAAAGGAGGAGGTCGTGGTGGTGGTAGAGGCAGAGCAGGAAGCAAAGGAGGAGGTCGTGGTGGTGGTGGAATGAAAGGTGGTAGTAAAGTGATTGAGTAATGTTGTAGTTGTTTTTTCTCTTTTCACTTCAGTCACAGAACATATGGACTCCTCTTTGATGAGGTTCTAACTACAGAATCCCTGCAATTTAACCTTTTATGGTCTCTAATTTACGGTATCTATTTTTTTTTTTGTCTTATGATGTTTGTGTGTAATCTTCAAGTTCAATTACAGGTGATTAAGGGTCTGGACCAAGGGATTGGTGGGGGTGAAGGTGTGCCTCCAATGGTATGCTTGCAAGCAACAAGAGCTATCAAATCTTTGAACTTTTTGATCCTTTCTTGATATTTTCCTCTATTTGTGGGATAAATAAATTTAAAGTTATCCTTCACTTGCCTGCAGGAGGGAGGCGTAAACTTCAGATTCCTCCGGCATTAGCATATGGACCTGAACCTGTAGGATGCTTTGGGAGGTGTAAACTTCAAAACTGCAGAGGTACCAGTTTATGGATTATCAAGTAGGTTGACAAGAATTGGCAATGGCGCATCCCAGTGAGCTTCTTCCCCTGCTTTCTCTGCATCCCAGTAACCCAAATTTATTAATAAATATTTACAACTGGTGCTGGTAATGCATTTGTGAGTGGGTGTTGAACAGTTTTTCTGCTGACCTAAATCTCTACAAGGTACTCTATCCCTCCTTTATACATAAATTTGGGTGAAAATATTTGGTTAGGTCATGCATTTTTCATTATTACAGACTTTTATGTTGTCGTCTATGGTTGAATTACCTATGCAACAATGTCAAAGTTTCTTGTACTATATATATGTAGCCATCATTCCCCATAGAAAACTTCCTTGCTCGTAGTATCTGTTCTCCAAATGCTGCTTAGTTGTCGGGCAAATTAGATTTTGCGAAGAACAAAAATTAAGAACAAGTACTTCTCGCTCACTTTCTCTCTAACAATTCTTGTTATACGTAATTACTATAAACACTATCAGGGTATTAAGATGTACGTCCTTGGAATTTTTCTGCGTTTTTGGTTTCTTAAAGTTGCTAGTCACAAACTAGTATTTGCGGCCAATATCAAAATACGTCTCCATGCCATACTGAAAGGTTACTGAGCAATATTTTAACTATAGGGACTAGTATGAGCTTCTCTTGTTATGAGTCGCCATTTGTCATCCCATTCTTGTAACATTTTATCCTTCCCTTTTTTTTGCACAAAATTTACTTTTATATCCACTGAAAAACAAACTTTCCAGATATCATACTAACAGTCACAATAGAGTATCTAAAGACCAGAACACATCAACTGGTGTGCAATGTGGAAAATGGAAATTACAACTCTTGCATGTTATAAATCTCATAATTCATGAAATTGGAAGTATGAGGTGCAGGGGAATTTTTCACATCTATATATTCTTTTAAGTTGTAACCATGGAAACACTCTTTTTTCTTTTGTGCATAAAAGAGTTCGTTGTGTTATGTGCAGGACGAGAAGAAATTGAGAGAAGCTTTTTTGTTTGCAAATGCCTGTGGAGCACTCACGGTCACAGAAAGAGGTGCAATTCCTGCCTTGCCTTCGAAAGAAGCCGTAATTCAGGTCTTACCGAAAGTTGAAGCATGAGATCCCCTCAACCCAAGGCAGCAATTATGACAACCTTCATATGAGAATTTAATGGAGGCTGGAGTTATGACCAAGCAAAAGTGACCAGGTGTGCACTGAAAAATGCTGCATCCAGCAGTTATGACAACCTTAAGGTTTCCCCAAACAGCAAAATCACCACCCCAACCACCACTCCAATTGGTAAAGCTTCACTCCATCCCTAAAATAAGAAGAATTCGTAGGGGTTTTTTAGGGATGGAGTGAAGCTTTACCAATTGGAGTGGTGGTGAGTGGTGGTTGGGGGTGGTGATTTTGCTGTTTGGGTGCTAAGCGTGCTCCCAAGTCAAAAGTTGCCACCCGATTCAGTTTATATGAGAAAAATGAAGCACAGATGTACGTTTTTTTTTTTTCCGGGTATGGCTTGCAAACCAGTAGGTTAAATTGATGGTATTGTCTTTTTTGTAAGTTAATTTGCTTGTGTGGCGATACTAAAGTACATATCACGTTTAATGGAGTGGATTTTATAATCAGAAGTGGATAATTATAATTATAAAATATTAATTAATAATTAAAATCTAGTATTGATTTTTAAATTGTAATTTTCGGATTTTCTAAACTAGGAGCACAAAAATTTGGTTGCTTAAAAAGTTTAAGCAACCAAATTCGGGCCGTATTTCATTTGCTCCTAGGGTGCTTGGTATAGGTATTAGGCAATCACAATAAATTTGGTAGCTTAATAACTGAAGCAATCCACTTCAGGCCAAGTCGTTCCATGTATATATTAACTAGGCATTTCAATCGCTCATAGGGTACTTGGTCTAGATCTGAAGCGATTGGTATTTCACTTGCTCTAGTATGGTTGCTCTATCTATGAAGCGATCGGCGTTTCACTTGCTCTATTATGGTTGGTCTATCTATGGAGCGATGGTTATTTTGTTTGCTCCCGTAAGGTCGGTCTAGCTATGAAGCAATTAAGAAAATAGATGCTACATGATAGTTGGCTGATTACTAAAGCGATTGCGTAGCTGCTCTAGACTTGTACAAATCGCACCTTTTGCAACTAACGCGCGAGAGCCAAATTAAGTAGCTATAAGGGTTAGAGCGACTTAATATGGGCTTTTTGCAACCAAAACTGTTATGTTGCTCAAACCATTTTTTCTTGTAGTGCATCTTCATCTTCATCAATCAGCCAAAATTTATCTGGTCTCCAAAACTTATACGAGTGTGTTGAGGATTTCCTTTCTACTCAAGATGGAAAATGCTCAGACACTGTTTTGGAACTTTAATGTGTAAAACTGGCCCCCTACAGAAACAAGATTCCAAAACTGCCACCCTTAACTGAAATATACAAATAACACCCTTTTGGGGTTATATAGACATTTTTACCCTTATTTAGAAAAGGTCCAGACCCTATTGGTTGAGTCAGCTACCACCTCAGCAATTAAATCTTGCAGAGTCAGCTACCACCTCAGCAGAGATATTTATCTCGTTCTCTTGTTATTTCCGTCAAAAAAAAAATCACTTCGTCATCTCCGCCTCTCTCATTTCAGTTTTCTTTTCTTTCTCTTTTTTCATTTTCTCCACCAACTTCCTTCTCTCTCATTCTTCAGAGATTTCTCAGTGTTTTAATTTCGCTCAGATTCAATTTAGAGCTTAGAGAGGGCAGCTTCTATGATTTCTAGATAGATTGGGTAGCTGAATTTCGTCTCGATTCAATTTAGAGCTTAGAGCGTGCAGCGGTTTGTAGCTGAATTTCGTCTCAGATTATGAAACAGGTATTTTCATCATTTTGATTTACGATTTAGGGTAACTGAGCAAAAAAAAAAGGTATGATTTAGGTTATAAAATCTCATTTTTTTTATGTTCATCATCATTAGATTATTTGGAACTGAGATAAATGAAATTTTTTGCGATTTATTCTATGGAAATTCGTTTTTTTGCTTTAGTTTTGATTTCGATTTCGATTTCTTAGGGTTTTGAGTATAGATTTTATTTTATTTTTTATGTTAAATTAGGGTTCATACTTTCATCACTGTAGCATGTTGTGAATGAGAAATTTTTGTTTGTTTGTTTTAAAATTGGGTGTATTATGTTGGGGTACTCTCAAATTCTGAGTTTGGGTCTTGTTCTGTATCTTCTCATTCGAATCTGATGTTGCTTATTAGAAATGATTTATTGTTTTTTTTGTTGCATGTTGAACTTTTAATCATTATGGTTAATGGTTCTAACATATTGGATTTCTTTAAAACTGATCTCAATTGTTCAAAATTGTTGGTCTTCTTATCAGTATTTAGTTTACTTAATTTCATGTACTTGCAAGAGGAAACTTGGAATAATTTCTTGAGTGGGTTTAACCTGGTGAATGATAATAGAGCAATTTTTATTTTTGAAGTAGCTATTCTTTGGAAATTGTTAGTTGGAGAGAATTTGATTTTTATAGGCTTACTTCATCTAATTAAAAAGTTTAAACAATTTTGTTATGTGTGTTTTGTCCTAGACATTCTGATTTATTGGCATGGAATGAAGAAAGCCCATTTAGTTATTATGTGATTTGTAGTGTGATCAAGATCCCCCTTATGTGATTTGTGTTATGTCTTTTTCAGGAATGGTTTATCGGATACTAAACATCTGAATTACTTGTGGATCCTGTGCTCAGAGATAGTTGGAGTTGTTTCTTGAATCCTAGTTCAGAGCATTGGTGTGGTCTACCTAAGTTTAAGTGTAGGTAAAACTCTTGTCATTCATTACATAATTAGTACTCTTCCTTGTTTTCCTCTGCTTTGTCATGGCTACCAAAAGCTTCATTGTTTTAGATTCAACATTAACTCTAAATCATGAATTTGTGGATGGTTGTAACATGTTGTATGAATATATATTTAACCACTGCAAACTGCAATTTTCATTGGTGCTGTAATTGCTTTTCCTGCAATGATGTGAACACATATTATGAAGTGTTTGAAAGAAGCATAGATACATATGCTAGCGAGTAGCCATCTTGCTAAACAGAGCATCTCACCACCACCCTCCTATAACAAGACGGCCTACTCTTGTCAGTTCCTACCATTAGCCTCGTCATATTTCCCTTGCAAGTAAATCTGGTACATCCTCTAGTATCAACCAGTCACTACTTTCATCCTTATATGCGACTTATGTTCTCCCACTACTTTCAAGCTTGTACCATTTTTTCATGATAATATTAATGGTAATTATTGTCGTTTCGGAGCAAGAATGTCGTAGAACTAGAATTATTGTGTTTTTCTTTTCAAAAGAGTAGTATTTTTGAGTCACAACTAGCTAAAATGGAGTACACAAAACAGATCGAATGAGTTGATTTGGCTTTTAATTGGCAAGACAAGAGAACACCAATGGTTAATTTAACTCGTCATCCTTAGTTTGTGTTGTGGCTGTGTAGTACCTACTCATACATGGAGATTTAGTGTGTTAAAATGTTATCTTTCCAGGGAAGGGCAATTATGGTGGCCTAATGTGTATTCAAGGTGTTTCTGTTTTGAATTGTGAATAATTGTTGTAATTTATGTATTGGAATTAAATTTAGTAAAAAAAAAAATAAAGATATCCATCCAGTTAATTTGGGATACAATGCCACAAAGCGGTACCATTATCTATTGGATTGACGGCTGACTCAACGGCCTTTCTTGCAGCAAATTTATGTCTACATTAATGTGTATGTCGTAACTAGTTAGCCACTGTTGTAATTGTAAATATTGAAGATGTTACCGATGTTCTGATCTACATTTTTATGTAGTTGTCATTTGCGAATGTTTGTCCTGTCACATAGCTTTTTCTGATAAAAAAAAGTCACATAGCTTTATGTTTGTCCTGTTATTGATAAATATCAACGTCGTTGATGATGGGCTGTCAATCTTTTGTTTTGATGTGTTAATATGACTTAGCTACTGTATAGCTGGTGTGTGGGAAATGTTTTTGTTTGTAAAGCTACGCCAAGTGGTCTTCATCTGTTGTCTCTGCTTTTAGCTTGCATTTAACTGCCGAGATCAAATCAATAAAGGATAAGATTGGTGGAACCCAGACGTACAATGCATTGTCAAAGACAAAAACGGTGAGTTATTTGGAAATTCATTGTATTAAGATAGATAGAGAATGTCACATCTATTCTGATATTGAAGTTATATTGAACTGATATTCATGTTGTTTGAACAGGGGACTCCACCTGGACGACATAACGAAGAAGGAGATTTTGATGGTGCGGGGACTCCACCTGGAGGACATAACGAAGAAGGAGATTTTGATGGTGCGGCAATGCGAAGCCAGATATGACTCCTGGCAATGGATCCAACAGTATTGAGTTACCTCCACCATATCCGTACAATCATCCAAATAAGGAAGTTGATGTAAGCCGACCTATTGTAAGTATTTGTTGCATCTCTAGTGTTGTGGCTAAAAGCAACTGCATTTCACAAAACACACTATCAGTTATATACATATAAACTTCTTAAGCAAAAAGTGAATTACCAATCAATTCCTAATTGAACATTGAAATCATTCAAAAAATTATGACAACTCGTATCGAACATCACATCTACGATATACATAGCGACGATTACTCTTTCATATACTAGCTACTACCATTTCTTATAACCCACGCTAAATTTCCAATGGTGATTGTTAGACAATTGAGAACAAGCAAATTTAGATTAACTCTGTGTGTACACTCTACCCAAGCATAGTCTTTATCTGACCACCAAATCAGATTTGATATTTACAATCCAAAGCTTCTCTTGTAGTTCATTTTAGTACCCAAGTTGAATATTTATGACCGAAAATGTCTTTAAGCAACAATACATATAACTAAGAAGGTGGTGATAAAATCTGGACATTAATGCCATCATATGATTATGTTGCAACCTCCTTATATATGTAAGAAGTTTTCTGGTGGAAAATTTGTTTTGAAACCTAAACAAAACAAAGAATTGCTAAACAGAGGCCAAAATTAAGATCATCCCTGTATCATGAACCCTACATAAATTAACCAACCAAACCACAAAATTAAAGATAACCCATACCTTATTTCACCTGTAAACTATATAAATAAACATGAATTTAAATCCCCAATGTAGTACATATTTAAAAACCTAACTTTGAGTTTGAAATTGAAATTAACCAAACTTTAATATCGAATTTGAAAGAGATAAAGTTAAACTCACATATTGGACATCAGATAGATCCTTCCTTCTTTATCTCGGTTGGATGCTTAGTAAAATATAAAACCCTAGCTTTCATGGGGTAGCAATTTGCCATGAATTAATCCGTGAAAGAAGAAGAAGAAAAAAGAATAATAAGAACTGAAGTTGGTGAAAGAAGCAGAAACAATAGAAATGTTTTACAGATAAGATGGTGAAAGAAGAAGAAGAAGAATTCATTTTTGGTGAAAGAGCAGGAAGAAGAAGAAAGACGAGGAAGAAGAAGCCGCACAAATCAACCAATACAAAGCCCTCGTCGACCAAGTTGACCAATAGAAAAGGACCACTTATATTGACCAATAACAAAAATCTTTTATAATATTATACTTAAAAGAATTATTTAAATAAAACACATGTCCCCCTCTAACTGGATGTAAGGAAGGTGAAGCTTTAGGACCCTGACAGCGTAAGGTCCTGACCTGGTATAAAATATCTTGACCTGGTATAAAGGTCCACGACTTTGAATATCACAGGTCCACGACCTATCTGAGATAAGCTCCCTACTTCATTCATCCTACTTGTCACCTACATGGCGCCTAGATGGCATTACCAGGGGAGGTCCGGACCTTTAAATATTATTTAATTCCATTCAAATAAATATTATTTTATTACAAATCCAGGGTCAGGTAATGGACTAGGAAAGGGTCTAGACCTTCTTCTGGACCTTAACAAAAATTATTAATAAAAATTATCTAGAGTGGGGTCCAAAAAATTATCATATTTTTATTTCAATAAGAAAACTAGAGTGGGTCCAAAAAGGTCCTTTGGAAGGTCCAGACCCAATATGGAGGACCCTAAAAACTTAAATACCATTAAAAAAAAGTGATTACTAAATTTTTTAATTCATATAATAAGATTTTTTTAAATAATGATGGGGTCCAGTTTATAGTCTTGACCCTTTCATCAGACCCTTGCAATCGAAAACAACATAGAAAAATACTTATTTTAAGTTTTGAAAATTGAAAATAATATTAAACAATTAAGGGTCCTCTACAATTAGGGGCATAAATGTCATATAATGGCATTTTTGGTAGGTTTGGGGTTAGGGTGGCACTTTTGGAAACCTATTTCCAAGAATGGCACTTTTAGGAATTGAGCCCTGTTTTGGATGGATCTATCATGTTGTTGGATGTTTGCAGTATTATTAAGGATGTATTGTCTCAGATGAGACAATCTGTTCAAGAACTACAATCATCTATTCGTAGACGATCAAATGAAGTTTCTGAATACATGACCTCAAGAAAGAAAATCACCAAAGTGATCCGCAAGTGCCTTGCAGATCTTAAGAACAACAAGAAAAACGATACCGAAATCAGCTTGCTAGCAGAAGTTGAAGCTACAACTCTAGCCGTTTTTGAATCTATATTGTCTTTTGTTTCTGCACCAAAAGAAAACAAGTCTTTGATCTCTAAATTGACGCTCACCAAGCGAGTTGCACACAGAGAAGAAATTTCCGAAGTAATGAATGTTGACATTGCCGTAAAAGCCCTTACCAAATGCATCGAAGTAAACAATGTACAAAAAACATTGGGAGCCCTTGAAATGACCCTTCAAGATCTTGAAGATGGAGTAGAATCTGTCTTCAGGTGTTTAATCAAACACAGAGTTTCACTTCTCAACATCAACTAGTAGTAACATATATCGCTGCTAATCCACCATTAGCATTTTCGCGTTTTATTATGGAGATGCTTATGGAATTTTGTACACATTTACTGTAAATGAAAAGAAAGTAAATATCAATACAACAAATTCTTTAACTACATATATTTGTTTATTACATATATCTTCATTTTTGTTACTTGCTGCAAAGCATGTTAACTCAACATATGATACGTGTGTAAAATAACACACGTATCCTGTTTCTCAAGCAATATGTATTTTAGGAAAGCAACTTTAGTTAGGAAATATCCTTTCCTTGTAGTTCAAGGAAGTGTGAGTATATAAACTCTTCATGTCTCTTCTGTAACCTGTACAAAATAGTTAATAAAACAAAAACGTTTTAAGTCTCTCGTGTTCTCTTCTTACTAGTTCTAAGTTCTCTTATTGTTAACCCTAAGTTGTTAGTTTTATCTTGGTATCATTAGGCTAGTCGATCCTATTCAGTTTTGTCTACAAAATCATCAACCATCTCCTCTACAATCTCTTCTAGTCTCTGCTGTTGCTACCTCTACCATGTCTTCTTCTCAAATTTCTCAACTACATCGTTTTTCTTCGTCAGCATCCACCTCTCGGTTTTTCTCTTCATCTCGTCAGTCTTCGAAGTTCTCCTCACCAGCTGCTTCTTCCGCGTCCTGGCAACAGTCTTCAGGTTCCCAAATACGTGGGCCTGGTAACAACAGAAATCAGCCCATCCGTTTTTGCAAACTCACGTGGTTCTGTTCACTTTGCAAATTATCATGGGTCTGTTCGTTCAGAAAATTACAGTGGGCCTACTAATTCTGAAACGTCTACTGTGGTTTGTCAGCTGTGTAAGCGTCCGAACCATGAAGCCCAGGATTACTGGAATCGTTATGACAAGAGTTTCCGTCCACCTAGGCGACAACCCCCATCTTCTGTACCTAGGGCTTATGGTGCTTATGGACCTAGTCTTCTACCTTCACCTTCTTGGACGCCTGACAGTGGTGCTACAGATCACATCACCAATGATTTTTCTCGTCTTCAATTTCCTACTGAGTACACTGGTCCTGATCAAATTCAGATGGGTAATGGTTCTTCTATACCAATTTCTAATGTTGGTTCGTCTATTTTAGGGACTCCCAACCGTACGTTGTAGCTTCGTAATGTTCTCTTTACACCCAAAATATCCCATAATCTCTTATCTGTCTCTCGTTTCACCACTGATAACGATGTCTTGTTTGAATTTCATCCAAATTTTTGTCTTGTAAAAGATCGATGTACCGGGAAGGTTCTTCTTCGCGGTATTAGGAAGGGTGGTCTCTATCAACTTGATGTTTCATCTCAATCTCCTCAGGCTTGCATAGGAGAACGTGCTAGTTTACAAGCCTGGCATGCTAGAATGGGTCATCCAATGTTGCGTACAGTTCGCAAAGTCATTTATCAGTTTTCTCTTCCAGTTTCAACCCAAACCTTTAGTTTTTGTTCTTTTTTTCATGAGCATAGGAGTCACAAGTTACCTTTTAAATCCAGTACAACTGTTTATTTAAATCCATTAGATTTAATTATCTCCGATGTTTGGGGACCCTCTCATATTTTATCTAATGAAGGATATAAATATTATGTCATATTTATTGATGCGTATAGTCGTTTTACTTGGATGTTTCCTATGTCTCAAAAGTCTGACGTTTTCTCTATATTATTTTTGTTCCAAAAGCATGTTGAAAATCTTTTTCATCGAAAGATAAAAATATTTCAATCTGATAATGCTGCTGAGTATCATAAACTCACTCCACATCTCCAACAACTTGGAATTTTTCATCGTTTTTCATGTCCACATACTTCTGAACAAAATGGTTTGGTTGAACGTCATCATCGTTATATTCTTGAAACTGGTCTTACTATCCTCAATATGGCCTCTGTACCATCCTCATATTGGTATGATTCTTTTTACACTGCTTGTTATTTGATGAATCGTGTTCCTTCGACTTACGTTAATAACTCTTCCCCGTATGAAGCTCTTTTTGGTATTCCGCCGGATTACACTCTTCTTCGTGTATTTGGTTGTCTATGCTATCCTCACTTGCGTCCGTATAGATCTCATAAAATGGATGCTTTATCTTATCCTTGTGTTTTTATTGGCTATAGTCCGTCTCATAAGGGTTATAAGTTTCTTCATGTTCCTACGGGTCGAATAGATGTCAGCCGTCATGTTGTCTTTGATGAGACTACTTTTACCTTTGCATCTGCCTCATCGTCTTCGCCAGCGTCGACCTCTTCACAGTTTTCACCTAATCATGAGCCGTCATCAGTTAATCATGAGTCGTCATCAGTTAATCATGTGCCGTCATCAGTCAATCATGAGCTGTCATCTGTCAATTATGAGCCTCCATCTGTTGTTAGTTCCCAGTCGACAGCACCTGTTCTCAACCATCCGTTGCAGTCATATGTTTCTTACCAGCCGACAACGCCTGTTGTCCATCTTCCGCCGCCTTCAGTCTCTGCTACTCGTCAGTTACAGCCGCCAACAACATCTGATGCTCCTATTTCGACGCCACCGATATCTCCTGATGTTAATCATTTGTTGCAGCCGACAGCTCCTTCATGTGGCCCACAACCATTACAGTTCCAGCCGCCATTTGTTGTCTCTGATGCGCCATCTTTTGCAGTCAACAATGAGCCGCGTTTTGCAACTAATGATCACCCATCACCTGCTGTCATTAATCAGCCGTCATCTGATGTTCTCAATGATGAGCCGACAGCACCTCTACATGTTTCCGTGCCAGCATCAGAACTCACAATAGCACCCACGTCTGAATTATCTCATGTTCCTGCCACACATCCGATGGTCACAAGGGCTAAAGATGGTATTTTTAAGCCTAATTCAAAATATGCTCTCGTGTGTGATTCAAATCTTGAACCTACTTGTATCTCTCAAGCACTTAAAGATCCGCAGTGGCGTACATCATCCGACGATGAAATCAATGCATTTCTTCGAAATGGTACGTGGTCTTATGTTCCATATGATCCTTCTATGAATGTTATTGGATGTAAATGGGTTTTCCGAATCAAACGTAACCCTGATGGTACAATTGCACGTCGCAAATCTCGCCTAGTTGCTAAAGGTTACAATCAACAAGAGGGGATTGATTACTCTGAGACGTTTAGCCCGGTTGTCAAACCGTGCACTATACATATTATTCTTACCTTGGCTTTAACTTCCAATTGGCCCATTCATCAGCTTGATGTTCAGAATGCTTTCTTACATGGAGAACTTCAAGAAGAAGTATACATGAAACAACCTCCAGGTTATGTTGATCCTCGTTTTTCTACACATGTTTGCAAGCTACATCGTTCTCTTGATGGACTTAAAAAAGTTCCTCGTGCATATGGTATTACCGACTTAGTACTTTTTTGTTACAAATTGGGTTTGTTACCTCAAAGTGTGACACATCATTGTTTATTTACAATGGGCCTCATGGTGTTATCTATTTGTTGGTCTATGTTGACGACATCATTGTCACTGGTTCCAGTACTGCAGGTATTGCCTCTATTCTCACTTGTTTACAACAAGAATTTTCAATTAAAGATCTTGGTTAATTGTCTTATTTTCTTAGCATTGAGGAAATTCGTACTTCTTCGTGTTTATTTCTTTCTCAACAACGTTACGCTCATGATCTTCTTATTCGAGCAAAAATGGATGGAGTTAAACCAATTACCACCCCACTTAGTACTTCTGGTGATATTTCTTCTGATCGTAGTACTTTATTAACAGATGCTACTGAATATCGTAGTATTGTTGGAGCATTGAAATATTTAACGTTTACTCGTCCAGATCTTGCCTTTGCTGTTAATAAAGTTTGTCAGTTTATGCATGCTCCTACCGAGTTTCACTGGGGGTTAGTTAAGCGTATTCTTCGTTATCTCAAGAATACAAGTACTTTTGGTATATTTCTTCGGCCGTCTCCTTCTTTACAATTATCTTTCAGTGCATATACAGATTCTGATTGGGCTGGTTCTCTTGATGATCGTCGTTCTACTAGTGGATATTGTGTTTATTTGGGTGGAAATATTATCTCCTGGAGTGCTCGTAAACAGAAAACAGTTTCTCGTTCTAGTACTGAAGCTGAGTATCGGGGACTTGCTATTGCTACTGCTGAAATTATGTGGATTCAGTCACTAATTTCTGAGCTTCGTATATCTACATGTTCTCCTCCAATATTATGGTGTGACAATCTTGGTGCAACTTATCTCACAGTTAATCCTATATTTCATGCTCGGACGAAACATATAGAAATTGATTATCATTTTGTTCGTGATCAAGTAGCTAACAAACTTCTTGATGTTCGTTTTATATCCTCTAAAGATCAAATTGCGGATATTTTTACTAAACCACTCTCTAAAGATTGGTTTTCTATTTTAAGGTTCAAGCTAACGGTTC
The DNA here is from genome assembly GCA_023529315.1 of Papaver bracteatum. Lineage (NCBI taxonomy): Eukaryota > Viridiplantae > Streptophyta > Magnoliopsida > Ranunculales > Papaveraceae > Papaver > Papaver bracteatum. The sequence continues at coordinate 1,441,682 of JAJJWX010002376.1, read as the reverse complement.
AGGATAACCCGTTACGCTTTCGGGAGGGTGTTAACTCAACATATGATACGTGTGTAAAATAACACACGTATCCTGTTTCTCAAGCAATATGTATTTTAGGAAAGCAACTTTAGTTAGGAAATATCCTTTCCCTTTAGTTCAAGGAAGTGTGAGTATATAAACTCTTCATGTCTCTTCTGTAACCTGTACAAAATAGTTAATAAAACAAAACGTTTTAAGTCTATCGTGTTCTCCTCTTACTAGTTCTAAGTTCTCTTATTGTTAACCCTAAGTTGTTAGTTTTATCTAAGCACATCTGGATTATTCTAATTGTTAAAATAATTGAGTGTTCATGTTAGGTAATGGTTAGATACGTGTTCATCCTTATCAAACTACCATTGACTTAATATTCAGATCATGAAAAAATAGCAATGTAGTCAGAAAGGGAACATAATTAATAAGTAATCAATAATGGTGTTGCATCAATCCTTAAGAAACACATTATTATTCATTACAGAGAAGATAAGTTTCATTACATAAAAGATTCAGTTCTTTAGGAAAGTATTCGATGAACTATTTAAAGAGAGGCTAAGAACTAAACTCTAAAGGGGAAACTACACGTACAACACACATGAGTGACTGCATGAGTAACATGTTGTCTTAGACTTAACCTGCACTACCGCTCGCCTTATCCTTCACTCCACCTTCTGTGTCATTATCCCCCCTCAAGCTGATGGGTGTGTCAACAACCTGAAGCTTGGATCGAAGCATGATGAAGCGAGAAGCATGTAATCCCTTGGTGAATATGTCAGCCAGTTGGTCAAGAGTGTTGACGTATAAAATATCCAGGGACTTGTTGTGCACTAATTCCCAGATAAAGTTATAATCAAGATGAACGTGCTTCATGCGAGAGAATGACAGGATTAGAGGCTAAGTAGATGGAGCTGATATTGTCGCAGCCAAGTTTGGGTATGCCTAGTAAGGGAAAGTGAAGATTTTGTAGAAGAAAGAATATCCAGACAATCTCAGCAGCACTGTGAGCTAGGGTGCGATATTCTGCCTCTATACTTGAACGTGCAACTGTGGTTTGGTTTTTGGATGACCATGAAACTATATTATTGCCAAGAAAAATGTAGTAGCCACCTGTGGATCGTCTGTCATCAATGCAGCCGGCCCAATCAGCATCAGAGAACCATGTAGAAATAAACTTCCCTTTGTGAACTTGATTCCATAGCCCAATGTGCCCTTGATGTATCTAAGGATGCGCTTTGCAGCAGCCATGTGAGTGGTTCTGGGATGTTGCATGTGTTGACACACAAGATTGACTGCATAAGAGATCTCTGGTATGGACCAAGTGAGATAGTGGAGAGCACCAACAAGAGATCTGTAGTCAGTAGGGTTTTCAAGTAGTGTGCCATCCTCTTTGGACAGTTTGGTGGAAGCTGCAATGGGTGTTTGACAAGATTTTGAGCCTTCCATGTAAAATTTGTGCAACAGATCAACAACATATTTGGTTTGAGACATAAAGAGAGTGGTGGGTATTCTAGTGATTTCAAGCCAAGAAAATAGTTGAGAGAGCCCAACTCTTTGATTGGAAATTTGAGTTGCAGTTGAGAAATAACAAACAATATGAATGCTGGTGAGGACCCTGTAAGCATGATGTCATCAACATATACTAAGGCAACTGTAATATGAGGACCATCGTTGTGAACAAAGAGTGATCAGTCAGCAACTGAATTTTTAAAGTTGAGAGAACAGAGTGCTGAGCTGAGTTTTTCATACCAGGCCATGGGGCCTTGCTTCAGGCCATAGATGGCTTTGTGTAGGAGGGATACATGATTTGGATTTGCTGGATCAATGAAGCCTGGTGGTTGAGCTATGTATACTGTTTCTTTTAAGTCACCATGTAGGAATGCATTGCTCACATCTAGTTGATGTATTTCCTAATCAAACTGAACTTCCATGGATAGAATGATTCTAATTGTAGTTGGTTTGGCCACATGGCTGAAATTCTACTCAAAATCCATACCTGGTTGTTGATGATACCCCTTAGCTACAAGTATGGCCTTGAATTTATCTATATCACCATTTGCTTGATACTTTATCCTGAACACCCATTTACAACCTACAATGTTTTTCCCTGCAACTGGTGGAACCAATGTCCATGTACATTATGCATCTCTTAAAGATGTGTATTCATTGACTGGAGCAATGTTCCATACTTGCTCCTTTTTGGCATCAGTGATGCAAGTTGGAACAGTAACCATGAAAGCAGCTGGTAGAGGATGTTTGGTGGCAGAATAAGATTTGGGAGTATAAATGCCATGTTTTCCTCTAGTAACCATAGGATGAGCATTAGTGGTTTTGACTAATGGAATTGAAGAAGATGCACCAGAAGATGAGTTGGATGTAATAGGCTCAACAGGTGGAGTGGAAGGGTGAGTAACTCTAGGCACTGATTATGGAGACTATGAAAATGATCATACTACCCTTATCGAAAATAAGTAAAGTAAATACTTTGAAAATGACCATATTACCCTTAGAGCAACCACAGTCATGGACCATCGACCAAAATTTGGGAAAAAACGCAGACACTACGGAGCGAGTAAAGAGCAAATACCATACCAAATCTTAGACCATATTTGTTCTTTACTTTGGTCTTTAGTCGGCCGCAAGAAGGAGATTACGCCTGGTGGGGCGTAACTTTGAGTTACGCCCGTATTAAAAAATAAAAATAAAAATTGGGGCGTAGTATGAAACTACGCCTGATGGGGCGTAACTCAAATTTACGCCCCATAACAAAAAAAAAAAAAAATGGGGCGTAGTTTTAAACTACGCCTAATGGGGTGAACATTCCTGATTGCGCCCGACCAAATTTTTGCTCCTGCACCGTAGTGTCACAGCATGGTAAACCAAATTTTTTGGTTTTTTTTAGTCTTTGGTCTTTGGTCTTTGGTTTTGCTCGTATGACTTCAGTTGCTCTTATTGGAAAAAAAGTGCAATAAATATTATGGAGACTGTGAAAATGACCATACTACCCTTATCGAAAATAAGTAAAGGAAATGTCACAGACTGTGAAAATGACCATATTACCCTTATTGTAAAAAAGTGCAATAAATATTATGGAGACTGTGAAAATGACCATACTACCCTTACTGGAAATAAGTAAAGTAATTCTTACAGACTGTGAAAATGACCATATTACCCTTATTGAAAAAAGTGCAATAAATATTATGGAGACTGTGAAAATGACCATACTACCCTTATCGGAAATAAGTAAAGTAATTCTTACAGACTGTGAAAATGATTCTGCTGGATTAGAAATGTAATACACAATTGGGTTAGAAATGTAATAGATTCTGCTGGATTAATGGATTAGGGTTACATTGGTTCAAACTATACTTGGTCTAATAGAATAAATGGAAATGGATATAAAAGAGGGAGAATTGACTTTGCTATTCTTAATGCTTTCTAGCAAATGGAATATCCTGATTCTAAATTATATCACTTACCATTTAGAGCATTAAATTATTGTCCAATTCTATTATTCACTGAAGCAGAATGTCATAGACATAGCAAATCTTGGAAATTTTATAAATGTTGGCTTAGGGATTCTTCATGTTTTGAATTAATTAATAATTCATGGAACTCTTTTACACATGATCAAAACTTTGCTGATAGACTAAGCAAAACAAGGAAGGACTTAGCTAGATGGAACAGAGAGGAGTTTGGATATATTAGTAATCACATTAAGTATTTTAAAATCAGCTATCTCATCTTCAATCTCTTCCATACAGTGACAACATCAGTACCCAAATCCAATATACTGTTGATAAATTAAGTAATTGGGAAAGAATTGAAACAGAGTTCTGACAACAAAAAATCGACTGGATTAGAGATGCGGACAATAACACATCTTATTTTCATTCCATGGCTAACATAAGAAGGTCAAGAAATAATATAAATCCTCTTAGAGACTCATTTGGTAGGTGGTACCATAAAAGAGAAGACATAGCTAGGTTTCTTAATAATCATTTTCTATTACAGACACAAACTAATCCTCAACTCCATAATTATTCTTTTCATCTTATTCAGCCAATAATTTTTCCAACAAATAATGAAATGTTAATGATGATTCCGACAAAAGAGGAAATTTATAATACTCTAAAAACTATGTCTAGTTGGAGTGCACCGGGACTAGATGGTTTCCTTATTTGATTTTATTAGTCGCAATGGGTATAGTAGGAGATGAGATAACTTTTATGGTCCAGAGTTTCTTCAAAACAAAGAAAATTCCATACCATATCAACCAAAATATTACATGTTTGATTCCTAAATCTCAACACCTAGTTACTCCAAATGATTGCAGGCCAACCCTTTGAGCGAAATGCGGCAAAACGAAGAAAACTCCATGGACCGACCCCACTCAAGTTTGAATATGAATGAGGCTTTCTCAGAAGAAGGTTGGATTTGGATAAATAAATTTCATAATATACTTCCCACAAACTACCAAGAATTTGAAGAAAAAAATAAAAAATTGGTCTACGTAATTACTCCTATAAAATTATCTCAAAGCTTATTATTTTGAGGATGAAAACGTTGATGGAAAATATTATCTCTCCTTCTCAAGCGGTTTATGTTCCAAAAAGACTCATTAATGATAATGTCATAATGGCCCATGAGTTAATTTATACAATGAAAAAATCAAAGAAGAAGACAGGATTAGTAGCTCTCAAGTTACACATGTCAAAAGCCTTTGATAGGATATAATGAACTTTTATTGACAAAATGTTACTTTATCTTGGTTTATGTGAAAGTTGGAGAGCTATCATTCCGCAATACATCTCGACTACGTCGATTTCTAAGAGTTTGAAGACAGGGAGACCCGTTGTCTCCCTATCTGCTCATCATGTCAATGGAATATATTTCAAGATCTTTAGAACATGCTGAGACTAATAAACAAATATAAGGTATTCGAGTTTCTCATAATTCAATCCCAATAAACCATTTTCTTTTTGCAGATGATTGTTTATTGTTTTTCCAAGCAAATTATTCATGTCTTGCCCAAATTACCAATATTCTCCAGCACTTTGGGAGTCTGTCTGGACAGGTCATTAACTTTTCTAAATCAGCAGCTTTCATCTGTGGTGACATTTCTCATGAGGAAAAATTATCTATAATTGAACAATTAGGAGTTAAACAGTTATGTATAACTGGTAAATATTTGGGTTTACCAATTCTACTTGGTAAGTTTAAAGTTAATTCCTTCAGTTCAATAAAAGACTCATTTGAAAATAGATTTCAAGGTTGTAACTCTAAGACACTTAATCAAGCTGCAAGAACAACTATAGTTAAATCAGTCTTAAACTCCATACCTTCTCATTATATGAGCAACTTCAGATTACCAAAATATACTTTGAAACAATTAGATACTATGCAAAGAAGATTTTGGTGGGGTCATAGAGAAAAAAATGGTATTAATTTTATTTCTTGGGATTCTCTTTGTGTTTCAAAAGAAGATTGAGGACTTTATTTTCGTAATTTAGAATAGTATAACATAACTTTAATTACAAACTGGCATGAAGGCTGTGTACTGAACCTGATAAGCCCTGGGTTAAAAATATGAAAGCTAAATATTCTCCATTCTGGGATTACCTTCATTTGCAGCAGTATAAAGAATTTGTTTTATAATAGCTAAATATTCCAAATATGACACTGGATGAACCAAGGATATGTAAATGAAATAAGCGCATTTAGTCACTTTCCTTTCGTATTTTGGTGTCAGTCATGTATAAAGAAGGGATAATAATATAGCCCATGTAATAGCTAACAAAGCTAGAGCTAACAATGCCTCCTTTGATTTTTGGTGTAATTTCCCTGAATAATTAATTTGAAAATATGACAAGGGATGAAAGGAAAGTTAGCAAGAAGTTATGTAATGTTGTGGCTTAAATGAAGTAGTTCTTTGCATCAAAAATAAATAAATAATTAATTAATATGTTACTAACTTATAGATAAATTTAAATTTAATTTCGATCAACAGATAACATAAGTTTAGACAATTTGAATGAACGGTTAGACATTGATATCAATCAAGACTTGCAAAATTTGATCGGTTCTTATGCTAGCCTAAAAGAAAAGGTTGTTAATAGAGTTACTAAACTGCCTGGGGGTATACACATTCCTTGCCAGTATATATTTTGTCCTATATACATTTTGATACACCTCCAAACAATTTGGTACCCCTACTATTAGCAGCCTTGCTTAAAAAAAAGAAAAAAGAAAACGAGAGTAGGGCATTTGTCTCTGAGGCCTCCACTAGTTGTAGTCACCCCTTAACAAAACCGCGTTTTAGTTTCCACTCTTCCCTCTCTAATTGGACGAAACTCTGGTCTCTTCGTTCACCACATTCGAACACTTTTTCTAACCACGGTTTTTGCGGTTTTCTAGTTAAACCCTCCCTATTTCTCCTACTAAAATCCCCTGAAAAATTGGTTCATAATCTTGATAATGGCTACTTCGATCACTCTCAGATCTCTGATTAGACGTGGTCTTTGTACTTCTTCTTCCACTGCTTTATGCTGCTCGTTTTAATTATCTAAAATAACCCTTTTCTTATAAAATCTTCTAGAAATATCAGACAAATAAGGGAATACACAAAAATAGGACTCATGGACATATATAGGTAATTGTTAGTAGTTATTTACTATGATACCACTAAGGTCCTGACTTTTCATGCATCGTCACATTTGAGTATGTTACGGTCAGCTAACTTATATTACAGTCAGCTGCCCAGTAGATAAAAAATAAATTATTTAAACGGGAATAAGAAAAAAATTCAATTTTGGAAGCCCCAGACGTCTAAAACCTCTGAAGTCGCTTGATCAAGCGAACCAGTTGAAGAACAAGGAGATCAAAACTCTCAAGTAATTTGTGTAGCGTTATCACATTTGTATCGCTGCTGCTATCCCAATTTGAGGTACGATTCCTTAATACTTTTCAAAACTACGGTTAACTGGTTTTATAATTAGGGTTTTCTGTTTCTTTATTTTTATTTAAAACTAGGGTTTAAAACATTTGCTGGTGTTCGAGAACTAGGGGTTATTGAGGTACGAAGATGGATTTATCCTCAGTTTTGTTTGTGTTCGAAAACTAGGTTTGCTAAGTGTTTGAGAAAATGTTCCAGTGAACTCTGTATTTGAAACTCTATTGTTAGCTAGAAATTGTAATTCCTTACATGGATTTTATACTGGAATCTTCTTCCCACCCTTACAGCTCAAAAACTCCAATCCATTAATTTGTATTAAGGCACCAGATTGATTTTTTGTAAATGTGCAACCTTGTAAACCTATTGCTTTACTGTTTTTGTTTGTGGCATTAGAAACGCATATAGTTGGTTTGGAAATTAGGAATTGCTTGAATGCTTTATGGATCTCAGTTTCTACCCTCGTCCTCAGGGATGGCCCTGAGGTTTTTCTTCCCCAAAGAACATTAAAAAACTGTTACCCCTTTTCACAAAAAGATAACCAATCTTCGAATATTAATGATAATCGATTTATGATTGATTTGGTGGTTTAGTTTCACTTACTGTAGAGATGGTGGCTCAAGTGGAAGTTGTGTAATGAAGGAAGTAGAAACTAAAAGGAGACGATAAATCTAGAGACTCTGAGAAAAAAACCATCATACTAACTCTAAATTGCGTACAGCCACATGGACGGACACAAGTTCTCCTCATATACATATAGGTTGTCTGCCGTAGGCTATAAATAGTGACCATTGTTAGTTGTAAATAGAACTTTCGTTTTGAAGTTATAATGAGAAATGAAACATGGAATTCTAGTTCCCCAATTCTCCTCCCATCTTTCTTCTTCTTTAATTTGTGTTATATACTAACATCAACTGTGCTTTGTGTGTTGGTGTAACTATTAATATGAGTTTGATGTACACTAATAGTATAACTATCTTTCATCGATCAAGATAAAATAAAAATAGTACAACTATCTTTTCAAGAGAGCCAATGAAAACACAACAGGCCTCTGACCATCTGAAATATAAGAGACTTGTTGTATATTTAGCAATAAGCAATTAAAATATAAGAGACTTGTTGTATATAAGAGACTAGCCGTCCTGAAGTATGTTGTTATATATATGAAATCCTATGCTTATGTTTTCTTTTATGTCTAATCGATCACCTGTTTTTCTATGAATGTGTATGCCTTTGTCACGACTCTTTTGAAATGTGTATGCTGTCAACATGCCTTATTACAAAATGTTATTTTGTTTCATATGTATTTCATGGTGTGTGGACTATACTCTGCTTTTAGAGCGTGTGTATTTCGGGATCGCTGCCATTTTTTTTTATTGGGTCAAGGTTTTAGAAAATATTCTTTTACTTGAGAATTCACTTGCTGATTAGTAGTGATATGCGTGTACCTGGAGAGTTTCCAACAAAACATAGATATTCATTGCCACTGGTGAAGAACAGGTAAATAGGTGTCAATTGAAGATACTATTATATATGGAAGTTTTATTGGATTAGGGCTACAGTAATGAAACTTATGCTCATATAGTAATGAGTGTAATGACTTTTGCTCAAATGTTTGTCAATGTTATTATGTTTTGTAGGACATATATCCACCCCCAAAAATACAGGGGTGGGTGGACTTATCTATTTAGGGTCCTCGTGCAGTTTGTTAACAGAACATTATTCTTGTTGCCAAAGTCTAAGTTCTTTGCATGGGAAAATCAAACCTGGACATACTTCGAAACGTATATCCATGTATGGTTGTGTAAAATAGTCACCGTAGGTTATATTTCTTACTTTTTATATTAATGCATTATGACTTAGCCTCATTGTTGCGGAATAGAAAATTCCTGAGACTAACCGTCACTGTGGTGAATAAAATCAAACTTGGAAAGCTCTGATATATGTTGATACTAGATAGTGTACCCCCTTGGGATGAGGTATCCATAGTGTATGGGGTGCTTAATGTCAAAAAAGAAATCACTGGGGAGCACTGGCTAATAAAATTTAGGATTCCCTGATACCGCAGCATATTTGTCATAGTAGCAATATTTACTAGGAAAATGAGCTTCTTCTTGATTGTTTGCGAGGTGTGACGTGTCCTGGTGAATGGTATTGTGATTTTTGCAAGAATCTTGCTCGAAAAACAGACGGGTAACTATTTACTTGAAATTCTTGTTTTGTTTTCTTCCTTGTTTAGTTTTTTTTATCATTTTTTTCTAAACATACATATATTTGTGGACAGACACTTTGAGTAAGTACGAGAGATGATCCAAGTAGAAAATGAATAGTAATTTTGATCTGTATTTCATTTACCCATATTGCAGGTCCTCTTGTGGTGTGATTGAGATCAAGTTTATTGAGCATATGATTAGGGATATTTCTTTCCAGAGAATCGAGCAAAGTAAAACTCCTTGATGTTGTTGTTAAATTGCTTTGAGGTTGTTCAAGAAAAAATTCATAAAGTTGAATGGCACAACCACAGAATAATTAGCTCTATTCTTTTACCGTAGACTCACCTAAGACAACATGTTAACTCTTTGTGCAGGTTTCATGTGATTAGAGGTATGAAGAATATTGGATTCTTGAGTAGAATTTTGGGTGTAATATTCCATGGCTAGGATGGGTGAAATGTGCCCTGGATAGAGTGAGAATGCTATATTAACCCGTCATCTCCATGCGGCACATGGTACTGGTTACCAATTCTGTAAACTAAAAATGGTTTCCAAAGAAATTCAAGAGTCCAAATTTGTTCACACTCCTCTAACGAGTGTATATTTCACATATTCTTCTGATTGGTTGATTATTTAACTGATGGCCCTATTACCCTCCATATACACTCGTTAGACACCGGCCACCTTAAAGAATAAATTACGCCAGTTGACGCCAATTGAACAATGTAGTGCAAATTTCCAATCAATTGTATAATTGGATTTGGAAGATTGGGTCTATCGGGGTTGGGGTACGGATGAAGGTCTAAATCAACTAATGTGGACCAAAATATGCATCCCCGGATTCTTTTGATATCACTAGATATGTTTAAAGGTTTAACCATGTTTATATTCCTTGGAGCCTTTTGATATCAGTTCATATCATCGGACATGCTCTGAGGTTTACCTAAGTTTATATATTCATCATATCCTTTTGCTATTTCATGTGATTAGTGGTATGAAGAATGTTGGATCATTGAGTAGTATTTTGGGTGCAGCCTTCCTGGCTAGGTATTGACATGTTGTCTCCATGCAACACGCGTACTGTTTACCAATTCTGTAAACTAAAAACGGTTCCAAAGAAAATTAATCTCTAGCTGTTTTTAATCGCTGAAATTGCCTATAAAATCGCCAATTATATTTTCCAAAGAAAATTCTTCAACAACCGATTTAATTTTTATTGCATGAGCATATTGTTGGTTACTATTTAGTTTTGTTTTTTGATTTTTTTTTGAAGCATGACATCCCATGGATTTTAGCCAGCAGTGACTTAGATATTTTTATTTTTTATAGATTGTGTGTAGCTATACAAAAAGGTGTTGGAGATCAGCTTGTTGCTAGGCTACCAACCAAAGTTCTGTACGAACCTTGATTTCCCAATTTCAAACAACTTTTTTTTTATCTAAGTCAATGTTCATTGAATTCTTTGGTTGATGTCACTTAACATCATTTGGGTTTGATTTAAGTCAATATTCCTCGAATTCTCTGGTTGATTTCACTAGATAACATTTGGAATTGAGATGAGTCTATATTCCTCGAATTCTTTGGTTGAATTTCATTTGGAAGTTACCTAAGTCGTCTAAATATATTCTCCAGATGCTTTTAATATCGATGCAATGCTTGAGGTTGAGCATAGCCTACATTCCTCTATTTTTTTTTTAATATAAATGGATATTATACTTTGAGATTGACTTATAGTCACTACTCCTCGGATTCAATCGATATCATTTGATATGCTATGAAATTAACGTGGGATATGGATATATTTGCTTTGAGATTGAATCTGAAACATATAGATAGAAACATACATGATCGGAAAAGATTCGAATTAGGAACTGCTACTATGGAATTTGTGGAATGTGAATAATTCTGAAAATATCTTGATACCGTGACCGAAAGCCAATAAAACTAAACAACTCTGATCATTCTCCGACAAGACACACCCTGAATGTCATCTACGATTATTAACTAATACCCCAGTAGATTATTAACAATACAAATGTTATTGTTTACAAAAACATAAATAGTACTCTGAATTTTGCCAAAAATAAATAACTAAATAATGTGATAAGCAAGTGCGACCGTGGGATCTAAAATTTGACTGATGGATGAGACTCTATGTTGATAGAGTCACACGGATTCAAATTCAATATTATCAAACCAATAAAAATGAAATAAAATTGGCACATGGATCGGAATCCGTGTGACCAGATTAAAGGAGATCTCGGCCGTTATTGGATTTTAATCATGCGGCTCATTTTTCTCGTCAATTTTTTTTAGTAAACGACAAGGAGCCGGAATTCTCTCTTCTGTATTAAGTAATTTGGACGTGGAAATTTTTGACCTTACTTTTTTTTCCTTTAAAACCCTAGTTCCCACCTACCGAACCTGGAGATAGATAACAAAAGCAATACTTTTTTGTCTTCTTCATCTTCTTCTGTGTTTTTGGTTGTTTAGGCCATAATTAGGTTAGCACCCTTTACTGATCAATTTGGTTTTTGAGGGTATCACAGTATATCATATGCGATCTAGTCATGTTTTTGTCTCAGTATTTACTTAGATTGTAATTGATGGAAGACATGGAAAATTAAGAATTTTACTGTTTGATGTTTTATTGGTATTGACATGTTTAGTTATTTTGGATCACATTTGCAGATGAACATGCTTCCTTGGTCAAAACTAGGCTTTACTGATTTCATGTGGTTTAATAACTAGGGTTTGCTGAGTTCTTGGTATTCTAAAACCATGGCTTGGAAGGAAAAAAATTGGTGTTCTAAAACTAGGGTTTTCGAAGGTACTAAGATGGTTTTATCACCTTTTTTTTTTTGTTCTTTGAACTACTATTTTTCAGATCATTACTAACCAAAAACTATTCTCGTAGGTACCTGAAGAGGTTTCAAAAAAACATAAATATACGGTGCCAGTGGTGAAGGAAAGGAAAATAGGTGCCAATTGAGAACACTATTATGGCAGTATGATCGTATTTTGGGCAGTGAGTTTTAGTCTCATATAGACATGGTAATGACTTTTGCAAATGTTTATGAATGCAATATGATGATGGTAGATTTAAACTCTCACTTAGCAACGGTTCTGCTGTGATGTTTTGAAGGACGTACACTGCATCAATTTGATATTTCCAGTGAAATGGATTAATAAGAAAATTATATGGGTTGGGGGTGAACTAAGCTCTCCAGGGACCTCGTGCAGATTTTTAACAGAACATTGATCCTATTGCGCAAGTCTAAGCACTTCACCAGAGAAAATCATACCTGGAAACACACTGAAACTTACCTTCTTGTATGATTATGTAAATAATCATCGCAGAGTATATATCCTAATTTTTGTACCAATACATTATAACTTAGCTTCGTTGTTGTTGAACATGAAAATATTTAGAGAGACAACATCAAGGTACTGAATAAAATCAGACTTGCAAAAGCTGCAGAATATGACGGTACTCGTCTACCACCTTGAGATGGGTAGCACTCACAATCGAAGTTACACAAAAGAGAATTAGAATTTACGATTCCCCGAGACCACCTCGTACTTGTAAGAGGAGAAAATGATCCAAGTAGAAAATGAAAAATATTAAGACCGAATAATTAGCTATATTATTTTACTTTGGACTCCCTGATCTACCGTAACGTGTTTATCTGTGTGCAGTTTTCATGTGATTAGCGGTACAGAGAATGTTGGATTCTAGGTAGCATTTCGGTGCTTGGTTTTGGACATGTCTACTTTTCCACAAGTCATACAAATCTAAAGACTAACCAAATTCAGTCTAGATGACCTATGCCATCGTAAATGAGTAAAAATGAAGATGAAGTGTTGATTGCCTATCAATTGTTACAAGACTTCTTACAAAGCCTTTTGATTTTCAATGTACACGACTTTTTTAAGTGAAAGTGTATATTAAAGAGTTAATTTTTATGGATATCAATTGTTTTATAAGCTCATCTCTCTAGAGCAACATCTTTATTCCCTTTTTAGAAAGCGTAAAAATGATTCTTTATAGATTTCTTCTGGCAGTAAGGAAATAACTATCTCTACACCAGACAAGGTGCAATGAACCATTCACATAAGATCTAAAAGAAGGTACCATTAACATCCATGGATTGGATACTTTTGATCTGCAAGGGTGGAAAGAATTCAGTATAAAATCCATGAAAAAAAAAAACAATCTTCAGCTAACATAGCGGTTTCTATTACAAAGTTCGTTGGGACATTTTATCAAACAGTTAACAGGCTAGGTGCCAAATGGTTGTACAAGACTGATTAAAGTTGGAAAACGAAACTTGTGCAACTGAAGACAATAAAAAATCAACACCCAACTGCAAAACCATTCCTTTTCCTTTATGAGGTTATTATCCAAATCCTTCAAAATACAAGAATATGCAGATCTACCGGTCAAAACATATATAGAAAAAATACGTTATTGGATGTTGGAAAATTGCGCACTATGAGTAGTTAACTATTTGAATGAATGAATTTCATTTCATCTTTATTCAACTTAATGTCTTTCTGATGATGATGATGAGATACTTAGTCTTTCTGATGATGATGATGATGAGAACAAGAAATGTAAAAGTAAAATCTAATTGTTTTCAATTTTCTCTCAGTAGATAACACAAACACACCATGGGAAACAATCTACCCCAACAAACATTCACTCCACTATACTAAGAAACTAAATCCAGGGTTTCATATCTTTCATTAACTCAATTTAGGTTTCAGTAACCAATGAAAATATTACCACAACACATAATCCTTCATGTACAATTAGAATCAAGAAATGTCAAGGGAACAAAAATTGAAATGAAACCAGCACCACAAAAAAACAAGCTAAAATAAAGATTACAAATCATCAATACCTATGATTATGAGTTGGGCATCTAATTGGTTTAGATTTTGCTCACAAGCTTCAACACGATATCAATTAAAAGTTAAAACCAAAACAAGGGTTTGATTTGGTTGAATTTTAAACTACACCGAATACCTGCCTAGCTAGATTTTATAAGAGAGAGACGACTGTATAAGTGGGAGAACAGGGTGATGGTAGTGGTGATCAACTGTATAACGAGAGGGAGAACGGGCTGATGGCGGTGGTGGTAGACTACAGTATTGCGAAGGAAGAAGAGAAGAGTGACAGAAAAAAATAAACGAAGAAGTGAATTTGTGGACCTTTAGAGTATACGAGATAGAGGTGTAAGAGAGGTGTAGGTATGAAAAGAGAAATGGGTTAATGACCACACAGTAAGGTCCAGAACTTGGATTTAAAGGTGCGGACCTTCATTAACCTACATGGCGCCTATGTGTCATCTATGGTCCACACTCTAGGTTTGATAGTCCGGACCTTTCTGCATCTATGTGGCAACCCATAATTTGGGGATCTTTATGGTCCAGACTTTGGTAAAAAATGTCCGGACTATTTTGACCTAATTTTATAGAAACAAATTCCAATTATAGTACTTTTGAATAAATTATTAAGGTCCAGTTAGAAGTCTGGACCTTACCGACTAAAACAAAAAAAATATATTTCGTTTGCTTTTTTATTTTTACTTTTAAATAGATAATTGATTTGTTAAATACCGAAGATCATATCCAAATGCATTAAAAATGATTGTAATAAAATAATATACATATTTATCAAAATATGTACTAATTATTAAATATTTTGTGTTCGAAATGTCTTATTCATTAATATTAAAATGTCTCAAAAAGAAGTAATGGGTAATATTTCGTAGTCACAATCTCTTCTAGTATCGATTAGTCTTCACATAATTGTAAACCCACCGTATATGACCATTTATAAATATATTTAAGAAGACTACTTTTATTTATTTTTATAGCAATGGTCCACTAATTTTGAGGACATGAAAGTAATAAAATAATTTGTTAGGGGTAAAAATGGTACATAAACCCATATTTGTGTATTAATTTACGTTACCGATATTATTGAAAGACACGTCCAAGAACATCCTATTTTTGGTAATTACGCCCTTTATGCTCCAAATGTGTAAGTTCTTCATCTTTATTTACTCCATCATGATTCAATGTCTCTCCTGCTTTGATTTTTCATGAATACTAGGTTTGGTTTTGATTTTTTTAGGGTTTTAGTAGTTCAATTATCTAGTATGTACTGGAAATTCAGTTCAATTCGGAAGATAAAAAAAAAAACAAAAAAAAATCTTTCAATCTGGGCGTAGAGATAAAATGTTTAATTTTATAACTTACTGGTGTGTCAAATAGAATGCACAGATTGAATCCAAGGCTGAGACTACTGTGACCAATCCAAAAAAGTTGGTTTTCAATTTCAAAACTTCAGATGATTACAAGTATGCTAAGAGATGCGGAATACATAAGATAATTGAGTCACCTAATGGCGATATGTCATTTGTGTCCACGAAAACTCTTAAAGAAATGATAAACGACATTATCTTTCAAAATAAAGGTGATGTGGAGAGAGCTCGTGGTGTGAAAGTGACCAATGTTGCGTTTCTCATACCTCCGTACATCAACGACTATCAGAAGCAGATTATAATGGAAGCGGCAAATGATGCTGGTTTGTTCTTTGAAAAGTTTATTACAAACATAGCCGGAAGCAGTTGATAGGGCAATGGTACGAATGTCATCATCAAATTTGAAAAAAACTGGTATCAAGCTCAATCTCCCCGTTGCTGCTGGTCAACCCGACGAGAGTACAACGATTACATGGTCAATCGATTGATTCTCACTGCCCATAGAGTAAAATTTCTTCTCTCTTTTTATTATCTTCTGAAAAAATGACTCAGGGCTTACTTTTGGCTGTTGTAACTTGTTACAACTCTTTTGTTGATGGGTATGTAGATAGACTAGAATTTTAACCAGAACTCGAATGAAAACAAATAAGACATGTTTTGTGACTGTACAAAATTTCACTCTTGTCAGTTGTGGCCTCTAACGCTGCCCTTTGTATCTAATGATATCAATCAAAAAACAACTCTATGTGAGAATTTTCGGCATGGTTTGTTGTTATGTTACAAAGACATGGTTAATCTAGCTTGATAGGTGTACTCTTTTTCTCTTTAGGTGTATGAATAGTATTGGATTTTGTGTGTCTAGCTTATTTCAATTGAAGTTACGCGGAAATGGGTAAACATGTTGAACTTCACGGTTCTCATCGATTCTAGGATTTTCATCTTTTTGCCGACTTATATTGGTATGTCAGATATAACAATATTGCAGACCAGAGATGTCCATGAGTCCCTTTATCCTGAATAGCTTGAGCATCAGCAATGAGAAATGTAAAGAGCCTGAATTTCCAAGTAATATCCTTCCATAATGTCTCTGTAGCAACTAAACCAGCAAAAACCTATCACATTTTGCTGAAGCTAGTTGCTGATATAGAATGTCTGAATAATTCTCTGCAGTATATGTGTCATGTGTGTAGGAAGTCCATTGTGGAATTAGATTAGCTGAAAGTATCTTGGATCTTGTTTGGTTCGTCCTCCAAGATACTTCCAGCCAAGTATGGCTAACCTAGATGGAAGATTGTAAGCTAATATTTTATATTTTTTTTGAGAATCATTTCTCTCTTCATGTCACCAAGGCTAAATTAGTGCAGCTTTGATCCTGTAATAATTGACAGGAGTTATCTTCTGTGCCACTATGAGTGTATTTGTGCCAAATCCTGGAGTATCTGATCAGCTTTTCCTATTTTTGAGCCACTGTGAGTAGGAAAAACCATGGCCTGGTGGAGCTGCAGGCATTAGATCCTGTGTTTTCTCCTTTGAGGCCGATCAATTTCATCAAAATGGTAAAGATTACATGTATCCCTTGAGACAGGTTTTCCTTTTCTTCTATCTTTTTGTTCCATATGCGGTCTTTACTATCATAGTCTACATCCAACGGCAACATGGTTGGGGATCTGCATTTGGCTCCCCGGCCATACCAATGGGTGTTTCAAATGCATTGTTCTTCATTGGTACTCCTTTACATAGGCAGGGGTTGCCTGGTGCTGACCCTGTGACTAGGGTTGCTCCAGTTCTGGTAGTTGCCTTTCAAAAGCTATAAATGAAAGCAATAAGTGAATATCATGTCCTTCATTGGCATCCACTAGCTATACTTTTCACTCTTCCCTCTTTAATTGGACGAACCTCTGCTCTTTTTGTACACCACATTCAAACACTTTTCATTTTTAGTTTTTCTGCTAAATTCAGGTAGTGACCTATATGGGGTGTTGAGACTTTTAGCGAACATTGTCCACTGCCTGGTCATTAGCAAGCTTTTCACCTTAATATAGAATTGATGGACATGTCCTGCACTCCTTACCTGTTACAGTTAAATTGTGTAAGCTTCAAAAAAATTGTTTATATCTCTCCAAGTGGATAATGACTGCTTATTCTTTTTATTATTATCTACTACCGGTTAGCACGTCTATTATAATCAACTATGATTTGTGGGGTTTTGGTTTCGAAATACCCTAGCCAAACCCTACCCATTTCTCCTACTAAATTTCCCCGAGAAATTCGTTCATAATCTTGATCATGGCTGCTTCGATCATTCTCAGGTCTCTAATTATACGTGGTCTTTGTACTTCTTCTTCCTCTGCTTTGTGCTCTAAATGTGTAAGTTCTTCATCTTTATTTACTCCATCATGATCCAATTTCTCATCTGCTTAGATTTTTCATGAAAACTAGGTTGGGTTTTAATTTTTTTAGGGTTTTAGTAGTTCAATTATCTAACTGAACTGGAATTTCAGTTCAATTCAGAAGATAAATGCGTTAGTTTTTTTCCCTTCAATATGGTAGTATGAATAGGATATTGGGTGTAGAGATAAATTTTTGATTTTTGTGTCTTATTGATGTGTCTAATAGAATGCACAGATTGAATCCAAAGGTGGGACTACTTTGACCAATCCAAAAAAGTTGATTTTCAATTTCAAAGATGATAAGAGATGCGTAATAAGTAAGATAATTGAGTCACCTAATGGCGATATGTTATTTGTGACCTCGAAGACTCTTAAAGAAATGATTAACGACATTATCTTTCAAAATAAAGGTGTTGTGGAGAAAGATCGTTGGGTGAAAGTGACCAATGTTGCATTTCTAATCCCTCCGTACCTCAACGACTATCAAAAGCAGATTATAATGGAAGCGACAAATGGTGCTGGTTTGTTCTTTGAAAGGTTTATTACAGACATAGCTGACAACCCTTATGTTAATGGGACATATGTTCGCAAGGGAGAATTCGGTATACTAATTGCTATTTCGGCTGTGTTTGATGTTCCTCCTATCAAGGTATGCTAGAGCTTTAGTTCATTTGAGATTTTACAGATGTTGTTTATGGGCTACTGATATTTTCTATCCCTCTTAGGAGTTCATATTAAGTGGTGATAAGTCTGTGTCAGAAACAATTTTGAGCGGGTTACAAAAAACTCATTTATATGACTTGAAGCAAGATCCGGCGATGGTCCAAAAGATTAAGGAAGCAGTTGATAGGGCAATGGCACGAATGTCATCATCAAATTTGAAAGAAACTGGCATCAAGCTCAATCTTCCAGTTGCTTCTGGTCGACCTGATGAGAGTACAACAATTACTTGGTCAATCGATTGATTCTCGCTTCTCTTGAGTAAAGTCTCTTCTCTCCTTTTCTTATCTTTTGAAACGATGAATCAGGACTAACTTTTGGCTGTTGTAAACAAAGAAGACATGTTTTGCGACTGTATAAATATTCACTCTTGTCAGTTGATGATGCCTTTTGCATGTAACGATATCAATCAAAAAACAACTGTATGTGAGGATTTTCGGCATGGTTTGTTGTTATGTTACGAAGACTACGTTGAATTTTCGGCATGGTTTGTCTACTCTTTTCCTTTTTAGGTGCATGAATAGTATTGGATTTTGTGTGGCTCATTTCAGTTGAAGTTACACAGAAATGGGCAAACATGTTGAACTCTACAGTTCTCATCTTTGTAAATGTAATGCACGAGTCTAGGATTTTGATCTTTGCAGACTTATATTGAAATTTCAGATAAGTCACCAAGGATACATTAGTGCAGCTTTGATCCTGTAATAATTGACAGGATTTATCTTCTGTGCTACTATGAGTGTGTTTGTGCAAAATCATGGAGTATCTGATCAGCTTTTCCTATTTTTGAGCCACTGTGAGCAGGCAAAACCATGGCCCTGATGGAGCTGCAGGCATTGGGGATCTGCATTTGGCTCCCCGGCCATAGCGATGGGTGTTTCAAATGCACTGTTCTTCATTGGTACTCCTTTACACAGGCAGAGGTTGCCTAGTGGCGACCCTGTGACTAGGGTTGCTCTAGTTCTGGTAGTCGCCTTTCGGAAGCTATAGGGTTGCTCTAGTTCTGGTAGTCGCCTTTCGGAAGCTACAAATGAAAGCTATAAGTTTTTTAATTTGTAATCGTGGGATATTTGTGAATATTAACCCCTTAAAATATCAAGCTTGTTAAAGGGGCGTCATGAAATGGTAGAGGGGCGGCACCCTAATAAGACAGAAAGGTCATTACAAGTAATTTTCAAGTGTCCCTTATCAAATAAAATCTGGAAATGACTAATTAGCCCTTATTGTTGATAATCAAGATTAGTGTTGATAATCAAGATTAATGTTGATAATTAATTTTCACTTATCATATGATTCATAACTCTAAAATAGGTTATAAAAAAAAATTAGAGAAGAAAAAAGAAACTTTTGTGATATTTGTGAAGGTCAATCTCAACCAATTGAAGAAATTAACCAACAAAGTGAAGAACTCAGTATTGAAAATGACTAGGTATACTTCTAAAGTACGTAACAAATCAAAAAATTTAAAATTTCAGAAGAACATACGGTTGGAATTTAGCTCAGTTACAATCAGTAACTATATGTTACTGATGTAATGTATCAATTACCAATCAGTACCGGTTCAATTTTGGGAAAACCCAAAATTTCAGAAGAACATACGGTTGGAATGGAGCTCGTTACCAACCGTAACTATATGTTAGGGGAAAATCCAGAAAAAAACCAGTTACGGTTGGTATAATTTGTTCCCTTACGAACCGTAGGGAACTTACGGTTCGGAACTTGGGTAAACAATACCAATCGTAGAAGAATCAAAAAGTGGAACATATGAGTGAAGCTATTTTTTTTTTTTGATAATATAAAAAAAAAAAAAAAAAAAAACTCAGCATTGAAATGGAGCTATTAGGATCTGATGCTACTACTTTGGGGCCTGTGGGGCATACCTTTTGTGTACTGCAAACAGTTCATGTATGTATAATGTGAGCTAAGCAATTCCATAATAGGGTTCATGCTTATTGAACACTGCCAAAGCTTTGCATTGTCTAACAATGCATCAGGATAATATTATTTTGTTTTGACCGTGTGCAGTGTGCTACCGATTGGAGTAAATTATGATAATCTACATGCTCATATGCACTTTTCTACCCGTTGCAAGGTCCATGTGGTTCTCTTTTTCTACAAGTGATTTTTTTTTCTGTAAGTTACTTACAGATCCTGAATATTGGACAGTGGACTCATAAGAGAGTAGTAGTACACTGAGAATGAATTTGGTAGTGGGAATCCTTGCTGTTATGGATGTTTGTCATCAGGTATCACTTAAAAGGATGGTGCATCATTCTCTTAATAACAAACTACAAATACGATGAACAGAATCTTTGTTTTACAAACAGTGGGGATTACGGTTCGTAATTTGGGTAAACAATACCAACCGTAGGAACTTACGGTTGTTAATTTTGGTTCGTCTTCGACCGTATAAAAACTTGAAAATTAGTTTTGAGGCTCAGGATTATTTACGGTTGAAGATGCAACAAATCTTACATGCCGTAACTAACCTATGGTTCATAATGGGGTTTCAAATACCAACCGTAACTGAGAAAATTTTTCAGACCCAAGAACATACGGTTGGTATCTTTGATAAATTTGATAGTTACGAACCGTAGAAGCATCAAATTGTTCAGTTACGGTTGGTAATTGAAACAATACCAATCGTAGAAACAGGAAATCCAGAATTTGAATTTTTAATTTTAACCTAAAACCTAATTTTTGATGAAGCATACACTTAAATTGAACACAATAAACAAAATACTAACTGGGTTTTTCAAAACAACGCTAAAATTTTCGATTGAAATGGAAGTGGTTACGGTTGTAATGGAGGAGCAGGAAGATGAAAGAAAAAAGAATGATTTTGATTCTTCTCATTCATGATTAAAAATGATGGAGGACGGTTCAGTCTTTCAATTTAAAAAGAAGGGACAAATTAGTCCATTTAAAGCAAAAAGGATAATCTAGTCAATTTATACCACCTATAGGACACCCCCTAACCTATTAGAAGGACATTGCTATCACACTTGACGCCCCTTTACCAAGCTTGTAAAATATACTCTTATTCAATTTTCAAAAATACTCATATCTTCTGAAAAGTGGAAGCAACTACCACAAATTGCTTTGGACTCTAAAAAAGTTATTTTTTATCCCTCGCAGGTATTTGTGTAAAGTCAACAAAAATGGTGGTATTTTTTGTCCTGGGGTTGCTGGTATCAGTAAACTGAGATTAGACTGGCGTCTAGACGTCTCCTCCGTTGTAGTCTAGGTGGTTAGGATACTCGGCTCTCACCCGAGAGACCCGGGTTCAAGTCCCGGCAACGGAAATCTTTTTGCTACATTTAGTTACGCTTTTTATTTTTATTTTATTTCTACTTTAGAACCCTGCAAATAAAGAAACAATGATCGTGTGTTATGAAATTGTTTGCCACCGAAAACAGGAACAGTTAAGAGACATTCAGCTTAGAATAATTGGGAGATTCATGTAAACTGTTTGCTCTAATGAAAGGACCAAAGATTGTGAAGTTAGAGGTAACACATCTCTTCTGCTTGAACAGATATTGATATCAGTCTTCCTTTGTTTTTTTCCCCCCTTTGTATGTATAAATATTGATGTTCATAGTAACACAACATTGGCTTTGAATTGTACGATTTGTACGTGCATGTGGAGATTCCTATTGTTAGGGGAACAAGGGAACATAACAGCGGTAAACAGATCTGTGAATCACAAATGATAATCAACCAACACGATCACACGCTTGAATTAACTCCATATATACATTGCAAGGTTATCATATTCCAATTGTCTAAACGACAATGTCAGTCTCGATAATATCGGAAGCACATGAGAACAAAACGAAGTGATTAAGCAGAGATTCTTCTTGTCGCCTCGGCTTTGGGTATATAAAGAGAGCTTCACAATAGGTATTCATTCTACATCCAAAAAACTGAAATCTAATAAACTTTCTTCTTCAACTAATATTCTCAAAAATGGCTTCTTTCCATGTTCGTTCCACCAGTTTACCTAAAACCTCTCATCCAATCACTCTTGCAGTGGAGGAGCAATTGTGCCAACTTAAAGCTACTGAACAAGCTACCTCAGCTTCATCAATCAGTCAGAACTTATCTGGTCTTACAGATCTATATGAGTGTGTCCAGGATTTCCTTTCTACCCAAGATGGGAAATGCTTAGACTCCGGTTTGGATGGATCCATCATGGTGTTGGATGTTTGCAGTATTACTGTTAGAAAATTTGATAGTTTGATGATCATGGAGATATATGAGCATAGATTTAGTGTTGCTCATATAGAGCTCCTAGTTTTGGAACAAGATATTATTTCTCTGAAACTCTTTTCTATTAGATTATCTTGCTCTAATTACAAATGGAATAGACCATGGCTATTTATAGCCATCAACTGCCGACTAGGATTTCTCTAGAGTATTCACTTTTTCTAGATTTTTCTTGTCTAGAACACTCATTTTTTCTCTAGAGAAGCTGCCGTATCTTTTGACCAACTTTAGACCTTCTTTTCTAATCTCTAACGGACAATACAAGTTTTAGTTCACATCATTATTACTTGTTTACTCTGACCAATTCTAGACTCTTCTATTACTTGATATTACTTATTTGGACATTACAAATTAGGTAATTCCAACAATTACCAAGGATGTTTTGTCTCAAATGAAACAATCTGTTCAAGAACTACAATCATCCATTCGTAGACGATCAAATGAAGTTTCCGATTACTTGATCTCAAGAAAGAAGATCACTAAAGTGATCCGCAAGTACCTCTCAGATTTAAAGAACAACAAGAAAGTCGATACTGAAATTACTATTCTAAGAGAAGTTGAAGTTCCCACTCTTGCAGTTCTTGAATCTCTATTGTCCTTCGTGTCTGAACCAAAACAAAAAAAATCCTTGATCTTTAAGTTGATGCCAACCAAGCAAGTGTCAAACGAAGAAACTTCTGAAGTGATGAAGGTTGATATTGCAGTAAAAGCCCTTACCAAAGGCATTGAAGTAAACAATGTGCAAAAGACATTGAAAGACCTTGAAATGACCCATGAAGATCTTGAAGGCAAACTAGAAGCTGTCTTCAGGTGTTTGATTAAAAACCGAGTTTCACTCCTCAACATCCTCAACCAGTAGTAACATCATACATTACTACTATCAACCATTAGCATTTTTCGCTTTTTATTATGAAAAATGCTCATGGAATTTTGTACTTACTATACATTACTGTAAATGAAAAGAAAGTAAATATCATTACCAACAAATTCTTCGACTACATATATCTGTCTCTTGACAAATTATCTCAAGTTTATTTTTACTGGCTCGTCCCAACTGTCTCGTCTCAATCATCAAACGAAAATTTTTATGCATCACATGAGCGCATCTTCGTACGATCTAAACACCATTGACCTTAACCATTTCGAATCATAAAAAATATAACAATGGTGTTAGGTTAGGGAACATGAGATCTTAAAGGTAGGCATATCTTGCACATGCATGCACTTTCATATTACATAGAAAGCAGTCTGTCATTATTCCAAATGTTGGCTTCAACACTGCGTGGACTTTGAGTTGTGTGAATCATACGAGCGTGTGAAGATTCCAGTTGCTAGGAAACAACGGGACAGCGCATTGATGAACAAATCTGTGAATGCATAAATGACAATAACCAACGGGATTACACGCTTACAATATAACTCATACATATTAAGGCTGTCATATTCCATTTGTCTAAGCGACAATCTCAGTCGTGCATATATATATTTCATACTGGCAAAATTTAGATACTAACGTGGTGATTACCTCCAATTACTATCTGTTATGTGTTGCTTAAATCAGGAGCAACCAGCAGACACGGGCTATAAAACCGAAGCTAGCACATGAAAATAAAGCAAGTGATTAAGAGAGCCAGTTGCATTGAGATTCTTTATGTCTCCTTCAGCTTTGTGTATATAAGTTGCACAATAGGTATTCATTTTCCATCCAAAAAACTGAATTCTAATAAGCTTTCTACTTCTACAAATTCAATTTCAAAATGGCTTCTTTCCATGTTCGTTCCATCAGTTTACCTAAAATCTCCCATCCTCTCACTATTGCAGTGGAGGAACAATTGTGCCAACTAAGTACCGCCGAACAAGCTACCTCATCTTCATCAATCTGCCGAAATTTATCAGGTCTCAAAAAGTTATACGAGTGTGTTGAAGATTTCGTTTCTACCCAAGATGGGGAATGCTTAGACTCTGGTTTGGATGGATCTATCAGGGTGTTGGATGTTTGTAGTATTACCAAGGATGTTTTGTCTCAAATGAAACAATCCGTTCAATAAGTCCAATCATCCATTAGAATATCAAATGAAGTTTCTGAATACATGATCTCAAGAAAGAAGATCACTAAAGCGACCCGCAAGTGCCTCGCAGATCTAAAAAACAAGAAAATCGAC
The DNA here is from genome assembly GCA_023529315.1 of Papaver bracteatum. Taxonomy (NCBI): domain Eukaryota; kingdom Viridiplantae; phylum Streptophyta; class Magnoliopsida; order Ranunculales; family Papaveraceae; genus Papaver; species Papaver bracteatum. The sequence continues at coordinate 1,416,689 of JAJJWX010002376.1, read as the reverse complement.
TCCGAAAGTAGTATCCTAAGAGAAGTTGAAGCAACTACTCTTGCTATTCTTGAATCTCTATTGTCCTTTGTGTCTGAGCCAAAAAAAAAACAAGTCCTTGATCTCCAAATTGATTCTCAACAAGCGAGTTGCACACAAATGCGATGAAGAAACTTCTGAAGTGATGAAGGTTGACATTGCAGTAAAATCCCTTACCAAAGGCATTGAAGTAAACAATGTGCAAAAGACATTGAAATCCCTTGAAATGACCCTTGAAGATCTTGAAGACAAACTAGAAGCTGTCTTCAGGTGTTTAATCAAAAACAGAGCATCACTCCTCAACATCCTCAACCAGTAGTAACATATATGGCTACTGATTGACCATCAACATTTTCGCGTTTTATTATGAAAATGCTCATGGATTTTTGTACACATTACTGTAAATGAAAAAGAAAGTAAATATATATCAATTCAACAAATTCTTTGACTACATATATTTTGTTCATTACAATTATCTTTTGCTTTTTTACTGGCTGCAACCTAAACCTCCATGATTCCAACTGTCTCGTAACAATGTTAATTTATCAAATGAGAAATTTACCTTTGCAACCTATTTCCAATTCTGTAACATGATTCATAATATGCAGCGCATCTTCATTCAATCTAACACCATTTAGAATCATAAAAGTTATAACAATGCTGTTAGGATCAAATATAGGTAAGCATATATTGCGGATGCACGGACAATCTTTATATATATTTAATTAAGTATCATCTGGCTAGGCTATCAACATTCATATTTCCGAATTGAACCAATTCAAAATGTTGGTCCACACCTGTCTTTGCTTACACAGCTATCTTATCGGTTGATGTACATTGATCTAATGACCTGACTCAGACTCGGTGACAATTGATGGTCTGCGTGATGATGAGTACTTAGTTGAATTACCCTACAAAATAGAAACTAGTTCCTATTAAACGATTCCAAGTGAACCGACATACAGATAACCAATGCCGTGGGTGGGGCGTTAAACTGACATTGAGAGCCATTAACTGTCCTCGCAACAGATTACACATGAATAAGCAGTGTTATGTATTAGGCTTTCAAGCTTCTGACTTGCGTGTGTAGAAAACGATGCAAATTAGAATAGGTTGTCAAACTGCACCAATTTAATCTGGTTTTGGTTGCTATGTAAATCTAAGCAATAACGTGATTATCAGTGAACCCACATATATTGCAATATCACATGCTAATTCAGTTTTCCTTTTTTAGGGTGACCATTTATGTTGCAGCAAATGTGCAATAACCATGAAGGTTAAAAATTCATGAGAAATGTAAATTACATGATTCATATTTTTTTTGTAAAGGGAGAATTAGTCATTGTGCCTCCAAAAACTGGTCAGTAACATTCTACTATACATATCAGTAATTGAGGAAGGGAAACCTTTTTACGGAAGAGAAGAAGGTGATTATTGGTGGAAGACCAGTGAATGTGTGGGAATGGGATGACATCAAAATGCCGTATAAACTCATTACACAGCATAGTGCAACGACCCATATGATAATTTTTGGGCGAAGTTATCGTAGAAAACCTTTTAGACATCGGAGATAACTAAAATTTATACTCCATCCGTTTCTAAAAAATAATCAAGTTTGGTTTTCACAAAAATTAAGAAAATCAATCATTGTAGCCACTTTTTCATGTTTTTTCCTAAACTATCATTTGATCCCCACTCATTTGCTATTAGAGAAAGAGGGGAGAGAAGTGGTCCCCTTTTTATATTAGAGAGAAAAAAAAGGAGAGAAAGAAGTGATCCCTCTATGGGTATAGTAGTAAAATCATAACATTTAACTTTCTACATATGAAAACAAGCCTATTTTTTTGACATACCCAAATAAGGAAACTTGACTATATTTTAGAAACGGATGGAGTATCCAATAGCACCATAATGATCATAAGAATCAAAAGAAAGTTGGATATGGATTCTTATATAAAACTATAGAGGAAACTAATATTGTAGAGAGCAAGTCGAACATGCCTAACATGAAAAACCCCAAAAAAGAATTATTCAGCTTTTGATTGTCCAAATATTGATAGATAGAATGAATCTCTTTAAGCTGTTAAGCATCTGAATGTCATTAAAACTTGTTTTGATTTTTTGAAATAAATGTCACTAATTGTAAAAGATTTTCATTGGGCGTGTCTTACATTTATTTTCAAAGATATGGAAGAAGATCAATATAAATAGCTCTTTGTAGCCGGTCTAAAAAAACATTCGGTTATCTATGTCCATCTTCCCAATGTAAGATTAAGAATTTATTTTTTAGTATCACTCTTGTTCTTCTTTTGCGTAAGCTGATCAAACCTGTGACCTTACTTTCATTTTGTTTGGGGTGTTCTTCAACAATTTCCCATGTCAAAGAATGATAAGGTCACGATCTGATTCCATCTAACCCTTCAAAAGTGGTAGAAATCAGAAACAACACGTTTCAAAATTTAATTTCCATGATCACATTTTTCTTATGATGGGTAAGTTGGGATCAAACCTGTGACCTTACTTTCATTTTGCTGGGGTGGTCAACAATTTCCTAAGGAGAAAAATATTAAGGCCACGGCTTGATTCCATCTACCCTTCTGAAGAGGTAAACACGACGTTATAATATATTTGGAAACAAAAGCAGAAGTTAATCTCATAAAGTTAGAAGCAAGAAAGTTTTACTTCACAAAAACTTAAAACTTTATTTCTCCTTAGTCTTCCCAGCAGAGAACATGTTGCCCTTCCGAGAAAACAACCCGGTGGTATATGTGAAACTGACATTAATTAATTGTGCGCCCACAACTTTCCTCCCAATTGATCACACATGAATAAACACTTTTTATGTATCAGGCAGGCTGTGAAGCTGCATTTAACTGCTCGTGTGTATATGATGCAAATTAGAATAGGGTGTCAAATTGCACCAAATATCTCCTATATATAGCGGAGCTACATGCAAACCTATTTTATCTATTTTTGGTTGCTATGTAAATCCAAGCAGTGACTTGATTCTCAGTTATATACTGCGGAGTTACATGCTAATACTGTTTTTCCTTTTTAGCGTGCGACTATTTCTGTTGCAGGAATTGCACAACATCCATGAAGGTTAAAAATTCATGAGAAGTGTAAATTACATGATTCATAATTTTTGTAAATGGTGATAGTCAATGTGCCTCCAAAAACTCGCCAATAAATTTATATTATTCATTGAGGAAGGAAAACCTTTTCATGGGAGAGTAGAAGATGATTATTGGTCCAAGGCTAGTGCACGTGTGGGATGACGACAGTAAATGCAGGGTAAACTTATACTCCCTCCGTTTCAGGAAAAGTGTTACTTTTACTTTTTCAATTTGGCCTATTTTTAGGCTAAAATGAAAAAGTGAAAGTAACACTTTTCCTGAAACGGAGATAGTATTACTCAGCTGCAAGACCGGTATAATAATTTTTGGGGAAAGTTATGGGAGAACATCTTTTAGACATGGGAGACAACTAAAATTAATAGCCAATGGTACATCAAAATCTCGTGGATCAAAACATTCCAGAAGAAATCTTACTAATATAAAGAAAATAGATAATTGTTTGGTAAAGCCTTATTTTAGTGAAGCCTTTTCACATGACAACAATACCCCCGTTAAATAAGCCTTTAATAAATGTTTGTATATTCACAGAATGTCATTGTTTTAAAAAGAGATCAAAAAAATTAAAACTTAGAGCTTCTCCAATGGTCATTGTGTGTGCTTCCTATGTGGCAACACAAATAAGACATTCATGATCTGTTTTTCCTTAAAATTAGAGAGGAAAAAAAATCCATCTCCAACGGTATTGCATGTAACCTCTTCATTTAATTAGTATAATTTTTATTTTCCATAATTAAGATTTTGCTAAAGCTAAAAACGGTTAGGTAATATATTAAAGTCAATTCAATTAATTAAAAGATGACTAGGATGATAAACAATGTCAAGAGGAATGTCTAAAACTTGACATTATCCTTGACATTGTCTACCCAAAGTCATCTACACATTGGTTGAAGACATCATGGTTGGAGAATGATTTAAGAGAAAATGAATGTGTATCCTATGTGGATTTTGACATTTATCTCCACGCACATGCCATTGGAGAAGCTCTTAGATATCTTTAAAAATACATATCGGATTTTTTAAAAATTAGTATATTTGGAAAGCTCTTTGAATTATCTACATAATGAGTACAAACAAGAATATTTATAGTTTTTTTTTAATATTTTTTTTTTCATTATTATCAAATTTGGTGTTAAAAGAATCCAATTCAAGCATGTGCATCGCACCTGGGGTATTACTAGTTTGCATAAACGAGATGCGGTAAATTCTTACATATCAAAACATTCCAGAAGAAATTTGCATAAAAGAGATGCGGTAAATTCTTACATATCAAAACTACAATTCAGTATTAAAATAAAAAGAAGAACACGTCTTATGTGCTAACTAGCCCTTAACCCGTGTTGTAACGGCACGGGCCATGATATTGGTTCTTTGTTAATATATCGTATAATTTGTGCCCCGAATACTTATCAACTCCTTATGATTTAATATGTGTTTGTCATAAAAATAGTTGGGAGTTTTCTCTCTTTTTTTCCTTTGTTTTTTTTTCATTTAATATTTTACCGCGGAGATTTGCTCAAACGAAAGAAATAATTTCATATGTTTTGATCTTGATTCGTGTCGTTCTTTTAGTTATTACAAAACATGGCAATTGATTGCACCAATTTTTTAAAATGGACATGTGTTTTATCGAGTTTATTTTAACATTAGAATGATCAACCACGTTTTATACTTTATAATATAACGTTACACATTTTGTGGCATTACGAAATTAGTATAATATGTCTTTGTTCACCAATACCCGCCACCACCATAAAACCATATGAATCCACTTTTTTTTATCCACCACCACCTAGTGGCGGAGCCAAGGTTTGACTAACCTGGCTCTAACCCCTTAAATTTTTAATAACTACATAATTTTTTTAGTTTATTTTATAAATAGTAGTTTGTCAATATATATTTATGGTTTAGTCCACCAAAGTTTACATGTTTCTTTAAAAAAAAAATACGCCTCCTCAATGTCAATTTTTGACTCTACCACTACCACTATCACTGCTGCCCATCCTATGTACGTTGTTGGACGCAGTTCTAATTTTCAATCACAAATGCCATTATGAGGTTTAAATTGAACAAAATTTTGTCAATTGATTATTTTCATTATTTTTTTCCGTGTATATATTCTTTTTTGTATTGCAATCAATTTTATTTTAACATTAAAAAATCATGATTTATACGATATAGTACCAAAGATAACAAGGGTACCATTTGGGTGATCCAACTACGATCATGAAAATATTATCTTGTATGATATCATCCCTGAAATATATGGTACCTTCCTTTATCAAAAGTGTTAAAAACAACCAACCACATCTTCCACACAACGATGTTATCGATGTTGTAACGACAACATAAAATTAATATTGTCCATCACTACTCACCAGCATTCACCGTCACTACTTATTCCACCACAAACCAGGGGCGGAGACAGGATTTTGAGGAGAGAGGGAGAAAAGATTCTTGACAAGCACATGTGAAAAATGGACTTTGTATTCCATTTTACGATAAAAGAACAAAAATAAATATAATTATGCTTGGCTCCGCCCTTAACCACCACTAATCTTTCGGCCTCCACCTCTTCTACTACTCAGTGTCGCAGAAAATGTCTATTGATATTATTTATCTAAATAACTTATTAACAGAAATAAAAATTATAATTAATTAAGAAAATATTTATAATTAAAAAATGATTAGTCATTTATTATGAGCAATTAGTGAAACACTAATTAATAAAACACTTTATAATGAATAGATTATTTATTATGTGCAATTAGTGAAACACTAATTAATAAAGCAATTATGGTATTTGAGTTGAACAAACCACCAATATTGATTTATCTTTTCTATCAATTCCAATCAAGGTGGAACACTGGTTAGAGGCCACTCTTATGACACAATAGGTCATGAGTTCCAACCTCCCCGTTATAATTTTTGAAATTTCATACCTTGACTTGAATATTCATTTTTCATTCATAATATTGGAATTAACCCCACGCGTGCAACTTATAGGGTGTGGCAGGGAGAACCACAACCTTTGATTTATCTTTCCCACCGACAAATCCTGACCATCACTAACAAAGACAAACTTATCCTAGCTTTGTTTTGTATTCTTGATACTCTGAAATTTGTTTATTCCGTATTTCATTAATTAGTAGATGTTAAATGAAATGAATTAATCACTAACCATCTGGTAAATCAGCAGGTAAAACTCATTCTCAATATAATAACAGAGTTTTTTAAAGCGACCACATTCACCAGAGCTCCATGTTAATTCTAGCTTCTTGTTGATTTTGACCCCGCCTAAATTTTTTTTGGAAAAGTAATTAAATTTAAACAAAATAAATCTGGAAAATTAAACAAAAAATATTCAGAAAAATATTTTTTTTCCAATAATAAGATAGCTAAATCTTAAAAAATATTCTTGCCTAAAATAGCTAGATCTTGAAAATCTTAGAACATGCCAGAAATATATCAATTACTATATCGTAAAAATAAAAACCAACGTGATAATCACATAATCCAAGATTTCATCATGATAATCAACAAATTAAATCACAACATCCGCGGTTTCATAGTGATAAATCGAATGATCATCACATAATAAATAAAATAAATAACATAAAGTGTCTAATGTTCAGTGTTCGTTTACATTTTTTTAAAATAGAATTCTCCTAATTACAACCCCAAATTATCAATTAAACTCCAAAATAGAGTGATCGAAAAAAGAAAAAAGAAAGAAAAAAAACCTGATAGCCCGGTCATGAATCTCTTTTCCGCATATATTTGTTGGTGGTCATGCACATCAATTAGAAATTGTTTTAGTATTTTGGATGAATAATTTAGAGCAAAGATTATGATCTTGATGGAGCTAATACAAAAAAATAAAAATCAATAGTAAATAATCGCAGACAAATGACTAAATATGGAAAATAATATTCTGATATTATTGCTATTTTATTTAATATTGTTTCTTTAAATATTTAGTGCAATAAAAAAGATACTTCGATTAAATTAAGGTGAAAAGGTAATAAAGTATCGAAGGGGAAGCTCTCCAAAAATAGTACTCGCAAAAAAATAAATGCGCTCAACAAAAATATAAAAATTTCTATATTTTTAGAGATATTATTACTTTTAGATATTGATTGATTTTATTCTTAAAAAAAAATCTTTTTATTTATGGATTGGTTTATCTCTATAAAAAGCATTCACCGATTGCTATACCATTTCCGCACTTTTTTTTTCTTCTTTTTTCTTTTTACTTTTTTCCTTTCGAATTATTTATTATGATTTTGTTGTCTCTGACCAGCTTTGTTATTTGTTTTGCAGAGTAGATCAATGAGAATTCTAACGATATATTGTTGCATGGTCCATGGGTCATGGAAAGAAGTTTGATGACGCAAAGAAATTGGTATATATCTATTACCTTTGCATTCTATCATTAACATACTTGGTAGGATTTGGACATATCATTTTACAAAGAACGCTTTTATTATTGTGTTGTCTATAGCATTTGAAATTTTGGAAATCAGTGGTGGCTATTTAGATCCTAATGCTTCTAAATTAGAATCGGTGAGAATGAATGTAGAAGTAATCCGGCGAAAGATAAAAATGATGATACGTGGTAAAGGTAGACATGGATCTGGACTATATGATCCTAGGTATTTTTTTTTTTGATAGCTAACTTCTTCTTTTTTTCTTCTTTTTCTTTTTTTCTTTATGGAATTCTCAATTTATTCGATGATGCACACCTTTCAAATATTGTTAAAATCCATTGGTTGTATTGTAGTTTCAAGCAGTTGTTAAAATCCATTGGTTGTTTTGTGTATAATTGCTTTCCAAACCCATATATTTTCCACACAATTCCACTATTATAATTTTTTCTTCTCTGTTCTCGGTTACAAAATTGGAAAGAAACAGAACCTACATCCGACAAAATAATATCAGTGTCTAAAATCGGGTAAGTTTGGTGGTTGATGCTTACGGGTTTTTTGTTGAATGTGTGACCTCTAGAAATCAGTAAATGTGGGAGGTTGAGTAAAACCATTGAATAAACAAAATTTCATCACTATCAAAGTTTCATGTAAACTTAACAAAATTTTACATGATGTCTCATCAAAATTTCCAAGCTTATTTCTAGCTTGAGTTCCTATTTTTTTGCTCAGTAGCTTGTTTTTTTTTTTTAAACTCCGGAGTTGATAAGATGCTTTAATATATATGACATGCCACAATTCCAGAATATAGATTTTCTTGGTATATTTTGTTTAGCCAATGGCTCTTTCCTTAGCTCACCGAACACAGTCGTAGCCTTTTTCACCACCCGTTTATTTGACTGCAATCAGGTTATAAAGGTTAATTTTCTTCGGTTTATAGCTAATGAGTTTTTTTTTTGTTAACGCGGGTAAGAAGAATTCTGTACAAGCATGATTTTTCCTTCTTTGGAAGCAAACTGTGATTTTTACTGACTATTATTGGTAAATAGGGTTCAAATTTATATTTCTGTTCAAGTGGGTGTTACTAAAAATAAGAAAAGAAATAATATATGGTACTAAGTTTATCGAAAAAATAAAATAATATATGGACTTACTCAAATTTACATTTCAGTTTATCAATATATGGTATGGTATGTTTGTCATACTGTATGTAAATGGAAAAATAAGGGCGTGGAGATTTTCTAAATTTAGATAATAATTCAATTGAAAAATCCACATTAATGAAATAGGAAAAAATATATTTGTGCAAAGTTAATGTTTTAATGTTACGAGGGTTGTGGATGATAATTTCATCTATGAAAAGATTTCAGCATATTGGGAGTTGCTTTAATTTTTGTTAACGTGGGGTGTTTCTTTGACGTGATAACATGAGTTGTCAAGTTAAACATGTAATGCTTATTTCCAAAAATATAGGTAACTTTTGGACTTATGATTTTTCGTGCATCGTCTAATGTGATTGATTAGTCTTTGTCACCATTTTTTCACTATGTTTTTCAATAGAATTAGTTTTTTATTATTAAATCTTATTATAATTATATATATGTTTCATTAATTATAAGTTTTAATGGGATTTTGCCTTCTGATATTAAAAAAAGACAGAAAACGGGTCATATATGCTCAAAAACCATAAAATATGGGAGTACCGGACTGTTAAAATATAAGTTTATTTAAAAAGAACACATAAAGATTCAGTTAAATATGCCATTTACTTTTCACTTTAGTATTTCTTTTATTTTATTCTTTTTTCTATTAATTTTTGTATCCGCAATTTAAAATTAATTGTGAAAAAAGTCATAACTTCCAAAATATATGTCGGATTTTACCAAATTTTATATTTTTAGAATGAGCTCAAAAAGATTTACAAAGAAAAATCCATACAAACTCCGGAATTTATTGTCGTTTGTGAATAAGTAGAGAAATAATGTTTGTAGTCATAGTAACTAAGTGTATTTAGTTTAAATTATCACGATTATGTGTATTCGGTGATAGCATTGAGAAAAGGTCACAACGAGGCTAATCCAGTTATACGGTTCCTGGAGAAAGTATGATGTGAAGGGTGATTGCAGTGTGAGGTTTTACTTAATTACTTATAAACACCTAAATATTCTCTCAAGATTTTGCAGTGTAATCCATGATTTTTTTATGAATCTACCTTTTAGGTTATGAGATTGTGAACGATGTTAAATTTTTCTGATTTTTTTTCTTTCTAAATAACTATTTCTAATCAGTCTCAAAAGTCATTCGATCATCTATGTCCATCTTATCCTGATCTCAAATTCGAAATCTATTTTCCATGATCTTTATTTTTTCTTCTGTTGGGTAAGTTGGGATCAGACCTGTGACCTTACTTTCATTTTGTCAGGGTGTTTAACAATTTCCTATGCAAAAAAGGCTAAGGTCACGGTCTGATTCCATCCAACCCTTCAAAAGAGGTAAACTCGTTGGATATAACAGAAGCAAAAATGAATTCCAAAAATCAGAAGAAAAAGATTCGAAATTTAATTTTCATAATCACTCTTTTTCTTTTGTTGCGTGAGCTGGGATCAAACATGTAACCTTACTTTCATTTTGTTGGGGGTGTTCAACAATTTCTTATGTCAAAAAATGCTAAGATCACAATTTGGTCCCATCTAACCCTCCAAAAGAGGTAAATGCGAGGTATAGTGTATTTGGAAACCAGAAGCATAAGACAATTCTAAAAGTTAGAATCAGAAGCAAAAACATTGCTTCATAAAAACTTGATTTTCTTGTTTCTAGAAATCATTTTGAAATCATGTCTTTCGGTTTTTAGGAATCGAAAATTACTTTTCAAGGCATATCCAAGTACGGATAAATCATCGCTATGGTCTATTCCGCTTGGGATGGCTCAAATAAACCGAAAACCACACACCAACGTCGGGCTGAAAGCATGAAAATCAAGTATCGAGTCTATTCTCACATCCATCTCTCTTCTCCGACTCCTAGCTACATTAACTTTCTATCCACCCATAAGGAGTGACTGGCCCAACAAAGTGCACAATAGCTATGACCCATGAAGGTTAAAAAATTCATGAGAAGTGTAAATTACATGATTCATTATTTTATTTTTGTAAAGGATAATAGTCCATGTGCCTCCAAAAACCGGCCAATAATTTTATATCATTCATTGAGGAAGGAAAACTTTTTCTTGCAAGAGTACAAGATGATTATTGGTCGAAGGCTAGTGAATGTGTGGGATGACATTAAATGCGGGGAAAACTTATTACACGGCATTATAGAAGACCTCTATAATAATATTTGGGCAGAGTTAGGGAAGAAAATATTGTAGACATGGGAGACAACTAAAATCAACAGGCAATAGCGGTAGGGAAGTGTCATCGATGAAAAGACGGTTGCAAAACATGGATGCATACCAAAAATAGGGAAATTCTTATATCAAAACTATGAAGGAAAAGAATATTAATGATTGCAAGAAGAACAAGCACAGCTTGAGAACACTCGGATATTTGTTTATTTTGTCTTTGTTAAATAAAATGAATCACTGGATCATTTGTAGGATCGGCAGGTAAAACTCAAATATTCTAAAAGATATATGTTATAAAACATATGTTTTGATCTTTCAAAATAAATGCCCTTAGTGGTCACAGATTTTGGTCGTGTCATACATTTATGCTCAACCGAATTGATAAGAATTGATATAATTAATTTATTCACTGTTGTTGTTTTTTTCCTTTTCTTTCCGATGGTCTTTTGATCTATGTAGATACCATGTACATATTTTTTTTCCCTCTTAACTAGATAGTAACCCGTGTTACGCATCGGGTCATGCCAATTTTTGTGCTTGTGAGATTTTAAAAAAGAATTGGTGTTGGCATTCGGGGTTGTTTTAATAGTTTGGCATCTTTGGTTTAGATGAAATTAGAAAGCTAAATTCGAATTTGCTTCTAAATCAATCAGATACCGTCAACGCGAATCTGTGATGATGGAAAACCTGTAAGGCTATGAAGGCCCAGCGCCAAGCAAAAAATTTAAAATCAATTATCAATGAATAATTCAGTTTGATGCAGCAAATAACCTACACTTAAAAATGTAAATCAAATATTTGATAGAATAAATAACTTAAAACATAAAATGTACAGTAACAGAAACTCTAAGAACATCTAAATTTTCAATCCTGAAGCTGCGAAACTCTTATGTTGCTCAAACAGCAGGGGCCATCTTAATCAACGCATATTCGAGAGAGTCGCCACTAAAGCATTAACCTGGTGAAAATATAATAAACAACCCTAAAAGAATTTACTGGTGGTAAGGCGCATGTGCTAAGAATCCTTTCCAGGACATGCTTCTTGAGATGGCATATGCTTTAGTCCACGGCTTAGACATCGAGTATTGTCATTGCCATAATCCACCTTAAAATTAGCATATTATGCTTCATACTCTATTAATTTCCAGTGCAATTGGTGAACTTTGTTGACAAAAAATGCATGTATTTAACCACCACAATATTTCAGTAACAACAGATGGGCATTAATAATGAAAGAAAGGTGGCATAATTGCATTCGCAATAGTAGTGGAATATTTGACACTGAATAATCTCTTTCAACATGAGATACTATAACACATTTAGAAAAAAAATGGTTTATAACTAATTAGGAATGAAATACATGTTACACAGTCAGAAAGTAACTAATTCCTCCATCAAGCACCAGAGGGTCCGTTACCAGCCTGTCAGCATACCACCGCTGCTACTACCTAATCCCATAGGCTTAAAGAACAAATCCTTGAGATATCCCTATAAATCAACTGTGTCTTTATCAACAATCCCGTGCCTTTTTTTTGTTGGTGGTGTTTTGGAAGTCGGACATTCTTAAGGGATATCTTAAGAAATCATGTCCATTGCATAACTGTAACGTAAAAATCGATATATGGCCCATGAGGAAAACATCCAAAACTGGTAAATAGTAGCGCAAAATACTAACGTAACACATATTTGAAGTTTAAACGATGGGAGAAAACAAAACCAATCCTATTCAAGCAAGGTTTCAGTGTCAGAAGTTGTTGTCCAGCGACAAAGTAACCTTGTTGATCAACATTAAAAGGCCTATAAGACATTGGTGTGTCATAACTGATCAACATTAAAAAAGAAAGTACTGAACAGTGGGGTGACAATGGTATTAAAGGTGAAATTGACCATGTATTCAATAGATGTTGTAGCTTACTTGTCATCCACCAACCTACAGAAACGTAGTGTAGTGCAAAATACCAACACCATGCATAAGTAGTGATAGGCCAAAGCAGCTTGCATCCCTATTTGGTTCCAGTTATACACAAAGTTTGATCAACCGAACTGCCGAATACGAACCAAAAACAAAGAATTAATTGGCAAAATGAAGAATTTTGTTTACCTCTTCCACTTGAGAGGACCCAACTCGTGTATATCTTTATCACCAGTTGATATTCACATAATGACATTACAACATGGAGGCAAGAAACTTAATTGTTGTAACTTTAGATTCGACTTGTGATAATAACCATTGAGCAATCTGGTACTTGCATCTCTTAAGAGTACTTTCATATTTAGGCCTATTGGGAAGCTGTTGATAGATAAATTTATGCATTTTCTGTTTCTAACATCTTCAAAAAAATTGTATATAATCTGGAAGCCAATACCACAAAACCTCTTAATATAATTCAACGGTGACAGGGAGAAGATAGTATGTAATCTGAAAGCCAATACCACAAAACCTCTTCATATAATTCAACAGTGACAGAGAGAAGATTGTATATACCTGCGGGAGTTTTGCTGACGAAGATGGAGACTTGGGATACAAAATTGATAATCAATCCAAAATTCTCTGACCTGAATTTGAAGCAAATTAACAAACACTTAAAGTACAAAAATTAAAATGAAATTTTCACCGGTCAAATACTAAACATTGATACTATTAACCCAAACATATAATATGTGATTAGAATCATAATCCCACTCAATAACTGAAATATCTATTGAAAATGCTTAAAGAAATAATCTATTGGAAGTAGATTGATGGCCTTAAGATTTCCCAAAATAATGGAGAAGAATGGAATCATCACCTGTAATGAGTTCTTGAAATTTAATTAAGATGATGAATTGACATATTTTTAATCACGTTGATGGGACTAACCTGTTTCCGGTGATTGATGATTCTTAAAGTAGAAAAATAATAGAAACCAAATTACTCAGGTTGTTCCACCGGAATTGGGATTGCAAATAATCGAATTTTGAGATGATCAATCAATTTTGAGATTAGATGATTATGGTTGTGAAAATAAAGATCAGTTCTGTATTATTTTTTTGGTTCGTCAGTTACACAGTGAACGTGGGGTGAAGGGTAAATGAGTGAGTTGGAGATGTAATTGAGGAGAGATAAATTTTCAGAATTAATGTGAGAGCTTTATTTCCAAATACTATCACCACAATTGGCCACGTTAGTTTTTGGTAGGGTCAGAATGAATGAGAATCAAGTTTTGAGTTTCAATTATCATCTTGTTTGATGTAGTTGCATCTTTTCTGATAACTATATCCATGTGAATCTAAAGGCTATAATCTATCTAATATTCAAGATTCAAAGATAAGCAAGATATAAATAACATGAAAGTAAAGATCAATACAAGCATATAACGTGGTTCAGCCATGAAGACCTACGTCCACGGGAAGAAGATGTTTTCTTTATTGATCATAAGGTCGTACCCTTGTGTTTGTAGGAGAAAATGGTTTTTGCTGGTTTCGGTAACTTCGGGCGCGCTGGTGAGAAACAATTTAAACCCTAAATAATGTACTGCAAGGGAGTACATTAGATTCGAGAGATAAATCTGTACAAATCCATCCTAAACCAAGAAATGGACTTTTCGGACTTGCTTAGGTCACAAAGTGAAGGAGAATGGGTTGGTTTTGGGGAGGGAAGCAAGGAAAGTAATGATACCAGAATAGTTGATTCTAGAAGAGTAGTTGTGTTACTACGACTTGTGTCAGAAAAGTGGGAAGGATAACAAATGGTAAGCTAGCAAGCAAGTATTTTCTGAGTGTTGTATATTCCCGAATGAACTTGTTGTTCTGTGGAAATATGTAAGACCTATTTATACAATTCGAAGTGAAACGTACCCTGATCTCATTAAGGAATGGAAAAAAGGGTAAGTAAATGGGAGGAGGTGGTAACCGTATGCATGGAATTTATGTTCCATAAAACCGTTAACGCATGGAATTGATGATCCATAAAATCGTTAATGCGTGGAATTGATGTCCCAGAGCGTTTCACCATTACTAACTGTATTTACTAACCACCTCACCCTTATGAAACATACTTATGATGGGCGCAGTGTACGCCCCACGCTGTAAACCGCCAAACCAATACCCAAAGAGAATCCCCCCAGTTTGTGATGTGTGTTGATGTCTCGAATGTTTTTGTGGAAAACATGTAGCATATTGTTGTTGCCTATCAAGTCGATCTTGGGAGACTTGGTAGCTTGGTGACCTTCGACGGTCGAGATTTTGCATCTTAAGAGGAAAGGTAGCCGTTGATCGAAGAACGCTTTCGTTCGTTGGTGGTCGCATAGGGAAGGCCAGCGTGGTGGCACGGCTAGGTTGGAATTCCATTGGCATAGCATGGTGGCGCGGCTAGGTTGGTACGTTATTGGCTTGGCATGCCCTGGTGCGTTTAGGTTGGCATGCCGTTGGCATGGCATGGTTTGGCGTGGCCAAACTTAGGATTTCGGGCCAAAGGTTACCGTGTGTCGTCTGGTAACCTTGGATGGCTAGGATTTCATTCTGGGATTGAAGGGCAACAGTTTATTTTTGCACTCCTTTGTTTTGGTAGCCGCGTAGGGAAGGCCAGCATGGTGGCGCGGCTAGGTGAGGCTGGCATGGTTTGGCATTGGCACAGGGGTGCGGCTAGCATGGTTGGAATGCCTTGGCACGGTAGGTGTGTCTGGCATGGTTTGCCATTGGAACAGGGGTGCGACTAGCATGGTTGGCATGACTTGGAATGGTAGGTGTGGATGGCATGGTTTGCCATTCGCACAGGGGTGCGGATAGCATGGTTAGCATGCTTTGGCGTGGTAGGTGTGGCTGGCATGATTTTCCAATCGCACAGGGGTGCGGCTGGCATGGTTGGAATTCCTTGGAGCAGTAGGTGTGGATGACATGGTTTTTCATTGGCACAGGGGTGCGGATAGCATGGTTGGCATGCCTTGGCGTGGTAGGTGTGGACGGCATGGTTTGACATTGGCACAGGGGTGCGACTAGCATGGTTGGCATGCCTTGGCGTGGTAGGTGTGGATGGCATGGTTTTCCATTGACACAGGGGTGCGTCTAGCATGGTTGGGATTCCTTGGCGCGGTATGTGTAGATGGCATGGTTTTCGATTGGCACAGGGGTGCAACTAGCATGGTTGGCATGCCTTAGCGTGGTAGGTGTGGCTGGCATGGTTTTCCATTGGTACAGGGGTGCGTCTAGCATGGTTGGCATTCCTTGGCGCGGTAGGTATGGCTGGCATGGTTTTCCATTGGCACAAGGGTGTGGATAGCATGGTTGGCATGCCTTGGCGCGGTAGGTGTGGCTGGCATAGTTTTCCATTGGCATAGGGGTGCGGTAGGTGTGGCTGGCATGGTTTTCCATTGGCACATGGGTGTGAGAATTAGGGTTTAGTCTTGGCGAAACCCTAATTAGCATTAAAAAAAGGTACCCTGGTAATTTTCACAGAAAAATTAAAGGGCTCAATAAATGTGCTTGGTTTGGATATTATTACTCAAGTTCTTGTGACGTCACTATCTGATTATGGTTTTATGATTTTACCCCTAAGCTAAAACCCACCATCAACATTAAGTCCTCTGCTTAGCTCGGAACATGTGCCTTGTTGCGAAGTAAGCATATGATGGTGATAAACAAGGATGAAATCAAGACTTAAATTATTGCAAAGATGGTCAGGAAAATACGACTAACCTTTTTTGAGGGGTGAAAAGAGTTTTGCTTCCCGTGTTGGTAACCTTGCGTAAGTTATACCGGGGATGCAGACCGTGGAGTGGTGAGACGAAAATTGCTGGCTTGGTCTGGCCGTACACCACCGAGGCAAAGCGTGCGCGGTCCTGGAAGGCAAAGCAAGCAGACGGCTTAGCTCATGGGGCTAAGGGGTGGCGTGTTCTTGGAAAGGAAAGCATGGTGGAAGGCTTGACACGGTTTCTATTTGTGGTAAGGAGAGTTCATGATCCCTCGTTTGGCAGCCTTGCATAGATCTTATTTGAGTATACCGCGAAGCGGTGAAGTGAGAGGTGTTTACTTAATATGGATTCTCATTATCTTAGCTGGGTTAGGGAACATCATAATGCTGGCTCGAAGAGTTGTTGGTATCGGCGTGGAAATCCATGGCATGGACATCCTGGCATGATAGGGCATGCGGCGATGGAGTGGATTGCTTGGCATGTTACAGCCATGGCAAGGCACGGTTTTCTTTGTGATTTGTCTTCAAGGCGTATACGGACGGTTCGGCGTGGTGGGACCAAGAAGTGGCGCGGTTATCTTGGTAATCTGCCTTCAAGGGCCCAAACGCCTCTTTTCCTTACTTGGCTCAAACAGGAAGTAATTTTCTCTTCAAAAAAACGAGAGTGTTATGCCCACAAAACAGGCGTTACTCCTTCTGCTTAGGTTAGTTACCAGTTTTGCTTCCGAACCTCAATGCTGGCGACGGGAAAGAAAAACTTGAGTTAGCTTGTCTGAAACACGTTCTTCCATGTTTTTTCACCAAACCCTAATTATTTTGCACAACCAGACATGAGGCTTTCCCTTATATTGACCGGTGGGATGAGGTTTAATTAGGATCGGATATCATGCGTTAACTCACATCTAGTATAAAAACTTTCCTTTTCGGGACTGCGTCGTTCTGCTGAACATAAAAGATGAACTTGAACCCCTTATTATCATAGTTCTTCCGCGCCCATCTTCTTTACAGGTAACGTCTCGTGCTTTTCTTCTGATTCTCATTTTATCCTCTTTATTATGTATGTTGTTGGTATAGATAGGGTGAGAACTTGACCACTTTCTCTGTTCTTTGTAGTGTATGATGGGATCCTCCAGAAACAACCATACCTCTAATTCTTCGGATAAAAACTTTGGAATCGGCGAAGACCAGTTTTCTTCTCATGAGGAGGCATTAGGTAGAATCAAATCTCTGTTCCATGAAACTGGTTGAATTATCAAGAACCTTTCTTCTATCTATCTCAGTGAAGCGCGGGCGTGTGTTCGGACTTTCTTGGGTTCGGTAAACATGGAGGAGGAATGGGAATGTGATGAAGAACCCTAGTGTGTTGAGAAGCTCCAGTGTAACAAAACTTCTTCACGACCAAGTTCTAAGGCAGAACGGTCCGCCTCTCGGTTGAAACGACAGAAAACTGAGTATGTAAAACTTGTAGGAAAAGGCCTTCATAATTTTCCTGTCCAAGACGGTGCCATGGTCTTTGATTCTGATGCGGATGGATCAGATAATCCTCTTCAAGAGGTTGTTGAGGAGATTTTCGAGGAAGATGACGCTGCAGTTGACGATGAAACTGAAGAAGCTTATGGAGCGGATAATGAAACTATTGTTGGTGACGTTAGGGGAGTCATGGTGGCCTATGCTGCGTCAGTTGTTGAAGCGGATGTCGGGAAGAAGACGGATGATGATATCGCTAAGACGGTTTCCAGATGGGATATTGAGGTATCGGCTACTGCCGATTCTTCTTTCGGATGAAACCTTTGCTTCCGGAGAGATTGTTGGGGAAAGTGCTTGGATAAGCTCTGACAGAGGAGTTGGTTACTCGTGTGTTTGCTTTTGATGAACAGTTTCCCTTTTTTTTTGCTATTTCTTTTTTTTTTGCATAGATATCTTGATGCTTTTGCATACTTATTATTATCTTCTTTGTATTCATGGCGAAGTTAGGGCTTCGCCAATTAGCATCCCGCTTGCGGTTTCACATCGTTGAATAAAACTTCCCATTTGAAAGATCTCAATCTTCCATTAGAATAGGTTGTTAGACCTTCCGTTCCATTCAGAGCTCTCGAGTAATTGAACAAGGCATTTCATGTATGTATTCAGCTTTTCTGGTTGTGATTTGATGGTTGATTGTTTCTTCTGAGCTTCGATAGTGAAGGGATCCTGTGTAGATTCCCAGTCCTCAAGTTTAGTTTGCATGTTTTCATCTTGTGTGGTCGGTGGGTCGACCATGATAGGGATATCACCATCGTGTGTTCATACCTGTGATTTTTCTACTTATTCCACGTGCAATTGAAATATAGAGGAGTACGAGTTACCTTTAAAGTGATTGTTTCCATGATGAAACTCTGGCTGGTATCAAAAAACTGGAGGCAACAGGTCTTGGCAGCAGATGTGATTAGAAGATACTGTCCATGGAAGTAAAGCGATTGGATGGATGCGTAAGAGAGCAAACTGTCTATGACCACAAGCTTTGGTGGGATGGAACAGAAGGCGGCCATGACTACGAAGATTGGCTAGCTGTGATCATGATCCTTAACATGGGGAGCGAGGTGGTACGACCCTTTGTAGAAAGAAGCGGCGTGAAGCAGCTTTGGCTATTGGAGAGGATGTTGAAACTTAGGAATCCAAATGCTAAAGTTTCGTCTTCGGATCATGGAATATCTTATGGAGAGAACGCTGAAGTGGAGCGGTTGCTAGAGTGAGCGTTGAAGCGAATCATCTATTGGGGTGAACAATGAAGCGAAGAGGTTGCATTAATCAGTGTAATGTCAAATTGGACACCCTTCAAGCGAACAATGGTTAGGAATCCCCAGTTCATTCTATCAATCGTGCTTTCCAAAATAGGTTGGGGTTTGGGAACGGCTTCTCTGGTTGGAAACAGTTGCTTCCCTAATGTTGTGCAGTTGAGGGATGCAAATTCCTTGACGTTGCGCATTGAGGAAATATAAAATCTCACATAAATGTCTCATCATAGATTGCACAATTTTGTGGGCGAAGTCCCCAGAAATCATGCATCTCATGATAGGAGGAAGTATTTGTGAACTCAGGGGGTTGTTGATTTTCTTCGCCTCGATTTTGGAGAAGCCATTCCTGATTACATGTTATGAAATTGGACTGTTGATTCCCTTCTACTGGGCGTTCAAGAGCAACGCGAGCCTATTCATCTATAAACGCACGTCCTGCTGAAGTGCCTTTTGTCTTTTCATCAAATCAACAGTGGTAAAAGGATGTTGGCTTCTTTCGGCTCTTCCAGTATCTTGCCCTGATGGTGGAGTAGTGTCTCTGGTTACGGTTGGAGCTGTCATGCCTGAAGAAACGTTGGGGTGGTGGAAGAGGCTCCGGTTCTGGTAAGTGTATCGTGCATAGATGGAACCGTTTTGATCACGCAGTGCTGGAGCCATGACGTTGTTTCGAATGGTGAGGATAGCGCTGCTTTGGCTGGTTGTGGAGTAGAGAAGATGGCGCTAGGATGGCGCAAGATGTTAGCGCTGGAAGGATGCATGTTGTTAGCGCAGAGTATGGTATTGCGGATGGCATGCGCGTGCAGCATGTGTGCCTGACATGTGCATCTGGTAAGCGCGCCTGGCATGCGTGTCTGGTCAGCGCGTCTGGCATGCTCGTCTGGTATGCGCGTCTGGCATACGCGTCTAGTAAGCGTGTCTGGCATTGGAGCGGCTTGGATCGGGCGCTGGTTTGGATACGGTATGGCGCGGACTGTTGGCTTGGCGTGGCGCAGACTTGTTCTTGCGGGCCCAATTGCCACTTCCCATACATAGCTCAAATAGGAAACCCTTTCCTTATTCAAATTCCAAAAGTTCACACGAAAGGGGTCGGCTCTCCTTTTCATCTCTCTTATCTTTGTTCTTACGTCCTGGTGTTAGCGGTAGCGCGATATCAATAAAGTTGGCAAGCATATTCCATCTATGTACTCCAGCGTTTCTCTTTCAATTCGTTTTCTCGTGTTGGTGCAAATCCTAGCCATATGTATGCCTTCCATAAATATGTAGAAATATTGTTCTTCTGAACTGGTGTAAACCTTAGTCGTTGTTATGTCTTTCATAAACTTGTAGAATTACTTGTTCTTCTCTTCGAGTAGTGTCAGCTACTTCATGAATAGTTACCAGTAATCGTTATTATGCAAAGTAGGTATGTACGGATGGGTGAATGATTTCACGAAGAACTGGGCGTTATTGTTTATCTGAGATCCAAAATTTTGCAGGCCGAGGTGACCGAAGGTCCTTTCGCGGACGTGGTCAAACAACAAGAAGCAGAGGTCGAAAGGTTGTCCAAAGAGTTGGAGCTGAAACAGGCGCTCCTCCAAGTGACGAAGGACGCCTTCTTCGAGAAGAGAAAAACACCGTTGAATGGCTTCCTTTGAATGCACTTCTGTCTTATGAAATTCTTCTGTTTCGTTTTTTTTTTTTTTTTTTGAAAGGCAAATGGAACACCTGCCTTAATGTTGTGTGTTACCTATGAGGGTTTTGGATTATTATTCTGGATGAACTATTTTAGGATGATGCCGTTTTCGGTTATGATTGTAAGTAACACAAACATCCCATGGAAGATATGGAAATATTAACGTTGCGTGTCGGTAGATGACATGGGATGAAACATAACATGGCTGTCGGTTTTTATCATTCCCGTGAAAACTTGAAATAGTAAACCATGTATTTTGTCTATGCAAGACTTACTCGGTTTTTGGATCTGCTAACGCAGAACATGTCAGGTGAAAGTATGACTTTCGTGGGAAACACCGTGATAGTGGAAAGTCCCCAGTCATCTCTGAGTCACTTGATAATCGAGTCGCCGATCCCTGAGCGGATATTTTGCTTTTAACCTCTGGGAAGTCCCCATCGACTCTTGCCGCGTCGAAACATATAATCGGGTCGTCTTGTAACTGAGTCGTCGATCCCTGAGTGGATCGCCTACTTCTACTGTCTTGATGTCTGGGTCGAAGCATGAAATCGATGGTCGAAAATTTACATTGTAACCGAAAGATCAATCTCCCACTGTGGTCGCCAATTGTTTGTAGGTGAAATTTGTTTCTGCTGGTTTCGGTAATTACGGGTGTGCGGGTGAGAAATAATTTAAACCCTAAACAATGTACTACAAGGGAGTACTTTAGATTCGAGAGATCAATCTATAAAAATCCAGCCTAAACCAAGAAGTGGCCATTCCGGACTTGTATGGTCACAAAGTGAATGAGAATGGGTTGGTTTTGGGGAGGGAAGCAAGGAAAGTGATGAGACCATAATAGTTGATTCTGGAAGAGTAGTTGTGTTACTACGACTTGTATCAGAAAAGTGGGAAGGCTAACAAATGGTAAGCTAGGAATCAAGTATTTTATGAGTGTTGTATATGCCCGAATGAACTTGTTGTTCTGTGGAAATAGGTAAGACCTATTTATACAAGTCGAAGTGAAACATACCATGGTCTCATTAAGTAATGGAAAAAATGGTAAGTAAATGGGAGGAAGTGGTAACCGTATGCATGGAATTGATCTTCCATAAAACCGTTAACGCATGGAATTGGTGTTCCATAAAATCGCTAACGCATGGAATTGATATCCCAGAGCGTTTCGCCATTACTCCCTGTATTTACTAACCGCCTCACCCTTATGACATTTCCTTATGATGGGCGTAGTGTACGCCGCACGTTGTAAACCGTCAAACCTATAACCAAAGAGGATCCCCCAGTTTGTGATATGTGTTTATATCTCAAATGTTTTTGTAGAAAACATGTAGCATATTGTTGTTGCCTGGAAAGTCAATTTTGGGAGACTTGGTAGCTTGGTGACCTTTGACGGTCGAGATTTTGCATCTTAAGAACAAAGGTAGTCGTTGATCATTGCACGCTTTCGTTCGTTGATGGCCGCATAGGGTAGGCCAGCGTGGTGGCGCGGCTAGGTTGGAATGGCATGGTAGCGTGACTCGGTTGGCAAGCCATTGGAATGGCATGGTGGTGCGGATAAGTTGGCACGTTATTGGCGTGGCATGACCTGGCGCGGTTAGGTTGGCATGTCATTGGCATGGCATGGTTTGGCGTGGCCAAACTTAGGATTTCGGGCCAAAGGTTACCGTGTGTCATCTGGTAACCTTGGATGGCTAGGATTTTCTCCTGGGATTGAAGGGAAACCGTTGATTATTGCACGCTATCGTTTTGGTAGCCGAGTAGGAGGGCCAGCATGGTGGCGCGGCTTGGTGAGGCTGGCATGGTTTGACATTGGCATGGGGGTGTGGCTAGCATGGTTGGCATTCCTTGGCGCGGTAGGTGTGGCTGGAATGGTTTTCCATTGGCACAGGGGTGTGGCTGGCATGGTTGGCATGCCTTGGCGCAGTAGGTGTGGTTTGCATGGTTTTCCATTGGCACAGGGGTGCGACTAGCATAGTTGGCATTCCTTGTCTCGGTAGGTGTGGATAACATGGTTTTCCATTGGCCATTGGCACATGGGTGTGAGAATTAGGGTTTTGGCTTGTCAAAACCCTAATTAACATTATAAAAAGGTACCACTGGTAATTTTCGGGGATCAATAAATGTGCGACTAGCATAGTTGGCATTCCTTGTCTCGGTAGGTGTGGATAACATGGTTTTCCATTGGCACAGGGGTGAGGCTAACAAGGTTGGCATGACTTGGCGCGGTAGGTTTGGCTGGAATGGTTTTTCATTGGCACAGAGGTGCGGATAGCATGGTTAGCATGCCTTGGCGTGGTATGTGTGGCTGGCATGGTTTGTCATTGGCACAGGGGTACAGCTAGCATGGTTGGGATGCATTGGCACGGTTGGTGTGGATGGCATGGTTTTCCATTGGCACAGGGGTACGGCTAGCATGGTTTGCATGCCTTGGCGCTGTAGGTGTGGTTGGCATGGTTTGCCATTGGCACATGGGTGTGAGAATTAGGGTTTTGGCTTGTCAAAACCCTAATTAGCATTATAAAAAGGTACCCTGGTAATTTTCGCTGACAAATTAAAGGGATCAATAAATGTGCTTAGTTTGGACATTATTACTCAAGTTCTTGTGATGTCACTGTCTGATTAGGCTTTTAGGATTTTACCCATAAGCTAAAAACCAGCATCAAAACCTTGAGAGAGTTACAGATATCACTTAGAACCTTTACCCTCTCTCTCTCTATCTAGATCTCACTCAGGAATTCTCTGTAAAAAGACCATCTAATAATACATTAGACAACTTGTCCATCTCCTGATACATGGACTGGTATTTATTGACAAATTAAACTCGTGAAGGTATGGCCTCACCGATCTTGTGGAGTCGTCATACACCGTCTTCGTTGCTTCGGACCGATTCTATACTCTTCCTCGTGGTGGTGTGCTTGGTTCTCCTTCCGAGTTGTCTCGTCCTGTTCGCCATCGTGTAACTCCTTCTTGGAGAACCTCATGTTATTTCTTCTATGAGTTATAATATAGATCGCCCAAGCCTTCTGCTTTGAAATAGAACGGCCTTCGCCTCTTCTGATCCTTCATTAAATACGGTGCTACTTTTTAGACTTGACTGACTGAATCGATTATACCTCTCCTCACACACGTCGCTCGTGTGACGTTTGTGGCAGACGTCTCGATTCAGACGAGATCAGCTTTA
The DNA here is from genome assembly GCA_023529315.1 of Papaver bracteatum. Classification (NCBI taxonomy): domain Eukaryota; kingdom Viridiplantae; phylum Streptophyta; class Magnoliopsida; order Ranunculales; family Papaveraceae; genus Papaver; species Papaver bracteatum. Next base: position 1,392,475 of record JAJJWX010002376.1, on the reverse strand, counting down.
TGGAGTATGATTCGGTACTCCTACCTTATCATCTCATCATAAGATCATGCCTTGAGATGTTGACACATGGACATCGGGTATTTTACCCTCATATTTTGCTCATTTTCTTTGCAACTTTCCAAGGGCATGATGGGAAGAAAATTTCTTAGCCGTCTTGTCTTTATTTCCATGTCCGAGATTTCGCCACGCCTGCTTATTTTTACCTATAGGGTTTTTTAATAAGGTGGAGGGTATTTCTTTATGGTCAACATCGCTTATCGTGTCTTGACTTTTTTAGATAAGCATTGGTTGTTTTTTTGAGGATTTTCACTCTTATGGTAGAGAACTGAATTTCATTCTCTACTTCTCCAGAGCCTTCTTTGTGAAAGCCTCTCATGTCTGGTGAGTGTTTTTTTTTCTCTTCGTCTTCCATGGCGGTGCGTTATTTGTTTATGTTTTTTCAAACATGATGGTAAACCTTCTCATTCGTTTAGCTATTCGTTTTTCTTGGTCTGGTTTCTATACCATCACCGATGTTTTCTCGGAAAGACCTATCTTTTCTCATGTTCTTCTTAACATGTCGATGGTTTAAAGGACTTGGTTTATTCGCTATTGCATTGGACTTTTTGCTGGAATATTTTGTGCTCGTTATTGTGTTTTTCTTTACGGGCAAGCTCGAAAACACTTTTCGTGAGGTGTTTATTTATGTGGTTGGCCTTTTGGTCGGTTGTCAGCCGACGCGGAAATAAATTCACTTTCTTACTTCACTAAAATAAATGTAGTATGCAATAAGAGAGAGTTCGTATCCACAGGTAGGTTTTTGTTGTTATGCAAATTTTTAGTTTCTTAGTAACCAAGGGGGGATGTTGTTTTATCAAAGCAATAAAAATGAATTGAAAGCAATATAATAATAAAATTAATCAATAAGGAGAATATATTGGTCACGGGATAGTTTCATTCACAAACTCGAATTATCAACAATGACTAGAATTGAAATTTTAATCTCTCATTTACTAAAAGTCCTAGAATATCTTATTGCAAGAGTATTCCGCTAATTCCCTGATTTCATCACAACCACATTAAAAGATGCATATGTGAATTCTTCCTAGAAAGCAACCTAAAGTGTAAAAGCACAATTAGATTTAACTCCATAAAAGCAATAAGTTTTCTGGAATAAGACTAATCAAGGAAATCAAAATGTGTAAAAGCACTAATTTAATTTAACCCAAGTTATGATTCATATGTGACTAGTAGGATATATCACTACAAGCACTACCCACATTTATGCTACTTAAAATCAGGGATGAACAACGTTTTCGTATTGAAAACCCTAATATATCTCTAGATATGAAAGCAAATCGGATTGATTCCGGACTCAACCAAATAAACAATCAAATCATACAACACTATGAACCATGAATCATAAACAATAAAGTATTGAGACAAAACTATATCATTGAATCAAATCTTATTTGTGAACTCCACTTATTATCCCATAACCAATAAAAGGTATTTAGTTACTCATAGTATTTTGATTCAACATAATTATTATCAAAAATAAATTGAAGAACATGTAAAATAAATGGAATCAAACCCTATTAGAATCGCTCTCCTCCAAAACTCCAGTAGAAAATACGTGATAATTCCTCCTCCCTTAAAAGAATAGAAACTTTTCCTTTTATAGATTTTCCAACTTTCCAAAATTAGGTCTTCAAAGCCTAAAGTCCACTAGCAAGAAGTCCACAAATCCCATGAACCAAGTGTGAGAAACCCATGTGAAAGTATGTCCCAAAAATATGCTCGCCGGAAAACTGGTGCACTGGCCGGAATCCGGTGCCGGTAAGTAACTCCGGTAACCGGCAAAGTCCGCCCGGTCACCAGTCAAACTGTTCAGATAAGTCAACTTGGGTCAGCTCCGAAATCATACTGAGTTTAAGGCTAATTGAACTGAGTCAGTGTCTAACTCAGTAGGTGCCAAGGCTGTTGCAGTTCATGGCCTCAGTTGCAGCCAAGATGGTTATGGTCTCTGTGTCTGCAGCTTACGGCCAAGGGGGCCCTGAATTTTCTATGTTTCACCAACTGTAGCTTGCACTTGTTCACAGCCATATTGGCCGGTGACAAATCCACCAAAACTCTAAATGCAGCTTCAGATTTCCATATCTCCCTCCTTGTTTTCCAGCTTCAAAGACTCCCATTAATTCCAGCTTATAAAACATTCCAACTACAACAGCATCAGTTGCTCCATTACCAGCTCCAACTGTGCTTCAAAACTGCATCATAACTCCCTTCCTGGTACTGCTTCAATTTACACCCACTCAACACCATTACTGAATTCCATTCATGCCTGCACAACACATTGCAGGACTGTAATCATACAGCTACACTCATTCTCTGCCTCATCTGTAGCATCACACCCCTTTAGTTGTACCTACATTCTCAGTTCTTCCCCTGAATCAAGCCTTAGCTCAGACCTGCAAGTGCAGCTAAATCCATGCAACCACACATTTCAGCATTCATACGCTCCACTATGTTAGCTAACCATTGCGACTTCACATCTAACACCTCCACGACCTCAGCTCCACCTAGCCAGTGCACTGCCACGCATTGTCAGTAGCTTCTCGAGTACCTCGATTCGCGATCCTTGAATAGCCAACACCACCATTCGATCCAAGCCCTGACTCATCATTAGAACCCAACTTCCACCACAACCTGCTCAAACTGGAAGCACCAGCATTGTAGTTCCATTACCCTCCAATGCCAGTAGCTGCAGCAACACAAACCACCAGTGCCTAAACATACGTATAGCCATTTCACAGTACCAACTCCATTGCTCTGCAACCCTGAACTTGAGCCACTGTAATCTTCACAAGCAATTATTACAGTTGCACAACAAATTCATTCCACCAGATTAATCATCTACCTGCAATTCCCAAGCATTCCAGCTATACCTACTCTGATTCTTGCACCAGCTTCTTCTAATCTCAGGTTCAGAAACAAACCCAAACTTCATTCCCTTATCAAACCTTCAAATACCATCTTAATCATCTCTACAATTCATTCAACTCAGCTCAACCAGCTCACACAGCTACCTCCATTCATTCAACATCTCAGATCATGTACTGCAGTTTAGCTTAATGGCACCTACCACATCCATATATTCATCATCTGATTCACTCCCACCATCACCTTCACAAAATTTCCAGGCACACCAGCAATACTATCATTTGGCCCTGCAATTCACAACAGCAACAGCTGTTCTTCCCAGATTTCTCAATCGAATTAACAACACAACAGACTCATACATTCAAATCACTGGATTCATTCAACAACTCTCCCATCTTAAAACCCTAATTTTACCCTGATTTTCGGCAGACTCATACATTCATTCATCTCTGCTAAAAATCAAATCCAAACAAAACCAATTCTGTTGATGCTTAATTTAAACATAACCCATCTCTTTAAACCATAAAAATCATTGACTCACCTTGAATCAGCTCTGAATTTCTTCACCTACACCACGAACCCCTCATCTGCTCAACCATGACTAAGAACCCTAATTTATCTCAACTGAAATCAAGCAGTGACTCTGCTGATTTGTGGTTAAATTAGAGCTCGGAAAACACTCCTCAATCTGTTTGATAACATTCACAGATCCCTAATTTCACCTCTCAGCTCACCCATCCATTCAGGCCAACTCTCAATTCAGATCAATCTTCACCATCGTCTTCTCAAAACAGCCACCCTGGCTTTTCTCGTTTTCAAGCAAAGAAGGGTAATGAAAGAAAGAACTAATGATGGGAGCAATAATTGCTCCTCTGATTTTTAGGATATGTGTAAGAATAGGTTGGAAATAACCACTCATGTGTATAAGATAAGGGGTAACCAAAAATGATTTATGCACCCCTTACGTATATGTTGGCACCATGATGCCGGTCCGTTGCTTCTGTAGACTAAGCTATCATTTTGTCCCTTATCGTTGACTTGGTTCGGCTCACATGTCACTCATGAAATGATGCTTTTGTTCTCCTTGATCCAAGTGAACGCTCTCTTTAGCATTCCACCAACAGCAACCATCTTTTACTCCTCATATTCACTTATTTCCTTCAATTCATTCATCACTAAAGCAGTCATGCTTTTCAGACAGGGATGCAGAAATAAAAGCAAATATGAGAAATAATCGCCTCCAATAACATTTGCACCTTTTGCCCTGTTTCTTATTCTTTTGCTTCAAACGACTCCAAAGTACCTAACAAACTCAAATTCACACATAAGATACATAATTTACATGAAAACTCGCAAAAAAAGCATAAATACTAGATATACAATTAGGTGTTTATCACACCTATCACCTTGGTAACACTTTGTGTTATGTGTATTCTTCACACGTTTTGGCTTAGGAGTATTTTCTTCCTTTTACGCAGATTGTCATAAACATTTTTGTTTGCGTAATCTGTTCTTTTCTTTACGAGTGGTAGGTATGGATCGCCCGAGCTACTGAGGATTCTAAGGTATAAAATATTATTTGTGCATTAAACGTATATATATACCTTGCCACTATTTTATGCCATAGCATCAGATGCCTTGTTTGGGTAAAGTATGAGATTTCCTGAGCAGTTTAATAGTACTCAGTTATTGCCTATGCATGGGTTTGGCGAAGAAGTCTTGTCGTCTATAGTTTTTAGGGTGAGGATTGGAGGGTTATCGAGGAGGATACTCCTGGCGAGGCACAATCATAATTCTTCTCTCTGTTGTAATTTTGTAGTATATCATCGAGTTGTGTCTGAGGTGAGTAAGATTTGTAATGAAAAGTCTTACTTAACTGGATACTGGTTTTTGCTTCTGTTCCCATGTGTTTTTGTAACAATGGCTCTTTGGGATGTTTGTATGTACTATTAGTCCAACCATGGGTGAAATATCCACGGAGTGATCGATTCCTTGAGTGGATAAGTCATCTCTTACAGTGGTGGTTCATATAATGTGGTACTTTTCCCTTCCCGCCTTTGTTTTGATATCTTTATGGGTTTGATTTAATCGTTTCCTGTTTAGGTTAAACGTGCCCCTGGGTTAAGTGACCAGTTGTGTGATCCACTTGTGCGTTAACCATTGTTTGGAAGGCGATACCTCGGTCAGTTGATTCTTGCCTTAGCTAATGTCAAGTACGTTGATTATAGATAACTCATATTATGGCAGGACATCATACGATTTCATGATCGTGGTGGCACTACCTTAGGTCTATTTCCGTCTTAGGTAGCTTAGGGTGTCCCCCGCTTCATCCTGCCTTCATTTGGCTAGATGGCATTGCCTTAGGTCTGTGTCCGTCTGGGCAGCTTAGGTATTTTACCTGCATAATTCGTTGTGGAATGGAAGGTGCGTCTAGCACCATGCCATATTCTTGATGGGCTTTGGTTATAATGCAGTCATGATATGAGTATGCTATATGCAAATGTAAGAAAAGATAAAGCGAAAAAAATGAAAACAACGAGAATTGTAAAAAGAAACTAGTAAAAAATAAAAGCAACGAGAATTGCTTGTTTTTCTAAGCGATAAGTTGTTTAATCATTGTTTGGCTTGAGGTATTTGATATTCCAAGGGCACTCTAGATCTTCCCCGTCGGTTTTGAGTAATCTATAAGCTCAATCACCTAGGTATTTGATATTTCAATTTGAGCATTATATCAAGCTCAATCTTCCAGTGGTTGCTGGCCAACCCGATGAGAGTACAACAATTACATGGTCATTCGATTTATTCTCGCTTCTATTGAGTAAAGTCTCTTCTCTCTTTTTCTTATCTTTTGAAACCATGAATCATGACTTACTTTTGGCTGTTGTAAACAAAGAAGACATTTTTTGCGACTGTATAAATATTCACTCTTGTCAGTTGTAGCCTCTGATGCTGCCTTTTGTATCTAATGTTATCAATAAAAAAATAACTATATGTGAGAATTTTCAGTATGGTTTGTTGATATGTTATGTTTGTATGGTAAAATTACTTCTACCCCAAACACGAATTTGATGTGGTTTTGTTGGAAATCGATCTGCTTCTTCAATCTTGAATTCTGGAGAAAGGAGAAAGGAGAAGGGGGGGGGGGGGATTGTACCTGAAAAAATCCTCCGATGCCTAAGTTAGCAAGAGATTTTTCACAGATCTTTTGTATGGAAAGATTGCATACTTTTTTTGGTTGTTGGACCTTCTTCTTATATGGTCCGAGTTGGCCCATCTATCTTAATTTCAAAATGAATGTAATTGCCTTAATTCCCTTACATGCCTCCCTGCATTGATATTCTGCATGGCACTGGCATAACTGGCCCTTGCATGCCTCCAGTCATGAATTGTATTGACTGGTCCCTGCATGCCTCATGTAATAACTGGCCAGCTTTGATGACTTCATGGCTCTAGAATAACTGTCCCTTGCATGCCTCCAGTCAAGCCTAAAGAGAAAAGTGTGCACAAGCCCATAATGGGGTAAAGATATCCGCAAGGCAAAATAAATGGGGCGGAATCATCCAAGGGACACGGAATTAAACTGCGTCGTGTCACACCCAAACGGACCCATCTGCCGTCGATTAGCCTCCGATCCGATTAATCACCGATTATCGCTCGTTGTTGGCTGGGCCTTGCCCCCGGAAATAACCTGCAGTAGTTACTTACGCCGTTACCTAGATGCTGATGCCGTTAACTAGATGTTGACGCCGTTAGGAATATTCTGATGTTATTAACTGATCGGATTCTGCTGATGTGGAAATTCTGCTGATGTGGAGACTGACACGTCAACATATCTGCTGACGCGTGGATGATGACGTGTTAGCGTACCTTCTGACGTGGCGATTGTCACGTCAACATTTCTACTGACGTGGCGTATGACTGCTGATGTGGAGGATGACGTTACTCGCTGATGTCATTATGATAACCCTTAAACCTTAGGGTTCTTGCTTATGGGCTTCCACATTGGATGTTTGCAAGGCCTAGTTAGCTATATTTGGCTAACCAATGGAAATACCTTAGGCCCAACGAGCCCCTTTTAGCTAGTAGGATGAGCTTTGTAGGCCTAATCTTTCCCATTTTTTTGTGTAGAATACTAAGGGTACAAACATCACCCCCTCTTAATCCATAACCCGTTATGGGTTAAGAAGTTCAGGTTCCCCTCTGAATTTTCATTTTTATGGAGTGTTACATAACTCTCCCCCGAGCGTGTTGTTCGGAGTGTTATGCAACTCGCCCTCAGGAATGTGTTGATTGTGATGGAGTGTTATATATCTCGTCCCCAAATGGTTGAGGTGACATATAACTCGCCCCTAGTATTTTTTGTGCCATATTGCTCAATGCTCGCGCAGGGGTGCACCTCCCTGCTGCATTTTGATCGTGCATGGAATGAAAAGTTGAGTTTTTCGGCTATCTTGAATTCGCGCAGGGGGCCAATCCTGCTATTCAAGATGCGCGCAGAGTTTGAGATGTGTACATTTTCATATGCCTAGACAGATGAAAATGTTCGCCATATTTGGTGTTGTTTCGTACGATGGGATAAAATTTAGATAGGGTAAAATGCTCGAACTGTGCACTCACCCTATCTGCGAGGTGTCAGAAATGTTACTGACAGTAGACTCAAACTGTATTGTTTCATCATTTGGGATGACTGCGGATTCGATCATCCGCAGTAGCTTATAATTAACACGAACAATATTGATAAAGTATGGTATACCAAAATAATGTTGAATTAAATTTCTGAATTTAAATAACAAGATAAATACCTACTGCTTCGACTACAACTGCCTCGTTAAAACCTTTGCGTGGAAAACCCAGTGGGATAAAACCATCAAAAAGGAAAAAGAGTGCAGCACCATTGGATTTGAATCAACTTCTAATGATAAATCTTCTTCAAGTGGAACGAATTCCACGGCTTCCATGGCTTTGAATCCTCAGTTCCATCGAGGTTCCTTAAGTAGTTGGATTCACGAGGTGCCGGCCTATCCACTATGTATGGACCTTCCCAGTTTGCTCCGAGCTTCCCACAGTTTGGTTCCATTGTGGTTGTTCGGGTTTTCTTCAAGACATATTCCCCTGGCTTGAACGACCTTTCTCTGACTTTGCGATCATATCTCAGCTTTATTGCCTGCTAGTATCAGACCAACTACTACAAGGCTGTTTCTCTTTGTTCTTCCAGCAACTCTTTATCCAAAGCCAGTATGCTGTCATTTTTCCCAGATTTGACAGCACGAGTTTTAGTAGTCTTGAGTTGTACCTTGGTGGGTATGTCTGCCTCTGTCCCATACGCCAATGTAAATGGAGAAAATCTAGTGAATCTTTTCGGGGTCGTTCGATAGGACCATAAGATACCAGGGAATTCTTCAGTCCATTTTCCCTTCGCCTTCTCCAGTCGTTTCTTGTGGATGTCCATAATAACGTGGTTGGTTGCTTCTTCCTGCCCGTTGCTCTGAGCATAGTAAGGAGATGAGAAATTATGGTGAATCTTCAGGTTCTTGTAGAAGTCTTTGATTACCCCAGAATCGAACTCCTTCCCATTGTATGATATTATCGCGTCTGGGATTCCAAATCTGTAGACGGTATTCCCCCATATGAATCTTTTCACATCATGTATGGTAACATTTACCAGTGCCACTGCCTCGACCCATTTGGTGAAATAGTCAGTAGCGGCTAACACGAATCTGATGCCTCCAGGAGCTTTGGGAAGTGGTCCGGCGATGTCTAATCCCCACATAGAGAATGGCCAGGAACTAAAAACTGGATGTAATTCGTTGGCGGGCCTTTTCGGAATTGGAGCATATTCTTGGCATGGCACACATTTCTGTGCATATTCTTTAGCGTCTTTCTGCATGTACAACCAAAAATACCTCTGGATAAGTATCATGTGCGTGAGACTGCGCCCTCCGGAATGGCTGCCACATATTCCCTCATGAGCCTATGCCAGTATTAGTTGTCCTTCCTCGACCGATATGCATTTTAAAATGGCTCCAAAGCTACAGGTTTGCGGTATAACAATGCTTCGATCATTTAGTACCTCCATGAATTCTTTTTCACCTTTGCAGCAAGTTTCTCATATTCAGGGAGTTTGCTGGTTGTCAGGTACTAGATGTAAGGTTGACGCCAGTCTGCAACATTTTCAACATGATTGCGTGAATTATCCGTCACTGGACTGTCAACATCCATATTGTTGTCGATGTTCTCAGTATCTCCATGTGCTAATGTAGCTTCCCTATCGCCCCCACTAGCGTGTTCGAGATCCAGAACAAAGTTTTTCTCGGAGATGCTAGGTAACTCTTGGAAATCTACTACAACGAAACGGGTTGTATCAGTTTCGACTGCGGAAGAAAGATATTCTAAAGCATCTGCGTGCCTTTTTTCTAATCGTGGTCACTGCACAATAGAGAATCGGTCAAACTCATTTGCGATCTCTCTCATATGATCCAAATACAGGGCCATTCTCTCTTCCTTTGTTCTGTAGGTCCCCAAAAATTGGTTAACTACTAGCATGGAATCAGTCACCAGCTTCACGTTCTTCGTATCTAACTTTTTGGCATCTTTTAAACTGATAATTGCATCTTCACATTCAGCTTCATTGTTTGATGCTTGCAAACCCATCCTGGTCACTTTCTCGATCCTCGAATCTTCGGGAGTAAGGATGATGCATCCAACTCCAGCACCACCAACATTTGGTGACCCATCAGTAGGTACATAATGGTTCTGATGTATCGATCTCCATTGTGGACTCTCCCCCAGTCTGATCAGTGACTGAATTTATGGTTTTGAATAACTCTTCGTCTTCTTCAGCAACCGTTTCTATATTGTCCACCGGAAAATATACTAGCAGTGCAGCCAGGGCGTGTCCCTTCTCTGCAGTTCTGGTTTTGTACCTAATCTCATACGCCCCCAGAAAATTTGACTATATGGCTAGTCGACTGGAATCATCAGCACGTTCCAGGATTATCTTCAATGGGTATTCCGAGTAGACTATGATCTGCCTCCATTGGAAATAAGTCTTGAGGCGACGAGACGCGTGGAAAAGTGCAAGTGATATCTTCTCAATTTTCTTATACTGTGTTTCCGCCCCCGTCAAGGATTTACTGACGAAGTAAACAGGTTTTTCATGTGGGTATGTAACAAATAGCAATGCACTCACAGCGTTCTATGTTGCAGCCAGATAAACTCCGATAGGTTGTCCAGTTTTTGGACTTACCAAAACTGGGGGAGTTGATAAATACTGCTTGACCTCATCAAAAGCCTTTTCACACTCATCCGTCTAACCAAAATTCACTGGTTTCTTCAAAACGTCAAAGAATGGCTTGAATCGATCCGATGAGCGTGAAATGAAACAGTTTAAATATGATAATCGTCCCGCTAGCTTTTGGACCTCCTTTTTCATTCTCGGGGATGGAATTTCTCTGATGGCTTTGATTTGTTCCGGATTCTCCTCGATTTCTCTGTGCGTCATCAAGTATCCAAGGAACTTTCCCGATGACAGCCCAAATGAACATTTTGATGGATTGAAATTCATACGATATTGCCTTAAGATATCGAACGTCTTCTGCAGATCAAGAAAATGCGATTCCTTTTTCTTAGATATCACTACCATATCATCGATATATACTTCCATCAACTTCCCAATCATATCTTTGAACACATGGTCTACCAAGTACTGGTAGGTCGCCCCTGTGTTCTTTAGCCTGAACAACATTACATTATAGCAGTAAACTCCTCTGTCAGTCACGAACGCAGTATCCTCTTGATCGTCCTCGAACAAAGGTATTTGTTTATACCAAGAAAACCCGTCCATGAATGACAGTCTCCCATACCCTGAGGTTGCATCCACCAAATCTATTATCCATGGCAGTGGGTACGGATCACTTGGACATGCTTTATTCAAATCGGTAAAATCGATATAGACACGAATTTTACCATTATTCTTCGGAAGAGGTACGATATTTGACAGCCATTGTGGATATTGCATTGGTCAAATAAAGCCTACTTCCAACAACTTTTCGACTTCTGCAGTAACTCCATCTATTTTTCTTTGCGCCATATTCCTGATTTTCTGTCGAACATAATGGAACTTATCATCGATATTAAGCTTGTGGAAAGATAAATTCGGATCTATCCCAGGCATATTAGAAAAAATCCATGCGAAAATTTCAGTGTTTGCCCTTAGCAATGTAATCAAACCATAACGCTCATGTGCAGGAAGGTCTGCCCCTACGAACTTTATTTTGCGCTCCTCATCTCCAATCTGGACCTCGATCAATTTCTCGACCATTGGGGGTTCAGCTACGTTCTCTCCCCTATATGATTCTGGAGGGATAGGATTCTGTAATTGCTATTTTTGCTCGACTCGCATGATCTGATTTCCGCTGACTTCTGACTTCTTGTTCTCATCCATTGCACTCTCATGACACTTATGGGTGGCCATTTGGTCGCCTATAACTTTCACGACTCCTTCTGGTGTAATAAACTTTAGGCATTGATACGACCGCATTGTAGGGTTCTCGACAATCCAGCAACACGAAAGTCCCTAAAACGGACTTGTCAGCCACTATTATAGGTAGTTTTACCTTTCCAATCGCCTTTGTAACTTCGCCGCTGAAACCAATAATTGGATTTTCGTCATCCTCGATCAAGTCATGTAGGAGATTCATAGAGGAATAATCTCTTGAAAACAGCACGCTCACTGAGCTTCCTGTATCCACTAGGATCCGGTGCATACGAAGCATGCCAATCCAAGCAGTTATAACAATAGCATCATTGTGTGGAGCATATACACCTATCATGTATTCTTCAGAGAACTCGATCTTTGTGCACCCAATCTCTCTAGTTTCTGCTCCATTACCGCTGACAAAATCGATGTGATTTGTCAGATACCATTTTTTCAACTGCCTGAGCTTTCTCCTGGTCTCGTGTTCCGATGCCCGCCTGGTCATTGAATGGATCCTGGAATGAATGATGTTAATCACACGAGCATTAATCACATGTGTTGTGCCAAACTATCCAGGACCTTTCCCAAAGTCCTTTTCATGTACTCTAGCATATTTCCAACATCGATCATTCGCCAGACCTCTATATGTAAGGAGCGGAAATTGTCGGTCTTGTGGCCATGGTCTTTATGGAACTTGCAATATTTGCTCCTGTCACGTTTGTCACGTGTCTTTGCTGACAAAGGATGAGGGGGGCTCAAATCCTTGTTTATTTTCTCATACAACTCTGCAAGATGTATGTTCAATGGCGTCAGCTTCATATCATGAAATTTCTGATATCCAGTTTCTATTTGTTCACTTTGGTTCTTCTCTCGGACTTTACCTCGGTCGTTGTGCTACCCGCTTGAACGGTTCTTCGAGTTGTCCTTCCTCCCATCATTTGGGTGATTGGATGACCTGTTTCCATATCTCGTCTCTGGAGATTTGGAATCATCCTCCACTAGAGAATATTCTTCAACTCAATCATACAGTCCTTCTAGAGTCTTTGGTGGTCTTTTGACCAATGAACCGTACACACCTCTTTGATCGTGCTGGTATGCATGCTTGTAAGCTTCGATAATTATTTGATCGTTGGAACCATCTACATCTGCTAATTCTTGCTTGAAGCATCGAGTAAACTGTCTGATGCTTTCCTCCTTTCGAATTCCTAGAAGGAACAATCATGGCATCCTTTCCGGTCACGTCTATTGTACTTGTAATGGGAACATAATTCTTCAACCAATTTATGGTAAGTACCGATTAACTGTGTTGGGAGTTTATTGAACCACTTTACTGCTCCTCCATCTAGTGATTGTGGGAACATTTTTCACATCAACTCATCACTGTGCTTCCACAGAGTCATGGCAGTTTCATAGTGTAAAACATGTTGATCTGGATCGCCTATCTTCTCGTCGAGATATTAAAGTTTGGGAATTTGAAAATTCATTGGCGGTCGGAACTATCTGATATTTAGCTTGAAAGGGGCTCCAGTAGATCGATACGACTGGTACATATTTTCTTCTCTGGACTGCTTTTTCGACATTACTTTCTCAATCATCTTAAAAAGTCGGGCTTCTGTTATTCCGTCCACATCGCCATCTGAGGAACTATCTTCTTGTTCATAATATTGGTCCTCTGGAGTATGAGTTTTAGATCTCATTCTTTTCCTCTGGGGTCCAGTAGGTTCTTTTACAGCTCTGTCATTCTCCGAACGAGTACTGTAATCATGCAAAAATTCTTCATCATCCTGCCAATCTCGAACCTCATCTTTGTCATTCCTGGGACGTTTTGAACGGGTGGTAGTTCTGGACACACTCTGCAGAGTTACAACCAGCTGGGTCCCTGCTCGACCGGGTCGAAGAGGCCTTCATTTAGGCAAATCTCCAGTGGGCAGCATATTTCTCTCTGGTCGATCACCTCTCTATTTGGGTTTGCATCCTGAGGGTCAATTCGACTTCCAAGTCGCTGCCATACTGAACAAACTTTTCGTTTGATCATATTACCCGTTTTATGTCGAGACTAGTTCTCACGTTCCAATGTCAGTAGTGAGTTCTCCTTCTCCAACTCGTCTAGCCGATTGCGCAATAATTCTTCCTCAGTACTAGGAGTCGCGGTGCGTCCATATCGCAGGTCCTGTTCATCGTTCTTCCTCCTAGACGGGATGCCAAACACCCGCCCTATGGTTCCTCGAACTTGTGGGTTATCCCCATAAACATCCATTCCTTCGCTATCGATCACCGGTTATTTTTCTCTTCTCCAATTTAGGTCAGGATTTTTGTCACGGAAACGATATCGATCTCGTCCTCGATCCATGGATCTGTTATGAGCGCGTTCTCGATCACGATCCCGGACTCTATCGTGTGAACGATTTTGACCCTGCCTGTTTCCAGTGGGTACCGCTGGAGATGATTAAACCTATATTTCGTGCCTTTCAGCATCACCTCTCCTTTGTAGATGTGAATGGATGTCAGAATCGGCCCTTCGTGCAGTCTGTCTGATTACTGTCATAACTCGATTTGGTAAAACACGATTATCTTTTCTCGAAAATCCTGGTCGGCGCCACTATTTGTATGGTAAAATTAATTCTACCACAAACACGAATTTTGATATGGTTTTGTTAGAAATCGATCCGCTGCTTCAATCTTGAATTCTGGAGAGAAAGGAGAAGGGGGGAGGGGGTACCTGCAAAAAATCCTCTGATGCTTAAGTTAGCAAGATATTTTTCACATATATTTTTTATAGAAAGATTGCATACCATTTTGGGTTGTTGGACCTTCTTCTTATATGGTCCGAGTTGGCCCCTCTACCTTAATTTTGAAATGAATGTAATTGCCATAATTCCCTTACATGCATCCCTGCATTGATATTCTGCATGATTACATGGCACTAGCATAACTGACACTTGCATGCCTCCAGTCATGAATTGTATTGACTGGTCCCTGCATGCCTCATGTAATAACTGGCCAGCATTGATGATTGCATGTCTCTAGAATAACTGTCCCTTGCATGCCTCCAGTCAAGCCTAAAGACAAAAGTGTGCACAAGCCCATAGTGGGGTAAAGATATCCGCAAGGCAAAATAAATGGGGCGGAATCATCCAAGTTCCACGGAATTAAGCTGCGTCGTGTCACACCCAAACGGACCCATCTGCCGCCGATTAGCCGCCGACCCGATTAATCGTCGAGTAATTTCAGATTACCGCTCGCTGATGGCCGTCGGCTTCGGCCACCGGAAACAACCTACCATAGTTATTGACGCCGTTAACTAGATGCTGACGCCGTTAGGAATATGTTGACACCGTTAGGAAGATGCTGACGCCATTAGGAATATTCTGACGCCGTTATAAATATACTGACGCCGTTAGGTATATTCTGACGTCGTTAACTGCTGATTGTACCGGCTACTGCTGACTTGGAAATTCTGCTGACCTGGCGACAAACACGTCAGCATATATGCTGACGTGGATGATGACGTGTCAGCGTACCTACTGACGTGGATGTTGTCACGTCAGTATTTTTACCGACGTGGATAATGATATGGTGTATGACTGCTGATGTGGAGGATGACGTCACTGGATGATGTCATTATGAAACCCCTCAAACCATAGGGTTCTTGATTATGGGATTTCACATTGGGTGTTTGAAAGGCCTAGTTAGCTATATTTTTCTAACCAAGGGAAATACCTTAGGCCCAACGAGGCCCTTTTAGCTAGTAGGAGGAGCTTTGTAGGCCTAATCTTGCCCATTTTTTTGTGTAGAATACTAAGGGTACAAACATGTTACAAAGTCATCATTAATCTATCTTGATAGGTCCACTCTTTTCCTTTTTAGTTGCATAAATAATATTGGATTTTGTGTGGCTCATTTCAGTTGAAGTTACACAAAAATGGGAAATCATGTTAAACTCTACAGTTCTCGTCTTTGTAAATGTAATGCAGGAGTCTAGGATTTTGATCTTTGCAGAGTCTTATATTGAAATTTCAGAATAGTCATCAAAGCTAAATTAGTGCAGCTTTGATCCTGTAATAATTGACAGGATTTATCTTTTGTGCCACTATGAGTGTATTTGTGCGAAATCATGGAGTATCTGATGAGCTATTCCTATTTTTGAGCAACTATGAGCAGGCAAAACCATGGCCAAGTGGAGATGCAAGCATCATACCCTGTGTTTCCTCCTTTGAGGCCGCTCAATTTGATCAAAATGGTAAAGATTACATGTATCACTTTAGACAGGTTTTCCTTTTCTTCTATCTTTTTGGTCATTTTTGGTCTATTTGCGGTATTCACCATCATAGTCTAGATCCAATGACAACATGGTTGGGGATCTGCATTTGGATCCCCTGCCACACCGATGGGTGTTTCAAATGCATTGTTCTTCATTAGTACTCCTTTACATAGGCAGAGGTTGCCTGGTGGAGACCATGTGACTAGGGTTGCTCTAGTTCTGGTAGTCGCCTTTCACAAGCTACATATATGAACTATAAGTGAGTATTATATACTTAGTAGTTGAAATAACCTAAAAGTGGACTATAGACGGCCTTGATGTCAGAAATTAGGATATGAGTTGGCTTAGATATCTCTGCAAAAGCTTTATGCTTTTTAGGGAAATAAGCACTCCTCTTTGTACAAATAAATTGAGGTGATATTGGTGGACATATGATCCGCTGTAGTCTAGGTGGTCAGGATACTCTGCTCTCACCCGAGAGGCCCGGGGTTCAAGTCCCGACAACGGAATTCGTTTTTCTTATATATACGGGTGTTTTCTTTTTTTTCCCCTTTGTACGTACAGATATTGATGTTTAGCTTTGAATTATACGATTTGTACGTGCATGTGAAGATTCCAATGGTTAGGGTAACACCGAAGCGGTAAACAGATCGGTAAACAGGGACGATTTTGAGTCACCTGCCCACATCACCTCCCTTTCGAACAAAGGCATCCACGTCAGCATCAAATCCATTCACAATTCATTCAATTAACTTGTAGGAGCAGTTATCATCGGAAGACATTTTTCAGGGTATAACTTCTTCATCAGTTATACATCCTAATGGGTATAGTTTTTACTCGCTAATTCAACCATCTGAGAACAATTTACCAGTAACTGCTCAATGAGGTGGTTGTATTACTACAACAACTGATAACTTACCCTCTCTGCAATAATTGAATTCTGAATTAGTGAAAGGAAAGTCTATTGATTTTTGAAATCAAACACCTGCAACACAAGTTAAATTCAACAAGGTTCAATCACTTCAAGTTTCAGAATCATTCTAGTTTGTTACAAAAAAATAAAAATCTTATAAAGGGACAGTCTCTGACAAATCCATAAATGAGAATCTTCATCAACTTTTATATAGGGCGAACAGTAAATCACATGATAATAACAGTGGATGGATTTTATGGAATCCCAGATAATCAAGCAAGACTCTCAAGAGGTGTGAATGGAAATCGTTGGCTAGAAGCTATTGCATTACCTCTATTTCGGAATCAACTTCAACTAAATATATTAGAGGCGCTAAACGAATGCATGATGGATCATGTGTCAATTATGGAGATACACAATCAGAGATGGTTATAAGAATCGAGGAGGATTCTGATGATCAATGGGAGATGGAGGCTAGCCCTAATAGGTCGTACGGTCCATGTTAGTGTTTGCATGGAATTATTGGGGGTTAGGTAATGACCCAACAATTCAAACACTAAAATCTTTCTTGAGAAGTTCAAAACCAAATATAGTTTTCTTGTCAGAAATAAAACTATCAGAATCTTCTTCTTCTTCTATTATCAACAGACTTGGATCCCAAATCATTGTATAGTTCCAGTTATAGGTCGCAGTGGTGGATTATTACTTCTTTGGAAGAATGAAATTGAAGCATAAGTTATTTCTTTTTCGAAAAACCTTATTCATCTTCAAATTAAACCTTCAGGTCCTTATCCGCTTTGGAATCTATTTTGTGTTTATGGTCCTCCAAACAGAACTCATATAGCTCAATAGGCGGAACATGCCGTAATCCCAGCATGATGAATAGGCGGAACATGCCGGAATCTCAACAAGGAAACCAGCCTAAAAATAAAATGCCTCATCAAACCGCGCGTCACATTTCCACGGCCCCACCACAATTAGTCGTCCGTGAACGTCTCGTATTGCCAAGACCACACTATGCCAAGACGCCTTCTCCACTGTCATGACCTTATTGTCCACGCACATTTACCTTACCAAGCCCTCTCTCCATCATCACGGACCCACCACGTCTAGCTGCCCCTGCACGTTCCACCATACCATTTCCGCGTCCAGGACCACGCCACCTCTTGGCCCCTCGATCCAAGCCATCCACTTGCTTCACCTTCCAAGACCGCACCCCTTTTGCCTTGGAGATGTACGACCAGACCAAGCCGGTAACTTTCATCTCACTACTCCAAGGTTTGTATCCCAAGTATAACTTACGCAGGGCCACCAACACGGGAAGCCAAAACTATCTTCACCACTCAAAAGGTTAGTCGGATTCTCCTGATCATCTTTGCAATGATTTACATCTCGATTTCGTCCTCGTCTGTCACCATCATATGCTTACCTCACAATAATGTTGTTGTTGTTTTTATCTTAGGGTTAAAATCGTAAAACACTAAACCCTAGCAGACAGTGACGTCAAAACATTTCAGTGATAAAGCATTTATTAGGCGCATTTACTGAAAACCTTTAATATTTTTTTTAAATAATTACGGGGTACCTTTTTTCAAATTAGGGTTACAACAAGCAAATCCCTAATTCCCTCTGTGCCAATGGAAAATCATGCCATCCACACTAACTGCGCCAAAGCATGCCAACCACGCTATCCGCACCTCTGTGCCAATGACAAATCATGCCATCCACACCAACCGCGCCAAAGCATGCCAACCATGCTAGCCGCACCTCTGTGCCAATGGAAAATCATGCCATCCACACCAACAGCGCCAAAGCATGCCAACCATGCTAGCCGCACCTCTGTGCCAATGGAAAATCATGCCATCCACACCAACCACGCTAAAGAATTCCAACCATGCTAGCCGCACCTATTTTCTAATGGAAAATCATGTCAGCCACACCAACCGCGCCAAAGCATGCCAACCATGCTAGCCGCACCTCTGTGCGAATGGCAAATCATGCCAGCCACACCAACGCGCCAAAGCATGCCAACCATGCTAGACGCACCTCTGTGCCAATGGCAAATCATGCGAGCCACACCAACCGTGCCAAAGCATGCCAATCATGATAGCCGCACCTCTATGCCAATGGAAAATCATTTCAGCCATACCAGCCGCGCCAAAGCACGCCAACCATGCTAGCCGTACCTCCGTTCCAATGGAAAATCATGCCAGCCACACCGACCGCGCCATGCCAAACACATCTCTCCATGGCCCCCTAGCCGCGCCACCATGCTGGCCTTCCCCACGCGGCTACCAAAGTGAAGGCGTGTAACAATCAACGGTTGTCCTTCAATCCCAGGAGAAAATCCTCGCCGTCCAAGGTCACCTCACGACCTTTGGCCCAAAACCTAGCTTGGTCACGCACCTAACCAAGCTAGCCGCACCATGCCAAACACATCTCACCATGGCCCTCCATGCCGCGCCACCATGCTGGCCTTCCTCTCGGGCCTACCAAAGTGAAGGCGTGCAACAATCAACGGTTTCCCTTCAATTCCAGGAGCAAATCCTGGCCGTCTAAGGTAACCTCACGACCTTTGGCCCAAAACCCTAGCTCGGTCACGCACCTAGCCAAAGCTAGCCATGCCATACGCCCAAGGCAAACCCTTGGCCCCACATGCCAAGCCAAACTTCCTTGCCTTGGCCCTAGTCATGCCATATGTCCATGGAAAACCATTGGCCTCATATTCCAAGCCAAACCAAACCTAGCGAACCTAGCCTCGCTATGCCAAACGCACTCTGCCTTGTCCCTAGCCACGCTAGTCACGTCATGCCAAGCCAAAACACCGTAACCTTGGACCTAGCCATGCCATACGTCCATGGCAAACCCTTAGACCCACATGCCAAGCCAAATGTCCTTGCCTTGTCCCTAGTCATGCCATACGTCCATGGCAAACCCTTGGCCCCATATTCCAAGCCAAGCCAAACCTAGCCAAGCTAGCCGCGCTATGCCAAACGCACTCTGCCTTGGCACTAGCCACGCTAGTCACGTCATGCCAAGATAAAACGCCGTAACCTTGGCCCTAGCCATGCCATACGTCCATTGCAAACCCTTGGCCCCACATGCCAAGCCAAACCAAACCTATCCAAGCTAGCCGTGCCATGACAAACGCACTCTACCTTGTCCCTAGCCACGCTAGTCACGTCATGCCATGCCAAAATTCCCTTACCTTGGACCTAGCCATGCCATACGTCCATGGAAAATCCTTGGCCCTACATGCCAAGCCAAACCTAACCTAACCAAGCTAGCCGCGCCATGCAAAACGCACTCTTCCTCGGCCCTAGCCATGCTAGTCACGTCATGCCAAGCCAAGCGCCCTTGCCTCGTCCCTGGCCACGCCATACGCCCACGACAAACCCTTGGTCGCACATTCCAAAGCCTAAACACACCCTAGACGCGCTACCATGTTGGAACTCACTGCACGGCTACCAAAACGAAGGAGTGCAACAATCAACGGTTGTCCTTCAATCCCAGGAGAAAATCCTAGCCATCCTAGGTTACCAGACGACACATGGTAACCTTTGTCCCGAAAACCTAAGTTTGGCCACGCCAAACCATGCTATGCCAACCTGTCCGCGCCACCACATTGGCCCTCACTACGCGTCTACCAAAATGAAGGTGCGCACCGATCAACGGTTGCCCCTCCTCTCAAGATGCAAGATATTGACCGTCGAAGGTCACCAGGCTAGCAAATTTCCCTAGCTTGACTTTCCAAGCCACAACAACATGCTCCATGTTTTCCAAAAACATTCGAGACATCAACACAAACTGGGGGATGCTCATTAGGGTTTTGGTTTGGTGGTCTATAGCGTGCGGCATACACAAATTCCCATTTCAAGATAGTGTAATAAGATTAAGGAGGTTAGTAAATGCAAGAAGCAACGGTGAAACGCTCCTTCATTATGGGACATCAATTCCATCAAATCCCATCAATACCATGCGTTACCACCTCTTCCCATTTAACTCATCCATTTTCTTTTCTTAAGAGTCCAGAGTACGTTTATTTTTAGACTTGTATAAGTAGGCTTACCTATTTCCACCAGAGACAACGAGTTCTTGGTCAGGGAAAATACCACATTCAAAAAGGAAACTCTTGTTAGCTTTCTCAAAGCTCTCACCTTTTGATAAAAGTCAAACACTGCTCTTCCAGAATTATTTTGGCCTCAATACTCTCTTCGCTTGCCTCCCTAAACCAACCTTTCTCCTCCACTTTGTGACCGAAGCAAGTATGGAACGACCATTTCTTGGTTTAGTACGGACTTGTACATATTGATCTCTCGAATCTAAAGTACTCCCTTGCAGTATATTGTTTAGGGTTTAAATTGTTTCTCACTTTCAACCTGCAATTACCAAAATCAGTAGAAACCATTTTCACCTATAAACACCTCCCTAAAGGTGTTACGAATCAAATGACTCAGACACAATGAGATTTCTGGTGGGGTCATGATGTTCATACAAAGAAACAACATTTCTTCAAATGAGAGAAGGCAATAAAAGAAAAAGAAGATGGTGGTTTAGGAATAAGAAACACGGAACTAGTTAAAAACCAACAATCTACATGGGCTCAATTATTCGATCGAAAATATCTTCAAGATACTTCGTTTTGGGATTATCAAACTAAGCAAGGCGATTCTAATACTTGGAAAGATATGGTTTCTGTCAGAGATATTTTCATCAACAACTGTTGTTGGTTTATCTGCTTTGGAAACAATATTCACGTTTGGAACGACCCATGGATACCTAATTTACCATGCTTTAGACCAAATATGCTTCATGATTCTACTACTCAAGTCACTTAGGTTTCAGAACTTTTTATTAAGGGTCAAAAAGTTTGGAACTTGGAGTTATTATTGGAGTTATTTCCGCTGGATCAAGTTGAGATTATTTCTCAGATTTATATTCCGCAAGAGAAGGAAGTGCAGGACAAGTTAATATGGCTTAAAACCCCATCTGGTCAGTTTACGACTAAATCGTGCTACAAACTACTCTCTGATAACAATCCAGCAACTTCAACAGTGGAAGGGTTTCCTTGGAAACAATTTTGGAATAAGATGAAAATCCAACCTAAGATTCACAATTTTATATGGAAAGTTCTTTATGAAGGAATTACAGTCTATGCAAACATAAGTAAATACAATTCTCATGTCCATAATCTATGTGCTTTGTGTAATTCTGCAGAAGAATCGATATTTCATCTGCTCTTTAACTGTCATTTTGCGTTGGATGTATTTTAGTCAAGTCCCATTTTACTGGAGATTCACAGAGAGAATACAATGGATGTCATCAAGCATTGGTTACAATATCCTGATCAAGGAATTATGCTAAATTTAGGAGGCTGCTTATTCTGGAATATATGGAAGGTTATGAATGAACGAGTCTTCAACAACAATCACATTACTGTGGCAACATGTATTCACAAAGCATTAGAAGATTTCAAGATATTTGATCTTCATCATGCTTTAAATTATTGATCAGAAATTCCAGTGAATCAAAATAATAATGCAGTTTGGCAACCTCCACCAACATCTTTTCTGAAGATAAATGTGGATGCTGCTTACAATAATGGCAAAGATGCAGTGGCGGCAGTTATTGTGGATTCTGGAAATCACTTGGGTTGTGGCTCTATTTGCTTTGAAACCTTTTCAGCTTCAGTACCAGAGGCGAAGGAATACGGCTTTGGGATTCAACTGGTAAAACGATTGCAGATCTCTCGGGTAATAGTGGAAGGTGATGCTTTTGACATTCCAAAAGCTATTACTGGGAATACGAATGAGAACCCTTGGAGTCTTCGTTCAACGGTTCTCTCTATTCGTGACAGCATCTAGGATTTTAGCGAGATTAGATTTTTAGCTATTCCTAGAGATGCCAATTCTATTGCACATGACTTAATTCAATACGCAATTTCTAATTTTTATAAACAGTGGTATCGTGATGAACCGCCAAATTGTATTATGCAACGTCTCACTTTCGGTGAGGATTAATATAATTCTTTCTTCATCCAAAAAACTGAAATCTAATAAACTTTCATCTTCAACTATTTTTTCTCAAAATGGCTTCTTTCCATGTTCGTTCCACCAGTTTACCTAAAACCTCTCATCCTATCACTCTCGCAGTGGAGGAGCAATTGTGCCAACTTAAAGCTACTGAACAAGCTACCTCATCTTCATCAATCTGTCAGAACTTATCTGGTCTTACAGATCTATATGAGTGTGTCCAGGATTTCCTTTCTACCCAAGATGGGAAATGCTTAGACTCCGGTTTGGATGGATCTATCATATTGTTGGATGTTTGCAGTATTGCCAAGGTTGTTTTGTCTCAAATGAAACAATCTGTTTTACGTTCAAGAACTACAATCATCCATCCGTAGACGATCAAATGAAGTTTCCGAATACATGATGTCAAGAAAGAAGATCACTAAAGTGATCTGCAAGTGCCTCTCAGATTTAAAGAACAACAAGAAAGTCGATACTGATATTACTATTCTAAGAGAAGTTGAAGTTAGCACTCTTGCGGTTCTTGAATCTCTATTGTCCTTCGTGTCTGAACCAAAACAAAAAAAATCCTTGATCTTTAAGTTGATGCCAACCAAGCAAGTGTCAAACGAAGAAACTTCTGAAGTGATGAAGGTTGATATCGCAGTAAAAGCCCTTACCAAAGGCATTGAAGTAAACAATGTGCAAAAGACATTGAAAGCCCTTGAAATGACCCTTGAAGATCTTGAAGACAAACTAGAAGCTGTCTTCAGGTGTTTGATTAAAACCAGAGTTTCACTCCTCAACATCCTCATGGAATTTTGTACACAGTTACTGTAAATGAAAAGAAAGTAAATACCAATACAACTAATTCTTCGACTACATATATTTGTCTCTTCAGAAATTATCTCAAGTTTATTTTTACTGTCTCGTCCCAATCATCAAACGAGAAATTTACATTTTCTAATGTATGTTTTCAAATTATGCATCACATGATTTATAATGCGCAGAGCATCTTCATATGATCTAAACACCATTGACCTAAACCAATCCGAATCATACAATATATAACAATGGCGTTAGGTTAGGGAACATGAGATCTTAAAGGCAGGCATATCTTGCACATGCATGAACTTCCATATCACATAGAAAGCAGTCTGTCATTATTCCCAATGTTGGCTTTAACACTGCGTGGACTTTAAGTTGTATGAATCATATGTGCGTGTGAAGATTCCAGTTGCTAGGAAACAACGGGACAGAGCATTGATGAGAAAATCTGTGAATGCATAAATGACAATCAACCAACGAGATTACACGCTTACATTAACTCATACATATCAAGGCTGTCATATTCCATTTGTCTAAGCGACAATCTCAGTCGTGCATATATATATATATATATATTTCATACTGACAAAATTTAAGATACGAATGTGGTGATTACCTCCAATTATTATCTGTTATGTGTTGCTTAAATCAGGAGCAACCAACAGACACGGGCTATAAAACCGAAAGTAGCACATGAAAATAAAGCAAGTGATTAAGAGAACCAGTTATAATTGAGATTCTTTATGTCTCCTTAGGCTTTGGCCTTTGTGTATATAAGTTTCACAATAGGTATTCATTTTTCATCCAAAAAACTGAATTCTACTTCTACAAATTCAATTTTAAAATGGCTTCTTTCCATGTTCGTTCCATCAGTTTACCTAAAAACTCACACCCTCTCACTATTGCAGTGGAGGAACAATTGTGCCAACTACGAACCACCGAACAAGCTACCTCATCTTCATCAATCTGCCAAAATTTATCAGGTCTCAAAAAGTTATATGAGTGTGTTGAAGATTTCCTTTCTACCCAAGATGGGGAATGCTTAAGACTCCGGTTTGGATGGATCTATCAGGGTGTTGGATGTTTGTAGTATTATTAAGGACCTTTTGTCCCAAATGAAACAATCCGTTCAAGAAGTCCAATCATCCATTAGAAGATCAAATGAAGTTTCTGAATACATGATCTCAAGAAAGAAGATCACTAAAGCGATCCGCAAGTGCCTCTCAGATCTAAAAAACAAGAAAATCGACTCGGAAAGTAGTATCCTAAGAGAAGTTGAAGCAACTACTCTAGCTATTCTTGAATCTCTATTGTCCTATGTGTCTGAACCCAAACAAAACAAGTCCTTGATCTCTAAATTGATGCAAACCAAGAGAGTTGCACAAAAGTGCGATGAAGAGACTTCCGAAGTAATGAAGGTTGATGCTGCAGTAAAAGCGCTTACCAAAGGAATTGAAGTGAACAATGTTCAAAAGACATTGAAATCACTTGAATTGACCCTTGAAGACCTTGAAGACAAACTAGAGTCTGTATTCAGGTGTTTAATCAAAACCAGAGTTTCACTCCTCAACATCCTTAACCATTAGTATTATATCGGTACTGATCGACCATAAGCATTTTCGTTTTTTATTATGAAAATGCTCATGGATTTTGTAAAGATTATTGTAAATGAAAAGAAAGTAAATATTAATACAACAAATTCTTTGACTACATATATTGTTGGAAGGAACCGTGTGCAGAGAAGTCGAAGACTTGGTGTGCACATCACGTATATTCCATATTTGGAATACTTCTGTATTTAGAACCCATTCTGTATTTAGTTTTTTTCTTGTAACACAATGTAACTCAACAGTATAAATAGAAGACTATTCTTGCTCTTCCGATATAACGAGAAGAGGGAAAATCATCAGTGCCTATAATTTGAGATGGTATCAGAGCAGGTACGATCTTAAGTTATTTTTCTTCTTTGCAATTCATCATTCATATTTTATTCATATTCAACTTCTAGTTTTATCAACATGGTTGGAACTCCACCACCATCGCCATCAAAGTCTTCAAACATAGGAGGAAATAAGCTTGATGAAAATCGCTCAAGCTTAGATCCTTTTGATGTACCAGCGTCGGACAATCCGTTGACTGTGCTTTATTCCCCTA
This sequence comes from Papaver bracteatum, assembly GCA_023529315.1. Classification (NCBI taxonomy): domain Eukaryota; kingdom Viridiplantae; phylum Streptophyta; class Magnoliopsida; order Ranunculales; family Papaveraceae; genus Papaver; species Papaver bracteatum. The sequence goes on along the minus strand of JAJJWX010002376.1, from coordinate 1,366,910 downwards.
TATTAACAGGTGATAATTATCCTACTTGGTCAAGAGGAATTGCTAGGGCTTTGAGAGCCAAGAACAAATATGGTTTTGTCGATGGTACAATAGTTAAACCAGGAGCTGAGGATGATAAACTCCATGCTTGGATTCGTGCAAATAACTTGGTTTGTATTTGGATTGCCAACTCTTGTGAAGCTGAAATAAAACGCAGCATCAGTTGGATCGAAAACGCAAGAGATATTTGGGTTGACCTCGAAGATCGATTTTCTGAAACAAACATGCCTAGAATATTTGACCTAAAGCTTCACATCTCTAATCTAAAGCAAGAAGATTCTAGTATCTCTTCTTACTACACCAAGCTTAAAAGCTTATGGGATGAGGTAGGTGCTCTCACACCAGTTGAACCTTGTACTTGTGGTAATGGAAAACAAGTTCTTGAGAAATTAAACAAAGATAAAGCCATGGAGTTCTTACAAGGTCTTCATGATCGTTTTTCCGCGGTTAGGAGTAATATACTTCTCATGTCTCCTTTTCCGACGACTTCAAAAATTTACTCCCTTGTTCGCCAAGAAGAACAACAACAATTCATCAACATTGCAGCTGCACCACAAGTCGAAAACGCTGCACTTTCAGCTAGATTTGAGTCTCGACCTCCACCACGCAGTAACTACAACGGACCCAACAATAAGAAACTGCGTCCTTCATGCGATCATTGCAATAAAATAGGTCACACCAAAGATCGTTGCTACCAAATTGTTGGTTATCCAAACAAGCAAAGGGATGAATCGAATGGGTACCTAGTGAATTCCTTTTCAACTGCTCCAAGTGGATATGCGGCTATCTCTTCGTCAAACACTGCACCCCAATTAACTGTTGATCAGTACAACCAACTCATGGCCTTACTTCAATCGGGGCCTACACCACCAACTGCCAATTTTGCAGGTATGTTATCTTTACCTAGTACTCTTTGGATTATAGATACTAGTGCATCTAACCATATTTGTTGTTCATTGGAATATTTTTCTTCTTATGCTAAAGCACCACCATATACATTTATCCAACTTCCAAATGGGACTCGCATACAGGCTATCCATGTTGGGACTGTTAATTTTTCACCTACTTTAAAATTCACTAATGTTCTTCATGTACCTACATGCAAATTTAATTTACTATCTGTAGGGCAATTTGTTCGTTCCAAACGACATTACTCCGTTACTTTTACCTCTAACCACTGATACTTTCAGGACCTACAAACGAAGAAGTTGATTGGTCAGGGTGATTATCATAATGGTCTCTATTATCTGCGTGCAACTAGCGCCTTTTCTGTTTCTCTTCCGCAAAATTTTCATCTTTGGCACTGGAGATTAGGACATCCGTCCTCACCTAGATTAAATTATTTATCTAAGCAATTTTCTTTTATTAGTTCAGACAAAGGCATATGTGGGATTTGTCCACAAGCCAAACAGTCTCGTTTGAAGTTTCCCCTTCATAGTAATTCTAGTTCTAGGATTTTTGAGTTAATCCATTGTGATATTTGGGGACCATTTAGTGAACCAAGTATTACAGGAGATCGTTATTTTATTTCTATTGTTGACGATTATTCGCTTTTCACTTGGATTTTTTTAATGAAGGTTAAGTCTGAAACGTTTAAGTACTTACAATATTTTCTCGCATATGTTCGCACTCAATTTAATCATTCTATTAATACACTCTCTTATGGATCTGGAGATGTTTTCTTACCACAAATTCAAAAGATACGTTCCGACAATAGAACTGAATTTCTATCCAAATCTATGTAGGATTTATTTCTTAAATTTGGAATCTTTCATCAAAGAAGTTGTGTAGCTACACCACAACAAAATGGAATAGTAGAGCACAAGCATCGCCACCTTCTTGATGTTGCTCGTGCTTTACGATTCCATTCAAATCTACCCCTTAAATTTTGGGGCGAGTGTGTGCTGACTGCCACTTTTTTGATAAACAAATTGCCTACACCATTGCTTGGTTATAAATCACCCCATGAAATTTTACTTGGGTTCCCTCCGAAATACAAATCTCTACGTGTTTTTGGTTGTTTATGTTACGCCAAGAATACTAAGATCAAACATAAATTCGATGCTAGAGCTCGTCCAGGTATTTTTATCGGATATCCTTATGGTCAAAAGGGATACCGTATATACGATATTGAATCAAAAATGATATATGTATCTAGGGACGTTGTTTTCCATGAGTCAACTTTTCCCTTCTCTAATTTTATTAATCCCAGCACTCGTTACGATGGTAATGATACTGTGAGTGATCAAATTGTGGTAGTGAATCAACCTACACTTAATAAATCACGTCAAACAAAACTGGATAATACTGATCATTTTGACACCAACGAATCCACCCCTAGTACAAATATTCATTTAAACAATGACACAGTAGTGCATTCATCACCTACTGAACCATTAGAAAATTCTTATTCAAACAATGATCACTTAAATGACGACATGGTAGTGCATTCACCTACTTATCCTACTTCACCTATTTCAACGTCCTCTTTTCCTTCTTTGTATGACGATACTGTCAACGTAGACAGCTCGTCCAACCTACGTCCAAGTCTATCCAATGACGCAGAAGGTATACAACCTGTTTCACCGCCATCCTCACCTCCGAGCTTGAGCCAACTTCAACTCTCTTGGATAGACATCAACGGGTACGTAATCCTCCTTCATACTTAAAAGACTATGAATGTAATCTAACTTCATCGTCTACTGAGCCTTTATATCCTTTAGCTCATTATTTGAAGTTTGAGCAATTTTCTTCTTCTCATAAAGCTTTTCTCTCAAAAATTATTAACTAAAACGAACCCCGCACCTTTCAAGAAGCTATGGAATCTCCGGTATGGAAAAATTCCATGGTTGTAGAAGTTACTGCATTGAAAGAGAACGATACATGGACTGAGGTTCCTCGTCCCCATAATAAATCTGTTATTGGGTGTAAATGGGTGTACCGTATCAAATACAAATCCGATGGTACGATTGAGCGTTACAAAGCTCGTTTGGTTGCAAAAGGCTACACTCAACTTGAAGGAGTCGATTATCACGATACTTTTGCACCAGTTGCAAAGATTGTAACTGTCCGTATGCTATTATCCATAGCCTCCATCAAAGGTTGGTCTCTTCACCAATTTGATGTGAATAATGCCTTTCTTCAAGGAGATTTAAATGAAGAAATTTTTATGGAGTTACCTCCCGGTTTTAAACGACAGGGGGAGAATCTTGTGTGTCGTTTAAATAAATCTATTTATGGACTTAAACAAGCTTCTCGTCAGTGGTTTGCAAAGTTTTCGACCACTCTCATTTCTGAAGGTTTTAAACAATCTTTAGCAGATTATTCTCTATTTCACTATCATAAAGGTTCTAGCTCTATATATATTTTAGTATATGTAGATGATATTATTATGACAGGAAATGATCCTAAGTTGATTCTACACTTGAAAAGAATTCTTGAAAAGAAATTCTCAATCAAAGACTTAGGTAAATTACAATATTTTTTGGGAATTGAGGTTTCTCGGTCGCCGAAAGGCATATTTTTATGTCAAAGAAAATATACCTTGGATATCCTCCAAGATGCAGGGCTAACAGGATCACGCCCATCATCATTTCCTATGGAACAAAATACAAAACTAACGCCCGCGGATGGCAAACTTCTAGATGATCCTTCATCTTATCGTCGTCTAATTGGACGACTCCTATATTTAACGGTCACTAGACCTGATATAGTGTATGCAGTAAATTTCCTTAGTCAATTTTTGCAGAAACCTACAACTACACACATGGATGCTGCCAATCATATTTTACGATATCTAAAAGGTTCCATTGGTAAAGGAATTCTTTTGTCCTCAAATAATGATTTAGTCATAACTGGGTATACCGACTCTGATTGGGCTGGTTGCCCAACAACCCGTCGATCAACCACCGGGTACGTTACCATGATGGGAAACAATCCCATATCCTGGAAAAGTAAGAAACAAGTTACTGTAGCTCGATCTTCCGCAGAAGCTGAATACCGAGCTTTATCTAATCTTGCAAGTGAGATTCAATGGCTCACTTATCTCATGCAAGATTTTCGTATCAAGATAAATAAACCAGTGACAATACACTGTGATAATCAAGCTGCAATTCATATTGCAAATAATCCAATCTTTCATGAACGAACGAAGCACATTGAAATAGATTGTCACTTTGTGCGTGAAAGAATCATGTCGGGATTGATATCTCCAACTTATGTGAGATCTCACGATCAATTAGCAGACGTTTTCACAAAAGCATTAGGGGGAGAACATCATCAACGCATTATCAGCAAGTTGGGCGTACGCGACATATCCGATACGGCTCCAACTTGAGGGGGAGTGTTGGAAGGAACCGTGTGCAGAAAGGTCGAAGACTTGGTGTGCACATCACGTATATTCCATATTTGGAATACTTCTGTATTTAGAACCCATTCTGTATTTAGTTTTTTTCTTGTAACACAATGTAACTCAACAGTATAAATAGAAGACTATTCTTGCTCTTCCGATATAACGAGAAGAGGGAAAATCATCAGTGCCTATAATTTGAGATATATCTGTATTCACTTATTATCTTTAGTTCTTTTTTACCAAGCAATTTACCGTTTTTAATATATTTTCAAATTATGTAACATGAATCATAATGGGCGCAGCGCATCTTCATACAATCTAAACGGCTAAACACCATCATAAAAAAATATAGCGATGGTGTTAGGTTAGGGAACATGAGATCTTAAAGGATATCTTGCACATGCATGAACTTTCGTATTACATTAGAACGCAGTCTGTCACTATTCCAAATGTTGGCTCAACAGTGCATGGACTTTAAATTTTATGAATCATATGTGCGTGTGAATATTCCAGTTGCAAGGAAAAAATGAGACAACACTTTGATAAGCAAATCTGTGAATGCATAAATGACAATCAACCAACGGGATTACACGCTTACATTAACTCATGCATATATATCAAGGCTTTCATATGAATCGCATTCGACAATGTCAGTGGTGCATATATATACTCCCTCCGTTCCATTTTACTTGATGTTGTAGAGTTTTTTACGCAGATTAAGGAGCATCACAGAGAATTAAATCTTTCCAATTCTACCCATATTAATACCTTTTAGAAAAATTAAATGATCTAGTTTTTAGTATCTAGATTCTAGAGAAAGTTACTAATCCAATTGTAATTTACTTGGGATGTACCAATTTTTTATAGATTAGAGTATATAACCTCCATGAGAAATATTTAAAAATTGGAATAATTGTTTATGTGTTGATTACGATAAGAATTTATGCTCTGGCATGATTCCAAAGCAAGGGTAAATGAGAGAGAATGTGGGGAAAATACTAAAACTTTCATCTATTTTGGAACAGAAAATAAACCCTAAAACATCAAGTAAAGTGGAACAAAGGGAGTATATCACAAAATTGGTTAAAAAGACCAAAATCAATAATTCCTTGGTGAAAAAGACATCTAGATTTTGATACTGTTTAAATGGACAAATATAAAAATAGGCAGGATGTAACCAGTTTCATCCTACCCATTTTCAAATACTTTTTCTTACTTTTAATTTACATCAGGATGTATCCAGTTTCAGTATCGCTATTTTTTAAGTTTAAGTCAGGATGAATCCAGTTTCATCCTTACTATATTTTTTTTGTCCATTTCACCCATAAATTTTTTTACTCGTCCATTTAAACCATGTTTTAAAAATATTTGGACAAATAACCCATTTTCCGATATATATATATCGTACATATTACCGTCAATGAAAATAAAGTAAATATCAATACAACAAATTCTTTGACTATATATATATTGTTCTTCACATACTATATCTAATGCTTTTTACTTAATACAAAATACATCTTGGACATTTGAATTACCTCATACCTATGTTAAATCGCTAATGAATGTAACATGAGTTATCATTCATACTGGGCAGTGCATCATACAATAGAGACACCATTGATCTTAACCTTTTTGAATCATAAACAAATATAATGATGCTATAGGATCAGGAAACAAGCATACGTTGCGCATGCATGACAATCTTATATATTCAAATAATAATAATTAAGTATATATACATCTAGGCTGTCAAGATTCTTATTGCCGAATCGAAACAATTCAAAGTGTTGGTGCACAGCCACTCTATCCGTTGATATGCATTGTTAACTGGTTTTGGTTGCTAAAGTAGATCTAATGACCTGACTCTGTCCCAGTGGGTCAGTAACATAATGATTTGCATGACCATGACCCCTATGTGATTGGGTGTGGCGCACTGTCTTCGAACATACCTCGTGATTGCACGAGTCTTCCCAGAGAACATGTCTAGGATGCCCTGCCGAGAAAACAAGCCGGTGGTATATGTAAATCTGACATTGTACAACGATCCTCCCGATTGATCACACATGAATAAACACTTTTTATGTATCAGGCTGTCAAGCTGCATTTAACTGCTCGTGTGTATACGATGCAAATTAGAATAGGGTGTCAAATTGCACCAAATATCGCCTATATACAGCGAAGTTACATGCAAACCTATTTTATCTGTTTTTGGTTGCTATGTAAATCCAAGCAGTGACTTGATTCTCAGTGAAGCCAACTATAGCCTATATACTGCGGAGTTACATGCTAATACTGTTTTTCTTTTTTAGCGTGAGAATATTTCTGTTGCAGGAATTGCACAACATCCATGAAGGTTAAAAATTCATGAGAAGTGTAAATTACATGATTCATATTTTTTTGTAAAGGGTGATAGTCAATGTGCCTCCAAAAACTGGCCAATAACTTTATATTATTCATTGAGGAAGGAAAACCATTTCATGGGAGAGTAGAAGATGATTATTGGTCGAAGGCCAGTGAATGTGTGGGATGACATTAAATGCCGGGTAAACTTATTACTCAGCATCGTGGAAGACCGCTATAATATTTTTTGGGCGAAGTTATGGTAGAATATCTTGTAGACATGGGAGACAACTAAAGTTAACAGGCAGTGGTGAGAAAGAAGCCTCGTGAATCATAAGACATCTGCAAAGGAAAATTGCATACAAGAAATGCCGAAGATTCTTATATCAAAACTATAGAGGAAACCAGTATTAAAGAGAGGAAGAAGAACACGTAACATTATGACAAATTGAATTTTGTTTATAATTAATGAAAAGATGTTAAATGAAATTAATGGGTAAAATCTCATAATTTTTTTACAAAACATGTTGTGATCTTTCAAAATAAATGTCATTGATTATCACAGATTTTCATAGTGTCATACATTTATGCTCAAAGATATTGAAAAGAGTTGATATAAGTAGCTCTTTCTGACCAGTCCCAAAAGCCATTCGATTATCTATTTTCAACTTCTCCTAATCTAAGATTTAGAATCATTTTCCATTCTCTCTATTTTTTCTTCTGTTGAGTAAGTTGGGATCAGACCTGTGACCTTACTTTCATTTTGTTGTGGTGCTGCCCAACAACTTCCTATGTCAAAAGAAGAATGTTAAGGTCACGATCGGATTCCACCTGACCCTTCAAAAGAGGTGAACAAGATGTCATAATATATTTGGATACAATAAATAGAATGATCAATTTCAGAAATCAGAAACAAAAAAGTTTAATTTCCATGAACATTATTTTTCTTCTGTCGGGTAAGTTGGGATCAAACCTGTGACCTCACTTTCATTTTGTTGGGCATTAACAATTCCTATGCCAAGAGATGCTAAGGTCACGATTTGATTCCATCTAACCCTTCAAAAGAGGTAAACACGGCGTTACACTATTTAGATATCAAAAACAGAAGTGACCTTCTGAAATTATTACTTCGCGAAGCCAAAAGTATAAAAGATTGCTTCAAAAGTCACCTTGTGTAAAAAGATTGCTTCAATCCCTGAAGCCAAAAGTAAAAAAAGACTTCTGAAATTAATACTTCGAGTGTATCTACGAAAGCGATACCCTATGAGCCATCTCTGGTGCCTAGTTAGCAATTCGGAATTCGGAAAACGTATGGAACGGCAAACGTACGAGTATTATATGGTTTTGTAAAATTCAGATTCGGTCCAAGATTCGGTCAATGGGATGTGATTCGTCAGTAATTCGGAACGGCATACGTACGTGTATAATTCGATTCATAAATGTGAGTTCGGCTCGGAAAATTCGGTATATATATATACTAAATAATTTATATTTATAAGGTCATGGACCAATTTTTATGCATATGTGTGAGTTATTTAAATAAAAAATAAAATTAATATGATGATATTAATAATATATACAACATTAGTCATCCATGAGGATGTGGTATAGTGGTTTAGATGTTTGGTCATTGAGTTTGAGATCTCTTTCACCTTCACCTTCAAATTTTTTTAGTCATTTTTATTTCATAAAAATTACAACAACGTCTAATATTGGGTCGTGTATGCCCGGGAGGCAGTAAACCCCAAAAAGTGGGGCCTTTAAAAACGTAAAAACTAAAGAATTTATGGCGAATTAAGCGGGCGTATCATTCGGAATTCGGGATACGTAATATTCGTGAACGATTCGCGAATAATCCGGGAAAGCCACATAATACGCGACTTGGGTTCGGAGTTGCAAACGTACGTGAATAAAATGGTAGAATTCGTGATACGGAAAAATTCGCGAATCATTCGAGAACTTACTAACTAGGCTCTGGTGCACGGTCTTTCTGTTCTGCTTTGGATGGGCTCAAATAAACCACAAGTGGGCTAAAAGCCTTAAAATGAAGTATCCACTATGGCACTATCCAGTCTATGCAGATTTTATTTCTTTTTTTATTAACACAAAAATCTAGGGTTTAAGACATAATTTCTTTTGTTCAGAAACACAGAGCTCAAGAAATTGGAAGATGTCGAAGAAGAACAATTTATCCCGAAGGAAAAATCAATACGAATTCGACCTCAGAAGTAAGAAAAGAAACCCAGTTGATTCTTAATTTCCACTCTCTTTTTACTAAATTTGGTTTTAATTTCTGATTTTGAATTTGTGTTCTGTGAATCAGGAGAGAAAGAAGAAAGAGAAAAGAAGACAAAGAAATTACAAGCTAAGAAGGGGAAGATGAAGGTAAGTTCCCTCCTTTTATCCAATTTCTGTTTGTATTTATGTATTACTTTCATGGGTTGGTTTTAATTTTCAGGATTTTTCCATGTCTGATTTATTTTCTGTGTCAATCCTAATTTTGGGGTTTCCATTAAGGGATTTAGGGTTTCTTTAAATTTCTGTGTTTATTTTTGAATCTGAAGGTGGATGGTAGTGCTAAGAAGAAGAAGGGTTCAAGTGGCTTTCAAGTTGGGAAGAAGAAAGTCAAGACTAAAATGACTGCATTGAATAAAGCTAAAGCTGCTCAAGCTATGGACCTTGACAAATAGTTCTTCTTGTAAGTTGATTGATACTTCCATAGATTGTTGGAGACTTGATCAAATTTAGTTTTTGATATTCTTAGGTTTGCATTAGCTTCACTGCTGTACCAACTTACTTCATTCTGTTAATGAATTTGATATTTTGGGATCCCAGAAATGTTAATTGCAGTTTGCTTTTGATTCTTTCTTGTTAAGTTCAAAATCGAAATACAAAATGTAATACGGTTGTAATAGTCCTAGGACTCCCCCTAGACAATACTACTACCTTTCCACCATCTCCAGTGCAACTGGTGCAAAGCAAGCACTATTCATAGTAACTTTACCAGATTTACATTAGGGCCAAACTGTCATGATTGGTGGAACTGCCAGACACATAGCTAATAGCTCTTTAGGTTGGGGCTGGAGTCTGGAGATAAGATCAGTTTTCAGGAAGACCCGTGGGTTAGAAATGTCCCTATGGCTAGTTTGGTTCCTGAATCCTTATAGACAAATTGAGAACTCTGAGCTAGCTAGAATTTCTCTCAGTTAAGTTTTTAGATCTTCTTTCTTGTAAGTTGATAGATAATTTGATTACAGGAGACTTGATCAGTTTCATTATTTATGTTCTTAAACTATCCTTGCTCCATTAGCCTCACTGTACCGACTTATTTCGTTGAATTGATGAATTTGATACTTTTGGATCTTAGAAATGTTAGTTCTGGTGAGGAAATGCCTAAAAGTGTGACTGAAAAGTGAAAAAATTCCAAAAGTGTGACTGATTCCGAATATCTTCCAAAAGTGTGACTGATTTTACCTAATACCCAAAGTACCCTTTTATAGCCCGATGTGTACACATCGCGTAAGGATGTCCACATATTTATAGTTGATGTGTACACATTATACCTAATGTCCACATATATATGGCCTGATGTCCACATATATATGTCCTGATGTGTAGACATCGGAACATGGATGTCCACATATGATTATGCCTAGATTTTGGATATCTACATACAATATGTACACATCGGACACTATTACATACAATATGCCCCATGACAGACAACATGGTGGGGTATTAGTGCCCGATATGTACACATCCTTACGCGATGTGTACACATCCTTACCCGATATGTGGACATCTGAGGACAAAATCTGGTATTTATAGAAAAGACCGGGACATACTTGTCCGTTGACCGGTCATGGTCACACTTTTGGAAGGATTTCAAATTTGGTCACACTTTTGTAATTTTTTGACTTTTCAGTCACACTTTTAGGTAAAATCCCAGTTTGCTTTTGCTTTTGATTTCTTGTTTCTGTTTCTTTACTAGTTTTTAAACCCTGACTGAGATTTCTTGTAACTGATTCTTAACTGAGGAATTTCCAAATACTCTCCCTAGCTTAAATTGAATATGGAATTCTATACTAGTACCAGACGTAGAGACCCATGAAAGCTAGCTGCTATAATGACATCAGTAGGAAGACAATACTGCATTTCCACCATCTCTAGTGCAACTGGTTTCAGATTTACCCACCCAATGGCATGTTGTCTGTCATGGGGCATAAGCAGCATGCTCACGCATTTGCCGGTAATGAAATGACATGGTAGGTACACATTTAAATAACTCATCTCTCCATTTTGAAACCAACCTTCTCAAGATTCAGCTAGTTTCGATTCAAACACCAGAAGTTGATTTATAGCAGAACCGTATAAAATACTTAAACGTATTCAGAAAGTACCGAGTTGCAGAATTCAGAAAGCTACAATACTGGCCTATGTCCCCATAAAGTCATAAATCTGTTTAAAAGCTAGTTCCAAGAGCTTGTAGAGTTAAGATAGTTTCAATAACGCCCAGAAGAGCCTATGACATTGGTCCAACTCGCCTTACAAATCTCTATTGCCTTCTTCTGAATCTTCTCGCGTTCCCTCTCTAGCTCCTCCATGTCTTCTATGTCTTCTGTTTCCTCTTGCCACAACTTTGCAAGATCCTCCTCTCCTGGGTCACCGATAATAGAAATAATTACAGACCAAGCCAGCAATACTACCGGATACAAGCTCATTACTGACCCAATAAAGATTAAATTCCAGTTTACCTCTTCAGGAGGTAGCAGTTTAAAAAATTCCTTTTCCAGGTCTGAAGTTGATCGATCCCCAACTTTCTCTAAAGTCTCATGACAAGTTTTGGAACGTTTAAGTAGCACATCATCCAAATGCTTTTCCGTGGAAGAGATTTTACTGTTGAGCTCCTATAAGATGAGAAACCAACATAAAGATTAGCCGTTAGCGTATCATGTGCAAAAAGATAAGAAACAATGGACCAGTAAATGCTTTCTTAGTAATACCTCAAACTCTCTCTTCCTTTCAACAAAGTTACCAGCCTGGAATTCACTCTCCTCGTGGTGAATCTGTCTCCAGAAACTCACCCTTTGCTTTCTTTTGTCGTCTTATCTCACTCTGAAGATCTTCGTTCAACTCGTTCACAGTGGCATCCCAATATTGTATATTCACCAAGGCGTACGAAAGAAGATCGTCAGTATCATCTTTCTTCTTCTGTTTACGGATCCATTTTTTGTGTTCATTCTGAAGTGCTGCGTCAGATAACATGGAAGAAAAGCTACGAAGCATCTGTTTTCAGGAAGTCAAATAAATAGCTCCTGAGTTATCTTTCATCGAAGTTAACATGCAGCCATAAGTAAAGGAAATCTCAAGTAAAGGAAGAGTACTATGGATCCCATTAACCATACCATGGCTTTTTTTCTCCAGCGCATAGTAAAATATCAACTCATTAGCATAGGATTCAACCATAAGCTCTTCTTTCACCTCTGTCAATTTGGTACGAAGAGGCTAAATATAAAAAGAAAAAAAATCTCCATTAGGATTGATAATACTACTAATAATAATAATAATAATGTAGCAAAAATTAGGCATGCAAAAAATAAAATAAAAAAAGTTTGAAGTTTGTTACGTTGAAGATTTTATAATCATCAAATACTTCTCTTGCAGATTTATAATACTGCCTTGCGAATCACTTCAGTAACAAAGGGATTAACGCTATTTTCCACCTCTTCAAAACGTCTCCACTCCATTAAAACCTTCATATCAGAACTGTAATATATGCATGAAAATGTGGCTCAAGATACGATGAACAAGATCAAAAGCAGGCATGACATAAGATGAACAAGATCAAGACTAGAAAATAAACAATAAAGAATCCTGCAAACCTGAAGATAACACAATTCCTAAGATTAAGACAAGGAGAGGGTGTTGGAATTACCTAATTTGTAATGTCCAAATAAGTCCAATGAGTTTACAATAATCTAGATTGTTTGATTAGTGTGAACAAGGTTAAGAAAAATCTAGAGTTTGCTACAGTTAAGAAATGTCTAGAATCTGCTTTAAAGTTCAGTCAAGATAGTCTAACGAAGAAACAAGAAGAAAACTCTAGAAAATGTCAAGGTCGGTAAACTTAGTGACGGAGGAGCCAGGAATTCAAGTTGGGGGGGGACAAAAAAAAATTTCATAAACACAACAGAATATATATAACATGATAAAAACATAAAGTTCAAAATACTAGTGTAGCATATCATATGCAAGTAAAATGTAGCATGATAAAAACAGAAATCTCAAAATACTAGTGTTTTACCGATGTAGTAATCAACCCGCCTCCATCCTCAAGGGTAGCTTTCCTCGACGTGTTTTCATTTTTTGGAACCGCAACATAATCATTTCATCAGTAATGTTGTCAAATATATCTCTTTCAACATATGCAAGCAAGCAGTCATTCAACCATTCATCTCCCATTCGATTACGCAATCGATTGTTCACAATTTTCATAGCCGAAAATAGCCTTTCAACTGAAGCCGTTGCAACTGGCAGAATCAATGCTAATGTTAAAATTTCACCTGTACAGATAAACAAACCTTGTTTAGTCAATTGAAAAATTAACTAATAGTTAATTTCTCTTGCAATACAATAGTCAATCTCAAGTATGCAACTCCATTAAATAAACTATCCTCTATCCAAACATATTTGAAATTTTGAAAAGAGTTCATCTATCAAAAGTACAACAACCCATTTGGGATCTCTATTCAAGTGACAATCCCCAGTTCAATTTCAATAATTTCTAACAAAATTAAACCGTGAATCATAGATTTCATCTATTAAATTCGTGATCAGGAGATTCAGGACCATCAGGTGATCTATACTCATGTTTATTATAATTATATTATACACTACAAACAAAATTATTGTGCAAGGAAAAATCCAGTAACATAAACCCTAATGAAAGCAAAATTAACTTCTCAATTAGAAATAATCATACGATTTCCATATTAATTCCTACCTCAAAGAAGGACCATTATTGATTTAGCTTCTTCAATAATCAAATCACTTGTTTCCTTTCTTCCAAAGTCGATCGCAAGCATTTGAGACATCTTTTTCAACTTTCAACTTTCAATAAGATAAGAACCCCTCTTTCTTTACTGTTTTTCATCAATAAGATAATAAGAAGAACCTCTTTTTCTTTGTTTATTTGCTGCTTTTCAATAAGATAAGAAGAACCACTGCTACTACATAGAATGTGTCGGGTATTAAAACAAATTTGTATTCTAATTCCAATTTTAACCTCGAAGTTTTGTCCCACTTTGCTACTAATATTCCAAATTTGATAGACATATATATATATGTAAATTCCAGAAACTCAGGGGGACTGCTGTCCCCTCTAGATTAGTAATAGCTCCGTGCCTGGGTAAACTAAGCCTATAAAAAGGCAATGAATGTATCTGTTGTAAACTGAACAAGAATAAGAAGATCAATAAAAAAAAAAAGAGTTTTGAGAGACAGTCTTGTTCCATATCTTGGAGCTCTGTATGAGAAATACTAATCACTAGCTCATGCATCTCCATGATCATCAAACTATCCTAAAATTTAACAGAGGGTTCGTGTTTACCTATTACGATCGGTGTTGCCTCTTTTTCTTCCTTGTTTTTTTGAGGTTCAAGGTTCCGTCATCGTTTTTTTTTTCCCTGTTCAGAAAACCAACCACCATATTTGCTATTACTAATTAATAAACGAAGTAAAGAGAAAAACACTAAACCTATAAGTTCATTCAGAATTCATAACATAATTAATTAAACAATCAAAAACAAAAGGCAGAGAAGAAACCCTTGTTCACCTTGATGCATGGTGATTGAAGGAAGAAGATCCTTTAGATCGCTGAAAGAGAATTGGGAGATTAATTTGAGAAAAGAGAATTATCTGGATTTTAGAGTACACAATGGAATTACGGCGAGTTTTATTTTTTAAGCATTACGGCGAGTTAATTGGGCACCGACCGATGAGCCGATTTGACCTGGTGACTCAGATCAATCGGACTGACTCGGTAGCTGACTATTCTGTCATTTGACCACGTTTGACTGTCAGAGCCGTCTGTTTGACCGATTACCTGAATGGCGCCATCAGTTTGACTCGGGTGACCGGTTGTACATTTAATCTTTTATTGGTGCCTCTCTGGCCTGACTCCGGTGATGGAAAATAGAATTCCGGAGAGACAAATTTTGTACGAGTATTTCTCATATACTCTACCTTGGAATTGGATGAAGATGTGACTTGAAATTTGGTGGAAGGATTTTGACAAAGGGTTGTATTCTTGGAAAATAAGTAGTCTGGGACAAGGATTCTATTCCTAGGTGGATCACAAGTAAATTGAATGCTAGTTAGTTATAAATAGAGAGATTCTCTACAACTTCAACACACATCAACTTTAACACACATCAACTTTGGAGAAAGAGTTCAAAGTCTATAAAAAAATAATGGAATTATAGTCATATTTTAGCATGTTTGAATGTAATTCCCTAAGATAGAGGAGTGATTGCCAAAATTGCATGAGATAGCCTCTAACTACTCGAACTTTGAGTTGAGAGAGCTATTTCATGATTCTGATGCTTTTATAAAACACAATGCTCAACGGGCTTTTTGTCTGATTGACTAATCCTATTTTATGTATGTATTTTCAAAAAAAAAAAATGGAGGAACATCGCGTCTGAAATCTCTTTAATATTTTGTTTCCTTCTTACTTGTAATTATTATTATTATATGAATTCAAAAAATATGAGTAGCTAAATTTATTTTTGTTTGAAGATGAATTTCTAGTTATTGGCGTGATATAAGTTAATTTGACAACAAAGATAAGAACCGAATAAATCGGAGGAGTGATGGTTTTTCTCGGAAATCATTTTCCAACCATTAAAATTGTTTTTCTTCTTAGAAAGATGTGCTCCCAAAGTAGGAGTGATTTGCTCAAATTTCTTAATACTATCATGAAGCTTCCATCGCCAAAAACAATGTTGATGAACTTTCCGCCGCCCGCGGATAATTCCAAGATGAAGAGTCCGGTGAAGGTTCAGTCGTCGGAGACAATAAAGATGATGGTTTCGTCGTTGGAGAGCTTTACTAGTAATCTATAAACCCAATATAGTAACCTAGAATAGTCAAAAACAATATAGTAACACAGATGATGGTTTCTTCGGTGAAGATTCCGCGTCGGAGACAACAGAGATGATTGTTTCGTCGTTGGAGAGCTTTGCTAGTAATTTATAAACCCAATATATAGTAACCTAGAATGGCCATTAAAGCCAAGATAAGCCTCTATAGAAAAGAAGACAAAACCAGCACCATGGTGTAGATAAAAAAACATAATAAAAAACTAATATAAAACCTAAATCTAAGCTAAAAAACAGTAAGGATTAAAGGAACCTGCTCAGATCCAGCCCTAGACGGACTAGATGTGACCCAGCCTTAGACGGACTAGATGTGACCGGGAAGATTATTTAGCCGGCGGTTTTTTTTTTCTCCTATTAGAAGCACCGATAGAGAGGAGAGAAGGTTAGAGAGAGAGTTCCCCACTGAATTCTAAATGGTGCCTAGACAGAGATCATCACTTGAATTCACATTACTAACATGAATACGTGTATATTCATGATCGTGATTCTTAACAGCTAGACTTCGCAAGTTTTATGTCAAATTGACATGCCATGTGTGACTAATTTTTCCAGAGTATAGAAACAACAAGAACAGTTTATTGAAACCTTGACAGCCACGCCAAAAATCTAAATCTAGATTCTAGACAACTACTAGTATTTAGAGTAGCAAATCATCCATGTAGACATTAATCATGGATTTGAACTTATGTACACTAAAAAAATTAATCATGTAGTAGATTCTCTTGCAAAATATGCGAAAAATATCTACAATGAGGAGGAATGGTCAATTAGTATGCCTTCCTGGTCAGCTCTTTATCTCCAGCAAGATCAAACTTTGTAATTCATCCTTTTAATAAAATTTATCTTTCTTAATAAAAAGAAAAAAAAAATCATCCATGAAGAAATAGTTTTAGCCCAAAATTTGTGGCTGCTGGGATTCAAGCCCAGGTCTCCACGGCCACAACGTGGAATTCTTACCACTAAACTACAGCCACTATTATTAATAGTTTGGCGACTGTGAGAACATACAAGTTCTAATGTTATCTTTACTGAGAGTGACACCCAATGCCAAGGGTGGACGTGCTGCAAAGGTCATTGACATAATTTGAATCAAACCTGACTGATGATTTGCATGAACTCCATTATGCCAAGTGTATGTTTAATCTGACTCTCAGATCAAGAAATGGATGCAAGACTTCACAGTGGGAAAAGAGCCAGTCACAGTGGGTGCAGCAATTCCTTTTTAAGACTCTTCTTCAAACACTTTTTTCTTCTTCAAACACTTGGCTATATCATCTAGCCACAAAAGCGGTTCCCATTACATGTGGCTTGGTCTCAAAATGAGCTTCAAAAGAAAATAATTGGCTTTCTTAAGAAATTAAAGCACATTTCATTGATCATTTAGTCCTGCCAACGATCTTGCAGGTATATGCCTAATTGCATATTAACCTGAACAAAGGACCAAATTGCATAATATTACATATATATGTTTTGTGTATGTCTTCTGATGAAATAAAACACCAAGTTTCAAATAAAAAAACCCACAGTAACATTTAAATGGAAGGTTTAAGTAGTGAAACATCTGATACTCCAGGCTGAAGAGCCACTTCATTCTTCTGAATCGTCAGGATCATCCTCAACAACGACTGGAACTCGATAGATATAGAAATTCATTATGAACTTTCTACCTGGACGTTTATCAATGAGTTCAAAGATTACATAATCTCCAATTTTCAGCTTGTTGTCCGTGGCAAACGTTTTCCAGCCTTTAATGAAATTGCTTGTAGATACAAGTGAGCTGACACGTAGCTCCCAAGTGCGGCCTTCCTCATTTTGTAGCAAGGCATCCATTTTTTCATTAGTTGGAAAATGTTCTCTTGCAAACATAACCGGTATAGGCTGTAAAGAAATCATAATGGTTTGTTTAAGAATGGTAGAAGTTTATGTTCGTAAAACCTTTAGTTAAGAAAATCTATTGCCTATCGGAATACAAGATTATTCAACTCACCATATAAAAAACATTGGAGTGCTTCACAGAGGTAACGAAGAAAGGGAAGGGAGAACTGAAAGATTTGACTTTGCTCTCAAATCTTGTTGCTGAAGCAAACTTCTCTGGAAAATGAAACACATACACATTATCAATCTGGTATTATTATGAGGTGAATGCAACCCATCTTTCTTACCGTGATTGAAAGAGCCTCCGAGTGGAGAAGGTACGGGAACTCGATAGATATGGAAACTCATTATGAACTTTGCACCTGGACGTTTATCAATGAGTTCAAAGATCACAAAATCGCCAATTTTCAGCTTGTTGTCCGTGGCGAACATTTTCCAGCCTTTACTGAAATAGTTTTGAGTTACACATGGGCAGACACGAAGCTCCCAAATGCCACCTTCCTCATTTTGTAGCAAGACATCCATTTTTTCTTCCCTACCTTTCATATTAGTTTGAAGATGTTCTCTTGCAAATTTAGCCGGTATACACTGTAAAGAAAAATCGTAATTAATGATTTGTTCAAGAATGGTAGTAGTTTATGTTCATAAACCATTACCTAAAAACCATCTATCGGAATACAAGGTTTATCAACTTACCATACGAGAAACATTTGAGAGCTTGACTGAAGTCCAGAAGAAAGGAAAGGGAGAACTGAAAGATTTGACTTTGCTCTCAACTTCTATTGCTGAAGTAAACTTCTCTGGAAAATAAAACACATATAAATCAATCTGGTATTACTGTGAGGTGAATGCAATCCATATTTCTTACCGTGATTAAAAGAGTGTCTCTTTTTCAAGTTTGAATTTTCACATGGGCTTCCATGCCGCTTTCTTTCTCGCCCAAGTGGGGAAGGTACAGGAGTGAAACATTCTACTCGTGGTCCATGACTTTCTTGCGCAGAAACTGGAGAAGGAACAGGAGCAAAACACTCTTCTCTTGGACATCCATTTTCCTTGAAAACCTTGACATGGAACTGCATTCCACCATCATGCCTAAAATCTAGGATATCAAGCTTCTTTAAGCCATTCTCTTGAACAAAAATTTCCCAGCCTTCCTCAAGGTAGGTGCCATCTTGAGTTTTGCTCACTTCTACAATCAAAGATGCTCCATTAGGACCCTCAACAACTGCCAATCCACATCTTGGAGAGTCTGTGGGTAATCTAGAACAGATTTCCTCAGGAATGCGCTGCAGACCAGAAAAAATGGTTCACTGCTAGGTAATACATATTACAGTAGATAGCAGGCAACAAACAATGGTGATAAACATGAGCCTTTTGATTCCAATACAAAGTTACGATGCAGTAAATATAAATTGGGATTAGCCGATTAGATTCCAAGAAGCAATCAGAGAGTCTAATATTGGAGTTAATTCCTAGTTCTAGTTAAACATGGAGTTGTTTGCATAATGATCTATAAAAGACGGCGACACAAATCAATATAACTATCAGTTCGCATAAATCTGCTGGCTTGTGTTTGACATGCTTATAATATTGATGCATCTACTCAAACTGGGGTTAAAAGACAGGATAATGCATCTGACATTATGTCACAAGATCTTGAGAATGCATCTCCAAATCACTGCACTCTAGCTCTTTTTAGCCCACAAAATTGTCTGTTAAGCAGATTATTTGCCAAGTAATTAAGATTTTTCTATCCATCAACCACATTAAAAAATTTTAACCATCAGAAGACCTCTAGGCAATCACATGACATCAAAACGGTTCAAAATGTTTCCGTTGGTAGTGGCTAATTAGTTTCTGGACCAAGTCCTTCATGTATACAAAACCCCATCCCCCCACTCTATAAGCTGCACTCATTCTAAAATTTCTTATCATACCCTCCCGAATCTCTCGAGTCCTTCAAGATGGAATAGACGTTTTAGTCATGTATGTGGTTTTAGTAACACATCTTCTAAGCAAGAAGCAACACAAGATGATGAATGAAACATGATAAATCATCAACAGAGAAATACATAACCCCAAATTCATAGAGCTAATAGAACAAACACTTGATCTACATAGCTAAACTTAATTGAAACTCTAAGAAACAAAATGTGTCACAGGAAACATACATTTCTACTCTGAAATCCAAAACCCAGAAAAAGAATAGGACTGAACATACCACTCTGTTTTCTACTTCTCCTTGTAAGATCTTAAAGAAATGATGTTCCCTGTCATCTGCTGGTTCTACAAGTTTGCTGCTCTCCATTTTACTTCTCCTTCTCTCTTCCTGTTTCTCCTTCTGATAGATAGAAAGAAACCCACATTGTCTTTTGAATTTAATCTCCTTCTGATAGATAGAAAGAATTAAGTGCAGACTGTACGGTTTTCCTAACCCATCTTCCAGCAATAACTTATGATACTGGCTGGGTTTTAATTCGTCATCAAAATTCAGATAGACGACCACCAGCAACAAGATTTCCACTGATCTGATTAATGATTTCTCTCTTCAGCTGTTCTCAGTTTTTTTTCTCATTCCATTACTTTGGTTTCAGTTACATTAAAGAAGCCTGTAGTACTTCTTCAACCATGCTATTTAAACAGCTCTCTCACAAACGGCTTTTTTAGCCAGCTGCTGCGTCTGTGAGTCAAGTCAATGTTGCTTGCAAGTCAAGTGCACACTGCCGATAATTACAATTTCCGTTGAAGGTCAAATTTACCGGTTAAGTGGTTAACATGCCATGTGGCTAGTACAAATATGATTTTTCAAGAGTAGAGATAAGCAAAATACTTGGGGCAATTTTCATTGGTTTTTGCTAATTATGATTCTTGGTCGGCCACATGATTAACAAACGAGATTTTCCATTGTAGGCAAACGGATTCGGCGACAGCACAATAAGCATGCAGTTAAAGGTTGGATGCGCATGGTTGGTTGAGGCGGTTGAAATTAAGAAGTTGGCCATTGAAGAAGGATCGTTGGCGCTTGAAAAAGAAATCAGCTCATGATCTTATAGACCTTCCTCTTAAAGGTGCAAGATTCACCAGGTCTAATGGTCAAGCAAATCCTGTTATGTCCAGACTTGACAGATTCTTACTCTCCCCTTCCTTTGAAGCCCACTACCCTTTTGTCTCTCAGTTATCCAAAGCTAGACCTACCTCAGATCCAGCGGCGAATCTAGAAACTAAACTAAGGGGAAGCAAATTTTTATTAGGGGTAGCAGAAAAGCAAAATTAGGCTTGGAGGAGAATTTATTATTGAAAATTTAGGCTTGGAAGCAAAATGTGGAGGGGTAGCAAGTGCACACCCTTGCTTGCAGGTGGATCCGCCACTGCTCAGATCACATTCCCATCCTTCGAGACATTTCTGATCCTTCTTGGGGACCTAGCCCTTTTAGATTCGAAATTATGTGGTTCATAGAGAATGGTTTCATTAACATGTTAGAAGAGTGGTGGTCTTCTTTTTGTTTTGCAGGTATTCCAAGCACAATTTTATAGTGCAAGCTAAAGGCACTTAAAGAGAAGCTTAAGGAGTGGAATAGAGAAACATTTGGGCATACTACTTCTAAGTTAAAGCATCTTCTCTATGAGATTCAATCTTTGGACAACTTGGCTGAAGAGGATGTTCTGACCACTGAGCAGTTGAATGAGAAGTTTCTTCACACAGTGGAATATGAGAAAATTACTAAAATGGAATAAGTTGCTTGGAAGATTAAATCCAATTCTGAATGGCTAAGGGAGGGAGATAGAAACACCCACTTTTTCATTAGCAAAGCTACAACAAGGAGGAGACATAACAGGATCAGGCAGTTATACATTGATGGTATCCTAGAAGATGATAGAGTAAAGCTGAAGGAGCACATTGTGGATTTCTACAAGAACCTTTTCAAGGAAGAAGAGATCATGAGGCCAGATTTGGACAATATTGTTTTTGACAGTATTAACACTATGGAATCAGACATTATTGATGCTACCTTTACTGAAGAAGAAGTTTTGCAAGCTATCAAAGATTTGGTACAAGATAAAGCTCCAGGATCTGATGGTTATCCTATCATGTTCTTCTCAAAGTGTTGGAGTTTCTTAAAATCTGACATCATGGGCACAATCAAGGAATTCTGTGAATCAGGTAGTATTGACACAAAACACAATTATACTTTTATTGCTTTAGTCCCTAAAAAGAGTCATGTTGAGTCTATTAGGGACTGTATGCCGATCTGTTTGCTGACAAGCACTTATAAGATTATAGCTAAAGTTTTGGATACAAGATTGAAGCTTGTTATGCCCAAACTAATCTCCCCTGTGCAATGTGCTTACGTAGATGGGAGACATGTCTTTGATGGTACCTTGATTGCAAATGAGTTTGTAAATTCAAGGTTAAAATCTGATAAGTCTGGGATTGTCTGCAAAATTGACCTTGAGAAGGATTTTGATAAAGTTAGTTGGAGATACCTGGAGTTTATAATGATATAAATGGGTTTTAGCACAAAATGGTGCAAATGGATCAGATTTTGTTATTCAACTGCATCATTTTCTGTGTTAATAAATGGTTCTGCATTTGGTTTCTTTAGGAGCACAAGAGGAGTAAGACAGGGTTGTCCTATGTCTCCATTACTTTTTAACATTGCTATGGAAGGTTTTTCAAGGTACCTGGACAGGGCTGCAAGCCTAGGTTTGTTCAATGGATTCTCAGTGGTAAACAATGGTCTGGTGGTGAATCATCTACACTATGATGATGATACCATCCTGTTCTTGGATAATAAAAAAGAGGAACTTACAAATTTATTCTCTACTCTTCATTGCTTTGAATTCATTGCATGACTCAAGGTTAACACCTCCAAAACAAGAATTATTGCAATTGGAGAAGTACCTGATCTAAATGCTTTGGCTGATGAATTATGTTGCAAGACGGATACATTCCTTTATTGTATCTAAGAATGCCTCTAGGAGCTAAACCTAACATCAAAACTATATGGAATCCTATAATTGAAAAGTTTGATGCAAGACTCTCTTTCTGGAATCAAATATCTCTCTCAAAAGGTGGTAAACTAGCTCTTCTAAAGCATATTATGAGTTCACTTCCTATGTATTATTTTTCTCTCTTTCAAGCTCCTATTTCCATTATTAATATTTTGGAAAAGAAAATGAGAAATTTTCTTTGGGAACACAAGAACTCTAGTAGAAGAAGTTCCCACTTGATTAACTGTAAATTGGTTATGGCCACAAAAGAAAGAGGGGGCCTTGGATTTTTAAATCTCAGACTAATGAATCAAGCTTTATTAGAAAATGGAGTTGGAGATTTGGTGTTGAGAAATCTCACCTTTGGTATAAACTCATAGTGGAGAAATATGGCTCAAGGTTTTCTTTCTGGTCTCCTGGTATGGTCAAGACTCCACATGGGGTCTCATGTTGGAGAACAATTGTTGAATGCAGTACTCTGGTTACTTCAAATTACTCAATCAGTATTCATTCTGGTGCAAATACTTCATTCTGGCATGCTAGATGGTGAGGTGAATCTTCTTTCATGAGCTCTTTCAATGATCTGTACAAGCTTGACAAAATTCAAAATGCAAGTATTGCTGAGCACATCACTGCAGAAGGGTCTTGGAAGTTTGATTTTAAAAGAATTCTTACTAATGGAGAATTAAACTCGTTAGCATCTCTTTTATATCTTATTGGTTCTAATCCACCAACTATGGATGTCCTACCTGATACTAGAAGATGGCCTTTGCACTCAAGAGGTATTTTTTCAGTTAAAACTTTATATGAAAATATGATTTGTGATGCTGGAGTGGATAATTTCCCACACAAATTTGTTTGGGTGTCTGGCATTCCACCAAAAGTTAACTTCCTTTTATGGTGTGCTGTCCATGGTAAATTAAACTCACAAGACATGCTGCAATATAAGGGGATTGACATTTATAGTTCCTGCATTCTATGTGGTGATTGTAATGAGTCTCAAGATCACATTCTTATACACTATAAAGTAGCTTACAAGATTTGGTCATCCATAACGCCAAAAGAGCAATGGGCATGGGTTTTCCCTGAATCTATGTTTAGTCTTGCTAGCACATGGTTCAATAATCATTTATCTCCAAGTGGTAAGATGGTTTGGAACATTATTCCTGCGACTGTAGTTTGGGTCTTATGGAAGGAACGTAATTGTCATACTTTTGAGGAAAATTACTGCTACAAAATGGATAAGGAGTTATGCACTGAAGCCAGATCTCTTGTTCTCACTTGGGTAGCAAGTTTTGGTAATAGAGTTCATGTAAATTACTCCTATTCTATTCGAAACTGGAGTATTGTTTTTGCTTAAGTTTGTATTTTCTTTTCTTTGAAACTACCTCTGGTTGTTCATTGTACATTCTTCTTCTATAAATAAAATTCTCACTTCCGATCAAAAAAAAAAAAACCATATTGTTTTGCTTAGGCTTTTTTAGAACTTTTTTTATCACATGAATTAATTTTATAAATTTTGTTTTTTTTTTTAACAAAAATTATTCTTTTAATAGAAAGAATAGTACAAAACTTTAGTTGGTAGCCTAGCAACAAGCTGAGCACCAAACCCCTTTTGGATAGCAATGCTTAGTCTATAAAAAAGAAATTTCCCTACTCCTCTACTGACGTCATTACTAACTAGACAATTTTTCAATCTCTTAAAGAAACATAAAGTATCATCTCCTAGTTCCCCTAGCATGGTAAAAGCCAAGACACCTAACCCATAGCCATGTGAGACACATTGATCCAAGTACTTGTTACCTTTCCGTTGAACAACATTGGCAATAGCTTGGCCCGGGACAAAAAATTTTCTTCCGATCAACAAATAGTTATAAAGGGTTAGGGGTACTAAAGTAATTGCACCCATATTTGGCCTCCCCTTAGTAAGGGCACATGTCCATATAAATATGGGTATACCCCCAATTAATTTGGGTATACCCCAATCAAGCAAGGTATCCGAAATACAACGCACAATAGTTTGTCTAATAATCAAACAAAGCTCCTCAATTTCCATAGCTCTTCCACCAAAAGCTCTACTTTTTCTTTCCTTCCACAAGTTCCACAAAACTGCATAAATCAGTAAACTTGATATTAATAAATGTTATATTTAATATTCATATGTCGGAAAGTACATAACTAAATAAAAATTATGCACGTGCGGTTACGGGTTTTGGGATATTCATTTTTTTGTTACATTTAATCCATGGTGGAATTCACTAATTTCGAATTCGAGATTTGGTGTTTGTTATTTTATTTTTTTGAATTGTGATTTGTAAAACTAATGGATTTGAAAAGATAAATAAGATTGTAAAATCGATTAATTCAATAGGATCAGAAGATTCATTTAAACACCTATCCATTCCCGTGCCGTTACTGCTGGAGTTAAGCTCTTGTTGAGAATTCCAAAATGGATGCAGTTTCATGCACCATACTGACATGTCAATCGGACCATCTATTGAAGTTTGACATACCTCCCTCTCCATTCCATGACATGTTCCTTTCAGTAAAATGGTTTCATTGGCTAATGTTGGATGTTGATGAAATAAACTTCAGTACAATAAAGAATTCAAAAATTGTACTTCATCTGTCCCACTATTTGTTGACTTATTTATTTTTAGATTTTGTCCCATAATAGATGACCTATATCACTAAATAATGAGATATTTCTAAGATTACTCTTTCAATTGATTATTGTTAGTATAATTTATATACATAATTTGATAGACATGTTTATATTCGTTACATAGGTGTTTTAAAATGGTTTTTAACGGTATAAAATTTGCGAACATCCGTGGTGTAGTTTAGGAAATAAAGCATTTCTAAATTTTATAAGTTATTATTCGTAAGGGTAGTGTTGTAAAAAATATTTATAATACTCTCTTTACCCTTATTTGTCTTAAGAATTTTGCAAACCTAAACTAAGTCATCTAATAATGGGATGGAGGGAATAGTTCCCAACAGAATTAAAGGTATGTGGTCAGAAGTCTAGCGCATATATATATGTGAGACCTGTTTCTGCAAACCAGTATAAACATTGAAACATTTTCCTTAATGATAAAAAAAATAAAAAGACATTGAAACATTTTGTGCTATGCAGTAAACCAGCGAATGCAATGTCACACCAATAAGAAAGGAAATAATTGGCAAGAATCAAATAAAAACGATTAAAATGACTGAACGAGAGAAGCTTTCTCATAGCTGTTCTTCAAGGACTTCTTCTTCATGTTTCTTACACAAACTGACCAAACAAAGAAAAATAAAGGGAAATCTGATAGTACAGAATACAATTGTTGTTGAAGTCCAATACAACTGGAACGTGGAGAAAACCTAAGATTTACATTGTGAATGGATGAAAACTGTTTATTGATTCATCAAAGGTTAAGATTACAGATGGGTTCTTACATAGTATATATACTCAAGACACAGACAACACTCATTCCTCACCAACACACTCATGTGTGATTAGCACGTTTACATTACAGGCTGCTGGCACACACTCACATGTCACAGGCTGGCATAACACCTCAGCATAACACCTCACACTATCAGAAAGGTTTAATCTTCCTTAGGCCCCTTCCTATGGGTGCGGCAAACATGAATGTTTTCCATTTAAGCACCTACTATGGAGGTGGAAAACTGGAAAACCAGCCTAGCTAAGTGGAAAATTTGCCACTTAGCCAGGCCAGGTCAAGTTTTCACCGAGCCGTCGAGTCTCGACCGTTCGGCGTAGTCTCCACCTCTAGGTAATTTTTTAATTTATATTTTTTTCTTCTCTCCTACTTTTTAGTTATTATAACATATTTTTATTATAAAAGGGCCCCACAAAACACAATATAATATACTTCCTCCGTCTCAAATTAACAGTCCTAATTGACGTTGTCAAGATATTAAGGAAATCCTATAAAATATCGTGATTAACCCTTGACTAGCCTTGTTTAATGTTATGTTGTTACCAAAACTAAAAGTAATAGTATTAAAAATTATAAATTTGATAGTATTATTATTTTAGGAAATATTTTAAGAAAATAAAAATAAACTTATACTGTTTTTATTATGGAGTCCATAATTAGAACGAGATGTAAGAATAAATAGAAGTTTTATTAGGAATTTTATACCTATACGTGAATGTTTTTATTCAAAAAATGAATGACAATTAATACAAAGATATTGAGTAGATTTTTTTTCTTATATATGGTGATAATATTTAAGATTTTGAATTAAGTTTATATTAAAAATGATTTTATGATTATAAAAAATAAAGTATATATTTGATAGTTTAAGGGAAAAGTAAGTCTATAAACAGAGCGGACAGATAAAAAAGACAGATCAAAGTAGAAATTAGGACTGATAAAAAAAGACAGAAGGAGTACAACTTTAATAAAATTTGCCAATTTTACCATAGTGAGAAAACTAGTTTGCCATACCATGTGACATGGCATACCAGCTCCCATAGGAACCGGCCTTATCAACGTATCCCGAGAGTGCCCCATAACATTTTTCTTCTTAGATTGGTATCATCATCTTTTTCATGTTCCCTTATAAAAAATTCCATCATTAATTTCTTCAGATTTTTGCTCTTTCATTCACATGAATACCAGAGCTTTCAACATATTTTTCTATTTGAAAGACGGGTCTTTCTCTAGTAATTACATTCACCTTGTCATATAAAACCATCTCATTGTGCGTCCAAAATAGAATATTACCATCCTTGAAGAAACACCCCATCGCCTTCAAGTAAGTCATTTCGTGAACTTTGTCATGAGGAATGACATGACGTTTAGTCCATGATTCTCGAACTCCATAGTTCTGCATCATCCATGCTTCCCACTGTACCCCTAATACTTTCACAAGTACACTAAGACACCCTTCCAAGTTCCAACACTCCCACATTCATATTCACATGGTTATTATTTTTATATTCTTCCGGAAATGGCAATTCTACGAATTTCTCATTATCGATATCTAAAGATATTATAACTTCCGGAAGTGGCAATTCTACGAATTCTACAATAACCAGTCCAGTGAAGAGAGAGACTTTGAAACAGTGAAGAGAGAGAGTCTCTGAAACAGTGAACAATTTTGAAAATTTAAGAAACAGTGAACAATTTTGAAAAAATTGTGAGATCTTGGATATGAAGTACCAGAACTTGTGGATTGATTAATCAACTACCGTTTTATGAGTGGAGGTTCAGGGATCTTGCAGTATTTAGGTTGGTTACATGAATACTATAAGAAAGCGCGGTTTTTACTATCTATCATTATCTCTTTGCTTGTGAATGATTGTTAGTTTTACTGCGAATTTGTGATAGATGGTTTCATATAGTACTGTTTGCAATTGGGTATTTAATGAAAACAGCAAACATACATTTGTAGTAATCTTTGGTATTGAATGGAATGAACCTCTATAACAATTTTCCGGTGCACAAGGTGTTTGAAGAAACGCAACAAAAAACTTTTTAAAAAAAAGAAAAAAAATATTAATGGAGGGAGAAGGAGGGGGAAAACTTAGAAAGAGAAAAATGGGGACAGAAGAACCAGAAAATCCGCTATATCTAGAGAGAAAAAATTTCCTAGTATCTGTGGGATATCAAGGTGTGAGATTACAGGAGAAGAAGAGGGGAGGTTTCAGATCATGGTTAGATATTTCAACGGCCGGTACCATGTTCCGGCATAGAAATTTAATCAAAATACTATGCCGGAACAGGATGAAAAGTATCCAGAACTTAAGTTTTTTTCTCACATTGTGCCGACAAGGTCAGTTGATAGGAAGACCATGCCGGTATTGTGTTACGGCATAGAAAATAAACCAACATATTATGACGAAAAACAATACCGGCATGGTCTTCATATCAACTGACCATGCCGGCATTCTGAAGATCAAAACCAGAAAAAAATCAAAACGGGAGTGATGAAGACCATGCCGAAATTGATGAAGACCATATGCCGGAACATGGTACCGGCATGGTCTTCATCAATACCGGCATGGTATTCATCACTTTCAGCATGATCTTCATCACTTCCGAATAAAAAAAAAATCGTTTCCAAAATGAGGAGAAGAGAATTTGATATAGAGTGGGGAGAGTTTAGAATTTGAAAGGGAATGGGGAATATTTGATCTCCTGTAAATCAAATTGACGATGATAACACAAAGCAGAATTGTAAATAGAGCGTGCATCACAATGCAAACATATAGGAAATCCGTGAAAATAAATGAAATCCATGGGCATATAGGTAGCTCGAGTTTGATTCTCATACGAGTTAAAGGTTTCAAATCCCATTGCAACCGAGTGTTTAAGATATTTTGAAGATTAAGGTTGTGTTCAGTTTGTGACCTCGTTGCAGTTCAGTATCATAAAAAAATTGGGCTTGGTTTAGACAATTTCAGAAGTGAGTTTTTCATTATAAAGTTAAGAACAACTAATAGACAGTCGTTTTTTTTTAAATGATATGGAATAAACACAATAAAAGTTTGGCAACAAGTACTTATGACAATCAATGTTTCCAACTTAAAGAACTTAAAAGAAGGATTATGTTATTACCTTGTTGAACTCAGCGATTGCATTTGCAAGATCTGCACTGTTTTTGTTAGTGTGCAAGTATCTATTACCAGTACGAAGTTTCGTTGCCATTTGCCGAAGAATCATGGTGGGTATTATTTAGTTGAGACTTTTTACTTTCCCAAGAGCTGTAAGAGGATGTTAAAAGATAAGGATATAAGTTACATGTAGATTTTTGACTAGAAACAGAGAAGTAAAAGCTTAATCTAAATCTTCATTCAGACAATTCAGCAAACAAAATCAGATCGTCGCAGTGAGTCAGTGACTGCCTGAATCATCCAATAACTGCAGAACTACAAAACTCTTAATTTCAATTGAAACTAGCCGCAAACATGTAATGAACCAAAAATTAGAAAACTAACATGGTTTACTTGACATCCACATTGATCAGTATTGTTTACCGGCATTGTATCTCTCAACTCTTGAAATCTAGCTTGCTAAAGGGAAAATACAAATAGTGGCTACTGTATCGTCCGCTTTCCTTTGCTATAATTCTTAGAAAACTCAATACGAAGTACTAGACCATCAACACCAGAGAATGAGGAAACTAGCAAAACAATGTAAAAGTGAACCTTCATTCAAATTGAGCTATGTGATCTAATGTCGATCTACCAATCAGGCAATCAATATTACATCTCACACTAACCTTAGTCCAGTACTGACCAACAAAATTATGGTAAAGATTGATTGCTTCATAAATCAAATAAACCTTCTTACTTCAGTTAAATCAATGTGCATTAATATTGTACTGGTTTTAATCAAGTACAGAAGAAACATGATGTCCTTAATACTAAAATTGTAAGGATGCGATCGTTTAGGGTTTTTCAAGATTGGAGTACTTTGGGAATTCCTTCAGAAGCTTTCTTCTTTAAAAATAAAACAAAAATACAAAGTGAACAAACACATATTTTGCATTGAGGCATTTTTACAAACAGTTAACAGTTCAGAAACTTATCATTCAGCAGAAAGAGATACACTGGCGAGAAACAAAACATGAGTTCTTTGAGAACCCAGACAAATTGGAAATCTCCTACGTATTTCAGCAGACACAACTTGACAATAAGGTTAGAAATTAAACCAAATAGTTTCATAAAAGAAGGGTGAGATTAAAAGACCAGAGTGAGAACTTTTCAATCACCGAACTTTTCAATGAGTTCCTCACCGAACGTTCAGTATTCTTCAGTTCAACAGCAGCTGAATTTTTCAACCAGTAAAACAAAGGCAGCGACTGAAAATGAAACCAAAAAATCAATTTAATATATATATCCACTTTTGTATTTGGATCAAAGGGAGCGGAAAACTTGTAATGAACGCGCAATTGGGGATATGAAATCTAATTGGGGGATATCACTACAGGACAAAAATGGTGTCCCAATAGCAATTCGTGGTTACCCCCTATCCAAATATTTTTTAATTTTTAATCTACCCCTCACTAATTAGGTTTAGTGTTTAATAATAATTAGTAAAAATCTTAAGTATTTGGGGGATAGATTAGTGTGTATTTTTATTTGTGTTTGGGTGAGAGTAGAAGGAGGGAAAAAAATATTTGAAGGGAATTTCTTTTTTTGAAAATGGAAGATGATTGTGATGAGAGAATTACTGCTAATAAGAGGTTGAAAAATTGATTTTTTTTTCTTTGAATCCACCATTGTTGCAGCTGAAAAAGCTTGGTGCCGGCATGGTATTCAACCAAAACACCATGCCGGTAATTGTTGGAAATGTTCATAAATTGTTGGAAATGTTCACAAATTGTTTGCCACGATTTTTTTTCTGGTTTTCCTCTTCAGAATGCTGATTTTTTTTCTGGTTTTGAACAGGTACCGGCATGCTCGAAAACTAGATTACCATGTCGGTACCTGTTCCGGCATAGTATTTTGCTTAAATTTCTATGCCGGAATAGGTACCGGCATGGTAATCTAGTTTTCGAGCATGCCGGTACCATGTTCCGGCATAGAAATTTAAGCAAAATACTATGCCGGAACTGGATGAAAAGTATCCAGAACTTAAGTTTTTTTCTCACATTGTGCTGGCATGGTCAGTTGATATGAAGACCATGCCGGTATTGTGTTCCGGCATAGAAAATAAACCAACATACTATGCCGGAAAACAATACCGGCATGGTCTTCATATCAACTGACCATGCCGGCATTCTGAAGATCAAAACCAGAAAAAATTCAAAACGGAAGTTATGAAGACCATGCCGGAATTTATGAAGACCATATGCCGGAACATGGTACCGGCATGGTCTTCATCACTTTCAGCATGATCTTCATCACTTCCGAATAAAAAAAAATCGTTTCCAAAGTGAGGAGAAGAGAATTTGATATAGAGTGGGAAGAGTTTAGAATTTGAAAGGGAATGGGGAATATTTGATCTCCTGTAAATCAAATTGACGATGATAACGCAAAGCAGAATTGTAAATAGAGCGTGCATCACAATGCAAACATATGAAAGCCGTGAAAATAAATGAAATCCATGGGCATATAGGTAGCTCGAGTTTGATTCTCACACGAGTTAAAGGTTTCAAATCCCATTGCAACCGAGTGTTTAAGATATTTTGAAGATTAAGGTTGTGTTCAGTTTGTGACCTCGTTGCAGTTCAGTATCATAAAAAAATTGGGCTTGGTTTAGACAATTTCAGAAGTGAGTTTTTCATTATAAAGTTAAGAACAACTAATAGACAGTCATTTTTTTTTTAAATGATATGGAATAAAAACAATAAAAGTTTGGCAACAAGTACTTATGACAATCAATGTTTCCAACTTAAAGAACTTAAAAGAAGGATTATGTTATTACCTTGTTGAACTCAGCGATTGCATTTGCAAGATTTGCGCTGTTTTTGTTAGTGTGCAAGTATCTATTACCAGTACGAAGTTTCGTTGCCATTTTCCGAAGAATCATGGTGGGTATTATTTAGTTGAGACTTTTTACTTTCCCAAGAGCTGTAAGAGGATGTTAAAAGACAAGGATATAAGTTACATGTAGATTTTTGACCCGAAACAGAGAAGTAAAAGCTTAATCTAAATCTTCATTCAGACAATTCAGCAAACAAAATCAGATCGTCGCAGTGAGTCAGTGACTGCCTGAATCATCCAATAACTGCAGAACTACAAAACTCTTAATTTCAATTGAAACTAGCCGCAAACATGTAATGAACCAAAAATTAGAAAACTAACATGGTTTACTTCACATCCACATTGATCAGTATTGTTTACCGGCATTGTATCTCTCAACTCTTGAAATCTAGCTTGCTAAAGGGAAAATACAAATAGTGGCTACTGTATCGTCCGCTTTCCTTTGCTATAATTCTTAGAAAACTCAATACGAAGTACTAGACCATCAACACCAGAGAATGAGGAAACTATCAAAACAATGTAAAAGTGAACCTTCATTCAAATTGAGCTATGTGATCTAATGTTGATCTACCAATCGGGCAATCAATATTACATCTCATACTAACCTTAGTCCAGTACTGACCAACAAAATTATGGTAAAGCTTGATTGCTTCATAAATCAAATAAACCTTCTTACTTCAGTTAAATCAATGTGCATTAATTTTGTACTGGTTTTAATCAAGTACATAAGAAACATGATGTCCTTAATACTAAAATTGTAAGGATGCGATCGTTTAGGGTTTTTCAAGGTTGGAGTACTTTGGGAATTCCTTCAGAAGCTTTCTTCTTTAAAAATAAAACAAAAATACAAAGTGAACAAACACATATTTTGCATTGAGGCATTTTTACAAACAGTTCAGAAACTTATCATTCAGCAGAAAGAGATACACTGGCGAGAAACAAAACATGAGTTCTTTGAGAACCCAGACAAATTGGAAATCTCCTACGTATTTCAGCAGACACAACTTGACAATAAGGTTAGAAATTAAACCAAACATTTTCATAAAAGAAGGGTGAGATTAAAAGACCAGAGTGAGAACTTTTCAATCACCGAAATTTTCAATGAGTTCCTCACCGAACGTTCAGTATTCTTCAGTTCAACAGCAGCTGAATTTTTCAACCAGTAAAACAAAGGCAGCGATTGAAACTGAAACCAAAAAATTAATTTAATATATATATCCACTTTTGTATTTGGATCAAAGGGAGCGGAAAACTTGTAATGAACGCGCAATTGGGGATATGAAATCTAATTGGGGGATATCACTACAGGACAAAAATGGTGTCCCAATAGCAATTCGTGGTTACCCCCTATCCAAATATTTTTTAATTCCTAATCTACCCCTCACTAATTATGTTTAGTGTTTAATAATAATTAGTAAAAATCTTAAGTATTTGGGGGATAGATTAGTGTGTATTTTTATTTGTGTTTGGGTGAGAGTAGAAGGAGGGAAAAAAATATTTGAAGGGAATTTATTTTTTTGAAAATGGAAGATGATTGTGATGAGAGAATTACTGCTAATAAGAGGTTGAAAATTTGATTTTTTTTCTTTGAATCCACCATTGTTGCAGCTGAAAAAGCTTGGTGCAGGCATGGTATTCAACCAAAAAACCATGCAATAATTGTTGGAAATGTTCATAAATTGTTGGAAATGTTCACAAATTGTTTGCCACGATTTTTTTTTCTGGTTTTCCTCTTCAGAATGCTGATTTTTTTCTGGTTTTGAACAGGTACCGGCATGATCGAAAACTAGATTACCATGCCGGTACCTGTTCCGGCATAGAATTTTGCTTAAATTTCTATGCCGGAATAGGTACCGACATGGTAATCTAGTTTTCGAGCATGCCGGTACCATGTTTCGGCATAGAAATTTAAGCAAAATACTATGACGGAACAGGATGAAAAGTATCCAGAACTTAAGTTTTTTTCTCACATTGTGCTGGCATGGTCAGTTGATATGAATACCATGCCGGTATTGTGTTCCGGCATAGAAAATAAACCAACATACTATGCCGGAAAACAATACCGGCATGGTCTTCATATCAACTGACCATGCCGTCATTCTGGAGATCAAAACCAGAAAAAATTCAAAACGGAAGTGATGAAGACCATGCCGGAATTTATGAAGACCATATGCCGGAACATGGTACCGGCATGGTCTTCATCAATACCGGCATGGTCTTCATCACTTTCAGCATGATCTACATCACTTCCGAATAAAAAAAAATCGTTTCCAAAGTGAGGAGAAGGGAATTTGATATAGAGTGTGGAGAGTTTAGAATTTGAAAAGGAATGGGGAATATTTGATCTCCTGTAAATCAAATTGACGATGATAACGCAAAGCAGAATTGTAAATAGAGTGTGCATCACAATGCAAACATATATGAAAGTCGTGAAAATAAATGAAATCCATGGGCATATAGGTAGCTCTAGTTTGATTCTCACACGAGTTAAAGGTTTCAAATCCCATTGCAACCGAGTGTTTAAGATATTTTGAAGATTAAGGTCGTGTTCAGTTTGTGACCTCGTTGCAGTTCAGTATCATAAAAAAATTGGGCATGGTTTAGATAACTTCAGAAGTGAGTTTTTCATTATAAAGTGAAGAACAACTAATAGACAGTCGTTTTTTTTTAAATGATATAGAATAAACACAATAAAAGTTTGGCAACTAGTACTTATGACAATCACTGTTTCCAACTTAAAGAACTTAAAAGAAGGATTATGTTATTACCTTGTTTAACTCAGCGATTGCATTTGCAAGATCTGCGTTGTTTTTGTTAGTGTGCAAGTATCTATTACCAGTACGAAGTTTCGTTGCCATTTGCCGAAGAATCATGGTGGGTATTATTTAGTTGAGACTTTTTCCTTTCCCAAGAGCTGTAAGAGGATGTTAAAAGACAAGGATATAAGTTACATGTAGATTTTTGACTAGAAACAGAGAAGTAAAAGCTTAATCTAAATCTTCATTCAGATAATTCAGCAAACAAAAGCAGATCGTCGCAGTGAGTCATTGACTGATTGAATCATCCAATAACTGCAGAACTACAAAACTCTTAATTTTAATTGAAACTAGCCGCAAACATGTGATGAACCAAAAATTGGAAAACTAACATGGTTTACTTCACATCCACATTGATCAGTATTGTTTACCGGCATTGTATCTCTCAACTCTTGAAATCTAGCTTTCTAAAGGGATAAGACAAAGAATGGCTACTGTATCGTCCGCTTTCCTTTGCTACAATTCTTAGAAAATTCAATACGAAGTACTACACCATCAACACAAGAAAATGAAGAAACTAGCAAAACAATGTAAAAGTGAACCTTCATTCAAATTGAGCTATGTGATCTAATGTCGATCTACCAATCAGGCAATCAATATTACATCTCACACTAACCTTAGTCCAGTACTGACCAACAAAATTATGGTAAAGCTTGATTGCTTCATAAATCAAATAAACCTTCTTACTTCAGTTAAATCAATGGGAATTAATATTGTACTGGTTTTAATCAAGTACAGAAGAAACATGATGGACTTAATACTAAAATTATAAGGATGCAATCGTTTAGGGTTTTTCAAGGTTAAAGTACTTTGGGAATTCCTTCAGAAGCTTTCTTTTTTAAAAATAAAACAAAAATACAAAGTGAACAAACACATATTTTGCACTGAGGCATTTTTACAAACAGTTAACAGTTCATAAACTTATCATTCAGCATAAAGAGATACACTGGAGAGAAAAAAAACATGAGTACTTTGAGAACCCAGACAAATTGGAAATCTCCTACGTATTTCAGCAGACACAACTTGACAATAAGGTTAGAAATTAAACCAAACAGTTTCATAAAAGCAGGGTGAGATTAAAAGACCAGAGTGAGAACTTTTCAATCACCGAACTTTTCAATGAGTTCCTCACCGAACGTTCAGTATTCTTCAGTTCAACAGCAGCTGA
Source organism: Papaver bracteatum (assembly GCA_023529315.1). Taxonomy (NCBI): domain Eukaryota; kingdom Viridiplantae; phylum Streptophyta; class Magnoliopsida; order Ranunculales; family Papaveraceae; genus Papaver; species Papaver bracteatum. The sequence goes on along the minus strand of JAJJWX010002376.1, from coordinate 1,330,711 downwards.
ATTTTTCAACCAGTAAAACAAAGGCAGCGACTGAAAATGAAACCAAAAAATCAATTTAATATATATATCCACTTTTGTATTTGGATCAAATGGAGCGGAAAACTTGTAATGAACGCGCAATTGGGGATATGAAATCTAATTGGGGGATATCACTACAGGACAAAAAATGGTGTCCCAATAGCAATTCGTGGTTACCCCCTATCCAAATATTTTTTTAATTACTAATCTACCCTCACTAATTAGGTTTAGTGTTTAATAATAATTAGTTAAAATCTTAAGTATTTGGGGGATAGATTAGTGTGTATTTTTATTTGTGTTTGGGTGAGAGTAGAAGGAGGGAAAAAAATATTTGAAGGGAATTTCTTTTTTTTGAAAATGGAAGATGATTGTGATGACAAAATTACTGCTAATAAGAGGTTGAAAATTTGATTTTTTTTCTTTGAATCCACCATTGTTGCAGCTGAAAAAGCTTGGTGCCGGCATGGTATTCAACCAAAAAACCATGCCGGTAATTGTTGCAAATGTTCACAAATTGTTTGCCACGATTTTTTTCTGGTTTTGCTCTTCAAAATGTTGATTTTTTTTCTGGTTTTGAACAGGTACAGGCATGCTCGAAAACTAGATTACCATGCCGGTACCTGTTCTGGCATAGTATTTTGCTTAAATTTCTATGCCGGAATAGGTACCGGCATGGTAATATAGTTTTCGAGAATGCCGGTACCACGTTCCGTCATAGAAATTTAAGCAAAATACTATGCCGGAACAGGATGAAAAGTATCCAGAACTTAAGTTTTTTTCTCACATTGTGCCGGCATGGTCAGTTGATATGAAGACCATGTCGGTATTTTGTTCCGGCATAGAAAATAAACCAACATAATATGCCGGAAAACAATTTCTCATATCCCCCAATTGCGCGTTCAAAATAAGATGATGCCTCTAGTGTACAAGTAACACATTATCAACCACTTGATGTACATCTGAAAAAATTGTACAACGATGCTGATAGTTGGGATCACAGATATCTCAAACATCCTTGTTGATAATTGATGCTGCAAAGTTGTGAGAAAAAAATAGAACGAATGCTTTTTCTGCTAATTAGATACTATATTTTACCTTGTCAAAGATGGGATACTCCTTAAAGCGAGTGCAGGCGAACTCTACAATCTGTTGATTGTTTCCTGGTTCCTAAGCTTGAAACTGGTTACACGGGAAAGCTAATATCTCCAGCCCTTGAGAATAAATTGAAGTGTCAAGTTCTTGTTCATGAATCTGAACATTCAATACAAGTATAAAACATAATGCATTTTCAGAAGATTAGTCAGGAATATTGATTGTCTCATCATACCTAAACTAAGGTAGAAGATTGAGATTAACGATCAGCTTCACATTGCACCAAACTAAAATCGGATGACAACAAAAAGGTCAAAATTCTTGGTGATATAAGTTATTGCATACCACCTGTGAGTATGTGACATGAAAAATCTCATCCCTCAAACCCAAACCCTAAACAAGGATCTAATTGAGCTTACCATGAGAAAGGTGTTTATAATCTACATAATATTATAATTTGCTACAATCACAAAACCCACAAAAAATCAGAAACAAAAAGACCCAAAACAAATAGAAAGCAAAACCCAAAATTCACCAACTAACTGGTGATATAGGAGACTTACTGGTGTTGATTGAGAATCTTCCACCATAATTGAATCAAGTGGAGCAACTTTAACCTGCAAAAGAAATCATGCAAAATTAATTTGACTAAACCCTAGTTTTAAAACTATAAATCTATAAGCTTAAATCATCAAAATCATCAGCACAATCGAGTCAAAATACCTTGTTACTTGTAATTAAGATCCTAATTGATGTGGTTATTTGGACTTCTACAGAAAAAACAAGAAGATGCATCAGAAATAAGAGATTCCGAGAAGAGTCAGAAGAACAAAAGGAGGAATAAAGAGAGAGGCGGTTCCATCATCAATGTTACGGCTGTATCTGGTGGTGTAGCGTAGGAGATTCAAAGAGTGCCTAGGTCCCCCCTCGATAGGGACCTTTTTAATTTTTATTTTTTTGTCCCAACTTGGGCCAGCGAGAAATAGTAATAACCTCTCCAGTTTAATATTAATGATTTTTTCCAGTTCTTCCTTAAAGAATTTATCTCAAAATAGTAATAATCAATATTATACTAAGAAAAAAAATCTAGTTACATTAAATTTATAACTAAACAAATACTCACTTATAGTTGTTTGAGAAAAATAAGTAATTTTTTGGATTACTAAAACATCATTTAACTTGCGGATGCGTAATATCGTCAACATAGACACCTTCTTGTTGAAACCAAAATATTTTCAACTTGTCGAGCATGTTTAAAGCTTCTTGGAAGTACAAATTGCAAGATATATAGATGCACTTGTATATTAGAACTATAAAAATGTATATACATCTAAATACAACTACAAATACATTGTCCATTCATTGAACTTAAATTTTTACATTTTCTATGGGTACCTCTTTATATTAATAACCTCTCTATATTTATAATTTTGTGAATGCCCACGAGCATTAATATATAGAGGTTCTACTGTAGTAGTATAACTCCTATAATTTAATACGTGTTGTAGGGCCTATGGCCCATAGGTGTGCGGCCCAACAAGATAGTTAGGGTTTTACCTTTGATTGTATATAAAGGACAACTGTATTAAGTAATAGGTTTGATTTGATCAACTAATGAGATGTCATGCCGTTTCTCCTTCTTCTTTGTCTCTTCCACTAATTCTCCTCAAATACATTATCAGCACGAGCTCATCCACTGACATTTTTTCTTTTTCTTTTAGGGTCTTATGAAATCACTGAATAAGTATTGGGATTAACATGATTTTGCAAGCATGGTACATCAGGAAGAGTCTGGCGAGAACAAAGGGAGCCAGCGAGACAAAAAACATCATTAGCAGTGGAGATGTTAAAACCAGTTACTCAAGGATAAAGTGCAGAAAATGAAATAAAGAAGGGTATTCATCATCAATCAGTTCTTGAAGGACAAATTTGATCCCTAACTCTTTAATTTTGTTTCTAAATGTTTCAGATCCAGTGATTTAAAATGATGTTTTTCCATGAAAATCCTTAATATGTTCTTCATCAAAACTTGATTTTATCTTTAAAAAAATGGTTCAAAATGAAACTCGATAAAAGATCTGTGGTCTGCCAAACTGAATTTACAGACCCATGTACTGAAATTCCGAAAAAAGTGTTGATTTTATTGAATTGTATTGCAATTTTTTATTTTTTATTTTAGCTATCATACCTATTAAATTTCTGCGATGATGATGGATTGATTGTAGTATAGACACTAATTCGTCTGTATATGACTTAACTTGTGAAGATACTAATCATCACAAGATCTCGTATGTATATGCCTGATTAGATTCGTCTGTATATATTTATTCATTCGCATATGATTTGGGTGATTGTAGTGTATAGATGCTAATTCGTCTTTATATGCCTTAACTTGCGGTGTATAGAAACTAATCATCTCTGGTAAGATGATTTTGTTATGTGTCGATATTTTTCCGGTGGCTGACCCACCGATAATCCCTTTTCTAGATTAAGGACAATATCATTGCATCTGTTTATGGGTGACCCATCATTATGCCGGTCAAGAACATTCGAGGCTTTTTCTTAAGATAAACATTATCCCATGGACAAATATGTGTCACATTCATATTTGTATAAGTATAGGACAGGTTTTGTTATCATGTTTGCTATATCATGATAACATTGCCTATAAATAGGCTTTGTGTGATCTCTCATTTTGAGGAAGAAATGAAGACTAATAAAATTTCATTTCTCTTCTATATACAATAACAAAACACTTCTTTCATTTCCCATTTGTCTTATGCTAATTAAGTTAGCTGAGCGTTATATAGTTGTTATTCACAAACTATTTTTCGTCAGAGCGATTTCCATGATGATTGAGACTTAACATGACTTTTCGTCACTAGGTAAAGGTGAACTCGGCTAAAGAGAAAGCTTTACCAACACATATTTCGATAAATAGATAAGCGAGATATACTCGGATCGAAATATCACATGTGCATATTCTTAGTCTATATAGTAATACGACTTTTGTCTCAAAGATAGGAGATAGAGTAGATAGACTTTTGAGTGACAGATAAGTTCAAGTCTCCACATACCTTTTAGTCAATGAAGATCCACTTGTTCCTTGGGTAGTCCTTTATCTTGTATGATGATTTCCATGAAGTTCTTGAGCTTAACTACACTTTTTATCCTAGTCCGAGATATTAGCTATAATAGACTAGAATCAAGACTTTATAGTTTTGATCACTAAGATTGACAAGCATGCTTGAGATAGCACTACATGCGAGTTTGACCAAGCAATGCTCTAACAGAGTTGTTGATAAATCATTAGTGGAGACTATCTATTTTCAAATCAACATAGGCACCAGACCAAATTTTCTCTGTAGCTGACTGAAGAGCTTTCTTTTGAATGTGTATCACCGTACGTTAATTCCGGGTAGAATGGTCAACTACCCAACCTCCCACCAATAGAAGCACTACTCTTTAATCTCTTGAGTGTTAATCTTATCAATCATGAGGGTGATGTCTATAGATGAAAGACACCTTCTTGTAGTTTGATTTGCAGTTAGCACCATTCTCTCTCTCACCAACAATAGATAAAAAAAAAACACCATCATCATGAACAAGCGGAGCGACATTAAAATCTACAAGGAAAGTTGAAGACGTTTGAGGTTTACAAGCAATAATATATATAAAGAAGAGCAAATTTCATATTCAAGTAAAGCAACATACAATGAGCATATTTTTACATACATGTTGAAGACTTACATATAATGAGTGGAATTCTATATATAAGTATGAAGACTTATTACAAGAGCGAAGAAATTCAAAAGATAAGAGTTACTAAAGTTTATGATACAAAGACAATACAAGCTGTGGAGCCCATCTTGATGCTAGGTTACCAACCAAAAGCTTTGTATAATTTACCTTTTATTTTTCAACAGAAAAAATTTTACAAATAAAAAAAAATGAAAGGAAAAAAAAAGATTTATTTTTTTGTTATACTGTTTTTATTTATTTAATAAGGCCGTGGGGAAGGAAGAAAAATCTATAAGGAAGTTTCAAGCAACAAGGAATAGAGGAGAAGAGTTATAATTGTCAAAGTTTTATGAAGTTCAAAAGTTGAAGACTGAAGACGAAGACTAAAAATATGAAGAAGACGAGCCGAATGAAGGAAGACTTTTCTATTGGATGTTGTTAGAGTGGTGCTACCATTACTGTCGATCGGACGTGAAGGTGGTAAGTACTTCCATCCTTGGTAGTGGTTGATCTCCTTTCTTAAAGATCATCAGAAAAAGTCTTTTATTTCCCACAATGTTGTGGGGTCTCTAGAAATAATTCTGAAGGTTTCCTTCCCACCATTCAATATGTGTAGGATTTCTCTCTTCATTCCTACTTGCACACATGTCAGATGCATAAAAAATCTATCTTATTGAGTGCAATTATCATAAAATCCTTTTAAGTGAGGCAAAGTTGAGGCGAAATGCTTACTGGTCGCTCTCAAACACGCGTTCTCTTATTATGGTGTGGTTATTTCTCACTCAACATTTAAGAATTAGAATATGTTCTTTGGTATTTGTAACTTCTTATTACTAGCATGTAGAAATTTTATGTCCTCATAGCTCTTTGGATACTTGGGACGCTGGAACGCTTTGAAGTTGGAGTAGGTTTTGTGGGTATACCTCTTCTAATCCCTCACGATAACTCTTCCAATACATACACCTAGAGGTTTAAAGGCTTGTTGCATTTTCTAAGTGCAGCTGTATCCTCGACGAAATAGAGTTGTTGTACTTTAGGTTGTTTGCTCGAGGACTAGCAAAATCTAAGTGTGGGGGAATTTGATAAGTGCATAATTTACATGTTTAGAATGTCAATTCTATACTTGTGCAATCTATAATTCTTGCATATTACTTTGTATTATGATTATTTTCTAGTTTATGTAAAAGGAGTAAACTTTTTTTCTCCATTAACTACTCGATAGTCTGTGTATCATATCACATGAATCGGCTTGGTTGTTGAAGCAACTCAAGGGTTCCCCTTTTACCAGTCCCTCGTATATCGAGGAGTCCAACCATATTCTTGACGTCAATCTTGGTTTTTATTTCCAAGTTCAAGAAATCAAAGGTACGTATGGTTGTAAATATATTTACGCAAAATGATGAAATTTCAGATGATTTTGGAGGGTGCATAAAAAATCTTCGGGACCAAAACACTGCTCGGATGCCTTGTAGATGTAGTCGATATGTACTACAAGCGAGGAAATCAGTTCAGGGAAACTTTTTATTCCCTTAAACGTTAGTTTTCCGAGGCTGACCGATACTAGTTTTTATTCCCTTAAACTTTTTATTCCTTTAACCTTTGGTTTTCTTCTTCTAAAACCAGGTTAACGACTTAAAGACTTCATTGGGATTTTGAAGCCAGACCGATACTACTTTTGTTGTATTTGTGTGATCTGATCTTGATGTTTCTATCGTACGAGTACAATTGTAATAATTGGCTTGAGATTTCTATCTCCGATAAGCAAGATATAAAAGAAGTTACAAACATCTTCGTCTCATCATTTATAACTCCACAATATCTTTTTTCGCTGCGTCGATTAAGATTATTGTGAGGTGATTGATAAAACTGAGCTGTTCTTCGGGAATATAAGTCTAGTTTTATTGATTGGTTCTTGTTCACCTTGATTTATCAAAATACGTAACAAATCTTGTAGGTTTATTCATGGGAGACAAATTTATCTATTACATGTAGACTTTTCTGTGTGAGACGGATTTGTTTATTAAAGTCTCCGACTTTGGGTCGTAGAAACTCTTGGTTGTGGGTGAGATCAACTAAGGGAATAAAGTGCGCAGTATTCTGCTGGGATCAGAGGCGTGGGAGCATAACCATACCTTGGATCAGTGTGAGATTGATTGTGGTTCAACTACAATCTAGAGAGAATTTAATTTGGAGTAGGATAGTGTCTTTAGAGGCTTAATATAGTGTATGTTTAATCTGGACTAGGTGCCAGGGTTTTCTGCATTTGCGGTTTCCTCGTTAACAAAATTCTTGTGCCTGTGTTATTTCTTTTCCGCGTTATATTTTTTATATAATTGAAATAATACAGGTTGTACGTTGTTCAATCAATTAGAATATCCGACCATTATTGGTTGTTGATTTAAATTGATTGACACTTGTATATTGGTCTTTGTCACCATCCAAGTTATCTCTCTTTGATTAAGACTTGCGAATCATATTTGCTTGAGTAAATCAAATTGAGAGATTGAGATAATAACTCCTTGAGATATTTTCTATTGATTGAGTCTAAATGTCTAGTTGATTCTCTAGAAAACAACTCGGAGTTGTCCATACAGATTGCTAATCGAAATATTGGGTGAGTTTGTTAGACCCACGCTTTTTCAAATATGGTCCATGAAGCTATCAATGAAAACACTAGGGAATGAAACACACACTTACTACACCAAGTTTTTCATCCCAAAGCTGTCGAGAATATCCAAACTATTTATCTAAAGGGTAATATTTCCCCTCAGGATAAATTGATCTGGCCTCATACCTCAACTGGCATGATTACAATCAAGTATGTGTATAGTTGTCTAATCAACTCTGAGTATCAAGAAGTTGTTCCTCTAACTCCTAATGCCATCTGGAAGAAACTGTGGAAACTAGAAGTCCTCCCCATAATCCAAGTCTTCATCTGGAAATGCTATAACGATATTCTGCCAGTAATGGCAAAGTTGAGTATAAGAATGACCAACGTATCCCCTCTCTGCCATCTCTGTGGTGCTCAAGATGAAATAATCTCCCACCTATTCCTTCATTTCCCTTACAACAAAGCTGTAAGATTCGGGTTAGGATGCATGGGTCCGAGTAACAACGAAAGAATGGATCGAAAACTAGTTTACTGATACTGGAATTTCCCTTACATATACTGTAAGAAAAGAAAAATTGAAGCAAGCACCTGCTGGTACATATGGAAGCACAGATGTGATAAGAGCTTTAGAGCAATACAGATCAAACCTGAGACAAAAATCTACCAGGTCAGTCACCATATCAATCACTCCTACAACAACAACTCCCAGTATACCCTAAACAGAAACCCAACTACAACATAATTGCAGACTCAACAACTCAGATGCCCTAAATTAACCAAAATTGTTGTAACTCACTTTTATTACATGATTTATCTAAACCTTTCCCTAGTTATCGTTATTTTTGCAGATGAAGAACAAGGAATAGAAGACAGCAAGGTCTTCTCTTGCATAGTAGACTCGCTGGAAGAAAGATGCAAACTAGCGGAAACAAAGTGGTTACAACATCAAAAAGAAAGAACATGTATTATCCAGGTGGGAAACAAAAAGCTGGTAAAAGAATTGAAGAAGAAGTGGCGCAACCACCAAATAGTGTGAAACAATGAACTCCAAAATGAATATGTAGATTATATTTCCTATTTTCGTACTTTTGATTGTAATACCCTAAGGCAAAAGTGGTTGCCAAAACTGCAGTAAATAGTCTCAAACTTAAACCCGAACTCCATGGAGGAGGAGAGGGGAGATCTATTTCCAGAAGTCGATGTGTTTGTAAAACTGTTTGCTCGTCAAGCCACCGGTCTGACAGAGTAACTTCTATATATTCAAGTATTTCTAAAATAAAATAAAATAAAATATAAAGTCTTCCAAACATATGTTGGATTTCCAATCTAGCTCTAACAAACTAATGTTAATGATTAGCTTTACTAAATAGGGAGACCAATATAGGGAATTCTTTTTAAACCCAGCCCAGATTCAACTTTCCTCCTAGTAAAAGTACATTTCCCCTTATTAATTGGGCCGACCGACCGGAGGGTCCGAAGGGAGGGAGTCCCTTTTATGGTCACTTTTTGTAAATTGAAACTTCACATAAATTTGCAATTTCATAAAAAGATTTTGGTAATGTGCACTTGATAATACCAAAATATCCCTCCATTTTAGTCAAATTACCATAACTCCTTGTGTATCCTATTTTTTAGGGGTATAATTGACAACCAAACTTTAATATAACATATCTAAAAATCCGTGTCTTGTAATTTTGCAAATTTTATCTCGTTGGAAAGGTAATAAAAAAATCTACTCAATGAGTACAAACAACAATATCAAATTTAGAATTTTTACGAAAAATTTGGAGGTATTTACTATTTTAGGCACAATTTTAGAAAATTAAATGTATATCCATTATGCAAACCACCACAAAGGATACATAATACTTTATGTAGCCATATTTTGGTTTATGCATGTAACTAATTTTCGTTGCAACTAATAAAACGATGTACTCCCTCCGTTTTAAGAAAAATGATACTTTCACTTTATACATAGTTTTCGAAAATTCAATGCATAACAATTATGCAAACCACCACAAACGATGCATAACATATTATGCAGCCATATTTTGGTTTATGCATCGACTAATTTTCCGTTTTTGGAAAATTGATACTTTGACTCCGTTTTAGGAAAAGTAATACTTTCACCTTTTCAATTTCCCCTTGTTTCAGGAAAAGTGATCAATTTATCAATTTGACCTATTATTAGGCAAAATGAAACTATGAAAATATCATTTTTCCTGAAACGAATGTAGCATATGTCTACCAGCGAAAATTATTATTTATTTCATTTTTCTTCGATCGACCCACCCACCGTGGGAGCGGTGTTCTAGTTATCATTATTATTATGTCTCTTAACAACTTCATGCCGAATTCAACTGCATCTACGTGGCTCTAAGAAGTTCCCGCTAGATCAAAAGTATCTACCAAAATGGAGAGTCCTCAAAAGATGAACGGTTATTAAAACAACTTAAATCTTCATTTCCTGAAACACTGCAAAACTTCTTCTTCTTTCACTAAAAATTAAAATATTTTTGTACCCCATATGTGAGATGAAGAAAATTCGAGATACCCACATAAATATTATAGCTAAGGATGATGCTAACAATAATATTAAGGAAGGTGATTGTAAGATAAACAAAAAGAATTATTATGAACTATCTTTGTCTTTGATGTTCTCTCTCTGGTGTTTTGTATTTTTGTTCTACTCTCGATTTGGTCATAGCCAAGAAAATGAAGGTACAAATTTTCTTCATTTTTCATTTGCTACAATGCCCATGTTTTGTTTTCTAATATATCTTTTGTTCAGAGATTTCATATGCTGGTTTTCCACCAAAGTTGTTCAAAAACAAAAAATCTAATTATATACCATTATTTTTGTTCATCAGTAAACCGTTTTTCTTCATGTTTCTACATTTTAGAATGCAGCTTAACCATATTATGTTATGGCACTGGGCATTAAGTGATTCATTCTTAACCATATTATTGCAGACTCTTTTTTTTTTTTTTTTTTTTTTTTTTGACACACTGTTCCATTTTATGAATTTCGCTGATTATGTAGAAAAAATTGGTGCTAGCAAGAAATTAGAGAAAAGAACGTAAACTATATGCATTTGAGAATAGAAGCTGCTATAGATGTAGAAGTCTTTTTACGACGATCAAAAAAAAAAAAGAAAAGAATGCTGCTCAGTTTATCATTTATACTACTATTATAATAATGATAAGGGACATTTTGTTTTTGGGTCCCAAAAATGTGACAAGAGTAGCATTTGGGTCCTATAAAATTCAATATTAGAGACCGTCGTTGACCGTCTTGACCATAACCATGATAAAACCAATTTTAATTAATTTACATTTAGTTAACAGCGTAAGTTAAAAGTTGGCCAGTGATGCAAAACCCATTGAAACATGCTGTGCGACCTGCTGCTGATTAAATATTATTTTAGCTGATTTTGTTTACCATTCTGTACGATTCCTTCCCTGCAAATTTTGATTTGGATTAGTACCCAACAGCTCTAACCACAAACAAATACTATATCTCCTCCAAATCTCAGCCATTCATCACCATAACCCATTGTTAACAGCTCCTCTACAACTGGTTTTCAGGTTCAATGGAGTATCTTAATCATCAAAGATTTCTCCATCGTCATCACAAGGAATCAAATCAGTTGCATCAATCAAATTAAAAAGGAATCAAATAAATTAGGGAATAAAATGTTAGAATGAGTGAAAAGATAACATATTTGTGGTGGAGGGCCGGTAGTGATGGTGAATAATCAAACAAGTCCAACCCCAGCTCCTGTGTTTGATCATCAATATCAATTATCGAGAAACCCTCTCCGTTCTAGCAACACGATTTCCAGCGGGGGTAGATGAGTCCTGCCTCCTCTTTTATTTCCATTCCTTGGCGAGGGATGCCGTGGAGGAAAGTAGTTCTGATCAAATCGCTTTCAAACAATTGCGAGCATTATGATAAGGTTGCTCACGAATTTGACATTCCTACACACTTGCTTACACTAATCATACAAAAAATTCCATAGATCAACAATAATTCTTGTATCAAGAGGGGCAAACTCAAGGATTATCTGACAACTAGTAAATGTAGAAGGTTCAAAACCCATATCTTAGGGGAAGAAAAATGCTGAAGACAATAAACTTTAAGCCTTTCGGCAAGAATCCAAGTTTTGTATCATCTGGGTTTGTTTGATGAGTTATCTTCTTTTGCAAAACCACTCTATTTATTCCTTGACCACGCCCCACTTTTTCCACCTATCTTATGCTCAAGCCTAACATCTGTAATTTGGATATCTTTCGAAGCAGCCTTGCACATATCATAAACTGTGAGGCCGGCAATGGTAACAGCTGTCATGGCTTCCATTTCTACCCCGGTATTCCCTGTTGTCGCAGCTTCTCCTTCTATCTCAACACTAAAATCCTTCCTGTTCAATGTAAGGTCGACTCGAACATGGGTCAAACTAATATTATGACATAGTGGAATTAGGTTGCTTGTTTGCTTTGCACCATTGACACCAGCAATCTTTGCAACAGTGAGGACATCTCCTTTGGTTATTTGATTTTCAGAGACCATATTGAACGCCTTTTGACCCAGAATAACTCTGCAACCTGCAATGGCAACTCTCTTGGTTGTTTCCTTTGTAGATACATCCACCATCTGAGCCTCCCCACTTTTGCTAATGTGGGTTAGGTGTTGCTCGTTTATATTTTCTTTGATGCCTAACGCAGTGTCTTGAGTTAATGGAAGGTTGTTCATGGAGCTACCATTACCAACAGGAGGAGGATCGCCAAAAACTGACTCCATCTCCTGTAAATCAAATTGACGATGATAACGCAAAGCAGAATTGTAAATAGAGCGTGCATCACAATGCAAACATATAGGAAAGCCGTGAAAATAAATGAAATCCATGGGCATATAGGTAGCTCGAGTTTGATTCTCACACGAGTTAAAGGTTTCAAATCCCATTGCAACCGAGTGTTTAAGATATTTTGAAGATTAAGGTTGTGACCTCGTTGCAGTTCAGTATCATAAAAAAATTGGGCTTGGTTTAGACAATTTCAGAAGTGAGTTTTTCATTATAAAGTTAAGAACAACTAATAGACAGTCGTTTTTTTTTTTAAATGATATGGAATAAACACAATAAAAGTTTGGCAACTAGTACTTATGACAATCACTGTTTCCAACTTAAAGAACTTAAAAGAATGATTATGTTATTACCTTGTTGAACTCAGCGATTGCATTTGCAAGATCTGCTTTGTTTTTGTTAGTGTGCAAGTATCTATTACCAGTACGAAGTTTCGTTGCCATTTGCCGAAGAATCATGGTGGGTATTATTTAGTTGAGACTTTTTCCTTTCCCAAGAGCTGTAAGAGGATGTTAAAAGACAAGGATATAAGTTACATGTAGATTTTTGACTAGAAACAGAGAAGTAAAAGCTTAATTAGTCGACCAAAGGGAGACCTTCTATATGGCCACTTTAGTGTTATTTGTCAGTCACAACAAATGTACAAAAATATCAAAATCAGTTTCTTGGTTCTTCAAATTTCATGAAATTCTGGTTGATAATCAAAAAAATTGATTAGAAATTTCCTTCCATAATAATCAAAGACACAAATTATCTGTTCAAAGTTATTTAAATTACACATTACAATGATCGTAATCCATCTCATTTTTGTTCAAAAAAAAAAAAAAAACTCCAATTCTAACAAATCTACCTAAACGAATGAATAACAACATCATAGGTTTCATATTTCATTCAAAAGGAACAAAAAGACTGACCATATCAATACTTTAGTCTTTTATTTCGGTCGCTTTCGCCGGTGAAACTGAAAAAAAATTCCTGCAAAAACAGAGCACACATTACAGTAGCAGAAAAACGGGCGAAGAAGATGACGGGTCGGGTCGACTCAAACCCGAACCAAACAATAACAGTCCATAAAGAAAACGAAAATTTGATCCAATCAGATCAATTACAAAAACTAAAATTGTCAGTTTCATCAAATTAATCAAATCAAAACCATTTTTGTTAGAGTCTCATCTATAGGATGAAAAATTGCTTTCTTGTCCGTCACAAGAAATGTCCAGAGAAAATAAAATTGAAAACGATTTCACCAAATTGAGTTACAGTTTGAGATGATTAAACAAATTGTTCGAAAATTTCAATCAACAACAATCAAACTAACAAATTAACAGTTCAAAGTTATTTGATTACTCCACTAAATCAGTCGGAATCGATCAAAGATAGAAAACCAGAGCAACCCTTAAAACCAAAGGCAGAGATACGCTGAGAAAGGAGAAGAAGAAACTCAACTAAAATATAATTGGTACTGTACATACACCATAAAAATTAAATTAAATTCAATGAACTAGATACTAGATTAAAGTAACAACATTTGAAATTAAAATTTTACAGAAGAAAAATTGAATGAATTGGATATTTACCGGTTCTGGTTCAGGGAAACATAAATCTATGCCAATATAATTTCTTCCTGTGTTTTCAAATCATACAACAAATTAATCTTAACCCATCATGTTTTGGCTTCATGCTTTCCATTTTTTTGATTCATCCGTAAGTTGGTATAAAGATTGAAAGATGGTGGAGAATGGACAGGAGAGACCTAAAATCCGAAAGAAAAAACTGGCTACGCATAGAAAGATCCGAAGACTAGGGTTGGCTACTTTATAGGTAGTGGATACCTTTCATTTACGGAAATACCCTTTATCATAGAAACATTCCATCACTTGCTGTGTATCATTCATTTAGTGGCCTTGGAAGTGGGGGGACATGTGTGGGAGTTACACTGTTACAGCATTAACACTTGGTGAATTTAAGGTGGTTTGGTGACTTTGGTCATAGATGTGTTATTATGCATTTTGATTATCATGCCAAAAATGTGGCATACATTGTGAGACTATATATGTTGAATGATGATGCTTTTTTTTTTTTTTTTTTTATGACGGAAGCTCGGTAATTATGGGTAACGATGAAAGAATAAAATAAACTAATATTAATATGGAGTTGGGGAGGTACTGTTCCTATGGTCAACAGATAAATTATCAAAGCAGAATTACACAACATTTATCAAACTATCTACAATAAAATTTCGATAAATTAATAATTTTTAAAATTAAAGAAAATTGTTTTAGTGAAATTGTTAATATATCAAGTTAAAATTTAGTTTACATAAACATATTTAGGGCTAGAAAATTTTATTATTTTAAAAAAGTAATTAATTTATCAAATTTCTACTTTAAAAGATAATTATTGCTCACAATCAGAGAGAGGCAATATATGCAGCTGGGCAAAAATGGGATGTGTTTTATTTCTCTCCCGAGATTCCGATGTTTTTAGATTGACAACAAAAAGTTCGGAAAAAAAATTCTGAATCGAGCAGTTTTGCCTATCTAAATACCCAAGAAAAATCGAATAGTTTTGTTTATCCGTCAGTCGGCAGTGCTCGGCCTCCCACTGTTGCAGCAGTAATCTAGTTTAAAAACACCTCGCACCACCATTCGCTTTATACGATGACTATTTGGTCGACCGAATAGAGACCTCTATATGGTCACTTTAGTGTAATTTGTTGGTCACAATAACTGTACAAAAAAATCAAAATCAGTTTTTTAATTTTTCAAATTTCATAAAATTGAGGCTAATATCGAGATAATCAACCAAATTGATTATAAATTTCCATCAACTGCAATCAAACAAACAAATTTCATGTTCAAAGACCATCAATAACTCTAACTGGAATCGATCGAATAGGTTTGATGAGGTCTATTTCTTTGGTCGACCCCCCACTGCTGTAGCAGTAATCTAGTCTAAATCTTCATTCAGACAATTCAGCAAACAAAAGCAGATCGTCGCAGTGAGTCAGTGACTGCCTGAATCATCCAATAACTGCAGAACTACAAAACTCTTAATTTCAATTGAAACTAGCCGCAAACATGTGATGAACCAAAGATTGGAAAACTAACATGGTTTACTTCACATCCACATTGATCAGTATTGCTAAAGGGCTAAGACAAAGAGTGGCTACTGTATCGACCCCTTTCCTTTGCTACAATTCTTAGAAAATTCAATACGAAGTACTACACCATCAACACCAGAGAATGAGGAAATTTAATATAATTAATGCATATGTTAAGCTATAATGAAACACTATCAAATTAACTAAATGAAACAAATATTCATTAAGAAAACACAAAAGGGGGGAAATTTTACTGAAGAAGATATTGAGAGAAGTACAACTTCAGTTCATTGGTCGACCAAAGGGAGACCTCTATATGGTCACTTCAGTGTTATTTTTCAGTCACAAGATCTGTACAAAAAAATCAAAATTTGTTTTTAGATTATTCAAATATCATGAAATTATGATTCATCTTACAATAATCAAGCAAATTGATTAGCAATTTCCATCAAACACAAGCAAATGAGAAGATTACCAGTTAAAACTTCTTCAAATAATCTATTGAATCAATCAGAATCGATCAGTTTCGTCTAAAAAAAAAACTCTGTCAATATTATAAACTCGATTGAATTAACCTTTTTATACTTTAATTTGATTTAAATAGACCCAATAAACCAACAAAGAGAATCAGATAAAAGTAGTAGCTTGAAATCAATGGAAATTGCAGTAGCAGAGATTTGTACAATTCTGCAGTAGAAGAGAGCGGGAGAAGAAGATGACGGGCATACGGGTCGGATCCGATTTATAAAAATAATATCGAAAAACAAATACTGCAATAAAAAAGAACAATAAGTAATAACTTGATTGATTCAAAATCAAAAGAAATACAAAAGAATAAAATTCAAAAGTTCTATGAATAAGAAGTAAAAACTTGATTCTTCATCAACCTGTGAACCCTAATAACTAATTATTTGACCTCAAATACAGAAAAACAAATTTCTTTCCCATCAGCACTAGAACGTTATTAGATCTGATCATTCCGCGCACAACCCATAACTCAATATCCAATCAACGTAACTGATTTTTGTATGTTATTGGGAGTTAAAATACAGAAGAAGGTAAGAAAAAAAGAAGGTATTGAATTGGGGCGCTTCATGAGTAAAGAAGACTTCAATTTCTCGAGGATTTCACCTTTATCCCATCTAACGGGCCTCATACACAACCTAAATCTGACGGTTGCACAACTATGTAAAATGTGTATTTACTGCCCTATACGGCTAGACTGATTGAATGCTAGCGATGCTCACAATGACTAAAATACACATTATTACCACTCATGCATGTAAGAGCAGCGACACGTGGGGACCTGGATTTACATTACTAAATTTTTTAACACCTTTTTAGAATTATTATCTAAATTTTCAAAATGCTCATAAACCTCCTCAATAAATTAATTAAAGAAATGAAGGAGATATAAAAAATATTACAAATCTATAGCAGGTAAGAAAACTTGGGGTTTTTAGGGGTGACCCAAAAGAATTAGTGGCGACACAAAAGACAAAATAAGTTGAAAATATTTATATGCCCCTTCATAATCGGAAGGTTAATTCATAATCGGTATTTTGGGGAAACTCTATATTCGGTAGTTGTATGAACTATTTTGACTACCGATTATAGGCTCAACCAAATTACAAAAATAGAGGATTTTTGCAAAATCTCATTTTTTCGGTAGCTATATAAACTATCTTTTACTACCGATTATGCTAGGATTCCGGTAAAGAGGTCCATCGTATAATCGGAAGTAAGGATACCTTTATTTACTACCGATTATAGGGTCAACCAATGCAGTTGAAAAATATCGGCGCGGGCATGGACTTGGTATGAATACAATGCCGATACGCTATACAGGGGGTCTGGGAGGGCGTAGCCCCTCCCGGTAGAATTTTTTTTTCTACAAGAAAATTGAATTTCAATCCGTTTTGGTTTTTTTTTTTTTTCTGGTTTTCAGTCCACTGCCGGCATAGTCATTTAATTCTCGAGAATAATTGAATCGGGAGTCAAGATAACTTTATTTACTACCGATTATAGGATAATCAAAATTCAAAAAAAGAGGATTTTTGCAAAATCGGGTTTTGGGGCTACCCTATATTCGATAGTTGTATAAACTATTTTGACAACCGATTATAGTTGGATATTTGCAAAGAGAGATAGGATAATCAGAAGTCATTCTAACTTCATTTACTACCGATTATAAGCTCAACCAAAATTCAAAAAAAAATGAGGATTTTTGCAAAATCTGATTTTGGGGCAACTCTATATTCGGTAGCCATATGAACTATCTTGACTACCGATGACCATTAAAAAAATGGGATGTAAAGTTATCTACCGATAATGGATTAACCTTCCGATTATTACCTATTTTTTCTTTTTGTGTCGCCCATAATTCTGTTGGAGTCGCCACTAAAAATGCTAGGTAAGAAAATCATTTGGGGACATTTTTAGCCGATGATATAAATGCCACGACGTAAATGAAAGTTTAATCGGATCAAAATCGAAACGATTTTTTGGTCGACCCCCCACTGCTGCAGCAGTAATCTAGTTATCTAAAATGTTAACTAAACAAGGATATTACAATTCTAATCAAGATAATTTGAATCATCGTAGATATCATCATCTAGAGTAACTCCATCAATCCCGACACCACCGAGTAGCCCTCTTTCGCTGTCCACATCCAAGTCATTTTTTTAAATCACCATATATGTATGTCAAATTCAAGCATCTCTGACAAAGGAAAAATCAGTCTAACAATATTGGGCGTCCCAACTTTGTTTTTAAACCATACCCCAACAATTGAGTTACTCCCTAGTGCCTTGTAGGCTTGTACTGGTCGCATGATATTTCACAAGGGTACTAAATGCGGGCAGCACATATGGATATAGATGAATTTATGTATTGATGATTTTTCCTGACGTATTTGTAAGACATTTTTCTTACACAAATGAATGAAGTTACTGTGTACTAAATCCGCATAGCACTGCTTAATTTCTTATCAAATGAAGAGATAAACAAAAGGCATAAAATTTTCATATACAATTCTTTTTTATTGACTAGTGTTATATAGTTAGTGTTGATCTTATTGGTTCTGCATTGCACTCCATGACAAAGGGATAGCACTCAGGTCATCCAATGCTCTTATCTTCCATCTGAAGGCGAAATAATTATCTATTTCTCATGTATGTACCATCAGATTGAATCATCTATTTCTCATATATGTACCATCAGATTGGTGTGCCGGACTGATGTACGTACTCACCCGCACTAACTAGTGGACTAAGTGGAGGCTTCCATTCATGATTTACGTCAAGCATGCATATATGTATGTCAAATTCAAGCATCTCTGACAAAGAAAAAAAATCAGTCTAACAATATGCAATGATGTACACAAGGACAAGGGGGTTATTCAAGAAAAATAAATTGAATAATTAGGGAACTTGGGGGAAAACTAATCAATATCCCTTGGCTACATCATTCTCTATTTCTATTGTTAAATTCTAGGTAAAACATTTAATGATTCTTTTAAAATGTGAGACTAATTATGGTTAGGAAACTGTAATTCAATTCCATAATCCACAGAATCGTATTTCACATGATAGTATACTGCACCCAAATGACCATGCATCCACTTCTGTGCTCATTAGGAATTCAGGATTAAGAAACACAACTACCCTTTTTTACTAAAAAGATCAATAACAACAGAACAATTCTCTACTAATTCTTCATTAGACAAAATCAAGAGAAAACAAAAAATCTAAAAAGGGGGAAACAAAATCGATCTGAAACTCTAACAC
Organism: Papaver bracteatum; assembly: GCA_023529315.1. Classification (NCBI taxonomy): domain Eukaryota; kingdom Viridiplantae; phylum Streptophyta; class Magnoliopsida; order Ranunculales; family Papaveraceae; genus Papaver; species Papaver bracteatum. Next base: position 1,311,496 of record JAJJWX010002376.1, on the reverse strand, counting down.
ATCAAAAATTGAATTAAACAAACAACATCATCAGAATCTAAAATTAAAACCTAATCTATCCACACATGACAATCATTACAACGAATTAAAACCCTAGATTAAATCATTATCAAAGAAGTAGAAACTATTGCTTAGATTTACATACCTTTGAGTAGAAAGCTCTAGATTATCTGAGAGAGAGGTGGGTTTTTGGAAATCCAGAAGTAAAAAACGAAGTCCGAAGAATTGTAGACGATTTTAGTGGTTTTATGCTTTGGTACAATTAATTTACCATAATACCCTTATCTCGACGGACTAGTTTCGGCTTTATTTCGTAAGTTATTTTCTGGCTACCTAACTTCCTATTTCGTAAGTTATTGTATTGAGAATTTATGTTGATCTTCTTACTTTACTAGCTCTATTAAAAAAAAATAAAAAAAAATCATATCAACTAGACATGGCATGTGACTGTTTTTCCGGAGTAGAAACAACAAACACAGTGGATTGCAAGGCTAGCAACCCCAAAAGTCTAAATCAAGACAATTCTTACGCAACTTAGAAATTATAAGCCATAAAAAAAAAAAAAAAGTATTATGTGGCTGCTGGGATTCGAGCCCAGGTCTCCACGGCCACAACGTGGAATTCTTACCACTAAACTACAGCCACAATTTGTCTATTAGTTGGACCGGCAGCAAAGTACGTGGAGAAACTATGGAAGATTCACACTCAGCATAGATCCGAGAACTTAATTTCGATGATTTGGTTTAATGCCCATCACATCCATTATGCATCAAGTGTATCAGTGCCACTATGACTCTATAAGTCTAGCTACTTTACTCCATACGTACCGCATGTGACGTAGTTTAACTTCTGGCGGTTTGTGTGTAACTAAGGCAGCACTATAGACAAGTATATATAGCCTTGCACTTACCATTAAGATTTCTTACTCTTCGAGTGTCAAGATTTTTCCTGACGCTGCTAGCTTCAAACCCAATTAGAAGGGAAAACTTTATCCTCCCCGGAAAATCTTACCTAAGTCCACTAACCGACCTCTGTTTACTTCAGCCCTAGCCTCCTGCGGTCCTTCCCGGCTATACACATTGTTGAGAGAAAATTTTAGGTGGTGAATTACTTAGCTATATATTCACACATATGGCTAGTTTGGCTAGTTTTAATGAGGTTTCTAAAATGAGCCCCAAGTCGTCACATGGTTATACTTGGTCTCATAAATTACTTAACTAATAGTTTTAATGGTGATCCAAGAGTTGTTAAATTTTGCATTAAATTTCTCATTTTGAAAGGTGAGAAAAATCTTTAGTAAGGGTTCCTAGTTTGTGTATAAATAGGCAGCTGCATTGTACTGTGATCTACAATTCAACTTTCATACATTCTAGAGAAACATATAGTAGGTGGTGAATAACATCTTAGTTGTTTTGAGTGTTCATCCAAACTTTCATCAAACATGTACTCATCTAGGGAAAATTATGATCGACATGTTCTTCAAGTTTTTCTTCTTGTACTTCAGATAGTATTTACATGTTTCTGTCTTGTCAAAGGAGATGATAGTATGCAAGAAAAGGTACGTAATATGTACTGTTGTTAACTATCGTTAATTTTAATTTTTTATTTATTTAATGTGGTATACCTGGGCTCTTCCTTTTATTTATTTCGTAATACTATTTTAACTAATGTTAAGCTTTCACTTATTATATTTTAAGAATGATTAATTAATATGTTTATAGTCCTTTTACATCTTCAATCATTTGCAGGCATTTTATGTTGTATACATGGGTTCTTCCTCATCATTTGAAAGTAAGGATTCCATGGTTGATGCGCATGTTACTCTTCTCTCAGATGTTGTTGGAAGGTATACATGTATTCTCTAATTCTTTCAAATCGTCTCAAGTAGTTGAACCTGTATCTAATTTTTTCATTTTTTTTCTTTTCATGATGTGGGGGATGATGATGATTTTATATAGTGTGGATGCTGCAAAGAAATCAATTGTACACAGTTACAACCGCTTCAATGCCTTCGCTGCAAGGTTCACACCTGATGAAGCTAGAGAACTGGAAAGTATGTCCCTATGATACTTATTTCTTGATTCCTATATTTCTTCTTATTAAATGAAGTTTAATCAAATTCATTCCCATGCACACGTACATAGGTTCGGCGAATGTTATTTCGGTGTTTCCAAATCAATACAGAGAACTGCATACAACTGCATCGTGGGATTTCCTTGGATTTCCAGAAAATGTCCCGAGGAATTTAAAATTTGAAAGAGATATAGTTGTTGGTGTTATTGATACTGGTAAATACAATACTGCTCGAGACTATAATTTTCTTTCACAAGTCAAGATTTTTCATTAAATATTTGTCAAATTTGAAAGGGATAACTCCGGATTCTGAGAGCTTCAACGACAAAGGATTTGGTCCGCCACCACCTTTTTGGAAGGGAACTTGCGGTCCTTTTGTCAACTTCTCCGGTTGCAACAAGTTAGCTCCAAGCCTTTTACTCTAAATTAAGTGTCGACCAGCAAATATATTAAAGAGAGGACTTTTAAATGTGTTCCAAATGAAAATAAAAATTAATAACATCTTATTTTGCTCATGTTTTCGTTTTTGAAGTAAGCTTATTGGAGCCAGATATTTCAAGCTAGACGGAAGAAACGATCCGCAAGACGTTTTTAATAGAATATATTTCCCTTATTCTCTGTCAGGATATTATTCTCTGTATTTACTACATTTATTCTATGAAATAATATATATTGGGGATCCTTCTCTGGGATTCCTCATGGAAGTTTATTCACTTCTGAGATGGTATCATCCTAACAACGATCCTCTCTTCTCAAACCCTTTCCTTTTCATCTTCTAACAACCCAATGGCAGGTGATAAGAAAACCCTGCATCCGGCGTTTACCATCCACAACATAAAAACCCTCATACCCATTCTCCTGGATATCAAACAGGATGAATATTCTTCATGGGTTTTCCTCTTTGAACTACATCTTCAAGCTCACGGTCTTCAGTTCCTTATCGACGGATCCGCTAGACCAATGGATATCGATGACAATATCGAGAAACAACTCGATGCTCTCTGCCGTCAATGGATGTTCTCTACAATGGCCAAGGATCTCATGCTCACCGTTCTCAAAACTGCAAAATGCTAAAGAACTTTGGGATCATCTTAAGAAGCTTTTTCAAGATAACAAAGGTAACCGTCTTGCTACCCTTGAAAGTAAGTTTGTGAATCTTAAGTTTGTTGAATGTGCTAGCATAGATGATTACTTGTGATAGGCTTAAATCATTGTCCGATCGTATGTCCGATCTTGACTTTCCCATGAATGAAAAACGGCTGGTTATACAACTTGTTAATGGCTGCTGAGGAATACAATATTTGTTGCATCGTTTATACAACGATCTATGCCCACTTTTGATGCGGCTCGCTCTCAATCGCGCATCGAGGAGATCCGTCGTGCTCAAAAACTAGTACGCCTTCACCAATCGCCTTGCTGCCATCGCTTCATCAATCGAACGTGGTACTCAACGCAATCAACGCAATGGTAAACGCGAAAAGCCCATCGCAATCGACAATACAAGCAGAACCACATCTGTTGATCCGCCGCTGCTGCCAACACCGTCGTACTTTCACCAGGCATACCGAGCTCGGCCTCCAAGATACCCGCGTCACCGGACTCCCAACTGGGCTGCTCCACCTTGTCCCTATCCCACCTTCCCTACATGGCGCCATCACCCTCTGCACGTGGACCAGCTCATGGCCGTCTTGAAGCACCCAAGATCTGCACTCGTCCCTCGGTCTCGATCAAGCTCGGGCGTATTTTACTCCCACCACCGAGTATCTACAGCCTCATGACCTTGCTGAAGCTTACACTCTATGAGCTTACATGCCACTCGATGACACATTCTATATGGATACCGGTGCGACATCTCATATCATCATGATTCGGGTATGTTACACAATGTTTTCAATACTAGTAATGTACATTCCATCTTAGTCGGCAATGGCAACTCTATCCCGATTCTGCTAGTGGTACCAAGTCCATCACTCTCCTTCCCGCACTCTCCACCTTAAAGACACTCTAGTTGTCCCCGACATCATCAAAAACCTTGTTTCCGTTCAGTAAATTCACCACCGATAATCATGTGTCTGTTGAGTTTGACCCATTTGGTTTTTTCTGTGAAGGATTTGAATTCGAAGACGATTCTCCTTCGATGTAATAGCTCACTGGGAGTTATATCCCATCACCACTTCAGCCTCTCCTCCAAAATCTGCCTCACTTCCTCATATGTCTCTCGACGGTGTGCTCACACTGATGTCCAGCACACCCGCCTTGGTCATCCTGGCAAGGCTATCCTAGATAATTTACGTTCCAATTTTTTATTCAATGTAATAAGAATCAGTCTACCAAACTTTGTCATTCTTGTCAAGTTAGTAAACACGTTAAATCGTCTACCATTTTATGAATCAAATTCCACTACTTTCGCTCCTTTTGATCTCATTCATAGTGATTTATGGACTTGTCCTGTACATGTTGAGACTGGTTTTAGCTACTTCCTAATCCTTCTAGATGACTTCACAAATTATCTATGGGTGTACCCTTTAAAGTTAAAATCTCAAGTGTTTACCAAGTTCTTAGAATTTCGTTTCTCTCGTCAAAACTCAATTTGAGCGAAATATTAAATGTTTTCAATCTGATATGGGTCGTGAATTTGATAATTCCTCTTTTCATAATTTTGCTAAAACAAATGGCTTAGTTTTCCGTTTCTCTTGCCCTCATACTTCTTCTCAAAATGGGAAAGCGGAACGTATGATTCGTCGTGTTAACGACATCACTCGCACCATTATGTCTCATGCCTCCATACCTTCTAAATATTGGGCTGATTCTCTTCATATGGCTGTCTATCTTCACAACATTCTTCCAACCAAAGTCCTCAACTTCTCTTCCCTCGTGTCCGTTCTTTACCAACGTCAACCAACATACGACCACCTCCCGAACGTTTGGTTGTCTTTGCTATCCCAATCTTTCCGCTACCTCACCACACAAACTTTCTCCCGTTCTTTAAGATGCGTCTTCCTTGGTTTTTCTTCTCATCATCGTGGCTATCGTTGTCTTGACCTAGCCACTAACAAAATCATTCTATCCCGTCACGTAACGTTTGATGAAAACGTTTTTCCTTTTAGTGAATCTTGCCCCGTAGTCCTCCCACTACAGATATCTCTTCGCCTCCAATTTCACCTCTTTTCCGGTTTCCATAGCCTACCCATCATCCACTTCTTCTCCACCTCATTCTCCTGCTGCTCGGCAAACTTACACTCCACCTCATCGTCGTATTCCATCAAACTCTTCCGCCGCATCTATGACCCGAACTCCTATCTCTGTCTCTTCCAACTCTACTTGCACCTATTGTCCCTACGTCTATAGCTCCGTCTCCACCGCCTACAAGAACTTCTTCACGTCAATCGCCTACAGCTCCGTCTCCACTGCCTACGAAAACTTCTTCTCGTCCACTTGCCTACGGCAGCTCCCAACCATCCACCCATCTCCACAATTCCATCTCTCTCTCGCCTCATCTTCTCGTCCAAATCACACGATCTTCTCGTGGCATTTTCAAACCCACTCATAAATCAACCTCAATGTTCAAACACAAAGAACGTATATCAAGTCTACCAAAGTCTCACCTTTATGCCCTTAGGGATCCAAACTGGAATAAAGCCATGCAAGATGAGTACATTGCTATGTTGAAAACAAATACTTGGGAACTAGTACCGAGACCTCTTGGTGCTCATATTATTCGTTCCATGTGGTTATTTCGCCACAAATTTCATGCCGATGGTTCCATGCAACGATATAAGGCACGACTTGTTGCAAATGGTAAATCCCAGAGGTTGGAGTTGATTGTTTTGAGACTTTTAGTCCGGTTGTTAAGCTCTGCCACTATCCGCACTGCTCTCACCATTGCTACCTCACGCTCTTGGCCCATACACCGCTTAGATGTCAAGAATGCTTTTCTCCATGGGGATTTGACCGAGACAGTCTATATGCATCAACCTCCGTGATTTGTTGACCCACTCGACCTGACTATGTTTGTCGCCTCCGTAGATCTCTTTATGGCCTAAAACAGCACCTCGGGCATGGTACCAGACGATTTGCGAGTTTTATCACTGTTGTGGTTTTCGTAGCAAGTGTATGTGATCCCTCACTTTTTATATATCGGTCGGATCGGACACCGCATACTTACATTATACGTTGATGATATTGTACTCACTTTGCTTCCACCGATGATCTTCTGCACCGCTTTATTGACATGATGAAACGTGAATTTGCTATGACTGATCTTGGACCTTTACATCATTTTTTGGGTATCACCGCAACTCGTTCTTCCGCAGTCGTTTTTTTATCTCGGTCATTATACACGAAGGACATTATTGCTCGTGCATCCATGACTGATCGCAATCGGTATCTACTCCGGTCGACACTCAATCCAAGCTTAGTGCCACGTCTGGTCCTTCATTGATCCTACCTTGTATAGAAGCTTAGCCGGGCATTACAAGACCTTACTTTCACTCGACCCGGATATATCCTATGCGGTCCAACAGGTTTGTTTGTTCATGCATGACCCGAGAGAGCCTCACATGCATGCTCTCAAGCGCATACTTCGATATTTACTGGGTACTATTGATCACGGACTATTCCTCTCGGTCTCCACTATTTCTCGGGCTAATCGCATACTACGATGCTGATTGGGCGGTCTGTCCCAGATTCACGACGTTCAACTTCTCGTTATCAGATCTTTCTTGGAGACAATCTTGTCTCTTGGTCCTCCAAACGTCAAGCTACTGTCTCTCGATCCAAAGTGCGGAGGCGAGAATATAGAGGGGTTGCCAATGCGGTTGCTTTGAAACAACTTGGCTTCGAATCTTCTTCTTGAGCTACATATACCATTACTACAGGCTACTATGGTCTATTGTGATAATGTGAGTCTTGTTTACATGTCCGAGATCCGTGCAAGATCAACGCACCAAACATGTGGAGATAGACATTCATTTTGTTCGTGAGCGCGTCCATATTGGTGACATTCGCGTCTTGCATATTCCATCTGAAAATCAATACGCTGATATCTTCACCAAGGGTCTCCCTAAACAATTATTTTTTCGTTTTCGTTCTAGTCTAAGCGTTTGCTCTTCTCCCGCTAAGACTAAGGGGGTGTAATAGAATATATTTCCCTTATTCTCTGTCAGGATATTATTCCCTGTATTTACTACATTTATTCTATGAAATAATATATATTGGGGATCCTTCTCTGGGATTCCTCATGGAAGTTTATTCACTTCTGAGAGTTTTATCCCCAATCGACATGGTGGGACATGGCACGCATACATCGTCAACAGTTTCAGGGAATTCAGTTATTGCTGCCAATCTCTTTGGTCTTGGAAATGGAACTGCAAGAGGAGCCGTACCGTCATCAAAATTAGCGATGTATAAAGTATGTTGGGCAAGCCATAGTTGTTCGGATATGGATCTCTTAGCTGCTTTTGATGCAGCAATTGAAGATGGCGTGCATGTTATATCTATTTCACTTGGTCGTTTTGGCAGCGGTCCGCACAGTTATTTCGAGAATTCATTAGCCATTGGAGCGTTCCACGCAATGCAGAAAGGTATCATAACTGTAGCTGCAGGTGGAAACAGCGGACCCTCTTTGTTTACCGTCGATAATCATGCACCGTGGATTTTAACTGTTGCCGCTAGTGGTACTAGCAGACAATACAGAAGTAAAGTAAAGTTGGGCAACGGAAAGATACTCTCCGTAAGTGTTATACTTACTACTCTCTATTTTTATAGCTACTCAAATGTGGCGTCCATGATGATATGTTTTCTGGGGTCGTTGCAGGGACTTGGAATCAACACTTTTACTCCACAGCCAAACTTGTATCCCCTAATCACTGGGGAAGATGCTGGATTTGAGACTGAGATCGACTACTATGATTATCCCAAGGACCCAAGGTAATGAAAGGACTTAAATACATACAATGGCGAGCTACGTACTAATAATTATTTTATGTTCCTCTTTACGTGATTGCAGAATCTGTATGTTGGATTCGTTGGACACGAAAAAGGTCAAGGGGAAAGTGGTACTGTGTGAATCATCACAGTTCCAGATCATGTATCCAGCTGACATTGTTGTTTCTAAGGCTGGAGGAGTGGGTACAATAGTCGTGGATGGTGAAGGAGTGTTGACAGATAATGATACTGTTGGAAATTTTGGGTATAAAACAGAGGATGATAACACTAAAAGAAATTGTTGTTGTACTCAAAAGCTTTCAAGGCTCGGGTGATTTCTTTTAGACGATTATTTCTACCCTCCCAATATAAATTGGCGATTGCAACAGGTATGCGAAATAATGCCTTCGAGATACAATGAAAGCCCTACAACAGGAAATTGGATTCAAGGTTTGCACCCCTTGACCCAACCAAGAACACATGAGAGAGATTTCTGATGATGCTTTAGATGGAGAGAAAATAGGTTGAATTCATTCTCAAGAATGGGAGAATTCCTTCACTACTTATAGGGTTATTCATGCCTATTGGAGATGCCTCTTCACTTCCAAAAGACACATAAGGTGTCTGTTGGGAATGGTTGTGTCCTTTATGAACCATCACACCTATTAGAGGTGTCCCTTCATCTCCAACTAACATCCATTGTGTTTATCCAACACAACACTTCCCCATCATAGTGACAAACCAAAAACAAAACAGTTTTATTTTCTAAGTTATTGAAAATATCCAACAATCTCCCCTATTTTCAAAAACCAAAAACATAAAATAAAATAAAACTTATAAAACCGGAGTGGCCGCATCACTCAAGTGATCGCCTCGTGCCCGAGTGGGATCAAGCCAACGTAGTTCAAGCACAATTGGGACTAAGCATCATCGCTGAAATCAATACATAAATGATAGGTACCTTCTGGGTTGAACCTTCACTGAGTGTAAGAAACTCAAAGCCTTATCGAGATTCTATGGTGAAACCAGTCTTGAACCAAGTATCCCTTATGATAAAACCGGAGTCTCCACACATATTGATTCCATAAATCATGTGTTACGTAGCCAAGCACTATAAAGGCCTTGTGCTTATATCCTTATTCATGAGTCTTCTTTAGAGAACGGTCTTCTTCTCTTAGGAAACGGCCCACATTTCCATACTCATATAGGTAAGTCTCGAAGGTGTTTCTGCGAGACACCTTTTACTAATCACAGACTCATTAAGGATTTACATCCATCCTATTTTCTTGCAGAAAAACCAGCACTAACTTGAAATGGGAAGTTTTATGTTAGTGCTCCATAATCTACAGCCCATAACTTGTTGGTACCACATTGAACCTTGTTTATTTTTTTCAAAACATAGGTTGGGTTTCTGCTATGGGAGATCAACCTTCCTTCACAGACCTTAGTCCCATTTCTATATACTTCATTGAAATTAATTCCTTTGGGAGACTCTTCATAAGTAGGTCTACCAATCTTTTCTCCGTTTCAATTGTTAACTGCAATTACTCCTTTCTTGAGTAATTGACTTACCGTTCCTTGTCTAAGACTTGTATGTCTTGACTTTTCATTATAAGTCTTGTTAAAGACGTTATAGATCATATCCTGATTCACAATTAATCAAGACCTCCTGAGATGGCTTCTTCCAAAATAGGATCTCTACAAGTTAGGTTTTAAGCCATTTCTTCTCATTAATTGCATCTACTAATGCAATCAATTAAAAAAACATTACTAAAAAATGTTCCTCTTTGATTTTACAAAATAATTGTAACTTCTCTAGTGATCCTAATTAACATTTACGGTTAATTCACAAGAAGTCATTATAGACTTGCATACACTAGAGGCATAGAAAATTTGTAGGCAACTTATATATTTGCTATCTCAACAAATATAATACCTTGATGAGTAACTCTTTTACTCATGCCCAATCCTCTACAAATTCATACCCAAAAAACATAGACAATGTCTATTTAACATTCTACATTATGTAATGCAAATGTTCATAATTTATGCATCGGTAATATCGTAACACCTCATCGTTGGATATTTGGTCGGCCGCCCAATCTTCCAATATGTTACATATTGACCGGTATTCCATTTTTCCCTTTCGATGTCATTTAAGACCTGCCAATTTCCAAATTTGGAACCTATAATTCTTATCGCAAGAATTATGTTCATGCCATACCATTGTTGTCTCAACAATTATGACGATTTTGGTTTTAAAATAATCCACCAACTAGAAAAATTTTATACGACATTTTCGTATAAATTCTCCCCCTTTTCATGATAATTCTCAAATGCCAAAATGCAACTCAATATCATGAAATACCATTTGTGTCAAACATGTACCCCCATAATTTCTAAATAGAAATTAAAACCTCAAATCAATATACCGATGCAGGTACCATCATTATGGATCTGGCTTTCCTTTGCAAACATTCTAAACAAAGCCTCATTCAATCGCCACATGCGGGTAAATTGAACAGTCAATTTAAACCACGTACATCCAACCGTTATGCACCCTTAAAGGATTCCGAACTTCTAATACATTTATTAGATATCTCATGCTATCATAAATATATATATATATATATATATATATATATATATATATATATGGCATTACTAACCCCAATCAAGAGGACTAAGCATTACTGTGAAAACCAATCATGTCACAGATGAATATGTGGATGTAAAAATCACAGTTGCAAATTTATGATATGCTTTACGAACATAACAGAGCATTAACAAAGGCTAGACGATAATATGCACAGATTGTGATTATAATGGCTCATCCACATAACATACACATGCCGTAGCTATTTCTAAGAAACCGAGATACTAAGGATGTATTAGTCTTTAAGATTGTTGGAAATATTATACTTATCTGATTTCATGGAAGTTTCCCTTGACCACAACCCTTGAGAGTTTGCGCGCCAATGATTGAATCAAATTCCCATAAACAACATCATGTTCCCGAACACGGTTTCCACTATAAATTTGAAGCTTGTTTTCCAACTTCCCTTATTCTCGTTTCCTCTGTCTTGTCTGAATTTAATCGTCTAAAACTGTTGGAAATTTTGGGTATAAAACAGAGGATGATAACACTAAAAGAAATTGTTGTTGTACTCAAAAGCTTTCAAGGCTCGGGTGATTTCTTTTAGACGATTATTTCTACCCTCCCAATATAAATTGGCGATTGCAACAGGTATGCGAAATAATGCCTTCAGGATACAATGAAAGCCCTACAACAGGAAATTGGATTCAAGGTTTGCACCCCTTGACCCAACCAAGAACACATGAGAGAGATTTCTGATGATGCTTTAGATGGAGAGAAAACAGGTTGAATTCATTCTCAAGAATGGGAGAATTCCTTCACTACTTATAGGGTTATTCATGCCTATTGGAGATGCCTCTTCACTTCCAAAAGACACATAAGGTGTCTGTTGGGAATGGTTGTGTCCTTTATGAACCATCACACCTATTAGAGGTGTCCCTTCATCTCCAACTAACATCCATTGTGTTTATCCAACACAGAACACTTCCCCATCATAGTGACAAACCAAAAACGAAAACAGTTTTATTTTCTAAGTTATTGAAAATATCCAACAGATACTGCTGCAATATATTTTAGTCCGGCAACCACATTGAATGGTAGCAGCGGCGAAGTCATTTATAAATACATTAATTCAACTAGGTATAAACATCATGGATCTGATTTTTACTCTGTCAAGTTAGAATCAATTTAATTCTCTAATTATTTCCCAGATCGCCTGCGGCAATCATTTATAAAACAGAGGCCGTTAGTATTTCAGCTCCATTTGTGGCTTCATTTTCATCAAGAGGGCCAAGTACTGGTTCCCGTCGTGTACTCAAAGTAAGCATATGTATAGCTAAATTACGGTGAATTGGTGTTTGAGATTATATCTGATGACTAATAGTATTTGTTGGTTTTGAACAGCCGGATATCGCAGCACCTGGCACTGATATCCTTGCAGCATACCCTCCTTCGCATCCAATTACTTATTTTGAAGGTGATCCTCGACGTTCTAAGTACAACATTCTGTCTGGTACGTCTATGGCTTGCCCACATGTCGCTGGTGTTGCTGCTTATGTGAAGTCGTTCCACCCAAATTGGTCTCCTGCCGCCATTAAATCTGCCATCCTCACTACTGGTAAGACAAACTCAGAATCAGCCCAACCCAATCTCCAACCTTCATTGATGTTAAACTTCAAGAACGTAATCTTTACTTAACACTCTTATTTCCAACTTGATCAACAGCAACACCGATGAGTGCAACATCAAACTCGGAAGCCGAATTCGCTTATGGAACAGGTCAAGTCAATCCATTGCAAGCAGTGGATCCTGGACTTGTATTTGATATGGACGAGAGATCGTACATCCAGTTCTTGTGCCAGGAAGGGTACCGTAGTGATGAGATCATAAATCTCAGTGGTACGAAAATGAACTGTCCGGGGTTGCCTCCAAAGGGATATGATACGCTTAATTATCCCACCATGCACTTAAGGATAAATGCTACCGACCAAAAACCACAGATAGCCATCTTTCGAAGAACGGTGACAAACATGGGTCCAAAAAATTCTATTTATAAAGCTACCATAAAAAAACTAAAGAAGGTAAAGATGACTGTGAAACCCAAGAAGTTGGTATTCACAAAGAGGTTTCAGAAAATTAGTTTTACTGTTGCGGTTAAGCTGAAAAAAGTTACTTCACATACTGAAATTATATCTGGTTCGGTAACTTGGACAAGCAGTAGACATACTGTTAGAAGTCCTGTTGTTATTTTTACTGAATAAGTGCATCGGCGGAGTAAGTATATTCAGCGCTGAGATTTAGTTATTTGAAGAACGTTGGAGAGAGTCTTAACATTCAGAAATTAAGGCTATTTAACGTGTTGTACTTATTTGCAACGCCTTTTTTAAAGGACAAATTTGTGTTCTTTTCATAAAATATATGAATTTGATAAGCTTCAAAGAATTAAAAAGAACTTCAAAATGCAATAATCGAAACACGGTTATACTCATTGTATTAAAGACATTATACTAAAGCGCGTACTGATATCTGTTAGATATTTTCGTCAAACCCTTGAATGCAGTCATTTATGCAGCTTTCTATAAACCCTTGAATGCAATCATTTTTGTTATTGATATTATTATTACTGAAAAATACTATAATTTGGTTCGGAAATTCAGCAATTCTATTGGTCTCTCTATAGACGTGTAGCACATTCCAAGAAGGTTTAGACTTCCCAGTCATCAGACTATGGACAATTGCAGAGTCAGTTCTTTTGTGCACACTACTAAGATTATTTAAAAAAAATCAACTTTAAACCAATTTCAACTTCCTGAAGCTCATTGGCCACATTAGTGGCAGGTACAACATTTCAATACGCAACACGTCAATATAGGAAATGCTCGATAATTTGGATTAGATATCCATACTAATTAAATTTGATCACTTCTTGATCCACTCGCTTATCTGTAGGTTGGTCGCGGGTGTGGAGGAACTGAACAATAAGCGCACATTATGAAACCTCGACACTTTATTAAAGAAGACTCACTAGCTAATCACTTGATAAAACTAGAAATTGAGTTCGCTGCCCCCTTGACCTTCTAATTTAATAATTATACAGCAGAACCTTTCTCAAATACAGAGAGTCATATAATTGACAGCCCTGCCCCACAACAAGAAGTATGCCATGATGGTTCCTAATTATTGCCCCAAAACCACCATGTCCATCCCTTCTAGGCCTATCCATCCCTTATAGGCCCATCAATATTCACCTGTCACCTCATTCTTAAAACAAAATAACCAAGAACAAGAGATAACATGTTTAGTCTTGTAACTGCGGTCAATCCACTATACTTCTATAAAATTCCTTACAGCAGACTTACCAAAATCTGAAAGTTTAGCAACAGAGCACTTCAATCTTGTATCTGACACTATTAAAGGGAAGTATATACGAGGCATTATTAGTTTAAAAAAAAAATCTACCTCCTATTAATTCGAAAATCTTGTTTAAATAATTTTCCTAGATTTTAAGATGATTTTAATAATAATCCATATATTTTTTACCCTAATTGGGGGATATGAATAGCAATGTTACTGTTCATACCGGTATGGAATTTTTTTAATTTCCGTCGTTGAAAAACCATGCCGATATGAACAGTAACATTACTATTTCATATCCCCCAATTAGTTTTAATATCCCCCAATTGCATGTTCAAAATAATCCCAAAAATATAAATAAGATTTTTTTACCCTAAATTTATTGGATATTTTTACCTAACAATCACAGATTATATTTTTCAAGACGATACTACTAATTATAGATAAATTTTTTAGCATACAAACGATCCAAAAAAATATAAATTAGATTTTTTTTTTACCTCATATACATATTTATTAGTTTTATTTTTTATTTTTTATCATAAATACTCGAAATTAATACAGTATTTTCTTTGTAGGAATTACCTATAGGTACTAGTTTAGTGATACTAGTTAGTGGCAGGTCCAACCACTAAAGCCCAGTAAGCAGAGGTCCATAATTAAAAGAAAACATGAAACTGGACCTAATTTTTTAAGCCTAGGTCCTGTACACGTGCGGGACACATGAAACGTATTATCATAATTCTCAAAACACCCTGCACTATATAAAAACGGATAATGACGTTCATTTCTTTTTCATTCTCTCAATTTATGTTTTCAGAGAAGAGCTCTGCAAGTGAAGATTTTTTGAGGTCGTTATTCGATTCGTGAGTTCGAGATCATATTTTGTAATCGGTGGGTTTTTTGTTCTTACGATCTTCATACTTGATTCTTTAATTTTTTTTACTTCGATTTTGATAAAATATTTCAGATCTAGATAGATAATCATGTTTTATGTTCATTTCATTAGTAGATATGATATTTTAATTTCATTTTGTTGGTCTTTGATTTGTTTTTAGTTTGATTGTGTATATTAATCATCAGTACTTATATGATGTACTGGTGGTTTTTGATGAAAATAGTTCAGATCTAGTTATAAAATCATGTTTTGTGTTCATTTCGTTAGTAGATCTCATATTTTAGTTTCATTTTGTTGGCTTTTGGTTTGTTTTCAGTTTGCTTTTATGTATTAACTATCAGTACGTCTATGACGTACTGTTAATCTGTGTTCACTATGCATCTATAGGTTTGGTTTCAGTTTTAGTTGTGTATTAACCATCAGAAGCCAAACCAAAAGCTTGTTTACTGACATAAACCTAGCCTACTTTTAAGAAGAAGAAGAAGAAGGTGCATCGTTATGATTTACGATGAGAATATTATTTTGTATTTCCAGGTATGTTTCTAATCAACTTGTTTGATTATTTTGTTTGGTTTTCCTTCTTTTGATTTTTTTTTTGATTGTATTATGATGATCACATCGATTTTCATGACGCTTTTATGTTTTTTAGGTTTGTTACGGTGTTTTTTTTTGTATGAATTGACAATACATATATGGTGTATTGTTCTGATTTTGTTTTATTCGAAATTTTTCCAGTTTTTTTTGTTCGATCCATGAGTATGTATGTATGTATAATACTGAACTTTTGTCACCCTTTTTAGTCTTATCCGTCAGTACATATATGAAATACTGTAATATTTGTTTCGATCCTCTTATTTTTCATAGATCCGTTACCTATTCTTGTCATGCAGTTGATTTGTAGTTCATGAATCTTCAGTACATATGTCGCATACTTATAGGAAATTCTATTTGGATGTGTTTTGTCTCCTTTTTTAGTCTTATCCATCAGTACATATACGAAATACTGTCATATCTGTTTCTATCCTCTTATTTTTCATAGTTCTGTCACCTATTCTTGTCATGCGATTGAGTTTGGCCACTTCTTTGACATGAAGTTCAGTTTCTAGTTCATGAATCCGTAGTACGTATATGTCAAACTGATATAAACTTCTTCTAATTACTTTTTATTCACAATTTTGCTACTTCTTTTGGTTTGATCCATAAGTACGTATGTGAGATACTAAAATATGTGCTTTGATTCGGTTATATTCATGGATTCATCACTTCTTGACATGCAATTGAGTTTTTAGTTTATGAATATGCATTACGTATATGACGTACTGATAGTAACTTCTTTTGATTCTGTTTTTTTCATAGTTTTGCCTCTCTTTTTTTTTGTTTGACCCATGAGTACGTATGCGAAATACTGAAATAGATGGTAGCTTTGTCGATGTGTTTTATTATTGTTATATTATGATCACATTTACAGGTTCAATACGTCCAACGGATACACAATCTATATGTAAGCAGTGCGGAAGATATATACTCAGATTTGTAAGTAGTGTAGTAGATATGTACTCAGATTTGTAAAAAGTGCAGTATATATGTACTCAAATTTGTAAGCAGTGTGGTAGATATGTACTCAAATTTGTAAGCAATGTGGCAGATATGTACTCAAATTTGTAAAACAAGTGTAGCAGATATGTACTCAAATTTGTGGTATTTTATATGTTTTAATTAAATTTGGACCTCTCGATAAATAAAATCTGATTTAGTAGAAGTATGTTATTTCACACATATTTAACCAGTGGGGTATATTAGTCATTTCCATGTTTTCAAAAACTTTGGACCCTAGGATAAGAGTAAAATCCAGCTGGACCATACAATAATAATCTTATGGGCTTGGGACCAAACAAGAAATTTTCCATTTTCTTTCAAGATTTTTATCTTAAATATTCAAAATTAATAAAGTAAGTGTTTGGAAAAATTCGGCGGATATTATTTTATTTTATTTTAAATATAAACTCGGTGTAATTTTACGTGATAATTTTAGGCCGTCCAATCAAAGATCTTGGCCATCTAGCGGTCATATTAAAGAAAGAATGAGAGTTGTTAATAAACTCATCTGAGGAAATTGGGTGTGTATCGACCACCTACACAATCTACACTGAAGGTTTCCCCATCAATGCACCACATTTCACTAAATTTCATCTGAGGAACACAAATGGATTTTTGTCTAAGCTAATAAGAGGCCATGGTTACGGTAACCAGCCAATGGGAAAGAGAGTAAGCTCCATCAGTGATAGTTTTATTCTGGAGTGAGGAATAGTAATAAATTTTTAGGTTGTTGATTCTGGAGTGAAGGATGGTAATAAGTTTTTAGGTTGTTGATTTAACGTGTTTTACTTATTTGTAATGCCGTTTTTAAAGGACTTATTTATTTTCCATAGTATTTCAATCTGAAATCGACAAATTTATGTTTTTTGCATAACATATATGAATTTGACAATCTTCAAAGAGAAGTAAAAAGAACTTCAACATGCAATAATCAAAACACGTTTATTATACTTATTATACCCATTGTATTAAAGACACAATACTAAAACGCGTGTATTGATATCCCCAACCGTAAACTCTTGCTATTTAGAGAACTAACCATAACAATGATACTGCGGATTGTAAACCATTTGTGGATCTCCACTTTTGTTGTAACGTGTGTAATAGATGTTCGCCCACCTAAAACAATTTTCTTCACTAAAGATGGGAAGACCAATTAAAAGCAGATCGGGTTGCCAGTTAGCCTGCACCTCGAGTAAATTTATGGAATGCATCTTTGATATTTTGTGTCTGTGGGATTAATTTGAGGGGATCCCGTAGAAGTAATTTGGTTACCATGAGATTGTACTAAATTAGAGGATAAAACAAAAGCCATCAAGAACACCGTCAACATGACCATTTTCATTGACATCATCTTCTTTGTTTATGACTGTGATTCTTCTTTGGATTATTTTTCCTGGCTTGAGTGGGGTATACCCAAATTTAAATGGACATGTGCCCTTACTAAGGGGAAGTCAAAAATGAGTGAATTTACTTTAATATCCATGCACTAATTAACCTAAAATTAAACCCTAAACTTAAAAACTAAAAACATTTAATCTTTCTCCTTATCCATCTTCTCTAATCCCTCTCCTATTCTCCTTCCTTCATCTTATTCCATCAACCAAAATTTTTGATTTTTTACAAAAAATGGTTGATTCTAAACTATCCGGTAGCAAGAGAGATTCAACAGGTAACATGAGAAGATCCAAATCGGAAGCAAAAGGTAAGGAAAAAGTTGGAAGTAGCAAACCCGAAAATCCAATCCCTGAGAATGTTGAAAAATCCCTCCGTCGGTGAAAAGAAGACTATAAGTGATTTCTAAACTCAACCCATTATCCTAATGTGTTATATGATTGTTATGTTAGGTTAGAAATCCAAAAATATGATGTTCAGGGTTTTTGGTCGGCAAGATCGATAAGTTAAAACTATGCCGACGGTTGTTGTTTTGTAAGTGTCGGCATGGTATTAAGATGAATAACCCACCGACTTTTCCTAGTATCCATGGCGACTGTTAGACAATAACCAGGGCCGGCATGGTTTATTAACAAACCTTGCCGGCTTAAATGTAGCCGGCATTGTCTTAGGCTTGTAACATGCCGACTTTAGGTAACAGAAACTTGATTTTCATTAGTTAATTGTCGGCATTTTTATTGAATAATAGCATGTTGACTTTGTATTAGTCGGCGAGGTATGAGATTATAATTCCTCCGACCATTGTTTGGTCGGCAGTGTTAAGGTTTTAGACCATGTCGGCTTTATTACCAGAACCATGTTTCAATGTTTAGAATTTTAATATCTCTTATTTGTGTATTGTTTAGGTTCCCAGAGGAAAAAATAGAAGATATAACTTGTTCGGTTACTGTAGAAGAGTTATTAGAATTTATTGACGCAATTTATCCCAATGTAGAAGATCCTAAAGATGAAACTGAAAATAATTGCCCTGTAAGAAAGTTAGTTCTCATGGATAAGGAAGATCCTAAAGATTTCCTAAGGTTTATGCACAGTCCTAGCAATCCCCTCAACTATGAAGAATGCACATCATCAGAGGAGGAAGGAGAGGAGGTTGATCCAAGGACTTTTTCCAGGGCATGTGACTTTTCTGGAGTAAACCCATATTACAATGAGGCCGGTGACTACATAGGTCCATATAAGGGGAAAGAAAAAGCTGATGCTGCTAAAAAAGTTAGTGATGGTGAAACAGCTAGTGATGTGGAGGAAGATAACAAGAATGAGAAGGATCCATGAAATTTTTAAACTTTATTATGTTTGAAACTTAGATTTTGATTTGAACTCTTTTATTATGTTTTGAACTGTTAGATTATGGTTTTAGACTTGTTAAACTTATGGTAATTTTCAATTTCAATTGCTTTAGAAGTTATTCCTTTTTGTTCTTTTTAGACAATATTGGAGTTGCAGTAAGTCGACATGGTTTTAAATCTCAACAATGCCGACCTAAATGCTAGTAATATAAAATTATTACTTTTTAAGTACAAAGTACAAGCCTTTGAATGCTCAACGGCTTTAAATTTCAAAATAAAGATATTATGTGTGTTGTTATTATAAAAGCATTCTCAACTTCATCTTCAACCTTTCATAAAGAATGGAAGTTTTAAGTGCAACACAACCAAATATTTATAGTCTTTGTACACAAAGTGGTCAATTGGGAAACGATTGTCCCTTTGAAGGAAGCAAATGCACTATTGAAGGTTGTAAGGGATTCTTATTTCTCATGAAAGCTGCATTAGGAAATGTATATCAGCCGTATGCTTCAAAATGCACTTGTTGTGGGTTTTTCTATTGGATAGATGAGCGCCTAGCTCCGTATGAAGATGACGAAGTTTCTAAAATAAACCTTGTACCATACACAGATCCATATTGCGACGGTAAGATGAAGCTAATTACCTCTCCTAAGAAATTGTGTATCGGGAAAATATATTATCTATGTCCCAAATGTGTTAGGGTTAAGTTTTTAACGTTTGTATGCTTTAATTAAGGTTTGTATGCTCTAATTAAGTTTTTAAGGTTTGTATCCGATGTGTGATCGGCATTGTACTAAGTTAAAATCGTGTCGGCTCCTTAACAGTCGGCACTTAAAATTTAAAAAATCATGCCGCCCAAAATTTAGTCGGCAGCGTTCTCCTAATACACCATGCCGACTATTATGTTTGAGAACATCCAGGAACCACTTTTTTTTTCCTGTTATGGTCGGTATTATTATCCTCATAAACTATGCCGACCATCAAAAAGCCGGCAACATGATGCAACCAAAACCATGTCGACCATACCATGATTTTTTTCCTGTATTTCCATGCAGTGCTGCTGGCAGTCTGACGAATATATAACATGCCGACCCTGGTGAATTTGGCAGGGTCGTGAAAAGAACACAATGTCGGCCAAATGAGTATACACCAAAAAATACACATCCATTTCATTTATTTGTAGTACTCCAAAGTACTTTACACAAAACACAAATGTGATTACAAAAGTACTCCAAAAAGATTTTGTATTCCCTAATCATAATCACTCATCACTCAAATGTATCGTAGGGAGTTCATTCAAATCCCTAGAATTATCTAAAGCATTCCAAAGGTGCATGTTGTCCTCATAAAGTTTCATCCATTTCCTGTTGTTGTTGACTATGAACATTTCCCAAAAAATAAACCTACAAAGAGGAGGTAATTAATGGACATTCCTTGTTGAGTTGTAGACCAATAAAATGATCACCATCAATCAAATCCATAACAATCCTTCTATGCTTGAGCTTCTCCACACAAACCGCATGCTTTGGTGCAAATGATACACTTAGTCCTTTGCTAAATTTTTTTACCACGTACATATTTGCGAATAGATGGCCACACTCCGGCATTCTAAACCAATGCTCCCATTTGATCGGTGCATTTCCCTCCGGTCCTTTAACACTAGTAAGCAATTCTTTAAAAATCGCTTCTTTGTCCTCCATGGAACCTTCTAGCATCATTGAGATATGAAACTCCTTATCTATTTCTAGTCGGGCTGCCATCTTCTTTCTTATATATTGACATTGGGTGAGATTCTTCTCAACCGCTCCACTTAGGTATCCCAATTGTTGGGATACAACGTGAAACCCACAATTTCCATCCTTTGGGACGTCATCGGTACCAATAACAAACTCTTGAATAATTTGAGGGAGTTGTACGCGATACTCTTCCAATACCGGTTTTACTACCTTCCTAGACGACCTCGTTTCTTCACAACATCTCCTTGACTTGCTTGACTCTTAATAAGTGGAGTTTCATTCAAGTTTGAAACGGTTGGAGTAGTTTTTTCTTTGCTCGGCCGACCTATTTTCTTTACAACACTTGCTTGACTGTCAAGAGGTGGAGTGTCAAGTGGGTTCAAGTTTGAAACCGTTGGTGTAGTTGTTACTTTCCTCGGACGACCCCTTTTATTTACAACACTTGCTTGACTCTCAAGAGGTGGAGTGCAGTTGGATTCAAGTTTGAAACCGTTGGTGTAGTTGTTTCTTTCCTCGGACAACCTCTTTTCTTTTTAGCCGGTTCCTCTTTGTATTCCTCCTCGGTATACTCATGTCCGGATGGATCGCATTTTATACTCAAATACTCTTTAATTTGTTCCCTTTCTTCCGCCCTCATCTTTGTGGTTGGTGGTCTACCCGTTGGATCTTGTTTCCCCGGTTCTTCAAGTTCTTCCATAAAAGGGTAAACAATCGACATCAACTTGTGCTTCATAGTTTGTTTGTCCAACCTATTCAACTTGGGGTACTTGTCGAGGATTATTCTCGCAAGTTCCATGTCACCAAACTCTTCACTGGGATATTCTCTTGGAGCCGGTTTGAAAGATAGTTGCTTCCAATAAGGATCAATATCTTCAATCAGAATGGGAGTTTTATACCTACCAAGTGGAGACATGGAAGTCCGATAGCCTTCATTATCCTACACTTACAAGGAGTGTCCGGCTTGTCATACTTTTTATACAATGCGAGATTTTTCATCAAGAAACGTATTCCCCAATGTGAGACGTTTCTATGTATACCAACAAGCAACCAATCATCCTCCTTAAATTCCTTTAACTTTCGGAAGCTACTTTCTTCGAATTATTTTTTTATCTTGTTGATATCATTATTAGTGTACTCGTGGATAGCATGTTGCACAATCACAATCCCATTTTGAATTGTGAAAAGTAGACCTTTTAGTCTCCCATGAGCTTGCTCTACCATACTTGTGGACTCAAGTTTGAAATGTCGTAGGTAAAAACATACACAAACCTCTCTTTGTGTGGCGTCAACCATTGTCTCTTGCAATATTCCACTACTTTGGGGTAATTAGTTCCCCAATCATCCTCTAACTCCTTCAAGTTTATCTCATATCTTGCCACACTCATCGACCAAACCAACTTATCCCACGCTTTAATGAATAACCCAAACTTGATCTCACCTTCTTTCCATTCTTCGTCTTCTTTCTTCTTCTCTTCATCTCTCTCCTCTTTAGTTAGTTTACTAAGACGTTCATTTTCCTCCTTTTCATGTTTAGTACCTTTCTTTTCATTTGGCTTTTAGATATGATTCCTACAATTCTTTCTAAGATTGCATTATATATGCCAAGTGCAAAGAAAAATTTATGCATTGGGAAAGACAATCCTCACGGCGTTCATTATTGCTTGCTCATTGTCGGTCACCACAACCCCGGGAGTCTCGTCTTTGTGGTAGAGAAGCTTTAGAGTTTCAAATGCCCAAATATATCTATCATCCTTCTCACGATCCATAAAATACCATGCCACCATGAACGATTTCTTATCCAAGGTTTGTCCTACAATGTTCAACAAAGGCATGTTGTACCTATTCATCTTATAAGTACAATCCATGAAAAAAACTTGGTAAAAGCACCGCGCCAATTGAATCATATAGGGATGAACAATAAAAATAAGATTCACCTTCCCCTACGATGACTCATGGTGTCTCACCGTGTAGTTGTATTTGTGTGTCAACCATTGTGATTCTTCCATTACCTTTCTTCCATCCCATTCAATTCTTTTGATAGTTTCCCGGGCCGCATAAATTGTATACAATGAAGAGAGGTTATTCGGGTCGTCCCTCTTGAACTTACTAAGGATCTTACTTGGTTTAATTCCCCAACTTGTTCCTACTTGTTCGAACTCGTGCGGTTTCAACTTGGCAGTGCCCAACAAGACTTTGCGGATCTTTATGGTTATGCCAACCAACATCAACTCTGCTCATTCTCCACATGTTATCGGTTTCTTTGTTCCTACCAAAAATAATCTTGAATGGGTATCCACACTTCTTTGACTTCGTCTTGTACACCCTCGTCGTCTTCTTATCATACACATAACCCTTTCTCTTGTGTCTTGCGTCAGGCGACCCACTACACTCGCATACCATTTCAAACCGCGAATCTTTTTGTTGGGTGTTTTTCACTAGAACACACATATACTCTTTTGCTTTCTCAATAACCCACTTGACCGCGTCGTTTTTATCCACCCATTCCAAATCATTAGCATAATGTACGGAAGTATCAGGACCCCTAACATTGTGAGCTTCAGGCTGATCTGTCATCGGTACCAATGTAATCTACAAAGCAATAAAAGTTAGTTGATATGTATTAAACACGTCGGCATGGTATATATTTAAAACATTGTCGGCTAAATAACCGCCGGCTTTTTCTGACTAAACAACAACGCCGACCAAAACATATTCGGCATGTTATACGAACCGGAACAATGACGACTTAACCATGTTTCAAAATCGTTTCCTGTGCTACAAAAAATCTTATAGTCGGCATGGTCTATATATAAAACCACGTCGGAAAATATACGGCCGGCTTGATTGGAAAATAAAAAATTCCGACTATAATGTAGTCGGCAGGGTTTAGGTACCACTACAATGCCGGCTTGAACATGTTACAAATGACGTCTCCTGTGTTGTAAAAAAAATGAAGTCGACAAGGTTCATATTTTGAACCATGCCGACCATAACACTGCTCATGAAAAGTCGGAGCACTGGGTCATATATACCACGCCGGCTTTTATGGTCGGCATGATCGACAATCGTCGACCTTGCCGACCCTGTACAGCAGAAGTGAAAGAAAAAAGGCAGAATCGATCATTTGCATGGAAAAATCACAATCTTCATCACCTAAGTTGTCTACCTGATTACTTGCAGCTCCATTATCTTCTTCTTGGTCATTGGACTCTACCTTTGGCTCAAGACATTCATCACTTCCATACCCATCTTGAGTTTGGGGAAAATAAAAGTGAGGATCATGCAAATAATCCATTCGATCATGGTCTGGTAGATCATCATACAAGTACTCATCTGTTGGAGGAAAGTTAGAAGACTCCCCCACTTCAAAATCAGGATTAGAATCACTCATCTCACTCATGTCACAAATTTCACAAAAACCCTAACTTTTCTCCCCCAAAACCTCCTCTACCACTTCATTTTACTTCTCTTTCTCAATTATTTCTAAAACCCAAATTATAACAACTAACTAATTAAACTAATCTAATCATTTAAATTAAATTAGTGTTAATCATTGTGGGGCATTTTGGCCACTTTGAAAATATTTGGTTAAGGGGTGACCATTTTTACTTCAAATGACCCTATTTGTCTCATTAGGTATACCCCAATCAAGTTCTTTTATTGTTGTTGTGGTTAAACTCTTCTTGCTTTGTTTGGTTATAGTATAAAATAAGTATTTATAGGTGCGTAAATGTTATAACTGACTCAGTGTTAATAAATAAGAAATTAATTTTAACCAAAGAAACATATGCATTTAGTTTGGATGAATGTTTTATGTTTTTTACATTCACTTTCACTTTGCATCATGGTTGGTGATGCAATTCTTCAACCTCTTGACAAAATTATAGTTTCCTAACCAACTCCCTAAAGTTGTAATGGTTATGTTAAATTTTTCGTTTTGACATTTGAAACCTTAGAATTGCGAACAAAATGGAATATATATAGGACCTGGTAATGTGACACATATTGTTACCCCAAGTTAAGTGTACGTTGTTCATTAGTTTTTAAGTTATATTACAATTCAAGTGAACCTTTGACCTAGGTGAGGCCAAGATAGTTTAAGGTCTTATTAGTCAGACATTTTAGCATAATAATCCTCTCTGATGTTTGCCTAGAAAAACAAAGCACGCTATATTAATACTTAATTTTTTCTTATTCTTGGTTTGGTTATAAATTCCTAATTCTAACCCAGAATTATGAGGGCGAACACCTTTAGACTGAAAAAAATGCTATTAAAACACAAGCAATTCCATCCAATAAAAGCATTTTTTATGATGTGTGCATTTGCTTTCCTCCTTTCTGTTTTTGATATTATTATTACTGAAAAATACTATAATCTGGTTCGGAAATTAAGCAATTCTATTGGTCTCTATAGACGTGTAGCACATTCCAATAAGGTTTAGGCTTCCTAATCATCAAACTCTGAACAATTGCAGAGTCAGTTCCTATGTGCACACTACTAAGATTCTTTAAAAAAACCAACTTTAAACCAATTTCAACTCCCTGAAGCTCATTGGCCACAACAGTGGTAGGTAAAATATTCCCATACGCAACACGTCAATAGAGGAAAAATGCTCGATAATTTGGATTAGATGTCCATCAATTCCATACTAATTAAATTTGATCACTTCTTGATCCACTCGCTTATTCGTAGGTTGGTTGCGGGTTTCTGTAGGAAATGAAAAATAAGCGCACAATATGAAACCTCGACACTTTATTAAAGAAGCCTCACTATCTAAGCACCTGATAAAACTAGAAATTGAGTTTTCTGCCCCCTTGACCTTCTAATTTAATTATACAGTAGAATCTTTCTAAAATAAAGAGAGTTATATAACTGAAAGCCCCGCCCCACAATAAGAAAGTATTCCATGATGGTTCCTAATTATTTCCCCAAAACCATCATATCCATCCCTTCTAGGCCCATCCATCCCTTCTAGGCCCATAAATATTCACCTGTCACCTCATTCTTGAAACAAAATAACCAAGAACAAGATATAACATGTTTAATCTTGTAACTGCTGTCAATCCCCTATACTTCTATAAAATTCCTAACTGCGGACTTATCAAAATATGAAAGTTTAGCAACATAACACTTCAATCTGGTATCTGACACTATTAAAGAGAAGTATATACGAGGTGAAAAGGAGAGGGTACCCAAATATACCTCAAGCTAAAACTTTCCTTCCTATAAGTACTTTCTCCGAAATTGATTGTCTATGGACTGAGTCGAGACAATGCAACTAATCGGTTCACATTTCGTGTGATTGTCTATGGATACAAGATCGAGACAATACAACAACGAAGTATGTTTACTTGATACAAAGGTTCGGACTTAACCAAACATAATAGGATTCACGTATCAAGTAAATATGAATTAATGTGCAATTTATTTTAATTATAATAAAATAATTATAATGCGGAAATATAAAGTAAATGACACCGTAAGATTTTGTTAACGAGGAAACCGCAAATGCAGAAAAACCCTGGGACATTGTCCAGAATTGAATACTCTCAGGATTAAGCCGCTATACAAAATAAACCAACTTTGTATAGTTGAGACCAAGCAACTAAACCTATAGTTCACCTAGTTTTTTCTGTATTCCCACGCCTCCAACCTGTAAACAAGTCACGTACTTGGACCATTTTTTTTTGTTCGTATTCCAAACATTAAAGGAACAACAAATCTTTTTGGTATCAACTCTCTTTAACCAAGTGATATGAGTTGCATAAAGGCTCTAAGGATTAAGCCGCTATATAAAATAAACCAACTTTGTATAGTTGAGACCAAGAAACTAAACCTATAGTTCACCTAGTTCTGTCTGTATTCCCATGCCTCCAACCTGTAAACAAGTCACGTACTTGGACCAATTCCTTTGGTTCATATTCCAAACATTAAAGGAACAACAAATCTTTTTGGTATCAACTCTCTTTAACCAAGTGATATGAGTTGCACAAAGGCTCTTATGTTTATCTTAACATAAACTCCTTTGTCAGGTTCCAAGATCTATCTTATGTTCAATCACCAAAAGTCAATCGGCAAGATTAAGCCAATCAATACCTCTAATCCCAAGGAAATGTATTGATGCCGATCTTCTCAACTATTATATTAAAATACCCAAAGGATAAATCAATTATAGTTGGATCCTCTGTTACCTAAACAAGTATTGTTCACACCAAAGATTATAAAACCAAGTCAAAAATCTTATATCTCTTCTTTGTCTTCAAATCTTCTTAGATCTTCAATAAACACCTGCACACAACTACTTGAATCTCTTGTGATCAATCACACACAGAACGGAGACTGTTAACAATGGATTATCACAAGATCATCTTTAGATCTAACAATAGTCTAAAGATCCCTGTCGAAACCTTGAATTAGTTTGAGTGAATCTTATATCAGAAGAGAAGATTCTCAAGCATAAATAAACTAGGTGAAATCAAAGTTCAACCACCGTTAGTCAATCAAATCAATATGAAAACTAAAGATAAACTGCAATATCTAGTTTCCCACCAACGGGTGGCGCTAAAGATTCTCAATACCAAAGAAGACTTTAAATTGAGCGGCCATAAGAGATTTCACCTAATTAGATTACTCTCCTCTCTGATAGGCGGCTTCACCAGTAACAGTACAACAAAGGAAGTTTATTTTCACGAAGGATTAGTTTGCTAGAAATGCAAACTCAAAGTATTTATAGACAAGGAAGTTTGGACACCGGGAATTTCCAAATCTGAAAATATTCTCAAGATATTTTTCCATATTAACCCAAATTCGGTTTTCATAATTCCTGTGAATGCACTGTCCAAATATAATGATCGAAATCTCCTTGGAAAATCTTTAACTAGAAAATGCACATTACTAATTCTTATTTTTCATATATAATTAAAAACCTTAATTAAAAGATTCTTAACTTATTTAAATTCGATCTTGGGATTTACATCCTTCTTAGATGTTAAGGAATATCTTTGAATAATAAAAGAATACACATTAATACGCGTGTTTAAAGTGTGTCGACATCTTACTCTTGCAAGTCCTTTTTCATACTTACTCACTTGAAACCGATTTACCACACTTCCAAATAAGTTTAGAATTGGTTCATATGACTTTCAAGAACTATGTGATTGATCAAGTAACACTCAATCACAATCCATGGGTGTAACGGTTCAACCAAAACAAGTTTAGGTTCTACCTCCATGTGAGTATTGTGCATAGTCACACTAGTTTACCAAAGATACGGATGACTAGGTACTAGGATCATTTCCCCACATATATTTGGTATCTAACTTATATGCACTGCACATGTCCATAGGATCGGTTCCCCCTTGACTAAAAACGTGTTGCACATGTTCATAGGATCGGTTCCCCTTTATTCTATAAACCTTGATACACCTCATACAAGGATCGGCCCCCCTTTGTGATGTACTGCACCTCTTCATAGGATCGGTTCCCCTTTCCCAAATTTGGTCAGACACTCACAAACCCGATCATACCCCAGGTGATTACTTAAGATCGGTTTCACTAATAAAAGTCATACCAATACATAAGTTAGGCCTCAAGTGAATAGTTTTACCAAGAACACAAACAAGACATGAGCGGTTATACTAATCACACATATTGGTCGTTCATAAGATTTGCAATGAAGAACACCCCCAATAACGCCTGGCGATTTCCTTTTCGGTTCACAACACATATCATGAAATTACTTCCTTAAAACACATGTAAAAAAAGTAGGAAATACCAATTGGTCCTAGGAATTATATATTATAGAGAGTCTAGTCCAATTGACCTAGCCCATTGTCTGTTTGGTCCTATTTGGTAATATAAATTATCATTTGGTCCTAAAAATTATCATTTGGTCCTACGCTGATGTCATGGATGATGTAAATGTCACCCTGTAGTGGCAGAAATACCCTTTTGGATAAGGACCATATATATAGTCAAAAGGCAGGAGAGAATAAATCATTCCCAGATTTACTTTCTCTCTCTATTTTTTATATCTAGAATTTCTCTCTCCTTTTTTTCTTCTTCTTTTTCCTCCTGTTAATGGCGGTTCCATTTTTTTTTTCTCTTTTTTTTTCCTGCTGCTGTAAACGATGGCGATGAAGGTGAAAATCAATTTATATATTAGATCGGTAGTTGTAGACGATGAATATGATGATGTTGGTACTATTGAATACGATTTTTTTAGGGTTTTTTCTCTTTTTCCTGCTACTGTTGACGATGAAGATGATGAAGAAGATGAAGATATGTCGTTGTTGCGGCTGTTAAAGATGAAGATGATGGTGTTAATCTTGATTTTAATGATGATTAAGAAGAAGATAAAGATGGTGGTGACGATGAGAACGAGTTTTTTTTTCTTGATTTTCTTGATTTTCTTGCTACTAGTATTGTTGAAGATGGTGGAGACGATGAAGATGATGAAGACGACGAAGATTTTTGTGATGAAGATACTGTTGGTGAAGATGAACTCGCGCTTTGTTGTTGAAGATAATGAAGAAGATGATGTTTTTTGTATGGAGTTCATTCCTGGAATGAAGTCTGTTTTTATATGGACTTCATTCCTGAAATGAAGTCTGTTTTATTTATGTTTTTATATGGACTTCATTCATGAAATGAAATCTGTTTTCTTTATGTTTTTATATGGACTTCATTCCTGGAATGAAGTCTGTTTCTATATGGACTTCATTCCTGGAATGAAGTCTGTTTTTTTAGGTTTTTATATGGACTTCATTCCCAGGAATGAAGTCTGTTTTTTTTAGCTTTTTGTATGGAGTTCATTCCTGGAAATGAAGTCTGTTTTTTTAGCTTTTTGTATGGACTTCATTCCTGGGAATGAAGTCTGTTTTTTTAGCTTTTTGTATGGAGTTCATTCCTGGGAATGAAGTCTGTTTTTTTAGCACGGAAGAAACTGCTGCAAAAAAATTTTTAACACGGAAGGGTATTTTTTTCTATTTAAATATTTTTAAATAATTATTTACCAAACAGTAAAGGCGTTTGACCAAAGGACTGAACATACATGGGCCCACCTAAAAAAGGACCAAAAGATATTTCTCCCGTAAAAAAATTGTTTCCTAGGATGAAATCCTCACCTCAAACCCATACATAATCACAATAGCATTCATATGATTATGTCGATGTATCATATATTTTAATGGTTAAGCAAGAAACTTCATATTGTATTCCTTAATACTATGTCTATCTAGAGTGTTCATGCTTCGCAGTTTTATGTTTTCAATATGCACGACTTGAAAGATACGCTAGGGAATGAAACAGTTCAAGTCAAATATCACTAACCTCAAGTGGAAGGATGATGTTGTGGTTGTAGATCCGTACTTCTTCACTTCTTTAAGTCTTCGCAATACTTGTAATGTCTCACCCTAATACTTTCAAGCTAACCTATACGAAGTTGACTATAGTACATTTAAATCAAGCGACTCTTAAATGAGTTTTGGCTCACTAAAATATGACAACCAAACTTGACATACCAATGCTTGGTGGGTTCAACCGAGCTATGCTCTAACACGGGGCATTATTAATTTAAAAAAAAAAACCTACCTCCTATTAATTCGAAAATCTTGTTTAAATAATTTTCCTAGACTTTAAGATGATATTAATAATAATCCATATATTTTTTACCCTAAAAACAATCCCAAAAATATAAATAAGATTTTTTTACCCTATATTTATTGGATATTTTTACCTAACAATCACGGATTAGATTTTTCAAGACGATACTACTAATTATCGACAGATTTTTTACCTTACAAACGATCTAAAAAATATATAAATTAGATTTTCTTTTACCTCATATACATATTTATTAGTTTTTTTTATCATAAATACTCGAAATTAATATAGTATATTCTTTCTAGATTTTTATCTTAAATATTCGAAATTAATAAAGTAATTTCTTGGAAAAATTCGACGGATATGATTTTATTTTGAATGTAAACTAGGTGTAATTATACGTGATAATTTTAGGTCGTCCAATCAAAGATCTTGGCCATCTAGCGGTCAGATAAGAGAAAGAATGAGAGTTGTTAATAAACCTGGCTTGATTGGGGTATACCCAGATTAATTGGGGTATGTCCAATTTCAAGGGGACATGGTGTGTCATTATTAAAAAGAGTGATTTTACTTTAATACCCTTTAATTAATTAAATCTTAAAAATAAACCCATTTCTTAATTTCATTAACCCTAAAATTAGAAAACTAAAAAACTCTTAATCTTCTCTTCTTCTTCTTCTTCATCTTCATCTTCCATCAACCAAAGCCATATAAAAATATTCAACTTTGATTTTCCAAAAAAATTGTTGGCTCTACCAGCGAAAAGAAGACTATAAATGATGTTTAAACTCAAACCCATCATTGTGTTGTGTGATTTGATTGTTATATTAGGTTAGAAATCGAAAATTCGGATTTCTGTGTTTTTGGTCGGCAAGGTCGTAACATGCATATCTTGCCGACTTTTCATAACAGCCATGGCGGCGACTGTAAATTTTTTCAACAGCCGGCAGGGTATTTTTTGAAGACCTTGTTGACCAAACGGCCGGCGGGGTATTTTCAATAGCCGGCGTGGTATTTTTCAACAGCCGGCGTGGGTTTTTTTGTAGACCTTGCCGACTAATATTTTTTCAATATCCATTTCATGTGTGTCAAAAAAAAATAAAGTCGGCATGTTCTTCATTTAAATAAATTGCCGGCCAAATATAGTCGGCAGAGTATTTTCAACAGCCGGTGGGTTTTTTTTTGTAGACCTTGCGGACTAATATTTTTCAATAGCCATCTCATGTGTGTCAAAAAAAATTAAGTCGGCATGTTATTCATTTAAATACATTACCGGCCAAAAAATGGTCGGCGTTTTCTTCATCCAAGGACCATGCCGGCTAAACCCGATCGGCATCTTATTCAAACGTATACCTTGCCGACCTATCACATTTTTGAAAACCAAACTTTTTGATCTTAATCAAACTCATAAGACGGATTAAATATTTAACCTACTGAATTTTCATTTTCAAAATTTTTATCTAAACTCAATTAATTTACCAAATCAGTTTTTTAGTGTTAATTAAACAAGGACATTTTTGCCATTTTGAAAATATTTGGTTAAGGGGTGACCTCTTTTGCTTCAAAATGACCCTATTTTGTCTCATTTGGTATACCCCAATTAATATGGGTATACCCCAATCAAGCCAGGTTAATAAACTCATCTGAGAAAATAGGGTGTGTATCGACCACCTACCCAATCTACACCGCGGGTTTCCCCATTAACGCACCACATTTCACTAAATTTCATATGAGGAACACAAATGGTTTTTTGTCTAAGCCAATAAGAGACCGTGGTTACGGTAACCATCCAATAGGAAAAAGAGTAATCTCCATCAGTGCTAGTTTTGTTTTGGAGTGAGGAATAGTAATAAGTTTTTAGGTTGTTGATTCTGGAGTGAAGGATGGTAATAAGTTTTTAGGTTGTTGATTTAACGTGTTTTACTTATTTGTAATGCCGTTTTTAAAGGACCTATTTATTTTCCATAGTATTTCAATCTGAAATCGAAAAATTTGTGTTTTTTTCATAACATATATGAATTTGACAATCTTCAAAGAGAAGTAAAAAGAACTTGAACATGTAATAATAGAAACGAGTTTATTATACTTATTATACTCATTGTATTAAAGACATAATACTAAAATGCGTGTACTGATAACCCCTACCGTAAACTCTTGCTATCTAGATTACTAACCATAACAATGATAATGCGGCTTGTAAACCATTTGTGGCTCTCCAATTTTCTTGTAACGTGCGCAATAGATGTTCGCCCACCTACAACAATTTTCTTCACTAAATATGGGAAGACCAATTAAAAGCGGATCGGGTTTCCAGTTAGCCCTGCACCTCGAGTAAATTTGTGGAATGCATCTTTGATATTTTATGTCAGTGGGATTAATTTGAGGGGATCCCGAAGAAGTAATGTGGTTACCATGAGATTGTACAAAAGTAGAGGCTAAAAAAAATCCATCAAGAACACCATCAACATGACCATTTTCATTGACATCATCTTCTTTGTTTAGTACTATATGACTCTGATTCTTCTTTGGCGTATTTTTGTTGTTGCTAAACTTTTCTTGCTTTGTTTGGTAGTAGTGGAAAATCAGTATTTATAGGTGCGCAAATGTTATAACTGACTCGGTGTTAATAAATAAGAAATTAATTTTAACCATAGAAACATATGCATTTAGTTTGGGATGAATGTTTTATGTTTTTTGCATTCACTTTAACTGCGGTTATTTTAAAAAATTTATTTTGACATTTGAAACCTCAGAAGTGCGAACAAAATGGAATATCTATAGGATCTAGTAATGGGACACATATTGTTACTCCAAGTTAAGTTTACGTTGTTCATTAGTTTTTTGGTTATATTACAATTCAAGTGAACCTTTGACCTAGGTGAGGCCAAGCTAGTTTAAGTTTTTGTTAATCAGCCCACTTTAGCACAATAATCCTCTCTGATGTTTGCCTGAAAAAAAAAGCACGCTGCAATACTTATTTTTTTCTTATTCTTGGTTTGGTTATAAATCCTAATTCTAGACCAGAATGGATGAGGGAGAACACCTTTAGCCTGAAAAAATGCTATTAAAACAAAAGCAATTACATCCAATAAAAGCATTTTTTATGATGTGTTTTTCTCATTTTTGTTATTGATATTATTATTACTGAAAAATACTATAATTTGGTTCGGAAATTCAGCAATTTTATTGGCCTCTCTATAGACGTGTAGCACATTCCAAGAAGGTTTAGACTTCCCAGTCATCAGACTATGGACAATTGCAGAGTCAGTTCTTATGTGCACACTACTAAGATTATTTTAAAAAAATCAACTTTAAACCAATTTCAACTGCCCGAAGCTCATTGGCCACATTAGTGGCAGGTACAACATTCCAATATGCAACACGTCAATATAGGAAATGCTCGCTAATTTGGATTACATATCCATACTAATTAAATTTTATCACTTCTTGATCCACTCGCTTATCCGTAGGTTGGTCGCGGGTGTGGAGGAACTGAATAATAAGCGGACAATATGAAACCTCGACACTTTATTAAAGAAGACTCACTAGCTAAGCAATTGATAAAACTAGAAATTGAGTTCGTTGCCCCCTTGACCTTCTAATTTAATTATACAGCGGAACCTTTCTAAAATAAAGAGAGTCATATAACTGACATCCCCGCCCCACAAATGACATGATGGTTCCTAATTATTGCCCCAAAACCACTATATCCATCCCTTCGAGGCCCATCAATATTTACCTGTCACCTCATTCTTAAAAAAAATAACCAAGAACAAGATATAACATGTTTATTCTTGTAACTGCGGTCAATCCCCTATACTTCTATAAAATTCCTAACAACAGACTTATCAAAATCTGAAAGTTTAGCAACAAAACACTTCAATCTGGTATCTGACACTATTAAATGGAAGTATATACGAGGCATTATTATTTATTTTTTAAAATCCACCTCCTATTAATTCGAAAATCTTGTTTAAATAATTTTCCTAGATTTTAAGATGATATTAATAATAATCCATATATAATTTTTACTCTAAATATTATCCCAAAAATATAAATAAGACTTTTTTACCCTATATTTATTGGATATTTTTACCTAACAATCACGGACTAGATTTTTCAAGACGATACTACTAAGGGATATTTAACATTTGGTACCCATCAAATGTCCAATACCTAGCTTTGGTACCCAATATTTGAAATATTAAGGGTTGGTACCTTGACTAGACGTTGACCGTCAAAGTCCAAGCTTGACCCAACTTTTTTTATTTA
This sequence comes from Papaver bracteatum, assembly GCA_023529315.1. Classification (NCBI taxonomy): domain Eukaryota; kingdom Viridiplantae; phylum Streptophyta; class Magnoliopsida; order Ranunculales; family Papaveraceae; genus Papaver; species Papaver bracteatum. The sequence goes on along the minus strand of JAJJWX010002376.1, from coordinate 1,276,701 downwards.
TTTATTATAAATAATAATATTATTTTTTTTACGCATTTAACCCTGTACTTTTAGTTAAGTTTTTTTTAGGGTTCCATTTCTTCATGTCTCAGAGTTAGTTTGGATTTAGTTCTTTCTTCCAACAATCCATTGTTGCTACTGCATCTTTGGGTTGCTGTTAATGAAACATTTATGTTCTTGGTGCCTCTCTTATTTTAAAATGATGCAAACGGAAACAGGTAATAGTCGTGTTGACTGTTTGTCGGAGTCTTTTCTCCATGGTTTTTTTTGGTGATGAGTCTGATGACATTTGGTCGTTCTTCTCTGGTTTGTGATGATAGCGGCTCGGTGATGGCGGTGATGTTTCTCTGCTCGGGAAGGAGTCTAATTCTTAGTTTCACTTCTATTGGCGCTCGACGCCGGCGGTGGTGTTGTTCCTACAGATAGATGATGGTAGTGGTGCTAGATTTGTTTTCGTTTTCAGTGATATGGGTGGTGGTGATTGAATCGTACATGGACTTAATTTGGGTTTCATTCAAACTTGGTTTTTCTAGAATTTTTAATTTGGAGCAGGGATGTTCATCAAAGTTAGTTCAATAATTTACGACAATATTCAATATTCAATTGGTATTATGAATTGAAGAGCTTCTGTTATTTAAGGAACAAATGGGGGAAGATATTTTTGGATCGTTGTTGTTATCAATGGTTTGAATTTACTACTTTTCTTAATAATCTAATGAGATGATTTGCTTTAGATTGATGGGAATGTTCAAATTCATGGTTCACACGGTTTCATCCTTTGTATTCAGTTTAAAAATTAATAGTTTCAACTCAAAGATCATTCCGTGAGATCTTGAATAGTTACGATGCTGTCTGCTTCTTCTTCCCGAAACAGTTCAAGACGATGGGAAGAAGACAATATTTTCTAGGGGTAAGTGTGTAAGTTCATATCACTTTTTAATTAAAATTACAGAAAATATTAAATAAAAAAGTCAAACCTGGACTTTGACAGTCAATGTCTAGTCAAGGTACCAACCCTTAATATATCAAATATTGGGTACCAAAGCTAGGCGTTGGACATTTGTTGGGTACCAAACGTTAAATAACCCTACTACTAATTATCGATAGATTTTTTTACCTTACAATTGATCCAAAAAAATATAAATTAGATTTTTTTTAACCTCATATACATATTTATTAGTTTTATTTTTTATTTTCTATCATAAATACTCGAAATTAATATAGTATTTTCTTTCTAGATTTTTATCTTAAATATTTGAAATTAATAAAGTAATTGTTTGGAAAAATTCGACGGATATGATTTTATTTTATTTTATTTTTAATGTAAACTGGGTGTAATTATACGTGATAATTTTAGGCCATCCAATCAAAGATCTTGGCCATCTAGCGGTCAAATAAAAGAAAGAATGAGAGTTGTTAATAAACTCATCTGAGGAAATTGGGTGTGTATCGACCACCTACCCAATCTACACCGCAGGTTTCCCCATCAAAGCACCACATATCACTAAATTTCATCTGAGGAACACAAATGGTTTTTTGTCTAAGCCAATAAGAGACTGTGGTTACGGTAACCATCTAATGGGAAAGAGAGTAAGCTCCATCAGTGCTAGTTTTATTCTGGAGTGAGGAATAGTAATAAGTTTTTAGGTTGTTGATTCTGGAGTGAAGGATGGTAATAAGTTTCTAGGTTGTTGATTTAACGTGTTTTACTTATTTGTAATGCCGTTTTTAAAGGACTTATTTATTTACCATAGTATTTCATTCTGAAATCGACAAATTTGTGTTTTTTTCATAACATATATGAATTTGACAATCTTCAAAGAGAAGTAAAAATAACTTCAACATGAAATAATCGAAACATGTTTATTATACTTATTATACTCATTGTATTAAAGACATAATACTAAAACGCGTGTACTGATATCCCCCACCGTAAACTCTTGTTATCTATATAACTAACCATAACAACGATACTGCAGCTTATAAACCATTTGTGGCTCTCCAATTTTCTTGTAACGTGCGCAATAGATGTTCGCCCACCTACCACAATTTTCTTCACTAAATATGGGAAGACCAATTAAAAGCGGATCGGGTTTCCAGTAAGCCCTGCACCTCGAGTAAAATTGTGGAATGAATCTTTGATATTTTATGTCAGTGAGATTAATTTGAGGGGATCCCGTAGAAGTAATTTGGTTACCATTAGATTGTACAAAATTAGTGAATAAAAAAAAGCCATCAAGAACACCGCCAACATGACCATTTTCATTGACATCATCTTCTTTGTTTAGTACTATATGACTCTGATTCTTATTTGGCTTATTTTTGTTGTTTCTAAACTTTTCTTGCTTTGTTTGGTTATAATAGAAAGTCAGTATTTTTAGGTGCGTAAATGTTATAACTGACCCAATTTTAATAAATAAGAAATTAATTTTAACCAAAGAAACATATGCATTTAGTTTGGAATGAATGTTTTATGTTTTTTGCATTCACTTTAACTGCGGTTATTTTAAATTTTTCGTTTTAACATTTGAAACCTCAGAAGTGCGAACAAAATGGAATATCTATAGGACCTGGTAATGGGACATATATTGTTACCCCATGTTAAGTGTACGTAGTTCATTAGTTTTTTAGTTATATTACAATTCAAGTGAACCTTTGAGCTAGGTTAGGCCAAGATTGTTTAAGGTCTTGTTAATCAACCCATTTTAGCACTATAATCCGCTCTGATGTTTTCCTGAAAAAACAAAGAACGCTACAATACTTAATTTTTTCTTATTCTTGGTTTGGTTATAAATCCTAATTCTAGCCCAGAATGGATGAGGGCGAACACCTTTAGCCTGAAAAAATGCTATTAAAACACAAGCAATTACATCCAATAAAAACATTTTTTATGATGTGTGCATGTGTTTTTCTCATTTTTGTTATTGATATTATTATTACTGAAAAAATACTATAATTTGGTTCGGAAATTCAGCAATTCTATTGGTCTCTCTATAGACGTGTAGAACATTTCAAGAAGGTTTAGACTTCCCAGTCATCAGACTATGGACAATTGCAAAGTCAGTTCTTATGTGCACATTACTAAGATTAATTAAAAAAAACCAACTTTAAACCAATTTCAACTCCCTGCAGCTCATTGGCCACATTAGTGGCAGGTACAACATTCCAATACGCAACATGTCAATATAGGAAATGCTCGATAGTTTGGATTAGATATCCATACTAATTAAATTTGATCACTTCTTGATCCACTCGCTTATCTATAGGTTGGTCGCGGGTGTGGAGGAACTGAACAATAAGAGCACAATATGAAACCTTGACACTTTATTAAAGAAGACTCACTAGCTAAGCACTTGATAAAACTAGAAATTGAGTTCGCTTCCCCTTGACCTTCTAATTTTATTATACATCGGAACATTTCTAAAATAAAAAGAGTCATATAACTGACAGCCCCGCCCCACAACAAGAAGTATGCCATGATGGTTCCTAATTAATCCCCCAAAACCACTATATACATCCCTTCGAGGCCCATCCATCCCTTCTAGGACCATCAATTTTCACATCTCACCTCATTCTTAAAACAAAATAACCATGAACAAGAGATAACATGTTTAGTCTTGTAACTTCGGTCAATCCCCTATACTTCTATATAATTCCAAATAGCAGACTTATCAAAATCTAAAAGTTTAGCAACAGAACACTTCAATCTGGTATCTGACACTATTAAAGGGAAGTATATACGAGGAATTATTAATTTAAAAAAAAAATCTACCTCCTATTAATTTGAAAATCTTGTTTATAAAATTTTCCTCGATTTTAAGATGATATTAATAATAATCCATATATTATTTTACCCCAAAAATATTAATCATATTTTTTTACCCAATATTTATTGGGTATTTTTACCTAACAATCACAGATTAGATTTTTCAAGACGATACTACTAATTATCGATAGACTTTTTACCTCACAAACGATCCAAAAAAATATAAATTAGATTTTTTTTTTACCTCATATACATATTTATTAGTTTTATTTTTATTTTTATCATAAATACTCGAAATTAGTATAGTATTTTCTTTCTAGATTTTTATCTTAAATATTCGAAATTAATAAAGTAATTGTTTGGAAAAATTCGACGGATATGATTTTATTTTATTTTAAATGTAAACTAGGTGTAATTATACGTGATAATTTGGGCCGTCCAATCAAAGATCTTGGCCATCTAGCGGTCAGATAAAAGAAAGAATGAGAGTTTTTAATAAACTCATCTGAGGAAATTGGGTGTGTATCGACCACCTACCCAATCTACACCACAGGTTTCCCCATCAACGCACCACATTTCACTAAATTTCATATGAGGAACACAAATGGTTTTTTTTCTAAGCCAATAAGAGACCGTGGTTACGGTAACCAGCCAATAGGAAAGAGAGTAAGCTCCATCGGCGCTAGTTTTGTTTTGGAGTGAGGAATAGTAATAATTTTTTAGGTTGTTGATTTTGGTGTGAAGGATGGCAATAATTTTTTAGGTTGTTAATTTAACGTGTTTTACTTAATTGTAATGACGTTTTTAATGGACTTATTTATTTTTCAAAGTATTTCAATCTGAAATCGACAAATTTGTGTTTTTTTCATAACATATATGAATTTGACAATCATTGAAGTAAAAAGAACTTCAACATGCAATAATCGAAACACGTTTATTATACTTATTATACTCATTGTATTAAAGACATAATACTAAAACGTGTGTACTGATATCCCCCGGTGTAAACTCTTGATATCTAGAGAACTAAACATATCAATGATACTGTAGCTTGCAATCCATTTGTGGCTCTCCACTTTTGTTGTAACGTGCGCAATAGATGTTCGCCAACCTACAACAATTTCCTTCACTAAAGATGGGAAGACCAATTAAAAGCGGATCGGGTTTCCAGTTAGCCCTGCACCTCGAGTAAATTTGTGGAATGCATATTTGATATTTTGTATCAGTGGGATTAATTTGAAGGGATCCCGTAGAAGTAATTTGGTTACCATGAGATTGTACAAAATTAGAGGATAAAACAAAAGCCATCAAGAACACCGTCAACATGACCATTTTCATTGACATCATCTACTTTCTTTAGTACTATATGACTCTGATTCTTCTTTGGCTTATTTTTGTTGTTGCTAAACTTTTCTTGTTTTGTTTGGTTATACTAGAAAATCAATATTTATAGGTGCGTAAATGTTATAAATGACTCAGTGTTAATAAATAAGAAATGAAGTTTAACCAAAGAAACATATGCATTTAGTTTGGGATGAATGTTTTATGCTTTTTACATTCACTCTAACTGCGGTTATTTTAAATTTTTTGTTTTGACATTTGAAACCTCGGAAGTGAGAACAAAATGGAATATCTATAGGACCTGGTAATGGGACACATATTGTTATGATGTGCACATGTGCTTTTCTCCTTTTTGTTATTGATATTATTATTACTGAAAAATAATATTTTTTGGTTCGGAAATTCAGCAATTCTATTGGTCTCTCTATAGAAGTGTAACACATTCCAAGAAGGTTTAGACTTCCTAGTCATCAGACTATGGACAATTGCAAAGTCAGTTCCTATGAGCACACTACTATGGTAAACCCACAAGTTGAACCATGTGGATGGCCAAACTGGTTTTTCCACTATGGTAAAGCACTTGCATTAGATAACTAAGCGCGCGACTGAGAGACAAGCGTTGTAGTTTGTAGGTAAAGCGCCGGCGTGGTTAGAACAAGTGCTGGAACTCAAAGCTTCAACGCGGCGCTTTAACATATGACGCTGGCGTTTGTAGCAAAAACGCCAACAGGTAGTTTTTAAATTTCAAAATTCACTTTTTACCTCTATAAATTACCATCAATTTCAAACAATTCACTCACACCAAAATTCACTTCTCTTGATTTTTCTCTCCTAAAATCTATTTCTCAATGGCTGAAAAGGCGATCACACTTTTTTGCAATGCAAAACTTGAAGCTGATGTTTCTAAGACATGTGGGAGTTTTAAAAATATTAAAAATTGTAAGAGGGAAGTGCATGTTTTTGAAGTTTCTCCAAGAAAATGTTCCGCTAAAAGGCAAAGAAGAGCTCCAGTTTTGAAAGTTAACAACAAAAAATTCAAAAACAAAGGAGAAACTGTCAAAGAGCGCGTTGAATGGAAGATACGTCAAATGAAGATAAACAGGAGGCCAAAACTTGTACTTGATTTTTATTGAAGTTGTTTACGTTAGTACGTTTTATTATTGCCTAAGTTTATATCTTGTAAAAGAATTGGCATCAATGAATGAAAATATTTAGATTTTAAAATAGAGATTTTCACTTCAGATTAAGAGAAATTTATTACAATTTAAACTTGCAAATAACATCAAACTACATTTTAATTAACCTCAACAAAAACATCAAACTACATAAAATACAGCGTACATTCTCTTTGTAGAGTTCATAACATTCAAAATGCTTAAACTCTCTTCCGCTTTCTTCAGTAAACTTGGTCTGAGCGATGGTTTTCTGTAAAATAGAGAAACAAAAAGTTCAGATATTTATGATGGAGTTGATCAGTGAGGACAAAGGTAAGATACTCACCAATTCTTCGTTAGATAATCCAGAATACCTACAGTGAATAATCCACAAAATTTTTGTATAATATTTGACTTCCTTAGTGGTGAATGAAATTCTTAATTCTAGGCTCTTATTTTTTCTTATGTATTCGTTCCACAATGCTACAAAATTTGCCAATACTCTTTCCCAGAAATATTCATTGTTCATTGGTCTCGTAATATGATGTAACCAACATTGAACAAGAGTAACATCTTCTTCCATTGTAAAGACCGGTAGATGCATTCGAGTGCAGTAACGATGTGCTTGAGATGGACCATCTTTAAAAAAAAATTAAACACGCTTCATAACGAAAAGGTTTACCGTGAGCTTTATCCCAATTATCAAGAGTTGTTTGGATCACTTCATCTTCAGTTACACCGATGAACTTTTCTCGATAAATTTACATTACCAGAGGAAGAAATGGCTAGAATGCAAGCCTAATAGATTGAAAACGAGAACGCAATCGACGAGCATCTCGGTTTCCTGGGTTTCCCGTCAATGAGACGAACATTGAAAGAACATTCTCCCAATTATCCACAGTGTCTTGAAAGCCCATACCAGTGATTACCCTATGAAAAAAATATGCTTTGCATATAGTTATATCCTCTTCTCCTGTAAACTTAGGACCACGATTTCTATCAAACATTTCCGGAGAGTTAGAGATATTAAGAGTTTAAGGGGGAAAAAAAGGATGTGATTTTTTGAGATGAGAAGAATGAAATTTATGGATTGAGAAGGAAAATCAAGCCATTGGAAATTTAGCCATTGGCGTTTGTAGTATAAATGCGCGGCTTTCCTTTGAGCGCCCGTTTGAATTACAGTTAACGTTGGTAGTAAAACCGCCCGTTTGAATTACCAAGGCGTATGTTTTTGTTATAAATACGACACTAAGGGTGGCCTCTCAACCAAACTAACAGATTTATTTCTCCTCATCGACCATGTTTTTTAAAAGACAAGCGAAGAAAATATTATGTGTCGAAGCAAAAGTGGTTTGTCCATTATGTTTCATGGATAACCACAATCTTAAGAAATACCCTTGGATGTATTCAAAGTGTCCGCAGGAAGGTTGTTCGCGTATCATAATGGTGATTGAAGCACAACCGAAAAGTCTCAGGTATTTGCAATGTCAAGATCCCAACTGTCCAGAGGAACCACATATGCTGGATGATGCTATGAAGATTAAAAAAGAAGAAGAAGAAAAGATTGAAACACTCTACAAAAACTTCAAACTTAAAGACATATTGAAGAAAGAGTTATTACACTGCAAGCATTGTGGATATGAAGATCACGAATATAAAATTATCCATAGAGAATCAGTGGATGCTCAAATCCCAATTGCAAGACTTTTATGCATTTGCGGACTTCTTATGAAGAAGACACATATGGAAGGAATTTCTGGGAATGTCCTAAGTGTTTTTTGGTGGAGTGGGATGATTGAAGTTGAAGGAAAAATTGATTCACTATGGTATTATGTTATTTAGTTTCCTGTTTATTTTGTGTTATTACGATTATTATCTAAAACCATCAATATCATAAGTAATTTAAATTTTTCCTCGATTAAACATTGCACCATCCATTTCATAAATAAAAACATACTGCATTGAACAACCACATCATGCATGAGAATAAAAGAAATACATTAAATTAAAAACTAATACATAAGCGTCAAATTTCTGTAGGTGGTGGAATTCCTAGGGAGATGTAGGGATCGTATCTGTTGAGTACCTTAAGAATGTTAAAACAAACATGGAAGTCTAAAGGACGACCGCAGTGAGATGCTTGCCACATCGCTAGATTCCTGGGCAACACTTCATGTTCGGCTTCACCGTTGAGATTTTTTGGGCGATTCGTCGTTAGTTGGGAGACGAACTCCGATACATTCATACTAATTACACTAAAACTATACTGCAATCCATGAGAATCACGCCCATGGATGTTCCCAGTTTCAGCGGTGAACATTATGTAAACTTTCTCCCACAAAGTCAACATCGAATTGGCTACATTACTCATGACAGCATCTTCTGTGTGAAAAACAAAGGCTCTACGAATAGCTAAATCCTCTTGTTTGGTGAATCTAACATCACGAACTCTGGGAGGCATTTGTGTAGATGATTTGAGAGTGAAGTGTAATACCCTGTATTTTTAGCTACTATTTCGGGTCGGGTTATACCCGAATTAGTTAACCTTGTGGCTTAGGTTGTTGTTCCTTATCCTTAGCCTAGGTGGATGGATTGAACTAGAAAGGCTACAAGTTAGGGTGGAAATAAAATAATCAATAATAAATATAATTAAGGAAAAATGAAAAGATAAATGATAAATAAAATAGTTAGGTTTTCTATTGATGTAAATGGAAGTAATTTTAGAAGTTGGAAAACAAAGGCTAGTAGAAAAAGAAGGAGATGGAGGTAGAGATTTTTGGAGAATAAGGATAAAGAAAATCAAGAGGAGTTTGTATTTTTAGAATGTGAAACCCTTTCTCTTTTTTTGTTTATTTCATATGCCTTTGTATTTTTAGGTTTCTGCAATTTCATTGAATAAATATATGTCTCTTATTTATTATCAGGCTTCTCCTATTGATTTATAACATTATTAGGTATCTCTTGTTAAAATTTGAGAATTTTCCTACGCAAATTCACCGTTGAATGTTCCTTGTAATTTGAATCTGAAATTCTGGATAGTTTCGTTTTGATGTGTTGTTGATGTTCTTAGGCAGTCTTAATGATATTAAAATTATCTTAGATCTTAAAAAAAATATTAGATAATGTATTATCTTTCATTGTGCTTTGGGTTTGCTTAATTTGAGATTAATATGAAGTTTTTGTGAATAGTTTGGTAAAATGATTTTGTCTGCCTAAGAATTGTGATGCGGTTGTAAAAATCAATATATTTTGATTGAGCCGTTAGTTTCATGTGAAATTTGGATTTGTTATACATTATGGTGTCAGAAATGTTCACTAAACTTTTGAGATAGATAGGACAAAGTTATCATTACGAAACCTATAACGTAAAATTATGCAGTTAGTGTGTTTGCTTAAATGGTTGAAAGAATTACATAGTTAGTTGGGTTGTGAACTTTTGACTTGTTGATAAAGTGGATGGGAATGTATATTGTATGATACTAGGTCTTAACCCGTGCCGTAACGGCATGGGCATAATTTTTATTTAGTTATGAATTTTCCGACATATGAATATCAAATATAATGTGTATTAATATCAAGTTTACCCTTCTTATCGTTGCAAAAGTAAAGGGAAACCCGATAGATATTTTTATTCTTCAATTCACATCCTTTCTAGCATTTTCCGCCTTGACATCCTCCCATACTATGTCTCTCCTTTTTAGAGTTGTATCCTCAAGCCAACAATGAAATTATATCGAAACTAATTTTTACATATTTTGTCCCAAAAAAATCTATATTATTCGATATGTTTTTTAGTTTAAAAAGATATCTTATCGATCTTTTGAAATGGTATTACCTTTTTGCATCTTTCTTATATTTAGTGAATGGTGTTAGGATGTTCATGGAAAATAGGAACCTACTATGGGCCCGACAACATAGTACCGATCATGTCCCTACTTGGCCACCCTGGGATAAGAGGTGTGTGGTTTTAATCTAAAAGGCCACAACGCTACGTAAGGAGATGCCCAAGTTTATTAAGCTCAACATGTACTCCTCTTTCTTCCATGTGGGACTATCCCTAGCTATAATTAAGTGGTTTATCATGCCACATACTCCAACAATCTCCACCTTGACGATATTAAACCACTTCACCAGTCCAATCAGACTTTACCATATGATTACCATTTGTATATGCTACCCATCGATCGGGATTATTGTCATTATGCGCCCTACAATACTACTTCACCTTGAGTTAATGAGAAGGAAAGTACCAACTCCATCTTGAGCATTTTCTTGCCCACATAGAACCCTACTACTTGAGAGTTAATGTGTGAGACACTAACTCCACCTTGAGCTCCAGTTCAACCTTGAGCATTTCCTTTCTGATCTAGAACCCTGGTCCACCTGAGTTAATGAGTGAGACACTAACTCCACCTTGAGCTCCAGTTGAACTTTGGGCCTTGCCTTCTTCACCTTGAGTCTGATTTCACTTGCGCCCTAAACCGGGTGACATCCACAACAACTTCAACGTTCGAACAGTAGCCCCAACCACCGGTTCTGATACCAATTATTAGGATCTTCATGGACCATCAGACACTACTCAGAGCCCAACCACATAACACCAAACCCCACTTGACCACCTTGGTATAAGAGGTGTGGGGTTTTTAACTAAAAAGCCTCGGTGCTATGTATGGAGAAGTCCAAGCTTATTGTATGTTCTTACTATTTCAATGATGATGACATACTTAAAATCTAATTCATTCACTTAACATATTATACTTTAAAATGTTAAGTCATTTCCGATGGTAATCATTTTACCCACATACGATGTAGTTCTAGTTTTTCAAAATTCCCATAAATATTATGTACGCAATTCAATTTGGCAGGAAGAGTTCACCGAATGGAATATAGGTAATGGCTTGTACTTTCGTAACATTGTGGCCTTTTCAACATAGTTGGATCCAGAGTTGGTAAAAATCCCTGAATTTGTGGGTTCTCGGGCGAGAGTAATCTAGGTATGGGCTACCTCCCAGAAAACTGCTAATGGATGTCCACATAAGTTTTAGTTGGAAATCCCACGCTATCGGATAACCACAATGACTAAGTAGGAACAGTATTGTCAAAGATCAGGTCCTTAAAAATGGTATTAGAGTCAACCACGGGTTACATGTCGAGGGTGAAAGAGTATGCTTGACGGATTGAACATATTCCAGAGTCTCATGAGTGAGAAAAAATGCCAGAGTCTATAATTGAACATATTTCGTACCAGATGACGGCTCCAAATTAAGTTGGAATAGAGGTAATGGTTTGTCATTTGCTAACACCGAGACCTTTTCAGCATAATTGGCTTCGTAGTTGGCAAAACATATTTATAGTTAAGCATGCTCGGTATTGAGTAATATTGGGATGGGTGACCTCTTAGGAAGCTGCTGCTAGATGAACGCAACGGTTACCATTGAAAACTCAATACTATCAGATGAACGCAGTGGTTTAGTAAGGACATTATCGATAGAAGGCAGGCCATTACATTCTACGACATTATGCCTCCAAATGTGAGGTTATTTGTTGCATAAAAATAATAAAATCATGATAAGTTAGTAAGTCAAATCATTAAGTAATTAACCTAATAACAATAAGCTCTACTAAAAATAAACTCTGCTATCCATCATCATTGAATAAAAATAACGTTAAACCATTTATCAAGAAATATGAGAGGCGATGTGAAATTACTCACTTAGTGTTTATTAAAGATTTCGGGCACCAATACTTGCCACCGTCATTATGGTCCACTTATATAATTGTTAGCCAATTTAACTAAGTCAGGTGCTGCTTTTTTTCATTCAAAAAAAGTATTTTGAAAACATTTTGATAGCAATATTTTTTCATCTTAGTGTTTATTAAAGATTTCATAAAGTGTACACTTCCAAAATTTATTAATTTGTAAAGTGGGGAGAAGGAGCTTTTAAAAGCTTCAAAAGCAAAAGCTATAGTCCACCCTAGCTTCATATTTTATTTTCCAATTATATCCCATTTTGTTTATAACTGACAACAATTATCCTTGAATCTATATATAATCACCAATTTTTATTTTTTATATTTTATATTCTTTAAAGATAATTATTTTTTATATTCAAACTACATTTTATGTTATATCACTAAAATATACTTTTATTTTCAACGATAAATATTAAGAGATTATGGATTTTTAAAAAGTGGTTTAGAATAATAATACATTTTAGTAATAATACTAATTAGTAAATTTAATATTACATGTGTACGTACTCTAATAGTAGAAAATTTACTTTACACACTATAACATAGAATAGACAATTTTCATAAATATGTCTGCTTTTATCATTTTCTCACTAACTATAGTTGAACATGATATTTTCAGAGATATGTCTGTTTTTTAAAATAGTTTTAGCTTTAGTTTATAATCTGCAACCGTTTAATTGTTTTTTTTATAAAGCTCGGCACAATAACTTACATCGGCAACCAATCGTTTTTTTTACATAGCTCCGCACAATAACGTACATCGGAAAAGAACTTTTGTAAAGCTCGCAGCAATACCAAACTAATTCTAAGTATTAGTTAATAAAAATATACTTTTATTATCATCATTGGTAGAATAATTTATATATTATGTTTTTTAGTTTGATATTTAATTAATAGACTATTTATTATGAAGAATTATGGAACCTTAATGACATGATAACTTTTGTCCATTAGATGCATTTCTAATCTCAATCAAAACCATCACCTATGACAAACGATTACCTCCCTAGATTTATCTCTTGTGAGGAAAAATTTGAACCGCCACTTACATAAGCAAAGTTATCCAAAGTGTGCTTTATATTCTTGATGATAATAATAATAAAGTGAAGTAACAAAGTATTAGTATTGATTTTTCTTAATGGGATTGCATAAACAAAACATAAAGTGTTCCATTATATGAGTTACCGGAAGATCCAGGTCTCTTGTACTTGTTCCTTAGATTAGTGGTCATTTATGTGTTTATAGGGCTTAACCCGTGCCGCAACTAATATCTACTGATATTATTAGATTAGTGATTCATTGGACCTTCGCCACCGCTTCCACAACCTACTATCGCAACTAATATCTATTGATATTTTTTCTTTTTTTATCAAAATTATTTATTAATAGAAGAAAACAAATTTATTAATTTGACTAAGAGAAATTTTATAGTGGAATAAATTAATAAATTATTTATTATGAGCAATTAGTGAACAAACATTATTATGAGAAATTAATAAATCATTTAATATCAATTAGTGGGGAACACTAATTATTTAGATATTTATTATATTAATCATTTACTATATTTATTATATTAGATTTCCATTAATGGGTCATTAAATGTTAGTTTTATGGGACAAATTACAACCATAGATTTATCAATTGGGATATGAAATCTTGGCCATCACTTACACGTGCGAGATGAGGGTGTGGTCTGCACAACCACGACCGTAGATTTATCTTTGCCCAGAATAAATCCTAGCCACCACTCAGATAGGCTAAGTTATCCAAACTGTGCTTTATAAGGGAGACGGGTGATCGAACAGTCATGATCATATTGTCTTATACATTCCGGTATCATTCTCGAAATATTTGGTTTTTGTCCTTATCAATCGTGCTAAAAACAACCAATTACATCTTTCACAATACAATGTTGCATGTTTTGTGAAGATTATTTTTTTACTTGGTCAATAAAACTCACTAAAAAAAAACTATTATTATACACTTCTATTACCAACTCCCACCACCATAAAAATCATCCACCGCCACTATTTCTTCCACCAATAGTAATGTTCCTGCCTCCACCATTCACAAACACCCGCCACTGCTTATACTAACCCTACTTCCACTACCACCATTAGAATTAATATCGTTTTTAGTAAAATTATTTATTAATAAAATTATGTATTTATGTTAGATTATTAAAGGGACATTTATAATAGAAATTTAATTAATCATTATGAACAATCAATGAGACACCAATTAATAAAACATTTAAAAATGGTTAAGTTTAACAAACACAAATCCTTGACATAAGCAAATCGATAATAAATAATTTCATATGTTTTGATCTTGATTTGTTTCGTTCAAATTACATAACATGGAAATTGATTGCACCAATTTTTTAAAATGGACTCATTAGAATGATCAACCACGCAAATCGATAATAAATAATTTAAAACCATATGAATCCACTTTTGATCTTGATTTGTTTCTCTAACCCCTTAAATTTTTAAGAACTATTTTTTTTAGTTATTTTATAAATAACATATATTTATGGAAATTTATTGTTTCTTTTAAAAAAAAATAGGCCTCCTCAAAATAAATTTTTTAAAATGGACATGTGTTTTATCGATTTTATTTTAACATTAGAATGATCAACCACGTTTTATACTTTATAATATAACGTTACACATTTTTTGGCGTTACGAAATTAGTATAATATGTTTTTGTTCACCAATACCCGCCACCACCATAAAACCATATGAATCCACTTTTTATCCACCACCACCTAGTGGCGGAGCCAAGGGTTGACTAACCTGGCTCTAACCCCTTAAATTTTTAAGAACTACATAATTTTTTTAGTTTATATTTTATAAATATTACTTTGTCCATATATATTTATGGTTTAGCCTACCAAAGTTTACATGTTTCTTTTAAAAAAAAATAGGCCTCCTCAATGTCAATTTTTGACTCTACCACTGCCACCATCACTGCCGCCCATCCCATGTAGGTTGTTGGACGCAATTCTAATTTTCAATCACAAATGCCATTATGAGGTTTAGATTGAACAAAATTTTGTCAATTGATTAGTTTCATTAATTTTTTTCCGTGTATATTTTTTTGTGTGTATTGCAATCAATTTTATTTTAACATTAAAAAATCATGATTTATACGATATAGTACCAAAGATAACAGGGGTACAATTTGGGTGATCCAACTACGATCATGAAAATATTGTCTTGTATGATATCGTCCCTGAAATATATGGTACCTTCCTTTATCAAATGTGTAAAAAACAACCAACCACATCTTCCACACTACGATGTTATCGATGTTGTAACGACAAACATAAAATTAATATTGTCCATCACTACTCACCAGCATTCACTATCACTACTTCTTCCACCACAAACCAGGGGCGGAGCCAGGATTTTGAGGAGAGAGGGAGAAAAAAATTCTTGGCAAGCTGGATACATGTGAAAAATGGACTTTTTATCCCATTTTGCGATAAAAGAACAAAAATAAATATATATAATTGTGCTTGGCTCCATCCTTAACCACCACTAATATTTCGGCCTCCACCTCTTCTACTACTCATTGTCGCAGAAACTGTCTATTGATATTATTTATCAAAATTACTTATAAATAGAAATAAATATTATAATTAATTAAGAAACATTTATGATTAAAAAATAATTAGTCATTTATTATGAGCAATTAGTGAAACACTAATTAATAAAACACTTTATAATGAATAGATTATTTATTAAGTGCAATTAGTGAAACACTAATTAATAGACCAATTATGGTATTTAAGTTGAACAAACCACCACTGTTGATTTATCTTTTCTATCAATTCCAACCAAGGTGGAACACTGGTTAAAGACCACTATTATGACACAATAGGTCATGATTTCGAACCTCCCCGTTATAATTTTTGAAATTCCATATCTTGACTTGAGTATTCATTTTTGATTCATAATATTGGAATTAATGCCACACGTACGACTTGTAGGGTGTGGCAGGGAGAACCACAACCTTTGATTTATCTTTCCCACTGACAAATCCTGACCACCACTAACACAGGAAAACACTTTATAATGAATAGATTATTTATTATGTGCAATTAGTGAAACACTAATTAATAGACCAATTATGTTATTTAAGTTGAACAAACCACCACTGTTGATTTATCTTTTCTATCAATTCCAACCAAGGTGGAACACTGGTTAAAGACCACTATTATGACACAATAGGTCATGAGTTCGAACCTCCCCGTTATAATTTTTGAAATTTCATATCTTGACTTGAGTATTCATTTTTCATTCATAATATTGGAATTAACGCCACACGTGTGACTTGTAGGGTGTGGCAGGGAGAACCACAACCTTTGATTTAACTTTCCCACTGACAAATCCTGACCACCACTAACACAGGAAAACTTAGCCTAGCTTTGTTTTGTATTCTTGAAAATTATCTTATAAATAATTGGATATGCTTGTTTGGATGGCAGTGCCCGTACCGAGGATACACGGATAGGTGGGGCACGACCCAAGGATAACTCGTGCTACGGTAGTGTGAAATTATAAATGAATGAAAATATTTATTTGAATGGCGGTGCCCGTACCGAGGATACACGGATAGGTGGGGCACGACCCAAGGATACTCGTGCTACGGTAGTTTGAATTTATAAATAAATGTATATATTTGTTTGAATGGCGGTGCCCGTATCGAGGATACACGGATAAGTGGGGCACGACCCAAGGATACTCGTGCAAGTGAGGTTGGCGGTCCTGTGCCGAGGATACACGAATAGGCGGGGCACGAACCGAGGATACTCGTGCATTTTAAGAGGATTTGATAGATTATGAGTTTAGTTGGTGAATATATACATAATTAAATCCTTGAAGTTATACCATATATTGTTGTTGTGCGTATTCTCTTTGATTGGTTGACATGTTTTCTTATATTTTGAGAAAGGGAATGCATTTTATTGAGCTGTGATATCATCCCAATTGACAATCCTTGCAGATTCATGGAAGTTGGAAGTGGAAGCTAAAAATGAGTAGATTATGGATTGCATTGTTCTCTTGTATTGTTTGAAGTGTAAATTGAAGTAAAATAATTGTTTAGTTGAAAATGTTTTGAACGATGTTTAATGTATTTGTATGCTTCAATTCATGTATAAAAGTTTCAATTATGTTTAGTATAAAAGTAAATTAGCAAAGATAAATATATGCATAAGTCTGGTTCCGACCCGTAACGTTTTGAGTTCGGATCACCATACGGGTTTGACCCTGATCCGGAAATCGGGGTGCTACATGAAGAATGTGTAGAATGTGTGAATGTGGAGTTGAAATGAGGAGTATTTATAGAACTCAAAAATTATAGCCGTTAGATCACAAGAGTTTCTAGCCGCCCAGATTCAGTCGTTGGCGATTCTATGACAAAATCGCGCTGGGAGAATGAGCTCTGGAGATTTAGTATAGAACACGCGCTTCCCAGGAAAGCGCCAGCGCTTGTGTCTCCAACGCCATCGTTTGAGGCAAGCTCGCCCATCCTATCATCAAACGTTCTCTACATCATCCAATTCAATGAATTTGATCATCCATTTTTCATGTTTGTTGAGTACATAGTGGGAACAAACTATAGGAACTGCTCTTAGGTGAATGTGAGAAAAATATCTTCAAAGCAAGAAATCTTATCTGGTTTGGTAACTTAGACTAGAAGTAAACATACTGTTAGGAGTTCAGTTGTCATTTTTACTGAAGGAGTGCATCCAGGAGAACATAATTGATTGGACATTGATTAACCATTGCTTCTTATCCGTATTTTATCAGATTTAAGTATGTGTTAGTAAGTTAGCATATTCTGATTTAGTCTTTATTTGAAGTACGTGTGGGTCATGATATTTGGGAATCAGTACTATTTAACGTGGTTTTCTAATTTTGTAACAGAAATGACATGTTGACTGAGGAAAGCATCCCGATTTTTATCCCGCGTGTAATACAAATAAAACTCACATATGCCCCAGTACCTATCCAGATGTTGAGAAGCCTGTATCTTTACCGTTAATTTCTCTATCGGGGTTTTTTGCGGGATATTTTTTTGGTATGTCTAGTACTTCCCAATTTTGTAATACCTCTACTAATGAAAACTCAGTACCTGAATAGTTTTTCCATAACTCAGTACGTTAATAGTTTTTCCATAATATTTGCATCTTGTGTTCTCTTTATAACATATGATTTTGATAAGCTTCAAAGAAGTGATAAAACTCCATATAGCTTGAGAACTTACCATATCAGTATTGCTGTGCTTGCAGTCCATTTGTTTGCTCTCTAATTTTTTTATAAGGTTCCAACGCATGTTCCCCATATATAACAATTTTCGTGACTGATCCGGAAGCCCAATTAAAAGCAGATCGCGTTTCTCTTTAGCCCTGGCCCCTACACCTCGAGTATATTTGCGGAATACATTTTTGATTTTTTTGTATGAGTTGGATTATTTTGTGGGGAGCATGCGATTACCATGAGATTGTAGAAAAATTGGAAGATAAGACAACAACAATCAAAAACATCGTCAACATGACAACGTGACTAGGCCTGCATATAACTGAACCGATAACACGGTTTTAATTTTGTTAACCATTAGATCTTTGTCAACGGTTTTATCGTAACCTAACCGCATCATCTATAACCGATAATCCAAAACGGACCACTTCATTTCTTCTCCATATTTCTTCCCAACTAATACAAAAATCCTCTACAATATACAAAAACCCCTAAAACAATTTACTCATCCAAACATATCTGAAACTCAATAATCGAATACAAACCCTAAAAATAAACCCAAAATTGAACAAATATATAAAGTCCTCAAAACATAATCCAACAATCAAACAAACAAAGTTTTTCCACCAATTTTGTTAACCATTAGATCTTTGGTGCGGTCAACGGTTTTACCCATAACCGCAACCTAACCGAACCGAAAACCCGATCATCTATAACCACTCATGTAATTATATCATGGCCATCCATCTCAATATATATTACATAAACCCTAAACATATGACCACTTCATTTTCTTCTCCATATTTCTTCCCAGCAGCAGCGGCTCTTCCCTTTCCACCACCATCACCTATATCACGATCACCACAATCACCACCTTTCCCCATCACAATTTCTTTTCTTCGCCAGTGATTCAATAATCATCTTCAACAAACAAATCTTCAACTTCAAATCAGTTATGGAATATGATGAAACCTAGCTTTATATATGAATTTAATCATATTCTTCTTCTCGTTTTGATATATGAATCATAGCTATCATATGGGAAACCATACGTATTTGATTTTTAGTTAAACAACAGATGAATCATATTCTTCTTCTTCTCATTTTGAAATCTTTTTATATTTATTAGTGTTTTCATATGAAACAACAAATAATCATATGGGTTTTCATGTAAATCATGTCTCTTTGTTTAAAATTAATATTCTGTTTTAATTTATATAAATCATAGATGGTGTGGTCATACCAATAAAGAACATGGGAAAGTGGTTTGACTTATGGGTTTGTGTTAGAATTGAATCTGCAGGAATTGGGGAACTTCACAGGATGATTCATTGACGCAGAATGATACCACCAAGTTGTGCAGAAAAGTTGTTTGAGAAAACGCCTGAAAAATCATTTCTTCTAAATTGTTGTTGTTTGTTATTCATTGTAATCTTGATTCAACCGATGACTATAATTATTGAATTGAATTGTATTCTTGATTCATTATAGATTTAATGGTAAGTTTCATTTTATTTATTTTTTGATTAATTTTATGAATCGGTGAAAACCGATTAAAAGCCGTAACCGATTAAGTCAACGCGGATCGGTTTATAACCAAACCGATTCCAACACAGTTCGGTTACGGTTTTTAAAGTGGAAACCGTATTATACACGGTTAGGTGAACGGTTTTACTCATAACCGCATCGAACCGCACCATGTGCAGCCTTAAACATGACCATTATTAACGTAGACAATATGTATTTATAGGTGCATAATCAAACTCATCCTTAAAAAATATTAAGAAATTAATTTAAACTAAAGAAACATATGCATTTAATTTACAGTATTCTTTCTTCTTCTGGTTTTTTTTTTTTTTGAATTGGGGCGACCGAAGGAAGTCCGTTTATACGTTCACTAGGGGAGCCAAAATGTAGTTCTTTGTAACGTTTTTTTTACGGTTTTCATTGTCAAAATTGGAAGGCAATTGGTGTTTTTTCCCCGAAATTGGGTCGGCAATTGGAAAGTCATAATCCTCGACTGCAACTAGGCGCAATCAAAACGATTGAATGTCGAATCGAATGACGGGAATGTCGTCCCAAAAATGGCAAAAATACCGTCACCTATACTTCCAATTTTAATCCTGGCGGTTGCCCGATCTAAAGTTGTTGGTATTACAGAAACTGTTACAAAAGTGTTACACTATTAATGTTACACAAATATCACGCTTATAAATGTTAGTAAATAACCGCACAGAATTTGTTACAAATTGCGTCACAAAAACTATCCCCCTACTTTGGTCGTCCCTTCACTGCTGAAGCAGTCATCTAGTTTACTCCATGATCCTGTTATTGGGGCTGAAAGGGGTAGTTTTTGGGCTACCTAAAGGAAAAAAAGGGGGTTATTAAATAGTATTAAAACCCCTTAACCAATTAATTTTGGTAATGACTAATATGCTCTTCATTAGTACTAATATGAATGATTGAGTACAGTAATTAAAGATTAGTGATTATACTAACTTAATGATTTGATTTATATTTTGAAAATCATTTTTTTATTGATTTAGAGAAGAAGGATGATTTGTTGGATTTAAAAAAAAAAAAAAAAAACCTAGAAGAATACGAGATACATATGCTCTACGAAGAAATATATGCTCAAAATAGTCGAGACTCCCATTACAATTTGAGCAGTGTTGTCCCGCGTAGCTGCGCACGACGTCAACATACACAAGAAGCTAACTCACCTTTGGATATTATCATATACGGTTATATTAAATACAGTTTATCTTCCCTAAAAAACAACATCTAGCAAACTCTTAATATTTGAAATAGGTCCCCAGAGTTTATTTTCCTTTCTTATAGTTTTCTGAACAGAAAAAATCATCTCTTTCTTCTTCTTCTCCTCTAATTAACTTTTTTTTCTTTATTATTTTGTTTGAATTTCTTTGTTTGACGATGTTGAACATACACTTTGTCTCCCGAAATACGATTAACCTAGAGAAGCAATTACAGTTTTTTTCATTCAACTGTTATCATCTCACTGACTACATATATACATTATGACATGGACTTACAATATATGATCAAAAATAAGCAAACATAAATAGTAACTCAGTAAGAGTACATTTCTATTCTTTCATTGAGATAATAAGATTGATACAGAATTGAAGTTGAAATTTAACATGATTTTTGAACTAAAAACCCACTAATTGAAAGAACGCGTAATTGGGGGATATGAATTACTTCCCCCAACCAAAGGTGGCTGTTAAGGGGTGTTTTTTGGGTGCAAAAATACTAAAACACCCTTAGATTAATAAAAAACTTTATGAAATGATTGTTATGCCCTTTCCTCTAAAACATAAAATTCAAATAACCAAATTCATATATCCCCCAATTCCATTTGTACCGGCACAGTTAGGGTTAGGTTTTGAATTTTTTTTTCCTTCATCTTCTTCCTCCTCGTTCATTCTTCATCGACGATTAATCGTTGGATCAAAATTTTCTTTGTTGACTAACCTACCATAACCATGCCTCCACGAAAGAAATCAAAAGCAAAACGGAACACTAAATCGATTGCTCAACAAACACATGAAAAAACAATCAAGAACATTGCTCACCAACTAGAAGAGGACGCAGCAGCGATCTCGGATGATCAACCACTCATGGATTCTCTGAGAAGGTAAGTGATTTTTGAACTCATTTATGATTGTTTGAATCGATTTGTAGCCATGGGTTTAGGTTAGAATCGCCAACAATAGCTGAAACTGTCGAGTTACAGAAAGTACCGGCATGGGATCTGTGTTTGAATACCAAGCCGGTTCAGGTACCGGCATAGCATTTTGGTTGAATACCATACCGGTTTGAATTCTTGAAACTGAATTTTTTATACCGGTATAGAATTAGGGTTGAATACCATACCGGTTTGATTCCTGAAAATTAATTTCTTGTACCGGCATACGAATTGGGTTGAAGACTATTCCGGTAGCCAACTAAAAACACACAGGAACAATTTTATTTGTACCGTCATGCATTAGTTCAATTAGTCAATGCTGGTATTACACTTGAAACATTCAGGAACTTCACTGAAATTGTGCTTAATACCGTCACACAATTTTTGTTGCATAGGACGACGGTACTTAAAAACCGACATGCATTAGTTCAATTAGGAAATGCCGGTAGTACACTTAACACATTCAGGAACATCAATGAAATTGTGCTCGATACCGGCACACAATTTAAGTTGCGCAGAATGCCGGTACATAGATACCGGCATGCTCGATATTTAAAGGATTATGCCGGTACAAGTTACCGGCATTGGTATGTTTAAGGGTTTTGATGTCGGTTCCTAAACTGCCATGACTTTTCTTATGTTTGCTTTGTTTGCTTATCTTATAGGTTAAAATCCAAAGAAGCGAAGAAAAATAAAGGTCCTATTCTCACTAAGAAAAGGAGGAAGGACGGTCTTGATACTCCTCATTCCCTGCCTCCACGGGGGAAAGACGCAGGTCGCAAGAAGCATTTGGGGTTTCAAACAAGAGGGTCAGTTTGGGAGAGTGGCGGTGAACGTAGTGCACTTACAATCCGTGAAGGTACTGGAACAGTTGAGGAAGATGAGCATAGGGGAAAGTGAGGAGGAAGATTATGAGGCTCATCCAAGTCAATTAGAAAGACAAAGCGAAGTTGGTGGGACGAGTCAACAACCAACACAAGGCAAGGGCAAGGGCAAACACAAAGTTAAAGGTTGTCACCTTCCTCACATTGATGACACGATACCCGATAATGATGATGGTAAACTTTAGGGTCAAGCTCCGGAACCGAAAGTACTCTTTGGATACAAGCACTCTTGGGCTCGTACTATTTTTCAAACCTATGTAAGCATTTTTTATTTTGTGCATGTGCATTGTTTTATCTTTTACATCATCTCTTAATCGTATTATCTCTTATTTGTAGGATCATACTAAGGCTGTGCGTGTTTGCTGAAACCAAACCGCGACTGAGTGGAAATTGTCGTTGGAGCATGAAGATGTCCAAACATTAGTAAAGAACTCTGGTCTGTATTCTTTGGTTGAAAATTATGTGAATCCAGATATTGTGACCGTCAATTGATTCATCGAAAGGTATCATGGTGAAACTGATACAATGCACTTCCCGTTTGGAGAGATGACCTTGATTCCTGAAGATGCTCATGCCATTATAGGCTTGAATGTTATCGGAAAATCAATTTCAAAAGGAGTTGAGTCTCGGGACCTATATTGGCTGAAGTTGCACGATTTGACTAAAAAGTTGTTTGGTTGAAAATTCAAAACTTCTTTGGGTAGCTTTTATGTAGCATCGAACGGAAGTAAGACGAAAACATTCAAGATGACGATGCTTAAGAAGTTATTTGAAAATACAAAGGCTAGAAGCTTGGAGGATATCGGACCCTGCACAGATTCGATATACAGCTGCCGCATACCTGTTATACATCTTGGGGACTAAGGCATTCCCAGACACTAATGGGAATAGGGTAAGTGCAAACTTTCTCCAGTACCTTGACCCATTGGAAGGTGTCTATGACTATTCTTGGGGCATCTCGGTCATGGCACATTTGATGGCGGAGATGAGAAGGGCTTCATTGGCTAAAACAAACCAATTTTTCGGGAATTTCACTCTACTCCAGGTACAAATTTCTTTAATCTATGTTCACATGTATATTTTTCACATGTATTCTTTTAACTTATGTTCACATGTATATTGTTCACATTGTATTAGGTGTGGTGTTATGAACACTTCCCAACCTTGTTCAAGGACTGCCAATTCTTGAATATCAAAGACCTTCCTGAACCCGATACCCCTAGAGCTCAGAGGTTCGAGTTTAACAGTAATCCGAAGCCCGGTAACAAAGGTCGAGTCATCGATATGAGATTGGCTCTGGATGCTATGAAGAAGGAAGACGTTGTGTTCGACACTTATAAGGAGATTAGAGGATACCGTCAAATTCCAAGAGATGTTGCATTTTACAAAGGGCCGTTGTACCACTCAAAAGGATACATTATGGACGATCCAAGAAGTGTGATGCGCCAACATGGATTTAAGCAATTATACCGTTTTATGTCGGGCTCTGTTGATAATTATCCTCTTTCCCTTTCTCGGTGCAATTAAACTCCCAAAAAGTTGCATGTAGTGTATGATCCAGAACCGGAACCATCGCATTGGAGTGAAAGTAATCCACGTCGTTTGGTTGATATTAGTAAGTGGGTGATTGCGGAAAATGGTTATGAAGTTGATGACATCTACATGAGGGATTACCTGGAATGGTCACATCCTTATGTCGTGCGCCCTTCCTCCGTCGAAGCTCCACACCAAGAAAAGCCTCCTGTTGAAATTCCTCCACCTCCACAACCTACGATGGCCCAACTTCTTAAGACTTTCGGAATGGTGGTAAGTTTTATTAATTGATTATAGTCATTAAATGTAAACATAATCATATATTAACATATATAATGATTATGTATTTGATGTATTAAACTAGCGACGTCGGCTTGGAAAGGTTACGAAGATGTTAGGTTGCAAGCACAAGGACAGAGTGGTGCTATCTCTTCAAGAAATCAAGGAACTCGAGGAAAAGCTTCATCGAATTTAAGAAACCGACCCTACTATAAAAGCTATGTATGGGGAAACAAGGAAGGCGCCGACCCAAAAGAAACGAAAGACCAATCTAGTGGAAGAGAATTGATGACAATTAGTGATGGTTAACTCTTTAGTTCTTTGGTTTCGTCAAAAACAATTTCAAGCTTGTTCTTTGGTTTATATTGTGGGTTAACTCTTTAGTTATTTGGTTTATGTTGAACATGTTTAGATTTTTAGTTTGAAATTTATGATTGTTCCAGCATAGTAAAGCTCAGTTTTAGAAATACCGGTACACAAACTGGCATTTACGGAATGATCAAAACACTGCATGTACCTTGTCCCGGCATAGCAATTTCTATGCCGGAACAATCAGTTTAAAATATTTGGTTCCTGTAAAGAAACTGACTTGTACCGGCATTGTGGTTTTTGCCAAGGTTGATGCCGCTATTGAAAATTTCTAAATACTCTTAAATATGTGACAGAAAACCGACATAGTAAGATTCATTTTGACAATGCCGGTATCTAAAGCGTCCAAATACTCTTACAGTGTTGACATAAAACCGGCATAGTTGTATTGATTTCCTCAATGCCGGCACTCTTCTTAATTCATTTCAAATTCTATTTTATTTCGGTCCGAAGTAATCGATTACATTGGATTGGAAACTTTAAATTAAAAAAACAGTGAATGGATTGCACTTAGTTAGAGATAATCTATTTCCATCCATTTTCAACAATTGCGGAGCCTTTGAGCATTTCCATAATCTGTTCAAAGACATCCTTAAGGATCATCCTCATTGTCTCTTCTTCTTTTTCAACATATTCCTTCCCCTTCATATAACACCCATCACACCCATCGATAGGCTTGCATTGGCCCTTGTGGTTTTCTCTTGACCCTGATAGTTCAACATCTTTGTCAAATCATTGAAACTCATCGCACTTTGGGTGATTCAAACACCTTAGAAACATTCTTCCATTTTCAGCATCATCAGTTTTTGCAATCCAAAACCGGCATATCCCATCACAGCTTCTACACTTTGAATAAATAAATGGACAGTCCATGGCTAGGTGAGAAGGTGACTTACAAATTTGACACTTGCAATGATGACTCTGTAAGAGAAAATTATATTAGTTATCTGTCATAGTATTGAAGAGTATGTTGTTAGTAACTATACTTACTTTGCAAATAGAGGTAGATGATGAATCCCCCATTCTTTGAACCGTGCTTGCTTTCTTGAGAGAATGATTTTTGTTATTTGGTGCTTGGTTTGTGTAGTTTTTGCCAAAGGAATGCGGGATGTTATATAGAAATGAAGCTCCAACGGTCATATTTTTCAAAAAACTAGCCATTTTTATTTCGAATTTAACCCATTCCGGCATAGAGGTTCTTATGCATTGAATGCCGGTATTGTAGGCATATTTGGGTCATTTCCTGTAAAGAAATTCCGCATTACCGGCATCTTCGTTTTATAACATTTTGTGCCGGAACATACTACCGGCATAGGAGTACTTCCTCGTACGTATGCCAGTACCTGAAATTGAATGCCTAATGGCTCTTTTTTAAACCATACACTAGAAAAAATTAGTTCCGGCGTGGGATCTAAGTTACTTAGAGTGACGTCACTAAAGTGGACAAGAGCCATTATGTCCACATCTATTTAAAGGAATGGAAACACCCATTGCACTTGATACCCCAAAGATATATCTACGATGGATTATCAATCACCAGCTGCCAAGTTCATCAATTACCTCGAAAAAGAAAAACGTATGAGGAACATATTGTCCACACCGACAGGAAATCAATCATCAACCACGACCAATTCTGTTGCCGCAATACTAGAAAAACTAAGAAGGAAGGAAGAAACCACAAAGTCAATTTCCGCAATGGAAGAAGAGATAATTAAGAGGAAAAGAGAAGAAAAAGAGGAAGCAAAGCTTGAACGTTATCGTCAAAAATTAGATAAGATAAAAGCGGAAGCTGAAGAACCGTTAAACGTCAAAAAGAAGCTAAGATAAAAGCGGATGTTGAGGAGGAAACAGAGTGGATTAGAAATTACTACATAGTATCGGATTTGCCGTAGGATCAATGCCCTTCAGATGTTTTTTGGGGTCTTGTAAGGACTGGTTCTTACTAGCATAACATGTTTGACGGCAAGAAACGCAAAATTGAATACGCTGATCAAATAGTACACATTCGAACAACTGCACTCATCAAATCATGTCTCAAATACAACGAATGTCTTTCAAGATACAATGGTGATAGGTATGAATCTCAGGATGCATATACGAAGTGGAGAAAATATCCTTTTAGGCATTTCGAAGCTGCTTTGCTTGTTGAATCTCGTTCCAATAAATGATGTTCGGTGTATTTGGCTTGATATCTTTCATTATATGTGTAACATTTTTATGTGTTTAAACTTTATTCCCTTAAATGATGCTAGTTGGAATTTGCTTGAGATCTTATTTTTGTGCTTAATGATGTTTATTTCGTCAAGTTTCTTTCACAAACCGGCACTCCCGATGAGTTACATAGGATGCCGGTCTACAAAATACGGCATACTGGATATGTTTACACCCTATGCCGGTTTCCCACACTAAGAAGTTTTAAAAATCATTAACTTTTAATACCGGCGTAATAGGTATGTAATTGTCTATGCCGGAATTCTGACGGTTACAATTTCATTCAACTTGTTTGACGGTTACAATTTCATTCAACTTGTTTGACGGTTACAATTTCATTCCACTAATTTGACGGTTACAAAATATTTAATGAGTCATTGGAAGGTTACAAAATCGTCGGTTTCTTTAATGGCTCGTCGGTTACAAACTACTAATGCTATATAAGTGACGGTTTTTGGAAACAAAAATATTCGATCTATTCAATCTCTCCCTATTTTTTTCATATTCTATACCAAAGCAATGGCTCATCGCAAATTTCGTGATAAACCCAATCCATAAATACATGTTGATGATGCGCAACATAGTCCTGAAGAGTCTCCTAGTGAAGCGGACGTAACATATTTGATTCTGTAAGTGATGTATAACACAAAGTCTCCTGTTGAATTGAAGTACTTTTAGGGTTTATCCCATAATATATAACACAAAGTCAAACTTTCTAGGGTTCATGACGGATTGAAAATTCTTCTAGTCAATTTGAAAATCATTATTGATCAATACCATGCCTCTGTTTAGGGTTTACAAACTATGCTTGTTTTGATGAACTAAGATTGTTAAGAATTCTGTATAAAAATCCAGAAAACTGGCATAGAATTAAAATTTTGGGATGCCGGATTCAATACCGGCACTATCGGATTTTCGTTGGCAATACCGGTTAATGTTCCGGCGTATACTGCTTGGTATCATACTATGCCGGTTTTCGATCCCTAAATTTTTTAAATCCCTGGATTGAATTCAACAGAAACCGGCATTCACCTTATTATTCTTTTCTATGCCGGTATATGTTCCGGCACTATAGGTATGGTAACAAATTATACTGATTTTTGTTTCATACGGCTTAGAATTTTCTGTATAGAATTCCGGCGTAGTTTATATGTCTATGGATTATGCCGGTTTTCTGTGGGTTCCTATTGTATGCGGGCATCCAGTATATAATTCAGTTTAACGTGTTGGAACATATGTCTCTCGTCCCATCAAAGGACAAAGGAAAATGAAAAGCTGTTGAAGAATCTAAACATAAGTCTTCTCGACGTAAACGTCAAAATCCGGCTACTGCTAAGGTGACAATTCGGGATCATCCTATAAGCGACTCAACCAGCACTGATGATGATGATGAGAGGGAAACTCCACCAGAACCGGAACTAGCAGGTGGCTCATCCTCACAAGCAGGTGGCTTAGGACAAATTGATGATGAAAAGGCACCCCCACCTCACTTCCCTGATAAGTACGACTTGATTCCTGACAGCAATGATGGCAAACATTGGGGTCAACCGATAAACCCGCAACTTTTATTTTCGTATAAAGACTCTTAGGCTCGTTGGATCTATCAAACTTATGTAAGACGTTTGTATCTTGTTATTATATTATTTATTTGTGATCAATTTAATTAAGTTGGTTGTGTTTTTATAGGACCACAGGAAATCCTGGCGTGTTATCCGCCATCAACAATCGGATATGTGGCTTTTGGAGGATGAATGTCCGGCTGTTCAAGAAATAGTCAGAGCATCTGGGTTGTATCCTGCAATAGAAAATTATGTGGCCACTGATACTGTCACGGCAAACTTCTTTTTGGAGAGGTTTTATGGTGAAACTGACACTATGCATTTTAATTTTGGCGAGATGACCATTATCCCTGAAGATGTCCAAAGGATAATAGGACTAGAGGTTCTTGGGAAACCGGTCAATATTTGAGACAACTCGAAGGACCTAGGGTTGGAAAATATCTATGAGCTCACTGAAAAGTTACAAGGAAACCACGTTGGCAAATTTGTACAAGAAACAAACGGCTCAGACAAAGACTATAACATTCTTCAAACTCAGTCAACTGTTTAGGAATACGAAGAACAAGGAATTGACTCCCGCAGAAGCTCAACAAACTGCCGCTGCATAAATGTTGTTCATTTTGGGAACCGCTATATTCCCTGAATCTAATGGTAACAGGGTGCATATGAACAACCTGCAGTACTTGGATCCGTTGGAAGACGTTCATAAGTATTCATGGGGCACTGCTTTCTTGGCACATTTTTTGGCAGAAATGCATCGAGCTTCTAAAGCGAAAGACCGTCAATTTAATGGAAATTTCACTGTGATTCAGGTATAGTGAAATACTTATTTTGTGATTGTTATCATTACATTTGTTAGTTTTCAACTATTTATTTTCTTATACATTTTATGAGCACAGGTGTGGGCTTATGAACACTTCAGAGATTTGTTCATAGGGTATAAAGGATTGGAGATTTGGCGTGATTATGAACCGAATATGGCTTTAGCTCAGAAATACTTCTTCCGCAATACCCCTTCGCCTAACAAGAAACGGATTTTAGAAATGAGATTGGCTTTGGACTCATTTTCTGTGGAAGATGTTGTGTTTGACCCTTATAGGAGTGTCATAGGAGTTCACCTTCAGAGACATGAAAATGTTTCATTTTACAACGGACCGTTATTTCATCCAAAAGGATTTGTTATGCATAACCCTCTCCGCGTGATGCGTCAACTCGGTTACAAGCAGAAAGATCTCACGGATACATCTTATAATAAATATTCTCATGACTTTACTAAATGCCAATCAGATGAGAGCCATACTCTGGTATGCTATGACCTAGAACCTATTCTTGCACATTGGATCGAAAGGGAAGAAGAAGAACTTGTGCTGGATAGGGATGATTGGGAATTGGCTGAGAACGGTTTTGATAGTGAACCAACATTCCTAAGAGGGCATCTACAGTACTCGCATCCTTATGTTGTACGCCCGGATACGGTAGAGGTCCCTCCACCACCAGTACGTCCCTCCACAACTCCAGATACTGTACCCGAACTTCTACAGCTCGTTACGTTATTGGTGAGTTCATTACTATTCTCTTTATCTATCAACTTATAAAATTGTTCATACTAAATACATGTTTAAAAATTCCTTCACAGTGTTAGCGGCTGGGAAATCTGTCAAAATTCATTAAGAAGAAGACCAAGAAAGGAGTGGTGCTGACCCTGAAATAAATTAAGAAACTGAATGAAAAGATAGACAAAATCGAAGATCCAGAGGCAAAATACTTGTGGGGCGAAAAGAAGAAGAGGGCACACAAGAAGCCAAGAACTGAGTGATTGTTTGTTTGTTTTATAGTATTAGTTTGGTTTATGTTGGTTTGTGTGGCTTGGTAAACTTTGAACATCTCTGTTTCATTTGTTTTCAATTTGGAACATCTTAACTTCACATTTGGTTTGTTTAAACTTTGCTTATGTTATTTTATGCGTCTTGAAATCTGCTTTTTCTAAGTTTTTATTTTCCAAAACCGGCATAGACGATATCGTGAGTTCTACGCCGGCTCTATGTTTAGTTCCATAATGAATTTTTTTTTATAGAGTTCCGACATAGTTGATAGCACCACAATCATGCCGGTACTAAAACTCTCCCTTGTTACCATTAGAGTTCCGGTAGTGTTATGCATTTTTTAACAATGCCGAAAATGGAAAAATTATATCTGTGTATTTGTGGTGTTATTCCGGCACAAAAGAGAACATATATTGCAATGCCGGTACGATTACCGGCATAGTAAAGTTTGAATCAAATCACATTGGCATGTACATGCCATATGGTTTAATGATTACAATTCAAACTTCCAAAAAAAAAATAAAATTGGCGTATTAATAAACCACATATATCCAAATTACTCATCATCGCTTCCACACGTATGAAGTTTCAACTCCTCCTCTTCAAGAGGTTTCTTTGATAAGGCCAAAGAATCCCATAATTGGTGATTCTCCTCATTCAATGCCATCCATCCCTTCCATATATTTGGATCTAGTTCCTTGTTTTTAACCATCCCACAAACAGGTGGCAATGGACAATTGTCCTTGAGTTTTAGAATAACAAAATGATTGCCGTTCACGTATGTCAAAACAACTCTTCTCATCTTAAGGGATCCCTCGCATTTTTTCCACTTTGGTGTAAATGTTGTGACTGCGGTGGGGGTAAAATAATGAACAACACAATTAAATGTATCCGCTATTAGATGCCCACAAAGTGGCATCCTCATCCAATATTGAGTATGAATAAATGCCATCTCCTGCTCGGGTCCTAACACTTGAGCACACATATCATCAAACACCTCGTCATGACCAACCAATTGCTCATAAAATCTCTTCTTCTTCAATAGTTGATCGGCCATCCTCATTCTAGCATATCATCATTCCTTTACTAACAGCCGTCTCGAAGATTACTAGTTGTTCGGTCACGGCATGATATCCACAATTTCCATCTCCATCGACATCATCCGTGTACACAATAAACTCGCGAATAACCTCAAGAAGTTTGTCTATGTAAGACTCTATCTTCGTATGATAAGTTCTAATGGTCCTACCTGTTCTAGGATCCTTATACATCTTCATATTACCAACTTTCTGCTTTATTATATCCAAACCATCATCTGCAATCCCCACACTCCAAATGTCTTTGGTATTATACGGGAGAATATTCTTCCTTGGCCTACCCCTACCTCCTTTGAACGTCGGATACACCGACTATGGGTGTAGCCTCGGAATTCTCACCTTGTTGTCCTTGGTAGATTAATGTTGGTACCTTAGGCGGCCTTCCCATTTTCCTTTGAACCTCGGATACATCGACTACGGGTGTAGCCTCGGAATGCTCACCTTGTTGTCCTTGGTAGCTTAATGTTGGTACCTTCGGTGGCCTTCCCCTTTTCCTTTGAACCTCGGATACATCAACGATTGGTGTACCTTCGGAATGCTCACCTTGTAGTCCTTGGAAGATTAATGTGGGTACCTCCGGTGGCCTTACCCTTTTCCTTTGAACCTATGATACATCGACTATTGGTGTAGGTTCGTAATGCTCACCTTGTTTCCCTTGGTTGATTAATATTGGTACCTTCGGCGGCCTTCCCCTTTTCCTTTGAACATCGGATACATCAACTATTGGTGTACCTTCGGAATGTTCACCTTGTTGTCCTTGGTAGCTTAATGTGGGTACCTTCGGCGGCCTTCCCCTTTTCATTTGAACCTCGGGTATATCAACCATGGGTGTACCTTCAGAATTCTCACCTTGTTGTCCTTGGTAGCTTAATGTTGGTACATTTGGCGGCCTTCCCTTTTCCTTTGAATCTCCGATACATCGACTATTGGTGCAGGTTCAGAATTCGTCGATTGTTGTTGACTTGATATCGGTTCCTTCCTCGGCCTACCCCTTTTGTTCGGAACGGGCGCTTCCGCGAATCTTGCTTCTGAAATCTCACTTGCACATAGATCTCTTTTTTTAGTTGTCGCGAGTTCCTCTTCACGTCGAGTCATTTTTTTTAATTCTTTTCTTTGTTTCTTCCTTGCAATTTTAGTTTGTGGTCTACCCGGCGGATCTCCCTTTGTTGGCTCTTCACTTTGTGCTGTCCATGGCCGTGTAATCAGTCTTAGTTGGATCAACAATACTTTTCGGCTAGCCGAGTTGCCACGTGAGTAAGATTCATAAAATTCTTGGGCCTCCTTTGTATCCCATGGTGATTGTCCAGGAGATTCGGTAGGGGGAAGGTCGAAAGATAATTGCTTCCAAAACGGATCAATAACATCAATAGGTATCACTTATTCATACTTCACAACTATATGACGATACGGAAGCCCCAATGAAGACATG
The DNA here is from genome assembly GCA_023529315.1 of Papaver bracteatum. Lineage (NCBI taxonomy): Eukaryota > Viridiplantae > Streptophyta > Magnoliopsida > Ranunculales > Papaveraceae > Papaver > Papaver bracteatum. Next base: position 1,243,518 of record JAJJWX010002376.1, on the reverse strand, counting down.
TCGGGACAAATACACACATCACCCGGTTTTCCGTAATTTTTCTCATATTGCATTTGTCTCTTCATATGTTTTATTTCCCAACGGGAGACGTTAAACTCTATTCCTTGGAGCAACTTAGTATGTGGAAGAAATTGAGTCATCCTTTCCATTGATCTTTTCTCAAAATCCTTCTTGATCCTATCGATATCGGCCTTAAAGTGTTGCTCCATTGCCTCGGTGATCGTAACCACGTTTCCCTAGCCGGACTGGATGAGATCTTTAAATATCCCATGTGAGGACTCCGCTATACTAGTTGCTTCATTCCCGTAATGTATATAACGATTTGTCCACGCACGCACAAATTTTTCCTTGAACTTATCCAACAAATTATCCCGACAATATGAGACGGCACTTGGATACACTTCGTTATATTTGGAAATAAACATGTTCAATCTCTTTTCATACATGTCCTCGGTAAGAGACCAATAAACTTTCTCCCAATCCTTTAGAAATTCCAACCACCTTTGATGATTTTCATCGTGTTCTTTGTCGACTCGCTCTTTAATCTTTCCTCTTTCATTTTCTTCTTCTTCGGGTGATAGTTTCTCTTTGTGAACATCTTCCTCTAGTTGAGCGACCATTCTCTTCTTAATATCAGCCTTAGAGGGTTCAAACAAAGCATGACAAAAAAAATTCACATTTTCACCTATATGATATGTACATAGGAAATTTTGAGCATCCGGATATACGTCGGATATGGCATTTATTAGTGCGTCGAATTGATCGGTTATGATGACCTTCGGAAAACGATTTTCCTGGAACAATAATTTTAATTGTCGCAATGCCCAATGATAATTGAAATCCCTCTCGTTTTCCATTAAACACCAAGCCAATGTGAATGTTACCTTGTCTGAAGTTTGCCCCACGATGTTGAACAACGGCATGTTGTATTTTTTTGTCTTGTAGGTGCAGTCCATCATAAGAACATCACAACACGTATGAGCCAATTGTGAAAGAAAAAGATGCGAAATGAATATTTGAAGCGGCTTCTCGTCCGGACCTCTTTTAATGATACGCGTGTAGTTGTGATCCCAAATTATCTTCTAAAATTCTTGCATAACACTCCTCCCTTCCCATTCCAACCTTTTAATGGTTGCTTGTGCGCTATAAATTTTAGTGAGTGAAGAAACGTTCGTCTTATCCTTTTCCTTGAAGGTTATGAGAATCACTCTTGGTTTGATACATGCTTTTGTCATCATCTTGACATCCTCGAATTGATCAGGTTATAGCTTCGCAACTAGGGAGTGACCTTCAAAATCTTTCGGATCGGGGTGGTTGTGACGGCCAAACCAAACCTTACATTCTCATTCTTTTTCTTCTTCTTTTTCTCCTCTTAGATAGAATACAAGCTTAAAGGGGCACTCATCCTTCCTCGTAACTGTATTGTATACCCTCTTAGTCTTCTTTTCATATACATAACCCTTTCTCTCATTGTATTTTCCACTTCTCTCGCAAACCATCTCAAAACGAACATTGGAACGTTGGCTATTCCTCACTAAGACACACATGTTCTTAAGAGCCGTCGCTTTTGCCCAAGCAATTGCTTCATTTTCATATTTTATTCCCTACATAAGGACAACAATGGGAGATTACAAACAAATCCCAACATAAAATTGTAAAAACTAGGTGAAAGTATTGTTTGGTAACATACCCGAGGCATTTTATAGTATTTCAACGTATCCCAATGGAGCGGTTTGGAGATTGGTTGATCGTTGAATGTCACAATCTAAGGAATGAATGAAAAGAAAATTGGATTAGTTCAAAATCGGCATTGTCGATAAGAAAACTAAACTGCCGGGATTAATGACCGGCATACATTGTATTTGACTTTCCATGCCAGTATCCAAACTGGCATTTGGATAATTTCAGTTCCCATTCCGGGATAAAGTTCTGGCATAGTAAGTTCAAAGATTAGTATGTCGGTAGTTAAGTTCAACATATCACTAACTTCTGTATGTTTTTCATGTAAAACCGGCATCCTAGACATTTAAGTTTCTATGCCGGTATGTAAGTTCAAAATATCTTTAACTTCTGAATGTTTCAATTGTAATACCGGCATCCTCGACATTTAAGTTTCTATGCCGGTATCATAAACCGGCATTGTCTGTCATGTACTCACACTACCGGTTTTAATATTCCATAGAATATTCGGTGGTAGGTAAAAAGTATAAATGTGTACCGGCATGCAATCTTGGTTTGAATACCGCGCCGGTTTGTTCTTGAACAGTTGGGAAATTTTGACCCGGCATATAAATTTGTATGAATACAATGCTTGTTATAGAGGTTCCGGCGTAGTATTCATAAAACGAGCATGCCGGTACTAAGGTTTTTCGGACAGAAATGGCGGTTTCAAAAAAAACAAAAACAAATTTTCGACCTCTTTGAAGCATTACCTGTGTGTTGGGGTTGCTTGTATGCTGAACATGTTTACTTTCTTGAGTTGGTTCTTCACAAAACCCTTCATAGTCTCGAAAATCACGATTCAAAGGTGTTGGTTCATCATACAAAAATTGTGAGTTGTTATCATTAACCGAAGATTGAAGATATGGTTGTTGTTGTAATTGAGCTAAAGATTCAGCAGCTTCAAGTCTCTCATCACAATCATCTTCCATTTTCAAAAAAAAAAAAAAAATCTACCCAAAATTTTTTTCCCTCCTTCTACTCTCAACTAACCCACACAAATTCAAATAAACATAAATACACAAATTATATCCCCCAAATCATTAACATTTTACTAATCATAATTAGTAACTAATTATGATTAGTGAGGGTTGGATTAGGAATTAATAATTTAATTATATAAGGGGTAACCCAGCTAGGATATTTGGATCCTTATTTTGTCATTTAGCTATATCCCCCAATTAGTTTCCATATCCCCCAATTACGCGTTCAATTGAAACATACACTAACAAAATCAGGTTACACGAATTCTTTCCCTAGTTTATCTTCTTCATTTTAGCAATTCTTTCCCTATTTTTGATATTCAAAGTTTGACAGTAATTGTTTGATAGGAAAGATAAACTGAATTAATCTAACCGGAGATGATAAAATCCAACGGTGAATTAGCTGCTTGCTTATGTTGACATCCCGCGTAGCTACACGGGACAGCACTGCTCTTATAATTTTGTTTCTTTTAATCGCTTAAAGAATGTAAATAATTAATTTTTGTTACAGATATTACGACTGGGGAACCACGAAATCCTAAACATAACAGCAATATATCGCTGGGAAAATATTACTACAACTCAACCGTAACCGACAAGATTCGGTTGGGAATACAGAAATCCCAGTCGTAGATACAACCTACAGTTAGTAAACGAAGAATTCCCAACCATAAAAAAAGATATCGTCTGGAAAATGATAAATTTCTAGTCTATCCATAAATATTAGTTACGGCTGAAAAATGTGAATTTCCTGGTCAATCCTAATATTCAACCATTTCATTAATAAAATTGTCGGGTGTGATTTCATATACCAATCTCTACCCAGACGTTTTAATTTATTAATAAAACTGCTGGCATAAGTTTCTTTCGGTTTGGTATGTTGAATTTCCTAATCGTAATATGCTATTTACGGCTAGGGCATAAGCGTCTCAGCCGGAAAATTCAGCTATCACGTAATAGGGAATTTTTTGCTTTTTTTGCTTTCTTTGTTTTTGTTTTGGGCTTGAAAGGTTAAAATTCATTAATCATGAAAAAGGAAAAAGAACAAGTAACGAAACGCCTATGCGAGTATTTATAGTGTTCGGGAGATGTATTCGTTGAGTTGGAAACTATTGTCCAGCCGTCAGCGGTTGACCATCCAACGTCGGCTGTTTGATGTACAACGCTAGCGTGTCTTTCCCATTAGCCAGCTGCCCCACCCAAGAGTTCCTGATCCGTACGTGCGCTTATTCTTTTGCAGCCCATTAACTTTTCCCATAGCGGAAATCCACCTTTTCTTATCGTCGTGGATGACCTGAAAACTTAATGAGCCAATTCCAACAGGAATTTCCCTAATACAAGGGGTGAGCAACGGATGGGTGGATGCGGATTTGGTATTTCCTGCGTCCAATCCATCTAAATGGCGGATTTTAGAATTTTACCCATATCCAATCCATTACTCTCATATGTGACATCCTTGGGGTGAGTGGATTGAATGCGGATGGATTTTGCGGAACTAAAAAATTATAAACGCAAACGGATGAATGTTGGAAAACTTAGTTGTATAATATAGTTTCAAAACTTAGATTACTAAAATATAAGTAATAATTAAATATAACAAGAGTAAGGCAATGTCTTTCCAACAACCAAAATTATAATTTTTATTGATATGAAGGCCTCCGTCAATACAAAATTGATATTTTTGGAAATCATTGAGCCACCTCAATGCTTCTCAATAGAAAATTATATGTATAATCTACCAATTTTCCATAATAACGTTTATATATTTGTATAATACAAACATCATCTTTAGGATCGGTTGTCCAACGAATGAGTAATGTTTCACACGCGTTCAACCCGTGAAAAACGACCGGTTTCAAAAATTCACCCGTGTCCAATCAGTCGATAAACGGATTGGGTGTTTACCCGACAAAATACAGATTAATTTGAGTATATGAATTGGTTTGGGTAAAATCCGCGGACTCGGATGTTTTGGCTCACCCCCTATCTTAATATTTGTATTCGCGGCCTCGTGGGTCTGAACAAATGTAATACAAAGATGCAAGCCCACCATATCTTCTCCCTTAAAGGCCTTGACAAATAAAGCTTTCACATTAAACGGTGATGAAACCCTTGATTCTTATTGGCCGAAATTGGTCTTTTCTAATGCAGAAGCTATGGTGAGGACACTTAGCATAACTCTATTGGTGGTAATAATTAAAATTTGGTTATACTTTGGTTACATCAAATACTTAACTGTTCGTTAGTAACGGTGTAGACAAAAAAATAGGTAGACAATACTTATGTCAACATTTGAGCTTAAATAATTTTATTACACTGTGTTTACATCAAAATTTAACTGTACATTACTAGCACCGTCAAAGGTGGACAATACTTGCGTCATCAAAATCGTTTAAAAAAAAAAGGTGAAATTCTTTCCTTCCCATTAAGGAAATCCATTCAATTAAGGAAATCGTTAATTACGGAAATCCATTCGATTAAGGAAATCGTGGTACAAAGTAATTAAAGAAATCCATTTAATTAAGAAAATCCTGTTACAAAGGAAATTGGTATACTTACCTCAATTTTATTTCTCCACAGTTCAGTTCACCATCAGTTTCTTTCTCACTAATCAAGAGCTGCAGCACAGAAGAATTTCCGCCGGCTAACCAAGGTTCTATTGCTCGAAATTTCACTATTTCAGTTGAGAGTGGTCCGAGTTTGTATATTTCAGGTTACAGGTGGATAAGAAAACAAGAGGTACCAATTGGAATCTGTTTGTAGGTCAACTTGAACTTGGAGAGAAGATTTTGTGTTCAAGATAAACCTAGAACCACCAAATTGGGTTTTGGATTTTGGAAAGTACGGATGGATTTTGGGTGAACTTGAAAATAAGAGAAAATGGGGAATAAGCTGATGTTGCTTGCAGCGAAGTTTGTAAATTGAAGATAAAATGGGGATTCGGGATTCTGTGTCTAAGACAAGAAGAATGTCAGGAACAACAGGAGATAATGATGTTGTTGTTGATTAACCTTGTTATAATCTTAGATATTTTTAAAAGAATTTTTATGAGGAAATTCGGTAAGTTGAATGAAGTGATGTTAGCTAGAAAAATAAAAGGTCAAAAACACGTCGATTTTGATATATGAAACTCACTTATGTACATGCAAAAGATAAATAAACAACAACGTTAATATAGTTGGAAGACTCCCTAAATGGTTTAGAAAACGTGGGTTGTTGTCGAATGCAGTGAAAGAGATATAATGGTGTTAGAGGTCGAAATAAATTGAATGTCTTAATCACCAACAGAATACTGTTTGAGAAATTGCACGAATAAAATGCACTACAAATCTCTGCTCCCACCGTTGCTACCCGTCCTCCTAAATGTGCTTCTACTTCTTCTTTAATCCGGATGTGTTAAGCCCTTGAACTAATAACCTAACCCAAAACTGATGCTGCAATTGTGATCGGCATGGCTGTTTTGGGCATTAAGACGGATTTCCTAAGCATGGTTGTTTTGGGCATTAAGACGGATTTCCTAAGCATGGCTATAAAAGGCAAGACTGCATGTACTGCCACGAACCACGAAAGTGATAATTTCATGGTATGTTCTCTTCATACTCCCAAACTAACATTAGATTCCACCCCCATCAATGCAATCCCCATCATTTGTGCTGGCAAGGTATGGACGAAGATTCTTCACGAGAGTTGTTCGTGTCAAGGCCGCTCTAGAAGCAGGGTGTGCGACCGAACAAAGTCCTTCTTTGCCTAGGGGATTCTTTTTGGTTATCATTGTTAGAATTTACTAAGGAAAAACTAATCTTATAAAAGGTCACGTGATTAAGTTTGCATACAGTCCTACCATATCTAGGATCGGATCTATTGTACATCCATGGTTACTCATTCTTCATAATCATCTTTGTTATGAACAAAACCCATTGACGAATTGAAAATTACATGACGCGCATTTTCATACTGCGTTCAATCTTGGTCCACGAAACCGACGATCAGAAAAGGACAACTAGATTTAGGGAAAATATCAACTCCAAGATTGAGTTCAATTCCGAATGACGATTTGAGACCCTAGAACATACCTTTTCCGATCGGCTCCTTTGGGGAGCATATCTGAACAACACTAACTTTATCTGATCTCTTCTAAGCTAGTCTTTGCCATCATCTCCTCTTCAATGTTTTTCTATGGTAGTGGTTTTTTATTTCGATCTCGTTTTTTCGTTGATCTTTACGCTTTTGATTATAATTTCTTTTTTTTTAGTCTTTGCTTTAAATTTTTATGTTGTTTTTCTGATCTTTAGGTTGGTTTTTCCTTTTAGATCCGAACTTTTAATTTGATATGTTCTTTATTCTTTGTTTCGGTTTCCTTTGTTAAGATCTTTATTTTGCTTTCCGAACTTTAGTTTTAGATTTTCTCCTTCAAATCCGACTTTAACTTAATGGGTCATTTTCTTTTGTACTTTTTTGGCTTTTCCAGTTATGTTTTGTGTATTTGTTTAGGGTTTCTCTATTATAGTTTGTATTACATCTTGCATTGTTTTGTAGTGATGAAGTTGATGAAGAACAACAACAACATCATGAGAATTCCAACACAACAAGATATTCGAAGAAACCAATAGAAATAATTGCATCAAAGACACCACCGGCAACAAAAAGTTCCAGAAGATGGATTTTGAAAAAGACTCAGACTGATCCTAACCAATATCTTCACTACATAAAGGTTACTTTTATCCTAACCTAAATCGGTTATTTTTGTTATTTTTGTTACTGTTACTCTGGAAAAAAAGTCAGTAACAAAAGGTTGGATTTATGGATCCCATAATACTTATGTAATTTTTTTCACTATGATTTTGAAAAAAATCCTGAAAAATGGTTTAATTTTTGGATCCTAACATCTCTATTGATTGTATATTTGTTATTTAGTTTGGATGTGGTACTTTGAATCCAAACTAGACCACGAAAACTTGTCTTGATAATTAGAACAAGCTTGGTAAAGGGGCGTCATGAATTGGTAGAGGGGCGTCAAACTAATAAGACAAAAAAGGTCATTAGAAGTAAATTCAAGTGCCCCTTATCAATAAAAATCTGTAAATGACTAATTAGCCCTTATTGTTAATAATCAAGATTAGTAATGATAATTAAGATTAGTGTTGATTATCAAGATTAGTGTTGATAATCAAGATTAGTGTATTATAACTCTAAAATCAGATTTTTAGAGTTACAAAAAAAAAAAAAATTTGAGGAGAAGAAAACTTATGTGATATTTGTGAAACCCTAGATTTTGATTCACTCCACCAAAATGAGTGATTCCAGTGACTCGATATACTTCTAAATTAGTTCCAATTAGCTTTTTCTCACTCAAAATTATCTAAATTACATAACAAAATCAAAATTTTGAATTTTCAGAAGAACTTACGGTTGCAATTTTGCTCGTGATCAACCGTAACTCTTAGTTACGGTTCGTAAGTTATCGAATACCAACCGTAACTGGTTAAATTTGGGGAAGATCCAATCGTAAACCCATTTACGGTTGGTAATTTAATTTAGTTACCAACCGTAACTAAATTACGGTTGGTAACTAATGAATAGAAACCAACTGTAACTAACCTACGGTTGGTAAGTCATCTTAACTTTTGAAACGTATATAACTATTTGATAAGTTGTTAACATTCAGGATGATTTACGGTTGGTAAGTTTAATTGAGTTTCAAACCGTAACTCAATTACGGTTGATAAATATGATGCAAATAAAAACCGTAACTGAACATATTCCCAAAACTAAGAACTTATGGTTGGTATTTGAGTTTAAACCAACCGTAACATCAACCCAATCTACAGTTACGGTTCGTATTTGAGTTATTACCAACCGTAACTAGCATAAACCCAGAAATTTCAATTTCAATTTTGATTCAAAACCCTAATTTTTGATACAAAATTAACTTAAATCCAACACAATAAACTAAACCCTAACTGGGTTTTTCCAAACATTTTTCAAATCACCGATTAATCGAAGACGATGACATTTTCGGTTTTAATGGAGGTTAGGGTAGATGGAGGAGAAGAGAAGATGAAAAAAAAAACTGATTTGATTTTGGTTAATTGATTTGATTTTGGTTAATTAAAAAAAATTGATTTGATTTTGGTTAATTTAAGGTGAAAGGGGTAATCTAGTCATTCTACACCCCTATAAGACACCCCCTAACCAATAAAAGGGACATTGCTATCACACTTGACACCTCTCTACCAATTCATGACGCCCCTTTACCAAGCTTGAATTAGAAATTGGTCTTCTCCCAATCTCATATTGCAGCTCATTGTGTCATGTTCACAGCCTCCCATAGGGAGACATGACTCGCACTGCACACGCACCCAACAGGTACGAATCTCGTGGCCAAGTTTTCCATCACCCACTTTTACAAAACCGTGTAAAAGTGAGTACTCTAACTCACACCCCATCCACCCGATGCAGGCGTCGGTAACTGCCCCCGCGTAGATCATAAGCAGCCTCCACGCGGATTCACATATGACTTACACGTGTACAATGCTCCACCACATTAAAACCCGATTTTTTAAGATAAATCCAAATTGAAAATCCCTTACCCGGATCTTATAAAGAATAATAATGTTCTTTTCCTCGGCATCAGCGAAAATCATTTTGAGTCGCAGAACCCCTAAACTCAGCACACCAATTCCATCTTCTTCTTCTTCGTCTAAAAATTCAGGTTCCTGTTACAGAAGCAGACTACCCTTTTTCTCGTCAAGACCAGTTTCAGGAATGGCTAGTCAATCTAGTAAAAGTTCGATCTATGATTTCACTGTCAAGGTTAGTACTACTCTTTCATGTTCTGTCTAAGATTTGTTTGTGTATTGGTTGTTAAATTCTGTGAAACGTTGTTATGATTATGGGATTGAGAAGTTTTAACTGAATTGGTGGAAATCAGGCTAGTAATGTTGAATTTGTGTGTGGAAATTAGCTTATTTTGAGTGATTGTAAGGGTTTATTTGATGTTTTTGAAAATTGGGGGTGTAATAGAAACCTAAAATTTTATTGTTGATGGTCTTGGAAGTATGGTAGATTGAATTGAATGTTTGTAGGGTTTGATAGATTTTGCCCCAATTACTGTGTAAAATTCATTTTCGATCCATCATCAAAGGTGGTGTGCTACTTGTGTTATTATCGTGTGTGTCTGAATTGTAGGATGCTAGAGGAAATGATGTGGATCTAAGCACTTACAAGGGAAAGGCTCTTTTGATTGTTAATGTTGCTTCTCAATGGTATGTACTAATCTACGGAATGGTAGTTCTTTAATTGTTGCTTAGTTTTAATTCCTTATTCAGATAGTTTTATCAAAAGGGATGAACTCATCTTTTTTTTGGTTTTGATGTTTGTAGTGGATTAACCAACTCGAACTACACGGAGCTAAGTCAGGTGTATGACAAATACAAGGATCAAGGTTGGTTTGTCTTTTTATCTCCTGATATTGGAAATGTATGTCCATTTTGTTCTTTTCTAGATTGTTGAACAACAACTTGACACCTTATTCTTTTCTTCGGAAGGTCTGGAGATATTGGCTTTCCCATGTAACCAGTTTGGGGGTCAGGAACCAGGAAACAATGAGCAGATTGTAGAGTTTGCCTGCACTCGCTTCAAGGCCGAGTATCCCATCTTTGACAAGGTAAATTTAGCATCGCATAACCAACCCCTTAGACCACATACGCCCTCTCTGTTTTGCTACCTTTGCTTTCTTTTGGTTTAGATTCAAGCGTGCATACATCACTGCAATATGAGTACTGAAGCTACCTCTGACTGCATCATACAAGATTTTTATGAAAACAGAACATGCCTATATTTGAGTATCAATTTGTAATTCTTGATGTCATTGTTTTCTTTTGTTAGGTGGACGTCAATGGAGAAAATGCTGCACCACTTTACAAGTTCTTGAAGTCCAGCAAAGGTGGGTTTTTGGGGGACAGCATCAAATGGAACTTCTCCAAGTTCCTTGTTGACAAGGAAGGCCAAGTTGTTGACCGATATGCACCCACAACCTCCCCTCTCAGCATTGAGGTACTATTCTTGGTTCCACAATTACCTACTGATTATTCATTTCATTTTGCACCATGTTGATCGACTTGGCTAACTCTATTTCTCTGTGTTCTTGTGTTATGTTTTGCAGAAAGACATAAAGAAAGTGCTGGGAGTCTCTGCCTAAATATTTATCCGAGGTCGGGCTTTTACAAGTACAAGAGAGAAATCAATCAAATAAATTAGACTACATACTTTTATGAAGATACCCTATATTTTGATGTATTAGTGTTTTAAAGTGTTCTGTTTTCTTTCAATGCAATCCCCAAATTTTACTAGTACAAATCTTTGAAATCCTAGTATGGATGCGTACTTCTTAATCACAATGGTTATATACATATATGTTTCAGATTCTAGTTACTGCAAGTTATAAAATGTGCAATCAGTTGCCGAGTTTCTCTTCTTCATAAGTCCAGCAGCATCCATCCTGACAGTGCAGGATCCTAACCGAGGCAAATCTTCGGCCCACAGTTTAAATGCCTATCCAGATCATATTGCCCAAATTTCTGCATAAAATCTGCCGACATTTCCACAGATGGTTCTTTGTATTAATAGAGATCTAGGGTTTTTCCTTGCTTTTCATGGCGTGTTTGAGAAGGGAGAAAAGCGACGAGCAGCAGACCAAGAAAGTGAAAAAACTGGAAACTGATCTTCCATATCTTCCGGAGGACATGATAATAGAACATGTTCTGACGAGATCAGCAGCTCAGACTCTGTGCATATGCAGTTCCATCAGTAAGTTATGGTACAATTCAATTTATAATGATGCACGATTTGCTGCCTCCCATTTTGTTCACAACCAAACTAGGCCAAGCCTATTCTTTGATCTCCTTAATCAACCATTAGGTGAATCTCATAATAGAGCTATCATTTTCCGTTTGGATACAGAAAAAAATAATCAAGATGGTTTTAGGTTTAAACGTTTCATGGATATAAATGACACAGTTGGGACTGAACTTGTAGGTTGTTGTAATGGTTTAGCATGTATAAAGCTAGTGACAGAACATCCTGTGAGTGCGACAATTGTAGTTAATCCGATCCGGGATGATCAACTTTGCATCTACCATCCAAATTTCGCAGAGGAATTAGGGTGCACACACTTGTGTCATGGTTTCGGTTTCGATTCGGTGTCACGGAAATATAAGGTGGTATTTGTTCTTACTTCAAAAACAACTGATGAATTTGTCTGCGCTGTCTATACACTGGGAACAAAGAAGGATGATTGGAGAGTGACAAGTATTCCTATTGCTGAAATCTCATCACCACCGGGTTCACCACCTTTTCCTGGTCAAATGGTAACAAAAATTTCGAAAAAAGCTTGTAATGCAGCCACCCTTTGTGGGGGTGATCTTTATTGGAGGACAACTAATGAAGTTGAGAACAACCGTAAGACCGAAATGTTGCTCTCGTTTGACCTCCACCACGAGAAAATTCAGTTTACACGACTCACAGATATAGCTTCTCCTACTACTCGGTCGCGGCTGAACCCACGTTTAGTTGTTGATCATCATCTTCTGGAGTTTAAAGGATATCCTTGCATTGCATATGTTGAGAGCAAGACGCTAACATGCTGCATGTCATTATTCTGTGATTCTTGTTGTCGCTCTAAAGTTGTTCTGTATTTATTAAAGGACAAGGTCAAGCAAGAATGGACCAAGGGGGGAAACTTTTGATTCTTTCAGGATCAAGCAGGATGATGAAGGTTTGGTGCCCGATTCCTTCCGCTGCTACACTAAAACTGTTTATAGAATAACCCCTCCAATGCGGCTATTGACACTTTCAGATCAGGTGTTAATGTACTGGTATGATGGGGCTTGTCTTGCATTATACAATTTGCATACGAAGCATCTCAACGTGGTAAAAGGCTCCCGCTACTACCGTAATATGAAATGCCCGTACATGGATTATCAGCTGCACGCTCAACCGGAGAACCTCCATACTCTCAAAACCTTCATTCCTGAAGGAGAAACTATTGAATATAATTGTCATGATGATTTTGGCGAGTCCGTAGCAACTAAGGAACCTGCTGGATGGGTGATTTCGGGAAGAGATGCACCAAAATATTATGTTTTCTTTTAGTTTGTTTAGTACGTACTGTTATTTCCATGCGACTGATTTATGTTGCGGTTTTAAAAAAAAAAAAAAAAACTCAGGTCACTGATATCATCACCCAGTAACTTTACCACTGTATTATTATATATTATAGTGACACCGGCCAGAATTCATATTTATTACATCCTCTATTTCCACTTTGAGCACGAAGCCAAGCATCATGCATACATATGAAATACAAAAGCAAGATAAGCAAACAGTTTTGTGACAACAATTACATGATGCACCATAAGGAAAGCAACTTATTTAAAAGAGATCATCACCAAATTAGGTTTGAAAGAAGGTTATTACCCGTACCTACTCGAAGAATAAAACATGACATTGCAAAAGATAAACCACCATGTTCAAGTGGTCCATTATTTCAAACACATTTTTCTACTTCTGGAGAATGCTTCTAACTCTAAACAACTCTTTAACATTTCCACTTCCTGGAAAATGTTTTCAACACCAAAACAAAACAAGTTTGATGGGTTTGTGCTCATAATTTAATGTCTTCAACACCAAACTATCTGACATCTTGTGATCATATTTTTTGACTAACTGTACACAGATTTATATAAGAAGAATTAATTGGGGGATATGGGAAATAATTGGGGGATATGAATTACTTCCCCCAACCCATGGTGTGTGCTAAGGGGTGACTTTTGGTTATAAATATACTAAAATACCCTTCCCTCAAAATAAAAAAAAAAATTTAAAATCGAAAAACAAAATCATATCCCCCATTTCCATCTCCACTTCTTCCCTCAAAATAAAAATTAAAAACTTAAAATCAAAAATCTAAATCATATCCCTCATTTCCATCTCCACTTCTTATTAATCTTATTTAGGGGTAGTGTTTTGAAACCCAAATATTCTTCGTTCCCTTTCAAATTCTAAACTCTCCCCACTCTATATCAAATTCTCTTCACCTCACTTTGGAAACGAATTTTTTTTTTTTATTCTAAGTGATGAAGATCATGTTTAAAGTGATGATGACCATGCCGAATGATTCTCGAGCATGCCGTATCATGTTCCGGCATATGGTCTTCATCAATTCCGCATGGTTTTCATCACTTCCTTTTGAATTTTTTCTCGGTTTTAAAAGCTTGAAGTTTGATGGTCAGTTGATATGAAGACCATGCCGTATTTTTTCCCAAGATAGTTTTCATATTTATTTCCTATGCAGAAAAACAATACCGGATGGTCTTCATATCAACTCGACCATGCCTAAGTATTTCAAGCTTTTTAAAACCGTAAAAAATTCAAAATGGAAGTGAGGAATACCATGCCGAATTGATGAAGACCATATGCCGGACACCGGACTTGCATGCCCGATAATTTCCTATCAATGCTTGTAGTCAAGTGAAAAAAATCAACATTCTCGGATACTTTTCATTCGCTCCATAGGTATTTAAGCAAAATACTATGCTTAATAAAAATGCTAAGACGCGAAAAAAGCTATTACCATGCCGGTACCTGTTCAAAACCAGAAAAAAAATCAACATTCGGAAGATCAAAACCAGGAAAAAAATCGTCCCGAACCCCCCCGGATAGTGGCAAACAATTTATGAACATTTCCAACAATTGCCGCCATGAGTTTTTGGTTGAATACCATGCCCGCACCAAGCTTTTTCAGCTGCAACAATGGTGGATTCAAAGAAAAAAAATCAATTTTTCAACCTCTTATTATCAGTAATTCTCTCATCACAATCATCTTCCCATTTTCAAAAAAAAGAAATTCCTCTCAAATATTTTTTTCCCTCCTTCTACTCTCACCCAAACACAAATAAAAATACACACTAATTTATCCCCCAAATACTTAACATTTTACTAATTATACTTAATCACTAATCCTAATTAGTGGGGGCTAGATTAGGAATTAAAAAAAATTACATAGGGGGTCACCCAGAATTGCTATTGGGACACTTATTTTGTCCCGTAGCTATATCCCCCAATTAATTCTTCTTATATAACGATAACGCAAAGTTTTTTATTCCGTATATTCTAGATCGATGGCGCCTGCATGCCATAGTCTATTGTTTCTTTTGAGCTGAAATATGCATCTCTGTGGGGGATAATAGTATTTCCCTTTACGCAAAACATGTCAAGTAGATGAACCACCAACCGTTAAAAGTAGCTAAATGCATGAACTAGCTTTCTTGCAAGAGCAAAGGCCAAATTCTAGTGTCCTTTCAAGATTTCCAACAACTGAAATTACAAGTAGAATTTTATTACAAAAAATAAAATATCTTCATGGATCATCAAACTGCAATGATATATATATATATATATATCATTTTATTTTTTTTGATAGGTAAAGAATTTAGTGCTAGCGAGTTTCAAACTCAAATCACTGGTATCATCACCTAATGACTTTACCACTGTGTGCTACAGTGACACCGACATACTGATATATTTTTATCGGCCTATGCAAGAAACATGGTGGAGCAGGCTACACCGACATCGATTGTCCGGAACATATATAAATGAATCTGAATTACATATAACTAGACTGTATATAGAAGAAAATTGCTTCATTTTGAATGCATTTTTTGTTGATCAAAAACTGCAAAGTATGAGTAGAGTACCAATGTTAGTACACAGTGCTTTAAGGACCACAGTATGCTTAATAATTTGGTTCATCATTCATTTATAACAGAGAGGGGTGGTGGGGGATATATAGTTTAGAAATCCCATTTCACCAGAGACCTAAATTATTGTTTACAAATTCAAGACTCTTTAGGGTCCCCATTTCACATTACTTGGATTGGATATTGCCAGATTGGGATCCAATTTATTGAGTTGAGTTTCTGTTTTTTCCTTTGTAGTTTCACTGTCTTTTAACCTAACCAGCACCTTACCATCACATGAATATTTCATGAGTGCATGTGAATATTGTGTGTGCAACTTAAATCTATCATTCTCCACATTCTGCTGCACCCCCACTGGCCACTGCATTCTTCTTTCCTCCCCAAATAAACAATTTCTATTTACATTCTGTTTTCATTGTCAACTTGTGTTTTTTGACATTAGATAAAGGAGACCCCCCATGGATCAAAAAAGGGATTACCTCTTTGTTAGACAAAGGCCCCATGAATAAGATAGAAATGTGTCATTGTTGTACTAGAGAACAATCACTACATTGATAACATAATACTTACAATTCAATATTTTGCTAAATAATTTCCAAAAGTTTTCTGGGGTAAGGATTACTGCTCCGTCTTGCTAACTGGCTCTGTAAGTCTTTGTAAGTCCCCATATTTACTTAAGTTATTTGTTTTCATTTTCTGATTACACTCGTACATTGAAATATATTTTTTTCACAAAGCTGGTCATTTTGTTGCGCTGAACAAACATTTCACTGCGGACTCTCCTGACTTGCATGAATCTAATACATTACATCAGAATATGACTAAAAAATTATTAAATAGATATGTGACCAACTAGTAAATTAAAAAAAAAAACTTTTAAAATCAACTAGATATGTGACCAATGAGTCGGGTCTAAAATGGATTCTATTCAAATAGTTATGGGTATCGGAAAAATGAAAAAGCAAATAATCTGACATCTGATTCAGCCCATTTCGGATACAAGTTACAAATGAGATCCTCGTTGAACTAGTTATTTAAAAAAAAAATTAACATGTTAATTTTATTTATTTTTGCTCAACTGACTCGTCTAAATCTAACTCGGAAAATTATTAAATACTCCGGCCCAAATATATAAACCGAATTAAACTTCGAATCTAGATATGTAGTCAACGAGTCAGGTACAAAAATGAATTTGACTTAAAAATAAGGGAAATGTATAAATCAAAAATGACCCGATTTGACAAACCATTAACAAATCAATCATACTTCGTTAAAGTGATGGTTAAGTCGGAGGCCCCACAAAATCGTAGTTAAATGGGTATATAAATTTACCAACCTATCCTTAACCATACTACAATAGATCTGTATCCATACATCTAGTTAATATTAATCTCGATGATCTTGTAGAGGGTCAGGATTAGTCAAGTGAGGTAATATTACGTCACTATTGTAAACCCATCTATGTTAGATCTGTAGCCGTAGATCGTTTCATGATACATCTCGAGGATTATTTTAACGGACATGATTAGTCAGAATTAAAGCACGATCTATAACACGGTAGGGTTTTCATTTCCTTTTTAATTTTATTCAGCCGTTTCTCTCTCCATTTCCATTACCAAAACTCTGCAAAAATGGAGATTCACTAAAGAACGAGAGATTTCGAGTGAGAGAAGTCGATTTCAGATCTTTATAAGATTATATAATTGGTGTGTATAGTTTATTAATCCTGGTATTCTATTTTTCTGAAGAATTTGGAGGTTACACTGATTTCTTGGTTGTTGAACGGTGGTTTTCGAGATTAACACAATGTTTGCAAACATAATGAGGTTGGTAATCACAAACCCATATTGTGAATTTTGAATTATATTCAGAAACCTAATTTAACGAATTTATGAATTTTTTTCATGAACCCTAATTAGGGAAAATTGGGGATTAAATCAATGTTATCTATTATTGTTGATGGTTTTGTTACTAATTGATCGTGTGTTGTGTTTTTTATGTGTCTGTGCAGGAAATATAAGTTTTAGGGTTGAAACTAAATGGGTTGCTGCTGAAAATGAGTACAGTGGATTCTTAGTTGAAGAGATTGGAAGGTTAATATCCAATTTCATTCCATCAAAAGTTTAGTTATTTTAGTATATACCTCAATTCCGTTTTGATCTTTTTGTGTTTATGTTCTCTGTGGTTTTCTTATTTTCACTGGTTCATGTTAATTTCTCCCAACTTCCTTTGCAGATTTCAAAGTCCTCCAGGTGCAGATCATCTCGTTTCAATTGACCATAAGATATGTAGAGATGGGTGCATTGTAGGTGTTGAAATGGGCTAGTGCGCTGGTATGTAGAGATGGGTGATGTGTTGCAGTTGACCATAAGATATTGATGGGATGTCTTAAAATTACAGTACTATATGAGGTCAGTAAACTTTTACTATGCCAGCTTGTGTTTGAATTCGACTCCTTATCTTCTGTTTCAGTTGTTTATTCTTGTGTTACTCATGTTACCTTATGGAATAGTCTCTTGCCTTTAAGTCGTATAATTTGTTGAGACTTTCAAGATCATGAATATGCTAATGTCTCAAGCACCAAAGTCCAAAGGATGTAGGCATGTGGTTCGTAGATGACCGTTTCTAAATGGTTGCAATTGGAGGATATGTTGTATGTGCTAATGTAAGACGTAATGAATGCTGATATAGGGTTGTAGAACCTTCCATTGGAGTCACAGTTGCCCTGTTATATGACTGCTATTCATTGATTTTGATTTATTTTGTTGCCCTGTTGAGTTGTGTTTGTTCAGCAAATCAGTGTTCCATCTCTATGATTATTTCAAGTCTAGTTATATGCCATAAAGTGGGTACCGTGGAATCCCATTCCCCCCTTTTAAGTTGTCCCTTTTAAGTTGTTGGAGAGGTTGTAGAGCTTGCAATAACTGGGAAATAGACTTCCTTTACTGTCATCACCTTCCTTCTCTAACTTACCAAGATATATGTTGTTGATACTTTTTTTGTTACCACTTGTAGTAAATTTAAAATTTTGTTTTAAAAAGAAAATTGGCATATTTACATCACTGCTCTTTCTATATATAATTCTGTTGTGTCTTTTTGAAGGTTTCTATCTATATCTTATCTAGCTGGTGTTCATTGTATTGGGTCTCTGTTCTTTTTATGGCTTGTGTCACTATGCTTCTCTCCTGTGAGACTATGAGAACGTGAACATTACATGAACATGGTTTCTGATTTCCATGATGAAACCACTTATACATCTCCTACTGCTTTTCGTCATGTGTACAACCTTTTGACACAAATAGGGATAATGTCAATAATTAATAACATCATTGTCATTTATTTTCATCTGCAGCTCTTAAGAACACTATATGTCGATACGTTATTTATCAATACCTTGATTATGTGCGTGTGTTCTGTTGTAAGAGAGGGGGAGAGGAAGAGAGGACATATATGAGGTATCCAAATTGAGTTCCAAAATTGTTGGGAATGATCTGATTTTCTGATCACAATAAGATGCCACGTCAGCGAGATGCCCACCACGTCAGCGAGATGCCCACCACGTCAGCGAGATGCCCACCACGGTTAACATTGGGTTGAGTTAAGAGTGAGGGCATTTTGGGGACATTTAACCCCGTTTTTGGAAAATCACATGTCGCTCAAACCATGATCATTTTGTAACCAAATTACAAAAGTATGATCATTTTGTAACTGAATTACAAAAAGTATGACCATTTTGTAAATGGCCCAAAATAATTTAGATGAAACCTAATTAGACCTGTGATAAAATTTCAAAAAAAAAGTGAATAAGAAAAAAGAAACAACCAATCTGACATTTGATTTAGTCCTAGTTATAAGCAAATTGCAAATCCAAATAAACACAAAAACAAGGTATAAATCCGAATAAATTATTTATTTATTTATTTTTAAAAGAGAATCCAAATAAATTATGTTTATTGAAAAGTAATATAAGAAGAAAATAAAAGAAAGAAAAAGCATTAGCAGCACCATCACCAAATCTCAACTGCAAGGAAGAAATACTAAATAAATAAATAAACAAGAAGCTCAAAAAAGAAAAGAGAAAAAAAAATGGTCAAAAGACCAAAATCTGAATATAGAAATGATTGCATCATCTTAGCCTTTTTAGGGAACACAGTCTCAATCTATCTATCAACTGAAATGGAACCCAACCCCATTCTTGCAAATTTATTTACATCTAAACAAAAAAAATTCTCAACTCCCCCTTTCCCTCTCAGGTCCCAAACCCAATTAGTCAAAATCTCAGTCCAAATTAGTCAAGCTTTCACTATCTCTGAAATTAATTTGTTTCTTCATTTGCAAATTAAATTTCGTCTCTTCATCTTCAATTTCTGCTTCTAACAATGGAAGTTTTTGAGCTGCTTCTTCATCTACCCTTCTCTGTAAATCTACCAAATTCCAAAACCAATAAATAAATTTCACAGTTTTATTTACTGGGTTCTGTAACAAACAGACGATTTACTCCTTGCTGGCAAGATTCTCTCTTCTTCTTATCTTTTGTTATATACTGTCTGTGAAGAAGAAAAACAAAACCCTATTCTACTCCACCACCACCACCACACTTAGAATTTTCTCACTTGAATCTCTAAATTAAAAATCAATTTTTTCATTCTTTCTAGGGTTTTTCAGAAATTGGGGGTCAAAAAAAATTAGCTAGATAGTTCACATATGGGCTGTACAAGCTCAAAGTTAGATGATCTACCTGCCGTTAAACTTTGCCGAGACCGCTGTTATTATCTAGATGAAGCGATCCGGCAGAGGTATGCATTTTCTGATTCACATTCTGCTTATATTCAATCTTTAAAAGGTTTTGGTTTTTCGCTAGACAGATTCTTTGATAATACTAATAATAATAATCAAGATCTTGATGATAAGATTCCTATTTCTGCTTCTTCCTCTTTAAGAATTCCTTCTGGTAGAAAAGTTGTTGATTCTCTTCCTTCTAATCCTCATCCTCCTTCTAATTCTGGTTCTCATTTGCATTCTCATTCACATTCTGGTTCACATTTGCAATTTCACTCCGATTCCGAAGATTCCGATGAGGATGATGATGGGGATGAGTCTTCTGGATCTCCTGACCACCACCTCCATGACCATCATGGTCATGGTGATATGAATTCACATTTTCACAATCAGCATCATTTGAATCAACATGGGGGTAATGTGAATGGTAATGGGTATATGACAATGAATTACATGAGGAATCACTCTACTCAGTCAGTTGTATATGAGCAAAGACCAATGAGTCCTGAGACTGTTCATTTTGGCGAATCCTCGTCTTCGTATCATCAGCCGTATTATTCTTATCCTAATTATGAAAATAACATGTATGATTCTGGTTCATATGGTTCTTATAATTATCCTCCTCAACCTGTTTATTCGAATTATGGAGGAATGGGGATGGGCGGTGGTGATGGTGATGGTGGTTTTTTTGGTTCATCAGCACCGTATGGATCTTATTCATCACCTCCACGGCAGCAACATTATTCAATGGCTTCGTCTTCTGGTTCGAAACCGCCTCCGCCTCCACCGTCTCCGCCAAGAGCTTCACCTTGGGACTTCTTAGACCCATTTACTAGTACATTTGAGAAATATTATCCACCGCAGACACCGAGTCGGGACTCTAGGGAAGTTAGAGAAGAAGAAGGGATTCCTGAATTGGAAGATGAGGATTATCAAAATGAAGTAGTGAAAGAAGTTCATGGAAATCAGAGATTGTCCGGTGAAAGCGGTGGGGGAAATTTCACTAAGAATGTCAGGAATGAAGAGGGGAAGCAGAAGAAGAAGGCAATCGACAGGGAAGATGCTTATCAAACGAGGAACATTGTACCTGAAAAGAATCAGGGAGTCGAATATGAGGTGCATTTAGTAGAGAAGAATTTTGTTGCTAAAGAGGAACAGCCTAAAGAACCGATAAATGTGGCTGCATTTAAGGGTCGGTTCACAACTGTTTCTGAGGTTGTGAGAGAAATTAAGGCTCAGTTTGAGAGAGCTTCAGATTCTGGAATTGAGGTTGCAAAGATTCTCGAAGCTGGAAAGCTTCCATATAACCGGAAGAATGCTGTTTATCACGGTAAAATTATATCCACTATACCTGCTAATGGTTTGTTAAGCTGGAAATTAGAAAAAGTGCACCTGATATTTGTAACTTAGATCTGGTTTCTGCTTCGGTTCCCAGCTGCTTGCAATTCCCTGTTTCTCTTAACTATTATTTTTAGCTCTATTAATCTAAGACATATAATTCCGAGTTATACTTATCAATCTAGAAAGAGACTAATAGACAGTATGATTGTGTTTTGCTTTCACAATAATGGAGTTCTAGTGGACCCAGTGTTAAATGGAGTTGAATCTATGTTCCCTTTTATGTTGACTTGACTGTTTTGAATTGTATGTATCCAGTGTCTTCAAAGATGTTGTACTCGATAACACCTTCGATGTCGGTTGGGTCTTCACAGCCTTCTACACCTCCCACTTTAGAGAGAGATGGTTCGGTTTTCTTGGAATTTAATGGTGATATTCAGAGGAGATTATTGAATCTTTCATCAACTTTGCAAAAGCTGTACAATTGGGAAAAGAAGCTCTACGAGGAAGTCAAGGTAAGATATTTGCACTGTATCTTTAAATCATGCTATTTTCCTATCTACAAGGAAACAAAGTTTCTTATGGTGTCAAATGAACTTGATGATAGCTTCCTCCAACCTCCGGAAGCTAGATAAAAAAGACTTATTGGGAACAAGTTTTGGTTCTCCTTCGTTACTAGCTTTGTGTAATTTCTTTTACTCGATTCTCTTTACATCAAGTGCAGCTTTCATAAATAGCAATATGATTTCGCAGGCCGAGGAAAAGATGCGGCTAATCCATGAAAGGAAGAGCCGCCGGTTAAAGCGTATGGATGAGAAGGGTGCTGAGGCTCATAAAGTTGATGCAACACGGATTCTAGTCCAGACTTTGTCCACAAAAATTCGAATTGCCATTCAGGTTGTTGAAAAGATATCAGTCAAGATAAATAAGTTGAGGGATGAAGAGTTATGCCCACAGATTAATCAACTAATTCATGGGTATGTGTTTGATCTTTGTACCATGTCGATAATGATTCTATAATTGCAATTATGTTTATTTGTTGTTGTGCTTAAGACTAGTAACAAGGAAAATCATGCCAGTTATATTTACAAATAATCACTTCTCAAAACTTAAGTGGGATTAAATGTTCCGCTCATTTTATTTTTTTTGGTATACTCTTAAGGCTAAGCAGTTCCGTAACTGCACATATATACACCGCCAGAAAAATAAAAGAAAAATGGTCTCTTAATGTGTACGGATGTGTTTTTTTTTTTTCTTCTTTTGTATAAGTACACTACGGATATAAATGTCCATTTGTAGTCATATTTTGTTATAATTGACAAACCTTGTTGCATGTTTCATGGTGTTCAATCTGGAATTATTTATTTGTTTGTTTGTTTGTTGTTTTCAGCTTAATTAAGATGTGGGCAGTTATGCTCGAGTGTCATCGGAACCAGTGTCAGGCTATAGCAGAGGCAAAAAATTTAGATGCCATTGCATTTAACAAAAATCTAAATGACGATCATCTTGAAGCTTCTGTGCAGCTTGAATTGGAGCTTCTTAATTGGATTTTACGCTTCTCTAGTTGGGTTATTGCTCAAAAAGCTTTCGTGAAAGCTTTGAACAGTTGGCTTCTTAAATGTCTTCTCCATGAACCCGAAGAGACGGAAGATGGATTAGCTCCCTTTAGTCCCGGTAGGATTGGTGCACCCCAAGTTTTTGTGATTTGTAACCAGTGGTTTCGCGCTATGGAGAGAATTTCTGAGAAGGAGGTGCTTGATACCATGAGGGTTTTTGCTGCAAGTGTACATCACCTCTGTGAGCAACACAATGTGGAGCTGCGTCAGAGGATGACAGGAAACCGGGACTTGGAGAGAAGAGTGAAGGCTATTGAGAGGGAGGAGCAGAAAATGCACAAGGCATTACAGGTAGTTGACAAGCAGATGGTATTGTTGTCTGGACAGGGCTATGGTCTTTCTCTACCTGGGATAGTAGAACCTAGTGATACAACTAATGCTATTAGTCTACAGTCAGGGTTGAAAAGGATTTTTGAGTCTATGGAGAGGTTTATGGCCTCCTCTATGCAAGCTTATGGAGAGCTTAGAGTTATTGGCGAAGAAACCAGGCCTAGTCGTGAAAATGCACAAGTTACGTAGGCTTGTCAACGAGGAATCGTCTTCGTCATTCTGTAACAATTATAAGGAGCTCGATGATCCTTGATTTGCTTTGCAAACTCTCTAAGTGGAGCGTGCAGCATGTGGAAGTTCCGCTAAGATCTGCTGAATTCTTTCGAGGTTGAATGTTGACGCTTCTCAATTACACTGGTACCAAAGCTCGCAGAGATGGAAAAAGAGTGGTTCTGCCCCCAAAAAGGGTGGGGGGGGGGACCAGGCTAGCTGGGACAATGTTGGAGGATGTAGATTATTCTGGCTGGTGGGGTGGCAATGGAGCTAAGGTAATCGAAGATGTGTATAAGGGCAAATATCAGTGAATCATAAAGTTTGAGTAGTTTGTAATGACAAAGGAGCTTCCAGTTCCTTTGTCTCTTCACCATTATTAACATCATCAAATCGTCCAGTTCAAGTGCTAATTACACTTGTGGTTCACCAGGGCTTCTTTCCTCCTCCCTTTTCCGAGATATATTGTTTTCCGGCTATCATGTTGCCTGGAGTTGGTGGTTAAGATGTTGTAGCTTTGGAGGAAAAGTCGGACAATTATAAAGCTAATTTATCTGGTAATAAGAATATTTAGATTAGTCTCTACAGATCTTACTCTTTACTCAGAAGCACATTTTGGTATTCATTTTTTTTTTAATCTGATTTTGTTGAATTTTCTCAATTTGTTGCAGAAGCGGATGTGACGAAAGAGAGATTCGTGAAGCTATTACTTGGTGAAGACATGTCTGTGGGCGGAAAAGGATTCTTTACAGCTCTTGCGCTTTGTATAGCTATTATAAATCTCTCTGGTTAGTCATTACAGTTTTTTTCTCTGTGATCTCAGATGTTTGATGCATTAAATCTTTTCTTGAGTAAATGAGCAGAATGGAAATTTTGAGTCCTCTGTTTTCTTTGTATTGTTCTTAAGATATCTTAATGTCTTTTAGTGATTTACTTGAGTGTAAGAATTCCTAGCCGTTCTAATTGTTACCGGACCTTTTCGACTGAAAACGGCATGACTATGTTTCTAGTTTTATAGATGCATGTGGGGAGTACTCCTTTGTTTTCCTTGTAAAGCTTGTTTTTATAGTCGAAACTGTATTTTCTGGAGCAATAATTGTGGTAAGCTTCATAGGCTTTCCAACTTCAAAGTTTGCATCTGTAACATAGACTGCTGTTCAGTCGAGTCTTAAGATTCTCATGTAATTTCAATCATTGATGTGAAAGTGCTTTCATGGTAGCATTTGTTGTCTTTTTTGGTCACGTCAATGAGATCAAGGGCTTTCCCTAGTATGTTTTTTATCATTGTATTCCTGCTTTCACATGGTTTCTGGGC
This sequence comes from Papaver bracteatum, assembly GCA_023529315.1. Lineage (NCBI taxonomy): Eukaryota > Viridiplantae > Streptophyta > Magnoliopsida > Ranunculales > Papaveraceae > Papaver > Papaver bracteatum. Next base: position 1,218,470 of record JAJJWX010002376.1, on the reverse strand, counting down.
TATTGTCTCAGAAAGGAAAAATTTCTTGGGCGAAATACTGTATAGCTACATTACTGCACAACGGGTAATTCCCAAGTGTCTGCTTGATTCATTATATCCCCCATCTGAGCACAAAACTGTGGATGTGTCTGTCTAACAGAAAATGCGGCAGCTGTGAACATGTGCACATAATGCAAGGGGCTGGCCATCAGCATGGGATGGCAAGGTCAAGGACTCAAGTGCTTTGCTTATGATACTGTAAAGAGTCAGTTTATGCACAACGATCTCAGACACTCTTGCAGACTCTGTTATCCTGGCAGCAAGATCCAATACGGCTAGGTATCTCCTCAAATCTTCCGGATGATATTCAGATTAGAGTCTATTTCTTTGGTGTTCGTTGACCCAAGTTGATCATCATATAAGAATTGGTATTGTTTTTATTTGCGTCAGCAGATAATGCCGAAGTTTGGTGGTGACGTGAAACTGCATTCTTTATGATGGCCAGAGTTTGGTGACTGCAATTTTAGCTGCAGATTCAAAATCTTAGCAAGCGTCTTATCTGCTATACAAATTGTTGTGGTGTAGATCTGTCCATATTGACTATTTGTTTAGAAGCAAAATTACAAAAGTATAATCTATAATCCTTGATTTGTATCCTTTTTACGTAAGTAAAACTCCTTGAATGGGAAAATAAATTTCTGTTGCACAAAATTGAGTCTCCATCATATAACCGAAGAAACAGAGAAAGAGATAGTGAAATGGGTTATCATTTCCATAGGAGAACCTCCTCTTTTATACACTTGGGTAACCTATTCTGCCTCCTTTCAACTCACACAATTAGGGTTAGGAGAAAATATCTCTAATACTCACCAACTCACTTTATAGTAGTTTAACTCTATAGTGTAACTGTACAGTGGCAGTATGACATATTCATGACTCATTCCAACACTCCCCCTCAAGCAGGTGCGTAGATATCATGCATTCCTAGCTTGTCGAGGAAAGAGTTGAATGGTCGACTAGGAACTCCTTTAGTAAGCATATCTGCAATCTGGTCTTCGGTTCTTACAAACGGAGTGTTGATAATCCCAGCATTCAATTTCTCTTTAATGAAATGTCTGTCCACCTCCACATGCTTTGTTCTCATCTTGCCGGGACTGGATTGTGAGCAATGGTGATGGCAGCCTTGTTGTCGTAAGACAACCTCATAGGATCTTTAGGGCTCGAAACCAAGCTCGTCAAACAATATTCGTAACCACAATAGCTCACATATTCCATGAGCCATAGCCATAGCCCTAAACTCCGCTTCGCACCGATCTAGCTACAACCGATTGCTTCTTGCTCGCGCTGTTACTAGGTTCCCTCCCACAAATGAACAATATCCGAGGTAGACCTACGATCAATTACGGAGCCCGCCTAATCTGCATCTGTGTATGCTTCAACCTTTGTGTGGTTATTCCGAGAAAATAAGAGTCCTTTTGTCGGTGCCGACTTTAGGTAGCGAAGTATTCGGTTACTCGCATCCATATGTGTCTCTCTCGAGCATGCATAAACCGACTTACAACGCTCACGAGTATGCAATATCGACGAGTGTGAGAAAGATAAATCAATCTACCCACTAACCTCTCGATATCTTTCTTTATCCACCTAATACCATAGGTGTCTTCTCCAAGCTTCGATTCTTCCACTGGTGTGTCAATAGGTTTGCAGCCTAGCATTCCTGTCTCAGCTAGAAGGTCTAGGACATATTTCCTTTGAGAGATGTAAATGCCCCTTTTCGATCTTGCCACTTCAATTCCTAGGAAGTAGCACAATTCTCCAAGGTCTTTTATTTCAAATTCCTTGGCCAAGTAAGATTTTACCTTCCCCATTTCTACCACATCATCGCATGTCATTATAATGTCATCCAAATAGACAATAAGCATGGTCAGCTTTCCGTTCCTTGAACGTTTGAGGAATAAGGTATGATCTGCCTGACTTTGCCGAAATCCATATCTCCGCATACTTTGGGTAAACCGTCCAAACCACGCCCTTGGAGACTGCTTCAGACCATATAAGGATTTCTTCAACTTACATACTTTCCCTTCATTAGTGGCTGTTTGAAATCCAGGAGGGATGTCCATATAGACTTCCTCTTCCAAATCACCATTAAGGAAAGCATTCTTCACATCGAACTGATGAAGTGGCCAGTCCTTGTTTGTCAAGCTACTTTGATAACAAGACACGAATAGTGTTCATCTTAGCAACAGGAGCAAAGGTTTCTTGGTAGTCAATTCCATAAGTCTGAGTGTAGCCTTTAGCTACTAATCTTGCCTTATGTCTTTCAACTGCTCCATCGGACTTGTACTTCACAGTAAATACCCATTTGCAACCGACTGTCTTCTTACCTTTTGGCAGTTTGACCACATCCCATGTGTCATTCTTGTCTAGGGCTTCAATTTCTTCAATTGTAGCTACCTTCCACTTCGGATCAGCAAGAGCATCTTCAATCCTTGTAGGTATACTCACAGATGATAATTGGTTCGCAAACGCAACATAAGTAGGAGACAGCCGATGAGAAGACACAAAGTTAGAAATAGGGTGGTTAGTAGAAAAACCATATCGAGTTGGAGGATTACGAGTACGAGTAGGATATCTAGAAGAACTAGGGTTTTCTTCTTCCACCACATTGGTAGACTCATCAGCTGAAATTTCATTCTCGTCAGTACTCAAAGTAGTTTCAATCTGAGGTTCTAGTTCAGAATTACCATCACCGGAGTAGACAATTGACGAGGCTGAGAGAGAGGGGCTTTGTCTCTTCGTTTGTACACTTGAAGTTGAAGAAGTGAAGGCGCCGTTGGTGGAGTAGTCTCACTTTGTTGAAGTAGTGAAGACGCCGTTGGTGGAGTCGTCTCACCTTCCTTATTTATGTTAGGTGCAGAGCATAGGTCATACCATAAATCATACCCATACTGATCTTCACCAATTCTACTCTCCCCCTGAAGAGAAGTCTCAACTCTCGAGAAGTAAGGGGTATCTTTACTAAAGGTTACATCCATAGACACAAAAACTTTACCAGTGGGAGGGTGACAACACTTGTAACCCTTTTGGGTAGATGAGGGTCCTAAGTAAATGCATTTAAGAGCCCTAGGATCTAGTTTATCTCTGCCCTGTTTGTGAACATGAACATAACAAGCACATCCAAACACCTTTGGTGGAACCCATACAGGAGATTGAAATGAAGTACCATCGGAAAGTGCCTCAAGTGGTGTTTGAAAATCAAGAGGCCGAGAGGGCATCTTGTTAATCAAATGTGTTGCCGTAAGAATAGCATCGCCCCAATACATTTTTGGCACATTCATACAAAACAATAAGCATCTAGTAACTTCTAGTAAATGGCGATTCTTACGTTCAGCGACTCCGTTTTGTTGAGGGGTATCGGTACACGTGGTTTGGTGAACTATTCCTTGATCTAAGAAATAAGATGATAATCCGTGGTTTAGGTACTCACCACCACGATCAGATCTTAACACTTGAATCCTCTTGTTGAATTGAGTTAGGATAAACTTATGAAAGATTTTGAAGACAGAGTAGACTTCACTTTTGTCCTTCAATAAGTATACCCATGAGACTCTAGAGTAGTCATCAATGAAAGTGACAAACCACCGTGCACCAGAAGGACTAATGACACGTGAAGGACCCCAAACATCACTATGCATAATTGCAAAAGGAGATAAGATTTTATTTATACTTAAAGGATATGGGACACGCTGATGTTTAGATAACTCACACACTTCACAGTGGAGTTTCGAAATATCTAGTGCAGAAAATAACTTCGTAAATAACTTTTTTAAGTACCCAAAAGAAGGATGTCCCAATCATTTGTGCCATAGCCGGATTTGCTCTTCTACCTTAGATATGCTTGTTGAGTTGTAAGCCCTTGTACTGTCATCTTGTGTTTCCCCTTGCAAGTCCAAGTAGTAAAGGCCCCCTCTCTCTTTACCAAGTACAATCGTCGCTCCTGTGAGTAGGTCCTGAAATACACAATGTGAGTCAAAAAAGGTAACACTGCACTTTAACGCTTTGGTTATTTGGCTGATAGAGAGCAGGCTAGAAGACAAATTCGGAACATGTAACACAGTAGATAAAGACATAGATTTGGTTATCGGTATTTGTCCTTCACCCGAGACAATTGTTGGAGATCCATCTCGCTGTCAAGATACAAGGTTTACTAGGACTTGTACTATAAGTAGAGAAAAGGTTTGTGACGGTGGACATGTGGTCGGTTGCTCCACTATCGATAATCCAAGACCCTTTAGATTTATCGCATGTAGTGTTCAGTGCCCTACCGCAATTCTCTAAGATGTTACCTGGTTGAGCTAAGGAAGTAGACCCAACAAGATTTTCCTTGGATGATAGCATCCGCGCACATTCTTTAATCATCCGTTCCAAATGGTCTTGAGATGAATGAGAATAGCCACTCGCTGCTGATGTAGGTTGAGGTTCCACTCATCCATGGTGGTATATGCCCTTGAACCACCGATACGACCTCCTCTTCTTCCTCCACTACTGCCACTCGAGTTTCCCCTCTTCTAATGTTGTTCTTCCATTGCGGACGACCATTGAGCTTGTAACAAGTTTCCCTGGTATGTCTACGCTTGTGACAATAATCACGGTCAATGAGTCTTTCTCATCGATTTTTGGTTGTTTTCGCGTGTTGATGTTGGCGGAGTAATCACATTCAAGGCTGAACTTTCCTGTGGCATTGGAGGTATCATAGCTGCTCGACGAAATTCTTCCGATCTAACTGTGCCATATACTTCTCGTAGGTTTGGCAATGGATTTTTTCCCAACACTTGGATTCTGATTGGATCAAAAACTGAGTCAAGCCCAGCAAGGAACTCAATAATTCTCCCTTTTTCAATTCTTTTCTGCAATGTTGTGGTATCAGCTGCACACACCATGTCTAAGGGCTATAGGGAATCAAGTTCTTGCCATATAGTTTGAAGTGCATTGAAGTAGACTGATAGAGGTCTGTTTTTCTGGCGAGTCTCGATTACCCGACGATTCAATTCATAGATTTGTGTCGCATCACCGCTCGCGACATAGATCTACGTGACTGCCCCCCCACACTTCTTTTGATGTGGTTAAGCGCATACAACTGCTCTGGATATCGGGAGTCATTGAGTCTATCAACAAGCTCATTATCATGGCATTCTCTTGAATCCATGTATCATATGTAGGTCTCGCTTCCTTTGGACAAGCTTTACTTCCAATCGAGTCGCAAGATTTCCTTTACCCGTAATGTAAAGTTTCACGCAGTGAGACCAAACAAGGTAATTTGTTCCATCAAGTTTACAAGATATATTTCTGCTCATAGTATTATTGTGAGAAGTATCTAGAGATGTAGAACTAATAGACTGAAAGGAAACAATTTTCTCATGGGTTTTATCCATTAAATCTTCCTTCAACTCAACAGATAATAAAGAGAGAAAACAAATAAGAACAACTTTCAAAGAAGGAACCACAACTTTCAAATGGAGAAACCTACTTACTGACCAGCCACAGGTTCTTCAAGAACAGCTTATGAATCTAACTTTGAAGTCTGATTTCAGATTGAAGCTATAGTAGATTGAAGCTATAAAGGGGATCTAGGTTAGGTTTTCTCTTCTCTGCCTCCTTTGCTCTGATACCATGAAGAAACAGAGAAAGAGATAGTGAAATGGGTTATCATTTCCATAGGAGAACCTCCTCTTTTATACACTTGGGTAACCTATTCTGCCTCCTTTCAACTCACACAATTAGGGTTAGGAGAAAATATCTCTAACACTCACCAACTCACTAACACTCACCAACTCACTCTACAGTAGTTTAACTCTATAGTGTAACTGTACAGTGGCAGTATGACATATTCATGACTCATTCCAACAATAACAACATAATAGAAGCTGACATTTTGTTAGGCCTTCACAAATTCTCAACAGGCACTCAGCTTTTGTCCGACCATTCTAAAATAGCCTCTTATCTCCAAGTCTTCAAAAATCTTTAGTCAAGCCCAGCCCAAAAAACTCTTCTTCTACAAAATTCCTAATATCAAGATTACTAAAAATCCAAAACCCTAAATCTTTTCTCTGTACTGTCTAGACGAAGAAGGGAGCTTCTTCTTCTCCGTTTGCAGATTCATACAGACAAACGACTGAGGTACAGAGAGACTGTCAAATCCTTCTCTAGCTATTTGTAATTCATCGATTACTACTAGTTATTGTTGTGTTTTCTGTGTGTTAAATCTAAATTCTTAATCTCTTCTTCTTCTCTACCTTTTCAGGGAAGAATTCCATATAGCACTGTCAAGGTTGGTTCTAAGACAGAAAAATGGCATCAATTGGTCTTACATGGGAACCTAATCTGACTATGTTCAAATCTTCTGGAACTGGTAGTTCTTCTACAAAATCTGTGCCACAAATCCCTAAACCCAAAACTGAACTTATCGATGGACTCTATGTTCCACCTGCTGATCCAAAGTTGAGGAACAAATTGATTAAGAAATCACTCAAAGACACCACTGGTAAAAACTGGTATGTGTTGTGTTGATTGTCTCTTCTTTAAACTCCATTGTAAAATTAGGGTTTGTATTTTGAAAAATGAGTTAATTGGTTATGATTGTTTCTTTGTTTTGAGTGTGTAATACAGGTTTGATATGCCAGCTCAAACTATTACACCGGAGATAAAGAATGATTTCCAGATTATAAAGGTATGTCATATTCGTTTTTCTTTTCTCTAAATTATGAAACTGAAACTGCTTGGACTGTTTTCGAAATAAATGTCTCCATACCTAATATGATTTGAGGAAGTAGAATTCTTAGTTGGCGACTATTCAGATTGATGGACTGATTGAACAATGTTGCGCCACATTAATACTGTGTCAAGGAAATGATACCCTTAATTTTAGAAATTTAGCGTATTGTAAAGTTTGCTCATCACGGTTACAATTTTTTTATATGTTCGAACCTTCAACATCAAAATTGTCATCACTTAACTAGTTTGAGCTTTGATGACAATTTGAAAGTCCAACTGCTCGAGCAGAAGTAACTACCTTGCTCACATGTTTTTAAGTCACATGTAACCAAGGTGTTTCCTTTTGCTGGAGCAGTTGGACTTTTATGAACCACATACAACTTAGGATTTACTAGCAATTTTATACTCGTGCATAGATGGCTTTAGATAAATCATTAAAGCCAGAATAGATTATAGAGAGGTGATTTATAGTTCGCCGTATGCGTTCACACATCCCACGTGCCCATGGGCAACACTTTTGGGAGTGAATGCCTGGTCCAATAGTGTGGATCATATACGTGCCACATTCTGCAATTCACCGATTATCTTCGTAGGTCATTTGATGTTTGGTTAGTACTGGACCATGGGTGAATATCTGCCTTTAAATATGTCATCTCAGTGAGAATATATGCAACTATAAGCAGCACTTTGGGATTTGTAATAAAAGTAGTGATAGACATACCGAGCAGAAATCCCGCAAAATATCCCGACTCTCACAGACTTTGGGCCCTGCTGCCCACTGGGATTAGCAGGGGGCTACATTTTTGGGAGGTGGGTCCCATAAGTATGTGAGAGTCGGGAGATTTTGCGGGATTTTTACCTCGGTACGTTTAGCATTTCTGCTGTAATAAAGGTTGACTCTTTTAGCCATTGTGATTAATATAACATTCTTGAAAACTAAACAAGTGTATGCTAAACTAAAAGAGAGTCCATGTGTTTGTTTGATTGCAACGAAATGCAAAAGGAGAACTTTACTCTCTAGGACACTTACTTGTTTTTTATGGAGTAGTTTGAATTAAGATATTGCATCGGGTATCTATGCAATCACTAGGAGAGTTTACATGCTTGATGTATTCATTTTGTGATATTTTTCATTGTGACGTCCTCTTCGGTATTGTAAATTTATGTTTTCTAACTAGGAGAAGGAAAGTTGTCTCTGAGTTCTGCTGGATTGAAGGTGTTAAGACTTTTTTCTGAAAGAGTAAATAGCGTGTAGGTGTTTTTCTGGCATGAGATAAAATAACCTAAATGTATTAAGGATTTTGATTTCTATCTACCAGCTACCAGGTTGGTCGAGGATTGAGAATTATTAGTTATGACTGCTTTTATTTTTCCTAAGCATGGCAGTTGAGTTCTATATTTCCACTTTGTTGATATTAAGGGATGGTACCTAGACCTGCCGTTAACTGTCACAGACTAGGTAGGTTTGACTAATTTATTTTCTGTTTTTTATGATTTCTAGTGAAAGAATATAAGAATTTACATATTTGCCCCCAATAAAAATCAATATCGTCTTCTTCCTTCTTCTTATTTAATCTGAACTTTGTTCGTCTCCAGAAGCAGAAACCCTTTTAATTATTACATGAGATATTTTGTTAAAGGGTCGTAACTTTATGGTCTAATTAGGGTCTTTGGGTCTGGGTCGGGGAAGATTGATGTGTCAGGGTTGTCGACTAACCATAGACCGTCATGTTAACCTTTACTTGACTTTTAAACTAAGGTCAAACTAATTCCTGTCTTGACCAGGTTAAGTTGTCATTATGTTATACCCATGGGTCACAGCAACAGTGTTTACTCGTGTGCTATAGGGTTGCCATTAATAAGTGATAGTAATTGATTCAAAGAGTGGTAAATCATTACAAGAACTGGAATCAGTATCAATTAGATTATCACTTGAAAACTAATAGAATTCTCTCTCGCATGTATCTTCAGGGAAACATGTTGTCACCTTGACTTCTGAATCTATTCAAAGGGTAACAGTAATAGGTCGAGCATGGGGTAGAGTGAGACTGGATTTTCGTGGAAAAGCAGACGTATCGTGACTCTCGTCCGGTCTCGTCCCGTCTAGTCTTGTTCTCGTCTTGTCTAGAGGGTGTATAGATCTGTAGAGTCCTAGAATGAGTAGAGTAATGATTGTCAACTCTAGAGTCCTAGAATGCGTAGAGTAATGACTGATGAGACGTAACCAGGGGCAGCAGATATCAGAAATGAGCTGTCATTCAATATAGAGTGATTTCTGCTGCCCCTGGTACGACTCATTACTCTACCGAAAACTCATTCTAGGACGCTGGAGTTTAGCTGGTCTATACACTCTCTCTAGACAAGATGAGAACAAGACCAGACGTTTGCTTTTCCATCCAGTCTCACTCTACCATATGCTCACTGGTCCATATGAGAATACGTTTGCTTTCCCTATTTTTTACAATCTAGTCTGGAGTCTGGACCTATGTTACCCTGTGTAGCATTTTCTGTGAGTTGGTGACAACAAGATGTTTCACTCAAAATACATGCGAAAGAAGATTTTCGTTTTGTAGTCCAATTCTTCACCCAGAAATATAAATATAGGTGAAAGACACTTGCATGAGTGCACTCACAATCCCTTAACTTTCGGAAAAGGAGTGTTACACTTGGAGTTGAAACACTAAAACACTGATCACTGATGTGAAGAAAAAAAGGATATACGTGCCACATTCTGCAGTTCACAGATTATCTTCGTAGATCAGTTGATGTTTGGTTAGTATAGGACCATGGGTGAATATCTGTCTTTAAATGTGTCATCTCAGTGAGAATATATGCAACTGTAAGCAGCAGTTTAGGCTTTCTAATAAGAGTAGTGATAGACATACCGAGTAGAAATCCCGCAAAATATCCTGACTCTCACGGACTTTGGGCCTTGCCGCCAGTGGGATTAGCAGGGGGCTTCTTTTTGGGAGGCGGGTCCACAAGTATGTGACAGTCGAAAGAGTTTGCGGGATTTTTCCTCGGTATGTTTAGCATTTCTGCTGTAATAAAGGTTGAGTTTTTAATCCATTGCAATTAATATAACATTCTAGACAACTAAACAAGTGCACTCTAAACTAAAAGAGAGTCCTTGTGTTTGTTTAATTGCAATGGGATGCAAAAGGAGAATTGTACTTTCTAGGACTTGTTTTTTGTGGAGTAGTTTGAAGTGCATCGGTTATCTATGCAATAACTAGGAGGGTTTACATGCTTGATGTATTCGTTTTATGAGGAAAGTGTAAATTCTTTAATGTGACGTCCACTTCGTTATGGTAAATTTATGTTTTCTATCTAGGAGAAGAAAAGTTGTCTGCGTTTTCTGCTCGATTGAAGGTGTGAGACTTTTGTCTGAAAGAATAAATAGCTTGTAGGAGTTTTTCTGGCCTGAGATGAATAACCTAAATGTTAAGGGTTTTGATTTCTATTTACCAGTTTAGTTTTGTTAGTAGAGGCTTGAGAATTATTAGTTACGACTGCTTAAGCATGACAGTTGAGTTCTATCTTTCCACTTCGTGGTTTAGGATATTGGATTGGTTTTGTTGGAAGAGATGGTGGTGGTGGTCAATACAGAGGAATTGTTGCAATTTCAAAATTTGTTTCTTGTACTCTAAATTAATCTTGCCATCATCTATTCTAATCTCAGTACTAGATATGGTTTAAAGGTTTATTTAACTCTGCAGTAGGACTTACTGTCCTCTAAGAAAAATCTTGTAACTCTAAACTACAGTCATCGGTCAGCCTTACCTGAACTTATTTTCTCTGGCACCTAAGTTCTTCTAGGTATACCATTGTTTTGTGGTACATGAGGCTGTTCTAAGTTCCCTAGAGCAATTGTTAACACTCTAATGTCAGTGTGTGTAGGGTGCTATTTTTTTTTATTGGGTTATTAGTCACAGTGGAAGTTCATAGAATGTCGTGTACATCTTGTATGAGTGATCTATCCCCCTTGAGGTGAGGAATAAAACTACAGTCACCAATCAGCCTTACCTGAACTTATTTTCTCTGGCACCAAAGCTCTTCTTCTAGGTATACTATTGTTTTGTGGTACACGGGGCTGTTCTAAGTTCCCTGGAGCAACTCTTGACACTCTAATGTCAGTGTGTAGTGGTTGCTTTTATTTATTATTGGGTTATGAGTCACAGTGAAATTTGATAGAATATAATGTATATCCTGTATGAGTGGTCTACTCAATTCAGAGCTACTAATGCGGGGTACCGGTTTACTGGGAAGAGTACCAAATCCCATATAGGACAAAGCATTATTTTGTTCGTCTTATATGGGATTCGGTACCCTTCCCAGTAAACTGGTACCCTCTATTAGCAGTGTTGATTCAATTGGGTTGATGCTCCATATCCCGCATCAGGTAAGCCTTCAACTAAAGTTCTCTGTTAGGCTAAGGTTAACCAATGCGATAGACGTGTCTCAGGTTATGTAACCGCTGTTAGCATGAAGTTAAAAAGTTTGGAGTCTCTCAGGAGCTTGAAACGCCCTGTTGACGTGTCTCAGGTTTTGATAATGATAACTATAATAATATACCAGTTTCTCTAAATAGAACTGCAGGTGCCACTCTTCTCCATGACAACTTGTATTTTTACTATCATGAATATGGGTATTTGTACCACTGAAAATGTGATATGAGTGTTGGCAAGTTGGGATTCATTTAGTAGTTTACGGACCACAAGATCAACTTTTGTTGGGAACTTATCCAGTAGACTCACTTCTGCATATTGTAGGGATATCGTTATTTGGTCTAGAATAACTAGCTGCTTCATTTCTTTTACAAGCTTAGGTAATGTAACGAGGATCTGGATTATATTGTAGGGATTGATTGCTCTTTTGTTCTTTGTAATAAGCTTAGGTTTCTTTGTGAATGTGAAAAAGAGCTGATTGGTAATGTAACGAGGATCTGGATTCTATGTACTTGTTATCTAGATTCCCAGTCCATAGCCTTTAAAACGGCTTGATTGTTATGCTGTGCACATTAATACCCAGAAGAAGAAAAAAAGTGATTGAAATTCTTGTGGATCATCAAGGTCTATGCAATTGAAATTCTTTGGTGTGCCTACTACAACTAGATATACTCTTTGTAAGATTAACTAAACCCTGGGTAAATGCAGTGCTGGTCATCTGTTTCTCTTCCATTTAGAAATTCAAATGCTTCCCTGTATGTGCAACTTTTTTTAGATGTTTTTGTTATGGCTGATATGGACAAGTATGTGAGAGTCAGGAAATTTTGCGGGATTTTTCCTTCAGTACATTTAGCATTTCCGTAGTGATAAAGGTTGAGTTTTTGACCCATTGCAATTATTATAACATTCTAACTAGGAGAAAAAAAATTGTCTCCAATTTCTGCTGGATTGAAGTTGTGAGACTGTTGTCTGAAAAATAAATAGTGTGTAGGTGTTTTTCTGGCATGAGGATAACCTAAACGTATTAAGATTTTGACTTTTAGCTACGTCTACCAGTTTAGTTTTGGTAGTTGAGGCTTGAGAATCATTAGTTATGACTGCTTTTATTTGATGACAGTTGAATTCTATCTTTCCACTTCGTGGTTAGAAATATCGGATTAGTCATTTTGTTGGAAGAGATGGTGGTGGTCAATACAGAGGAATTGTTGCAATTTCAAAATTTGTTTCGTGTACTCTAAATGAACTTTGATGGGGCTCTAACCTTGCTATCATCTATTCAAATCTCAGTGCTAGATATGGTTTAAAGGTTTATTCAACTCTGCAGTAGGACTTACTACTAAGAAAAATCTTGTAACTCTAAACTACAGTCACCAATCAGCCTTACCTGAACTTATTTTCTCTGGCACCTAAGTTTTTCTAGGTATACCATTGTTTTGTGGTACATGAGGCTGTTCTAAGTTCTCTAGAGCAATTATTAACACTCTAATGTCAGTGTGTATAGGGTGCTTTTATTTTTTATTGGGTTATTTGTCTGTGGAATTTGATAGAATATCATGTATATCTTGTATGACTGGTCTATTCAATTCATGGCTACCAATGGGGGTACCGGTTTATTAGGGAGGGTACCAAATCCCATATAGGACAAAGCATTATTTTGTTCGTCTTATATGGGATTCGGTACCCTCCCTAGTAAACTGGTACCCCTATTAGCAATGTTGATTCAATTGGGTTGATGCTCCATATCTTGCATCAAGAAAGCCTTCAACTAATGTTCTCTGTTAGGCTTAGGGTAACCAATGCAATAGACGTCTCTCGGGTTATGTAACTGCTGTTTGAGCAAGTCTTATGGTGGAAGAGAGTTCCATCTTCCACGCCACCCCAGCATTTGGAATTGTGGATGGGAGTGCAAGTGTAGTGGTGGAACAGCAGAAACGGTATTCAAAATAGTGTTTTATGCTAATAGCAGTGAACGTTATTAAGAATAGCGCTTTTGAAGATACCATTAACAGATAACACTCGGGCACTCTCTTCTACCAAATCACAATTCCAAATGCTGAGGTGGCGTGGAAGATGGAACTCTTCCACCATAAGACTTGCTCTTAGTATGAAGTTAGCATGAAGTTAAAAAGTTTGGAGTCTCTCAGGATAGAACTGCAGGTGCCACTCTTCTCCATGATAACTTGTATTTTTACTATCATGTGTTGCAAAGTATATCATGGATATGGCTATTAGTGGTTTACGGACGACCACAAGATCAACTTTTGTTGGGAAGTTATCCAGTAGACTCGCTTCTGCATATTGTGGGGATATCATTATTTGGTCTAGAATGACTAGCTGCTTCATTTCTTCTACAAGTTTTACTGTGGTTGTTCATTGTTTGATTGCTCTTTTGTTCTTTGTAATAAGCTTAGGTTTCTTTGTGAATGTGAAAAAGAGCTGATTTGTTATGTAATGAGGATCTGGATTCTATGTACTTGTTATCTAGATTCCCAGTCCATAGCCTTTAAAACGGCTTGATTGTTATGCTGCGCACATTAATACCCAGGAGAAAAAAAGTGATTATTGACAATTGTGGTTTTGAATATTGCAGTTAAGGCATGTGTTAGATCCTAAGAGGCACTACAAGAAAGGTGATTCAAATTCAAAGGAGCTTCCCAAATATTTCCAGGTAACTCGAAAAAACCCTCCAGTTAAGCTTATGTCAATGGATTTTGCCCATCGTATATATTATATTAACTTGAAAATTTCTACCACTCAGCTGGGTACAGTTGTTGGGTCTCCAACGGAGTTCTACGACAGGTTAACTAAGAAGGAGAGGAAGCGAAGCATTGCAGAAGAAATTCTTCATGATAATGGCTTAAAGAAATACAGGTTAGACCATAAGAGAGAATCTTCCGATGCACCACACTTGAAGCATAAGTTCATCTATTTTCCAGGTTTAGTATTTTCTCCACAGATATTCATGGTCTTTCTTATCCTCTTGCAGGAAACGTAAAGTTCGAGAAATTGAGGAAAAGAATAATGTCCCTGGGGTGGAGAAATGGAAAATCAAGGGAAAGCAGACATGGAAGCGAGCAAAACATAGAAGAGGCGACTGATCAGACACTGTACACCTACATGTATTCTGGGCATGTAAGTAAAATTCTTATATGAGTAGTGTAACTCTGAGTTTACTTTCATTTCAGAGAAAGCAAAACACTGTAAGCTAGATTTTTATCGTCTTCTTTGTAACTATGCTAAGAAGTTTTGTTTGTAGTTTTTCTCGATTAACATTTGACCATATTTCCATCCAACAGGATAATATAAATAAGATTTTATTATCAACTAATTACCACTTAATAATAATACATGTTTAGGGCAAAAAACCAGAGATACAAGACCATCCCTGATCTTAAACTTTTAACCCCTTAAAACACTTTAGGGAAGAAACAAAATTACAGTACATAAGTAAACCCTATAATTATAATAATAAAGATAACAGAGCAGCCTTTAGTAATTACCCCATCTATTACATCATTCCAAACTCCATCTTCAAGATCAACAAATAATTAAGAAAAATTCATCATTTTTTCCTCAAAATTTTCCTTCAATGAAAACCCAGATGTTCTTCCTTCCAAACTTACTTAGCAGATTATAAACATACGGATACGTAAAGATAAATTTTCCTTGAATCTTGTATCTTTTACTTTCCATTTAAAAAAATCATGGAAAATTAAGACACATTAGATTCGAAAGAAATAAGAAAAAACCAGATTAAACTTTTGATCATGATCTATATCGATCTAGATCATCTAATCATAGAATCTTAGTTCATTTGTTTGATGATTTAATCAAGACGAAGAAGACGTCTCAAATCCTTGGTTGCTGAATCATCAATAATTGCTGAACCACCTTCTTTCTTAATCGAAAAAAAAGTTGGTAATGGTAATGAACTAGGTGCAGGAGATAAATAAAAAGCATTACCAGCATAAACTTCTGATCTAACTACCCCTCTTTCTGAATCTGATGAAGATTCTGATCCTGATGAAGATGAAGAAGAAGAAAACCCACTGCTCAAATCTCCAGAAATTGACCTTTTGATTTTCAATTTCTCGGCTTTTTTCTTACTGTTAATATTATCTAAAGATTCACCTCTTTTCAATATAGTCACAGAGGCTGTTATAATATCACTTTTAACAACAGGCTTTCCTGTTGTTGCAGGTGATG
Organism: Papaver bracteatum; assembly: GCA_023529315.1. NCBI lineage: Eukaryota > Viridiplantae > Streptophyta > Magnoliopsida > Ranunculales > Papaveraceae > Papaver > Papaver bracteatum. The sequence goes on along the minus strand of JAJJWX010002376.1, from coordinate 1,203,066 downwards.
ATGATGGAGTTAATTTTGGCGATGATGATGATGATGATCGAACCCCATTTTTAACCACAGATGTTTCAGATTGAGAAGAATATCTGTGATATTGTTGTTGTTGTTGGGGTTGGGGTTGAGGATGTTGTTTCCTCTGTTCTGTTTTCCTGTAAAACTTTGGGTTAGGATTAGAAGAATAATAATAAGAATTAGACGATGGTTTTCTACTACGAGGGATGACAATGGATGCTGTTGATGATGGTACTCTCATCAAACAATCTTGAGGTCTTAATATCTCTGTTCCCATCTTTGATAATCTAGAAAATGAAAAAATATATATATATTTCTATACAAAATTTGCAGAGATGTCTAGAAAATAGAGAGAAAGGAAGAAAGGGTTTTCTAATGGTGTATTCTGAATTGAATTATGAACCCTGTTTCTTCTTCTTCTTCTTCTTCTTTAAAGATGTTTTTTCTCTTATTGCTCTGCTGTTTTTTCTTCATTTCTCTGGAGGTTCCAATGGCCATTTTATTATCATTCAATTCTAATGAGAAAAATTCAAAAGAGAAAGAGATAACAGTCTTCTTCGGCAGCTTGACGTGTGGCGAGATCTGATTCGTCTGTTTCTTTAAAGTAACGGAAAAATGTTTATCAGTTTAAACGGTGTTTGTTTTCTTGGCATTTGCGCGTTTTGGATGTGGGGACCACGTGTGAAAGGGATTGTTGGTCGCTGGATATGAAGAAGAAGAAAGGACCTAGTGGGTGGGATGAACGGTGGAAGTGCTACGAGGATGTTGCTTAGAAAAAATAGGATACTGGAGATACGATTCACGTCTATGTGGAACAGGGATTGGGTCAAGTGATAATTTGGGGTCTGCCTTCCTTCACCTACTGCAAACCTAATATTCTTGATTATTTTATGTTTGAATGACTTAAAAGCCATTAGGCTTTATTGATAGACTTAAGACGGTGTTTAGATGGCTGAAGTAAAGGTTTTCGACGTACCTGCGTGTTTAGAAGCAGAAGTTAATTTCAAGTTAAGATGCAAAAATAATTTACGTCATAAAAAATTAATTTTTTTATTTCTAAATTTTTTTATTTTCAATAGTCGAAAAATAACTTTTAAAGTGTTATCAAACAGGAGAAAAAAAAAGAAAAATTTGTTTCGTGAAGCTATTTAGGAATATTGTTCACAAATTAACTTCTGATTTTTTCGACTTACTTAAATTAGAAAATATTCATCAATCCCAAAATTCAGAAGCAAAAAGAAAATTGATTCACGAGAAATTAGTTTTACTTTTTTTTTTTGCTACAAGGAGAAATTAGTTTTACATATTGCTTCCGGAAGTCATTTTCCAATTTTTCTCTCAAACTAGCTTATGGTTGAAGTCAAAATAAAAAGCAAGTTTCAAAGGAGTTTCCAAATAACCTCTTAACTTTGTGGATTTTGAAAGCAAGTGTGGGAAGGGTATTTTGGTCTGGTTATTTTTGTGTGATGCAGCATCAATATTTCTTTATGTCATTCTCATCTTTCTTTGCTTTGTTTATCTTTATCTTTTTGTGTGGTCGGCTTTCATTTTTCTATTCTTGGCTGTCTACTGTCTAGTCAGTGGCTGGCTGAAGATATCTACCCCTCCTGATTGACCCTATCCATCCCGGGCTCGGGTTGTCGGTTTCAAAAGGCCTTTATCAGGTCCCCTCAAGTTAAAGAGGAATTTAGCAAGCAAGAAGTTCTTCATCACAAGCAACAGATTATACTGCTGGTCGACAAGGTGGAAAATGCTATGAATATGCACGTTGACCATCTGGGTAGATCGTGGAATTTGGGGAGCACTACCAATTAAAAGTGACCTACCCTTTGATCCAGTCTTCGAGTGATATTCCCCTTGATCCGGTCTTCGAGCATGGAGATCAACTGACATAATGAAATGGAGATTACAATAAAACTTCGATAAGTTAACAGTTTCGGGACTGCCAAATTCTATCAGTTTAGCGAAGTATTAATTTATCGATTGTTATAAGGCCTATGGCCCATGGATGTGCGGTTTATTAGTATACTAGGGTTTTTTCTTTACTCTTGTATAAATAGAACACTATGGCTATGTAACGTAACGGGGTTCTCCCTCTCTGGTTAATGAAAATCTCGTCTCTCTCTTTTCTCTCTTTCTTATTCTTATTATCACTACAAGTCGTTATCAGCAAGAGCTCTACCCTGTTCAAAAGATTATTTTTCTTTCTTTTCTCGGAGATCCCGTTCACTACTAATCACCCGTTCACTACAAGAGCTCCACCCTGTTCACTACTAATCACTCATTCACAGTGCAATCTCGGAGATCCCCATCTCACTACGTTCCCTCGGTACCTTTTTTTTTCTTCTTTTCTCTGGCTTTCCAATCAAGCATCAAAAGGAATGTCATCCTCGGAGGAGATTGAGTGCCTAGATGATAGTGGCACCACACACATTGTTTTAAGAAATAGGCAATTATTTGTTGACTTATTCCTTATAAATCCTATGTGACTACGATGATTGGATCATCACAAGTGATCAATGGGCGAGGTAATGTTCAATTTTTGTTACCAAATGGCACAATGATTAAAGTCACAGAAGCTCTATATGCACCTAGAGCTAATCGTACCTTGTTGAGCTTCAAAGATATCCGTGCAAATGGTTATCACTTGGAAACTCACTATGAAAATGGAATTGAATATATAAATATTATCTCTAATACATGTGGAAGAAAACGCATTTTAGAGAAATTAATGAGTCACTCTAGTGGTTTGTACACTTCTACTATTCGGATTATCGAATCACATGTTGTTACCAATGATGAATTGTTGAACAGTGACTTATACAAGCTTTGGCACGACCGCTTGGGGCACCCAGGTCGTGATATGATGATCCGTGTTTTAAAGAACTCACACGGACATCCTTTCTTTCGAGTGAAAAGTAAAATGAGACAAAATACAGTTACAATGCAAAGTAACAACGTCTGCCAGTCACTGCCATCTAAAGCAACTAATGTGCAACCTCTCTTTCATTCTACTTCGTGGACTTTGTCAAAAGCACACTACTCATTTTGCAAAGCTTGTTCTTTAGCAAAAACAAGAGCGATACCATCCTATGCTAAAGATACAAAACAAAACATTCCATTTTTACAAAGAATACAAGGTGATATTTGTGGACATATACATCCAGAGCGCGGACCATTCAGGTATTTTATGGTTCTGGTAGATGCTTCGACCCGTTGGTCACATGTTGCATTATTGTCCACAAGAAATGCTTCCTTTGCAAATCTCCTAACACAAATTATACGTTTGAGGGCTCACCACCCCGATTATCCAATCAAGTCTATCAGACTTTATAATGCTGGAGAATTTACATCTAAAGGATTTTATGATTTATGTATGTCTATCGGAATTGACGTAGAGCACCTTGTACCCCACGTACACACTCAAAATGGTCTCGCAGAAGCTACCATCAAAAGGTTACAGATTCCAACCTGCCTATTATTGCCTGGGGGTAAGCCATATTGCATGAAGCATTGCTTATTCTCTTTAGACCCACTATTAGCCAACCATTTTCTGCGTACCAGTTGGTAACTAGATATGAGCCTGATATTTCACATTTACGCATTTTTGGTTGTGCTGTATACGTGTCTATTACATCCCCTTGGCGTACTAAGATGGGTCCCCAAAGACGATTAAGTATTTATGTTGGATATGAATCCCCAACAATTATCCGCTATTTGGAACCTTTGATAGGCGATCTCTTTACTGCTAGATTTGCGGACTGTCACTTTGATGAGACAACCTTCCCGTCGTTAGGGGGAGGTATGGAAAAGGATTTTCTAAGGGAAAGACATGAATTGTCGTGGTGTGTCCCAACTTTGTCTCATCTTGATCCTCGCACCTCACAATGTGAAAGTGAAGTGAAAAGAATTATTGATCTTCAGAATGTGGCAAACTCAATGCCTGACGCATTCACTGATATTGCTAAAGTGACGAGATCATACATACCAGCTGCAAACGTGCCTGCAAGGTTAGAAATCCCTAATACGGGAAAATGCACCTTATATAGAGGTGTCAAACCTACACTTGGTGGAAGTGTAGCTGAGGTCGTGGCCCCGCAAAGGAAGAGGGGAAGACCACCTAGTTCGATAGATACTCACCAAAGGAAGAAAAGAGTGAGTAAGTCACAACCCGATCCATTTATCATCAATAGAGATAATTTCTCTCATGAAATTGTCTCTGATTATAATTATGTCCATGAATCAATACTGAAGGACGCTCCGATGTTTGAAATGATTCCAGAGAACAAATAAATCTCTATGGATTATGAGACTGCATAAGTGTTGATAGAAAGATCCTCCACGCAGATTTATGATGCATTTTCATACATTGTTGCTCAAGAGATCATTGAGCACGATGACATCGAACCACGCTCTATTGCAGAATGTAAAAAAAAAACAGAATGACCTAAATGGGAAGTTTCAGTCCAGGAAGAATTAAATTCACTGGAAAAACGACGGGTATTTGGTGCGGTAGTGCTAACCCCACTAGGTGTAAAGCCCGTAGGACATAAATGGGTATTCGTCAGAAAGCGTAATGAGAAGAATGAAGTCTTGAGGTATAAGGCTCACCTTGTGGAGCAAGGTTTCTCACAACACCATAGAATTGATTATGAGGGAACATACTCTCCCGTAATGGACGTCATAACGTTCCGCTACTTAGTTAGCTTGGTAGTTTCATAAGGACTTGAAATGCAGCTTATGGATGCGGTTACAACATATCTCTATGGGGATCTTGATTCAGAGATATGCATGAAAGTTCATGATGGCCTTCCATTACCCGAATCAAGTAACTCTAAACCATGGAGTGCGTTTTCAATAAAGTTGAAACGCTCACTTTACGGATTAAAGAAATCCGAGCGAATGTGGTATACTCATCTAAGTTGTTATTTGATTGGGAAGGGATATACGAATAATGAGTTATGCCCCTACGTACTTATAAAGAAAACGAGTTCCGGATTTGCAATTATAGTTGTTTATGTTGATAATATGAACATAATAGGCACTCTTGACGAAATAAGAGAAACCGCAAGCTATTTGAAATCTAAATTTGGGATGAAAGATCTTGGGAAAACTCGGTTTTGTCTAGGACTAGAGCTAGAACACCGATCCTATGGAATACTAATTCACCAATCTGCATATGTCCATAAGATACTCAGGCAATTCAATATGGACAAGGTGCACCCTTCTAGCACTCCCATGATTGGTCGAACTTTAGATGTACAAAAGGATTCATTTCGTCCCAAGGAAGATGACGAAGAGGTATTGGGAGCTGAAATTCCCTACCTAAGTGCAATAGGCGCATTATTGTACTTAGCGCAATGTACTCGACCTGATATATCATTCTCAGTGAATTTGTTAGCTAGATACATCTCAGTGCCTATGCAACGTCATTGGAATGGTATAAAGAATGTTTTCAGATACCTGAAAGGAACCATTGCCATGGGTTTATTCTATCCCTATGAAAAAGTAAGAAGGACCGCTAGTGGAAATGAAACTCCTTACACTGGAACCCCAAATAATGTTTTGGTTGGTTTTGCTGATGTTGGGTACCTCTCCGACCCACATAAAGGTCGATCACAAACCGGTTATGTTTTCACCATTGTAAACACATCGATATCTTAGAGATCGACCAAGCAAACTCTTGTGGCTACCTCCACGAACCACTCTGAGATCATATACTTACACGAGGCGGTTCGTGAGTGTGTATGGTTAAGGTCTATCATTATACACATTCGAGGGACATGTGGTATGAGTTCTACCACTGATGAGCCAACTTGCATTTATGAGGATAATGCAGCTTGCATCGAAAAGATGAATCAAGGGTACATTAAGGGTGATAATACGAAACATATATCACCAAAGTTCTTTTACAATCAGCAACACCAGTCTCTTATGAAAATTCAATTCAGTCAAGTAAAATCCGATGAGAATGCGGCAGACCTATTTACTAAGTCATTGCCTAAATCGACTTTTAAAAGCACGTCAAAAGTATCGGACTAAGAAAATTGGCTGAACTCCCTTGATTACAATCAGGGGGAGATGGCGACATCAGGGGGGGTGTTTGTTGAACTCTTTTTCCCTTCACCGAGTTTATTTTTTCCCAATGGGTTTTGTTACTCGGTAAGGTTTTTAATGAGACAACAACAACTTATGACTCCCCGATTGAAATTATCTTTTTCCCACAGGGTTTTTTTATTTTAGGTTTCTTAAGAGAAGTGGCCATCTTTATCAACACGTTGTACTCTTTTCCCTTCGCCAAGGTTTTGTCCCATTGGGTTTTTCCTTGTCAAGGTTTTAATGAGGCAACACATTTGAAGTTCCGTTTTTGAACCACACAATGGGGAGTGTTATAGGGCCTATGTCCCATGGGTGTGCGGTCCATTAGTATACTAGGGTTTTCTCTTTACTCTTGTGTATAAATAGAACACTATGGCTATGTAATGGGGTTCCCCCTCTCTGGTTAATGAAAAAATCTTCTCTCTTTTTTCTCTCTTTCTTATTATCACTACAAGTTCGATAAATTAATAAGTTATTAATATATCGAAACATACCAATTTTAGGTTTCAAAAATAAGTTTGTAGAACATTTTACCATAACAAGATTAAAAAATTAAATGTTTAGAACAATTTTCCTACAATAACAACTATTTAGAGATTTTATTTTCGAAACAAATTATTTTATAATTATATTATGACATAATATCAGATAATATATTGCATATTATGTGTGTAAATATATAAACTTTAATGTTAAATTAAAACAATACAACTAAATCACCGCGGAACTTTTCAACGGACTACAAAAAATTAGATATGAGGTCCAATATTATGTAAATGTGAACAAGAAACTAACAACTTCGGATTTTATTTTAACACAACAAACTATTGCAAGATAAATTAGAACAGAGAGGATGTTATTTAGGCGCTGCAGAAACCATTTTAGAAGTTCTTGACAAAGACAATTTATCGTCTTCTTTGTAACAATGAGAAGAGATTTTGTCTGCAGTTTTTCTCAATTAACGTTGACCATATTCCAGAATGGAAAATCAGTATAACATGAATCTCATAACGAGAACAAAAAATAAAATGCCTGCAAGGACGTGCAATACTGTCTAGTATCAAGTACGGAGGGGAGAAAAAAAAAACATCTTACGGATCGTGTTCAATGCTTGGCCTTGACAGAGTTGTTTTCCTTGATTCGTGCGCGATTATCCAGCTTAACTAACCGTTTGAGATCATCATATGGGAGAGTCTCTATGTTCTTCCTGCGTAGTTCACTCAATGCAGGTTTCTTGTCAAGCAGGTGTCCCAGCCAATCAGGGTATTCAGAGTCAGCTAGAAGCTTAGGATCTGTTCCTTCCTTGAGGATATTGCCACCAACTACTGTAGTAGATTTAATTTCTTTGGAAAGGCTTGAAGCCTTGGGAGCATCACCTGCACCACCTCCTTTTCCACCCTTCTTGGCTTTAGCACCTGCAGCGAATGTCCTCCGACCAACAACTCCAACTGCCTCCTTTGTGAGGATGAGGCTTCTGAGAGATCTGCTGCAATTCATCGCCATGTTTTATCCTTGCAGCATCAGCAGGACTGTTGGTTCAAAGACACGGAGAAGAATCTGTCAGTGGCAAACAGTGAAAAGATCCAAATCATATAATGATGCTTTGAAATAGAAAAGTACTGACGTTAACAATATAATTACATAAGCACTCAAGTCTTCCCAAGCAAATCATCACATTTCTTAATTTGATTTCTTCATTTGCCTCATAATACTCTCTATTCTATCAGAAGTATCTTGCATGTTCTTTTGCTTCACTTCATCAAGAAGCAAACGGCATGTTTGATATCGAGGTGTAATTTCTTGTTTTATCATGTCCTCAAAGATTTTATAAGCTCTCTCAAATTTGTTTGCCCTGCAGAATCCATGAATTAAAAGTGTGGACGTAGAAAGATCAAGACCCAGATAGTGTTTATTAGCCATATCATCCAATAGCGCATCCAAACTACAATCTGTGTTTCCAGCTCTAAAGTACATTTTTAATAATGGATTGAATGTACGAAGATCAGGCTTACAGAGCGCTGACTTCTCCATATTGTCAAGAACATTCAGAGCAGATTGTTCTTGAGAGTGATGGCAGAACATAGTGATCATAGTATTATAGGTAGAAGTATTTGGAATGATGCTGTCCATGGGCATCTCAACTTCAAAAACATGAGTCGCCTCTTGTAACCGACCTGCTCTCCCCAACACATGGATCAACGTATTGTAAAAAAGCGTATCTGGTTTACATCCAGTCAGTTTCATTCGCTCACGAACTTGTAGGGCTTCATCATATCTTTTTGCCTTATCAAGGTAATGTATGATAGTGGTGTAAGTGACGACATTCGGGGAGCAACCCTGAGTGTCCATCTCATCCAGTAACTCATAAACCTTACTAAAGTTGGGTTGCTTACAGTAAGCCTGGATGACCGTTGAGTAACTAATGACACAAGGGCAACAGCCATGCCCTTTCATTTCTTGGATGGTCCAATTTGCCTCATCAACCCTATTGGCACTGCACCAGCCGTGAATAAAAATGTTAAAGGTGTGAGCATTCGGGGAGATATGTTTCTTTAATTCCAAAAATATCCCACGGGCATGCTCAACTCTCTTTTCTTTGCAAAGGGTATCAAGCAATAGGTTCATGGATTCAGTATCCTTTTCCAAACCAAATCTTGCCAAGTCATCAAACACCTTAACTGCATCTTTATGTTTCCCTGCACCAGCAAACCTTCTCATGAGTTTTGCAATAGTTTTCAACGTGACATGACTCTTTTCCTTCATTTCCTCAACCAACAGATACATCGTTTCCAATTGCTTTGCTTTACCCAATATGTCCACCATCTTATCATAAGCTTCTTGAGTGTGGCTGTAATCAGCTTGCGTCCCTGCCCATCGAAAAAATCCTAAAGCAGACTTCCAATCATCCTCAAATCTCCTAAGCAGTCTTTCAACCAGGATTTTCGACAAACAAATACTAACGCATCTGTGATCTTGCAGGAGGGACTGGAAAACCTCATCCTCATTGTTTCCAACTCGTACTCTAGAAATTAGTAAACCTAGATAAGACTCCAAATCCTGTGTTTCTCGACTACCTATACGATCTTGTACAAAGTGGTAATGTCTGGCACTAGAATTTGAAGGTACTGGAAAAGGCAAGGAACAGGAATACACATATGTTCTAGAAACATACACATGAGTTACCGAAGGTGCAGCTAAAAGAATACTCCTAAGACAACAATTCCTTTGCCGCAGGGCCATGGAAGCGCGGCGACAAAATAGAAGGGGTTCAAACATAAGCTTTCCTAGTTTCCTGCATCCCCCAAGATAATGAATTGTCAGAATTTCAACTTTGACAAGCACTAAAGAACACCTAAGTGACGTTTTACGCAGAAAACCATTTTTACCCTAAAATGAATAATCAAATTTCCTTACAACTAAACTACAGTCCATTAACGCCTAGAATTAAAAAATTTAACCACGTAATTTGTACAACTAAACTACATTCTTTTACTTTAGCGCACAGCATTAAAGCAGTAGGGGGTTCAAGCATCCCCTAACACCCACTCTGATGTTTTTCACAGATCACCACATACGCCTAAAAATGATAAATCAATTTCCATTGCCTTCTAACCTAAAATTTAAACTTTATTAATCCCACAAACCATTACTTAAAAAGCACCAATGAATGACCTGGTTTTCTGATTTCCAATTCATTTATTTGATTAAAACTGAACCACACAAACTAACATTAACCCTAATTTCAATAACAAGAACACTTAATCGATGAGTGTCTTATGATAACCTAATCAAAACATAAAAATGATAAAAATAGCAATCAATCAAGAGATTTATAAATCAAAAGCAATTCAGATTAATGGAAAATCGGAATTCGGAAAAAAGAAATCAATGGGAAGGAATGATTAGAGACACAAGAAATATACCTGATCTGATAAAATGTTAGGGTTCTCCTTCAGATCGATGAGAAACTAGGGGTTTTGAGAGAGAAGGGTTTAACAAACAGTCGAATGAAAGTACGAAACAAAATGATCTCAGTGTAGCCTAAATCTGCCGGGGTGACATAAAGGGCCTAGTTTCTCTGGCATGGGAAACAACGAAGGCACGAACCCTAGACCTTTTTTTTTCTTTTTTTTTTCTATGAACCAATTGGTATTCAACCAAGAGGGAGGATCCCTATGCACTCTTACAACGAGCTTGTTATAGGGGCGGCATGGTTTATTAGAGGGGCGGCATTTTGATAGTAATGTCTCTCTAGTTGGTTAGGGGATGTCCTAAATGGGATGTAAATTGACTAGATTATCCTTTTCACCTTAAACAACCAAAATCAAATCAGTTTTTTTTTTAACCTAATGAATCAGAAAAAATTAAATCAGTTTTTTTTTCATCTTCTCTTCTCCTCCATCAACTGTGACCTCCATCAAAACTGAAAATTTCATTGTCTTAAATTAATTGGCGATTTGAAAAACGTTTGGAAAAACCCAGTTAGGGTTTAGTTTAGGGAACATTATCTATATACCCCTAGTATGAGGTCCCTTGAAAAATACCCTTTCAAACTTAAAATATACCCCTAACAGGCTAGAATCCCAAACCAGAATTACTAGATTACCAAAATAACCTCCTTTTAAAATGACATATTCTTTCCGTTCGTCTATCATTTTTATTTCTCTTCCCCCGTCTCTCTTTCTTTCTCCAACAACAAAAACCGGAAAAAATCGACACAAAAGAAAAAAAAACTAAAGCAAAACAGACTAAAGCTTTGAAATCAAACACCAAATCAATCAGAAATCAGCAGATTAACAATATTATGTGATTTAGAAGATCAAATTTGACTGGAACACACAAAAAGAACGAGAAAGTTAGGTTTCTGAAATCAATTTACAGTGGATCTTCAACAACAACATTTTGAAAAGATCAAATCGAAGGTAAACAACTATTTTGTTTCTCAATTCAGTTAATTTTTCATTTGGTTTCGATTTTTAGGGCTTCGTACTCAAATAGATTTAGGTCTTTTATATTTAGGTTTCAATTAGATTTAGGTTTTTCACACCATTACTGATTTACGTTGAATTCATACTAACTTCCTTTGATTTAATGTTGTATGTGTTAGAAAACAACAAAATCAACGACTTTTGTTGGTCTTAAGAAATCAGTGAAGGTAAGTATTCTAGTTTACTTGTTTTGTTCAGTTTCATAGTATTTTGTTTCATTTACTGATTTTGATTCATTTAATATTGAATTGGTAATGTAGTTTGACAACTGAAGATACTAAAGGTTTTCGGGTAGTTAGGTTGCAATTGGGGATTAGGCGACAATGGACAAAGACGACTCCTTAGAATTTTGCGAGAAAGCGGAAGAAAAGTAAAAAATCTGAACATTATGTGCCTCTTACAGTCTCTACAACAAGTTTCACAAGTACCAAGTCTAGTGCTACTAGAAATAACAACTGCAGTGTTATAGTTCAGTGCCATACTCGAGTGGAAATTATCAGTTAGGGGCTTACGATTCTGGACTCAGCATTGATCAATCTTCTCAAATGGATCCTGGTGCATCCAGATAGAGCACATCAGTAATTTCTTCTCCAAGTTCGATGGGTCTCTTTAGCATCTCCTAGTACCAGCTAAGGTCATGCAGGGGAAGACATATACATCCCCCGACCCATTTGAAATATGAATATGTGAGCTTTATATCTGATAATAAGTAAATTTGGTTCACTTGATATCTATCCTGACTATTTTGTTTATTATCCATTTATTTATTTACTGTCCATTGCCCATTTGGTGTCGAACGTTTTACTATTCTAGCAGCAATTACCGTTTAAATGAGGAGAGCACAATAAAGCAATGAAGAATGTGGTTGATATCCATTTCAGGGATTCTGTTTCTAAGCTCGTACATGTTTAAATCTACTACCAAGTGAGAAATATGCAAAGAAAGTTGGTTGGGTGGATGCTACAATCCTTAATCCAGATATAAGTGAGGCCGGAGGAATGGACCCTGGTGGATGTGTTAAAATTAAGTGTTATCTTTGACATAGTAGGAGTCACTTGATGTTATTTGCAATGTATGGAATTACTTCTCATGTTGATGTAGTATACCTCTCTTATTGATAAATTCATGATGTTGGTCCTTGAACTCTAGTTGTTTAGTAACCCAGTGTTCCACTTGTAGTTGTTTCCATTTACTTGTATTTGTATTTGTTTTGATGAGCATCAAACCTTGGTTCTCGATAGGCGGTGGCAACAAGAATTTGGGATGTTTAGTACTTTTGTTGAATTTTTTTACTTCCGCAAGTTTCTCAAATTGTTTCCAGAAGTGTAATGAACTATCCAGTCTAAGCTCTTTAAGATATGAAAGTGGAAGCAACTTTCTCGAGTTGTCTCCAAAGATGGAACCAACTTGCTCGAGTTGTCTCCAAATCTGGAACCAACTAGCTCAAGTTGCTTCCAAGTGCGAGATCAACTAGCACAAGTTTCCCCCAAATCCTCCAAATCTGGATCCAACTAGTTCAAGTTGCTTCTAAGTGTGAGACCAATTAGCACAAGTTTAATACAATCCCTCAATGACTGTGACCATCATAAGTGGAGTCAACTTGCTAGCATAAGTGGAACCATTTTCTCTGATATCAAAAAAAAATCATCAATCACAGTGTTTATGCCCGTCATTGGTCGAGAAAGAAAAAGTATTAATACAATCACTTAAGTACAAAGGCTTAGACTAAAAAAATGAACATGGAACCTAAAATTATTAGGAACCATAGAGTGCGGGAAGAGACGTTCAAGTATATTGGCATTAATCTTCATTTATAGACTTAAAGCATCCAAGAAGTATAGTTAGGTTCAAATCAAAGTAGAGTTTCCAGGAAAAGCTAAGACAGTCTCCACAAGAACCACACCTTCAAATCATTCGGAACCAGCGCCATTTATCACCATCTTCACTAGGAACAACTTCAAATGCAACTACAAAAATCTCTACAAGAAAAATAAAAATAAATGAGTAACTGAAAGGATGTTGCAGGTTACATAATTGGAAACAACTAGCGAAAGTTGTCTCCATAAATGGAAGCAACTAACACAAGTTGTCTCCGAAGATAGAAACAACTTGACCAAGTTGCTTCCAAAATCTAAAGCAAAAAAAGTATAACATATAGTAACATTATCAGACAAACCAAAACACAATTCAAAACCAGCTAACCATCAATTCAGAAACTACCACTAGTAATACACCAACTAAATATTCATTTTGGTGGTACGCAATTCACGACAAAACACACTCAAATAAATCAAAAACAAAACCGAAACTTAGTATGAAAACAAGATATACAAGTTGTCTCCAAATAACGGAAGCAACTAGCACAAGTTGCCTCCAATAGTGGAAGCAACTTGGTCAAGTTGTTGATGCCATAAATAAATTCTACCCCTATACAAATGTATATTGATATCATGAACTTCAATATTTATATAGTCCGGTTCATTGAGTTTATGAGCCTCGCGACCTTTATATATGACAGCATCATTCTAAAAGACTACATTGATAAAGCTTATTTAGGAGCAACAAAATCCAAAACTAATATTAATGTTCTAAAAAGCACCAGCGACGGACATCACAAAACAGAAGCACTAACCTTGCCAAGGTTATGTCGATTGAATCCCATTTAATTTCTTATTATTAGTCCACAAATCAAGTCATTTTTCATATGATGAGCAGGAAAATTAAGGTTTCTAAAGTCATTTTAAGTTAGCACGCACCTGAAAAGGACCAAGTTCTTCTGGTTCTTGGTTGAGGTCTACCCAGAATACAGAATTCTTAATCCAAACCCCTTACTACCAAACATCAATTCCAAAGAACCCTTCTTTTTCAATCTCTAAAGATATTTTGATCTGTTAACAACAAATGAAATCCAAACATCTAAAGAGCAATGAAAAAATTACAAACTCAAATTTCTTAAGCAATGAATTATGAAACCATAACAAGCAAATATTATATATTCAAAAATAATTATAGAAATGCAGTACTACATGCACACATCTAGGACAACTGTAATATGTGTGCTAAAAAATACAGGCAGTAACATTATCCAATCTAACATCACCACAAAAAGTGTACAGGAACAAGAGGAACAAGTTGTTATAACAAAATGAACCAAACCATGTCAAGTTGTCTCCATATCTAGAGGCAAAAAGCCCAAGTTGTCTCCAAAAGTTGAGGCAACCATCCAAAGCTGTCTTCTCAAGTGTAAAACAAGTTGTTAAAAGACAAAAATGAATCCAACTAGCCAAAGTTGTCTCCAAATCTGGAGGCAAATACCACAAGTTGTCTCCAAATATGAAGGCATCTAGCACAAATTTGTCTTCAAAAAAAAAAACATACACAAATGAGTGAACCTGTCATGAATTGCACACACATCATATGCAAGTTTAACTTTTTCAAGGATCTTCATTCGCAATAGTATATAAAGTTGAGTTCAGACCCTAGAGTACAAGAAAATAGTGAGCTGGTACGCCTCCTTTATGAGTACTTTAAAATATTAAATATTCGGTCATACTCCCTCCGTCCCACTATTAAATGACCTATTTGATTTTAGATTTTGTCTCACTAATAAGTGACCTATATCACTAAATAAGGAGATATTTCTAAAATTATCCTTTTAGTTAATTATAAAAAATATAAGAAATATGCATAATTTGATAGGCTTGTTTATATTCGTTACGTATGTGTTTTAAAATGTTTTTCAATGGTATGAAGTTTGCGAACATCCGTGGAGTAGTTTGAGAGATAAATCATTTCTAAATTTCACTAATTACTATCCATAAGGGGTATAATTGTAAAAAATGCTTAAAAGTACTCTTTTCCTTGCTTGCCTTAAAAATTGTGCAAACTTAAACTATGTCACTTAATAGTGGGACGGAGGGAGTACATGATAAGTAAAATCTCAAATGGAAAAAAGTTAGTAATTGGATGTAAGAAAAACTCCAGGTTATCACAATCAAGTTCAACTTGACGAGGTTTTCAGGAAAAATCAAAATATTGAGCACGCTAATAATGTTTACATTCATGTATGGCTTACACTTTTTGAAAATCCCTATAGTTTAATCATCCATAATAGAGGTTATAAGGAACACCACTCATTCGCCGGGTATACATGAAAAATTCCATCCACTATAACAGGAGGACTACACTTTATAGGAGTTATTAATTTAGACAGCCATTTTAGTTATTGAGTGCACACCATTCACTCATACTGCTTAAAGGTGAGAAATTCCAAACTACTACACAAAGGACGACTCAATTTCTTGAAGGTAAAGGCTACAATTACTCGGGTTAGTTGAATGTCAACAAAAACAAGCATGAACAAATGCCATTACTACGAAATGAAGTTCTAGTAACCACTAAAAAAGTGTTCAATGCTTACCTTCAAGCTTTATTCTGAACCAGGACCACAAAATGACTTAGACGATGTAAGATTAGCTTTTATCAAAGATTGATTTAAACACAAGGGACACACCAACTCTAATTAAACAAGCCATACGTTAAAAAAATTACATATTAGTAAGAATTTAACATTTTAATGAACAAACTAGTGAATAAATACTAAACCCAATTTTCAGCAAATAAAATTCAAGGAAGAAAAAATTAAAATTGCATATAATTTCACTTAGAGATATATATCTGCTGCAATATCCTCTCAGACCTAATCTAACATAATAAATTACCATCGGTTTTCTACAATCACCTAAGTTTCTATTTAAAATCACCAATTGGGGAAAAACAATTACGATCCTAAATTGAGTTAGTAAAACACAGCATAATCGAATATCAGAACTCATTATCAATTTCTACAAAAACAAAAGTAATTTATATTGATATTGAGGTAGGAGTAGATAACGAACCATAAATTTTTGAAATCTGTTCATCTTTCAGGATCCGACCCTCGTTTATCATTAATCTTCAATATTTAAGAATTTTTTACCAAAATCACCAAAAATCCAAACTTAAAATGATATTGCTCGATCTCCCGAAATCAGTTGAATCAAAATGAATATAACGTTTCTGATACTCGATATTAGGTTTTGGAGATTAATTTCTCGTTGGTTTATCATTGAATTTAAGTTTTGTAGTTGAATCAACCGAAAATCGATCCAAATCGATTGATTAGGAGATCGATTGATTAGGATGTCTAGAAACGGTAGTGATGTTTGTGGTAGTGGTGATGGAGATGGTGATGGTGGTGGTGTTGGTTGTGGTGATGGCGATAGAGATGGTGGTGGTACTGGTAACATCAATGGAGACAGTGGCGGCTCGACTGGTTCCTGAGAGTTTTCTTTAGAAGAGAAGAAGAAGAGGTGGAAGGTTAAATATGGAATAACAATAAAAATTGTTTTTAATTATAATTTTGATTATAGCCTCGGGGGTATTTGTAAAGTTCAAAAGGGTATATGTGAAGACCCATGGATAGTAGGGGTATTTATAACATTCCCACTTTAGTTTATTGTGTTGGATTTAAGTTAGTTTTGTATCAAAAATTAGGGTTTTGGATCAAAATTAAAATTGAAATTTATGTGTTGCATGTGAGTTACGGTTGGTAATAACTCCAATTGGAACCATAACTATAGATTTGGTTGATGTTACGGTTTATTGCAACTCAAATACCAACCGTAAGTTCTTGATTTTGATATACAATGTTCAGTTACGTTTTTTTTTTTTTTTTGCAACTGTAAATAGCTTACGGTTGGTATCGTTACTTAAGTGACCAACTGTAATTTATCCTATAACTTTCATTTTCTTTTTACGGTTTGTAATTGCATCAGTGTTAGCAACCGTAGGGTAGTTACGGTTGGTCCCGATTCATTAGTTACCAACTGTAATTTAGTTACGGTTGTTGTCCAAATTTAATTACCAACCGTAACTGGTTTTACAATTGGATCTTCCCCAAATTTAACCAGTTACGGTTGGGATTCGATAACTTACGAACCGTAACTAAGAGTTACGGTTGGTCACGAGCACAATTTCAACCGTAAGTTCTTCTGAAAATTTAAAAGTTTTGATTTTGTTACGTACTTTAGATAATTTTGAGCTAGAAAAAGCTAATGGGAACTAATAAGTATACCGTGTCACTGGAATCACTCATTTTGGTTGAGTGAATCAAAATCTATGGTTTCACAAATATCAAAAAAGTTTTTCTTTTTCTTCTCCTTTGAACTTTTTTTTTAACTCTAAAAATATGATTTTGTTTTGATTTTGAGTTAATATAAGTGAAATTAATCATTAACACTAAACTTGATTATCATCACTAAACTAGGTTATCAATAATGAGGGTTAAATTGTCATTTCCAGTTTTTTTTTAATAAGGGGCACCTTGAATGATCATGTAATGACCCTTTTTGTCCTATTAGAATACCGCCCCTCTAATAAACCATGCCGCCCCTATAATAAGATTGTTTATTAATTAAAAATCAAACGGTAACATTTTTTATGCTAATATTTTAGAGATATGTTTGCCGTAAAAAGCTCTACATACCCACAAAAATTAAGCTCATTCTGAAATACAAAACTTCACCATCTACCAATCTTAATTTTTACGGTTGAAAATTAGTCGATTTTCTACGGTCAATTTTCAAAGTAGTAGATGGTGAAGTTATACGTTTCGGAATGAACTCATTTTTTATATCCCCAAAATATTAGCTTCAAATACGTTACCGTTTAATTTTGATTAAGAAAAATATCTCCAAACGTGTGAGTTAGTGTAAAAATAACAGTGTGAGGGGATCCTCCCTCTTCAACCAAAGGAATTATGAATGTTGTCACAGGAATGTTGGGATGGAAACCCACCATTCTCTCCGCACTACGATGTTTAGCCGCAATGTCGGCCATGGTATTGAAATTTCTTTTAATAAACTCAACTCTAGAAAATGAAAATAAAGTTTGAATCTACTTGCAATCATCTAATATAGTGTTATTATACCATAACAGCTAGTTGTTATTAGATTTAAGAGAATCTACTACTAATTGTGCATCACTAACGAAGCATACTTTGCTGTTATTCCTTTCTTTCGCCCAAATGCAAGATTCCAGCTTCTTATCTTGACTCATTGTTAAATCACACTTTACTTCTATTTTCTTAAATTTCAAAACTACCATTGAAAATCAATTTTCTAGTTCCTACTACTATCACTATTAAAATTATAAGAATTGATGGTGGTGGTGAGTTTGTGAATCATGAACTTGATTCTTTCCTTTCCTCTCATGGAATTATTCATGAACTCACTTGTCCTCATACACCAGAACAAAATGGTGTACCTGAATCCAAACACATACACCTTCTTGACATAACTAGAACCTTTCTCATTCAAGCTTCTCTTTCTCTCTCTTATTGGTTTGATGCACTTTCCACTGCAAACTACACAATCAATAGACTACCAACAAAATCTTTACACTTTGTATATCCTTTTCAGAAAATCTTCAACAAACAACCATATTATCACTTTCCAAAATGCTTTGGTTGCCTTTGCTTTCCCTGGTTGAAAACTTATGTCTCTAATAAACTTCAACCTAGAAGTACCATATACATTTTTCTAGGATATAGTTCCCAGGGTAAAGATTATAGGTGTGTTTGGATCTTATTCCTCACAAAATTTACATTTCTAGACAACGTTATTTTCCATGAACATGTTTTTCCTTACTCACTTCTTACATCCCCCACTACTCTTAGTGATGTTCTTTCTAAATTTGATATGTCAATTACTCTTCTGGATCCCTCCTCATTTACTTCAGTTATTTCATCATCTGCCATCCCTTCTGACACATACACTACTTCACTTTCTCAGCCATCTTCTATTACTTATGTCTCTTCAGACATTTTACCTTCCATTTTTACCCCTGAAAGCCAGATCAGAGAACCATGATCACTAACACACATACCATGACTACTAGAGCTAAGGAACATACCTACAAACCACCAAACATGCACTAACAGCTTCTTATATCAATATTATTGAACCTCAAACACCAACATGTTATTCTCAAGCAAAGAAACATGCTTGGTGTGTTGCAATGGATATACTTGGACAAAAGTTCCACCTCCATCACAAAACCTAGTTGGTTGCAAATGGGTCTATAAGGTGAAACATAATGCAGATGGTTCTATTGAGAGTTACAAAGCCATACTTGTATCTAAAGGATTTAATCAGTTGGAGGTCTTGATTATAATGATACCTTTAGTCGAGTTGTGAAACCAACAACTATAAGAATTGTACTTGCACTTGCTGTAATTTTCAATTAGCATATTAAGCAGCTAGATATCATCAATGCTTTGTTGCATGGAAATCTTAAAGAGGATGTATATATGGTACAACCTCAAGGCTATGAAGATGTTGAGAACCCTGAATATGTGTGCAAATTCAATAAGTCCTTATATGTTTTGAAGCAAGCACCAAGGGAATGGTATGAAAAACTTGCAGATGCATTAATTTTACTTGACTTCAAACCATCTCTAGATGATTCATCTTTGTTTGTTCAGAAGTTGGGATCTAAACTTACTATTATGCTTGTTTATGTGGATGACATCATCATTACTGGAAATGATGTCTGTTAGAGCATTGCTCGGTCGAACTCGCAGGCGTTGTTATCTGAAGCTTGTTGTCAAGTTTAGTTGTCAAAACCATAAGTCTTGATTTCTAGTCCACTTATAGCTAAGTCACATATCAAGATAAAAAGTGTAGTTGAGAATTAGACTTCAAGACATTCATCGATCAAAGACGAGGAACTACTAAGGAGAGGTTGTGGAACTTCATCAACAAAAGGTATGTGGAGACATGAAATCATCTATCACTCAAAAGTATATCTACTCTATCTCCTATTTGAGACAAAAGTCGTATAGCTATATAGACTTTTATTATACACATTTGATATTTCAAGCTCAGTTTAACTCGCTTACATATTTCTCAAAATATGTGTTGGTAAGATTTCGCTTTAAACAAGTTCATCTTATATTCTTGACGGAAGTCAAAACATGATTATGTGAAAATCGCCTGGTAATATCTTACATAATTTGTGTGAGACAGTCATTTGATGTAGACTCGGAATGTTTCGTATTGATCATTCGATCACTTAAAAATTTCTTTGAAGCTAATATTTTGTGTGAGACAGCTATTCTTATCTTCCGAGAATGTTTCAATGGTTGAAATGAGAGTTTAGACCAATTGGATTTAAGCACTGTATGCGTACTTGCATATGTGTAATCCAAGTACGGGAACCATTGTATGCATACCCGTATGTGTGCTGTTTGGTTTTGTCAAGGTCCAGGAACCAAGTACGCCTATCGGTACATAAACTGGCGTGAGGTTCAAGTTCCCGGACTTTAACTGAGTTTGTGGTATGCGTACCATTTCGCGTACTGGCGAATCCGAACTTAGTCCGACCATTTAGGTATGCATACCCGTTTGCATACTTGAGTGGGTTATATTCTAAAATCGGTTTTTTCATGAACTAATACATTTATATAATAAGGGATGCAATCTTTTGTAAACTGTGGCTATAATGTTCATGACTTGATTCGAGTAAATTAAAATCGATTTTGCTTCAATTGTGTCTTGTATACTTCTATGAGAATATAGACAATTGAACAACTCTAGAACTAGTTTCATTTGAGTCATCTGAACTAGTTATGGTTAAGATGAATAAGGTTGATATGAAAGTGTTCATATGGCTAACTTCGATTAACTATTGTTGAACCAACAAAGGTGCACACGTTTAGGTATGGTTACTCATATCTAAATGAAGTCACTTTTCATTTGTGTGTAACAAGCTAAGTCTGATCTAACGGTTGAAAGATATTAGCTTGAGTCTAATAAGGTTTTCATCTAACGGTGAATATTGAATGCTTTGTTACCAAGGTAACATTAATTGCAAACCCTGATTTGAAGACTATATAAATGAGAACTCTAGCAACTGGGTGATACTAGTTGCAACTAGAGTTGATTCTCCTTTAACCTTAGGTTTTTCACGAAACCCTGTAGGTTATGACTTGAAGACTTCATTGGGATTGTGAAGCCAGACCCAACTATTTTCTATGTAGTTGCATGTTCTGATATTGCTGTTTTCTATCGTGATTGAGTACTATCTTCTCTAAGGTTTGCTCGAGATTTAATCTCTGATAGGCAAGATAAAAAGTAGTCACAAACATCTTCGTCTCATCGTTTTTGATTCCACAATATCTTGTTTCGCTACCATACGATTAAGATTATTGTGAGGTGATTGATATTTCTAGATTTTTCTTCGGGAATATAAGTCTGGTGTATTAATTGGTTCATGTTCACCTTGATTTATCAAAAGACATAACAAAACTCATATGAGATAGATTTATCTATTCAATAGACTTTTTTGTGTGAGACAGATTGGTTTATCAAGTATTCGACTTTGGGTTGTATCAACTCTTAGTTGTGGGTGGGATCATCTAAGGGAATCAAGTGCGCGGAATCCGGTGTGGTTCTAAAGGTGTAAGGAACGCAACTGTATCTTGATCAGTGTGGGATTGGTTAGGGATCAACTACATTCCAGTCAGAAGTTAACTTGGAGTAGGCTAGAGTCTGTAGCGGCTTAATACAGTGTGGTGTTCAAATCTAAAATAGGTCCCGGGGTTTTTCTGCATTTGCGGTTTCCTCGTTAACAAAATTTCTGGTATATTCCCTTCAAATATGGTTTCTAAGATATCTGAAGCATCTTTAGATGTTGTGCAAGTAGTCACATGATGTTGGAGCTCTGGGGTAATGGCATGGATGATATCATTTAATCCGTTAGAATATTTCTTGGCAGCAAGAATCTCGGCAACGTCATATTTACCAATGTCCTTTGGAATTGTTACATCGCCTTCTGTAACTTCCTGAGGATCATAGCCATTAACCACATAAACCCATGATTGAAAACCATTCTCTTGAAGAAAGGCACGCATAGCAATTTTCCACCATATAGAGCCATCGAAGACTGGTGGTACGTTTATAGAGATATCACTTCTGTCCATATTCCGATCGCAACAAACACAGACTTATAAGGTTTTAAATTTTT
The DNA here is from genome assembly GCA_023529315.1 of Papaver bracteatum. Classification (NCBI taxonomy): domain Eukaryota; kingdom Viridiplantae; phylum Streptophyta; class Magnoliopsida; order Ranunculales; family Papaveraceae; genus Papaver; species Papaver bracteatum. The sequence goes on along the minus strand of JAJJWX010002376.1, from coordinate 1,180,903 downwards.
TTTACTTCTCTGATACCAATTAAAAAAGTGGGGTTACAACAACCACACCCAATATTTCGTTTGGTAATCTGAATAGACAAACTCCAATATACTTTCAAGAGAATCAACTAGACAATCACACTCAATCTAGAGAAAAGTATATCAAAGAGTTTTATGTCTCTATTTCTCAATTCAATCAACAAATAAGAATTTGCGAGCCTGATTGAATATAAGAGAAATAACTTGAAAGGTACCAAAGACAAATGTTCAAGGATCAATTAATTTTAATCAACAACCAAACGTTTATTCAATTCTTCGACTTTGGGTCATAGCAACTCTTGTTTGTGGGTGAGATCAGCTAAGGGAATCAAGTGTATAGTATCATGCTGGGATCAGAGACGTAAGGAGCACAATTGTACCTTGAATCAGTGTGATATTGATTAGGGTTCAACTACAGTCCATACTGAAGTTAGTTTGTAGTAGGCTAGTGTATGTATCGGCTTAATATAGTGTGGTGTTCAATATGGACTAGGTTCCGGGGTTTTTCTGCATTTGTGGTTTCCTCGTTAACAAAATTTCTGGTGTATGTGTTATTTCTTTTCCGCATTATATTTGTTTATATAATTGAAATATCACAGGTTGTGTGTAAGTTCAATCAATTGTGAATCCGACCTTTGGGTTGTTGATTAAATTGATTGACACTTGGATATTGGTTTTTGATACCGTCCAAGTTATTTCTTATATTCAATCGGGCTCGCAAATTTTTATTTGTTTGATTGTAGATTGAATTGAGATATAACTCTTTGATATACTTTTCTTAAGATTGAGTCATACTGTCTAGTTGATTCTCTTCAAAGTATATTGGAGTTAGTTTATACAGATTGCTAAGCGAAATATTGGGTGTGGTTGTTAGACCCCCGCTTTTTTAATTTGTATCGTTTAAGACCTCACAAGTATGTGTTTGTAGCGATTTGACTCTATGGACATCAGTGTTATCTCTGACAACGCAACACTAGTTCAGAAGCCCTCTGATTTAGGTCAAAGCCTTGAGTCTCCTGGGAAATCTCTCATATATTCTCCATTGACTGAAACTGTGTTTGACTTGGAAAAATCCTAGATGAACAATTGGATGATCTTTCAGATTAAAGTGATTCAGAAGATGGAAACGATCTTGATGAGGAAGTCTCACAGTATATCAAGCTTTTTAACAATCTCTTAAAGAAAAAAAAGTCAATTGCTTGCTTGGCTGAATATCTGGATCCTTTCTGTCAAGAAAATAGAAAATTGAGAAAACTATTTAAAGGATATGATTGTGGTTACAAAATCTTACAATCTATTCTTAAAGATCGTGAAGAAGATGTGCGTTCAAATAATTCTGAATGTGATAATTTTCGTTGAAATCTCTTTGTGTTGAAAGAAAGACTTGCAGAAACTGAAGAAAGATATGACTCTCAACAAAAATGTTTTAACGATAGAGAAATCAACCTTCTCGCCAGAAAAAAACAATTAGAGGCTGATCTTGTTGCTGCTCTTGATAAAGTCAAATCACTGGAAGAAAATTTGAAAGATTCAATGCTAGCTCCACAAAATTATCCACTATACTGGGAGCATGTAAAGAACATCGTGATACACGTGGTCTGGGCTATAAAGAAATATATGCTCCAAGTACTAGTAAGATCAATTTTGTCTATGCTAGTGACAAGTTCCTAAGTAAAAATTTCACTGACATCAAAAGTGAAAAACTTTCTTCAGCAGCTGATGTTCCTATGAACAAAGTTTATCCACCTTTGAAAATAGCTCATATGAGAACATTCAAAAACATTCCCTAAAACTGTTATTATTGCGGAAACAAAGGTCACCTTGAAAGGATATGTCGTTTTCGACTACGGAATGAAAAACTTCATAACATTCTTGTATGGATGTCTAAAGAAGTAATCAAACCTGCGTCTCATTTTGCTGGAATAAAAGGTCTTGCCTGCAATCAAGAAAAGTGTTGTGATGAACCAATTTTTGATTTTAAATATGACATAAAACCTATTTATAATTGTAAAGGGAAGAATCAAATTAGTATGTGAAGAAAAAAAATAATAGAAGGAAGAAGAATAGTTCAAACGCCTTGCCACTCACTGAAGAAAGTATTGAATTTAAAATGTCTGATCCATATTATGACATAGCTCATATGAGAACAGTCAAAAACATTCCCTACAACTGTTATTATTGCGGAAACAAAGGTCACCTTGAAAGGATATGTCGTTTTCGACTACGGAATGAAAAACTTCATAACATTCTTGTATGGATGTCTAAAGAAGTAATCAAACCTGCGTCTCATTTTTCTGGAATAAAAGGTCTTGCCTGCAATCAAGAAAAGTGTTGTGATGAACCAATTCTTGATTGTAAATATGACATAAAACCTGTTTATAATTGTAAAGGGAAGAATCAAATTACTATGTGAAGAAAAAAATCATAGAAGGAAGAAGAAGAGTTCAAACGCCTTGCCACTCACTGAACAAAGTATTGAATCTAAAATGTCTGATCCAGATTACATTCACATCAATAATCATGTCTCGGAGCTCAAGACAAGTATAAATAGACTCAAGTGTAACATTAAGAAGGAAAGGAAGGCGGCAGTTTCAGGTATCTCTTGTCCCCCTCTTTTTAACTCTCCGTTGACTAACCCTTTTGTTTCGTCTGAAGATCTTCAAGAAAGAAAAAGGGGAAATGTCAATATCATTGATGAGCAATATGCTCATCAAAATACAACTTGACTACCAAAAAGAGCATCCTCGGTGAAACCGTGTGAGGATGCTCATAATTCTCAAGAAGTTCTTTGCCTTGAGAAAAGTGGTCTTTGTTGTATTATTATTTTTCCTGTCAAAATGATCATCTTACTGTTGAGCCCTGTTCTAGTATAATATTACTTTGTGTAATATTTTCTGATCAATAACTCTCTAAGAATATTCTCTTTGTTTCCTACCTTGAAATCCCTTGTTTTCTTCCCCACTGACAAGCGAGTTGTTGCTTATCAAACAATTATCTTATGTTCTTTTGAGCTAAGATTGTATGTCAATTTATTTAGAATTTTTCTTTGATTTATTATCAAAACTACTTCTAAATTAGGCTCCATTGCTCTCTTGATTTTGAACCTGGTTCGCAACCTGAGCGTACGTGTACCCTACCCTTACCGGATGTAAATGAGAATCCCTAGGGTTTCCCTATGTTGTACCCATATATATGTATCATGTTTTTCCCCTTCTCCATATATATACACGTTCCGTAACGTCAAAAATTCTCTGAATCTTTGTGGCGTGCACAATGGATGGATGCCAAGAGGAAGACAAAAAGGTTATAAAGTTTCACGAAAAAATTGTTTTCATAACTTGCTATCATGTTGTTGATCATGAAAACAAACTTCCAGTTCAGATGTCATTCAACTGGCAGGAAATCTTCTTCGATATTTTGAAGTTGTACGTGAACAACTTGGGATTGCAACAAAGAATCTTGAATTTCTAAAAAACGAAGCAAATTATGAACTTTTTTATGTCCGATCTCTGGTTGCTAGTCATCTCTGATGACTCTCGGTTTCGTTCTTCCTAGGAATTATTTTTCTTTTTGTCTAGGAAACTTCTTATGAGAATTTATTCTTATGTTTTAAGAAGGATAACTAGGGTTTGGAATAGCCATTATTGTGAGTACACATAGATATTTCCAATGATTTTCATCTTGCAATGTTCTTATATTTATTTATTTAAATTCTAAAGTTTATTTAGAAGATGATTTTTGCAATATTAATCTTTATGGTTTTATATATTGCAACTTGTTATGGGATATGTGTGTTTGCGTCCGTGAACTAAGTTTGTACCATATTAGCTCAAAAGTTAAGTCAATTACATGTCTCTATGCAAATATTGATAAAAACGGGGGTCTAATTAACAACCACACCCAATATTTCTCTTAGCAATATGTATGGACAACTCCAATATAATTCCAAGAGATTCAACTAGACAGTCAGACTCAATCAATAAAAATATATCCAAGAGTTGTATCTCTGTTTCACAATGTAATCAGCAAATCAAACAGATAGAAATCCGTGAGCCTGATTATTATGTGAAACAACTTGAACGGTACCAAAGACCAATGTTCAAGTGTCAATCAATTTATATCAACAACTAAAGGTTGGATTAATATCTAATTGATTGAACTATGCATAACCTGTGATATTTCAATTATATAAACAAATATAATGCGGAGAAGAAGTAACACAGGCACTAGAAATTTTGTTAACGAGGAAACCGGAAATGCATAAAAACCCCGGGACCTAGTCAAGATTTGAACACCACACTGTATTAAACCGCTACAGACACTAGCCTACTCCAAGTTAACTTCAGACTGGAATGTAGTTGAGACCTAACCAATCTCACACTTATCAAGATATAGTCGCGTTCCTTAAGCCTCTAGAACCACGCCGGATTCTGCGCACTTGATTCCCTTAGATGATCCCACCCATAACTAAGAGTTGCTACGACCCAAATTCGAAGACTTGATAAACCAATCTATCTCACACAGAAAAATATATTGAATATATAAATCTATCTCCCATAGATAAACCTATGAGTTTTTCTCCGTCTTTTGATAAATCAAGGTGAACATGAACCAACTGATATACTGGACTTATATTCCCGAAGAACAGCCTAAAATATCAATCAGCACACAATAATCTTAATCATATGGTAGCAAAACAAGATATTATGGAATCACAAACGATGAGACGAAGATGTTTGTGACTACTTTTTATCTTGCCTATCGGAGATTAAATATCGAGCAAACCTTAGAGAAGATAGTACTCAATCACGATAGAAAACAACAAGATAAAAACACGCAACTACATAGAAAATAATTGGGTCTGGCTTCATAATCCCAATGAAGTCTTCGATCCGTTAACCTACAGGGTTTCGTGAAAAACCTAAGGTTAAAGGAGAATCGACCCTAGTCGCAACTAGTATCACCCAGTTGCTAGAGTTCTATTTTATATAGTCTTCAAATCAGGGTTTGTAATCAATGTTACCTTGGTAACAAAGCATTCAATATTTACCGTTAGATAAAAACCTGATTAGACTCAAGCTAATATCTTTCAACCGTTAGATCGAACTTATCTTGTTTAAAAGTGACTTCATTTAGATATGAGTAAACGTACCTAAACGTGTGCACCTTTGTTGGCTCAACAATAGTTAACCGAGGTTATCCATATGAACGCTTTCATATCAACCTTATTCATCTTAACCAAAACTAGTTCAAATCACTCAAATGAAACTAGTTCTAAAGTTTTTCAATTGTTTATATTCTCATAGAAGTATACAAGACACAATTGAAGCAAAATAGATTTTGATTCACTCGAATCAAGTCATGAACATTATAGCAACGATTTTCAAAGGATTGCATTCCTTATTATATAAATGTATTAGTTCATGAACAAACCGATTTTAGAACATTATCCACTCAGGTATGCAAACTGGTACGCATACCTAAATGGCCGGACTAAGTTTGGGTTCGCCAGTGCGCAAACTGGTACGCGTACCTTCCAAACTCAGCAGAAATTTCCGGAACTGAACCTCACGCCAGTACGCGTACAGGTATGCGTACAAGATTACGGGACTTTCACCAAACCAAGCAGTACGCATACGGGTATGCATACCATAGTTCCCGGAATTGGATTACATATATGTAAGGATGCATACTATGTTTATATTCAATTGTTCTAAACTCTTATTTCAATCATTGAAACATTCTCGGAAGACGACAATAGCTATCTCACACAAATTATTAGCCTCAAAGCAATTTTCAAGTGATCGAATGATCAATACAAAACATTCTGAGTCTACATCAAATGACTGTCTCACACAAATCATGTGAGATGTTACCAGGAGATTTTCACATGATCATCTTTTGACTTTCGTCAAGAATATAAGATGAACTTGGTTAAAGCGAAAGCTTACCAACACATATTTCGAGAAATATGTAAGCGAGTTAAACTCAACTCGAAATATCAAATGTGTATAATTGAAGTCTATATAGTAATACGACTTTTGTCTCAAATCTAATCTAATAACTAATAGTATAAAGAAAAGACCTATTTTCAACCGTGGCACAGAAACTTCCCATACTACCCCGTCGTGTTTTTAGTTCTTCAACTTAGTTTGTTGTAGATTTTCTAAAATCGACGGACAAATACGTATCTAATGAAAAACTCATTCGTTCTACCTCTTTCGTTCTCTTCTCTCCGGACAAAGAAACATCCCCCAATCGACATGAGCTTAACCATAAATTTCAAAATCAACGCAAACTTAACCTAACTTCCGTTATTTTGATCCCGTTCAACACAAAAACAACCCTAAATTTCAATTTCTGCTAGAATTTTGTGACTAGGTTTTCAATTGAAATCTCGGTTTCAATTTTTCCAGTCCTAACTTCTAATCAACTATCTTCAAAACCCAATTGATCTATGTTGTTATATTTAATTGGTAAGTAAATTAAAGTTTTTTTTAATGAGTTTTAAGTTTCCCAGTGATTGATTCGTAAGTTTGATATATTAATTCAATTTTTCACTAATTACTAATTGGTCTTTAGGCAAAGTATCAACTCTTGATATCATTAGTGGGTGAGTCATTCTAAGTAGTAAGTTTTGCTATCAGGATTTATTCAGCTGATGTTAGTTACACTTTTTTAGCTTGATGCAATTTAGTTTTCCTCTGATGGGGTTTCCTGTAATGTATGTGGTAGATCTTATTATGCGCATTGTAGCAGTGTAGGACATCTACTATCTTAGGCTATGTTCGGGATGTCTTAGATTTTTGGTTCTTCCTTGCACTTTTCTTATGTGAAGTTGAAGTAGCTACTATTCTTTTATGGCAATGACATATTTTTTGGCCGTAGATGTTAAAACTCACTAATTATGAGATGTCACTCATTTTTCCTTGACTCTGTTGCAGGTTTTTTGAAAATTGAGGAAAAAGCATGGCCGGATGGACGAGGTCTAACATTGGAAGAAAAAAAAATATTCTTGCAAATGCTTCTGTAAATGAACTGAACAATGAAACGGCAGGCGCATCGCATGTGCATCTATACTAGGCTTTTAGATATTTTTTTGAATGTAATTCAGTTGGGAATTACCAACAGTTAGGTGGTATTGAACCATAGATAGACGTAGGTGTATCCATTGTGTTCGGAAAAGTACTTTTTTTTTTTTTTTGCTTCTTCTCTTGAAATAGAAAGGCATCGCGCATGCGTGTTATACTAGTAAGAGATAAAGTAGATAGATTTTTGAGTGATAGATGAGTTCAAGTCTCCACATACCTTTTGTAGATGAAGTTCCACAAGCTCTCCTTAGTAGTTATTCGTCTCCATTCGATGAACATTGTGAAGTCTAATGCTCAATTACACTTTCTATCCTAATCCGAGACTTAGCTATAAGTGGACTAGAAATCAAGACTTATCAAGCTTGAGATAACAACGCTTGCGAGTTTGACCGAGCAGTGCTCTAGCAGTCACATTCTTAAGGATCGTCACATCTTTATTCCTGCTCATCCATCTATTTCTTGTGAAAACAAAAGGTCTATTGCTTTATCCTGAAATCTAGTATTTCATAACAAGATGAAACACTTCGTCTTGGACTTTGATTTTGTTAGTTCAGTCCAAGAATTTGCAGGTTGTTTATATTTTTACATTGAAACAAGCGGTTGATATCTTCACTAAGGGTCTCAGTACTCCCAAATTTGAGTTTTTAAAACACAAGCTAGTAGCAGTATGTGTACTTTATCTGTTTGGGAAAGACATAGTACAAGACCGGAGTGAGCGTGGACTAGCAGTATGTGTCAAAACTATATCCAAGCACCCTCCCCGAAAAGATTAGGCCACCAAGTATCGGGAGCCTAGTGTGATTCAAACTAAAATTTGTTTACTGGCATTGAGAGTATACAGTTTGAAGTTCTACATCTAGATAACAAACCACTAAGCAGAATAATATAATAAATAGGACCCATAATTTTGTACCTGAACCTGTTTGGGAAAGACATTCCCGAGTCATAATAATGGAAGGCCGAATGGAAGTTAAAGAGCTAACCGAAGAATTTTCACAAGCTACGAGTATATACTACCGAGTTGCTAATTCTGACAAATAATGTTAGTAAAAGAAAATTCATCTCTTTACTTGAGAGCAGCAGATTCTAGTTTCAGTCATCCACGGGTTAAGTCGATATCAAAGTGCGTGGAACCACCCCTCATGTCTGCTGACCGTGATCCCGGCCAGCCCGCATTCATAGTCATGGACATGGTTGTACTTGGGGTCATATTCTGCTGTTGTGTGTTGCTGCTAAGTGGAGTGGCATTTTTGTCACCACCGTCGGTCAGATGAATGTCAGGATGCAAGCCAGAGCCAGCAACATCTTCTGTTTTGATCTTTGTCTTCGTGTTGTGTATAAAACTCCCTACGATCACCTGTAGTAAGGTGGTTATTCATCAGTCATGTATAGATTACAGAGACCTGTAGACGCGCATGGTGTTCTTTCTTTCAATCAATAATTTGCTGGTATAGAGTGGATAGAAATTGGCGAATCTAATAAAATCTATCCCTTGAAATGCAGGGTAATTGTGCAATACATTCATCTGAAAAGGGGACAAACTGAGAGCATGAGGGTCTAGACCAAATTGATTACCTGGACAGGGGTTGCTGCGATGAGCGTTCCCCCAACTCCGCCACCAATCACCCGGCCATCTGGACTAGATAGGGAGATACTGAGGGCACCAGATCGGCCACGAGACCCATCTGTTAGCAAGTAAGTGCCTGACAAGCATAGTATCTCAAACCGCCCCTGTGCAAGTTATATTAAAAGCATTCAGTTAACAGGATAAACAGAAGCTTTTTCCTCAGTAAAGCTGATAATCGACAAAATTGAGAACACTGAAAACTGTGATGGGAGACGAAAAACACTCTGAGAAGGTGTTTATGTATTTTGCAAAACAAGAACCGATTATTGCAAACATTGGCGCCTTTCAGTAAAAACCTAACTCCCGGTACAGTAAGAACCAACCATTTCAATGAAAGTTCCTTAACACTTGGGAGAGGCAGCAAGATATTCTGCAACAAAATGCAGGATGGGAACCCTCACTCATGAAGTCATTTAAGACTACCATACCAACAAACAAAAGTTCAGCATCAGTCCTTGAATATGCCATGAATATTTGCAAGAGATTATTAGGTTACGAAAATCAACTTGTACCTCCATAACATTTCATTACTAACTGGAATTAGACATCTTATATAATGTTAATCCATGTTCTAACCTTTTCCTATACTGTAGCCATTGTAAAGAAAACAAACTTCAGTTCTGTTAAAAACGAACCTCATAGGTGACGGAGCCACCAGAAGATGCAGGCTGCTGAAGTGTCACTGTGGATACAGCCCCATTAGCTGAGAGGATGCAGACAGCTCTTGGGCCCTGCTGTGAAAATGACATTATCTTTGAAGCAATATCCTGCACAAGAAGGCGTAAAAAAAATCAAATTATACATGATTTGCATCTGAAGGCAACCCAGAATAAAGTAACATTTAGGAAGGTTTAATAAGTCCAATTAGGTCCTTCAAAAATTAAACGGTAACATGAGATTGTACAACCTTTCAATGTTAGGCAGTGTGAATGGTTCAAACAAATAATCAAACTGCAATAGTATTTTGCGTAATCTCGCTACTTTGTGTAATTTATTGCTGAGCAAGTTCCTCCGAAGCTAACGTTATCTAGTTAAAATATCAAAAGTTCAGCATTCAAAATATTCTAGACTGTATTTAGCGCAGAGTTTTACACTGCCTGGACTTCAAATACATTGCCAAATCGAGCAAAGCATACATACAAATATCCACTACCCCAGTGAGGACAATAATAGACTAATTTCACTATCTGATAGTTGAGGAAATTATTGGTGTGCACATGACTATCCACAGAAGCTATATGCCTAGTGAACAGTAGTAGAATAATCTCAAAGCATTGAAACACTTGTCATGAAACAATGGAAATATTTCCTTCAAGTTAATATATGAACCCTTCATCAGATGTAATTGAATAAGTGCTAGCAAAATATCTGAAACATAGAAGGGCGAATGAGAAAATGGACAAGTATGAAGCAAACCTCTCCTACTGCAATTGTGATTATATGTGGGGTAAAACCATTCCCAGCTGAACCTGAGATCCATTCACCTACAAAAGAAGTTTTGGCAAGAGTCATGATGCCTATATAACATACATACATACAAGAAAAACACACTCTAGACATATTTTCAACAAAGAATATACTCAGATAACCAACCCAATAAAAGAAGTGAAATGGAAGAAAAATAAAGGCACTTTTGGAAAGGGAACACGGAATTAGCTTTAACCGCAGCTATCAAAAATACTAATATACGACAATCAAACTTTGAATAGAGGTAATTCCCCGTAGTTAACCAATAATGGGGTAAAATTTTCATATCTGCTAAAAAAATGGATAGACTAAACAAAAGTGTATAGAGAAATTCAAACATTTGCACCCTGAAAGTTCTTTATATTAGAAGCAAGATCTAAGCAAGTCAATAAACCCAACTTGTAATTGATTTTTAAATCTTTTAATAGCTTAAAGAAGTCGTTGTGATGGACCCTCCTAATTGAATAATTCTCTTCGACAGATATGTGCATCATCAAATAAAAGCTAATGGGGGAGAAATTTATTCAAGTCCAACTCATACTAAAATTTATCACTAGTCAAATGAAGTATCTTATTAAAGAATGTAAATTACTAAAAAAAAAACATACCAAGTGAGGCCAATTGTTGTTTCCTGCCAGTTCCAGGTGGCCGGCCTCTACCCCTTTTCTGGTTTGGCGACAGCGAGGAGGCTGATGCTGAAGGAGGAGATGAGATGGGCGACAATGCCAGTGATACGCTTCCATCCGTTCCGTACTTTCTAGGCCTTCCTCTTTTCCTCTTTACACTTTCCCCTTGTAGAATGGCAGCATTGACACCACCACCATGTGATGAAATCCCTGAGGTGGACTCAACTTGAGTAGGGAATGGTGAGGATCCTACAGAATTCCCTCCTAGATGGGATTGAACTGGTATGTGCTGCTGCGGTTGATGACTAGCTAATGGGCGAAAACCCGATGGTCCATGTTGCATATAATATGAAGGTGCCCCTGGTAACGACATGGCTTCTCTCCCATCCATGCATTTACTTGTTAATTGATCACAAAAATGCTTCCAATTCGACCAATCTATGTACCCAAAATCTACCAAGGTACCAAATTTCCACTTCACAGATCAAAACTAGTCGAAAACCTAAGCCAACAAAGTAGAAATTGAAGTTGAAATGCACTTGATGAACCCACAGAGGAGTGAAGAACAAAACCCTAGATTCAAAAACTTCCCAAAATCTAGAGATTATGTAGAAATTGAGCAGAACCCAGAGTTACTGAGAGTTCTCCAACTAAACCCACATCAACACTAACTGAAAAATCACTGAAAATCCTAAAAGAAAACACAAAAATCTGAAGATGAAGCTAACCCTTTTCTCAGTTCATCCTCAAACTCAGAAATCTTCAATGGAAAGACACATAAAGAGAGAAAAGACCCAAAGCAAAAGAGAAAAACAACCAAAAAAGAAAAAGCTCACACCTTTAGCAACCCCTCATCATCTCAACAGAAAACCCTAAGTAAAATCCACAAATGGGTACTCTAAAACACAGCTGAAACCCTTGAAAAATGCAGAACAAATGAGAGATGAGATGAGTGATGAAAGTGGGGAGTTTGAATAGTGATGAATAAAGGGTTGTTGTTTTTTCAAAAAAAAAGATAAATTAAAGAGATCCCAATGAGTTATTGCTGTGTTGTTACCAGTCAAGGCCGTAGATTGCTGACTCTCTCTCTGAACAAAATTTACACCATTAGAGATAGAAGATAGAGGTGTGTACAGTAGCAGTAGTAGTACTAGTGGACTACAACAAGAGGGTCTCTTTCTCTTTCAATCTCTCTCTCTCTACATTTATAGGGCAGTGAGCTCGCACTCAGAACTTACTTTACTTTTCTTCTGATGATGAACAGAGTTGAGAGAGAATTGGTGATTGCTTTATGAGGAGGGAGGAGAGAGTTGCAGAAGAAGAAGAAACAAACAAAACAGAAATGAGAGATATTTAATGGATATGGATATATCTAAATTCAATAGAGTGGGACTAGGGAAGTATTTTAAAATTAGTTTAGCACTGGATGTATTGGATCATGGACTTGAAAAAGAAATTATTTTTTGGGGATTTATAATGTTTTCTAAATCCGGGGAGGATAAAAAAAGGAATTTTGTTTTTGTTCTTTTGTTGCTACTTTCGTTTGTTTTCAATCATGATCGAAACAAATGTCAAAGAAATGGATAGGTGGTGCAAGCTGTAAAAAATTGAACCGAATGACAGTAAATTTGCTTGTTGATTCAATCTTTATAAGACTACAATGTGTCTCATGAGTTTTTTTTTTTTTTTTTTTGAGGCAAGCCTCGTAATATACACCGATAACGTCGATCTAGGAAATCGAAAACTTTACAGAATTTTTTCAACATCATACAAAAATCATTCAATTTGTAGTGTCTCCACCAATTCTTGCCTATCAAAATCTCTTCAGACCTAAGGATAGCTTCAGAGGACCTTCTTCTCTCTCACAACGAAGAGGACCAAACATCTAAGGCCAAACTGATTTTGAAAACAAAACCAATATGTGTCAATGCACAAGACACTGACTAGATCAAATCCAACCCAATGTTCATCAGAGCGTGCAAATAACATGAACTGGAGTTTTTTAAGTTTAGATTGCCTAATGCAATCAAGGTAACAATGCCCCAACTAGTAGTAGCAGTGACCAAATAGTAACCAAAGTGTCTCAAGTAACGGTGGTAATCTGAATCGGTCTTTAAGTGTTTGTACGGGAACAAATCGGGCTGACTCGACATTGGAGATGCAATAACATTTGAAGTAATCAACGAACTTGATGCTGATCTTGAACGAATATATGATGTCTTAGTTTTCATTTCTATGTCTAAAACAGGTAAACCTAAAGTGTGAATATTGCAGGGACTAAGTGATCAGTATATAATGTAACCTGTTACAGGGGTTGATGAAATCATTAGAGGGGCTGATCTCTTATCATAATATCTAGTTAGTTGGTTAGGGGGTCACCTTAAAAAAAAGCAATCATCATCATCATCATCAACAACAACAACAACAACCAAAAATTAATCATCATCAACAAAAATTCAACAATAACCTAAAATCAATCATCATCAACAACCCTTCGATCAATCAAACCTAAAAAAAAAAAGAGAAAAACAAACCTAATTCTCTAATTCTAATCAACGGCCCAAAATCAATCTATTGCAAATGAGATCGAAGTATGTTATTTTTTCTCAATCAAGTTCGAAAAAAAATGATTTCAGGACCAGTTACGATTGGATTTTTGGTTTTCGAAAACCAACCGTAACTAGTAACGGTTGGCTTTTTGATTTTCAGAAGCCACCATAACTAGTTACAGTTGGCTTTTTGGTTATCAGGAGACAACCATGACTAGTTACAGTTGGATTTTGTGAGTTACAGTTGGTTCCAAAAAACCAAAAAATATGAGTTACGGTTGGATTTAATCAGTTACGGTTGGTCTCGAAAAACCATAAACATAAGTTACGATTGGATGTAATAAGCTACGATTGGTTTCAATAAAATTTTGATAAGGGGTTTTTGAAATTACCATCTAATGACCATTTTTATCCTATTATATTGGTCCCTCTAATGATTTCATTATCCCATAAAACAGGTTATTTTATAATATTGGGAAATTTTAGATTGACCGTGGGTCCAATTCTGCATGATCTGTCCCACCGCTTATAGTAGGCGGGTAGAAAAAAAGAGCCCAACTATTAGAGACGGGACGAACAACTGGATTCAACCTGTGGTCAGTCGTCTATGAGTTCCATGTTGTGTTAGCAAAGTTTCAAGTGATGATTGTTTTTCATGAATTCTCTTATACGATGGTGTTTATTGTACACCTCAAGAAATAGCTCTCTGAAGAACTATTAATTTGTTTAGAAATAAACTTTTAGAACGATTTCTTTTATTTCTACTTATACTCACCCTGAAGGCCTGAAATAAATTTTTATTTTGTTCTCGATTTCTAAAACTGAATCTTGTTTTTGTTAAAAAATTGGTGCCGACAAGTTTCGAGTTCAGGCCATTGGTATCATTAGCCAATGACTTACCATTGAACTGCAGTAATACCGACTCATTCTCTCAATATTAAGATGATGATTTATTTTATTTTTGCTGGAGTTATTGAGATGGTGTTTCATTCCCGGGTTCAGTATTTTCTTTTTGCTGGATTGAACCTGGGGTCGGTCAATGTCAGTCTATCAGTTTCACATTTGCTAGTTACATTTCATGGAATGGTTGTTTTCATGAACTTCCTTCTACGAAGGTGTTCATGTACACCTCGAGAAATAAATTTCTCACAAATCTTCTGTAGAAAGAATCTAACCCATGAAAACTTCGTACTTCACGTATAGATGTCGGAGTAGGCCATTCTAAAATTGCTTTCACCTTAGAATCATCCACAGAAATACCAGTATCTGACACAACATAGCCTAAGAAAGTGACCTTGTTTGTAAATTAAAGAAAGTGCACTTCTTTAGGTTCACATACAAAACATTGTCTTGAAGTGCCTTAAAAACTTGAGATAAATGTATAAGATGTTCTTCTTCACTGTTGCTAAAAATTAAGATGTCATCAAAATAAACAATGACAAATTTCCCAAGAAAAGGTTGTAGAACTTGATTCATGAGGCGCATAAAAGTACTAGGAGCATTAGATAAACCAAAATGCATTACCAACCATTCATATAATCCTTCTTTTGTCTTGAATGATGTCTTCCACTCATCACCTTCACAGATTCGTATTTGATGATACCCACGATGCAAATCTTGCTTTGTAAATACTTTAGCACTAGAAAGCATATAAATCATGTCATCAATTCTTGGTATGGGAAACCTATATGGTATAGTAACTCTGTTTAAAGATCTACAGTCTATACACATACGATGTCCACCATCCTTCTTGTCCATTAAAAAGTCTAGACTAGCACAAGGACTTTTACTAAGTATGATCAAACCTTTTTATAACAAATCATCAACCCGACCTTGTAATATTTCATGTTCTTTAAGACTTAGCCTATAATGAGATTGATTAGGAATAGAAGTTCCAAGTATAAAGTCTATTTGATGTTGCAAATCTCTCAATTGAGGAAAAACTTTTGGTATATCAGCAGGAAATAGGTCACTAAAAGAAGATAACAAAGGTTGTACCTTGTCTGGAATCTCCACCATTAGTTTATCAACTTCATGAGAACTCAAAGAATGAGCTGGCTGCAAAGAATGAACAATGGTTGCTACTAATGCAGTAGTCCTCTTATTTATTTTCACCTTGATAGAAGTAGAAGATTGTATAGGCTATAAAACCTTAGTAAACCCTTTACGAACAAAGGTATAAGTATTCTCATAGTAGTTATGAACAACACGAATATCATACTACCATGGTCTTCCCAACAATAAACTTGTTGCAGTCATGTTAATAACATCACATAAAGCAGAATTTGAGTAGCCAGGGAAAGAAAACTTTACCAAACATTGATGAGTGATCTGCTGAGTGGATGAACTGATTATCCAACCAACTGAATACGGCTTTCGATGTAGAGTAACAGGTAAACCAAGTTTTTCAACCAATTTTGCAGAAACATATTTTTCTGTACTTCCACTATCAATGATCATATTGCAAAGTTTCTCTTCAATGAAACAATGAGATTTGAAAATACTATGTCTTTGAGTAGGACACGGTTCAGTGATTAAAACTGGTCGAATCATTCCAATAAAAAATCTGCATCATAAGTTTCATGTTCTTGAAGATAAAGTAATTCTTCGTCTTCTAGACCTTCTTCTCCCAAAATTTCTTCTTGAGTTTCATTAATGTAAGCATGAAACTTGCGACAATCACTAGAAGTATGGCATGTTTGGTTGCACTTATTACATCTATCTCCTCTAAACTTTGAATAAGGATTAGATGGTTTAGTTAAGGGAGGAAATTGTTGTTGATACTTATTACCTCTAGTATTGGGAGCAACATCTCGTTGTTGAGTAACCTGAGGTGACTTAGCAGATGGTATATGCATCATAGGAGCAATTTATGGAAGAATAGATGTTTGTTGTGGCTGCTAGGATTGAATTGCACTTCTGTCGTGTGGATCAACAAAGGGAGTTTATCCTTTTGAATATGGATCAACAACGACTGTTGATCCCTTTTCACCTTGGTAACCATGAGAAAAGTTATATGGTTTGGCATCTTTATAAAAATGTTGATAACGAGCTTGACGTGGATTTGCTTGTCTAGAAGTACCGAGGACACGCCTTTCAATTTTTATGGCTTGTTGAATAGATTCAACCATTGTAAAAGAGGATTGTGTCATTCCTTGCTGAATCAGATTGTTCAATCCATCAATAAAACGTGCAACCAGTTGTTCTTCAGTTTCGTTCAATCTGTTGCGAGCAATTAATGCATAAAATTCAGCTACATATTCCTCTACTAGTCTAGCTCCTTGTCGACAGTTTTGAAGCTTGAGAAACAACTGTTGTTTAAAATCTTGAGGTAAAAACTTAGCTCTTAATAAGTCTCGCATTCTCTTCCAAGTTCGTATAGGAGGTTTGTGATACTTACGTCGATCATCACAAAGAGCTTCCCACCAAGATGCAGCTCCACCTTTAAGTTTATATGCTACTAGTTTTATTTTAGAAGAATCATGGACTTCCATAAAAGTGAAAAACGATTCTACTTCATATAACCAATCCAACATATCTTCAATATGTAAACCACCATGAAAACTAGGAATATCATCCTTTAATTTGTATTCTGGAAGATTTCCATAAGAATTCATATTAGACTTCAATAGTTTTTCATCTTTCCATTGTTGTTCTATGATATCTTCACGTTTGTCTTCATCGTCACTGTCAATAGTTACTGTTGGATACAGTGAAAACTCATTTAATGGAAAGGAAACATGAGGTTTGCTAGAGATAGTATTTGATTCTTCAAGCATGTTGCATGTTCATCAAAAATTGGGTTTTCATTATTGACTGCAATCTAAGCTATAATTTCTAACATTCCTATTCAAGAAATCTTAACATTTTAGATTGTCATCCACCACACGTAAAAAGGAAAAAAAAAGTGAACTTTTCCCACATGCCAACAGCCATCAGAGAAATAAGCCAAGAAAGCAATTTGAATTTGATACTGATAGGACAACAAATGTCTCGCAAAAAGAGTATCTTCTCCATTCTCAAATGACTATTCATCTTCCTGCCTGCACAGCAACAACAGAGGTTAAAAAAAAAAATTCAATTCGTCGTCACTGGCTGAATAACTGACTGACTGACCGAGTCCATCCAAAGGCCAACCGGAATGTTGGTGGTGGATTGATTGATTCATAACTCGGGCCTCGTCCCCAAAAAAAAAACTCAGTCTTTTGTGTCTTTTCGTTTCTGTACATTACAATGCAGTGTATTGATGAAGATGCATGCTGCTGCTTCAATGGTTTTCGTAATGATGATAAAAAATAAAATGTGGGACCCACAAAATCTGTAACAAATTAAAAAAACAAACAGATCAATAATACTAGTAATCTTTATTTATTTACTTACACCAGAGGGTGGGGGCCAGTGAAGACTGTTTTTTTGACCATTATTTATCAAGGACCAGAATGTACAAATTGTACATCCACGCACCATAACTGAACACCCTCAATAATTTGACCATGTCTTGTGGCACTTGTTATTGCTTAACTAGACCAATCTAATGGGGAAGGGGCCATCCGTCATTGTAGTTGGATACTTGATTTGACCAACCACCATCTCTAAATGATCAAACCAAATTTTTTGAATGACCTAAATTTTCATAGTAGGTTACTAAACTCTATTCGTTTTTACTCCTTCTGTCCTTTTTTATATGTACTGATTTTTACTTTGTTTTGTTTCTTTTTATTTGTCCGCTCTGTTTATAGATATATATTTTTCCTTTAAATTATCAAATATACCTTTTATTTTTAATAATTATATAAAATCATTTTTAATATCTTGACAAAGTCAAAGCAGACTCTTAATTTAGGACCGAAGGAGTTAATTTTAGTGGAGTTTGATAATTTCTGTAGCGAAATAAAAAATCCACGAACCAAACGCTAAAATAAAACAATGGATATAAATATCCAAGCAACAAAGTATTGGAAGAATCCTCGGCTTTGCTAATATTTTCCTTATAATTTTGAGCACTTTAGTTTGCTTAAATAGCAAATCATTTTTTTTTAAGTCCCGACTAAATTGGGGCCTATAACGATTAATTTGGGCCTATCACTACGTGACAAAAAAATAATATTTTGAAGTAAAATGCAAAACCCCTTAACCAACTATTTTTTTAATGGCTAATTTATCCCTGATTAATTAGTGTTAATCCAGGTGATTAGTGGTAAAATAACGTGTTAGATGTAAAATTAACTTGTGTTAATGAATCATCTGAACATGAATTTTTTTAAATTTTTGAATTTTTTTGAAGAACATCAACTCATAATCGGTTTATGTTGTCATTGGTATCAACCGATTGTAACTTCAAAAACATATAGAGATTTTTTGAAACTTGCTTCTGCCCAGAATCGGTTTATATGGACATGAAAATCAACCGATTATCTATAATCGGTTTATATGTGCATGAATATAAACCGATTGTGGGTAAATTTTTCATTTTTATCTGTAAATTATGTGTTGTTAAACATCAAATAAAAATAAAATTCATCCTATACCCGAGTTAAGAATGAGTATGACTTCATACTCAATCCCACATCGTTTAAGAAGTTATACTCGTTTTCAAATTGGGTAAAATCATACTATAGAACTATTTTCATTTTCATTTGTAATCGAAATGAAATCGAGTATGATTTCATCCTCATTTTATGATCGAGTATTAACTGGAAAAAAAAAATGGGTTAACCAGAATCAGTTTACACGATACATATATATAAACCGATTCCTGACATTGCACAACAGGAATCGGTTTATAAAAATGCTCATGTAATCAGATTCTAACAGAAGAAAAGAAAACATCGAAAAATAATTATCTCTTCCATACCAGAATCGGCATATGTGGGCATTAACGTAAACCGATTCTGGTTCAATTTCCTCCAACCAGAATGCCTATCCAGGACAATCGGCCTTTGTGGACATAAACAACAACCGTTTCTAAATGAAATCGGTTTACAAGTGCATTGACATAGACCGATTGTTATAAACCCAAAAAAAATTGATTTTAAAAAAAAATGGATTGTTTGAGTGATTACATGTTATTGAAACCTACTCTAGGGGATTGGGTTAATAGAAAAGTACTTGATTCGAGCTAAAATAGAAAATTACCTATTTTAGTGAATTTGGTGATTATCGACAATGTTTTCGTTTGATTTTAAATTCTTAATTTTAATGGAAATGGAAATGATTTTTTTTTTGTTATTAGATTTAATGAGGATGAATCGGTAGTATTAAAATTTCATAGAGGGTTAAATGATAGTTTCATCAAACTTAAACACCCCTTATCATTCTCTATGGGGTGGATGAAGAAATCCATAAGCCCTAATTAATCACCATAAGCCCCAATTTAGTCACGTTTTTAGTTCCCTTTGATTATTTTTTTCCCTCACTAATTACTTTGTCCCGACAACTTTGGCTATCTTGGTCTTAGCCAGCCCCGTCATAAAGTGCAGAGAGATATGAATACCAACCAAACAAACGAGACAGATATGTTGATGGTGGGTCTTATTGGTGGTAGGATGAACGTGTTTAGATAAGAAGTAGGCATCACTTAATTGTTAACAATACTGTGGTTTTACATAAACCACGACCTTGACTTGCTGTTTCCTCAAGGCTGAGGCCCCCCTCTCAATCAAACGAGTGACTGACATTCGCATTGTGACCACCGAGCTTCTCATTTGTCCGTAACCACAATGCGGCAATGCATTTAACTTGAGCCGTACAGATGTTTCTTTTTTTTCTTTCGGAAAAGAGGTTGAAAACCTCGGCCAATGTATTAATGCATTGATAGAACCGATTTAGGAAATCGAAAACCTTACAGAATTCTTTCAAGATTACAAAAAGTTCATCCAAATAGTAGTATCTCCACCAATTCTTGCCTATCAATTCCATCTTATCAGAACTAAAAACAGTTTCAGAGGACCTTCTTCTCTCTCGCGAAGGAGAGGAACAAATAACTAGGGCCAAAATATATGGACAGTAGGATTAAAAGGTTTGTACATCGTTTCGGAAAACTCTTAAGACGGGACAACTAACATGGCCCAGATTTGAGACAATCAATCTAGACCGTTGATCGTTCCCATCTCCACCCCACCGTCGATCCCAATGTTAAAATCATTCCCCTCTCTATCATTCAGATTGTGCCACGTATTGTTCCAAATCTGGACCAGCCCATTTTGTCCCCGCCGTAGCAAGGTCCGTTTGGCACAACTTATCAAAAATCAAGTGTGATATGATCAACGGGGGCTGATTCTATGAGAGCTGATTCTATGGGATCAACCTTAATTGAGTGGGTAAGATTCTGGTTACAGATGAATCCCTTTAGGGATGATTCTATGAGAGCTGAATCATTCACGAAAATTGCTTGCATGATGTGGGCGGTCTGGAACAGCAGAAACGCGTTTGTTCATGAAGGAAAAGTGGAAAAACCTAAGATCAATTTTGGCAGAAGCAAAGGCGATGCTACCAATACAACACAACAAATCACATCTTCTGAAGATTGCGGTAATCACCCAAGTAGCGGAAATATCTGATTGGATACCTCCAATTTTAGATTGGATTAAAATCAATTGTGATGGGGCTTGGGATCTAGGTTCAGTGAATGGAGGAGGGGGTTTCGTCATAAGAGATTCTACACAAAGTTTTGTTTGGGCGGAGGCAATTTTTACTCCATGTGAATCGGCAGAGGAGGCAGAGATAAGATCGATAAGACATGCGATGAAAAAATCTTGGGAGAGAAAAGATCAGCAGCTGGTTATTGAGAGTGATGCAGAAGGAGTTATACGGAGGATTAATCAGGGGGAGTTTTGCGGAAACCTAAGAACACAAGTTTTGTTTTTTTATATTGAATTTCTAATCTCTAAATTTCAGAAAATTCGTTTCAACTATGTTAATCGCACCCATAATGGGGTGGCTCACAGTGTAGCCCAATGGGAAAAAAACAACAACACATGTATGGCTTGGTCTACACCACCGATTTGGCTTATGCCATCTCTAAGTGCTGACCATAATCCGAACAAAAATGTAAGGGGAGTGTAAGGGGGTGTCGGATTTTTTTTCCGACTTTGTTTATTAAAAAAAAAAAAGAAAAAAGTGTGATATGATCACATTTTGAAAGTTTGTATTGTGTGTCAGCTGAGCTATTATCGTATGTGTATTGTCTACTCACATCACACTAGGTAATAGAAAAGCCTCCAAGTTTAGTTTAACCAATTAATTTTTTTACTAACATCCACCCGATTGCGATGTATTGAAATGGGCATATTTGAATGCTTCTAGTTGAGTTTAGGTGTGGTTTAGGTATATATATAAGAAATAAGAAGAGTTTAGAAAAGTAGAGTTCTACTATCCCAACTTCAATGTATATAGTTCATACAATGAGGACACATATTTATAAGGACTCTTAAAGAATTGCAACACAAGTATTGCCTAACTTAAAATTTCCTATAATACAACATTCTATGTATAACAAATTCTAGAACATTCACAAATTGATAACTTGAGTCACGTCACATATGTATTCCTAACACCCTCCCACAAGCGCAGCGGGTCATTCTGAACTGTCAGCTTGTTTCTTAGAGAAGTAAACCGATCTTTAGAAAGAGGTTTTTCATACTGTTTTTTTGTTTATGAGCACTCCAGGAAATAATGTTATACCTATGATGATACAATAGCTACTAGTAGAGCGACGATCATCTAAAGAGCCAGCCGACGTATAAGCAGTAAATGATAATGTAATATACGTTTAACTAAACTCCGGTGATATTCAGTTGGGTTATGCATGAATTGACAAACCTTGTTGACATAAGCCAAATTAGGATGAGTAAATGCCAAGTATTGTAAAACGCCAACACTACTTATGTAATTTGTAGCTGTTAGAGCATTGATCGGTAGAACTCGCAAGCGTTGCTATCTCAAGCTTGTTTGTCAAGTTTAGTTTCCAAAACTATAAGTCTTGATTTATAGTCTATCTACGATTAAGTCTCGGATTATGATAGATTGTCTAGTTGAGTTTTAGAATTCACGGCGTTCATTGATTGAAGACGAAGAATTACTAAGCACTACGCCAAATCTGGGTATATTTGACAGGGCCCATTTGAGAAATTTGACAAGGCAGCCCTGTCAATTCATTTTTTACATGCCAAGGCTATCAAAATAAGATAAAATTAGTCAGGCCCTACCCGGCTTCATTTTTGACGGGGCATTCATTTAACAGATTAAGTGTTTCTCCTCGATTTCATCTATCAATTTATCTCTCCCTCTCTTTCGATTTCCTCTAAAAAAATGAAGAAAATGAAAACCTAGATTTTGGTTTCGCTTCTCCCGTGGTGGATTTGATTTCGTTCTCGATTTCGGGGAGTTAATTACTATCTTTATCTCGATTTCGTTCGGCGGATTCTCATCATAGATCTGATACAGTCTTCATCTCTATTTCAATCTTCTTCTGCTTTACCTCTGGATTATTCAATCCTGTGAAACCAGTCATTGGAGCTTCGGATCGGATATTTGAGGTATTCTTTGTGCTCAATCATTCCATGTTTATTTCAATTTTAACACTCAAAGAAGGTCTAGTAAATCTAGGGTTTACTGGGTTTAGAAATAGCAAACTAAATCTAGGTTTTAATGGGTTTCAATGGGAATTTTTATGATCATCTTATTACAATAATAGTACATTTAAGGTTATAATTTTTGCTAATTTATCATTCAGATGCACTAATTTTTCAGTAAAATTGAAACAAAGATGCACTAATTATTATTCAGATGCACTAATTTATCATAAACAAAGATGCATTTGCTTAATTAGATATGGCTGGTTGTTGTTGTTGTTGGCTTATGAGTGTTGAACATGTATTAACGCTTACTAGTTCATTTGAATGAAAGGAGACTTGAGTTAGTTGGCTTATGAGTGTTGAATAAATTGTGTTTAATTTGTTGTTTGTGTATAAGGGGTTTTGGTTTAGTTGTAGGAGTTTTCATGAGTGGTTGGGATGCTTGTTTCATTGTATACTCTGTATGGAAAGACCTAGTGTTACCTTGCAAGAACAAAGTTGGGGTCTATTTGTCTATTTTGTTTAACATGGCTTTTCAGTTACTTTCTGGAGTTTGTGGGTGCTTGCTATCGTATGACTTCTGGGTAGGATGACTAGTTTCACTTTTATTTCATATTAATTTGCTCATCTATGTTAGGTTGTAAGTTCTCTGGATCATGTGTTTCTATTGGATATCACATGACTATTTTGTTATGAATTGTGTCTGGGATTAGTTGTAGGACAGTCATATTTTATGTGTATTTATCATTCCCATGCACATGACATGACCATGTTTGACAGGAGTAGTTTTATCGGTTTTGTGTTTGATTCCTTAAGCAACAAATACAAGCTTGCCTTTGTTGGTCGAAGTGTTTTTGGTGGTGAGTTCAAGTGCTTTATATTTACATTCAGAGCTGATTCATGCTGGAGAGAGGTCAAAATAAACCTTAACTCAATTAATGTGTATTTCTAGTCAGCGTATATTTGTTTTTTTTTCTTCTTTCAAAGGTCAAAATAAACCTTAACTCAAATAAACCTTGGGCAGTCTTGACCAAACTATTGCAACTCTGTCTAGCACATGCTTCCGTCCAACACCTCAATCATCTCCTATGTGTTCTTAAGTTTTTATTGCTTGTCTTTACATTAGTCTAATATTTTAACTTGAGTTGGTTCTGGTTTTCTCTTTTCAGTGAAGTAAGAGTTGAAGGACTTGAGACAATTGATTATCTGGAAAACTTGCAAAACAGAGAGCGATTTACTGAACAAGGAGATGTCATAACATTTGAGGGTGAAGTAAGTGTACAACTTCTCTTAATATGTCAAGTAATTTGTGGTCTTGAATATGTAACTTCTCTTAATATGTCAACTTCTCTTCATCTTGAATTTGTGGTCTGGATGTTCAAGTAATTTCTTACTCCTCCTTATGGAGATGGTTGAATAACATGTCACTAGCGTATAGTCTTAATTTTGACATCTCTCATTTTTTAACACTTTAGGGAGTGTAATGCATCAGAATAGCATGATATCAAAATATACTTTAGTAATTTTTATCTACAAAAACAGGTTTTGGGATGAATTTTGAATTCTAAATAAAACAAATGGTGACTGTTTGGATTAGAATTATAACCTAAGTCTCACATTAGTACCCAACTAATTTAAGGTGACATAAGAAATTAAACGTCCTGGGTATGGATTCACTTTGTTGTATCTTTCTGAAATTCACGTTTGATCTTTCAGTAAGTACAGTTTACTGATGATTCAAGTGCAGGAGATATACCTTTTTGAGAGGTAGGTAGAGAAGTAGAAATAGAGATAACAATGGTGATGATTCCAGAATTTTATACTGGACAGTATATAATCCAACTTATGTTTGGTTTATTTTCTATAGTACCATCCCCTAGTTGGTGGTGGAGTGTGAGAATGGTACTGTATAGTCACCTACTCAATTAAAATAAGTATTGTGACTAAATTTCACAGTTCCAAGAAGTAGGGCATCTCTTGGTTATGAAGTGAAATTGAATATGTATAAATTACAGTTTCGTGGCACAATCTTTTCTCATCTTAATTCAATCACTATTTTTGGGCATTCCTTTGATACTTGCAGAAAACATCAGTCAACCGCGGGCTATGAACATTGAATATTATGTTAGTATAAAAGATGTCTCCCTAGGTTATTATGAAGAAATGAAATAAACCCTTTGTATATATAGATTAGATTCATATGAAGACAGACTCCGCCGTTAGCTATTATGGGTTTGTTTTGAAAAGTGTTTTTGTAACTAAACTTGAGGTTTTATTTATCTAGCTGTGAATTTGTAATGAAAATTCTCTCTTTATATCATCTAGTTTATCTTATGGGTTTCCTTTTCTTTTTTTACATATCTTACACGAATGAGGCATCATCGATTGTTTGAATTTCAGTTGTAGCTTTGTTGATACTCTACTTGGTTCAAGTTTTGACTAGTGACTACTAGTGATTTCCTTATTGTTAAATAAATCTCTGTGTGCTGAGTTTGGTTAGTTACATGATGATTGTAAAGTTTGATCAAGTTAAAATGTTAATTTCTGTTGATTCCTTCATCTCGAAACTAGTAATATGATAAGTATCATTGATAGAGCAATATGATAAGTATCAAGTTAAAATGGTAGAGCAATATGATAAGTATCATTGATAACTGCGTCATGAGAGAGAGAGGAGATTAGAAGCTTGATAGTTGATAGATTAGTTGTAGTTATATCGACCAGAAGATGTTGGTCCGTGTATAACCACTTCAATGAACCCAAACAGTGAACGATATATAATGACACAAAAGAGCATTACTCATCATTATCTTAAGATATGAAATATCTTATTCATTATTGAATAGTGACTGCATTAAAAGATTAAAGATTAGTAGTCTATCTTACAATCTTTTAGATTACAACCGGACTCACCTTATAGATTTGGCCATGTCCCATGATTAGGATAAATCTATTCTCAAGAGTTCCATTATTTGATTGTTAGTAACTAATTACTCTCTTATACTTCAGGTGGCACGCACTAGGTTGAGACCAGTAGCAAGCGTCTGTATGAATCCATTTCAAGGGATCGACTTTCTTGCGTTTCAGCTTCTCTTAGGTCTTGGAATTCTCCTACATCTAAACAACTACAGGTGCTTTATTTTATAATCTTCTAATCCACCTATTTCAGTTACATTAGTGTTATAATCTCAGCATCATCTAACTTATGTGTTAAAATGTTACCGGAATTTCGTGAACCTTTGAAAATGCATGTACGTAAATGTAATCAAAGAAGAAAATTGATACATGGCCTTAAGATTATAGATATATGAGTCGTCTTTGGTGAAGGTAACTAGCTAGGAACTGTGGCATGAACATTTTTCCGGTTAATTTTCGCGTGTGCCATAATAAATACCATACATGGCTTATTAGAAGTTTTTGTTTTAGTATGTTTTTAAGGTCTGTTCAAATAATAACAATTCTGTTTCTTATTGAGAATGAAAATGATTCTGTTACAGTTTAGTTATTATCATTTTCATGTGACTGCACAGTATACTTGTTAATCATACTAACACATGTAGGGCATGGTAAAATTTATTTAAAAAGATACGATTGTACACACATGTAGGAGTGTGGTTCTGTGCCTGTCATTCACTCACGTCACATTGGAATTTTGAGAAACATTGGTAAGTTGGTATTCTATAGAGAGATAGGCTATTTACCTAGAAATTCATATTTAGTTCGTCTTTCCAATACTTCATCGGTATAAAAATTTCCTGTTTATGTGAGAAATCACCTTGTGCAAGTCACTTTGAATTAGTTATTGCTAGTAACTACAGTAGAGAGACGACTAGTTAATACTTTCTGACCGGTATAAAAATTTCCTGTTTATGTGAGAAAGCACCTTGTGCAGGTCACTTTGAATTAGTTATTGCTAGTAACTACAGTAGAGATCCGACTAGTTAATACTTTCTATGTCTTAGCATTCACCTTATCTAGTATTGCTGAACCTTTTTTTTGTTTGGTATTGCTGCATCTAGGCGCCTGATGAGTCCAACCTGCCTGCTGCTAGCAACTGCTTCATCAAAAACTTCAGAGGGAGAACCATTGCTTTGGGAACTTTCAATAATGTTGTTGCCCCAATGGAGCATGCGTATAGCGTAAGTGTTGAAGAAATATTTGACAGAGATGCAGAATTGTATGATGAAGATGGAACTCTTGGCGATATTATGCTTGGGCAGGTGATCAATTGGCTGAAAGGAAGTGTTCAGCCTTATCGGTAATAAACCATGTCACTATAGTTTTAGACTTTAGCACTGTAGTTTTGAATGAATTTACTCTTCTTGTCTATTGTGGTATTTTCTTATGTCGTCTTGTTTTATGTTGTTTGGACGAAGAATCCGTTTGTGGTTAAAAATTTACGATTTATGGAAATTCATTTTGAAGTTAAGAATGTCTTAATGTTTCTTTTAATTACTAATTAAGCGATGAGAAATTATGTATATAATTATCAGGAATAATTTACAGGCTAATAAATCAATTTTGAATTGATTGACAAATAATGCCTGTCAAAAATTATTGACAAGCATAGTCTGTAGTTTATCATTAATTGTTATTGACAGCAGGTTGCCATCAAATAAGGTTTTTGACACCTTAAAATATGACATGCCATCTGACAGGAGAGGCCTGTCGAAAAACTGTATTATTGACAAACATGGCCTATCAATAAAGGTGAATTCTGGCGTAGTGAAGGCGATCTTGTGGAACTTCATCAACAAAAGGTATGTGAAGACTTGAATTCATCTATCACTCAGGAAGTCTATTTCTACTCTATCTCCTTCTTGAGACAAAAGTCGTATAACGATATAGTTTTCAATTTATACACTTTTGATATTTCGAGCTGAGTTTAACTCGCTTACATATTTCTCGAAATATGTGTTGGTAAGCTTATGCTTTAACCAAGTTCATCTTATGTTCTTGACCAAGTCAAAAGATGATCATGTGGAAATCTCCTTGTAACATCTTACATGATATATGTGAGACAGTCATTTGATGTAGACTCAGAATGTTTCGTATTGATCATTCGATCACTTGAAAAAAAAAATTGAAGCTAATAGTTTGTGTGACACAGCTATTCCCACCTTCCGAAAATTTTCAATGATTTAAAATGGAGTTTAGAACGATCAACCATGATTGGATATATCATAGTGTGCGTACTTGGATATATGTTGTCCATACCCATATGCATACCACTTGGTTTGGTGAAAGTCCGAGAACCATGGTATGCATACCCGTATGCGCACTGATTGGTTTTGTGAAAGTCCGGGAACTTAAGTATGCATACATATATGCGTACTGTCGTAAATTCAAGTTCCGTAATTTCAACTGAGGTTTTAGGTATGCGTACTGGCGAACCTAGACTCAGTCCGGCTACTTAGGTTTGTGTACCAGTATGCGTACCTGAGTAGGTTAAGTTCTAAAATCGGTTTGTTCATGAACTAATATATTTATATAATAAGAAGTGCAATCTTTTGCAAACCGTGGATATAATGTTCATGAATTGATTCAAGTGAATCAAAATCGATTTTTCTTCGATTGTATCTTGTATACTTCTACGAGAATATAAACAATTGAACAACTCCATAACTAGTTTCATTTGAATCATTT
This sequence comes from Papaver bracteatum, assembly GCA_023529315.1. NCBI lineage: Eukaryota > Viridiplantae > Streptophyta > Magnoliopsida > Ranunculales > Papaveraceae > Papaver > Papaver bracteatum. Next base: position 1,152,304 of record JAJJWX010002376.1, on the reverse strand, counting down.
AAACTAGTTGTGATTGATATGAACAAGGTTAATAAGAAAGTATCCATATGGCTAACTTTGGTTAGCTAACCGTGTTCACGCGTTTAGGTACGGTTACCCTTATCAAATGAAAGCATATTTAGCTTGAATCTAATCAGGTTTTCATCTAACAGTAAATATTGAATGCTTTGTTACCAAGGTAACTTCGATTGCAAACCATGATTTGAAAATTATATGAAGGAGAACTCTAGCAACTGGGAAACCTAATCCACACACCTCATGTGTGATACTAGTTGCGACTAGAGTCGATTCTCCTTTAACCTTAGGTTTTCTTCCAAAAACCTGTAGGTTAACGACTTGAAGACTTCATTGGGATTGTGAAGCCAGATCCAACTATTTTATCTGAAGTTGCGTGTTATGATATTGCTGTTTTATATCGTATTAAGTACTATCTTCTCTAAGATTTTCTCGATATTTATTCTCCGATAGGCAATATAAAAATTAGTCACAAACATCTTCGTCTCATCATTTGTGATTCCACAATATCTTTTTTCGCTACTATACGATTGAGATTATTGTGAGGTAATTGATATTTCTAGGCTGTTCTTCGGGAAAATAAGTCTGGTATATCAATTGGTTCCTGTTCACCTTGATTTATCCAAAGACGGAACAAAAACTCATAATGTTTATCTGTGGGAAACAGATTTATCTATTCAATAGATTTTATGTGTGAGAAAGATTTGTATATTAAAGTCTTCGACTTTGGGTCATATCAACTCTAAGTTGTGGGTGAGATCAGTTAAGGGAATCAAGTGTGTAGAGTCCTGCTGGGATTCAGGGGCGTAAGGAATGCGACTATACCTTGATCAGTGTGAGATTGGTTAGGGATCAACTACATTCCAGTCTGAGGTTAACTTGGAGTAGGCTAGTGTCTGTAGCGACTTAATACAGTGCAATGTTCAAATCTGAACTTGGTCCCGAGGTTTTTCTGCATTTGCGGTTTTCCTCGTTAACAAGATTTAAACTTGGTTTAAGCGAAAGCTTACCAACACATATTTGGAGAAATATGTAAGCGAGTTAAACTAAGTTCGAAATCTCAAATGTGTATAATCATCGAAAACTATAGTAATACGACTTTTGTCTCAATATAGGAGATAAAGTAGAAATAGACTTTCCAAGTGATAGATGAGTTTTAGTCTCCACATACCTTTTGTTGATGAAGTTCCACAAGCTCTCCTTAGTAGTGCTTTGTCTTCAATTGATGAACGTCGTGAAGTTTAATGCTCAACTACACAATCTATCCTAGTCCAAGACATTATAAGTAGACTAGAAATCAAGACTTATAGTTTTGATCACTAACATTGACAAACAAGCTTGAGATAGCAACGCTTGCGAGTTCGACCGAGTAGTGCTCTAACAATATCTCCAGTTGTACTGAGTGGAGTTTGGATTGGTTTTACACCATCCATTTTAACTCTAACAAGAAGACCATGAACATAAAAATTTTGTGTAAGAAATAAGCCAGAAGACGTACGTGTTGCTTTAATTCCAAGAAAATAAGATAGAGGACCAAGATTTGTAGTTGCAAACTCATTTGCGAAGAAGTATGAATGGATGTCAACCCTGAAGTACTTGAACTAGTAAGAATAATATCGTCGACATAGACTAATAAGAGAACAATACATGTATGATCATATCTAAGAAATAGATATGAATCACATTTGGAAGTAACATAATCATTTCGCAACAAGAAAGTACTAAGTCTATGGTACCAAGCACGAGGGGCTTGTTTGAAGCCATAAATAGATCGATGTAATTTACATACATATGTAGGAAAATTAGGATGAGTATATCATGGGGTTTGTTTCATATAAATTTCCTCTTCAATATTACCGTGTAGAAAAGTATTTTGAACTTCAAATAATAGACCAATTATTAGAAAGTGCCAATGTAAGAATAATATGAATAGTGCAAGATTTGACAACTGGACTATATGTTTCACCATAATCAAAACCTTCATGTTGATTGCATCCTTTGGCTACTGAATGAGCTTTATAACGCTCAATAATTCCGTCAGCTTTACGTTTAATATGAAAAAAGATTCATGGATGGATGATAAGGTACCAAAGTCCACGTACCATTTTGAAGCAATGCATTGTATTCAGTATCTGATGCTTTACACTATTTTGGATCTTATTGAGCTTGTAAATAACAAGTTGGTTCAACATCATCTACCAAGGCATTACTTAGAATTTTGTTTGTAAATACCATCCTTAGCTCTAGTTATCATAGGATGACCAGTAGATACTGAAGTGCTAGAAGAATTATTTTCTACTTGTACAAATGAACTAAGAGAAAAAGAAACATTATCATTCGGAGTATAATAAGTTGGTGCAACATCATTTGAAGTAATAATAGAAGGTATTTTAGATTGAGGACTTAACAATGATTCTTCGTGAGATACTTAAATATCAACAATAGGTGAATGAAGTTAATATCATCACTATAAGATGGATGTTGCGGCATAACATTATCAGGTGAGCTTAATTATAGAGATTGAAATGATATTTAGTGGACTAGGTATTACCTGATCAGTGGATGGAGGAAATGGTGTCGTCGACGCAACAAAGGGAAAGACAGTCTCATTGAACACAACATGGAGACTAAGATAGATACGACCAGTGGAAATATTGAGACATTTATACCCTTTATGTGAAGGAATATACCCTATGAACATGCAAGGATAAAATACCATTTTATGAGATCAATATGGACGAAGATGAGGATAGCATAAACACTCAAAACACACAATGAATTATAATCTGGTGATGCACCAAAAAGAGCCTCATAAGGTGAGATGTTTTCAAGGGAAGAAGATGAAGCACGATTTATTAAGTAGCATGTGGTAAAGAATGTATCATACCAGTAAGACGAAGGAACAAAGGCCATGGATAATAGAGTGAGACCAGTTTCACGAATATGACGATGTCTTCGTTCAACTAAATCATTTTGTTCAGATGTATGCGGACATGAGAATCAATGAAAAATACCATGTTGTTGAAGGTAAGAAGTGAATTTACGATGTTCAACAACATTATCTGACTGAAATATTTTTGTTTTTCTGTTAAAAAGATTTCCACATGGTTTTGAAAATCAAGAAAGATAGAAGATACTTCTGATTTGTGAGACATAGGAAACATCCAATTAAAATGACTATGTGCATCAATGAAATAATGTAATACCGATATCCCTCATTAGACAAAAAATGAGACGAACCCCAGACATCAGAAACAACCAAGTCTGAAGGATTCAAATATTTAGTTGTACTAGAAGGAAAAGAAAATTTGTGGCTATGATGCTCATGACAGGAGGAGCAAAAACTTATAGTATAACTAGAAACAAGAAGAGAAAACTAAGAAATAATATAACACACAATACGCATCATAGGGTGACCTAATCTAGAGTGCCAATTATGTAGACTGCTACATTCTCCAACATAGTCTGCTTGAGAGACTGATGAAGCATCAAGTTTATAGAGACCTCCTTCCCTATGTCCCCGTAGAAGTACCTTCCCGTACATCGATCCTTCACAAGACAAAATCAGGATAAAATTCAAATAACACATTTTTATCAGTTGTCAACCGAGATACATGTAACAAATTGTGATAAATTTGAGAAGTATAAATTGTGTTATGAATATGTAACTTACGATCAGGAGTTCCTAGAATGGAAGAACCAACATGAGAAATTGGAACATAAGTACCATTACCCAATCTGATTTGGTCAGGACCATTGTATTCTGATGGAAGATGTAACTGAGAGAGATCATTAGTGATATGATAAGTTGCTCCACTATTAGGAACCAAGGAGCAGTAGAAGTTAATTTTGGTGCTTAAGCAATGTATGCACGAGGAGCAGGTGAAGCTGGTGGATGGGGAGGAGGTTTTGGACGAAAATTACGATCAAAACGTTTCCACAAAGATGAGCAGGATATCCATTTTTATCACACAATTGACAAGGTGTTAACTGACGGGTACCAATAGTTTGTTATCCAGTGACATTGTTTTGTTGATCTTGTAGAAGCAATATTATCTACAGGTTGAGAGTTCAAAGACCCGTTTTTTGTTCCATACGCAGCTCAAATGTAAGTAGATATGTAATAAAGTCTTCAAGCTTCATAGTTCCCATGGAGATAGTAAGATATGTAACTGACGAATCTAATCTAGCAAGAATAAAATGAAGTCATTTAGTATTGGTGGCAGTAGTATCAGCATAAAGAGTATCAACAATATCACGAGCACGATCTATATAAGCTTTCATATAAAGAGACCATTTCTTCAAGGCACAAAGTTCTTGTAGATGATGAATATAAGCATCATACTTAGAAGAAAATAAAGATTCAAGAGAATACCAAACTTCCTTTGAGGTGGTGATATGATGAACATGTCTCAGAACAGCAGGAGGACAAGGTTTTTCACAATTAACAAAGCCATCAAGTTCATAACCTTGTAGATAGGGTAAGAATTGAGCACGCCAAAAAGAATAATTTGTTTCATCAAATTTGATAGTGATAATGTGATGAGGTTGGGAGAAATCATATGAAGCCATCAAAAGAATATATGAAGCCATCATAGATTAAGAAGAGTTTAAAACAGTTGAAATTGTTGAAACTGTAAAAGATGAGGAAGCCATGGAAAATCGACCAAGGATAATACCAAGTTGAATTTAGGTATAGTTCAGGTATATATAAGAAATATGAAGAGTTTAGAAATGTAGAATTATATTAATTTTCAATTTATATAGTTCATACAATAAGGACATATATTTATACATACTCTTAAAGACTTGCAACACAATTATTTCCTAATTTAAGATTTCCTAGAATACAAAACATTTTATGTATAACACATTCGAGAACATTCATAAATTGATAACTTGAGTATCACGTCACATATGTATTCCTAACAATTCTAAACAATTTGAATGCTTCTAGACACTACAAAGATAAAAAAAACTTTTATAAATAATAAAGTGCTAGAACTTGAGAATTTGTATGATACTTAAGAGGCTATAGCTAAGCAATTATCAAGAGATAACATTGTCAAACGACAGGGTAAAATACAAAGTAGTTCCATAAAACTCTAAAAAGGTGAAAAAGAAACAAAATTGATTGCTTAATAAATCAAAATGGAGAGTTTTTAACCAAACCTCTAATTGCTGGTGGATGAAAGAATTATTTTCACTGTAATTTCTATTCAGGAAAATGCTTGTTTGCTCGCACTGCTTACTGCTAGTGAGGTTTGGATTGTATTTGAAAAAATAAAACCAAATAAATCTCTTGGCGATACAAGTTTTTTCAAATTCAACTGGGAATTAGTGGGACTTGAGTAAGACTCATTCAAGATGTTTAAAAAACAAAAAAAACAAAAACACTCTAAATCCAAAACCAAATGAAACTTTCCTTTTCTATACGCAAAGTTAAAAATCCAAAAACTCCAAAAGACTTTAGGCCAATAGTTTTGAGTATTAATCCATATAAAATCATGTCCAAGATTTTGCTAATAGACTAAAAATCCATTTCGGAAGAATGATTTCACCTTTCCAATTTTTTTTTTTTTTATCGACAAAGATAAAAAAAAAATATATGAAAGAGATTACCAGAGGTAAGCTAGAAAAAGATAAAGATACAATGAACCAACAACCTTACTCGAAGAAAGAAAAAAATCAATCTTACAGCAACTGAAAACCAACCCAACTCCCAAACAACACTACTCAGAATAAACCAAATAAGGAAGTAGCTATCCCAATTAGAAAATGTTGTCTAATGATACACCTTGTAAAACCTCATATCCCTTGCACTAGAAATATAATTGAAACTTAACTTGTTTATTACAGCATTGAGATCAGATTTAGCGTTTCGAAAATGACAACATTTCTAGCCTTCCAAATTTTCCAATAGACGGCAGTCAGAATGATAGACCAAATATTTTTCCAATTTGTTTATTTTTTATCAATACATATTTTCAATAACATAGTAGTGGCACATGAACTAATTTACTCTCTTAGAAGAGTGGGATAAAAATTGAGGGCTTAGAAGTTAAAATCAACATGCAAAAAGCTTTTGACAGAGACAATACCGAGTTTTTAATTCTATTAAAGCTCTGCTGCATGAAACTCCTGAAGAGTTCTTCACACCTTCTCGAAGACAAAGGCAATGAGGTCTCTTTATCTCTTTACCTCTTTCTGACTTGTATGAGAGTTTTATTTAGATTGCTTTTACCCAAAGAACGGTCCAAACACGTAAAAGGTATCTAAATATCTAGACATAGTCTGGTGGTTTTTCACCTTTTTACCCAGACGAGTGTTTACCTTTTACTAATGATAATCTAATAAGTTGTAAAAATCTTGCAAACATTATATACAATTTAGCTATGCCTCTGGGAAACTAATAAATTTTAATAAGTCATCAAGTTATTCTTCAACATAAGAATCATATTACACATCAGAGAATAATAGTCAAATTACTAAAAGTTCAAAAAATAAGCATTACTGATTCTTATTTAGGGGATATTCTATTCCTAAATAGATCAAAACTAAAACTCTCAGATGATATAGCTCAGAAGATAGAAAACAAAATAAAAGGTTGCAATTGTAAAACTATAGTTCATGCAAGCAAGTTGGTCTTAAAAAAGTTAGTCATTATAATCTAGTGATGTATCAAATGAGATATATTATTTTTCCTACAAATATCACAGATAGAAGAATGAAATACAACAAGATTTCTGGTAGGGTGAAAGAGACAAATGTAAAGGTATTTATATGAAATGCTTTGACTTCTGTTGAAGCTAAAAACTATAGGAGGGCTAGGCTTTAGAGAAGCAAACAAAATGAATAAAACATTGATTTCCAAGCTAGCATGGAGTTTAGAAACTCAACAAAATTCATTATGGTGTTCTGTCCTAAAAGATAATTACTTTAGAAACTCTTCTCTGTTTTTCGCAAAAAAGCACTACGATGATTCTTGGATATGAAAGTTCATATTGCAAGGGGTATCAATTATTCTTAAGTACAATTACTGGGAGTACGTGATGTTAAGGAAGACAATAAGATACTAGGTATTGAAAAAATACTAAAATCTTTTTGTGGTACAAGACTCAACTCTTTAACACTCGCATATGGTTACGTACTTCTTGTTATATTAATATATTATAATTAATGATAATCAATATAACGCGAAAAAAGAAATACCACAAGACACCAGAATTTTGTTAACGAGGAAAACTGCACCGATAGAAAATCCCGAGACATCATCCATCTTTGAACACCACGATATTAAACAGCTACAACCACTAGCCTCCTATCAAACTTTGGACTAGATTGTAGTTGATACCAAATTCACCCTCAAAGAAATTAATCTACAGTTATTCTACCGTACGTCGTTGAATCCAGCGTGGTTCTAAGTACCTGATTCCCTTAGGTGATGTCCTTCACAACCTAAGAATTGCTTCAGCTTCAATGAAGGCTTTTTATACCAATATGCCTCTAATAGACAAGCCTATTGATTTTTTCGATATGTTTTAATCAAGGTTTGGTAATCTGTGTGCAGTAGACAAGTCTAGCAAACCTCACGGATCTAAAATACTTACACTCTTATTAAAAAAAAGCCTAAGTGATGGCTGTCGTAAGTGCAATCATTTAAATCTTATTTCCACACAATTAACTGGTAATATAATGGAAGTAGGGATTGTTCCCACGAAGAGCAGTGAGTTTTAGCTGTCGAAATGTCTCAAAAGGGAGGTTTGTTTTAGATTTTAAACAAATTAAAATAATTAAAATGTTGAGTTGTAAGCAATAGATTGAGATATGATCGAGGAATCCTTCTTCATTACTAAACTGTCAATGAGTTAATATATTCATCTATTTATCATTAATCATAGACTATCGCCAATCGTAGGAAAGCAACTAAAGTAGTTATATCCTTTAAATTCCTTTAGTCACTGGATACCAAAGCACTCGAATAACAGATTCTATTTGTCCAAACCACCAAGTAACAGTGCACTCAAGGTGTATCTTGGTCGAATGCTATGTGTTTTATGACTTAGGTCAATCCTAGTAGTGAAAATCTTAGCGCAAGGTCCACTTTTAGTGTTGTTTCTACACGCGATTGCTCCATGGAATCCCTCTGCAAGGTTTCACGTTTTCTATTTGTGCATGTGTTATTCAACAATTACATGGATATCCTAACCCTTTACTAGATTTAGATTAATCAAGAAACTAATTTATTTGGCCACCTAGAACAATCAATCAATCAATCAATCATAAACATTCATTATAGTAGAAACATACGATAATCATATGAAAATTCAAAGTAGATTCATTTATTAATTCAAATCAGGTTTAAAACTTAGAATTCATCCTCAATCAATAGGTGTTTATCTACTCATGGATGTGGAAGCACCCATTATATCTTATACTAATATAAAGAAAAGAGGTAATTGTTTGGTGAAGCCTTACTTTTGGTGAAGCCTTTTCACATGACAATAATACCCCCATTAACTAAGCTTTTAGTTAATATTTGTATATTTACAGGAATGCCATTGTTTTAAAAATAGATCAAAAAAATGAAAACTTAGATATCTTTAAAAATACACATCGGATTTTTGCAAAATTAATATATTTTGAAATCTCTTTAAATTATCTACGTAATGAGTACAAACAATGATATTAAATTTTTACTTTAAGATTTTTTTTCTTCTATTATTATCAAATTTGGTGTTGTTAAAAGAATCCAATTCAAGCATGTGCATCGCACATGTGGCCTTACTAGTACATATAAGAAAAGTAAAGAGATATCGTTACGATTGATGAACTGCTCCAAAACCCTAGCTTTCGCTCCGTGTGTTGTTTCTTATCTCTAAGACTTACAATATCGTGACCTCCCTTTACATGGACTAATACTATTTATATATGTTTACATTTCTTGGCCTTCAAGTATCTAAGTCGGTTCAAGAATTCGACCCTAAACTACAAAATAAAGACCTAAAAGATAGTTCGTAAGTTTTAGCCTTCATGGTACACATACCAGTATGCATACCATCTTTTTAGAAAAGTGTCCATGACTTTTTGGTATCCATACCAGTATGCGTATCCTACAGTTCACGAAATTCAGAGTTTTCATGGTACACGTACCAGTATGCGTAACCTCATGTCTTCGATATTCGATAAACTTGTTTTGCCTATAACTTCTTCGTCTGAACTCGGAATGACATCATTCTTTTTTGCATTCTCTTTGTAATTGAATTATTTTAAAGATGGCAATAAGAAATCCTGAATTTGAATGAATTAATTCTGGTCTTTGGCATGTCTCTTTATCTTGAGCATCTTTGCTCCGTTTCGTCGCTCTTTTTCCAATTCTCTTCGACTTTTTCACTTGGATACTTGGAATACTTCTCTTCTTATATATTTTTAGAACCGTATAACTCCTTTTTGGATGATTCACCAAATATAGAAAAATAAGAGAGAACGAGAGTAATAATACGAAATATGCAAGAATAATAGCTAAAATAAATATGGAATGGACACTAAAGTCATATGAATTATGCACTTATCACTAAGTTACTTAACACCTCAAAAGAACAATTCAAACAAATCAAAGAAGATTATTTGATATCTATCTTATGGAAGCACAACGTCTGAGACGAAGAGAACTTTGTGATTTATATCTAACTTGTTTTTGATCTAGAGTTCGTAACTTCAATAACTAGTATAACAAGATCCGGATACAAAAACTATCACGTATAAATATAGTTTGATCGGGATTCACAAATCCCTAAGTGAAGTCTTAATAGTCGTAACCTAATACAGTTTCGTAAATAAACATAGGTTATAGAGGACACCTTAAGATATGCAACTAGGACACAAGAGTGTCAGGGATTAAAAAATCCAGCGGATAACGTAGTTTTTTTTATTAAGTTATTGAGCTGGTTAGGGAGCTTAGGGTTTTTATAAATTGGGAATTTTTAATATAAAAATATATTTGAGAGTTTCTCATATTTTCAGATTCAGACTTCAAATTAATAAGTAGAATACTAGACAGAAATATAGGGAGGGTCCAAGAAGCAGAAAGCCCATCTGAAAGTGTTGGATTTCCCAATTTGGTTTCTTTCACGATGGGAATAAAAGAAGAAAACCTCGTTTAATTGAGGTATGTGGATATCGGAACAAAATTTATTTGACACCATAGCCTACGATGTGCTGGCTCTGTCCCTGCTTATTCTTTTTCCGGCCCCTCAAAAAGCCACAATTTTTTTTTTCCATTATCCATTTTAAGTTGGGCAATTAAATAGGAAACCTATTTTGATTATTTTTCATAAATCTTTGATCATTGATTAAAAAATTGCCACAAGTTCATGTAAATTAATTAAAATCCAAAATCATTTTCAAAATCCAAACTCTTTTTTGAAATCAAAAATCATTTTCATTCCTAACCTAATCTCATCATATTCAAAACCGTTTTGTTTTTATTTTTCGTCGCCGATTAATTGGTGATTTATAAATCTTTGATCATTGATTAAAACCACAAGTTCATGTGCATATTAGAACCCATATTTTTGTTCTTCTTATTTTTTGTTAATATTTCAGAAAAACAGTTCGGCTGATAATTAAACATGAAAATGATATCCGAACTTCATTTTGTTAAAAAACACACTTAGTTTGGCTGTTCAGTTTTTTATTTGAATCAGTCGAACCTAAATTCGTCAATTATAGAGTGAAGTTAGGCTAATAACTTGTCAGGCGAACCTAAAAAGAGTGAAGTTCGGCTGACAACTTTTCAGCCGAACCTATGCTTTTTGAAAATATACCTAGGTTCGGCTGATAACTTTTTAGCCGAACTTAGGTATATTTTCAGAAATATACATTCGGCTGACAAGTTATCAGTCGAACCGTTCATCTGGTCAGTAGATCTAGGTTGTAAAAAACCAATTTTTGACAAATTCAACTTATAAATAGGACATTAAACCTTGTTTAGAAGTTTACCTCTGTATTAACAAACCTTAATTATTTATTAGTTCAGCGAATCTCAAAAGCCTAATTTCTTAGTCTTCTTCTTTAACAAACCAAACATAACTATCTCTCTCTCTCAATTTTTTTTTTTTTTTTTTGAAACTAAGACTATATAATCATTGACATTAACCACTAACCATTAACCAGTAATCATTAATATATTAGATTATAATTATTACACTAATGTAGTGAGGGCATTATGGTTGTGATGAAAATATGATGATAAGGGGTTATTGATTTTACCACATAATGACTCTATTTTGTCATTACCTTGTAAGGCTTGTATGCCTCAATTTTTTTTTGAGTATGCCTCAAAAGTCAAAATAGGTTTCTTAAGAACCATTTTTTAGGCACTACTTAAAAATGGAGGGGGACTACTCTTCATTTTTTGGGTGGACATTTGAAGTAATTTTGAGTCACCCTTTATCTATTTTTTTTAATACCAAACTTATCCTTGCTAATTAAATTAGTTAGTGTTTGTGTAATGATTAAATATTGATTAGTTAGAGATTAGTGAGTTATTGATAGGATAGTTTTGTTAGAATCATAATTAAAGAAGAAAAAGAAGAATAAAAGATGAAGAAAAAGAGGGAAGAACCCAAAAAATCTTATTTTGAGTTTGGTAAATATGATATGAGTGATTCTTGTGATGATACCTCCTCCTCAGAATCAGAACCTCCTTCATCTCCTAGTTTATTTGTCAATATTTCTAACGATCCGGATATGAGTTATTTGTTAGATGATGAAAGATTTTTATCCCAAACTCAAGCTAACGACCCAAATGATAGATTTTATCAGCCACAACCAGAAGATGAAGTTATGGGTACTCATGTATGGCTCAAATTTAGTTAATGTAGCTTGAATTGTGCAAAAAATTGGCCAAACTGAAAATTTCAGAAAAACATTTCGGCTAGGTCATAGTAGTTCGGTTACCTATTCTGCAGAAAAAGTAACTGACCTTTTCTGTATGTGCAGTTTGGTTACTTATTTCAGCACACGCAGGTAACCGAACTCTATTTTAATGGAGATTTTTGAGAGTTCGGTTATCTTTTCCAGAAAACATAGCCGAACTATTTTCAAAGAGTATACAGTTAATAGATCGGTTTAGTCGATTTAACTATTTTCATTGCCGAACTTAAGTTCAGCAAGATCGCAAATTACTTTCATAGAATAGCTAACTGAACTTAAGTCGAAAGGACTAATTAAGTTGCCGAACTTCTTAGGAGAAAATCCAAAGAACAAGTTCGGCAAGATCGCAAACTTTTTTAGTGATTATGTAACCGAACTATATGTTCGGCAAGGTCGATAAAATTGTTTACATTGCCGAACATCTAAGTGTTTCTTGTTTGTGGTAGGTATTTAAGTTGTGTTATTTATTTTAGGTTGCATGTGATCCAATACCAATGGAAAATTAACCTTCCTCATTTGATATTTTGTACGATGACACATCACATCACTACATGAATGACTTGGTATTCAAAGATCCGTTAGAGGTAAAGAGTAGGGATAGACAACATGCACAAAAAGACATGTGCGTATTAGTTTTGAATAGGAGAGAAAGCCAAACTCGCTTTGAAATTATTTGTGAGAAAAGAAGTGATCCCGAGAAATCCATAAGAGGAAGGGTTATGTTTATGTAGGAAAGACAAAAAAGAAGAACAAAACTTTCTCAAAGAAGATTAAATGGCCATTCAAGCTACAATTTCATTACAACAAAGATTTGGATGGATGGGTTCTCTATAGGTTTATGTAAGGTCGTCATAACCACCCTCGTCTAGAGCATCTTAAAGTACATTTCATGGCGGCAAAGCTAACTCCTCAAGAGATGGACAAGGTAGCTAAAATGAGGACAATGGGTATTTCACCGCTTCAAATGCTTCAAATACTAAAGGAGGATAACCACTAATCTTTGTCCACCATTTACAATGCAATTGAGACAACTAGAAAGAAGGAATGAAAAGATAGAAAATTGATGCAACAATTGCCAAAGAGAAAGACTACGCGGTTTAAAAGGATGTGGATTCGGACGGAGAGATAACACAACTCTTCATTGCACATCTGACGAGTGTTCAATTGGCTCAATGCTTTCATGAAGTTCTAATAATGGATTGCACTTATAATACGAACAAGTACGCGATGCCATTTTTAAATATTGTTGGGAATACTTCCATGAAGTCAGCGTTTACCATGGCATTTTGTTTATGAAGGGATGAACAATAACCTAGTTACATTTGGCACTAAAACAAGTTAAGGAAATCTTCCAAGGTAATGATATTACCGGGGTTATAGTGACCGACAATGAATTCGTACTGATGAATGCAATAGAGGAAGTGTTCCCATTAGCACATAATATGCTTTGTACGTTCCATATATGGTGTAATATGATGAATAGGTGCAAGCCAATAATTTTTCCACCCAATAAAAAAGGGTATGATGAGATTAAGAAGCTACCGGAAGATGAAAGAGCGGATGCAAAAGAGGAAGTTGAAAAACAATATGAAGTAAATTACGCTAAATGTGTTGCTTTCAACGATGAATGGGAGTCATTGTGTTGGTCTGTTACTGAGGAATACTATCATCGAATCTTGCGAAGGTTATCGCCTATTGGGATACTCCCAATTACCCCAATTTTGAATCGTATGTTCTTCGCCAATGGTTGGAAAAGCACAATGAGAGGTTTTTTTATGACTATACCAACCAATATACATACTTGGGAAATCAAGTGACAAGTTTGGTAGAGTCGGCTCACCACCGGTTGAAGAAGAATTTCTTTGGATGTGTTGATAATTTCGTAACCGTGTGGAATGATATGGAAAATTACTTCAAGCGCGAATTTTATAGAATTAAAAAGATGTTCCAAAAAAGCCGTATATTCAAAATGACCGGAAAATATGTCGATCACCCATTGTTCAAAGGAATCCATTACAATATATCTTGGAAATGTATGAAGTTGTTGATTATAGAAGTCGAGTTAATTAATAAGTAGGAAACCAAGGGGAATGAGGTGTGTGTTTGTAACATGAAGAAGTCTATGGGACTCCCTTGTCTCCATATGATAATCAACTACGAGCATGGTGTAATCTATTTAAGCGACATTGATCCATTTTGGAAGCATCTGAGTTTCATCCCTCCTCCAAAGGAAGAAGAATCCGGAGAAGAGTTTGGTGATAACGAAATGGGTAGAACCGTACTAGAGATGTATCGGGGCATGAACAAGCTAAAAAATCAAATCTTTTGGGATGAAATGAGGACAATCATATATCCACAAACTTCGGAAAATGTTCATGAACCATCAAAAGGAAAACGCAAAGGTAGGCCAAGCAAAAAAAGAAACTAAAAAACAACTAAGAGAATATGCAAAGGTGTTAGGTAAGAAGAAAAGTGAGCAAATCGCCAATACTAGAGATCGTTCGTCCCATAAGTATACCGTGGAAAGGTACTTGGAGCAAGCCAAGAAACAAGGTAGGAGTATTGAGGACAAAAGCAAAACAAGTGACCGATATTTGAATAAAAAAGGTCCAGTGTGTCCATCACAACCAAGCCAACCATCTTACGAAGACGTGAAGCTTAAGGCTCCAATGTGCCCCATCCAATCATCTTCCCTAGACGTGAATCTTAAGGCTCCAAATAAATAGTATTTGAATGAGCTACCTCCATACATTAGAGAATACGTTATATCTACTGACGATATTCCTCCGGATGGTAATTGTGGTTTTCATGTTGTCATACAACAACTAGGGCCTTTCACCGAAGGTTCCAAGCGACATAATGGGTGTGCAGTCACTCATGTAAGGCAAAGGTTGTTGTCCAAACTAAAGGAGAATCCAACCTTTTACAAGACAATGTTGTGCGACGGGGAGGATAGTCTCAACGAGCAATTTGTTAGGTATCAACGCCGTCTTCATGGGGGACATCCGATCACAACGGATTATTGGATGAGCATGCCGATATGTGGACACTTAATCGCCGAGGCATTCAATTGTGTGTTGCATTATTTCTCAAAATATGCTAGTTTCACATTCACCCCAAAAATAACCGTATCTGTCGAGCAACTCAAATGAAGGAGATGTGTGATGGCATTGATTAACAACAACCACTTTATAGGCCTCTGATTAGAACCTTATTGTCCATTGCCTCCAATATCCGGAACATGTTATTGGCCTCCATTTAACCCCGATATAATATTGGTTTGGTGTATTATATATGAGCATAACATGGAGATGTGGAAACCTTTGAAGAACTCAGACGGTCAAATTGTTCCTGATGATTATTAAATGGCACATGTAATGGAACTAAGTATGATTATCAATCAAATACTATGTTTTTTTAAGTGTGGTATTAATTACTGGGTGACAGATAAAAGTTCGGTTACAAAGTAGGAATACAAAGATTGCCGAACCGCAGTTCGGCAACATGCGAAATCTGCGACGTAACCGAACATCATGTTCTGTAACCTGCTCAAATTTCATAGGTTGTCAAACTTAATTTTTTTTATCCACTTCTGGTTTTATAGTACAATTCGGCTACCTGAAAAAAAGTACCAGGTTACCGAACATTTTGTTCGGTTAGATTGTTAAATTTGACAAGTTGCCGAACTTAAATTTTTCTGGCCACTTATGGATTTACAGTACAGTTCGGCTACCTGAAAAAAGGTACCAGGTTACCGAACATATGGTTCGGTTAGATTTTTAAATTTGACAGATTGCCGAACTTTTGGTTCAAAATCCTAACGTCATTAAATGCTAATTTTGATATTGACCCAACGGCTAATTTTGATTTCTACCCCGTTATTACTCACTCAACGACTATTTAAAAAAAAAAAAAGTAGTCGTTGGGTCTTTATCATCTCACTCACCTATTTCTATAAAAGGAAACATGTCCCTTTCAAAATCTCTATCTCACTCACCTATCCCTTTCAAGTTATTTTCTCATCTTTTTTACTCTCATTGACCATATCATTATTCTCCTTCATCCATCTCTTTCAAAAACCAAAAATGGATCCTCCTTTCAATAATGACGTAGATGTCGCTATTATTAGATTGTGGATTACGGTTACAAAGCACGATTATGATAGAGACTGCTATAACTTTCTTGACCTCGACAATGGCAAAGATATGTACCTTAACATGGATCAAACATCCGATGCTTGGTGGAATCGTATATATAGGATTTTTGAGACGTCGGACGGAAATATCCATAGGAGGACACAACAAATCGTGAATAGTAGATTCAAGGAGGTATTTAAGGAATGTGTGGCTCTGAGAGATGAGATTAAAGCCATAGTTCATCATTATCCCGGTGCAATGTGTACCTAAACAGTACTATATGAAACCAAGTATCCATAGGAGCAATAGTTATTTTGGTTATTTTTTGTTTGAATGATGCTAACTTATAATTAATTCATTTGTTGCAGTGGTGTGCTGCTCTCCGCGGATATGAAACCAAGTATGGCAAAGGGTTTTTGCATTCCGATCCCTATCACATCTTGGAAGAAAGCACCTTTCCATTTAAATTATATAAATAAGTGTTTCTAAGGAAATTTGAATTTAGTAAGCTTTGTTATTTCAGTTCTTTCAATTCTACTCTATATTAGATGTATGTTTCTTTGGATTTAATGAAATGAAATTTTTGGATATTTCTCAACTTCTAAATTTGAGTTTACAAATAGAAGTTCGGTTACGAACTAAAATTACAGGACATTGCCGAACTATGTAGAAGCAAACGAAAACTTCTACACGCCTTACAAAGTTACTAAAACTCAATTAAAAAATTAGAAAACATGGGTTACATAACATTTAATATACGAAACGCGCAATGAAAAAGTATTTAAGGATGCGGAAATGATCTTCATATTTGAAATTCTTTCTTTTCCATCTTCGCCATTAATTTTTTGATGTTGAAATGATGTCCTCGAATGTTTCACCCATAAGTCGATACCACCTTACAATCCGAAATAAACCCATAAATTCCACAATTGTATCTCTAATCTTTCCAAATCGAATGAAAAAATCTACATGGTCACGATTATGAGGGTTTGTTGTGTCGGAGCAGAATTTCTCATGAATTGTCCCCCAATAACTTTGACTCATAATACCATTCGTTCTTCGCTCCTCTTTGGAAAGTATAGTATGTAGTTTCTTCAAAGAGAAATATCTTCATATAGAGTAAATTTAGGACTAGAAACTACCATTTCTAGGAGATTTTGAAACAAAATGTTAACTATGAGATAGATATATATACCATCGAGGTGTATAATGACTATATTTTCAAAATAAATAAATAGTCGTTACTCGATATTTGTGTCAGATAAAGAGCATTGTAATTTCAGATTTAATAGTTCGGTAACCTGGTAAAATTGTGAGGTAACCGAACTTTGCTTTGAAGCCTCAAACCCAAAATAAACATATAAATGATACACAAACCACTCTAAAACAAACTTAAGAGTGCAGTTTTGTGATTTTTACATCAAGAGAATGAGTTTTTCAACTTGTGGACAAAGCAAAATTTGAGTCTCCAGAGAGTATTTCGGCAACCTCATAAAATATAGATTGTTGGTAAAATAGTGAGGTAACCGAATTTTTCTTTGAAGCTTCAAACCCATACTATACATATAAATAATATACAAACAACTCTAAAACAAACTTAAGAGTGCAGTTTTGTGATTTCTACATCAAGGGAATGAGTTTTTCAACTTGTGGACGAAGCAAAATTTGAGTCTCCAAAGAGTATTTGGGAAACCTCATAAAATATAGATTGCTAACCGAACTCTGGAGTTCGGTGATCTGGTAAAATAGTGAGGTAAATGAACTTTGCTTTGAAGCCTCAAACCCAAACTAGACATATAAATGATACACAAACCACTCTAAAACAAACTTAAGAGTGCATTTTTGTGATTTCTGCATCAAGAGAATGAGTTTTTCAACTTGTGGATAAAGCAAAATTTGAGTCTCCAGAGAGTATTTCTGCAACCTCATTAAATATAGATTGCTAATCGAACTCTGGAGTTCGGTTACCTTGTAAAATAGTGAGGTAACCGAACTTTGTTTTGAAGCCTCAAATTAATGAAGGCCTTGGGATTCATCCTATAGAACAAAGTTGGGCAACCTACGAAAATATTGCGAGGTAACCGAAACATGACTTCGACAACCTTCCAAGTTTTAGCAGGTCGTCGAAAACCAAGTTCGGCTATTTGACTAAATATTTTAGCTAGCTGAAACACACCCTGTAGCCAACAAATTGAAGAGTTGTTGGACTCTACTTATAAAACAAACATAAAATTCAAACACAAACCCAATTAAAACAAATATTAAAGTGTTATACATACCAAACTATGAAACTCATTAACTAATTGTTTAAAACACACAAACATACGAAATTAAACCATATGAAATCCATAACTAAGATGTTTTTTGAAACTACAACCATACAAATCACTGACGACCACTGCGACGAACCCTTTTACTTCTTTGTTTAACACGAGTGTTAAGTTGAACTTCCTCATCAGTTGGGGTATCATCTCCTCCACCGGTTTCCTCCACTGTGGTATGAACAGTGCGACTTGAACTTTCTCCTTGTTGTCGAGCCCTCTTTAATTTCTTAGACCGACTTGGCTCCACCATTATTTTAGTTATAAGCCCATTGGCCGTAGAGGTTGGTTTGTTCCTTAGTCAACATCGACTCTCCACTACGGATTTTATCCATCCATTTCTTCAACAATTTCGTACCCTTTTTTACCTGATTCCAATTTTAACCACAAGTAAATATATTTTCAATACTTTGTAATAACCCAAAAGTATAAAGAGAAGACATTTTCTTACCACATTATCCCATAACTTTTTTGCTTCTTCTCCGCAAATAGGCATCTCCTTCTGAGCTATCTTAGCCTCCCTCTCCTTTTCCTTCGCCTTATCAGCATGAGTTTGTTGTTGTCTATTTATCACAATTGGATGACTAATACTTTCATACCACTCCATATAATCTTTGTCACATGCATTTACATCTTCACCTAAAGGAACACAATCACCTAAAGGTAAGTAGTACTTATTAAGGTCATTCCAATGTCGCACCGTAGGAGTTGGTTCTTTAACAAGAACAATTTCTCGAATTTCTTGTTCTTTAGCCTCTTCCTCTTCATCCTCTTCATCTTTTCATTCTTCTTCTTCTTCAAACTCTTTTTCTCTTTCCTCTTCCGACTTCTCTTCTTCTCATTCTTTACCTTGTTCTTGTTGTTTTTCCTCTTCCTCTTCATCCTCTTCTTCTTCCTCTTCATCCTCTACATCTTCATCCTCTTGATTGCCTTGCTCTCCATTTACTTGCTATTCTTCATCATCTTTTTCTTCTTCAACAACATGATCAATTGTATCCATCACTTCTTCATTAACATCTTGGATTACATTACGAATATTCTCTTGGTTGACTTCCGGTAACGAGCCCCTTCCATGTTTAGCATTTTTGGCACTACTGTTTGAGAAATATAAATGTATTATAGCACGAGGGGTGGGAGTTTTCAAATCCTCATCTAGATGTGGATTAGATCTTTTTACTTTCTTCCTAATAAACAAAAACCAAAGTATTAGCTAAACAGAATATAATATTGTGTTATCAAATAAAATAAAACTAAAGAATGAAGTTAACACAACATTTGGTGTCAACAGATAAAAGTTCGGTTACCTGGTATAAATTGCAAGGTAACCGAACCAGATATTTAGTTATTACCAAACTATAGTTCAGTTACTTGATAAAAATTGCGAGGAAACCAAACTACATATTTCCAAAGTTCGGTTAGCAAAAGCATTTATCGACAAAACTGAACTCAGTTTTTCCTTTGAAACAAGGAGTTTGGTTAGGCAACTATTTTTTGCGAGCTCACCGAACTATCTAGTTCGGTTACCAGATATTAGTCTACTTCACCGAAGTGTTCTTATTTCTAGAAGTTCGGTTACCAAAGCTAGGGTTTGACCAAAAATCTCCTAGCCGAAATGTTTACCGTAACTGCCATTTTCAACGAGTTTTGATAATTTCTAATCGATTTATTCAACAAATAACGAATTAAAAGGAATGGGTATGAAGGAAATTACCCGCAAATTTGCATTTTACTCGAATCGTACTTCTTTTTTCCCGTTGGATGCTTGATTTGGTCTCTTAATTTTGCTTCAAGTTGTTTATCAATTTCAAATTGATTTAGGAGATTCTCTATATGTGCGAGTCCCGGACTCGATCATGAAATTCTTGGAGTTTGCTTATGACACATAGTTTATAAACGATTGAATCGACGATGAAATCTTATCGAATCGATGACCTTTTACGAAGAAGAAGAAAAGAATAAAAGAAGAAGAAGATGAAAAGAATATGTAAGTTTTTGTTTTTAAAACTGAAATTAATCAGTCGGGTTATTTAGGTTTTAATTTAGTGGGTTAGATTAGTGGGTAGTGGTTAGATTAGTGGGTTATTAGGATTAGTTATAATCTTAACTAGGATGAGTGAAGATTAGTCTTCTCTAGTCTTTAGGACACCCCTTAAAAATGTAGGGTAGATGTTTCTATTACTTAGTAGTCCCCCTTCCATTTTTGTGTAGTGCCCAAAAAACTGTTACACTTATATCTTAAATATGTGAGAACTTTAAGCTTAAGCCCGATAACAGAATTACCAAGCCCATTCCACGGTGAATTTTTGGTTCCTCCACTACCTCATGGTACTACTACTAGAGTTCAATCCTGCTGTCTGGATTTTATTGTATGCTTTATAATGAAATAAACTAAGTGTACTTCGGTAAGACTTGCCTTGCTGTTTTCGCCAGTAAAATCTTTTGTTGCCATCAAATTATATAATATAAGTGCGACACACAAAATTCACCAGTAATAGTAATAGAATGTGGTACATATTTCGAACTGGTATCTTAGACCTGTTTTTTCTTGCAAAGGTCATCTAAGGGATGAACTTGCATAACAAAATATACCCCAACAAACGAAGCCCAGGGATAAGATTGATGATGACTATTGAGGGTGATTCTGGCGACAACAAGGAAATAAGAAACAGTATACCTGCGCTAGATTGAATCCAAAAAGTTGCATGTTCGTGAAAATAAGGGTAAAGCAAGACAACATAAGCATTAAATTATAAGACTAGTTAAACAGGCTTTATATTAGTACGAAATTTAACTTCCAAGTAAATTCATGGCTGACCAGCAACTCTACCAGCAACTGTGCTTTTTTGACATGAGATCTGTAATCTTGTCAATTTTCCTTCACCCCTGCCATAAACACAACAGGATCCTGGAAGCATATCCAAAACTCTAGAAGGAATCAGTAGATAGCCCAAAAATCCAAGGAACAGACGTAATCTTAGTTGAAGATGTTTTAGGAGAATTTAATCACGCAACTGGATGAAGCTCTTGGAAGCATTAGTAACTCTGTAGTAATTCGCAATCTGTTTTTTCTTAATAAAGTACTCCTATAAGAAGTTTTGACGGTTAATCTTTGCAAAAATCTTGCATTTTTCAAAAATAATTCTATCACATACATCTCCCATGGGTCTCCACAAAATTCCACGAATTCAAGCATCTTGAGAGGCTCCAACCCAGACACAATATTCGGACCCTCTGGCACAATATTTAGCTTCCAGCTATCATCCTTGTTAGATTGATAATCATTTCCCTAAATAACAGTTATTCCAAGGAGACATATTAGTGATGCAAAGCCTAAAAACAATATTTTATCCCTCTCCTAGTATCCTTCAATATTTTGATTAGCATACAAATAATATATGTTTTGAAAGAAGGTTACTTACATTATGGAAGACAAGTGATTCCAGCTTAGGCGAGATTTGGAGCAACCTCAATAGAGCCCTATCAATTGAAGAAGGATAACTCCAAATCACTGCCAAGTTGCTTAAATTAGGAAACGTAGGCAGTTTCAGTAAGAAATGATCATCTGTAAGAGATAGTGCCTAAATCATAAGGGAAAACAAAGAAAATATCAGTTGTAACTTGTAAAGCATTCTGTTACCCATGATAGCAAAAAACAAACAAAGACAAAAGTGATAGTATCTCTTTCGCAGAAACGGAGGGAGTAATTTATGTTGTGTCAACAAATAATTGGGTTGCAAAAAGAAGCATACCTTAAACAGTCTATCATGAACTCTCAGATGCTTCACATTGAAAAGCTCTCCAAGAAGCTTAAGTGAATTAGAACCTTGTTCTGGACTACTACTTTCAGAATTTACAGCTGCGGGGTGAATTTGTGCACGAACTAGCATTGGAAAGCTATGCAAAACATGTTTCGTTACAAGAAAACGGACATAACTCAAGTACTCTAAACTAGGCGCATTAACAGTAATCTCGCCACAGGGAGGCTCAATAATGCTTAAACTCTTTAATGTAGGAGAATAAATACATAAATCGGCAACACTGTCCCATGTGCATGAATCTAAACTTAATTGTTCAAGGACTGGACAATTTGACAAAAGCCGCTCGATGAAGTACTCATCCTTAATTCTGACAGAGTGAAGCATAAGGAGCTTGAGCTTAGGAAAATGCACATATTTAGGAAGATTGAGAACAACACGCACTCCAATACTTAACTTAATCAGTGACTCACAAGTAAAAAGACTTGAGGGAATTAGAAAGGGTGAATATACATCCGAATCTGGCAACAACAACAGATCTATCTCTTCTACTTTACGTTTGATAACAGCGGATATCCACGAATTAATATTATATTCATCTTCAATGTAAGTAAGGAGAGAAAAGTACTTTATAGTAGACAAATCACGGAGAATGAACATTCTATCCATGAAATTCACAAACTGCTTGATATGCAAATTGCTGTCTTTGGCTGGATCAGAAGATAACCCATGTGAAATTTTCAGAATAGGAACTGAATTCCATACAAACCTCCAACGTTTAGCTAAAACACTGGTAGCAACGATATGCTCGAAAGGAAGGAAAGATAGGATATGGCAAAGGAGGGGATCAGGTAATTTGCTAATCCTATCCTCCTCCTCCTCCTCCTCTACCCCGACCACCATTTTATCTATTCCCTCGAGTAGTTTCTTTTTCTTAACCATGACTTTGATGATCTTCACGAAAAGCAATACATACAGTTAGCAGATAGAATAGTTCAATCAAAAGTTCTTTTTCCTAAGTTGTCTAATTGAAAATTGGATGCAAATCTAGACCCAAAATTTGCAAAGGTACTAAAAAGGAATTAAAGGGTTTTTCTCAACTTTACAATATAAAACTGAAATTCGATTACTGCTAACCATCATTTTGCTAATCAACTTGTAACTGGGTGTGTATCATAAGTTGTAATTGACATAGTGTTTTTTTTACACCAATTCATTAAGTTAGGGTTTAATTTTTCAAAAAAAGTTTGATAATAAAAATACAACATTTGATTGAGTAAATAAGAACATATACCTTCTTCTCTTAACCAGGTTCAATAGAGCAGCAATCACAATGTGGGAGAACTATATTACAGAGTTTGATTATAGCGGTGGGTTACGACGATGAAGCCGAAGTTCTGGAAGTATTTTGGAGAGAGAGGGTTGAAATTCGGAAATGCTCAACTTACCAAGGGCCGAGTGTAGGGCTGCACATGGGCGTGTTTGGGCGGGTATTAGCTAAAACCAACCTCGCACCCATAGACTACGGGTTTTTATTTTCATAACTAACCCCGCACCCACAAACCCACCCGCTACGGGTTTGGGTTTATACCCGCTTAAACCCGTTTTATATTCAATAATCATTCACACACGTGTTTTAGAGTTTAAATAAACTACTTACTTAAGTTCTTGATAACTTAAAAAAAACAAACCATAAACATAACTACATAAGTCTTCATTGTTAAGCTTAAACAAGTACTAGTGTACATATTTAGAGAATTACTAGTACCACTAGGGTTTTGATAACGGAAGGTTAGGATTAGTTTTATCAATGGTGCATATTTAGCGGGTTTTTCGGACGAGTTTGGGCGGGTATTAGCTAAAACCAACCTCGCACCCATAGACAACGGATTTTTATTTTCATAACCAACCCCGCACCCATAACGGGCGGGTTCAGATTAAAAATCCACGGGTTTAGCGGGTACGGGCGGGTTTTGATATGATGGGCGGGTCTTGTGCAGCCCTAGCCGAGTGCTAGAAGGAGTTAGCCCACTTTACCCAGCATGGGGGCTTCCAAATGAATTTAAATCAATTCATCCTGCTTAAGTGATCTAAATAATAAACAAACTGTTATCTAAACTAACAATACAATTCTTCAGAAAGGGGTTGGTAGTTATTTTAAACTGTCTCGGACCAGAATCTTGTTAGTCATGATGCTGGTAGTGGTCTTCGTAGTTTTATTTTCCATAGATTGGGTGTTGCTATTCAGAAAGGGGTTGGTTCCCATCTTGTTTCTCGGTTACCAATTAAACCTTCTTCTGCTAATAATTTGTAATTCCGAATAATTTGATTTTAAAGAGAAACTCATTTATTTTTAAACTTTTTTTTTTCTTAATTTAAATCAATTCATCCTGCTTATTTTAAACTTAAGTAGAAATTAGGACAGATAAAAAAAGACAGAGGGAGTAAAAAGATTCTGGCGATCCTGACCATTGGATCAATGCATGGAATGGTACCAGCCCCTAGTAGAGCTGGGACCAGCCCATATAAATCATGGGAAATCAATGGTTAGAATGAGTTGAAGAAAAATTCAAGAAATAACAAAGAAACATATTGTAATCGATTGATGCCGAGAATTCCGACAAGAGAAACAGAAGGAATACCGGATATTATCAAATAAATACATGAGAAAAAACATGAGAGAGATGATTGAATCATAAAAGTAATAGTTTCTTCGGAATATAATCCAACCATTTGATTGTTTGTCTTCATGAGGAAGAGATGATCCAAAGGAGTGATTTGCCCAATTTTTCTTCTTCAATTGAGAGATGGAGATTCCGATGACCGAAAATCTCCGCCAGCGAGCTTCAAACACAATATATGTAACTAAGAACACCCATTAAAGGAAACAAGAATCCCCATAAAAGTGAAGATAAAAGCACTATATATAAAAGTGCAAAGATCTTGTCGGACAACAAGTGAAGAACATAAACCTTAAATAAACTAAACCCTAACTAATCTATGAAGAACTAATTTAAAAGGAAACCAAGATTAATGTTACTTCCCAGATCTACTAGAATCTATAAATATCCAGCAAATCTGAGCAGTTTATGGTCGTTGGAATTGTTTTTTCTCTTCGCCGAAAAAACTGTTATTTTAAATTGGATTATGCTAGCTAAGCTTGCTTGGAGATTAATTTATTCTCCTGATGATATTTTGGTGAAACTCCTTAAAGGTAAGTATTTCTATGATATCAATCCTCCAAGAAATGATGGAGTTAAAAAGGTTCTTGGCTTTCGAGTGGTGTTTGTCAAGCGTTGAATGATGTTAGGATATTTCATTATGGGTGATAAAAACACATACCTTCTTCCCTTAACCAGGTTCAATAGAGCAACAATCACAATGTGGGAGAACTATATTACAGAGTTTGATTATAACCGTGGGTTATGACGGTGAAGCCGAAGTTCTGGAAGTTTTTTAGAGAGAGAGGCTTGAAATTCGGAAATGCTCAGCTTATCAAGGGCCGAGTGCTAGAAGGAGTTAGCCCAGTTTACCCAGCATGGGGGCAGTTTCCAAATGAATTTAAATCAATTCATCCTGCTTAAGTGATCTAAATAATAAACAAACTGCTATTTTAAACTTTTTTTTCATTGATGGGAAATCACATGATTTATATGGGTTGATACCAGCTCTACTAAGATAAAAAGATTCTGGCGATCCTGGTATCATCCCATGATTTATATGGGCTGATACCATCTCTACATGATTTATATGCAGGACGAATGGGTCCCATTTATCTATAAAAAGCTGTTCAATTCCCAATTTTCCTATACTAATTACAATGAAAAAAGTTTCTCTATTGATTGATGCAATAAGTCTTGGAAGTTGGTTATTTTGAACGCGCACTCTCTTTGGCTTTGGCGCTGGTATTATTGCAAAATTCTTAGAGATTAGAATACCATTTAACGGGACCGACTATATTAGGTGGCAACATGGCACAATGGAAACTTTTCTGCTAACTTTTTATACAATGCTCTTAAACAGAAAAGTCAACCTGAGAATTCATTGAATAACAATCATGATATAGCTTGGAATCATTATTGAAGAACTGCCTTACCTCCAAGAATGCTGCATTTCTTGTGGAAATGTTTAAAAAACTGCCTTCATTTCAGTGATTAGTTGGCTAGCTAGATTCTGTAGAATGTGTGGAACACTAAATTCCCTTTAGTGGCGCTGAATGTGTGGAACACTAAATTCCCTTTAGTGGCGCTGATAGTAATTTATAGTGTTTTTAATAATAGAGTTTGGGAATGAGCTTGAACCTAACCTTTGGTAGTTTATGAATAATGTGCAGTTTGATTGTGACTGAATGGAAAATTAAGTCTCTAGCACCAAGCCGCGCAATCCGAAATCCTCGAAGCGCCTCTCTTAATGCAGTGACTGGGCTGTAGAGATTAAAATATCACCAGGAATATACATGCCGATTTATAAATGCAAACATATTTTGCAAGCATGATGCATGCTTTAAACGTAGCTTCCACGTCGTTCC
Organism: Papaver bracteatum; assembly: GCA_023529315.1. Lineage (NCBI taxonomy): Eukaryota > Viridiplantae > Streptophyta > Magnoliopsida > Ranunculales > Papaveraceae > Papaver > Papaver bracteatum. The sequence continues at coordinate 1,125,612 of JAJJWX010002376.1, read as the reverse complement.
AACTTACCATGCAAGGCTATAAAGGATAATGTTGATGAACTTTTCATGCATCACGCACTGACTTTTGAGTTCTATTTAGGCATAATAATTCCTTGGACTTGCACATATGCCATTATAATCCTATGCTCCAGCTTCCTTACTTTGTTTTATCATTAAGATGAAAGCATGCATTGATCTTGATCGTGCCAAGGGCGCATGAATTGAGATCTTATCTTTCTTTCCTTGCATCATTTTTATGATGCAAATGGCTTATGCAAGCTCCTTTAACTTGCATGACGGCTTAATTTCCTTTCCTGGCTATGCCCGATTCGCAATTAGTGCATGCCTACCTTGTGTAGCTTGATAGGAAGTATGATCATCCACCGAATGAACTGAAACTACCTTATCAAATATCAAAAGCATCATATCTTGCCTCGCATTTCCGAGCCACATAATATGAGTTACAAAAATATTTCAACCACCTCGCAATTAGAATATGTGAGGGACAAGGTGAAAGACCACAAATTAATACTGCAACTCATTGGGGCTTCCTATGTAACCTACTCTGTAGATCGAAGAGATCAAACACATATCGTAGTTCATTCATGTCAGAAGTAGCAACTAAATCCAATTCGTGTTGCAATGCCAAATCCAAGAAAATTCTAGTCCTTATAGGCCAAAGGTCCTTCGCAAATGACACATAAAAGTATGCATCATTGACCTTTCTTGCAGAATGCATCATAGTGGGGATGCACATCATGAATCCTTCTCTAGTAAGAAAAACTGCATACTGATGCCTTCACATCATATATGTTTCACCTACCACGCTTTATAGCTTAAAGATTAAGGATGTTGTTAGAGCATTGCTTGGTCGAACTCTCAAGTGTTGTTATCTCAAGCTTGTTGTAAAATTTAGTTGATCAAAACTATATCTTGATTTCTAGTCTACATTTAGTTAAGTCTCGGATTAGGATAGACGTGTGTAGTTGAGTATCAGACATCATTGCGTTCTACCGTTTGAAGACAAAGATCAACAGAAGCTCTGGAGAACTTCTTCAACAAAAGGTAAGTGAAGACTGAACCATCTATTTCTCAAGTTTTAACCTTTCTATCTATGAGACATTATCGCATGACTAAATTATACATTACATGCATAACAGAAATTTCGAGAGAAGTTTATCTTGATAATCGTTGTCGAAATATGCTAAGCTTAAGAACATTTGTTCATGCTTGATGAATTTGGTTAAGAACAATTTATTGTTTATGAACTAAATTATGATTCAAGACTTAATCGTTTGAAAATAGCCTGGAACAATGATATGTATCGTTGATGTTATTCAGGAATGTTTCAAATCCATTATTAGAGAGAGATAAAACTACTGTAAAATCTGGATACAGGAAAATATGCATACCAGTTCACATACTAGGTGAACTGTTATAAGTCCGGAGCCGCTATACATGTACCCAGTACACGTACTGGCGTAGCTATAGTTCGGCAATGACTTTTTGGTACGCATACCCGATATCCATACCATAAAAAATTTGTTGACTCGTGAACCAGAAAGGTACATATATTTAACTAGTATGCAAACCAAAAAAGATTTGTTGGTTTCTAAACCGAAAAGGTACACATACCTAGTACGCAAACCATAAAAGATCTGTGTGTTTATGAACCTATTTTTGTCTTAAGGATATACATACCCAGTATAGTACTATGACAAAAATATTCACGAACATGTATAATACACATATCAGGTACACGTACTTACCCTTTCAAATATTTTCATCATCATAATTATTTCTATGAGAAAATATGCATTTGAATAACTCTCTAAAAATACTATTTGGAATGTTTGATCACATTTGTGACTCAAGATTAAATTTTTAAAGTGCATGTTATATGAAAATGGTTAAGCTTATTGTTCAATTGGCTAGTTTCGGCTAACCGTTGATGAACAAGTCACTGTACACGGTTTGGTTACAGTTCATCCTAACCAGAGTGTATATTCTTGAAAATGTAGGGGTACAACAACCTCACCCAATAATTCTCTTAGCAATATGTATGGACTAACTCCAATATACTTTTAAGAGAATCAACTAGAAAGTCAGACTCAATCTTAATAAAAAGTATATCAAAGAGTTATATCTCAATTTCTCAATTCAATCCTTACTCAAGGAAATAAAAATCTGCGAGTACAAGAGAAATTAACTTGAACGGTGCCAAAGACAAATGTTCAAGTATCAATCAATTTCAATCAACAACCAAAGTTTAGATTTCCAAATTGATTGATTCAATGCACAACCTATGATATTTCAATTATATATCAAAATATAATGCGGAAAAGAAATAACACAGACACCAGAAGTTTTGTTAACGAGGAAATCGCAAATGTAGAAAAACCCCGGGACCTAGTCCAGACTGAACACACACTGTATTAAGCCACTACAGACACTAGCCTACTACAATCTAACTTCGGTATGGACTGTAGTTAAACCCCAATCAATCTCACATTGATCCAAGGTACAGTTACGCTCCTTACATGTATGATCCCAGTAGGATACTACACACTTCATTCCCTTAGATAATCTCACCCACAACTAAGAGTTTCTACGACCCAAAGTCGAATACTTTAATAAGAAAATCTGTCTCACATAGAAAAGTCTACAAGAATAGATAAATCTGTCTCCCATAAAAATACCTACGAGTTTTGTTTCATATTTTGATAAATCAAGGTGAACATGAACCAATCTATAACCCGAACTTATATTCCCGAAGAACAGTCTAGATTTATCAATCACCTCACAATAATATAAATCGTATGATCGCGAAACTAGATATTGTGGAATCGCAAACGATGAGACGAAGATGTTTGTGATTTCTTTTATCATGCATATCGGAGAAATTAATCTTGAGTCAATTATTTCAATTGTACTCAATACGATATATAAAATCGGACAAAAATCAAATCACACAAATACAGAGAAAATAATTATGTATGGCTTCACAATCCCAATGAAGTCTTTAAGTCGTCAACCTACAAGGTCTCGGTAGAAAACTAAGGTTAAAGGAGAATCGACTCTAGCTTATACATCTAGTATCACACAGGAGGTGTGGGGATTACCTTTCCCAGTTGCTAAAGTTCTCCTTTATATAGTCTCCAAATCAGGGTTTGCAATCTAAGTTACGGTTGATGGTGGTTTTTAGCTTAGAGTTAAAATTTTAAAGTCGTACATCTGACATGACGTCACTACGACCACTAGCGTATTTATTTAATCAATCAGCATGCCTACGTAAGAATTACAAGGTACCTTTTTTTTATTATACATGTGTCATGTTCCACGGGAGAACCCTTAGTATTGACCAACATCACCTTCGTATATACTAAACCCTAAATTCTTACACCACCGTGCCAATGGAAAACCATGCCATCCATGTCTCTGCGCCAAGGAATGCCAACCATGCTAGCCACACCACTGTGCCAATGAAAAACCATTCTAGCCACGTTGTCGCGCCAAGGCATGCCAACCACGTCTCTGCGCCAAGGCATGCCAATCATGCCAGCCGCACCACTGTGCAAATGGAAAACCATGCCATCCACGTATACGCGCCAAGGCAGGGAAACCCTGCCAGGCGCACCACCGTTTCAATAAAAAACAATGCTAGCCACATCTGCCAATGGAAAACCATGCCAGCCACGTCTCCGTGCCAAGGCATGCCAACCATGCCAGCCACACCACCGTACCAATGGAAAACCATGCCATCCACGTCTACGCGCCAAGGCATGCCAACCATGCCAGCCGCACCATCGTGGTAATGGAAAACCATGCCATCCACGTCTCTGCGCCAAGGCATTCCAACCATGCCAGCCGCACCACCGTGCCAATGGAAAACCATGCCATCCACGTCTTTGTGGCAAGGTATTCCAACCATTCTAGTCGTACCACCGTGTTAATGGCAAACCATGCCAGCTACATCTCCGCGCCAAGGCATGCCAACCATGCCAGCCACACCACATGTGCCCATGACATGTCGTGCTAGCCACATGTCCGCTCCAAGGCGTGCCAACCGCACCACATGTGCCAATGGCATGCCGTTCCAGCCGTCCCAACTTTCCATGCACAATGCTGGCTGCCAAAACGAAGGGTTACAATAATCAACGGCTACCCTTCCACCTGAGATGCAGATCTTAACCGTCCAAGGTCGCCATCTAACATTTAGCCCAAATCCAAACCTTAATTTTTGTCGTGCCCAAACTATGACAAAACCCTAGTTTTTGGCCGCGCTTAAACTACGCAAAAATCCTAGCTTGGCCGCGCCTAACACAAGCCAAAGCCATGCACGACGCTGGCTTCCAAAATGAAGGGTTGCAATAATCAACGACTACCCTTCCATCTGAGATACAGATCCCAACCGTCCAAGTCCACCACCAAACTAATAGACTTGTGGCGACTTTTTGGCCACAACGCCAAATTCCTTGGCTTGTGCCACCAAAACCTAACTTTGGCCATGCCGCCATCTCTCTTGAATTTTTCCTGAGTTTTACTGTCGGGATGTTTTCACCTCCTAAACGAGCTCAAAACCTAAATATTCCCGCATTGGGAGATAGAGAATTCTTTTCAGATCGGAATGAAGGGGAGGACCGCCAAATCCGAGTCCGTACGGGAATTCTATGGCGATTCTTGTAAAGAGCGCTAATTAGGGTTTCAGCATGTCAAACCCTAAATTAGACAAAGCCGCAAGAAACTCCCTTCCAATCCGCAAGCGCTTACCTTTCAAGCCACACACTTCCAACGACCACACTTCTATCTAAGATGTAGATCTTAGCCGTCCAAAGGTCTCCAGCTAATGCGTGGAAACTTTTGGCCCAATGCCAAAACTGCACGGTTTGTACCAAACCCTAATTTTGGCCATGCCTAAAGCATGCACGAGCATGCCGACCACACCACCATATCACTGGATGCCAAACGAAAGGTAGCCACGATCAACGACTATCCTTCCCCCTAAGATGCAGATCTCATCCATACAAGTTCACCACCAAACTTGTGGAAACTTTTGTCACGACACCAACTTGGCTACGGTGCCAATTCTTTGGCCACGACGCCAAACCCTAATTTTGGCCGTGCCCGAACTATGCCAAAATCCTAACTTGGACGTACCTAAAAGCATGCTAAGGTCATGCGGACCACGTCTCCATGCCACTGGCTGCCAAACGGAAAGTTGCGACAATCAACGACTACCTTTCCTCTCAAGATGCAAAATCTCGACCATTGAAGGTCACCACCGAGCCGACAAGTCTCCCAAGCTCAACTTGCCAAACAACAATAACATGCTACATGTTTTCCACGAAAACACTCGAGACATCAACACATGTCACAAACTGGGGGATGCTCATTAGGGTATTGGTTTGGCGGTTTACAGTGTGCGGCGTACACTACGCCCGTTACGAGAAAGTATCATAAGAATGAGGCGGTTAGTGAATACAAGGAGTAATGGTGAAGCGTTTCCTTCATTATGGAAACATCAATTCCAGGCGTTACCCGTTACCGTTTCCTTCCATTTACTCAAACCGTTTCCAATTCTTACGAGACCAGGGTACGTTTCGTTGCGACTTGTATAAATATGTCTCACCTATTTCCACCAAAGGACAAGTTTTGGTCAGGAGCATACAACACTCAGAAATTACTCGTTAGCTTTCCCATATGTTAGCTTTCACTTTCTGATACAAGTCAAACAACTACTCTTCCAGAATCAACTGTTATGGTCTCGACACTCTCTTCGGTTTCCTCCACAAAACCAACCCTTCTCCTTCACTTTGTGACCGAAGCAAGTCTGGAACGGCCATTTCTTAGTTTAGGACGGATTTGTACAGATTGATATCTTGAATCTAAAGTACTCCCTTGCAGTACATTGTTTAGGGTTTAAACTCGTTTCTCACCCACAAACACACGAAATTACCGAAACTAGCAGAAACTATTTTCACCCTCAAACAATTGGCGACCACAGTGGGAGATTAATCTATCGGTCACAATATCAATTCCCAGTTTTAGATCCCATATTTTCAACCCAGATATCGAGATGATGGAAGCAGACTAGCCGCCGCCTCGGTTATCAGGAGACTCTAGAATGACTGGGGACTTAGTAGTGATTGAGGACTTTTCACAGTCACGGCACCGCCATAAAAAAAAATCATATTTACATCCGGGAGATCCATTCTGTTGGGAGTGTCAGAAAAGCAAGTAAGTCTCGTCATACGAGTTGCATGTTCTACTACCTAGAATTTTCACATAAATAGTAGAAACCGACGGCCATGCTATCCTCGTGCTTCATCCCATACTTTATATTGATAACACAACATTCACAACTCCATGACTCTCCTGGGGTATTTATTCCACTTATAGTCGTAACAAAAAAAAACATTAATCTAAAATAAAATAAAATAAAATAATTCATTCCAAAAGAATAATCCAAAACCCTCATAGGTAGCAATTATCTATAAAAAAAATAATCATCAATCAAGCCTTGAACCAGGCACTCTGTTTGCCTTTCAAAAAAAAAAAACATAAGTAAAGAAGTTCGGGAGACATAAACACATTCAAGGAAATTTATCCAGCAATGGCTTGCTCTTCTTATAGAAAGACTCCTTCGTGCTTTGGAGAGCCGCCCGTTTTAGCTTTAACTTTCTGGATAACCTTTCGATTTCCGCTTCTTGCTGTTTGATCACATCCTCAGAAGTACCTTCGACCACCTTAGCCTGCAACTTCTCAATCTCAGAGAAACCTTCAACACATTAAGGAGCATTGAACTCGAAGTCTACACACATGTCACGATGAAACTTCCATCTTGAGATTACATCCTCATAAACAGTATGACCTGTCATATTACACATGTCGTCAATCCAAGACAAAGCTTCCTCCACATGCTTGACCAATGCAAGTCGACTAGTAATCCTTTTGGTCGTGGCGATATGTCCGTAGTGTATAGTGCTGCATACTTGTCCGGCACACTAAAGCCCCCGATCAGCACGTGATCCGGATAAGGAACCAGATATGGAGGGGTGAAGGTAGCTCCCGCAACTGAATCAGCAGCCGACAGGGGACCCCTAACTATAATTGCGCCAGTTGCCTCTGGAGTACCCTCCACCACTTGAGTCGTGGCGACGTCTTCGGGATGATGAGCTTCAATGTACAAGTCACCAGCCGGCGCGGTTTCCGTAATTGGAAATACGGCCACATCTTCAATGTGGCGGGTTTATACTTCAAGGCCATCCTTGGGAACAATTTCCTCCTGGGATATCAAGATTTTGGTTTTATTTCAAAAAAAAGAAGAAAAAAAGGAAGGGGAGAGAGAAAGAGGAAAGAAAGAAAGTGGAAGGCTTAAAGATTCACTTTCGGACTCACTAGAGGAAGATTCAACGCTGCTGCCAGAAGAACTATTCTCACCGTCACTGGACTCCGAACTTTCTTCCTTCTCGGATCCCCCTTTACCATGGGTAGGTTCAGCATTGTCGCCTTCCGTCTCAAGATACGCTGTTTTTTGACTACATGCAAGTTTAGTAAAGGCGTTCACCAACTAAATCAGGAAGAAAATTATACGTACTCGCATATTGGAAGAACTAAAAGTTGGAAGGGCCGTCAAACCAGACTGAAAACCACTAGCACAGCTTTTAGACCTTCACTCCTTCGCTTGGGGACTGTCCACATCCGGGCTAGCGGAACCCTTTTGACTTCACAACCAGAACGGCACGCATTTCTTCTTCATCTTCAGACAACTTGATATCAAGGTTTTTTGTTATGGGAAGGTTCAGCAAGACGGCCACACTCTCTAAGGAGATAGTCATTTCACCCTACCTGTATATGGCCGTGTGAGTATATGGACACCATATGGAGATGAAAGCAACCAAAACCGATATATCTTTCTTAATTTGAAGTGTTGCAAAAGCTGCGACATCATCAATGATTTGTTCCTTGGTCAATCTAGCTCTTACGCAGTCCCGACTTATCATGAATTGCATCCATTTTTCAAAAGAGCTCAGGATCAGGAAAATTTAAAGTCAATAGGAGAAGCAGAATACTCTTTCATCTGAAGGCAAAACCGTATTAGACTCCCTGGCCGAACCGACCGGGTCCCTCCTTCACCCTCTGAACTGGTCAGAAGAATCAGCACGTACTTTGGATGATTTATCCAAGCTGTGGTAGAATACATTGTGAATAATTCATCATCCATGTTTGGCTTGGATTTTCCAACGTCTTTTGGTACGACAGGACTTTTCTCAGGTGACATCCTAACGAAACTTCTGTCGCTTCTTTCACTATCAAGGTAACTACAATGGAACAAAACGAAGAGAAGTTACTACAAAGTGCATAAAAATTATTTTATCAACAACGAAAAATCCATTTTGGACACGAACCAGTTTATTTGAAGTTACAAGTCATAACATGCATGGACGAAGAAAAGGATACCGGAAAACCATACGCCTTCGCGAAGAACACGCCCCTTGCCAAATACGTACCTTACAACGGAGAATACACACCCGTATAAGAAGGCGTGCCCCAATCGTGGAGACTATGTACACGGACACACCAAGGAAAAGGAGGAAACCCTAGAAAACTAGGTTCTTGTGGGACAGGAATTGATGGCAGTCACCCGCCCGTGCATGGCTACTTTGCGTAATAACTGAGGTGGCTAACATTATCGCAGTGTTCACTCTGAAATATTTCTACAAATTTATGGAAGGAATACCTACGGCTAGGGTTTACACCAATATAGAAGAACAATATTTCTACAAGTTCATGGAAGATGTACCTATGGCTAGGGTTTTCGCCAATAAAAAAAAGACGAAAGAGATTAAAGGAGAAACTCTGGAGTACATACCTGGAATGCTTGCTCACTTTATTGCTACCACTCTGCCGCTAACACAAGGACGCGAAAAAAAAGGTACAAAATAAGGGGTAGAGCAACCCCTTTTATAGGCGTGACACTTTAGAGTTTGAATAAGGAAATGACTTCCTATTTGAGCTAAGTAAGGAAAAGAGGAAATCGGGGCCGCGAAGGCAAAGTTCCACCGTGCCAACAATCTGCGCCATGCTAACACCGCACCTTATCAGTGCCTGCACCTTGCCAAGCCGACACCATGCTAAGTCAGTGCCCATTCCAAGCTAATACAATGCCTGCGGCTCCATTCCAAACCACACAAAGCCTACGGATCCTATTCCGAGCCGAGCAACACCAACAACTCACTAAGCCAACACCTTCGCGTTCCCTAGCCCAACCAAGATAACGCGTGACCAATCCAAGACGACAGTCTACATCTCACCACTTCACGGTCTAGCCAGCAACACCACAAGTAGAATCTATGCAAGGACGCCAACACGAGAATCACGAACTCTCTTTACCTCTCGAAAAAGGTTGTCCAGGTCTTCTTGACCATATTTTCACGACCTTGTTATTTCGATTTTGTCCTTGTCTGTCACCATCTTATGCTTACCTCGCAAAAATGCTCATGTTACGATCTAAGCAGGGGACTTAATATTGATGGTGGTTTTTGTAGTTGCAGGAAATCCCTCACTACACCCCTCACAAGAATTCATACAATTAATTCATTTTAAGATGAACAATCACAATCTTTATTGATTAATCTTCTGAATTTTACAAGAAAGGAAAGAAATGAAACTAAGAAATTAACAACTGCTATGGACTTTCTATCTCCTAATGACTTGCTCAACACTCGAAAAAGATCTCCCCCTCCTTATGCCTATTCGGCTTCTTATATAGGATAATTACATAGTGGATGAAAGCTAAGATGTCCTTTAATTTCGGATCTGACTTGCGGTATTCTCGTAAGAGCTCTAATGTTAATCTCCGCGAACACTCAAAACTTCGCAGAATCATCACGCTTTTTCTCGTGTTTCTGCCATCGTCATCTGTTACATCATTCTTCAAATCATCCTGCGACATTCGCAATATGTTGTTTGTCAAACTTCGCAAATATGTCTTTCTTGCGATATTCTGGTCCTACATCTTGCCTCTTCTCATGTCTTCTCTTCGAAGGGGAGAATGTCATGAGAAACCTTTCTTAAAAATGCCGCAACTGTTCATATTTTCTTTCTTTATCTTTCAATACCGACAAGGTTCCGTGAATTAAGCATGATTGTCTACACGTGTTGAATATTCCTTTATTCACCGACACGTTTAACATTAACCGGTCATCTTCTTTTGCCTATTTAAAGAGGGATCTAGTGGAAAGATAACTTTCTTCTTTTACTTCGTCTTTATCTCCTTCATCTTTATATTCTCTGCAAATCTTCATCGTCTGCCATTTTTGCCGAATTCATCTTCCTTCTACTGTTCTTTTCTGCTTCCATGGAATCTCCAAGGTTTGTTTTCCTTTCTTTTTCTCCCTTTGATTTTTGCTGAGACTAATTTTGTTTTACTGGAATCATCTTGTTTGTTGTTTGTGTAATTCCCATATTGTTTCTGTTTCAGCAAAAGCACTTCCAATACTAAATTTACATTTCAAAACCCTAATGCTCCCAAAGGGTCGCATCCCAAGGTTCTCGCGAAAAAGAGAAAGTCTGCGAATTACAAGGTAGTAAGAAACACTATTATTTTTAATAACAATATTATTGCCTTTGTTTCTTATCTGAGTTGTGATTCGCAGGGTGATGGAGATGCCACTAAACCTCCCAAAATATTTTGCCAACCTAAAACTGTTGGAACTTCTGTTTCCTTTCCCAGACTTGGTCTACTTTCTGAACTTTCACAAACTGAACCTCTACTTCCTGTCTGCGACAATATCGCAACATGTTCTAATATTCTACCTAATCTTTCTATGGATGAAATCCCCTATGCAAATCTTGTTGCAAATGAAACTTTTTCTTCTCCTATGACCTATACTTATGAAATTAATTCTATCATGACTCCAACCATTGATCTTCCTCAAACTTCACCCTCAAATGACAACTTTTTAGCAAAGAATGACGATCATCAACTTTCTGTTATCACTACTACTTCATCTGAGTCTCTCCCTTTTTCTAAAGAAACTGTAGTGGGAATAGATAATTCCTTCAAGGTTTTATCTGATATTTTAGATGATGTCAAGAAATTATCTGTGGATCCTGTCAAATTTGGTGTCTGCGAAATTTTGGGTAAATATTTTGGTTCTGATAGGATGGTTTCGCAAACATCCTTAGAAAAAGAAATTGAAGCTTTGAAGGGGAGTCTCCAAGTCAAGACTTTAGAATGTGGCACTCTTCGCCTTGAAAATCAAAAACTTCAAAATGCTTCGCTAGACTGTGAGAATCTTCACAAGAAGAATAAAAAATTAAAAGGTATAACTTCTCTTGTCTCGTATTTACCTTTCATATTCATCTCTTTTAGTAATTTTATCCTTTATATATTCTATTTTCTTAAAACCCTTTGTTCGCCCTTTAAGTCTTAAACCAGCAACGAATAATGGAGAGATACCAATTTGAATCTATTTCGGAAGAAGTTCTTGTGGACAAAGACATTTGGATGGATCAATATAACCAATTAGATAATCTTCATACATATTCCATTGATCAAATAGATAATCTTACCAAAGAGAATGCTCAATTAGTACAGAAGCAAAACTTATTAAGTAATGAGATTTCTCGCCTCTATTATTCTTTAACCAAAGCTAACTTGGCGATGGAAACTTTATCAGATGAAAATAAAACCTTATCTCAAGAAAAGCGAAGTCTATTAAACATGGTGGCGATCTCTTCGCAGAAAATAAATATTCTTCAAAGAGTGTGTGATAACCAAGAACAATCTCTTCATTCACTGAAAAATGAACTTAAAGAAGTAACTGAATCATCTATTGCTGAGAAAAATACACTTATCCAGGGTAGGATAACTTTAAGTGTAAATGCAAGTCAGCTCCAAGAATAATATTCCAAATTAGAAGAATCTTACTCTTCACTTGCGAAGGAAAACACTTTTCTCATCTCTAAAGAAAATAATTTAAAATTTCGCCTGAAGGGTTTAGTTGGAGATAAATTTGATGATGCAATGAATCATTGGGAGAATACTTGCTTGGCACTAATTCAAAATCTAATTTCGCAAAAGGAAGGTAGTCATTTTGACTGCCTCAGCCATATTTTTTTTTTCTTTGTTGAATTTCCTTGCAATATTTCCCTTGCGAAATATTCTCCCGAATAATATTTGTTCTTATTTTTTGCTGAATCTGAGAGAATTCTTCATTCCTCCATTTCTACTTTGGATTCTAAACTTGCCAAGATTCGCAAAGAGAATGGATTACTTGTTGCTCACCTTGCCTATTTTCGTGATCGAGCAGAAAGAAGATATGACTACCTTACTTATTTCAAAGACATGGAGATCAGAAATAGTGATAGAGCTTTCCTTCGACAAGCTCATCTTAGTGCTGAAGTTCTTGTGAATGACATTTTGCTGTCCAAATCTCTTCCTCCTGTATCAATCAAACCTTTGGAAGTAGATGATGATGAAATTCCTCGTGCTGATGATAGTGACTGTGATTATGAAAGTGGTGAAGATAGTGATTCTCAAGAAGACTTAGAAAGAGAAAAAGAAATCCCTCTTAAAGAAGCAGCTGCTAATGATGAAACAACTGCTGGAGATAAGCCAAATGAAGAAGAAGCTGGAGTCGACCAGAATAAGGAGAACACTGGAAAAGAGGATAAAGCTGGTGAATATGATAAAATTGGCGAAGATGGTAAAGCTGGCGAAGAGGATACTGAAGTCTGAGTTCTTGTTTTATTTTCTTGAGTTACTTTTTCTCTTTCTTTTCTTGCGAATAATGTACTTTGGACCACTTTGGGATTCAGTTATACTTCTGATATTTTAAGTATTTGCGAGAAAGATAATGACATCTTGTTTATTAATTCCCATACTTGCCTTTCATTATATTTCTTGTGATGAATGATCTGCATGAAGAATGGATAGTTTTTTATAAAAAAATTGTCCTGTCATGTGGTCTTATTTTGCCTTCCTAGTTAAAGGTCTTATTTTTCCACCTCTTGTTATTGTGACAAAATCGCAGGATGTCTTTGCATTTTCACGCAAAAACCCATTGATATTGACTTAACTTTTTGTTCTTTTGTAATTTTTGTTGCGACAATATGATAGGCCTAAACTTTCTTGCGAAATTAAAGTCCCATGACATTGTCGTCTTGCGACGAAATCGCAGGACGTCTTTACACTTGCATGCAATGACCCATTAATCCCGTCTTATCTTTTCTTTTGTATTATTGCCTCTTCAGGATTGTTGCATAAATATGACAAGTCTTAATACTCCCGTGAGTAAAAAGCCTCATGACATTTGCGTCTTAAGACACTTATCATCTCCCTAATGGAGGGTTCCGCCCTTATCTTCCCCTTGGTTTCCCTTTCAAGGAGACGTACTTCTGCCATACAAGACTAGATCCTCCTATCCATTCTTAACAACAACCAGTTGTTTTCGCAGCCTCTTATCCCTTTTGCCTATATGGCTTATGGTTACGAGACTCCACCCTAAGTGGGGTTTTCTTCGGGACGAGTGCATCATAGTCAAGACTTCACAAGAATGGCCAGGGTAGTTTTATACGCCCCGGGAACTCTTGGATCAACTGTGTACCTCAGCGCCTTGACCATACTCTGCACTCCTTAGGAGAGTTCTTATTACCTTAGTCGCCCAACTTAAGTCATATGCTCAAGTTGAGAATCCAAGGTACCTCTCCTGGATGGGCTTTTATTGACCCAAAATCTCCATGACTCAGGTTCTAGTAGCGGTATAACCTTATCCCTGAGCCATGCAATAGATACCCCCTTCTATGACGTACTTTAGGTCTTACATTTTCCTCTTGCGAAATTTTATTCACGAACTAGGGTGTACGTCATAAAGGTTCGTCCCATTTTAATATGTCATTATTTTCTGATTTTCTCTTGCAAAATTTTCGCACATTCTGATTTTATCTCAATCTTGAATAATCTCGCAACAACTCTTTCATAATTTTTTTTTATTCATATCCATTTTGTCGCATCATACATTATTTCATTATCTAAGGTTTCTCAAAGTCCTTCACGGGTAATATTTCTTTAAATATAATCTATTCCATGGTCCGTCAAGTCTTTGACCAACATCTCTACCCTCTGGATCCATCAATTTGTATGCCCCCTTTCCAATTATCTCTTTTATAATGTACGGTTCATCCCATTTTTTCGCTAGTTTCCCACCACCTTCTCGCTGGTAAATTGGTGTCTCACGAAGAACTAAATCACATGGTTGAAATTCACATGCTTTGACACGTTTATTGTATTTTCGGGCTAATCTTCACTGATAATTCTCCATATGCTGTAAAGATTTTTATCTCTTCTCTTCTAGATCATCAAGTTTGTTTAGGATCATGCCAGCACTAAGATTCTTCTCCCAAGCCTCTTTTTTTTTTGTGGGAATAACAACTTCTGTTGGTAACACTGCCTCAACTCCATATGTCAAACAGAAAGGTGACATTCCTGTAGCTTCTCGCCTAGTTGTGTTGTAAGCCCAAACTGCATTATGTACCTGTTCGCACCATGCTTTATGATGTCCTTCTAATTTTTTCTTCAATATGTCTGCGATTATCTTATTTGTTGCTTCAGCCTGTCCATTGTCCTGTGGATATAGGGAGGTTGATTTTCCACACTTTATCTTGAATGCATTGAGTAACATTTCTATGTTCAGCCCTTCAAATTATTTCCCATTGTCAGATACAAATTGTGCTGGAATTCCAAACCTGCAAATGATATTTTCAAATATGAATGTAAAGATGTCTTTGTCGCGAATGTGTTGTACTGCCTTTACTTCTTCCCATTTTGTGAAATAGTTTGTTACGACAATTAAGTATATTTTTTGTCCAGATCCTGGTACAAATGGTCCCACAATATCTAAGATCCACTTTCCAAAGGGCCATACACTTGTTGAAGATGATAATGGTGCTCCAGGTGCATGTATTTTCTTCCCGTGCCGTTGAAAATCTTCGCAATGTCTTGATATTTTCTTCGCATCTTCATGCATATATGGCCAATAATAACCTTGTATTTTTGTTCGGTATGCCAAAGATCTTCCTCCACTGTAACTGCCAGCATCTCTGATGTGTAACATTTTTAACACCTTTTCCCTTTCTTCTCGTGTCAAACATCTAAGTGATGATCCATTAAATGATTTTCGATATAATATCCCATCTCTTAGTTCATAATTTGTTACATGACTCTTTAATTTTTGTGCCTCCAATCTGTTTCTCGGTGTTTCCCCTCTTGCTAAATATGCATGAAGTTCTGTTCTCCAATCTGCGATATTTTCTTCACCACCTTCTATTATCATTACATCTACATCTTCTTCCTCTTATTTATTGATTGATGGTGATATAAGTGTCGGGATTTTTATGCATCTCGCAATTGGATCTGTCATCATACTTGAAATGAAAGCATAAGCATCTGCGAGTCTATTATTCTTCCTCGATATATGCCTCTATTTTATTTTTCGGATTTTCGCTGACAATTCTTCGACAAGTTTATTGTATTTCTTCAAAGATGGTTCATTTGTTGTGTATTCTCCTTTTATTTGGCGAATAACCAGCTGTGAATCACTGGTAATTCTAGAATTTTCTAATTTCATTTATATTGTGAATTTTAGTGCATGTACCACAGCTTCATATTATGTTTCATTATTAGTGGATGTAAATTCCAATATAAATGAAAAAACCATCTTCATTCCCTCTGGCAAAATTAAGACAATTCCAATTCCATTACCTTCCCCATTCGAGGAACCATCGACCAATATTTCCCATCTATTTGGTTTTGTTAACAAATCTTTTGGATCTCCACGCTCTTCTTGTATATCCATCATCTCCTCCACAACTTTATCATCTTCTAAAGTAAATTCTGCTAAAAAGTCTGTGACAACTTGTGACTTTGGTGAAGATAATACTTCATATTTAATTTTGAAATGTCCTACTTGCGGATTCCATCTCTCAACTCTGCCTGATCTCTTTGAGTTCTTTATTACCAATTCAATTGGTACCTTTGTCAATACTTTGACTTTATGTGCCTGAAAATATATGCGAAGTTTAAATGTTGCATATACCAATGCTAGAATTATCTTTTCAATTTTTGAGTAATTTCTTTCTGCGGCATTGAATGTTTTGCTGATGTAATAAATTGGTTTTTCAACCCCTGCGTCCATTCGCAATAGCACAACGCTTAATGCATGTGAATTTATCGCAAGGTAAATTAATAATTCTTCTCATGGTTCCGCCTTTTGCAAAATAGATATATTCATCAGATGTTCTTTTATTCTTTGGAAAGATTTCTCACATTCATCTGTCCATCTGAATTTTGTCCCCTTTTTGAGTATGTTGAAGAAATGTTTACATTTATCTGATGATCGCGAAATGAATCTTCCCAGCGAAGCCAAGAGTCTGTTTAACTTATGTACATCCTTCACCGTCGCTGGTGTTCGCATGTCGCGAACTGCTTGTACTTTCTCCGGATCAACTTGTATTCCTTCTGTTGATACAATGTAACCTAAAAAAATTCCTGATGCAACTCCAAAAATGCATTTTTCAGGATTCACCTTGATATTAAATTGCCGCATCTGTTCAAAAATTTCCTTTAGATCTTGTACATGATCTTTAGCTTCTTTAATTTTTACTAACATGTCATCTACATACACTTCTAACTTTTATGTATCCATTTTGCGAACACTTTCTCCACCATTCTTTGATATGTTGCTCCCGCATTTCGCAGACCAAATGGCATTTTTGTATAACAGTATAATCCTCTTGTAGCGAAAAAAGAAGTATGTTCTTGATCTTCTTCATCAAGAGGAATTTGATTATAACCTTTGTACCCATCTAGAGAATATATTCTATCATTTTCCGCCGCCGACTCAACCATTTGTGGAATATATGGTAATGGAAAACTATCTTTCGGACAAGCTTTGTTTAGATCAGTAAAGTCTATACAAATTCTTATCCCCTTATTATTCTCTGGTACTACAACCATGTTTGCTATCCACTCCGGATATTTGGCCTGTCTTATAATTCCCGCATCAAGCATCTTCTGCAACTCTTCTTCTATTTGGGAGTGATATGTCGTTGCGATTTTTCTTATTCTTTGTTTAAATGGTCTTGCACCTTTGTCAATTTCCAACTTATGACACACCACATACGGATCTATTCCAGGAATCTCATCCATGTTCCATGCCAAAATATCTCTAAAATCTCGCAAAATATTAATAGTTCTTCCTTCTTCATCTGCCTCCATCTTAGTTTTCCAATTCTTAGCATTTTGGGTTCTTCTTTAGTTCCAACATTCACTTCCTTTGTTGGTTCTACTGCGGTGTAACTGGCCTTAGGTTTTTCCATGGGTGTTGGTTCTTTTATCACTTTCGCAAGTTCGTTTCCTTCTTCCAAAATTTCTTTAGGTATTCCTTTCCCTTCTTTTTCTCTAATCATGTAAATTTTAAACTCTTCCTCTTTCTTTGCCTCTTTCGCCATCTTTCTGCGAAGTTTTCTCTTCTTTGGACATTCTTCATAATGTTTCACTTCAATTTGATAAAATGATTTTGCACTATCAATATCTCCCCTTATTTCACCAATTCCGCTTGGTATTGGAAATTTAATGCATTTATGTAATGTTGATGCTACAGATTTAATTGCGTGTATCCATGGACTTCCTAACAACATGTTATATGGCGATTCCACATCCACCACACATAGTGTTATCTGTGTTTCAATTTCTCCTAGAGAAATTCGCACCATTATTTATCCTTTAGGTATTGTTGTAGATTTTCCAAATCCATGGATATGGTACATTGAATGAGTCATTTCTTTATCTTTGTATCCCATCCCTCTATATGCATGATAAAACATTATATCCACTGAACTTCCTGTATCTACTAAAGTTCTATTCACCGCCCATTCTTCCATGTTTTTTGCGGATTTTTTCTTTTCTTTCCGTATGGTTACCGTGATTATCAAAGGAGATGTGTGGCTCAAATTTTCTCTTGGTATTTCTGTTGCTGTAAATGTAATTTTCTGCTTTTCCCAATCTCTTAAGGGCGATATCTTCTTGTTTATAGGTAAAAATAGTTTCTGCTGATTTCGGTAATTGCGGGTGTGAAGGTGAGAAACAATTTAAACCCTAAATAATGTATTGCAAGGGAGTACTTTAGATTCGAGAGATCAATCTGTACAAGTCCGGCCTAAACCAAGAAATGGTCGTTCCAGACTTGCTTCGGTCACAAAGTGAAGGACAAGGGTTGGTTTATGGAGGGAAGCGAAGAGAGTGTTGAGGCCAGAATAATTCTGTAAGAGTAGTACTTGACTCGTATCATAAGGTGAGAGCTTTGAGAAATCTAGAAAGAGTTTCCTTTCTGAGTGTGGTGTTTTCACCTGACCAAGAACTTGTGTTCTTGTGGAAATAGGTAAGCCTATTTATACAAGTCAAAAAAGAAACGTACTCTGGCCTCATAAGAAAAGAAAACTGATGAGTTAAATGGGAAGAGGTGGTAACGCCTGGTATTGATGGGATTTGATGGAATTGATGTACCATAATGAAAGAGCGTTTCACCGTTGCTTCTTGCATTTACTAACCGTCCTATTCTTATTGCACTATCTTGAAACGGGCATTTGTGTATGCCGCACGCTATAGACCACCAAACCAATACTCTAATGAGCATCCCCCAGTTTGTGTTGATGTCTCGAATGCTTTGGAAAACATGTAGCATGTTGTTGTGGCTTGGCAAGTCAAGCTCGGGAAACCTGCTAGCCTGGTGACCTTCGACGGTCGAGATTTCGATTCTTGAGAGGAGGGGAAAACGTTGATCGTTGCACGCCTTCGTTTTGGTAGTGAGGGACAACGTGATGGCGCGGTTAGGTTTGCATGCCATTGGCATGGCAGGGTTTGGCATGGCCAAACTTAGGTTTTCGAGCCAAAGGTTACCATGTATTTTCTGGTAACTTTGGATGGCTAATATTTGCTCCTAGGATTGAAGGGCAATCGTTGATTATTGCACGCCTTCGTTTTGGTGGCCGCGTAGGGGAGGCCAGCAGGGTGGCGCGGCTAGGGCCAAGGCAAGGGCGTTTGGCTTGACGTGGTGTGACTAGCATAGCTAGGGACAATGCAGAGTGCGTTTGGCATGGCGCGGCTAGCTTGGGCTAGGTGCGGTTTTGGCTTGGCATGTAGGGCCAAGGGTTTTCCATGGGAGTATGGCGTGGATACGGGCCAAGGTAGGGGCGCTTGGCTTGTCGTGGTGTGACTAGCATAGCTAGCGCCAAGGCAGAGTGCATTTGGCATGACACGGCTAGCTTGGGCTAAGTGTGGTTTTGGCTTGGCATATGGGACCAAGGGTTTTCCATGGGCGCATGGCATGGCTAGATTTGGCAAGGTGTGTGACCAAGCTATGGTTTTGGGCCAAAGGTCGTGAGGTGACTTTAGACGGCCAGGATTTGCTCCTGGGTTTTAAGGGCAACCGTTGATTATTGCACGCCTTCACTTTGGTATCCGCGTGGGGAAGGCCAGCATGGTGGCGCGACATGGAGGACCATGGAGAGATGTGTTTGGCATGGCGCGGCTAGATTGGCTGGGTTTGGTTTGTCTTGGCATGTGGGGCCATGGGTTTGCCATGGGCGCATGGCATGACTAGGGATAAGGAAAGTGCATTTGGCTTGGCATGTGGGGCCAATGATTTGCCTTGGGCGTATAGCATGGCTAGCTTTGGCTAGGTGCGTGACCAAGATAGGGTTTCGGGCCAAAGGTCGTGAGGTAACCTTAGACGGCCAGGATTTTCTCCTGGGATTGAATGGAAACCGTTGATTATTGCACGCCTTCACTTTGGTAGCTGCGTGGGGAATGCCAGCATGGTGGCGCGGCATGGGGGCCATGACGAGATGTGTTTGGCATGGCGTGGTCAGTATGGCTGGAATGATTTGCCATTGGCACGGAGGTGCGGCTACCATGGTTGGCATGCTTTGGCGCGGTCGGTATGGATGGCATGATTTTCCACTGGCACAGAGGTGCGGCTACCATGGTTTGCATGCTTTGGCGCGGTCGGTGTGGCTGACATGATTTTCCACTGGCACATAGGTGCATCTAGCATGGTTGGCATGTTTTGGCGTGGTCGGTGTGGCTGGCATGATTTTCCATTGGCACGGAGGTGCGACTAGCATGGTTGGCATGCTTTGGCGCGGTCGGTGTGGCTGGCATGATTTTCCATTGGCACCGAGGTGCGGCTAGCATTGTTGGCATTCTTTGGCGCGGTTGGTGTGGATGGCATGATTTACCATTGGCATAGAGGTTTGGCATGCTTTGACGCGGTCGGTGTGGCTGGCATGATTTTCCATTGGTACAGAGGTGCGACTAGCATGGTTGGCATGCTTTGGCGCGGTCGGTGTGGATGGAATGATTTTCCATTGGCACAGAGGTGCGGCTAGCATGGTTGGCATGCTTTGGCGCGGTCAGTGTGGATGGCATGATTTTCCATTGGCACAGAGGTGCGGCTATCATGGTTGGCATGCTTTGGCGCGGTCGGTGTGGCTGACATGATTTTCCATTGACACAGATGTGCGGCTAGCATGGTTGGCATGCTTTGTCACGGTCGGTGTGGCTGGCATGGTTTGCCATTGGCACAGAGGGGAATTATGGTTTTGCTTGTTGTAACCCTAATTTGAAAAAAGGTACCCGGTAATTATTTAGAGACACATTAAAGGCTTTTCAGTAAATGCACCTAGTAAATGCTTTATCACTTAAATGTTGTGACGTCACTGTATGCTAGGGTTTAGTGTTTTACGATTTTAACCCTAAGCTAAAAACCACCATCAATATTAAGTCCCCTGCTTAGCTCGGAACAGGTGCCTTGTTGTGAGGTAAGCATATGATGGTGACAGACGAGGACAGAATCGAGATGTAAATCATTGCAAAGATGGTCAGGAGAATCCGGCTAATCTTTTGAGTGGTGAAAAGAGTTTTGCTTTCCCGCGTTGGTGTCCCTGCGTAAGTTGTACTTGAAATGTAGACCGTGTAGTGGAGAGATAAAAGTTACCGGCTTGGTCTGGTCGTACATCTCCAAGGCAAAGGGGGTGCGGTCTTGGAAGGCGAAGCAAGTGGATGGCTTGGATCGAGGGGCAAAGAGGTGGCGTGGTCCTGGCCGCAGCAATGGCATGGTGGAATGTGCAGGGGCGACTAGGCATGGTGGGGCCGCGGTGATGGAGCGAGGTCTTGTCTAAGGCCGCGACATTGGCATACATGGGAGGATAGGTGCGGTGGGGCCGCGGTATGGCATGATGGGGCCATGGCATGGCGTGAGTGGTCTTGGACGTGGAAATTGGTCTTTGCCGGACCCGTTTTCTCTTTTCCTTCCTTGGCTCAAAATTGGAAATCCTTTCCTAGTTCGAACTCCCAAGTATCACGCCTATAAAAGGATGGTCGGCCTCTCCCTTACGCCTTCATTAATTCTTCTTTTGTTGCTTGGTAGCGGTGAAGCGGACGAGCGGATTAGGTATGTCTTCCAGTACTTCCCTTTGATTTTCTTTTCTTTTGCTCTCTATTTTTTTTTTTTTTTTTTTTTATGAAAACCCTAGTTGCAGGCGTACCTTTTCACGTCCTTAGTAAGTTGACCACTCCAACTCGCTGTGCAAAGTAGGCACACGATAGTAATTGCCATTCCTTTTCCTATGAAAACCTAGTTTTTAGGGTTTACTCCTTGTCTTGGTGTAGCCGTGTGCATGATCCCCTTTTCTTTGTTGTTGGGCGCGTCTATCTGGCCGGGTGCGAGTTTTCGGGCTGCATGTAGTGGTGATATAAAGTCTGCCAGTCCCAATTTTTTTTCCGTAAATTTTTTTTTTTTGAAACCAGTTGGTTTATGCCTAGGGCGTCTCCCTTATGTCTGATAAAAATAATTTCTACATGCTTTATGTAATAATTCCTGCTCCTATTGTTCCTTTGTAGTTATCGCAGCGGTGAAAAACAACGTAAGAGAATTTTTTTTAAGATGTCAACAGTTTATGTGGTACCGAAGGATGTGAGTAATTCCAAGCCAAACATAGATGACGAGTTCTTCACGGCATCAGCCACGTTTAGGAGAAACCATCCCCAATACATGCCGATCCTACAGACCGGTTTGGAGAGTGAAGGAGAGGATCGATCGGTTCGGCCAGGAGGCGTAATAAGGTTTTTCCTTTAGAGGAAAGAATATCATGCCTCTCCTATCGACTTTAAAATCCCTTCAAGTCCGTTGCGTTCCTTTGAGAAATGGGTGTGATTCATGATGGACCAGGAGCCTATAAAGACCAATTTGACCAGGGCGCAGATTGTTAATGTTGTTGCGCCTTCCGCAGTGCTTCAAATTAGGAAAGACATTCCACGCTTGGTCGCTTTTGTTTCCATATGGTGTCCAGACACCCATACGGCCGTATGCAGGTGGGGCGAAATGACTATTTCTTTGGAGAGCGTGGCTGTGTTGCTAAATCTTCCTATAATCGGAAACCTCGACGTCAGGCTGTCTGCAGATGAAGAAGAAATGCGCGCCACCCTGGTTGCGAAGTCAAATGGATTCGTTCGGAAGGAAAACGAGACGAAGTTCTTTTATGACTGGTGGGTGTCTCAGTGGTTTCCTGATGAGTTGGAGTCGGACCAGAAAAATAGCGTACTTCATGTCGCGGCGTTCTTGGCTCTTTGGCTATCCGAGGATATTTTTGATGACGGCTCGGTCAAGAAAGAGATAAGACAGAAACTTATCAAGTTTTCCATAAAATTGGCAAAGGGCATCGTTCTCCCCATCGGTGGTTTGTTTCTTGGTTCTCTGTATGCAAACCTGGATCAGCTGGTTTCGGACATGTGTGTCTCGAACGTCCATATGAAGGTGGATTCATATGTTCATGCCACTTTTCTCCAGGCATGGTTGTGGGAGAATTTCGAGAAGTATGCCCCGAAACCGTTGGCCATACTTCCCGAGTCTTGGGGTGGCTCCAGAATACTGCGTTGGTCGAACAAGCGCCGAAAAATTGGTCCGAAACTGATTAGGTTTTTTGACAACTCGTATGCAGTTAATTTTAGTCCATGGGCTCCGGTGCATGCGTCCATAACTCAGGTTAGTACCTTTGCTCCTGCTTCGAACATATCTTTGTCTTTTGATGATGAGGGCCTGAGCGTTGGAGAGATGGTGTTCATGCTTAGCTACATGCCTGGTCACGTGCTATCTTTTTTCCGAGGAGCTTGCAAAGCGATTTCTTATAATGTTGATAGGGCTGCTCGACATATGGGTTTTGACCACGGGGTCCCATTTGTTCGCCAGCCGATTGTTCAAGAAATCCCGTTATCAGCTATTCTCGATGCTAGCGCTCTTGTGTCGGGTAAAAGTATGCCTTTTCTCACAGAACGGAATCCATCGATGACCTCCAAATATAACACATTCTGGAAGGATGCGTTCCTTGTTATTCATGGATTCGTGAGTGATGTGGTAGATAATCGTCGGGATAAGCCTTCTCCTGCGGTTTTAGAGGAACATCCACTGCTGAGGGATCCCAAGAGGAAATCCGTTAGTCCAAATGCAGATAGTCCCCAAGTGAAGGAACAAAGATCTAAAGATCACGCGAGCGGCTTTCTGTCAGACTCCACGATTCTGCCGACTTTTAGTTCGTCCAATTTGCGGGTACGTACGGATCTCCTCTTGACTTTAGCTTGGAACGTTTGTATCTTTGTTCTTTTTCTGAGAATGCATCCTTGTATTCCATCCAGGGTCTCAGTAGTACGAACGCCTTTGCCAAACTTGCGAGCAGTCAAAAAGCACCATTTTTCGAGATAGAGAATGGCATTGTCGAGCCTATCCATAGTGATGAAGAATCCGAGAAGGATGAAAGTTCTGAGTCCAGCGATGGCGAGAGTAGTTCTTCCGATTACTTTGATGAATCTTCCTCTAGTCATGAAACCGAATCGGTGAGTCCCCTCCATGTTTTTCTTCTTCCCCCCCCTTTTTTTTTGTAGTAAAACTAAATTGTTTAGGAGGAAACCGTTCCTGGGGATGATCTTGAAGTGGAAGACCACCTGAGCAAGAACGTAGCTGTGCTTCCCACTACGAAAACTGTGTCAGCCAGCGATTTAGACATGGAGATTCATCGTCCCGAGGGCACTGCCGTGACTCAGGTGGAGGAGAGCACTTCGGGGGGTAAAATCTTAGTTATGGATCTCCTGCCAGTTGCTGATTCAGTTGCAGGTGCCACCTTCAATCCTCCGTATCTGGCCCATTTCCCAGGTCATGTGTTGATTGGTAGATTTAGCGTGCCAGCTAAACATGCGACATTGTACACCAAGATTTGGGAAAGCTACGGTCACATTGCCACGACTAAGAAGATCACTAGTCAACATGCGTTGGTCAAGCGTGTGGAGGAATCCTTGTCTTCGATTGATGAGATGTGCAACGTGACTGGTCATACAGTTTCAGAGGATGTAATCTCGAGCTGGAAGTTCCATCATGACATGTGCGTGGGCTTCGAATTCAACGTCCTCTGGTTCGTTGAAGGTCTCTCTGATGTTGAAAGGTCATTGGCCGGAGCAGTTGAAGGTCCATCCGCAGACATGATGAAGAAGCAGGAAGCGAAATTCAAGAAGCTGTGCAGGAAGCTGAAACTTAAGTGGGCGACTCTCCAAAGCACGAGGGAGGCCTTTTCCAAAAGGAGCAAGCCGCTGTTGGAAAACTTCCCTTGAATATATACCTATCTTTTGGACCTATTATCTTCAGTTTTTTTTTTTGAAAGGAAAATGAGATGCCTGGTTTTGGTTTTTGATTTTTCGATTTTCTCGGGTTAATAGATAAGTGCTACCTTGACGGTTTTGGATTATATATATTTTTTTGAATGAAGTGTTTAGAATGGAATTGTCTTTGGCTATGAATGAAGTGACGCAGACATCCCAAGAAAACCATGGAACCGTGTGTTGGTAGATGACATGGGATGAAACATGGCTATAGGTTTTATCAGAACTTGAAAAAGCAAACCACATATTTTTGTCTAGATAAGACTTACTCGGTTTCTCAGGTCTTCTGATGAGAATAAACTTTCCAGGTGTAGGACCAAGTTTTTTTTCCCCGAGAAACATGGTCATAGGATGTCCCAAGTCTTTTGAGTCGTTGCTGAGTTGTCTGATAATTGCGTCGTTGACCATCGGGCGGATCATTTTGCTTTTAACCTCTGGAAAGTCCCCAGTCATCCCTTGTCGTGTCATGAATGATCATCTGAGAAGTTCCCAGTCATCCCTCATCACGTCATGACTGATAATCGAGCCGTCGAGTAACTGAGTCAGAGTGGATCGCCTTCCTCTACCATCTTGACGTTTGGGTCGAAGAATGAGATCGCTGGTTGAAAGTTGACATTGTAACCGAAAGATCGAACCTCCCGCTGTGGTCGCCAATTGTTTATAGGTGAAAATAGTTTCTGCTGATTTCGGTAATTGCAGGTGTGAAGGTGAGAAACAATTTAAACCCTAAACAATGTATTGCAAGGGAGTACTTTAGATTCGAGAAATCAATATGTACAAGTCCGACCTAAACCAAGAAATGGCCATTCCAGACTTGCTTCGGTCACAAAGTGGAGGAGAAGGGTTGGTTTAGGGAGGGAAGCGAAGAGTGTGTTGAGGCTAGAATAATTCTGGAAAGTAGTACTTGACTTGTATCATAAGGTGAGAGCTTTGAGAAAGCTAGCAAGAGTTTCCTTTCTGAGTGTGGTGTTTTCTCCTGACCAAGAATTTGTGTTCTGGTGGAAATAAGTAAGCCTATTTATACAAGTCAAAAAAGAAATGTACTCTGGCCTTATAAGAAAATAAACCGGATGAGTTAAATGGGAAAAGGGGGTAACGCCTGATATTGATGGGATTTGATGGAATTTATGTCCCATAATGAAAGAGCGTTTCACCGTTGCTTCTTGCATTTAATAACCGTCTTATTCTTATTGCACTATCTTGAAACGGGCATTTGTGTATGTTGCACGCTATAGACCACCAAACCAATACCCTAATGAGCATCCCCCAGTTTTTGTTGATATCTCGAATGCTTTGGAAAACATGTAGCATGTTTTTGTGGATTGGTAAGTCAAGCTCGGGAAACCTGCTATCCTGGAGACCTTCGACGGTCGATATTTTGCATCTTGAGAGGAGGGGAAACCGTTGATCGTTGCATGCCTTCGTTTTGGTAGTGAGGGCCAACGTGGTGGCACGGCTAGATTGGCATGGCAGGGTTTGGCGTGGCCAAATTTAGGTTTTCGGGCCAAAGGTTAACATGTGTTGTCTGGTAACCTTGGATGGATAGGATTTGCTCATGGGATTGAAGGATAACCATTGATTGTTGCACGCCTTCGTTTTGGTGTCCGTGTAGAGGAGGCCAGAAGGGTGGCGAGGCTAGGGCCAAGGCAAGGGCGTTTGGCTTGACGTGGTGAGACTAGCATAGCTAGGGCCAAGGCAGAGTGCGTTTGGCATGGCGCCGCTAGCTTGGGCTAGGTGCGGTTTTGGATTGGCATGTGGGGCCAAGGGTTTTCCATGGGCGTATGGCGTGGATAGGGCCAAGGTAGGGGTGTTTGGCTTGGCGTGGTGTGACTAGCATAGCTAGGGCCAAGGCAGAGTGTGTTTGGTATGTCGCGGCTAGCTTGGGCTAGGTGTGGTTTTGGCTTGGCATGTGGGACCAAGGGTTTGCCATGGGCGCATGGCGTGGTTATCTTTGGCTAGGTGCATGACCAAGCTATGGTTTTGGGCCAAAGGTCATGAGGTGACTTTAGACGACCAGGATTTGCTCCTGGGTTTGAATGGAAACCGTTGATTGTTGCACGCCTTGACTTTGGTAGCCGCGTGGGGAAGGCCAGAATGGTGGCGTGACATGGGGGACCATGGAGATATGTGTTTGGCATGGCGTGGCTGGCTTGGATAGGTTTGTTTTGGCTTGGAATGTGGGGCCAAGGGTTTTCCTTGGGCGCATGGCATGACTAGGGCCAAGGCAAGGGCGTTTGGCTTGGCATGTGGGGCCAAGGGTTTTCCTTGGGCGTATGGCATGGATAGATATGGATAGGTGCGTGACCAAGCTAGGATTTTGGGCCAAAGGTCGTGAGGTGACCTTATACGTCCAGGATTTTCTCTTAGGATTGAAGGGAAACCGTTGATTGTTGCACGCCTTCACTTTGGTATCCGCGTGGGTAAGGCCAGCATGGTGGCACGGCATGGGGGGCTATGGCGAGATTTTTTCGGCATGGCGCGGCTAGCTTGGCTAGGTTTAGTTTGGCTTGGCATATGGGGCCAAGGGTTTGCCATGGGCACATGGCATGACTAGGGCCAAGGAAAGGGCGTTTGGCTTGGCATGTGGGGCCAATGGTTTTCCTTGGGTGTATGACGTGGCTATCTTTGGCTAGGTGCGTGACCAAGCAAGGGTTTGGGCCAAAGGTCATGAGGTGACGTTAGACGGCCAAAATTTTCTCCTAGGATTGAATTGAAACCGTTGATTGTTGCACACCTTCACTTTGGTAGCCACGTGGGGAAGGCCAGCATGGTGGCACGGCATGGGGGCCATGGCGAGATATGTTTGGCATGGCATGGTCGGTGTGGCTGACATGATTTGCCATTGGCATGGAGGTGCGGCTAGCATGGTTGGCATGCTTTGGCGCGGTCGGTGTGGCTGACATGCTTTTCCATTAGCACAAAGGCATGGTTGGCATACTTTGGCGCGGTTGGTGTGGATGACATGATTTTCCCTTGGAACAGAGGTGCGGCTAGCATGGTTGGCATGCTTTGGCGCGGTCGGTGTGGCTGGCATGATTTTCCATTGGCACAGAGGTGCGGCTAGCATGGTTGGCATGCTTTGGCGCGGTCGGTGTGGTTGACATGATTTTTCATTGGCATAGAGTTGCGGCTAGCATGGTTGGCATGCTTTGGCGCGGTCGGTGTGGCTGACATGATTGGACATTGGCACAGAGGTGCGGCTAGGATGGTTGGCATGCTTTGGTGCGGTCGGTGTGGCTGACATGATTTTCCATTGGCACAAAGGTGCGGCTAGCATGTTTGGCATGCTTTGGCGCGGTCGGTGTGGATGTCATGATTTTCCATTGGCATAGAGGTACGGCTAGCATGGTTGGCATGCTTTGACGCGGTCGGCGTGGCTGGCATGATTTGCCATTGGCACAGAGGGGAATTAGGGTTTTGCTTGTTGTAACCCTAATTTGAAAAAAGGTACCCCGGTTATTATTTAGAGACACATTAAAGGATTTTCAGTAAATGCGCCTGGTAAATGCTTCATCACTTTAATGTTGTGATGTCACTGTCTGCTAGGGTTTAGTGTTTTACGATTTTAACCCTAAGCTAAAAACCACCATCAACACTTCTTTACTGTCATAATTTTCTTTCCTTCAAAGTCTCGTTAATGTATCCTTCCTCTAATGTTCTCATGAAATTCATTAATCATTGTTTTTGTGATTACGCTACTCTCCAACCTTATTTTACTTTCATTGATCTGGATTGTCTCTTCCTCAACCGCTTTGCTGTTTTATTTCATCATTTTCTTGATTTGAACAATCTTTACAACGATCTTCACAATTTTCAAATTTCAGTCCCTGTTTCTAGCGCTAATATGTAGTTGCAGGAAATCCCACACTACACCCCTCACAAGAATTCATACAATTAATTCATTTTAAGATGAACAATCACAATCTTTTAATCTTCTGAATTTTACAAAAAAGGAAAGAAATGAAACTAAGAAATTAATAACTGCTCTGGAATTTCTCTCTCCTAATGACTTTCTCAACACTCGAAAAAGATCTCTCCCTACTTATGCCTATCCGGCTTCTTATATAGGATAATTATATAGTGGATGACAGCTAAGTTGTCCTTTAATTTCGGATCTGACTTGTATTATTCTCGCAAGAACTCTAATGTTAATCTTCGTGAACACTCTAAACTTCGCAGAATCATCACGCTTTTTCTCATGTTTCTGCCATCGTCATCTGTTACGTCATTCTTAAAATCATCCTGCGACATTCGCAATATGTTGTTGGTCAAACTTCTCAAATGTGTCTTTCTTGCAATATTCTGGTAAGAAAGTTTTTAGCTTAGGGTTAAAATCGTATAATCGTACATCTGAAATGATATCACTATGACTACTAGCGCATTTATTGAATCAATCAGCATGCTTACGGAAGAATTACCGGGGTACCTTTTTTATTATACATCTATCATGTTCCACGGGAGAACCCTTAGTATTGACCGACATCACCTTTGTATATACCAAACTCTAAATTCTTAAACCACCGTGCCAATGGAAAACCATCCCAGCCACGTCTCCGCGCCAAGGCATGCCAACTATGCCAGCCTAACCACCGTGCCAATGGAAAACCATGTCAGCCACGTCTCCGTGCCAAGGCATGCCAACCATGCATGTTGCACCACCATGCCAACCACTTCTTCGCGCCAAGGCATGCCAACCATGCCAGCCGCACCACCATGCCAATGGAAAACCATGACATCCACGTTTTAACGGCAAGGCATGCCAACCATGCCAGCCATACCACCGTGCCAATGGAAAACCATGCAAGCCACGTCTCCACGCCAAGGAATTCAAACCATGCCATCCGCACCACCGTGCTAATGGAAAACCATGCCAGCCACGTCTCCGCGCCAAGGCATTCCAACCATGCCAAACACGTCTCCACGCCAAGGCATTCCAACCATGCCAGCCGCACCACCGTGCCAACGGCAAACCATGTCATCCACGACTCCGCGCCAAGGCACACCAACCATGCCAGTCACACTACCGTGCCAATGGAAAACCATGCCATCCTCATCTCCGCGCCAAGGAATGCCAACCATGCCTGTTGCACCACCATGCTAATGGAAAACCATGTCATCCACTTCTTCAATCCAAGGCATGCCAACCATTCCAGCCGCACCACCGTGCCAATGGAAAACCATGCCATCCACGTCTCTTCGCGCCAAGGCATGCCAGCCATGCCTGTTGCACCACCATGCCAACTACTTCTTCGCGCCAAGGCATGCCAACCATGACAGTCGCACCACTGTGCCAATGGTAAACCATGCCATCCACATCTCCATACCAAGGCATTCCAACCATGTCAGTCGCACCACTGTGCCAATGGAAAACCATGCCAACCACATCTCCACGCCAAGGCATTCCAACCATGCCAGCCGCACCTCCGTGCCAATGGCAAACCATGACTCCGCTCCAAGGCATGCCAACCATGCCAGTCGCACCACCGTGGCAATGGAAAACCATGACATCCACGTCTCCGCGTCAAGGCATGCCAACGATGCCTGTTGCACCACCATGCCAATGGAAAGCCATGCCAGCCGCTTCTTCGCGCCAAGGCATGCCAACCATGCCAGCCATACCATCGTGCCAACGGAAAACCATATCATCCATGACTCCGAGACAAGCCATGCCAACCATTCCAGTCACACCACCGTGCCAATGGAAAACCATTCCATCCACGACTCCGCGCCAAGGCATGCCAACCATGCCTGTTGCACCACCATGTCAATGAAAAGCCATGCCAGCCGCTTCTTCGCGCCAACGCATGCCAGTCTCACCACCATGCTAACGTTAAACCATGCCATCCACGACTCAGTCATAAGGAATGCCAACCATGCCAGTCGCACCACCGTGCCAATG
This sequence comes from Papaver bracteatum, assembly GCA_023529315.1. Lineage (NCBI taxonomy): Eukaryota > Viridiplantae > Streptophyta > Magnoliopsida > Ranunculales > Papaveraceae > Papaver > Papaver bracteatum. The sequence goes on along the minus strand of JAJJWX010002376.1, from coordinate 1,094,968 downwards.
GAAAACCATGCCATCCACGTCTCCGCGCCAAGGCATGCCAACAATGCCTGTTTCACCACCATGCCAATGGAAAACCCTTCCATCCACTTCTTCGCGCCAAGGCATGCTAACCATGCCTGCCGCACCACCGTGTCAACGAAAACCATGCCATCCACGACTTCGCGCCATGGAATGCTAACCATGCCAGTCACACTACCGTGACAATGGAAAACCATGCCATCCACATCTCCGTGCCAAGGCATTCCAACCATTCCTGTTGCACCATCATGCCAATGGAAAACCATGTCAGCCACTTCTTCAAGCCAAGGCATGCCAACCATGCCAGCCGCACCACCGTGCCAATGGAAAACCATGCCATCCACATCTCCGTGCCAAGGCATGCTAACCATGACAGCCGTACCACCGTACCAACGACAAACCATGCCAACCACATCTTCACGCCAAGTCATTCCAACCATGCCAGCCGCACTACCATGCCAACGACAAACCATGTCATCCACGACTCCGCGTTAAGGCATGTCAACCATGCCAGTCACACTACCGTGCCAATGGAAAACCATTCCATCCACGTCTCCGCGCCAAGGCATGCCAACCATGCCTGTTGCACCACCATGCCAATGGAAAACCATGTCAGCCACTTCTTCAAGCCAAGGCATGCCAACCATGCCAGCCGCACCACCGTGCCAATGGAAAACCATGCCATCCACATCTCCGCGCCAAGGCATGCCAGCCATTCCTGTTCCACCACCATTCCAGCTACTTCTTCGCGCCAAGGCATGCCAACCATGCCAGTCGCACCACTGTGACAATGGTAAACCATGCCATCCACATCTCCACGCCAAGGAATTCCAACCATGCCAGTCGCACCACCGTGCCAATGGAAAACCATGCCAACCACATCTCCACACCAAGGCATTCCAACCATGCCAGCCGCACTACCGTGCCACCGGAAAACCATGCCATCCACAAATCCGCGCCAAGGCATGCCAACCATGCCAGTCGCACCACCGTGGCAATGGAAAACCATGCCATCCACGTCTCCGCTCCAAGGCATGCCAACCATGCCTGTTGCAGCACTATGATAATGGAAAGCCATGCCAGCCGCTTCTTTGCACCAAGGCATGCCAACCATGCCAGCCGCACCACCGTGCCAATGACAAACCATGCCATCCACAATTCCGCGCCAAGGCATGCCAACCATTCCAGTCGCACCACCGTGCCAATGGAAAACCATTCCATCCACGTCTCCGCGCCAAGGCATGCCAACCATGTCTGTTGCACCACCATGCCAACCGCTTCTTCTCGCCAATGCTTGCCAGTCTCACCACCGTGCCAACGGCAAACCATGCCATCCAAGACTCTCACCACCACCACCATGCTAATGGAAAACCTTGCCATCCACGCCGCCAACGGCAAACCATGCCATCCAAGACTGCCAACGGCAAACCATGGAATGCCAACCATGCCAATGGAAAACCATGCCATCCACATCTCCGCGCCCAAGGCACCACCATGCTAATGGAAAACCACAGCCACTTCTTCAAGCCATCCACGCCAGCCGCACCACCGTGCGCCATGTCATCCACGTCTATTCAAAGCCCGCCAATGCCAGCACCACCATGCCAGCCACTTCTTCGCGCCAAGGCATGCCAACCATGCCTGCCGCACCACCGTGCCAACGGCAAACCATGCCATCCACGACTTCACCCAAGGCATTCCAACCATGCCAGTCACATTACCGTGCCAATGGAAAACCATGCCATCCACATCTCCGCGCCAAGGCATGCCAACCATTCCTTTTGCACCACCATGCCAATGGAAAACCATCTCAGCCACTTCTTCAAGCCAAGGCATGCCAACCATGCCAGCCGCACCACCGTGCCAAGGGAAAACCATGTCATCCACGTCTCTACGCCAAGGCATTCAAAGCATGCCAGCCGCACTACTGTGCCAATGGAAAGCCATGACAGCCACGTCTCTGCGCAAAGGCATGCCAACCATGCCAGATGCACCACCATGCCAATCACGTCTCCACACCAAGGAATTCCAACCATGCCAGCCGCACCACCGTGCCAACGGCAAACCATGTCATCCACGACTCCGTGCCAAGGAATGCCAACCATGCCAGTCACACTACCGTGCCAATGGAAAACCATGCCATCCACGTATACGCGCCAAGGAATTTCAACCATGCCTATTGCACCACCATGCCAATAGAAAACCATGTCAGCCACTTCTTCAAGCCAAGGCAGGCCAACCATGCCTGTTGCACCACCATGCCAGCAACTTCTTCGCGCCAAGGCATGCCAACTATGCTATTCGCACCACTGTGCCAATGGTAAACCATGCCATACACATCTCCACGCCAAGGCATTCCAACCATGCCAGCCGCACCACCGTGCCAACGGAAAACCATGCCATCCACGACTCCACGCCAAGGCATGCCAACCATGCCAGTCGCACCACTGTGGCAATGGAAAACCATGCCAGCCGATTCTTCGCGCCAAGGCATGCCAACCATGCCAGCCGCACCACCGTGCTAACGGCAAACCATGCCATCCAAGACTCTGCGCAAAGACATGCCAACCATGCCAGTCGCACCACCGTGCCAATGGAAAACCATGCCATCCACGTCTCCGCGCCAAGGCATGCCAACCATGCCTATAGCACCACCATGCCAATGGAAAGCCATGCCAGCCGCTTCTTCGCGCCAACACATGCCAGTCTCACCAGCGTGACAACGACAAACCATGCCATCCACGACTCCACGCCAAGGCATGCCAACCATGCCAGCCGCACCACCGTGCCAATGGAAAACCATGCCATCCACGTCTCCGCACCAAGGCATGCCAACAATGCCTGTTGCACCACCATGCCAATGGAAAACCATGCCAGCCACTTCTTCGCGCCAAGGCATGCCAACCATGTCTGCCGCACCACCGTTCCAAAGGCAAACCATGCCATCCACGACTTCAAGCCAAGGCATGCCAGTCGCACCACCGTGCCAATGGAAAACCATGCCATCCACGTCTCCGCGCCAAGGCATTCCAACCTTGCCTGTTGCACCACCATGGCAATGGAAAACCATGCCAGCCACTTCTTCGGGCCAAGGCATGCCAACCATGCCTGTTGCACCACCATGCTAATGGCAAACCATGCCAACCACGACTCCACGGCAAGGCATGCCAACCATCCCTGCAACACCAACGTGCCAATGGCAAACCATGCCAACCACGACACCACGCCAAAGCATGCCAACCATGCCAGTCGCACCACCGTGCCAATGGAAAACCATACCATCCATGTCTCTGCGCTAAGGCATGGCAACCATGCCTGTTGCACCACCATGCCAATGGAAAGCCCTGCCATCCGCTTCTTCTCGCCAAGGCATGCCAACCATGCCAGCCGCACCACCGTGCCAATGGAAATCCATGCCAGCCACGTCTTCGCGCCAAGGCATGCCAACCATGCCTGATGCACCACCATGCCAATGGAAAACCATGCCAGCCACTTCTTCGCGCCAAGGAATGCCAACCATGCCTGCCGCACCACCATGCCAACGGAAAACCATGCCATCCACGACTTCGCGCCAAGGCATGCCAGTCGCACCACCGTTCCAATGGAAAACCATGCCATCCACGTCTCCACGCCAAGGCATGCCAACCTTGCCGGTTGCACCACCATGGCAATGGAAAACCATGCCAGCCACTTCTTCGGGCCAATGCATGCCAACCATGCCTGTTGCACCACCATGCTAATGGAAAACCATGCCAACCACGACTCCACGCCAAGGCATGCCAACCATGCCTACAACACCAACGTTTCAATGGCAAACCATGCCAACCACGACTCCACGCCAAGGCATGCCAACCATGCCAGTCGCACCACCGTGCCAATGGAAAACCATACCATCCATGTCTCCGCGCTAAGGCATGGCAACCATGCATGTTGCACCACCATGCCAATGGAAAGCCCTGTCAGCCACTTCTTCTCGCTAAGGCATGCCAACCATGCCAGCCGCACCATCGTTCCAATAGAAATCCATGCCAGCCACGTCTCCGCGCCAAGGCATGCCAACCATGCCTGTTGCACCACCATGCTAATGGAAAACCATGCCAGCCACTTCTTCGCGCCAAGGCATGCCAACCATGCATGCTATTACGGTACTGCAAGTGACGCATAATGATGATGCGTTACAGAGTTGCATGCCAAGTCAGTGTTCCACCGTAATGGCGCATTGCGAAGCCATAATAGCGGTATACTGTTTAGACTGTCAAGTGTCAAGAATGGCATAACCCTATAGGGCCAATGAAGCGCAAGAGTGGCGCTACATTGTAAAGATATTTGGCTAAGGAATGAAGCTTATTGGCCGACACAATGAAGCTTCATTAAGGGAAGGCAAGACAAGGCCAAAGTGACAAATGCAACATGCGATGTTGGCATTGAAGCGTATCCGTGAAGTTGAGTTAGCCCAAACTAAAGGATGATGCAAGAGTGTAGAATAGATCAAGAGTTGGTCTATGGCATTAGTTTAAGGCTGTCCAAAGATTGAACAATGCAAACAAGTTGGCAATGTAAGAGTTGCATTGCTATTGTCAAGATAATTGGCGAAGTGAAGCATATGTGACGAAGGAGTAACTAGAGTGAGATTAAGGAGTTGGCCTCGACAAGTAAACCATAAAGAGTGTCCGTGCATTATCTTAGAGTAATAAAAATGTAGGGCCAAGAGGGGTGAACGTTGGAGCGTGGCAGAATTCAGTATGGCACAACAAGTGGCGCAATATGGCTCAAGTGACGGTTACAAGTTGGTTACGAGCTTCACAAGCATTCCAATGACGTGTGATGAAGAGGAGCGGTTATAAAGGAGTTTATAACCATATGGAAGGTTCATAACCACCTAGAACAGATGTGGCATCTGTTGGCTTGACAACACAAAAGGTGGCGGTTGAAAAGCAAGATGGCGGTTATAGAAACTACCTGATGGGACAAATGTCTGTCCCATGCGTGTGTAACGGTTATGCACGGTTTTGCCAAGTAAAGATACTGTATAAATAGTCCTAAGGCATGGGAAATTTGGTAGCTAGCCTGTGTGAGAGTTAGCCTAACATATGTGAGAGTGAAGTTTGCATATGTGAGTGAGTAGGAGTGTTTTTGTAAGACTTAGACTTGGTTCAAGGAGTGAACAAGTCTATTTAAGTCCCCTAGTGGGAAAGTTTTGTATTTCTTCCCTTTGATGCAATGAAAAGAGTTGATTGTGTCATGTTCTAAGTGTTCTTGGTTGGATGATTATTGTTGGTAAAGTATGGCATGAATTGGGTGCATTATGGGGTGCATTTGATGAGTTTAGAGAAGTGAACAAAGGCTGTTAAGACTTCCTCTGTTAACCTGAAGTGTTGGCTGTTTGCAAAGGTGCAAACTTATAAGGCTGAAGTACAAGTGGGTGAAGCTTTATTCACAGAACCATTGTGCTGTCGGGTTACACTTTCGCAGAAAATTCCTAGGGCGTTTGAAGGTGTGACAATTCGGGTATCAGAGCTGTGTTTGGTACACAGTTCAAGTGTATTTGTTGGATAATACACTAGTGATTCTTTCCCTCTAAAGCTATTTTCCTGTGAGCAAGTAAGTGGCGCATTATTTTCAGAATATTGCATTATAAATGAGTTCTAATGGCATGATGATCGACGAAGAACTACCGGGTACGTTTGATCAACTTGATGAGTTTGGCAATCTTGGTGATTTGGCCATAGACATGGGCTATGATATCCTTGAAAATCCTCTTGTTTCTGAAGATAATGGCAGGATAGACCTACTTGAAGGAAGGACATCAGATTGGTTTAAAGAATTTGACAAAAGGTTAGGTGCAGTCGAGGACAAGGTGTCTGATGCAACCTTGTTGAATTGTGAAACCAATGCTGAAGTGACTGAATTGAAGGTGAAATTCAGTGACATAAAGACCATACTAACAAGCCATGCGAAGCAAATGTCATAGGAAGTGGCAGGCATTCACGGGTTAATCAGTAACGGCATGTTTGTAGGGGAAAACGTGCATGGAGAAAGCTCAAATCGAGTCTCCGAGCCAAGAATTTACGCAGGTTCCAGAAATGCTAGAGAAATTGAGAATTTCTTGTATGACGTTGAGGCATACTTTGAGGCGAATGGAACTAGGGAAGAACAAAAAGTAACTCTCGCAGGCAATTACCTTGGTGGTGATGCAAAGGTTTGGTGGAGAACTATGCTGCAAGAAGATGAAGCGGATGGTTATGCCAATCCTATGTCATGGGATGACATGAAAGATGGACTGAGATGTCAGTTCTGGCCGAGCAATGGTGCTTGGTATGCAAGAGAAAGTTTACGTAGGCTGAAAATGACGAGTACACCACATACCTATGCTGAAAACTTCCTTGCATTGGTGCAAGAAGTACGTGGCATGAGTGAAGAAGATCAGATGTTCCAATTTCTGGCTGGCGCAAGTTCGAGTGTAATTGTTGAACTTAAGAGGCGCAAAATCCAGAGTATCCAGATGGCTATTCCAGCGGTAAGATGGCTTACTAGTTGCACAACGACTGAAGATGTGCAAAGCTATGAAGGTGAAGCCAAAAGGAAGGAAAAATCTGTAGGCAGTAAGCGCAAGCATGAACCGAAGGAAGATGAATTATTCCCTTTATCCCGGAAGTATAGGGGATGTTTCATTTGCAAAGGTTTGCATTTCGCTAGAAGCTGTCCACTCAAAGCACAACTTAATGTATCAGTTGGTAATGACTATGGGGGTCATTCTAGCAAGACTCATGGAGGCCGAAGTGATGGTTCAAGGAAGAGACCACGCAGCGAAGTTGTCGCTCACTTCGAAATAGAAAGAAACTAAGCTAAGAACAAGAGTAAGTGTTGCTGTCTCCATTGGCGACACTTTGATGCCAGAACAAAGAGTGTTCCTGGCCTTGTTCTATGTAGCTTGAGTTGTTGGTTGATGCAAACTCTGTGTGTAGAGTTTGGTTGGAAAGACTTTTATTTGAGTCTTCAAGTTTGTACATACTTTGCTTTGGTGTAAGCAAGTTGCTTTGTTAATGAAGTTTTAGCTTTCCATAAGAGATCAGTTGATGATCAATCATGTAATGGTACATGGTCTTGTTGTGTAAGAGTAGTAATGAACGAGGGTGTTTTCGTTTATAAAGCCTTGCCTCTTTATTTACGATGTAAAACTAGTTCATGGGGAGATGCTGCAAGTAGCATACTTAGCCTAACGTATGCAATAGCAAGACAAGTTGAAAGCTAATAAGAAAAGCATAGGACAGGGGTCCTAGTTGGTGTAGAAGTGATGTTGCTATTTGGGAATTGCAGAATAGCACGACGGCAGATGGGCAGCGACGGTGCAAGCAATACAGCAAGTAAGAAATCACATCATCAACAAGCATGAGTTGGGTAGAACTCATGGCCTTAGAGAAAGACACACACACTTTCCAGGCAATTAGAAATGCAGTTCAAAGAAGTATTTGGAGACATATTGGCTTTGAAAGCATAGCATATGGACAGCTAAAGGGTTATCTAATGATATGTCCAAAGAGATAGTTAGTCACAGTTTTAAATGGGCTGTGCAACTCAATAGTTTTGTTGCATGGAAGTTAAGCAAAGAAAACTCACCATTCCAGTTCGAGTATGCAAGATGGCATAAGTATAGAGTTTATACTTGATGGCCACATTTATAGAAATGAGTTCTTGAATGTTGCTTGCATAACCAGAGTTTGGCAAGGCATGAAGTGTTGAATTCGGGTGTCTAATGCGAAGAGAACCCCTATTCACTTTATGACGTGCTTAATGAAGAGCGCGGAGAACAAAAGTTCAACCGAAAGTTCCTAACAAAATTGATTGAAAATGAAGCCAAGTCATTTATAAGTCCTTATCACGTTGAGTGAGATGCAAGAGGCAAAGTCGGAAAGCGATGGCAATGATCATGATGATCAAATTGAGAGGAATCACTCAGTGCGTACACTTAGGCGCAAATGATTCATGCGAAATTCAAGCACAATTCAGGGAATTGGCAAGAAGAATTTCGAAATTGCATTTGGGTGTTGATATACGGTTGTAGTGGGAGTTGGAACGTATGCGCAACGTGAAAACAACAGTACAAGTCAGTAGGATCAATAGCAAAGCAGTAAAGATAAGTGGTGGCATGTGGTACTAGGCATAAAGTTTTGGCAAGAAGGAATGCTAAATAAGTTTGCTGAATTCTGAGTGGCTCAGAAGTGTACAAGGCCGAAGAAAAAGTATGTTGAGTATACTTGGTTGCGTTCAATGAGGGCATTGAATGGATTAGGTGGGGGAGGTCTATTACGATGCTGCAAGTGACGCATAATGATGATGCATTACAGAGTTTCAGGCCAAGTCAGTGTTCCTCCGTAATGGCGCATTACGAAGCCATAATAGCGGTATACTGTTTAGACTGTCAAGTGTTAAGAATGGCATAACCATACAGGGCCAATGAAGCGCAAGAGTGGCGCTACATTGTAAAGATATTTGGCTAAGTAATGAAGCTTATTGGCCGACACAATGAAGCTTCATTGAGGGAAGGCAAGACAAGGCCAAAGTGACAAATGCAACATGCGATGTTGGCATTGAAGCGTATCCGTGAAGTTGAGTTAGCCCAAACTAAAGGATGATGCAAGAGTGTAGAATAGATCAAGAGTTGGTCTATGGCATTATTTTAAGGCTGGACAAAGCTTGAACAATGCAAACAAGTTGGCAATGTAAGAGTTGCATTGCTATTGTCAAGCTAATTGGCGAAGTAAAGCATATGTGACGAAGGAGTAACTAGAGTGAGCTTAAGGTGTTGGCCTCGACAAGTAAAGCATAAAGAGTGTCCGTGCATTAGCTTAGAGTAATAAAAATACAGGGCCAAGAGGGATGAACGTTTGAGCGTGGCAGAATTCAGTATGGCGCAACAAGTGGCGCAATACGGCTCAAGTGACGGTTACAAGCTGGTTACGAGCTTCACAAGCATGCCAATGACGCGTGATGAAGAGGAGCGGTTATATAGAAGCTTATAACCATGTGGAAGGTTCATAACCACCTAGAAAAGATGTGGCATCTGTTGGCTTGACAACACAAAAGGTGGCGGTTGAAAAGCAAGCTGGCGGTTATAGAAACTACCTGATGGGACAAATGGCTGTCCCATGCGTGTGTAACGGTTATGCACGGTTTGGCCAAGCAAAGCTACTGTATAAATAGTCCTAAGGCATGGGAAATTCGGTAGCTAGCCTGTGTGAGAGTTAGCCTAACATATGTGAGAGTGAAGTTTGCATATGTGAGTGAGTAGGAGAGTTTTTGTAAGACTTAGACATGGTTCAAGGAGTGAACAAGTCTGTTTAAGTCCCCTAGTGGGAAAGTTTTGTATTTCTTCCCTTTGATGCAATAAAAAGAGTTGATTGTGTCATGTTCTAAGTGTTCTTGGTTGGCTGATTATTGTTGGTAAAGTATGGCATGAATTGGGTGCATTATGGGGTGCATTTGATGAGTTTAGAGAAGTGAAAGAAGGCTGTTAAGACTTCCGCTATTAACCTGAAGTGTTGGCTGTTTGCAAAGGTGCAAACTTATAAGGCTGAAGTACAAGTGGGTGAAGCTTTATTCACAGAACCATTGTACTGCCGGGTTACACTTTCGCAGAAAATTCCTAGTGCGTTTGAAGGTGTGACACCTGCCGCACCACCATGCCAACGGCAAACCATGCCATCCACGACTTCGCGCCAAGGCAAGCCAGTCGCACCACCGTGCCAATGGAAAATCATGCCATCCACGTCTCCGCTCCAAAGCATGCCAACCATGCCTGTTACACCACCATGGCAATGGAAAACCATGCCAGCCACTTCTTCGGGCCAAGGCATGCCAACCATACCTGTTGCACCACCATGCTAATGGCAAACCATGCCAACCACGACTCCACACCAAGGCATGCCAACCATGCCTGCAACACCAACGTGCCAATGGCAAACCATGCCAACCACAACTCCACGCCAAGGCATGCCAACCACGCCAGTCGCACCACCGTGCCAATGGAAAACCATACCATCCACGTATCCGCGCCAAGGCATGGCAACCATGCCTGTTGCACCACCATGCCAATGGAAAGCCCTGCCAGCCGCTTCTTCTCGCCAAGGCATGCCAACCATGCCAGCCGCACCACCGTGCCAATGGAAATCCATGCCTGCCACGTCTCCGCGCCAATGCATGCCAACCATGCCAGCCGCACTACCGTGCCAATGGCAAACCATGCCAACCACATCTCCACGCTAAGGCATTCCAACCATTCCAGCCGCACCACCGTGCCAACGACAAACCATGTCATCCATGATTCCGCGCCAAGGTATGCCAACCATGCCAGTCGCACCACCGTGCCAATAGAAAACAATGCCATCCACGACTCCGCGCCAAGGCATGCCAATCATGCATGTTGCACCACCATGCCAATGGAAAGCCATGCTAGCCTCTTCTTCGCGCCAAGGCATGCCAACCATGCCAGTCGCACCACTATGACAACGGCAAACCATGCCATACACAACTCTGCGCCAAGGCATGCCAACCATGCCAGTTGCACCACCGTGCCAATGGAAAACCATGCCATCCACGTCTCCGCGCCAAGGCATGCCAACCATGCCTGTTGCACCACCATGCCAGCCACTTCTTCGCGCCAAGGCATTCCAACCATGCTAGCCGCACCACCATGCCAACGGAAAACCATGCCAGCCGCACCACCGTGCCAACGACAAACCATGCCAGCCGCACCACCATGCCAATGACAAACCATGCCAGCCGCACCACCGTGCCAACGGCAAACCATGCCATCCACGACTCCGCGCCAAGGAATGCAAACCAAGCCAGTCGGAACCACCATGCCAACGGAAAACCATGCCATCCACGTCTCCGCGCCAAGGCATGCAAACCATGCCTGTTGCACCACCATGCCATTGGAAAACCATGTCAGCCACTTCTTCGCGCCAAGGCATGCCAACCATGCCCGCCGCACCACCGTTCCAACGACAAACCATGCCATCCACGACTTCGCGTTAAGGCATGCCAGTCGCACCATCGTGCCAATGGAAAACCATGCCATCCACGTCTCCGCGCCAAGGCATGCCAACCTTGCCTGTTGCACCACCATGCCAATGGAAAACCATGCCAGCCACTTCTTCGGGCCAAGGCATGCCAACCATGCTTGTTGCACCACCGTGCCAATGGCAAAACATGCCAACCACGACTCCACGCCAAGGCATGCCAACCATGCCTGCAACACCAACGTGTTAATGACAAACCATGCCAACCACGGCTCCACGCCAAGGCATGCCAACCATGCCAGTCGCACCACCATGCCAATGGAAAACCATACCATCCACGTCTCCGTGCCAAGGCATGGAAACCATGCTTGTTGAAACACCATGCCAATGGAAAGCCCTGCCAGCCGCTTCTTCGCGCCAAGGCATGCCAACCATGCCAGCCGCACCACCGTGCCAATGGAAATCCATGCCAGCCACGTCTCCGCGCCAAAGCATGCCAACCATGCCATCCGCACCGACGTGCCAATGGAAAACCATTCCAACCACATCTCCACGCCAAGGAATTCCAACCATTCCAGCCGCACCACCGTGCCAACGACAAACCATGTCATCCATGATTTCGCGCCAAGGTATGCCAACCATGCCAGTCGCACCACCGTTCCAATAGAAAACAATGCCATCCACGACTCCGTGCCAAGGCATGCCATTCATGCCTGTTGCACCACCATGCCAATGGAAAGCCATGCCAGCCGCTTCTTCGCGCCAAGGCATGCCAACCATGCCAGTCGCACCACTGTAACAACGGCAAACCATGCCATCCACAACTCTGCGCCAAGGCATGCCAACCATGCCAGTTGCACCACCGTGCCAATGGAAAACCATGCCATACATGTCTCCGCGCCAAGGCATGCCAATCATGCCTGTTGCACCACCATGCCAGCCACTTCTTCGCGCCAAGGCATGCTAACCATGCCAGCCGCACCACCATGCCAACGGAAAACCATGCCAGCCGCACCACCGTGCTAACGGCAAACCATGCCAGCCGCACCACTGTGCCAACGACAAACCATGCCATCCACGACTCCGCGCCAAGGCATGCAAACCATGCCAGTCAGAACCACCATGCCAACGAAAAACCATGCCATCCACGTCTCCGCGCCAAGGCATGCAAACCATGCCTGTTGCACCACCATGCCATTGGAAAACCATGCCAGCCACTTCTTCGCGCCAAGGCATGCCAACCATTCCCGCCGCACCACCGTGCCAACGGAAAACCAAGCCATCCACGACTTCGCGTTAAGGCATGCCAGTCGCACCACCGTGCCAATGGAAAACCATGCCATCCACGTCTCCGCACCAAGGCATGCCAACCTTGCCTGTTGCACCACCATGACAATGGAAAACCATGCCATCCACTTCTTCGGGCCAAGGCATGACAACCATGCCTGTTGCACCACCATGCTAATGGCAAACCATGACAACCACGACTCCACGCCAAGGCATGCCAACCATGCCTGCATCACCAACGTGCTAATGACAAACCATGCCAACTACTGCTCCACGCCAAAGCATGCCAACCATGCCAGTCGCACCACCATGCCAATGGAAAACCATACCATCCACGTCTCTGCGCCAAGGCATGGAAACCATGCTTGTTGCAACACCATGCCAATGGAAAGACCTGCCAGCCGCTTCTTCGCGCCAAGGCATGCCAACCATGCCAGCCGCACCACCGTGCCAATTAAAATCCATGTCAGCCACGTTTCCGCGCCAAGGCATACCAACCATGCCAGCCGCACCACCGTGCCAATAGAAAACCATGCCAACCACATCTCCACGCCAAGGCATTCCAACCATTCCAGCCGCACCACCGTGCCAACAACAAACCATGTCATCCACGATTCCGCGCCAAGGCATGCCAACCATGCCAGTCGCACCACCGTGCCAATAGAAAACAATTCCATCCACGACTCCGCGCCAAGGCACGCCAACCATGCATGTTGCACCACCATGCCAATGGAAATCCATGCCAGCCGCTTCTTCGCGCCAAGGCATGCCAACCATGACAGTCGCACCACTGTGACAACGACAAACCATGTCATCCACAACTCTGCGCCAAGGCATGCCAACCATGCCAGTTGCACCACCGTGCCAATGGAAAACCATGTCATCCACGTCTCCGCGCCAAGGCATGCCAACCATGCCTGTTGCACCACCATGCCAACCACTTCTTCGCGCCAAGGCATTCCAACCATGCCAGCCGCACCACCGTGCCAACGGAAAACCATGCCATCCACAACTCCGCGCCAAGGCATGCCAACCATGCCATTCGGAACCACCATGCCAACGGAAAACCATGCCATCCACGTCTCCGCGCCAAGGAATGCCAATGTTGCCTGTTGCACCACCATGCCAATGGAAAACCATGCCAGCCACTTCTTCGCGCCAAGGCATGCCAACCATGCCAGCCGCACCAACGTGCCAAAGGCAAACCATGCCATCCACGACTCTACTCCAAGGCATTCCAACCATGCCAGTCGCACCACCATGCCAACGGAAAACCATTCCATCCACGACTCCGCGCCAAGGCATGCCAACCTTGCTTGTTACACCACCATGCCAATGGAAAACCATGCCAGCCACTTCTTCGCGCCAAGGCATGCCAACCATGCCTGTTTCACCACCTTGCTAATGGAAAGCCATGCCAGCCGCTTCTTCGCGCCAAGTCATGCCAACCATGCCAGATATACCACTTTTCCAATGGAAAACCATGCCAGCCAAGTCTCCGTGTCAAGGCTTGCCAACCATGCTGTCCTCATCACCATGCCAATGAAAAACTATGCCAGCCACGTCTCCGCGCCAAGGAATTTCAACCATGCCAGCCGCACCACAGAGCCAATGGAAAACCATGACAGCCATGTCTCCGCGCCAAGGCATGCCAACCATGCCCACCGCACCACCGTTCCAATGGAAAGCCATGCCATCCACGTCTTCGCGCTAAGCCATGCCAGCTGTACCACCGTGCCAATGCAAAACCATGCCATCCATGTCTCCGCGCCATGGCATTCCAACCATGCCAGCCGCACCACCGTGCCAACGGCAAACCATGCCATCCACGACTCCGCGCCAAGGCATGCCAACCATGCTAGTCACACCACCGTGCTAATGGAAACCCATGCCATCCACGTCTCCGCGTCAAGGCATGTCAACCATGCCAGCTGCACCACCGTGCCAATGGCAAACCATGCCATCCACGTCTCCGCGTCATGGCATGCCAACCATGCTAGCCTCATCACCGTGCCAATGAAAATCCATGCCAGCCACGTCTCCCTGCCAAGGCATTTTAACCACGCCAGCCGCACCACCGTGCCAATGGCAAACCAGGCCAGCCACGTCTCCACACCAAGGCATGCCAACCATTCCAGCTGCACCACCGTGCCATTGGCAAACCATGCCAGCCATGTCTCTGCGCTAAGGCATGCCAGCCGCACCACTGTGCCAATAGAAAACAATTCCAGCCACGTCTCCGCGCCAAGGCATGCCAACCATGCTATCCGCACCATTGTGCCAATGGTAAACCATGGAATCATCGTCTTCGCGCCAAGGCATGCCAACCATGCCATCAACGTCTCCGCGCGAAGGCATGCTAACCATGCCATTCGCACCACCGTGCCAATGACAAACCGTTCCAGCCAAGTCTTAGCGCCAAGGAATTCCAACCATGCCAGCCGCACCACCGTGCCAATGGCAAACCATGCCAGCCGCACCATCGTGCCAATGGAAAACCATTCCAATCACGTCTCCGCGCCAATGTATGCTAACAATGCCAGCTGCACCACCGTGCCAATGGAAAACCATGCCATCCACGTCTCCACGCCAAGGCATGCCAACCATGCCAGCCGCACCACCGTGCCAATGGAAAACCATGCCAGCCACATCTCCACGCCAAGACATGCCAACCATGCCAGCCGCACCACCGTGCCAATGGTATACCATGCCATCCATGTCTCCGCACCAAGGCATTCCAACTGCACCACCGTGCCAATGGAAAACCATGCCAGTGACGTCTCCGCGCCAAGGCATGCAAACCATGCCATCCGCACCACATGTGCCAATGGCATGACGTGCTAGCCACATATCTGTGCCAAGGCGTGCCAAACATTCCACATGTTCTGATGGCATGCCTTTCCAGTCGCATCTCATTTCCGAGGCATGCCGACCATGCCAGTCGTACAAACTTTCCATGCACAACGCTGTCTGACAAAACGAAGTGTTGCAATAATCAACGTCCACCCTTCCACCTGAGATGCAGATCTTAACCGTCTAAGGTCGCCAGCTAACCTTTGGCCCAACGCCAAACCCTAATTTTGGCCGTGCCCAAACTATGCCAAAACCCTAGTTTTTGGCCGTGCTTAAACTACGCCAAATTTCTATCTTGGCCGCGCGTAACACATGCCAAATCCATGCACGACGCTGGCTTTCAAAACGAATAGTTACAATAATCAACGGCTATCCTTCCATCTGAGATGCATATCCCAACCATCCAAGTCCACCACCGAACTAAAAGACTTGTGGCGACTTTTTGTCCATAATGCCAAATTATTTGGCTTGGGCCTCCAAAACCTAACTTTGGCCGTGCCTCCATCCCTCCTGAATTCTTCTTGAGTTTTACTATCTGGCTGTTTTCACCCCCTAAACGATCTTAAAAACAAAATATTCCCTCAATGGGAGATAGAGAATTCTTCTCCGATCGGAATGAAGGGAGGATCGTCAAAATCCGAGTCCGTACGGGAATTCTACATAGATTCTAGTAAAGAGCACTAATTAGGGTTTCGGCATGTCAAACCCCAAATTAGACAAAGCCGCAAGAAACTCCCTTCCAAGCCGCAAACGCTTACCTTATAAGCCACAAGCACTTCCCTTCCAAGATGCACGCTTCCATCTAAGATGCATATCTTAGCCGTCCAAAGGTCGCCAGCTAACGCGTGGCAACTTCTGGCCTAATGCCAAAAATGCACGGTTTGTACCAAACCCTAATTTTTGCCACGCCTAAAACGTGCACGATCATGCCGACCACTCCACCATATCACTGGACGCCAAAAGAAAGGTAGCCACGATCAACGTCTATCCTTCCTCCTAAGAAACAGATCTTAGCCATACAAGTTCGCCACCAAACTTGTGGAAACTTTTGTCACGACACCAACTTGGCTACGGTGCCAATTCTTTGGCCACGGCGCCAAACCCTAATTTTGGCCGTTCCCGAACTATGCCAAAATCCTAACTTGTCCGTACCTAAAAGCATGCCAAGGCCATGACGGCCACGTCTCCATGCCACTAGCTGCAAAACGGAAGGTTGCGATAATCAACGGATACCTTTCCTCTCAAGATGCAAAATCTCGATCATCGAAGGTCACCACCGAGCCGGCAGGTCTCCCAAGATCAACTTGCCAAAAAACTGCAACATACTACATGTTTTCCACGAAAACATTAGAGACATCAACACATGTCACAAACTGGGGGATGCTCATTAGGGTATTGGTTTGGCGGTTTACAGCGTGCGGCGTACACTATGCCCGTTACGAGAAAGTGTCATAAGAATGAGGTGGTTAGTAAATACAAGGAGTAATGGTGAAACGTTTCCTTCATTGTGGAAATATCATTTCCAGGAGTTACCCGTTACTATTTCCTTCCATTTACTCAAACCGCTTCCAATTCTTACGACACCAGGGTACGCTTCGTTGCGACTTGTATAAATAAGTCTCACATATTTCCACCAAAGGAAAAGTTTCGGTCAGGATCATACAACACTCAAAAATCACTCGTTAGCTTTCCCATCTGTTATATTTCACTTTCTGATACAAGTCAAACAACTACTCTTCCAGAATCAACTATTCTGGTATTGACACTCTCTTCGCTCCCATTCCCAAAACTAATCCTTCTCCTTCACTTTGTGATCGAAGGAAGTCTGGAATGGACATTTCTTGGTTTAGGACGAAATTGCACAGATTGATCTCTCGAATCTAAAGTACTCCCTTGCAGTACATTATTTAGTATTTAGACTCGCTTCTCACCCACAACACACGAAATTACCGAAACCAGCAGAAACTATTTTCACCCTCAAACAGTTACCTTGGTAACAAAGCATTCAATATTCACCGTTAGATGAAAACCGAATTAGATTCAAGCTAATATCTTTCAACCGTTAGATCGAACTCAGATTGTTATATACAAATGAAGTGTACATCATTTAGGTTTGTGTAACCCTACCTAAACGTGTACAAGTCGTTAGTTCAACAGTAGTTAACCACCCTTCCATCTAAGATGCAGATCTTAGCCGTCCTAAGGTCTCCATCTAACGCGTGGGAACTTCTGGCCTAATGCCAAAACTACAAGGTTTGTACCAAACCCTAATTTTGGACACGCCTAAAGCATGCACGAGCATGCCGACCACGCCACCATATCACTGGACGCCAAACGAAAGGTATCCACGATCAACGGCTATCCCCTAAGATGCAGATCTCAGCCATACAAGTTCTCCACCAAACTTGTGGAAACTTTTGTCACGACACCAACTTGGATAGAGTGCCAATTCTTTGGACACAACGCTAAACCCTAATTTTGGACGTGCCCGAACTATGCCAAAATCCTAACTTGGCCGTACCTAAAAACATGCCAAGGCCATGCCGGCCACATCTCCATGCCACTGGATGCCAAATGGAAGGTTGCGACAATCAACGGCTACATTTCCTCTCAAGATGCAAAATCTCGACCATCGAAGGTCACCACCGAGCTGGCAAGTCTCCCAAGCTCAACTTTCCAAACAACATCAACATGCTACATGTTTTCCACGAAACACTCGAGACATCAACACATGTCACAAAATGGGGGATGTTCATTAGGGTATTGGTTTGGAGGTTTACAGCGTGCGGCGTACACTACGCCAGTTACGAGAAAGTGTCATAAGAATGAGGCGGTTAGTGAATACAAAGAGTAATAGTGAAACGTTTCCTTCATTATGGAAATATCAATTCCAGGCGTTACCAGTTACTGTTTCCTTCCATTTACTCAAATCGTTTCCAATTCTTACGACACCAGGGTACGTTTCGTTGCGACTTGTATAAATAGGTCTCACCTATTTCTACCAAAGGACAAGTTTTTGTCAGGAACATACAACACTCAAAAATCACTCGTTAGCTTTTTCATCTGTTAGCTTTCACTTTCTGATACAAGTCAAACAACTACTCTTCCAGAATCAACTATTCTGGTCTCGACACTCTCTTCGCCTCCCTTCCCAAAACCAACCATTCTCATTTACTTTGTGACCGAAGCAAGTCTAGAACGACCATTTCTTGGTTTAGGAAGAATTTGTACAGATTGATCTCTCGAATCGAAAGCACTCCCTTACAGTACATTGTTTAGTGTTTAGACTCGTTTCTCACCTACAACACACAAAATTACCGAAACCAGCAAAAACTGCTTTCACCCTCAAATAATTACCTTGGTCAAAAAGCATTCAACATTCACCGTTAGATGAAAACCTGATTAGATTCAAGCTAATATCTTTCAACCGTTAGAACGAACTTAGCTTGTTATACACAAATAAAGTGTACGTCATTTAGGTTTGTGTAATACTACCTAAACGTGTACAAGTTGTTGGTTCAACAGTAGTTAACCAAATGGTTAGCCATATGAGCACTTTCATATCAACCTTACTCACTATCACCATAACTAGTTCAAATGACTCAAATGAACTAGTTCAAGAGTTGCTCAATTGCTTAGATCTCATAGAAGTATACAAGACACAATCGAAGCAAAATTGGTTATGATTCACTCGAATAGGTTCATGAACTTTATAACCACAGTTTAAAAATACGCATTCCTTAGTTTATATAATTGAAGTTAACGAATAAACCCATTTTAGAAAGTAACACACTTAAGTATGCGTACTTAAGTAACCGAATTTGAGTTTGGTTTGGTTTTCAAACTCAGCAGAAATTCACGGATGTGAACTTTACGCTAGTATGCGTATGGGTACGCCTACTTAGGTAACCGGATGAGTTGGTATTGATTTCCAAACTCATCATAACTTTACGCATACTTACCAGTCTCTATCAACCATTTTGTATACACACAAGTATGCATACATTTAGTTCCCGGTTTTGGACTTATACACTAATGTGCGAACACACTATATATGCTTATATCCATAGATGGTTACATATTCTAAACTCTTTATTTCAATTATTGAAACATTCTTAGAGGATGTTACATAGAGGTTATTCATACAGTATTTTTCATCAAATCAATTTTCAAGATATTGAAATAATCAACATGACTTTCGTCACTTGTAAAGATGAACTTGGCCAAAGCGAAAACTTACCAACACATATTTTGAGAGAGATATAAACTCGTCTTGAAATAGCAAATGTGTATAATCGAAGTCTATAGTAATACGACTTTTGTTTCAAGATAGGAGATAGAGTATATAGACTTTTTGAGTGATATATAAGTTCAAGTCTCCACACCCCTTTTAGTCGATGAAGTTCCACCAGTTCCTTGAGTAGTTCTTCGTCTTTGTATGATGAACATCTTGGAGTATAGAGCTCAACTACACTTTCTATCCTAGTCCGAGACTTAGCTATAAGTAGACTAGAAATCAAGACTTATAGTTTTGGCAACTAAACTTGACAACAAGCTTGAGATAGAAACGCTTGCGTGTTTGACCGATCAGTGCTCTAACAATCTCCCCCTTTGTAAATTTTAGTTACAAAACTGTCAATACAAATGGAATACAAAAATAAACTTTGCAGATTCTCTTCCACATGCATGATCTCCTTGGTTCTTCAACATTACTCGAAATTTTCGTCACTTCCAAGTAAAATGATTCCAAAGGTTATAAGTTCAGCATTATCGTTGTTGAAAATCCGTAGCCGCAACAATGAGAAAACAAAAGATTTCAATCATTGTTACACAGTGCCATAGTATAATTACTGAACATCAAAGTTCAATGGTATCACAACTTTGACAATAATACTATGGTGATATGTATCACTCCCCCTTAGTCAATACTCCATCTCATATGGAAACCACTCCCCCTTACATAATGATCCGACAACCATATGTATTTGTAGTGTGAACGACACATTAATTCTCTCCATTTTCGTCAATAAAATTGGCAAAGGTACAAAAACTAGTGGGATCCTAATGAAATTTCCATAGAGACATTTCATGACCAAAAGACATCACATATAAACTTTTTAGATGCAATCATATAGCCGAAACTAAATGCATTCATCAAGGAGTTTATAAACATACAATATAACCCATATAATATTCCACAACCGCACTTACCACAAAGATTTGGCAATAAAGCACAAGTTCAAATAAGAACTCTCCCCCATATAATGTCATTTCCGAAAGAACAAAAAGAGCGACCTTAATTTCACAAGAAAAGAAGGATTTCTTTGGACAACAACAAATCATATAAGAATATGAAATTGTATCCAAAATACTAAATTGAATTAACCACAAGTGAACCCATGATTAATTCAACCAGAATAATCAATTAAATTAACCACAAGAGATCCCTTGATTAATCCAATTGGAAATGCTCAATATAAGAGGACTTACGGAGCCACACAGTATATATATACATAAAAATATGGATCAGGGAATATCAATAATGTGTAATAGACAAAGATTCATTATATCTTCCATCACTATTTTCACAATGACATACAATAGACTTAATCTTTGTAAACAAAAGCTCATCCTTTCTTCCATCAATATTTGCATAATGATATAAAAGGCTTATATTTTGTTTTGTCAAAAGTTCATTCAATCTTTTATCAATACTTGAATATTGACATATGAAAGACTTAACTTTTAACCATGTATGGGATAATCATATTTCACGGACGCAACCACACATATCCCATAACAAATTGCAATAGATAAACCATAAAGATTAATACTGCAAAATCAATCTTTGCCCTTAATAGGTAGAATCAATCTTTTTTGCACGGATTTACACCAAGAATAGCTACCAAAGGCGAATAAAAAGATTTTCTTAACAAGAAGAACATACAAAGTCATTAACGACCATGCACCATAATTCACATAAGATGATTATGAACACTCAAGAATCCTATAACAATGCGTACTACTACCCATTCTTGAACTTCCTTCTTTGTGATTCACCAACAAAATTCTTGTAAAAGATAAAAATGAGCTTAGATGAGTATTACTCCAAGAATCCAAGTGCCCAAGCCTAGGAGAAGTGGAACAATTGTGACGAAATAGAGAAAAATACTCAAAAATAAGAGACAGGAAAAAGACCAATCTTAACTCATCCAAATTTAAGAATTATCATCTCTATCTTGAAGAGAATTCAAAAATGAATAGAGTTTAGTTCGGCTGGTAATTACGAGTTCGGACGAAGAAGTTACGCCCAAAACAAGTTTACCAAATATCGACGTTTACGGTTAAGTATGCATACCGGTTTGCAAACGAATTTTCATGACCTGGAGCAGTATGCAAACGGGTATGCGTACTAAAATCCCTGGATTTTGATTTTAAATGATGGTATGCATACCTGGTATGTGTACCATGAAGTCCAAACATCCCGAACTACTATTTTCAAACCTAAACATTTAAGAACCTTAAACACATATCAAGTTAGGTAGATTTGAATGATAAGAAAGGTACATGAATCATTATAAGTACTCTAAGCAAATAAAAACACAAATATTTCTCAAGTTTATAGACATACCTTTTTTAGAAGAATCCAATCGAATTCTACAGTCTTACCGAACATAATCTGTGTCATGCTTCCCTCACCGTATACATAATAGGGAATTTCTTGGTGAGGATGCACTTACACCACAATAAAGTTGTTTTGAGGTGAACAATGTCTTGCTCACCACAAGTGACTTTTGTATTATCATGTAAGAGATCGCTTTTAGAACCTTTCACATCCGAATCCATCTTTCCAAAGAAATTTTTAAGCTCCAACATCATGGATACTGCCTTCTCCATAGTCATGGAATTTTCAAGGAGATCATTCTTATTCACACTCAAAACATTATTGACTTTCTTTGGTATAAACTTTTGAGTGCGTTTAGGAACAACTAGAACCTTCTTCCCATTACTCTCTTCAAGAAGAGAATTGGATTGACTATTCTTTTGTAAGTCAGTCTTTCTCTAATTGGGAGCATCGGATCTTTTCTTTTTCTCTACGAAATTATCATTTTGACAACCATTACGATTGTGAAAAGGATTCGTATAACGTTTATATGCAAATCTAGGTTTATCACAACACTAATTCTTTTGCCTAAAGGTTGGACAGATACAACCTGTAACGTTAAGGGGATTAGTCTTAACATATGATCTTGGTTTCACAACTTCTTGTGATGCCCAAACAAGAACATCATGAATTTTCTCATTCCTTATACGGAAACGACTCATTTCTAGGTGACCTTTATTTCCGCAATAGTGGCAAACATAAGGAATGTTCTTACCTCGATCCGCATGTGCTGACTTTGGAGGTTGATATACTTTTCTCTTTTGAACCTTAACTTCCGGTGAAGGTATTTCACTTTTGACATCAGTGGAAACTTTTTGTTGAGAAGAATCACTAGCCTTGAATTTTTTTACCTCTTTGCTAATACTTGGAGCATCTATTTCCTTATAGCCCAATCTAAATGTATCACGATGATTTTTATCATAGTGGTTAATTTGCTTGAACTAATATTAAACTTTTTCAAGTCATCTTCCAATATATTGATTTTATCAAGAGCAATAGCTAAATCAGCCTCAAGGCGTTTTTCTCGAGCCAGAAAAGCGCTTTCTCTGTCATCAAAACTTTCTTGCGTTCTGCAAGTTTCTTTTCCAACACGAAATATTTTTGATAAACATTATCACATTCAATTGACTTCATACGTAGGTTTTCCTCAGAATCCTTGAGGATCGATTCGTTAGAGCGATTCGAAACATAAACACCTGCGTAACATCTTCTTAATTTGTTGTTTTCTCGAAAGAGAGGAGTCAAAAGAGGTGTGACATGAGAAGTTGTCATCTTCATATTTTCCAACGAATTCAAAACCTTCACATATTGTGAGATTTCCTCATCAACATCTCTATCAATATCTGAATCACCTTCATTAGAAAGTTCATCCAACTGTTCTTCTAGGCGTGTTTCCCAGAATTCAACATGTTATACATTAAGAGAATATTTAGATACTAACATATATATGACAGTTCTATCAGGTGAATCCAAGCTTCAAGAATCATCTGGTAATTTATGAACTGGTACATTATTAGAGATAGACTCTTCCATAATCAGATTACTACGATCACAGACTTATAAGGTCTTTAATGTGTTTTCCTTCTCAGAAACCAATTGAAAAAGTGGGGGTACAACAACCTCACCCAACAATTTACTTAGCAATCTGTATGGACTAACTCCAATATACTTTTAAGAGAATTAACTAAACAGTCGGACTCAATCTTAATAAAAAGTATATCAAAGAGTTATATCTCAATTTCCCGATTCAATTGATCGGTTGTCAGCCGACACAAAAATAATTCACTTTCTTACTCGACAAAATATGAATGAAGTATAAAGTAAGGAAGAGTTCGTATCCACAGAGAGGCGATTGTAGTTATCAATTTCTAGTTTCTTAGTAACCAAGATGGGAGAATTCTGATTTTTGTAAAATAAAAGTAAAATAAGAGCAAAGTAAATAGTTGGAAGTAATCAATAGAGAAAGATATTGGTCAAGGAATTCATCTTCAATCTTTAACATGTGCTTGCATACATGATTAGAATTACAATTTAATCTCTTTTATTATCAAAAGCCTAGAAAATCAAGAGATCAAGATAATCTGAAAATTTCCTAAGTTCATCAACACACACATTAGAGCTGCGTATGTAAAATTCTACCTAAAGAATAACCTAACGCCTTGCGCTAATCAAGTTCAATTCCCAGGAGCATTAAGTTTTGGAAATAGGCTAATCAATGCAATTGTCATACATTGCGCATAACAATTCGGACAATGGTCATACTCTACATATGATTATAAGAATGTATCACTACAAACTATAATCATATCATGCTACTTGTATTTGGGGTTATCGCTCGATGAAAAACCCTAAAATAGCTATGGACAAGATGCAAGTTCAATTAATTGGCCACTTAACTAACCAAACATCTATATCCTATCACAATACATCATTCATGTGATTATAAAAATAGTAGAGATATGAACGATAATCAAGAGAGAAAACTAATGCATTAATCAAGCACAAGTTTTAGAAATAGGACTACATCCTTAACCAATAATAATAGTTTTAGCTACACATAGATGGAGTTCATCATAATCAATAATCAAATAAAGGATATGAATATTAAATACGAAAGCAAACCCTAGTTGTAGTTTCAGCGGCTCTCTCCTCTGATCCAAGAATAATACGTTGTATCTTTGTTGTAGAAACTCTCTTTTTATAGCCCTTTGCTTTCCAAAAAAAATAGGTCAAAGTCTTCAAAATCTTCAAGTCCACGTCCATCTACCAGTCCACCAATCCCATGTGTGAAAAATATATCTCTGGAATTTTTGGGTCCAAAACGGGTCGCCGGAGTGCTGAAATCATCACCGGAATCCGGTCGCCGGAAAATTGACTCATGCCACTTTTACCATCGGAGACTATCACCAGCAAGTGCATACTCCCAGCAGCTCAGTCCTACTTCTCTGCAGTTCAATCATTCACAAAATACCCCCTAAACCAATTCCTTGTTCTTGCGAAAACGCACCCAAAAGCGCGACTCGTAGCTCATATGTATGGCCATCGATTCTTGCATCCGAATCATACCCCTTTCATGATTCATTGAATCTTTACAATCCCCACTTCCGGTTCAGAAATCCGACAACCGAAACTAGTTCCACCGGCGCACCAATTCTACTCCGTTTTCGCACTGTTTTTGCATTCTCAGGCCTGCAACTGTGACCAACCACTTCATGCACCTCTTCGATCCAGTGAAAATCATCGATTCCACTTACACACAGTCAGCTGACTGCAATCTCCCATTAAGTCAGCCCAAACTTGCACCATTTCCTTTAAGCACATCCACTACCCATTCTGCAGCATCCTACAATTGCAAACTGTCCATCTGGCCTGCTCTGCCAGCTCCTCCATTCAATACCATAGTCTTCCTTTATCTCAACCTAAATATCACAGCTTCCATTTCCATATCCCAGTGCAGCTGCATAAATCATTACCTTGCTTCTAAATCAAGTCCTGTCTATTGTAATTCCATCTCAGGTACCCGGTTGCATATCCAACTTTTCCACTAACAATACTAGATGCACCCACATCTCTCCGAACCTGCTCTCCAATTTCAGCTTTTCAGTTAACATAGCAGTAGCACCACAGTTCACTTCTCCATTACAGATATGATTCTCAGTACCCATTCCATTTTTTCTCGACAACAACATGATCTCAATCTACTATGGTATGCAGTTTCGCCAACACAACTCAAATACAATCTCAATCTTCTCAGTCACCACATCTCAACAACAAAACTTAAAGAAACATCCTAGACCTTCTTGTTGGATGCAATTTATCATGCCAACCAAATTTCTCAAAATCCAGCTTCAGTTCAAACACAATTGCAGTTACGACTCCATCTGTTCCCTGCAAATTCAGCTAAGCCCCCATATCACCACAATTGCTTACCAGTTCAGTCCTGCAAAATCAAGGTACATCTCAAAGAACCAAGCCATTTCCTCCACTTGAGCTCTAACTGCAACACCACACTCAGCACCACCACCAGAAATCAACCATCACCAGCTTCCCTGAGCTTCAGACACCTCCAGATCAGCACAACTCCAACGCATACCTACTTGAACATCACCAGATTGCATCCATCTCCTAAGCATACATCTAATGTAGCAACAACTACTTCACCATCTTGGTTCTCAATGCAACTTTAAAGCCATCTTTTCCAATTCCATTTCCCAACTGCAACAACACATCCAATTCCTGCCTATAAACATCACCAGTATCACTCAAAACCCTGAGCTACTTATTATCACCACCAACTGCCTTCTGCTCCAACAATTTCTAACTCAACAGATATCAGGCATTCTGTCGAGCAACTGATGTGTACAACCTGATAATGGGAAGATGGGTATGATGTTGATGTCTAATCCCTTCCACATCTCCTTCCCTGCAAACCAATCAATTCCGACAACAACCCAAGACTACAACAATCAAACACACAATACCCAAATCAATTGCCTATCATTCATCACAAAGAACTAATGGCATCAAATCTTCCTCTTGGATGTTCTGGCGGTTGGAGATTCAGTCTGATTGAAATTAGAATGTACAACCAACCCATCTTACTAAATCCAACTGTGACTCTAAGAACTTCCCTATCTCAGTCATTAATCACCAAAGTGAACGGCTCTGGATCAACTTCTTGGCTGTATCAACGAAAACAACTTGAATCTTTATGCTGTTGTATCGACAGTATTCTTCTCATTCCTAACTTCAATTGCAGGAACCAACAAACCATGAAAATCCTTCTCGTTTCTTCATTGAATCTGTGAACTTTCTATGCCGCCATCCTCTCTTCTCTCTGAATTTCAAAATCTAATCTGGGCAATAATTGAGACTCTGAAGTCTAGGTTTGTGTAAGAATGAGAGTGGCTACACCCACTCAAGTGAAATAGCTAAGGGGTTACCCAACAATGACTCTAGGCACCCAATTATGGATATGGTCCATCTAGTTCATATATGACTTGTCAGTTTCGCAAAACTGCCAAGCTACTTCCTTTCTCAACATAACTGTCAGTCATGCAAAACTGACAGTTCATTTTTCCGCTCCTTTGATGCACAACCTTAGCCCGTTCCAAGTATAGTTCACATGTGAATTGACCACTTTGCCCTTTATGCTCCAAATGAATGCTTTCTTTCAAGTTCTTCCTCACACAGCATCCGCATCTTGCTTCTCAAATTTACTTCTTCTCTTCAATGAGAGTCATCACTAAAGTTGTCGTGATTTTCAGACAAAAATTTGCATCACTAAATCCGACATACTTTTCAGACAGAGATGAAGAAATAAAAGCAAATATTGAGAAATAGTTCGCCTCCAACGCTTTTGCCATGTTTCCTCCTCTTTTGATCCGAATGACTCCAAAGTACCTAAATACTCAAAAGCAAAACATAAGATACATAATTTACAAGAAAACTAGCAGAGAAAGCATAAACAATAGATAAATAATACGGTGTTTTAGACACCTATCATCAATCCTTACTCAAGCAAATAAAAATATTCAAGTCTAATTTAATACAAGAGAAATTAACTTGAACGGTACCAAAGACCAATATTTAAGTATCAATCAATTTCAATCAATAATCAAAGGTCGGATTTCCCAATTGATTGATTCAACGCACAACCTGTGATATTTCAATTATATAACAAAATATAATGCGGAAAAGAAATAACACAGACACCAGAAGTTTTGTTAACGAGGAAACCACAAATGCATAAAAACCCCGGGACCTAGTCCAAATTTCACACACACTGTATTAAGTTGCTACAGACACTAGCCTACTATAAACTAACTTCGGTCTGGAATGTAGTTGAACCCTAATCAATCTCACACTGATCCAAGGTACAGTTGCGCTCCTTACGTCTCTGATCCCAGCAGGATACTACGCACTTGATTCCCTTAGCTGGTCTCACTCACAAATAAGAGTTTCTACGACCCAAAGTCGAAGATTTTAATGAACAAATTTGTCTCACATATAAAATTCTACAAGAATAGATAAATCTGTCTCCCAAAGAAATACCTACGAGTTTTGTTCCGTGTTTTGATAAATCAAGGTGAACATGAACCAATCCATAAACCAGACTTATATTCCCGAAGAACAACCTAGAATTATCAATCACCTCATAATAATCTAAATCGTATGATGACGAAACTAGATATTGTGGAATCACAAACGATGAGACAAAGATGTTTGTGATTTCTTTTATCTTGCCTACGGGAGAAATTAATCTCAAGTCATTTATTTTAATTGTACTCAATACGATTGAATCAGACAAGATAAGATCATGCAACTACAGAAAAAAATAGTTGGTTCTGGCTTCATAATCCTAAAGAAGTCTTCAAGTCGTTACCTACAGGGTCTCGGTAGAAACCTAAGGTTAAAGGAGTATCAACTCTACCTTATATAACTAGTATCACACAAGAGGTATGGGGATTACCTTTCCCAGTTTCTAGAGTTCTCCTTTATATAGTCTCCAAATCAGGGTTTGAAATCTAAATTACCTTGGTAACAAAGCATTCAATATTCACCGTTAGATGAAAACCTGATTAGATTCAAGCTAATATCTTTCAACCATTAGAACGAACTTAGCTTGTTGCACACAAATGAACTATATGTCATTTAGGTTTGTATAACGGTACCTAAACGTGTACAAGTCGTTAGTTCAACAGTAGTTAACCAACCATATGAGCACATTCATATCAACCTTATTCATCTTCACTATAACTAGTTAAAATGACTCAAATGAACTAGTTCAAGAGTTGTTCAATTTCTTAGATCTCATAGAAGTATACAAGACACAATCGAAGCAAAATTGGTTTTGATTCACTCGAATCGATTCATGAACTTTATAGCCACAGTTTTCAAATATGCATTCCTTAGTTTATATAAATTTAAGTTCACGAATAAACCAATTTTAGAAAGTAACACACTTAAGTATGTGTACTTAAGTAACCAGATTTAAGTTTGGTTTGGTTTTCAAACTCAGCATAAATTCACGGACGTGAAATTTATGCCAGTATGCGTACGGGTACGCGTACTTAGGTAATCGTATGAGTTGGTTTTGATTTCCAAAGTCAGCAGAAATTCATGGACGTGAACTTCTGCCAGTATGCATGCAGGAACGCATACTTACCCAGTCTCCATCAACCATTTTGTATACACACAAGTATGCATACATTTGGTTCCCGGTTTGGACTTATACACTAATGTGCGAACAAACTATATATGCTTATATCCAAAGATAGTTACATATTCTAAACTCTTTAATGACATTCTTAGAGGATGTTAAATAGAGGTTATTCACACACTATTTTTCATCAATACAATTTTTAAGATATTGAAATAATCAACATGACTTTCTACACTTGTAAAGATGAACTTGGCCAAAGTGAAAGCTTACCAACACATATTTAGAGAGAGAGAGATAAACTCGACTTGAAATAACAAATGTGTATAATCGAAGTCTATATAGTAATACGACTTTTTCCTCAAGATAGGAGATAAAGTATATAGACTTTTTGAGTGATAGATAAGTTCAAGTCTCCACATACCTTTTAGTCGATGAAGTTCCACCAGTTCCTTGAGTAGTTCTTCGTCTTTATGTGATGAACGTCGTGGAGTCTAGAGCTCAACTACACTTTCTATCCTAGTCTGAGACTTAGCTATAAGTAGATTAGAAATCAAGACTTATAGTTTTGGAATTTAAACTTGACAACAAGCTTGAGATAGCAACGCTTGCGAGTTCGACCGAGAAGTTCTCCAAAAAGTTTGTTATGTTAATCTCAATTCAAGTTTTTCATCTAACGGTGACTGTTGATTGCTTGATTCCGAAGCCACCTTTGCTTAAATATAAAGCAACCTTGATCTTGGAAGTCAACCTCAAACAACTGGGATCTTTGAATCATGACACTATTCTTGTGTGTCCTAGTTGTAAACTAGAGTCATCATCTTCTTTAAACCTTTTTATGTTTATCGACTAAAAAGACTTTACCTAGGGATTCGTGAAGCCAGGTCCAACTATATTTATTTTGGTGGTTCACGTATCCTGATCTTGCTTTGATTGTTGATACTTTAGCTCCAACTAACAAGATAGACAGAAATCACAAAGTTTCTTCGTCTCAGACTTTGTGATTCAACAAGTTCATACTTGTGAGGTGAATTATAATCTAGGTTGCTCATCGGGAGTCATAAGACCATATTATAAGGCTTGATAGACTCTGTCTATTGCAATCGATTTCCTACCTCACCTTGATCTTTGATCAGAACAGAAATCACATATAGTCCTATCCGTGGGAGGAAGATTGGTTTAAAGTCTTCAATTAAGTTGAAGCAACTCTTAGGCTGTAAAGGATGTCAACTAAGGGAATCAATTGCGCAGAGTCCTGCTGGGATTCAAGAGGCGTAAGGAGTGCGAATATAACTGAATTTATGTGACTGTTTAATTCGATCTCAACTACATTCCAGTCCGAATATCTGATAGTAGGTTAGAGTCTGTAGCGGCTTAATACAGTTTGATGTTCAAATATGGACTAGTTCCCTGGATTTTTCTGCAATTGAGATTTCCTCGTTAATAAAATTTCTGGTGTTTGTGTTATTTCTTTTTCGTATTATATTATTTATATTTATAATTGAAATATCACAAGTTATACGTTAAAATCAATTCAATTAGATTAGTCCATCGCAATTGTTGGATACGACTTGATTGATATTGGATATTCATATTTGAAATCATCCAAGTTCTCTCACGGAATAATCAGGTTCACGGACTTGTCTCTATTTACATTCTGATTGTGAGAGGAAGTGACATAAGCTCTTCATATAATTCATGATTGAGATTCATTGAGTTGTAAATCTCGGAATTGTATTTGAGTTTCGTCCATACAGGTTTCTTAAGAAAATGTTGGTGTGTATTTTGGTACCCCCGGGTTTTCAGATGCCTCTCCGCTTAATGATTTTCAACCAATATCCCTTCGATATATCGTCTCACAAAGATCAAAATACAAAAAAGTTGTGCATAATGAAGCCTAGGATATTCAATTCTAAATCTCCACATCTCTAGAAAAATGCAGGAGAAAATAAATTTGGTCCAAGCCATTGACACTTGTTTTGTCGCTTCTCAGATGGATGATGATGCAATATCCATATTTTGTGCGAAATTCTCAGCCAAGGAGTGCTACAGCTGAATCAACACTTAAAGTGCAATACAATCACAGACTTAAACCATTCCCTACAAACACACTTGGTTTTAGACTCAAACCATTCCCCACAAACTTGTTTAGATGAAGCCGTACCGCCATAAAACTATTAAAAGATTAAAATCCTATTTTTTCGAAGCCCGCATACCTCATATTTTTGATGCATGCAAAACGATTTGTCTAGCTAGGGTATGTATACAAGGGGTATTCTAGGATATCTAAATTACTTAGTTCGGCTGATAATTAAACATGAAACTAATAGTCAAACTTCACTTTATGTATAGAAACACTAAGTTCAGTATCCTATTTTTTGCTTGAATTAGCCGAATCTAACTTCGACGATTACAAAGTGAAATTCGGCTGATAACATACTAACCGAACCTAAGTTTGGCGGTTATAGAGTTTAGTTCGGCTAGTAACTTGTCAGCTAAACCTAGATATGTTCTCAAAACACCTAGGTTCAACTAACAAGTTATCCGTCGGACTTCCCATTGTTCTATGAAGAATACCTGGAGGCTCATTTGATAAATTATCGGCCGAAACCTAGTGTGTTGTAAATAAAAATATTTATAGAAAATAAAAACAAAATATTGAAAGGGAAAATTTTGCCATTAAAAGAATATATGGATAAGAATATCACTACCTAATGATCCTATTTTTTCTTCATTTGATATGCGTGGAAAAAAAAAAAAAAGCTGGACGCCTCAAAATGATCGTGCAATTGGAGGATACCAAAATTAATTGGGGGATATGTGTCGTCATGGGTTTTCAATAAAATCGGCATGATCGATGGACTGCCGGCATTGAAAAACCATGCCGGCACATATCCCCCAATTAGTTTTAGTATCCCTCGATTAATCTTTCCTCAAATTAGGTTTCATTTTCTCATTACCTATTTTAAGTTGGGCCATAAAACATGTGAGAACTTTGAGCTGAAGCCCGGTAATAGAATGCTCAAGCCCATTTCATCGTGAATATCTCGTGGCTCATGCCTCATGGTACCAGAGTTGTTACTCCTGCACCTGCAGCCTCTATCAAGACGCGTATCTAGAAAAGTTGGGTCTTCTTGAATGGAAACACCTGGTTTTCTAGAATACGATTGTTGTATATCATTGTATTGGGTTCCCGAGGAGCCGCTAATAGATTGCAGGAAATTTTACCACGACTTGAATCTCTATAGGATAGGCCAAGGGATCATTAGCTTTTTGTTTTATTTTTACTGATGACGACTTTGCCTTGCCGTTTTTGCCAATTAAATCTTTGAAATTATATGTGCGACACAAAATTTACCAGTAATAAATAGAAATAGAATGAGGTACAGATTAGCAAGGGTTGGTTCCACTTCCAACTAATAAATAGAAATAGAATGAGGTAATAAATTTTACCACGACTTGAATCTCTATAGGAAAGGCCAATGGATCATTACCGGAATCATCCTAACTCTTCAAAGAGTTTTAGGCCTCCTGTTTTTTCTTGCGTGTGAAGGATAAACCCAAAAAATGAAGCACAGTCTTACCTGACTGTTGAGGGTGATTCCTGTGACAAAAAGGAATCCAGACCCCTCTAATCCTTCCCAATTCGTCATCACTCATGGACAAAGAAATAAGATTAACATATATTAAACATGCGCTAGATTGAATCCAGAAAATTACATGTTCGTGAAAATAAGGGTAGCATTAAATTATAAAACTACTAGTTCAACAGGCTGTATACTTGTACGAAATTTAACTTCCAAGTAAATTCATGGCTGATGCAAACACCAATAGTTTGAAAGTACTTTCAAGTTCAAAATTCCTTAAGAGGTAACCAACTGCAGCAACACTACCAGCAACTGTCCTTTTTTGACATGAGATCTGTAATCTTGTCAATCTTCCTTCAACCCTTCCATAAACACATGTTGTCGACAAACCAATGAAACAACAGGATCCTAGAAGAACATATCCAGAACTCTAGAAGGAATCAAGATGGCCCAAAAATCCAAGGAACAAATTGACATAATCTTAGTTGACGGTGTTTTAGGAGAATTCAATTACGCAACTGGATGAAGCTCTTGGAAGCGTTAGTAACTTTGTAGTAATTTGCAATTTGGTTTCTAGACTTCGTTCTAAAATGGTGATTGTAAAAGAGGTTTTGATGGTTAACCTTTGCAAATATCTCGCATTTTTCAGAAATAGTTCTACAACATACATCTCCCATGGGTATCCACAAAATCCATTGAATTCAAGCACCTTGAAATGTTCCAGTCCGGATACAATATTCGGACATTCCGGCACAGTATTTAGTTTCCAACTATCATCCTCGTTAGACCGAGCAGCAATTTCCTGAATAATCTCCATGGAGATTTATTAGCAAAAAACAATGTTTTTTTCTGACTCTCCTTTCAGATTTGATTATTAAAAAAAAAAAAAGGTTACTTACATTATCCAAGGCAAGTGATTCCAGCTTAGGCGAGATTTGGAGCAACCTGAATAGTGTTCTGTCAATTAAAGAAGGATAACTCCAAATCACTACCAAGTCGCTTAAATTATGAAACGTAGGCAGCTTCAGTAAGAGATGATCATCCGCAGGAGCTAGTGCCTAATCATATGGCAGAACAAGGAAAATATCAGTTGTAACTTGTAAGCAATTCTGTTATCCATGATAGCAAAAAAAGCATACCTTAAACAGTCTATCATGAAAACTCAGATGCTTCACATTGAAAAGCGCTCCAAGAAGGTTAACTGAATCAGAAGCTTGTTCTGGACTACGACTACTAGTTTCAGAATTCACAGCTTCGGGATCAATTTGTGCATTAACTAGCAGTGGGAAGCTACGCAGAACATGTTTCCTTACAAGAAAACGGGTATAACAGAAGTACTCTAATCTCGGTGCATTAATATTAATCTCGCCACAGGGAGGCTGAGTGATGCTTAAACGCTTTAATGTAGGAGAAGCAATACATAAATCGGCAATACCATCCCATGTGCATGACTCTAAACTTAACTCTTCAAGGACTGGACAATTTGACAAAAGTCGCTCGATGAAGTACTTATCCTTAATTCTTACATCTTCAAGAGTAAGGAGCTTGAGTTTAGGAAAATGCACATATTTAGGAAGATTGAGAACAACACGAACTGCCATACTTAACTTGATCAGTGACTCACAAGTAAAAAGACTTGAGGGAATTAGAAAGGGTGAATATACATCCGAGTTTGGCAACAACAACAGATCTATCTCTTCTACTTTACGTCTTATAACAGCAGATATCCATGAATTAATGTGATAATCATCTTTAATGTAAGTATGGAGAGAAAAGTACTTTATAGTTGACAAATCACGAAGAATGAACATTCTATTCATGAAATTCACGAAAAGCTTGTTCTGTAAATCGATGTCTTTTGCTGGATCAGAACGTGTCCAATGTGTAATATTAAGAATAGGAACTGAATTCCATATGAACCTCCAACGTTTAGCTAAAACACTGGTAGCAACGATATTCTTGAAAGGAAGGAAAGATAGGATATGACAAAGGAGGGGATCAGATAGTTCGCTAATCATCGTATCCATTCCCTTGAGTAGCTTCTTTTTCCTAACCATGACTTTGATGATCTTCATGAAAAGCAACACAGTTAGCAGATAGATTTCAATCGTAAGCTGTCTAATTAAAAATTGCATGCAAATCTAGACCCAAAATCTGCTGCGAAGCTACTAAAAAGTAACTAACGGGATTTTATGAAACTAGCTACCATAGAAAAGTAAAGTAGGGTATTTTTTCTATAAAAAACTCATCTCAACTTTACAATAGAAAACTGAAATTCCATTACCACTAACCATCATCTTGCTAATCACTTATAACTGAGATTTTATCATAAGTTGTAATAGACAACAACTTATTAAGTTAGGGTTTAATTTTTCCAAAACAGTTGCACAATAAAAATACGACATTTGATTGAGTAAATAAAAACATACCTTCTGTTAATAATGTAGAAAGTAGAACTGTATTGGAAGAAAGATATACGAACAAGAAGAATACAAGAAGAACAGGAAGAAAAGATTGTAGAGAACAAGAGTTGAAGGAAGAAAGATATACCTTCTGTTAATAATGCTTGATCGATAGATAATGTGTTTGATAAAAGATCTATATGCCTGTTTACAGTTTACACAAGCCTTAAATAATACCTAAAATAACTTGAATTCTAAATAAAACGGAAATAATTATGACGTCTAAATATGGAAATAATTATGACTTCAATATAGTAGCAGCAATCACAATGTACGAGAACTGGATTACAGAGTTTGATTATACACCTACTGCGTTTTATTCCGGGTAAAATTCCGTGAAGAAATCTTGATGGCCAATAGAGAAGCTGCTCTATCATCGAGATGTGCCCTAATACTGTACAAGATACTAACCCGGGCTACGCACCGGATGGAAGCAGTGTCGGAGTCGGTCTCTTGTCTACGTATTAGTTAGCTTTTCAGTCTTGCGTTTTGATGTTTGTTTTAATGGCTAAGAGTCTCTTTTAGAATTGATGCATGTTCTAACAGTTTTTATTTGCAAGTGATTTAAAATTCAAGTCAGCTATATGCATCATCTTTTACAGGATGTGTTTCAATTTCATGCAATTCGATTTGTATTGCTGACGAGTCTTTCTAGTTTAGCTCCATAAGACTTGCAAAACAATACCAAATGTGCTCTTGGTGAGTTGGAAATATGTTTTTTAGTTTTTTAGTCAAGTATGTGTTCGTTTATGAGTAATCTAGGTATTATCATATTTCCTGCATTTTTTTGCTAGTAAGTACCCGTTATGATGAATGTATCGAGGTTGCTAAAGGGTTTTTTTTTTTTTTTTAAACCTTCATCTATGATTGTGCTTATGCCGAGCATGTTTGGTTTGGTCGATCTCATTCCAGCATTTAATCCCATATATTAACATTAATAGCTTGGATAGTTGGATGACCTCTTTAGGTTTTTATTTTATGTGAAAATAAAAAAAAATTTAATAAAATCCGCACATATTTTTTTCCCACTTATTTAATGTATTCGTCCAGTCACACCAAATCAAAAAGATATCATCACAGGCGGAGCAAAGCCCTGTGCACATCAAATCGAAAATGCATCACTGCACACACACCAAGTTTAAAGAAAAAAAAATGCCCTATGTGTAGCACGGGCATAAATCTAGTTAGAATAGCAGCTACACTCCATACAGAAGCTGGTCAATGGCCAACTTCTCACCGGAGAAGAATTAGAAGATGATACATACAACAAATCTCGATAACAAAAATAATTTCAATACCAAGAAGTAATAAGGGAAAATGGGTAGTAGTGGTGTTAGGTAAACTACTAATGACACTAACAGAAAAATTAAGCCTCATTACCACCAGCAATACACTTGGCTGGAATCCAACTTGCAGATCTCCAGGGGCGGTCCTGTATAACTGAGAATTCGTTGATGTTTCGGGTTGCTAACTCAGTAGTTGACTTGTCTTTGGCGATTCCTTGTTCACTGTGGCCTTGATATAAAGTTGGGGTGAGCTCTGTATGTCTATTACTAGCAGCAAAGAACGCAGGTTCTGACGGCAATTCGTGGCTAACATAGTTGCAGTTAAGCATTAGGAAAACTGCCTGCATTGTGGGTCTATCAGCAACATTATCTTGAACACATAATAACCCGATGAGAATGCATCTCATGGCTTCACTGTTAGAGTATGTGTCTTTCAAAGTTGGATCTAATGCTTCTAAAGCAGATCCATTCTTCCATTGTCTCCATGCCTGTATCAGTTTTTTCTCCATTAAAATTAATATCCATATTATAATCAAATGCTTAGACGTTCGATCGGACAAAACAGATATTAACGATACTTACATAGCTTAGAAGGTTCTGAGCAGTCTCCGATTCACGATGATAGCTGTTCTTCTGTCCGCAAAGAATTTCTAAAACTAAGACGCCAAAACTAAATACATCCGATTTCACGGAAAATTGCCCATGCATTCTATATTCTGGAGCCATGTAGGCACTGTAAAACCAAACACCCACGGGATAAGATTCTATGATCAGTTTATTGTTCAAATTCTTGTTTTGTGTCAAGTGATGTTCGTAATTTTCTTGTTTCAGTTTTGAACTACTGCATTGTTTAGGAAGTATATACTTACTCCGTTCCAACAATTCTATGTGTACTATCTCGAGTTTGGTCGAGCTCAAAAAGCCTAGCCGCACCGAAATCCGCAATCTTAGGATTCATGTCCTTGTCTAACAATATGTTGCCAGGTTTGAGATCTCGATGGATAATTTTAAGGCGAGACTCCTCGTGAAGATAGAGAAGGCCTCTTGCTATCCCTCCTATTATGTTGTACCGTCTTTCCCAATCGAGATATGCACATTTAATCGGATCTATATATACATATTCATCAAACAAAAATAACCAAACTTTAGGCTACAATTATCAACAAGAAGATTATATGTGCACAAAAATACAACAGAAGTCGAGGAGGCAAACCGAATAGTATTTTATCAAGACTAGCATTTGGGACGAATTCGTAAACGAGTAGTTTTTCTTCACCAGCTAGACAAAAGCCAAGAAGCCTCACAAGATTTATGTGTTGAAGTTTAGCTACTAAGGTAACTTCATTCTTGAACTCTTGGTCGCCTTGATTAGAATTTTTCGACAGCCTCTTTACAGCTACCTCTTGCATGTTTGATAGTGTACCCTAAGGACATCGAAACAAGCCCAACAAAAAATGTTCTTCATTAGCAATCTGACTTTCTTTAAAAAAAAACAAACACCTAGTAGATATTTTTATGCATTGGTACCTTATAAACAGCGCCAAATCCACCTTCTCCGAGTTTATTAGCTTGAGAGAAATTGTTTGTTGCAGCACTTATTGTGACGAAGTCGAAATGCACGAACTCTTCGACTAGAATCTCGTTATTGGTATCTTCATGAACTGAACAACAATAAGTTTTAACCAGATAAG
Source organism: Papaver bracteatum (assembly GCA_023529315.1). Lineage (NCBI taxonomy): Eukaryota > Viridiplantae > Streptophyta > Magnoliopsida > Ranunculales > Papaveraceae > Papaver > Papaver bracteatum. The sequence goes on along the minus strand of JAJJWX010002376.1, from coordinate 1,056,937 downwards.
TTTTGGGGAAGATTATAAAACTATGAGTAGGATAAATCTATATGTCTGAGCCATAGCTACTTTCCTTTCTTTCTGCGGAAACAGAATAACCAAAATGTGATGGTAAAAAATACTAAGCCAGCTGAAGGAACGACTATTCCAATAACAAGCTTGGATGAGTTTTTCCCCTTTTCTGCACAATTATGAACATTTTTCACAGACTGAAAAGCATGAAATGAATTTGATAACTTCTATAAAAAACAAAGCTGGTGGAAACATTATCAAGAGATGCTATAAAAATGAATTAGATAATAAACCCAAATCCCCAGAACAATATGGCGTTGGCGGTCTAAAACATTATCATGAGTGCTACTTACTGTTTGGTGTAGTTGTTGTCGTTGACGATGCTGGCGGTTGGTTGGCCGGAGAAGGTAACAACGAAGGTGGTGACGGAATACCTTCTGTTTGACGCAAACGAGCTAATTCAAATTTCAAATAGCTTACAAAAAAAATAATCATGCATGCACAAGAAAAGTAACTAGATACTGTCAAAAATTGTTGGAAGCGTTAGCATTCATAATTAAGAGCTCTCTGTCCCAACCAATAACAAAACGTAATCGGGTTCTGAACCTCTAAAAGTTGGCAGAGCGGTTGTCCTTGGCGACGTATCATTTACGTCTAGCCAGTACTAGCAATAACCTAGGATATGTTACTCACCAAGGCATGTGTTTACGTTGAGTAGGGAAGCAGAAATTGTCCCAGAAAGATTGTTATATCCTGTATATGCGCAGTTCGTCCCATTACATGTGGAATTATCCAAATAAGATAGCTGTCCGAGAGAGTAATTGGATGCGACTCCCCTTCCTCCTGGGCACTTGACTAAAGGACATTGTTTCCAATTCTGAACTTTGATATCTGGAGGAGATGGCTCACAGTGTAATCTGAAAAAATCAACATGATTAATTAACGTTGCTTAGAGATCTCCGTTCAGGCACAAAGAAATACAGATTTCTGGAAGATCAAGTATACATATCATTCCAAGGAAATCTGGAATTCCCAGAGGTCACATAGGAAATTCAAATTAAAAGGGTTCGATTGAATGATAAGGCTATATTACGTCCAATTTTTGTTGTTGGAGTTGCAAGTGCACTTGACACAGTTGTTGGCTGTGAAAATGTAAGACCCATTAGAGGCCAGCAATGGATAATCCGGTGATGCATCGCCTACCGTAGACGTACAAGCTGCATTAAGAAGTGATCATAACCACCAAGTGATCACTTATCAGGAAAAATAATTATGCGAAACTGCTGTTATATGTACACAGTAAAAGTAGTAACTAACCTCTTAGTGGAACATCGAGAACTGATTCAGCCTCAAGCTCTTCACCATCAGCAATTTCATTAAGTTTGGATAAACTCTCTACTGTGACCCCAAACTTCTTGGCAACCATATCTAAACTTCTACTAGGAGGCACCACGTACGCATAATGGACAACTTGGTTTCCGTCCACAGTATCACAACTACAAGGGATCGGTATCCACAAAAGTTGATCAACTTCAATCAACTCAGGATTACTAATATTATTAACTACTGCAATTTCATCTGTTGTTATTAACAACCCAAATATATCTGTGGCTATATGATACAAAAAATCTCCTGGTAGTACTTTATAAACCGGACTCTTGTCGGAGACCCCAGTTCCATTGTTACATGTGCATGTGAATGGGATAATGATAGTTTCCTTGGCATCAACTACTTTGTCTGGTGGTGTATCAAGTGGTAAAGAGTTAGCTCCGAGTAATGATTCGAAGTCCATCAATAATCCAAAACGAGCTGCGATGTCTGAAAGAGTCGTAGCGTTTGGTGATACATAACCAGCTAGAGATTTACACGTTGAAGTTTTAGTAGTTTTACAGGTAAAACCTGCTCGAGATGAACAAGTAAAAACGAAGAGAAGTAAGATAAAGAAGATGAATTTATTAAACAAAGTCATCTTCTTGTATCTGCTTTTCTTTCTGAATAATGGCTACATCTATGTGTGTACTGTCTCTACCCCTCTTTAATGGAAAAAGTTGGCGGCTGTAGACTTGCAGTAGTAGTTGAGAATGCTGGTTGATCGACAGAGAGAGGAGAGAAATTATTTTCATTTATTTAGTACTAAAATAGCCAATGAGAGTAAGAAATTGAAGTAATATCAGTCTTATTGTCTATATAGCTTATGTAGACAAGGGGAGACTTTTACATAATATGAACGGGATAACAAACAAGTACGACTAAATACCTACTTACCTACCTACCCAAATATGAAAGGAAGGAAAACAGTAGAGTTTACCTGACAACTAGTAGATATCATATTAACACTACCACCAAACACACAAGTGTGGGTGCTCATTGACATTCCATCCACTAATGTTTTTTTTTTAATTATATGAAAAAGAGTTGTCTGCCCGAAAGCGGAAACTCATTAGTTACATCTGTTGGGCCGGTCACAACATATGGTCCAACAAATGGTGCATGCCCCTTAGCCAGTGGGGGGGAGCTACTTAGTAGCAGCCTTGTTATGTTTATAACAAGTGTAATAGGCATCGGGAGATGCATGAGCAAAAAAAAAACTCCACCATTAGAGTTGATCTTTGGTGATGATTTTGGTGTTATCTTGAAGAGAAGGAGAAAGGGTTCTTGTGTAAGGATCTTTTTGGTTGTTGTGGGGAAGATTGAGCTATCCAATTTCCACATCTCTTCAAAGGGGAAAAATTCTAGGGTTTGTTCAAACCCTAGTAGTAAGTTTCTAAATCTCTTACTATTGTCAAATTGATAGTGTTTATTATCTATTTGGTGAATGAATTGTTGATCCATCCTTAGGGGTGAATGAGGCAAATTGATATCCAAGTGCTATAGGCACCTTGAGGTTGTTGTTATCCCCAAATTTGGGAGAATTGTGTGTAACCCATTATTGTTATAGTGGAAGATTTGCCCGTGGTTTTTTACCCTTCACCTTGGAGGGGTTTTCCCACGTAATTGCAGTGTTGTGTGATTGCTTCTATATCGTCATAGTTTGTGTATTTCCGCATTGTGCTTCACAAAAGGAACAAAAATGGAGAGGGATGTCAAACCAAACGTCCAATAATAAAATGAAATCCTTAATTTGGTTTTTCTCGGACAGCAGTTTCATAGCCAATGAGAGTAAGAAATTGAAGTAATATCAGTCTTATTGTCTATATAGCTTATGTAGACAAGGGGAGACTTTTACATAATATGAACGGGATAACAAACAAGTACGACTAAATACCTACTTACCTACCTACCCAAATATGAAAGGAAGGAAAACTTATTATCAGCTACTTGTCAAAATTAATAAGTAGAGTTTACCTGACAACTAGTAGATATCATATTAACACTACCACCAAACACACAAGTGTGGGTGCTCATTGACATTCCATCCACTAATGTTTTTTTTTTAATTATATGAAAAAGAGTTGTCTGCCCGAAAGCGGAAACTCATTAGTTACATCTAAGATCTGCAGAGCTGCCTTCGTCGTCGTGCATAAACCTTTGCGAACCACCTCTATTGGTAGTATTGTCATCACCATGGTCACTTACAGAATGAAATAATTAAGTAAAAGGTTTAAATTTGGACTTTTCCAATTAAAGTTATCTAAGTCACTGAAATTGGGATTTAAATTAGCTAATTTGACTGCCGTAAAGTTTTGATCCTTAGCGATTTTGATCGGCTTTCCCAGAACAAAAAATACTGCTTTAAAATTTCCATATTTCATATGATGGTATCCCAGGTTGAATCTTCCATGAACTTCTAACTTGTATTCATCCTCTTATTCCTTCAGAGTTCCATAGTTTTCTTTTTGGAAATCAATGTTTGCTCTTTGCAACTCTTTGGCCCATCTCACAGCTAGTTCAGCTCCTCTCCTGACTCTGTTATCCCCAGGAATGCATTCTTTGATTCTTCTTGCTCCCATACGGAGTTCTGCATGAGACATGGAAATGCAATCATAGTTAGTATAAGAAGAGGAATCAAAATGTCCTTCCATTGTGGTAAAACTCATGGAACTTATGCTGAACGATGATACCAAATTTGAACTTATGCTCATTAGTCATTCTGACTATAGTATATATCATGTTCATCTCCCTGGTAACAAAGATTGTTCATAATATGATTTTGATTGTGCATTACTGTATTAAAAGAGCATATATGTTGTTTAATCTTATTAGTAGTAATCAAAGAAGAAGGTTTAGTTTTCTGAAATACTAGATCACATCTAGCTTTCCAAATGAACCAACAGCTAGTAGCAAAGATTGCTATCCAGTCCTTGAGATGATAAGTAGGGAGAAACCAGGAGTTGAGCCAATCATTGAAGTTAACTTCTTCCCCAAATGGATTTCATTTTAAATATCTTTTTTCCATCTAAAACCTCCGACCATAGGATTATATTCTATTAATTAAAGAAAAAAATATAAGATATATAAAAATGTAGGGAGGCAGCAGGCAATTTCTGAATTAGCTACTAAATTCAATATATCTTTATTGATAGTCTTATATTCAATTGAGGGAAGATCCATTCACATTTTTATTCTCGAACTACCGCACAGTTTGAAAGTCATTTTTTCTATAAAACCTAAATGGTAAGGGGTTGGAAAGAGGAATAACACCACCATCTAATACTTTGAAGATCAGTTGTTGAAAAATAACAAATTTTGAACCGTTTAACCTAAGATTGGTAGGTAGCAAGGTTTGCATTTCAGAATGCATTCATTTTTGGTGAATATATATAAAGCTTTATAAGAGGAACATACCACCTAAATATTGGTTTCAAATCCTTTATCGTTTAAGTTTTATATAAAAAAAAAAAAACATCTGAATTCGAGTTAGTGAGAATAAAAGTAATAAAGTATGAATAAATTTTCCATCAAAAAAAGATTAACTAGATAATTGATTTATATAGGAAATTATTCTAAATTACATGAAAAAATTACCGTTGGGATTTTAAGAGAAAATTAGTCATTTTCCCAGGAACACTCAAAACCAGGTTAATATGGACGAGTAAGATTTTGGTCTGGATCAAATAGACGAAAACATTTAAATATGAAAACTGTCTAGTTTACCCCTTCAACTGTTGGGGTGCAATAATAAAACAAGGAAAAATCAAATAAGTAAAAGTTATTGATACTTAGCTCCTTTATAATGGAAGTGATATCGATTTGACGGAACGGACGAGCTCCTCAGATCTCCGCAACAACAACAAGGAAAAACTTTGAAAACAGACTGAGTCACATGTTCAACACACTGTTCTTAAGACATTAGCGTCCAGCTACACTCAAGAGTGATGCTATGACCCTCATATGACAGATATCTCTAGGATAAAACACCTTACTACACCCTACTACACCTACTACTAGTATATGTAATAGATGCTCAACTTAAGCTTGGAAACTCTGAAAAAACCCTTGTGGTGGGTTTGTTTGCAGAATTCACTATTTCCAGGATTTATAATCCCATCGGATTACAAATTCTAGGATTCATGTAAATCCCTTATGTATTTGGTAACTCACTTAAAATTCCTAAGATTCGTAGAATTATCTTGTTTTAAAGTCCATATACTGTTTGATATTACTCTCAGAATCTTAAAATGGTATATACTATATGAGATAAAAAATTAAAAAATGTGGGTCCATAAAACCCTTGATAAGTTTCCCAGCAAATCTTAGGGGGAAGGGGTCGGACTCCATATGGTGGATTTGCAGGAAAACTGATTCCCACGGGAAACGTGATTCCAGGGATTTGAACAACCAAACATACCGAAGGAAACGTAATTCCACCAAATCCCATGGACCCATAAATCCCACCTTTAAAATTCTACATCCAAATCCACCATTAAGGAAAATCGCGAATGCTAAAGAAAACAATATAAAATATTTTCCCTTGAGGGTCTCTTTAAAATATAGAGAAACCCCTTTCCCATAGATTTTACAAAAGTAAAGAATTTGTTTATATAATGGAATAATACAACTTAAGAAGAGGAACTCCCCGATGTGGGACTAATAAGATTTTCATTCACAAAGAACACAAAATTAATTTTATTTAGGTATAAACCTTAAAAATAATAATTAATAAATATTGTTTCCAAACAATTCCCCACATGAATGAAAACCTCAATAAAACATGAAACACAAATAGATCTTGGTAAATCAACATCCCAATCTCATGACCCAAACGGACTGAACATACAGACGGATCGTGCATGTTGAAGTCATACTAGCAATTCTAACATCCTCTCCCTCACACAATATTGTGTTTACCCCAGGGTCATACTATAGATTGCAGAAATAATATAGTATAGAGATCTTTCATCTTTAGTTTCTAACAGGTGAGACTAAAGGTTTCTTTCACCAAAGTGAAAATGCATGAACTAGTGAAACCTTAGTGACCCTTAGGTCATAAGTTCCAGTAATACCAAAATCATCAAAACAAAATAAAACTCATTTTCTCAAAATGAATTAAATTTCGATAAAAAACAAAATCACATAAAAACATAGGAAATACCGTTTTAGGCAGAGGTGTCCATGAGGTCTTGAACCTTTGCTTAGTGAGATATTACCGGAACTACTTTCTAGAGACAGTGAACGCGATGTCTTGAACTGCTAGTGTTTGATGTAATTCGCGATAACAACCACACATGATATCTCCAAGGTTGCTTCCAAGCTTGTACCGTTGTGTCCGTTTTGGCCCTGGACATATCCTGTTTCTCAGAATGCTCTAGAGAATTAGCTCATATTATCATAGGAACTGACCTACTTCCTCATTCAGATAGGTGAGTTCCATCAAGAGTGTTTACTACTACACCTCACTTCAATCTTAAATTGAAACTATAGAACTCATTAAGACTTATTTAAAAGTCATCCTCCACATGCAGTCACACTATCACGTCTACACCATATGGAGAGGACATAGAATGAAATTCTCTGGTAGTGTTTACCTTTACCCACCACAAATTAGTTGTCTCATTCGAAACCTTGACCTTGGGATCTCCAATCATCAAGGTTGAGTATCCTTCATGGAAAGTTTAATTGATGAGCTTAAGCCCCACCCCCCTCGATGCAATTCTAACTATCTCTTTGGACAAACCTTTCATCAAAGGTTGCGCTATATTCTCCTTGGACTTTATCCAACCAATGGAAATAGATCCTATTGAGATTAGTTGTTTTTAGCTTTAGCTATTACAACTTGGATAATACAGTGTATAGATATAGCTGGCACATTCCTATTCCAGAGAGAAATGTCTTCTAAAAAGCATCTTAGGCATTTGGCCCCCTCTCGTGCTTTATCTTACGCAATACTCTCAGATTCCATTTATGTATTGAGAAATATGTCTATTTAGATATCTTCCAAAAATAAACCCTCCTGCTAGAGTGAAAACATATCCACTTGTAGACTTAGACTCCTCTGAGTCGCTATCCAGTTTGCATCATAAAATCCCTCAAGGACAGCATGATACCTTTCATAAATTAATAAAAGGTCATAGAGTACTTTAGGTACCATAATACTCTACTCAGTGCATCTGAATGCTCTTGCTCTGGACTACAAGTATATCTACTTAACTTACTCACAATATAGGCAATGTCCGGACTCTTACAATTAATTAAATTCACCAGACATCCTATAACTCTTGAGTATTCTAGTTAAGATACTCCATTACCCTTATTTTTCTTGAGTCTACAAGAAGAATCGTATGGAGTACAAACATGATTACAATCAGACTGGTTGTATCTCTTAAGCACAAATTCAACATAATGAGAACGACTAAGACTATAAATGTTAGATTATCTTCTAATCCTCATCCCTAAGATTACATCAAAAGGTCCTAAGTATTTTAAGTCAACGTTCTCATTCAGAGCATATTTTTAGTGGAATTAATCACATCTATGTTTGTATCAAGGATAAGCATATCATCAACATGCAAGCTTACAATCACACATGCATCCTGAACAAGTTACTCATAAATATACTTGTCAGATTCATTAACTTAAATCCACTACACATTATCACATGATCAAATTTTCCATGTCACTATTTACGTGCTTATTTGAAAACCATAAAAAAATTTTTTTCCAACTTACAACTCTGTCTTCACAACCTTTCACTACAAAGTCCTCAGGTTGATCCATGTAAGTTTCTTTATCTAATTCACGGTTTTGGAAAAGTTGTCTTAACATCCATCTGATGTATCTCTAAGTTGTTTATGGAAGCAATAGCAATTAGCATCCTAACAGAAGTAATTCGTGTCACTGGTGAATAAGAATCATGGAAATCTACACCTTCTTTTAGTTTATAGCCTTTAGCTACCAACCTAGCCTTATATTTTTTTATAGTTCCATCTACCTTACGTTTCCTCTTAAAGACTCATTTACATCCAATGTCGGTGATTTGATGCTCAGTGGGTCATAACATACCACATATCGTAGGAATGATCTGCCAATCGATATAACCTCTTGAATTAATTGACTTATCTTATTATTAATCAACGAAGTCTCATTGGGCCGACCGAGCGAAGCGAGGGATGACCTTTATGTGGTCATTTTTTTGTAAAATCTAAGTCATCAATTGACACAAAAAGATTGGATTTGGTGTCCATGGTTAGTCTTTTTCACTTGACACAACTATCCCTCCCTTTTAGTCTAATTACTAGATAACTCTTTATGTATCCTACTTTTTAGGGGTATAATTGGAAAGCAAACTAATATAAACCAAAAATCCGTGTGTTGGAATTTTACAAATTTTATCTCGTTCGAAAGGTTATAAAAAAAACTTAAACAATGAGTACAAACAACAGTACCAAATATAGATTTTTTACGAAAAATTCGGAGGTATTTATCATTTTAGGCACAATTTCAGAAAATTAGATGTATATCTATTATGCAAACCATCGAAATAATACAAAATACTTTATGTAGCCATATTTTGGTTTATGCATCAACTAATTTTCCGTTGCAACTAATAAAATATTGTACTCTCTGTTAGAGCACTGCTCGGTTGAGCCCACTAGCATTGGTATGTCAAGTTAGTTTCCAAAATGCATTCTTGATTTAGTATACTATATATAATTTCAGACTAGTTTAGGTCTAAGAAATGCTATTCTTAAAGGATGAAGATTGAGATTACAAGAAGACATCAACAAGGACTTCATCAACAAAGGTATGAGTTAATTGATTTCATTTGGATTCTTGTTCAATTCTACCTTTCTAATCTATCCAAACAAATGCTCACTCTATGGAACAATTCCTATGACGGTAAATGTACATTTATGTATATATACTTGAGGTTATTTGAGCCACGACTTTTGTGACAATAACCTTTATCCTTGAAAATGTTCTCATGTTATAGTGAATGAGCTTACGAATTCAACCAGCCAAGAATCACTCAATTCCGAGTTATAACGATAAAGTTATGAGTGATTAATTAAAGATTTGTTAGTAGGAAACACTCCTTGGGCTGCTTGTAACGGTTCACGGACTTGGGCCCAATTACGTGACTAAAAGGCATTTTCGGTCAAATTGATGATGTTTCCTTATCTAGGAAAGATGGCTATTAATCCAAACATATTTGATTACCATATTAAAGTGTTTGTGATAACTTTAAATTCCTGCCTAAGTTAAAATGTGATTTATTCACATAAATAAATATTTGCTAATTAATTATTCATTTAATTATTTATGCATAATATTTGTAACTCAGGAAAGACTCCCATAATTAGGAGAGTCTTGAAAAAGGAAAATAGCCTAAACCCTAGCTTAGTTTTCAAGCTAACTTTTCACTATAAATAAAGGGTTCGTGAGTTTACACAATTTTCATCCCCTTTGGAAAATTGGCGTAAGATTTGCAGGTTGTTTCCATGTCTTCTGTTCTTCGTGAACAAGAGTGAGATAAAAGTCATTGTATTGGGGATCACAAAACCAAGTTGGATTAAATATTCGTGATTGATTATACAACTTGTAATCTAGGTTTTTCACCTCTTGTCTATTCTAAGGGTTTCTCTTCTGATACAAAACCATTCAAGAGTTGTTGATCATAAACCCTAAGTTTTGATAGATTTTAGTTTCCGATCGTATACCAACACTTGTTAGTTGAAATCGGAGACTAGAAAGAAAAACTTCTATTGAGGCATCTCGTAAAAATTCTTGAGAAGTTTTAAACAAGATATCTGTAGATTTATTCTAGTTGTTCTTGTGGTAGAATAATTAGGTTTCTCTTCCTTTATTGAAGATATAATAATCCCTAATCTACACATTTGTTTTGATATTACTTTTATCTAGTAATTGTTTTTATCAAAATAAACACAAGATTTCCAAAACCTTGATTCACATCTAAAGGGAAATCAAACTGGTGTTTTGTGCAAACAAAATATCGAATCGTATCAATCGTGTTGTTGTATCTTCTAAAGAGAGCCTTGGGTTCTGCTAGAAGATTAAGGAGAAGAATTCCTAAAGAGATTCAGTGTTCTGCTAGGAGTTCTATTTGTGATGAAGCAGTTATTACATCTAGTCCGAATAGGTAGTAGGAAATTGGTGTAACAGCTTATAATCAGTGTTTGTTTATTCTGGACTAGGTCCGGGGGTTTTTCTGCATTTGCGGTTTCCTCGTTAACAAAATTTATGGTGTTTGTGTTATTTCTTTTCCGCATTATATTTTATTTATATAACTGAAATAATACAGGTTGTACGTTAATCAATCATAGTTGTTAAATCCGACCTTGTTTGTTGGATAAGACTTGATTGATCTTGAACAATTGATTTTGTTATTCTCACATTGTTAGACCAATCTGGACTAACCCTATTTCAAGTGGACACTATGTTGAAATATTCCTTTAGTGATTGTTGCTTAAAGAGGTTTATACATAGTATATATTGAATAGGTTGTGGTTAAAACAAAAGACTTTGTTTCAAAAGCTTCACACTAAAATCAAGTTTACAGACTTGTTTCTGTTTAACTTTGATTGTGTTGAAATAGAGATATTAAACTCCTTGATATACTTTACACTAGATTGAGTCTGATTGTCTAGTTGATTCTCTAGAAAATGTATTGGAGTAAGTCCTCTCAGATTGCCAAACGAATTGTTGGGTGTGGTTGTTAGACCCCCGCTTTTTCCTCTCTGTTTAAAAAAAAGTGATACTTTCACTTTAGGCACAATTCTCGAAAATTGGATGCATAGCCATTATGCACACCACCACAAAGGATGCATAACACATCATGCAACTATATTTTGGTTTATAGATCGACAAATTTTCCGTTTCTAGAAATACTTTCGCTCCATTTCAGAAAGTGTATCACTTTTTCTGAAACGGAGCAAAAATATCACTTCTTTTGAAACAGAGGGAAAATATCACTTTTTCTGAAACGGAGCGAAAGTATCACTTTTTCTGAAACGGAATGAAAATATCACTTTTTCTAAAACAAGACGAAAGTATCACTTTTTCTGAAACGGGATGAAAGTAGTCGTAGCCAAATCCCATCTTCAGATTATTCTTCGGTTAGCCCTCCCACCGTAGCAACGGTTGTACTAGTATAGTGTTTGAAGTTAGAAGCAACCATAGTGATAAACGTAAAAAGAAATAAGCCATGATTGTTATCAACCAACCCAGTTACATGGAGGTGTAAATAAAAGACGAATGCGCGATGTTGATACTAAGACACTATTGAGCATTTTGAAGATCATTTCCAGCAAGATTCCGTAGGTATATTCAGAATTTGGCATGCAATATCTCTACGTACAGTAGAGTCAAGTGAAGTAAAAACATACTATATGGGTTGCCAAGGAAGCTTTGATAACAAATTTGGGTGCATACATTTAAAGTAAACGAGATCCCACACATAGAACTTGCATTAAATTAGAAAGGGGAGGACAATATTCCCTGCTTTCATTATTTTACTAACAAAGCATTGAAATTTATCTGGCACCTGTATTCATCCATAAACCCATGAAAATAAGCTAGTTCCGAGGAAGGAGATTTTGGGCCTTCTCCTTGGCATACTTAATGTAAGCCGTGTGCGATTTATTACTCTCTATATCGTCACTAAGCTTCACCAAGGTATAAAGTTGGGTAGTACGCAAGCACATTGAACCATCCACTCTGTAAAAGAAACCGACACATTTGCAGTCGTCGCTACATTTCTTCATACACTGATTGACATCCATTGGTCCTTCACCTTCAACTTTACCACCATTCAAGAAATGATTGACAGCTTCAAGCTTGTAATATCCAACATTGGCTGCATTACAAGACGGTATGTTTGGCTGTTTACATTGCTTTGTCCATCCCGCGAGTCCAGTGGGTGTAGGACAAGCAACACACTGGTTTTCGCTGCAAACACCGAACGATCCACACTTCTCAGGCATTAAACACTCGCTGTTGGTTCCTTCTCTAGAGAAAGTGGCATAAGTTTGCTCCCACACATTCTGCTCATAAGTAGGCTGTTCATAGTAAGTATAGATATACACATTACCATCCGAACCTAATCGAAAGATTGATAATGTACTATTGTATTTTGGATGAGCATAAGTGAATCCGAAATGATGACCACCGGTATAAAGGCTTAATTGGTTGGCGTATGCGGCTCCCAAGGATTCTCGGGCGGTGTTGAAGGTAACATTTTCTATATCAAAATTTTGAAGGCTTGGCTCAATTAAGTTAAAATAATTCATGGGTTTGGATGAATCTGGTTTTGGGTTAGGAGGATTGAAGAACAAACCAAGTTGCTTGCCTTGTAAAACCAGACTATAAGCCCCATTCACCAGCTTGTTACTAGTTGAAGTGATTCCAGGATTAAGTGTTTGTCCTACCAAGAGAGTATTAGTAGGATGATCAAAACTTTGCCAAACAAATCCGCCATTTTTATCGACGAGCACCAAGTTACCATTCGGAAGTAGTTTAATATCAACTACACCCTTGCTTCCTGTGTTGGTTTGCCATGCATATCGGCCATTGCTGTCGATTAAGGCGAGATTTCCACCGCGGTTGAAGACAAGTTTAGCATTCTCACCAACAGGTTTATCAAGGTTAGCTGCCCAAACCCACCGCATAAGAGAATTTACATCGGCGGTTCCCATACCGATACCTAGAATGTAAGAATCGGAATGGATAGGCTTGAAGAAACAAAGACGAAATGGGTGGTTTTCGATGGGTAAAGGGCGAAAGCTTGCATTGAATTCAACAAGACCAGAATGTGGTGCTCCATTGTTGGCATATGAGAATGTCTTAGTGAGAGGAACTGACACACCACTAACTATTGTTGATGAAGAACATAAAATGAAGAATGAGAAGAAGTAAAGAAGAGATTGAAAAGAAGAAGATTTCATCATATTTGTTTGTAAAACCACAACAACTAAAACGATATATGCTAGTTAGGGCTTCAAGATGTTCATTTTATAGATGGTCATTTCATCTTGTAAGGAAACTCGTTACAAGTTTTGCTTACATAACCCATGTGAATTCTTGATTTTAGTTCCAGCAAAACCCGGAGGACAAATTTATTAATCAATAAACAAGAAAACAAACGCGTAACCATAACCCATGTGCATACATAAGTAAGAAAACAAATTTACAAAGCAAGTTGTTGAAAAGGTTTCTGGTCATTCCAATTATTAAATTAATGTTATCTATATATAGTATGCAGCATTACGTTGATTATTTGGTTCTTATCTCCTTGGGTTTCTGGTCTTTCCAATTTCTAACGTCATCTATATCTATTTAATTCAAGCTTGGTAAAGGAGCGTCATGAATTGGTAGAAGGGCGTCAAGTGTGATAGCAATGTCCCTTTTATTGGTTAGGGGTGTCCTATAGGGGTGTAGAATGACTAGATTACCCCTTTCACCTTAAATTAACCAAAATCAAATCAATTTTTTTTAATTAACCAAAATCAAATCAATTAACCAAAATCAAATCAGTTTTTTTTTTCATCTTCTCTTCTCCTCCATCAACCATAACCTCCATTAAAACCGAAAATGTCATCGTCTTCGATTAATCGGCGATTTGAAAAATGTTTGGAAAAACCTAGTTAGGGTTTAGTTTATTGTGTTGGATTTAAGTTAATTTTGTATCAAAAATTATGGTTTTGAATGAAAATTGAAATTTCTGGGTTTATGCTAGTTACGGTTGGTAATAACTCAAATACGAACCGTAACTGTAGATTGGGTTGATGTTACGGTTGGTTTAAACTCAAATATCAACCGTAAGTTCTTAGTTTTGGGAATATGTTCAGTTACGGTTTTTATTTGCATCATATTTATCAACCGTAATTGAGTTACGGTTTGAAACTCAATTAAATTTACCAACCGTAAATCATCCTGAATGTTAACAACTTATCAAATAGTTATGTACGGTTCAAAAGTTAAGATGACTTACCAACCGTAGGTTAGTTACGATTGGTTTCTATTCATTAGTTACCAACCGTAACTAAGTTACGGTTGGTAACTAAATTAAATTACCAACCGTAACTAGGTTTACGATTGGATCTTCCCCAAATTTAACCAGTTACGGTTGGTATTCGATAACTTACGAACCGTAACTAAGAGTTACGGTTGGTCACGAGCAAAATTGCAACCGTAAGTTCTTCTGAAAATTCAAAATTTTGATTTTGTTATGTAATTTAGATAATTTTGAGCGAGAAAAAGCTAATTGGAACTAATTTAGAAGTATATCGGGTCACTGGAATCACTCATTTTGGTGGAGTGAATCAAAATCTAGGGTTTCACAAATATCACATAAGTTTTCTTCTCCTCATTTTTTTTTTTTTTTTATAACTCTAAAAATCTGATTTTAGAGTTGTAATACACTAATCTTGATTATCAACACTAATCTTAATTATCATTACTAATCTTAATTATTAATAATAAGGGCTAATTAGTCATTTACAGATTTTTATTGATAAGGGGCACTTGAATTTACTTCTAATGACCTTTTTTGTCTTATTAATTTGAGGCCCCTCTGCCAATTCATGACGCCCCTTTACCAAGATTGATTTAATTTGGCATATATAGGAAGTGGTTTTTGCCTTTTTGGTGTATATGGTGTACTAGGACTCGGAGTACCCTCAGCTGAGGTCAAGTTTGAAGAAAGGCGGTTGCTAGTCGAGAAACTGTGCAGCAGCATGGGGTTAGCTCATCTTCCCAAGCGTATCTCTCAGATCTAAACATGAAAACCGTGTCCACTTGCAATATTTGTCCAAAAACCATTGTTTAAATAAATGGATTATTTTGGCGTGCAGCTTCTTCACGTAAACACATGATGAGACTCAGTGGGTATGTTTCTCAGCCGTGTGGATTTTGCTTGCTCTCTAGATCTGTGCTACCGCATTACGAGACTGACATATCTATATTCATTTACAAATGTATTAAGAGCGAATTTCACCGTAGCACAGTGGTAAAAATACGGATATTTATACCAGTGATATTCTGCATTTTACTGATTTAAAGAAAAATACATTAAAAGGAAAAGGGAGCATTATTTGATGATCTCCGAATATTTTTTTCTTTGTATAAATATATGCAATTTTTGTTTGAGGAAAAAGGTTAAGTTAGAAATACATGCAATTGAAGAGTAAGTTATTTTGAAACTGGATTCTCTTTACTTTTTCCACTAAAAAAATCTTGTTTAACTAAAGTATTAATTGGGACATAACGTGAGATCGGGCGTGCAGTTTCAGGACTTTGTCTCGAGGATAATCATTTTAATATGGCATAAATTCCATATAAAGAGATTAAATTAACACAACTCGCAGAAGAGGCGGATTCCGCACACACGGAAAATGAACACCCAATCTCCTAACGCGTTTAGGTGGAAAAGGTGTAAGTCAAAACTATCCATAATGAATCTCTTTACAAGGTTGTCGCACAGTTTTGAGGTGCTTTAGGCGATCCTACAATACGAGACTTTATTATAGCCTAATTTTTTTAGTTTAGTGTGAACGATAACTTGGATACGACTAGGAGTACCTTAAGCTGAGGTCAAGTTTGAGGAGGGTACTTCATCGGTTCCAGTTGGTGATTGTGTAAGAGGCGTATTTCTGAATCGGGTGGTTTAGCTAAGATAGCTACCTGATAGTTTCATGGGACGGTCTGACGTGCGAGACCGAGATGTTTTTCTGGGGCATGTCATCATTAGCTCACTATTCTCAAAACGATTTAATATTTTATTTATTCTATTAGGCAGTGCCGGTCCTGAGGCAAAGCATCCGAAGCGCTGCTTTGGGAAGCAAAATTTTATTTCTCCACTCTCAATACAAAAAGTCAACGATATAGAGACAGGGTTGCTCGTAATACTTATCTAGCAATTGACGAATCAAGAAGGGAGGAATGTTACCATTTTGAACGTACCTTTTTTCTTTTTTTTCTGATAACTAATTTTGGACGTACACGCCAAGTGAACAGTGAAACACATTCCTTGTTGACAATGCTTCATTTTCCTTATATACTCCACATACGTATAGTAAAGCAAAATATAACATGTGCATGGTATCATTTTAATCACCGACGATTAATAATTACGCTAAATAGTACTCCATCCGTTCTTAAATAATAGGCTGATTTCATGTACATATTTAAGAACGGAGGGAGTAGTATAGTCCAGTGTGGTATAGGGAATTACATGAAAATAATAATAATTTTTTTTTTTACCCACATGGTCAAACTATATTGACGTAGTCAAATGGTTAGAGGGGCAACTTTTTTGTGTCTGCTTTGGGCATCTTCGATGTCAGGACCGGCCCTGCTATTAGGATTTACGTTTTGAGGAGTTTGGTTTAGCGGGTCAAGGAAGGAAGTCGATTGCTAGTCGAGAACATGCAGCAGCTTGGGGTTAGCTCTTCTTCCCCAGCATATCCCTCAGATCTATATATGAAAACCGTGTCCACTCGCCATATTTGTACCATTGTTTAAATGATGAAACAATCATTTAAAATATAAATGAAGGATCAGACTTTGACGTATACTTTCTCCACCTAATAAACGCTGATGAGATTCGGTGGGTATGTTTTCGAGTCGCGTAAGTTTTGCTTCCTCTGTAAATTTGCGTTTCATCATTACGGGACTGGCATATATTTACGTGTTCTGCACAAGATCTGTGAGAGAATGTGGCAATATCAAGATTGAATAAAAAAAAAAGAGTTTCATTGAATGAGTTTTCATTTAGATAAC
This sequence comes from Papaver bracteatum, assembly GCA_023529315.1. Taxonomy (NCBI): domain Eukaryota; kingdom Viridiplantae; phylum Streptophyta; class Magnoliopsida; order Ranunculales; family Papaveraceae; genus Papaver; species Papaver bracteatum. The sequence goes on along the minus strand of JAJJWX010002376.1, from coordinate 1,039,759 downwards.
ATGAATACAATTTTTTTTTTTTTTATTGATTACAATGAGAAGTGAATATATAGAGATCACAAAGGGAAGAAGACAAATATGGTTGGTGGCTATGGAGGCTTCAACAAAGGAGGCTTCAACTATGAAGGCTTCAACAATGGAGGCTATGGAGGCTTCAACAATGGAGGATATGGAGGCTTCAACTTAACACTCCCCCTCAAGCTGGTGCATACATGTCGCTCATCCCTAGCTTGCCAACAAACTTCAGAAACACCTTACTTGGAACTGCTTTAGTTAAAATATCAGCTACTTGATCTTCCGATCTAATTCTAGGTAACTCCACGATCTCATTGTCCAACTTCTCTTTAATGAAGAACCTATCTATATCCACATGTTTTGTGCGATCATGATGAACTGGATTGTGTGCAATATCACACGCCGCTTTGTTATCACAGTACACGCGAATTGGTTTCCTAGGAGGATACCCCAATTCAGTTAGCAGACGTTTTAACCACATCACTTCGCAGATACCCAGCGCCATACCTCGCCATTCAGCCTCTGCACTTGATCGTGAAACAACTCCTTGTTTTTTGCTTCTCCATGTAACAAGATTACCTCCAACGAAGGTAAAATATCCCGAAGTAGACCTCATATCATCGTGTGACCCACCATAGTCAGAATCAGTATATGCGTCCATAATTTTGAAGTCTTGACCTATTTTAAACAATATTCCTTTCCCCGGAGCAGACTTCAGGTATCTTAGGATTCGCATTACCGCATTCATATGTGTTTCTCCAGGATTATGCATGAATTGACTAACAATACTCAAAGCATATTCAAGATCAGGTCTTGTATGTGCCAAGTACATTAGTCTACCCACGAGCCGTTGGTATCTTCCTTTATCAACAGGTACTTGGTTGACATCCGAACATAATTTCAAACCTGGCTCTACTGGTGTATCTACAGGTTGACACGCTGTCATACCTGTTTCCTCCAACAAATCAAGGGCATATTTTCTTTGTGACAAGAAGATTCCTTCTGTTGATCGAGATACTTCAATTCCAAGGAAGTATTTTAAATAAGCAAGATCTTTCATCTGAAATTCACTTGATAGAAAATTTTGGAGAGCCTTTCTTTCTTCTGGATCATCTCCCGTAACTATCATGTCATCTACATATATGATTAGAGCTGTAATCTTACCTAGATTTTTATTTAAGAATAAAGTATGATCTGAATTTGCCTGACGATAACCAAATGCTCTCATAGACTTGGTGAATCTTCCAAACCACGCTCTCGGAGATTGTTTCAGATCATACAATGCCTTCTTTAACCTGCAAACTTTTCCGTTATGCAAATATGACTTCATCATTCCTGGTGGAAGCTGCATATACACTTCTTCGAAAAAATCTCCATGTAAAAAGGCGTTCTTGACATCAAACTGTTGCAATGGCCAACCCAAATTTGCAGCAAGAGACAATAAGACTCGCACTGTATTCATTTTAGCTACAAGTGCAAATGTCTCATTATAATCTACACCATAAGTCTGGCTATACCCTTTAGCAACCAATCTTTCCTTAAAGCGTTCAATTTCACCATTTGCCTTGTATTTAACTGTAAAAACCCAACGACATCCAACAGCTTTCTTTCCTTATGGACATTCAACCATGTCCCAAGTATTATTTTCTTGTAAGTATTTCATTTCCTCGATCATATCTTCCCTCTATTTTGGATCAGATAATGCTTCATGCACGTTGTTAGGAATAACTATAGTAGATAATTGATTCACAAATGACTTATTTGATTCGGTCAGACGGTGATTAGAGACATAGTTACTCATGGGATATTTAGTTTTTGATGAAATATCAGGTTCATACATGGTTTTAGGGATACCTCTATTGCGACGTTCTGAAAATTGTTTCTTTGCAGGTTCAAGAACATCTTCAGCGAATGGTTGGATTGGGGTTGATGATCCATCTGCATTATCTTCTTCAACTTCATTTATAGCTTCAATTTCACTATCCGCGATAATTTCTTCCTCACTAACTTCCTGTTCTTTTGGAATTTCTATCACAACATCTTCAATTATGTCTTCTTCATAGTCAAGAGTCTGAATTTCTTTTTCATACTCCCCCTGAAGTTCAGACTTCGAGTAATACATCACGTGTTCGTGAAACTTAACATCCAATGTGATGTAAATTCATTTAGTTGGAGGATGGTAGCACCTATATCCTTTCTGACTTGCGGCATATCCTACGAAGACACATCTTAAAGCTCGGGGAGATAACTTGCTCCATTGGTTCTTGTGTAAGTGCACAAAAACTACACAACCAAATATGCGTGGAGGCAAGTTTGGAACTGTTGGTGAAACTGTTGCCTCACTGAGAGATTGAAATGGTGTCTGAAAAATGATAGTGCTGGAAGGTGTACAGTTGATCACATATGCTGCAGAGGTAAGAGCTTCACCCCAATAAGTTAACGGCATATGAGCTGATATTAATGAAGCACGCACAACTTCAAGCAAGTGATGGTTTTTCCTTTCAGCTACCCCATTCTGTTGAGGAGTATTTGGACAAGTTGTCTGATGAACAATACCAAATTCTCTTAAATAATGTTGAAAATCAGTACTTAAATATTCGCCTCCGTTGTCACTTCAAAGAACTTGAATCTTTTTATTGTATTGTGTGTTGACTAATTTTTGAAACCTCTGAAATAAATTATTGATTTCATCAAGCAAACCCATGTCATCCTAGTGCAATCATCAATAAAGGTGACGAACCATCGTGCGCTTCCAAGAGTGTTAACTTTAGACGACCCCCAAACATCAGAATGAATAATCATGAATGGAATAGGACTTTTATTTAAACTTGATGGAAACGAAGTACGATGGCTTTTAGCTAGTTCACATTCTTCACATTGAAAACTAGAAACATCAACCTTTGAAAAAAGACTAGGAAATAGCCTTTTTAAGTAACCAAAAGAAGCATGCCCTAACCGTCTATGCCATAACCAAATTTGTGATTTCTCCTTCTCCCCCTGAGTAACATTCACAACTAAAGCATTAGATAATCTTTCTAAAAAATTTGTCGCCAAATCTAGATAGTATAGCTTTCCTCTTCTAACCCCAAATCCAATCGTCCGCCGTGTTCGGATGTCCTTAAACACACAAGAATTAGGCCGAAAGATAACAACACAATGTAAGACTTTAGTAATTTGGGAAACTGATAATAGATTATAATTTAGAGAAGGAACGACTAAAACCGAATCTAGACTCAATGTATCTTTAAGATTTAATGATTGTTCTCCAATTACTGGAGCCAAAGATCCATCTGCTGTGCAAACGAAGTTGTGTATGGATGTTTTAAGAGGAGAAACCTGTCTGGAATCAAAAGTCATATGGTATGTGCAACCCGAATCAATTATGCATGAGCTATTAGGAACAACTTGCGAAAAATTAAAAACCTTACCATTGTTTGTTTCCAGAGAAGAGGTTAGATTGCTAACCACATGTGCTGCTGCAGCGGATTTGTTTTTCTTGGGATCGAATTTATCCCACCAATCTGGATACCCGACAATCTCAAAGCAGTTGTCTTTGGTATGACCACGTTTATTACAATGAGTGCAGGTGGCAGACTTATCTTTAATGTTGTATTGATGATGGGTTGCCATTGCAGAATTTTCAACACTAGATACAAGGATCCTTCTCCTTGCTCTGATACCATATCAAGATTGAATCAAAAACAAAGAGTTTCATTGAATGTGTTTTCATTTAGATAGCATGAATACAAATTTTTTTTTTATTGATTACAATGAGAAGTGAATATATACAGATTACAAAGGGAAGAAGACAAATATGGTTGGTGGCTATGGAGGCTTCAACAAAGGAGGATTCAACTATGGAGGCTTCAACAATGGAGGATATGGAGGCTTCAACAATGGAGGCTATGGAGGCTTCAACTTAACAGATTATGACCACCAACTCTATATTTTGTTTCTTATGATAAAGTAAATCTAATTTTCTCCTTTATCTATTTCTTCTCAAAAACCATATTCTTTTTCTCAATTCAAGAGTGGCTCCTGACCTATTACAAATTACGTAAAAGATCATAAATTGCTTGGTGACTCAAAATTTGCATGGTAGTGACTCAAAACTTATCAAAACATTGCAAAGTCCAGTCGTAGAAAATCAACTTTCTTTTTATCTTTTTGGGCGTAAAGCTATAAATGAAGGTCTACCAACATTTACTATATATGCTTCAAAAAAAAAAAAAACATTTACCATCTTACATCGAATCAATCTCACCAATTTCAACCTATGCCCCCGGTACAACGCTAAGCCGAAATCACCTTAGCATATGCTTATTCACTACCTGTAGCAGTAGCTACCTAGAACAACCTTTTCACTCCCTCTCAACAAACCAAATCACCAATCACAACTCCCAAATAACAATAAATCTTTAAATAATCATTTCACAAATTTTGCAAGTATCTGTCCATATAACTTCTATCTCAGCATATTGTTTTCTATTATGGAATCTTTGATTAACCATAATTGAACTCATTTTCAAACAAAAAAGGCGACATCCTAGCATAATCATTTAAAAAAATCAAGAATTTGAACGAGCAAAACATATGTCGCCACCAGTTATCTCTAAAAAAGCACCCTTCAGGAGTGTACCAACCAATATCATAGCAACAACGACTATATCAACAGGTTGGTCCTGGTCAAAACCTGATTGGATAAAACCAACACTGATAGCGCTGCTAGGGGTCACCAAGGAATGGCAGGAACATGTTTCATTTGAAGAAATTTGAAAGATCAAATTGTGATGGCTTTTGCGCAACCTTTAGGAAAAACTACTGTGCCAAATGACGAGACATCGACACGGTGGTGGATCCAGGTTCTCAAACTAGGGGGGGCTAAAATAAAATTATAGTGAAACATCAAGGCGACCGAAGGCCGCGACAACTTTTTTTTTTTTGACGTGATGGACAACCTAGTGAAAATTGTGAACTAAATATTCTATCCCCTTAGACTTTTCCTGCTCTCCTCTCCATTTCTCTCTTCTTCCTACTCTTCACACGAAACCACCGTGGCATGCATGGAATTTTGATTTTGGAAAGTGGATATTTAGGCTTTGGTGGACTAAATTACTTGGACTAGGTGGGCTAACTTAGTGGACAAGGTGGACTAAGTTGGTAGATTTTATTTTTTAAAGGGTGAAATGCTAACATGTTAATATTTTATAAGAAAAAAGGGGGTCTATAGCCAGGGTTAGCCCCCCTTTAGTTCCGCCACTGCATCGACAACACTGATGGCAACCAGGACGCAAACGTAGAAATAATGACCATAGGTTATATTTGAGACAGACTTAAAAATGCACGAGCTTTATAAAATCCTCTATTGAAGTTCCTTTTTATGCTTTAGTAATGATTGCGAAATAAATATTTTAAAAAATGCGATAAATTCCTTTGTGATATACTCCCTCCTTACCTATTATATATAGGCGGAATTTCATTTTTCCTTGTACCACTATATAGGCGGAGTCCAAATTTCAAAGCGATCTTTTACTTCTACTACCCTTATTTATTTGCTTGGAAATCTCACAATTGAGTTTATGTCTCTAACATAGGGAATATAATAAAGAATAAAACAGGAAAAGTCATGAATATTTATGAAATCAAAAAAGAATTCTTAATCTAAGAGAATTTTTCCCTCCGCCTATATATGTGGTACGGAGGGAGTACAATACAATTATAGAAAATGGAATCAAGCAACAGATGGTCAAGAAAACTATGCAGTAGATGGAAACCAAGCGGAATACTATTTAACGACAATTCGGGACCAGGCAATCCTACCATTTTTTTTGATGGTTTGGAATATTGGCCATGGACTACATCCTTAACTTCTTATAAGGAGTTTTACAGTTTAGGAACCCCTACCTGTTGTTTAAGGGTGAAAACGGTTCTGCCGATTTCGGTAATTTCGCGTGAGTGGGTGAGAAACGAATTTAAACCCTAAACAATGTACTGCAAGGGAGTACTTTAGATTCGAGACATCAATCTGTACAAATCCGGCCTAAACCAAGAAATGGTCGTTCCAGACTTGCTTCGGTCACAAAGTGAAGGAGAAGGGTTGGTTTTGGGGAGGGAAGCGAAAGAAGTGTTGAGACCAGAATAGTTGATTCTGAAAGAGTAGTTATTTTACGACTTGTATCAAAAAGTGGGAAGCTAGCAGATGGGGAGCTAGCAAATGTTTTCTGAGTGTTGTATGTTCCTGACCTGAACTTGTTATTCGGTGGAAATAGGTAATCCTTATTTATACAAGTCGACGTGAAACGTACTTTGGTCTCATTAAGAAATGGAAAACGGGTGAGTAAATAGGAAGAGGTGGTCACCGGTAACGCCTGGAATTGATGTTCTATTAGAGAAGGCGTTTCACCATTACTCCCTGTATTTACTAACCGCTTCATCCTTATGACACTCTCTTATAACGGGCGTAGTGTATGCCGCATCCCCTAGTTTATGACATGCGTTGATGTCTCGAATGTGTTTGTGGAAAACATGTAGCACGTTTGCTGTTGTCTGGCAAGTTGAGCTTGGGAGACTTGCGTGGTGACCTTCTACGGTCGAGATTTTGCATCTTAAGAGGACAGGTAACCGTTGATTATTGCATGATCAGTATGGATTTAATATGGCCTAGTTTAGGCGCGGTCAAAAGTTAGGGTTTTGTCTTTGTTTAAGCTAGACCAAACTAGGGCCAAAGGTTTCCATGCATTAGTTGGTAACCTTGGACTGCTAAGATCTGCACCTTAGATGAAAATTGGCCGTTGATTGTTGCCTCCCTTCGTTTTGGCAGCTGTAAAGGGAAGGCCGGCATGGTATGGGTTAGGCGCGGCATGCCATTGGCACATGTGGCATGGTCGGAATGACTTGGAACGGTTTAGGCGTGGCCAAAACTAGGGTTTTGGCTTTGGGCCAAAGGTTACCGTTGGCGACCTTGGACGGCTAAGATTTGCATCTTAGATGGAAAGATGGTCGTTGATTGTTGCAGGCATTCGTTTGGTAGACAGAGACATGAAAGAATGGACGACATGGCTTTGACATGGAGTGGAGCCACTGGCAGTGTGCAGCTTGGAAGGGATGCGCTTGCGACTTTGTCTAAATTAGGGTTTAGTACGCTGAAACCCTAATTAGCGCCTTTTACTAGAATCGATGTAGAATTCTCATATGGACTCGGATTTTGATGGCCCGCCCCTCCATTTTCTACGGAAAGGAATTTCCTATCTCCCATCGCGGGAATATGTAGGTTTTGAGCTCGTTCGAGAGGTGAAAACTTCCCAAAAGTAAAACTCACGAAGAATTTAAGAGGGACGGTGGCATGTTTGGTGCGTTTTTGGGAAGCTAGCATGTTTTGGGAAGCTAACGTGTTTTGGGACAAAGGTTACCATGTATTATTTGGCAACCTTGTACTGATAGGATTTGCACCTAGGATGTACGGGTGGCCGTTGATCGTTGAACGCCTTCATTTTGGTAGTCGCATAGGGAAGGCCAGCACGGTATGGCGTGGCAAGGTGGTTGGCATGCCTTGGCGCGGTTTGGCGTGGCCAAAACTAGGGTTTTGGGCCAAAGGTTACCATGTGTCGTTCGGTAACCTTTGATGACTAAGATTTGCATTTTAGATGGAGAGATGGTCGTTGATTGTTGCAGGACTTTGTCTTGGTAGCCGCATGGGGAAGGCCAACACGGTATGGAGCGGCAAGGTGGATGGCACGGCATGCCATTGGAACATGTGGGGACAAGGGTTCGGTATGGACGGTTTGGCATGGTGGGGACAAGACAAGGTGTTGTTGGCTTGGCTAGAATTATTAGAATGCCTTGGCGCGGTAGGTTTGGCTGGCATGGTTTGCCATTGGCACAGTGGTGCGTCTAGCATGATTGCCATGCCTTGGCGCGGTAGGTGTGGCTGGCATGGTTTGTCATTGGCACAGTGGTGCGGCTAGTATGGTTGGCATGCCTTGTCGTGGTAGAAATGGCTGGAATGGTTTGTCATTGGCACAGTGGTGCAGTTAACATGGTTGGCATTCCTTGGCGCGGTAGATGTGGCTGGCATGGTTTGCCATTGGCATAGTGGTGCGGATAACATGGTTGGCATGCCTTGGCGTAGTGGATGTGGATAGCATGGTTTGCCATTGGGACATGGTGCGGCTAGCATGATTGGCATGCCTTGGCGTGGTAGGCGTGGCTGGCATGGTTTTGCCATTGACACAGTGGTGCGGCTAGCATGATTGGCATGCCTTGGCGCGGTAGATGTGGCTGGCATAGTTTTCCATTGGCACAGTGGTGCGGCTATCATGATTGGCATGCTTTGGCGAGGTATATGTGGCTGACATGGTTTTCCATTGGCACAGTGGTGCGGCCAGCATGGTTGGCATGCCTTGGCGCGGTAGATGTGGCTGACATGGTTTTCCATTGGCACAGTGGTGCGGCTAGCATGGTTGGCATGCCTTGGCGCGGTAGATGTGGCTGGAATGGTTTTCCATTGGAACAGTGGTGCGGCTATCATGGTTTGCATGCCTTGGCGCGATAGATGTGGCTGGCATGGTTTTCCATTGGCACAGTGGTGTGGCTGTCATGGTTGGGATGCCTTGGCGCGGAGATGTGGTTGGCACGGCATTCCATTGACACATGTGGTGTGGGAATTAGGGTTTGGACTATCGAAACCCTAATTAGTATTAAAAAAAGGTACCCTGGTAATTTTCTCGCAGACATATTAAAGGGTTCAATAAATGCGTTTAGTGGAGACATTATTACTCAAGTTCTATGATGTCACTATCTGACTAGGATTTTAGGATTTTAACCCTAAGCTAAAAACCACCATCAACACCTGTATGACCGGTCAGGCTAGTGAAAGGCCAAGATGGAGCATAACAACATAGTCGTCCTAGTCAGTAAACGACCAAGATGGCGTTGCACTGCAAAGATTATTAAGCGCTAAGATAACGCGACCCTATAGGGCCAGTGAAGCGCAAAGGAGGCGTCGCACTGTAAGAACATTGGACAAATAATGAAGATTATTGGCCGACACAATAAAGTTTATCGTCCACATAATGCAAGACAAAGACAAAGTGATAAATGAAATATCCGATGTTGGCATTGATGTATATCCATGGAATTGAGTTGGCCCAAACGCAAGGATGATGCAAGAGTGTAGAACCGGTCAAGAGTTGGCCTATGCATTAGTCCAAGGCTAATCAAAGATTGGATAGTCCAAGCAAACTTGTAATGAAAGAGTAAGCATTGCTATTGTCGAGCAAATTGGCTAAGTGAACAATATGACGCATGAATAACCAGAATTAGCTAAAATAATGACCGATAAGATGGTATCACAATATTAGCTGTACATTGGTTTAGTTAGCCAAAATTACTACAATTCCATGTTGGCTGAGTATTGACTCAAGGCGAAGTTTAGTAATGCGCAAAGGTTGCATATTATGGATCAATCTGGACATACTCGAGCTGAGACAACATTCCTGCAATAACAGGCATGTTTCCCATTCATCTCCAACGTCTACTAAACATGACTACATATATGAGAAACATAGATGTTGTGTTATATCTATGGGAACAATACTGCAGACAGAACTGAAAAAAAAAGACGAATAGCTAATTGGTTAAACATTACCTCCTTGGCTTTAAGGACCACTTTAGTTACATTAGGAGAAATGCTGAGCAAGTATACTATAGCCCGGATGCAACCTCTTGTAGACCACATTGCCAGCGTCAAATATTTTAGACTACATAAGCGAGGTGGTTGATATAGTCTACTACTTTAGGAGCTCGTGAGAGAACCTTGAGAAGCAAAAGAAAATTCTTAATCACTAAAACTATCAAGAATATATTACTTCGTTTCTGAATCAAGGCAATAAAACGTACTTAATCACTTGTGCATATATGTTGTTAATTCATGCATGCAAGAGAGGGGAGGAAGCACCCATACCTCGAGGAATCCAGGTGATAATCAGGGACGGACCCAGGATTTTCCGTTGGGTAGGGCTGGATGTAACAGCCGATAATGCGGCCGACACTAGTACAAAAAGTTGCATTTGACACATTGGATCACCGTGTCCATAGGCTTTCGGCCATGGATTTTTTTTACTCCAGAAATGTGATATTAGGTGCCATGACAAAAGGATACCTTATGGCTACATAAAATTTGTGTGACTAATAGACATGATTTACCATGGCCATATCCATATAACCGTGTCCATATGGTACCATGTTTTTTTAAGCAGTTGAGCATTGCCATGGCCATAAGTTCCTTATAGCCACACAACTTATGTTTAATGTGGCTAGTGTTTACTTTAAAGCTACATGGATTTATTTGAACCATTGCCTTTGCTACTAATCAGACACGCAAAAATCATTTATCATGGCTAATTCGTGACCTACAATCACATTGAAACTGTAACACCATGGCAATAGACATTCTTAAGATACAATACATGATTTCGATGTGGCGATTGTTTATCCTAAAGCCACATGGATTTATTTAACCATGTCTACCTCTATTATTTAGACACGGAAAAATAGTTTAACCATGGCTAATTCATGATTTATGGATACACTAAATCTACAAAACCATGGTCATCCATATCATTCAGACACGCAAAAAATAATAATTTAACATGGCTAATTCATAAGCTATAGTTACACGGAATCAATCAAATGTTTTTCAATGTGGCTGCAGGTTACGTTTCAGACACACTAGTACAAAAATGGCTTTTCGTCACGGTAATTTACCGTGACCAAATATCTATGGTCACGATATTTCATTTTCTAGCAAACCGTGTCCAAAGGCTGCGAGGCCAAAAGTATGTCATTTGGTCACGGTATTTCACCGGGGCCAGTATATTTCTTTAGTCACGTAAATTTATTTCACCCGTGACAAGTTTGTTGTTTAGACACGGAATATTTGGATTCACCGTGTCCAAACTTGATCAATGGTCTCGGAGTACATTTCTACTCCGTGACCAATCTGCACTGCACCATATCTAACGGTTTCTGGTCGCCGGAACAGACGATGTATGTTCGCCGGAAATGACATTTTCCGGTCACCGTGCCAGATAGCTACCGGCAACCATAAAATTACTATTTAATCTACGGTTCATGCAGGATTGAACACAGGAAATATATAATATATTGTGAAATCAGAATCATTATATATTCAAGGAGCACAATCTTTACATAAATATAGTTGTGCAAAATTCCACAAATTACATACTTCATATGAGAAAATTCCACAAATTACAGACTTCATATGAGAAAGTAGTAACTCAAGAAGTTTTCACAGCACAAAAAAGTGTATGATCCTTGAATTAAAATCAATATATGTTTCCACTGCACAAAAAGTAGCTAGTCAAGAACTTCTCATTCCTGCTCAAACTCCATAAACTCCATGTGAGTCACAGGCCCATTCATTTGCAATGTATTCTCTCAAACACCAACAAGACCTGGGTTTTTGCTGCAATTAGGACTTTCAACCTCCGCGGCAATTTTTTTTGGAATACATCACATAATTAGTGGCCAAAGAGTGATCCACCCGTACAATACTAAATAGCTAGGGGAATAAAAGTTAAAACGAACACAAATAACAGAAAAACAAAGTGATTACCAAAATAGAAGAAAGTAGGAGTAGAAAGGTAATGAGTGGAAGAAGATTATTTACTTTAAACATGATTTAAATTTTGATCACCTCATAGTATGGGCTAAAAATCACATACAATTAGCTAAATACAACTAATATGTGGGCTAAACATAAAATTAGACCTAAGTTTCTATACAAAAAAAAATTTACCCAAGAATTAGGGACGGGCTATAGCCTCCTTCAGCCCCTTGCTAGGCCCGTCCCTGGTGATAATAATCTCATTTCTCTCACCATGTAAACCTCTTTTAGAAATTTTATCACACGTTTAGAATAAACTTCTTTTTCTCCTAAAGGAAGTTTCAAATATGTTTCTGCATTTTCGTCTTTTAAATTTTCGAGTATCATGTAAACAGTTACCCTGGAGAGTGGAAAACAGATTTCTAAAGAACAGTCTTGTGTCAATAAAAGTGCGCAGAAGAAGTCTTTTAGATTTGGAGCACATAACTTGATATTGTTCTCCTTGGTACCATTTTACGGAAAACTACGCCTCCACCAACAAGTGTATGCAAACTTTTTTAGGCTGACAGAATCAACAATCAACTTATTATCTAGCTAGTAGCATGCATCTAACCAGCAGGACAACAACCCATATATAAGATCGCTAATAATCTTCTTCAATGGTATATGTCAACCACCCGCGCTACGATACATTACACCACCGCACTCATTTAAGATCTTGCGGTTTATAATCTCTTAAGGCCTCTCTACTCATTTCCAACTGATTTTGAGTTGGATGCCCATATTTTAACAACTCATCCTATTCAATTAAGTATCTACTAATCAACCGTATTTATCTAGTCAACCCAAATCGGAGAGGATGCACACCGACCAAGGACAAGCTTCCTATCTACTAGTCAACCGTATCTATCTAGCCAACCCAAATTGGAGAGGATGCACACCGACCAAGGACAAGCTTCCTATCTGCTAGTCAACCCAAATTGGAGAGGATAACCTAAATTGGAGAGGATGCACACCGACTATGGACAAGCTTCCAAAGGTATTACTTTCCAACCTTGAACTTTCTTTTCCGATATAATATGAGTTCTAGAACAACATTTTCAATATATCGCAAAGTTGTCCAGCATGAACTGTGTTGCTTGGAGCAAATTTCGTACAAGAAGCCATCTCCTGAGGCCAAGCAGATTGTATCTTATCAAATTTCATTTCTTCCACCAACGTTTGTATATCACAATTCTGTATGGCCAACGTTCCAAGAACTGGGCAACTAGAAAAAAGTCTTTTAGATGATTCTATATTAGAAATTGATAATCCAGCAGTGGACAATACTTTAAGCCGAGGAAAATTCATCGATCTTGGTAGAATAATATCTGTAAATTTGGCATTAGAAATCACTGTCTTTACCAGCTTTTTCAATGATTTACAATTCAGGAGATGGTGAGGAATTTCATTTGCCGAATTATGACGTTGAGTAATTACTATACTTATTTCTTGAACTTCATTCTTAACAACATTAAGACTCCATCTATTAACATTCATTATAGCCGTATTATCAAATGTAGAGTTCTTCCAATCCACACTAAACTTGTTTTATTAGGTGCATGTAGGGAAAAGAACAAGTTATCCGATTTGTTGGGGGAGACTTACAAAATCCGAGCCGTTATGCGCAATACGAAAACCACACAAGCAATAAAACACAATGTGGAAATAATACAACTATGACGATATAAGAAGCAATCACACAACACCGACAATTACGTGGTAAAACCCCTCCAAGGTGAAGGGTAAAAAACCACGGGCAAATCTCCCAATTTGGGGATGACAACAACTTCAAGGTGCATATAGCACTTGGAGAACCAATTTGCCTAATTACACTCACTACTAGGGTGGATCAACAGTTCATTCACATAATAATATAAATATTAGATGAGATTCACAACAATCAATCAAGAACAAGAGTATAAATACTCACAACTAGGATTTGAGCAAACCCTAGAAATCTCCAATCTTGGATAGAAGAATAAATGCACCAACTTGATGGGTTATGCTCACCAAGATCTTTCCAAACACTCCCTTAGAAAAAGCCCTCTTCTTCCCTCAAACTTCTCCACTGAATCTCTCCCTATTTTCTCTCTTATTGCTTCCGTCAAAAACACTCTCTTTTTATGGTTTTTACGAACTGAGAAGATAAGACTTCTCCTGGATGTTTACCAAATAAACAATGAGTGCACTTACCCAATTGCGTACCTTTTACCTTTGGCAAGACTTGCATTTTGGTGAGGACTTGAATTCCCTTCTCATTAAGATGACCAAGTCTTCTATGCCACAACTCAGAGGTTGAATCTTTTTCAGCAACATTCAACTCACCTTTCAACACCTTCACTTGGGTCTTATACAATGTACCACATTTCTTGCCTCTTACAATAACCATGGAGACCTTGGTTAGCTTCCATTTTCCATCACCTAAATGATTGTTGTACCCTTTATCATCTAACACTCCTTGTGACATTAGATTCAAACGAAGATCCGGTACATGTCGCACATTTCTTAGAACCAATGTGCAGCCAACACTAGTCTTGACCTTCAGATCACCCATTCCTACAATCTTCGAAACACCACTGTTTCACATTATGACTGAACCAAAATCACCAGCCTTGTAGGAGATAAACACGTCTTCTAGAGGAGTAGCATGATAGGATTCACCTGAATCCACTATCCACTTTGAAACACAAACTGCATAACTCATACAAACATCATTACAATCAGAGAAAAAAATGATATCATCTTCTGATGCGACAACTGCAACATCCTTGTATTGTTTATCAATTCCTTTCATTTTCTTATGTTCTTGCTTCGGCTTCCTGCATTCATTTGAATAATGACATCTCATATGACAGTTCTAGCATTCAATGTCTTTTATAGACTTCGATTTACCCCTAGACTTGGTATGGCCAACTTGTCTTCTATCTTTTCTTCTATCCCGATTATCTGTAACAAGAGCTTATGAATGAGATGACCTTCTTATAACTTCTTCATTCAGCAAACTGTTTGTTGTAACAGTCATGTTCAACTTCCTGTCTGGAGCAGAGTAACTAAGAGACATCCTCGATGGCTTCTAACTGTCTGGTAAAGTATTTAGCAACAAATAATCTTGAATCTCTTCCGGAATTGTCAGATCCATAGATGTAAGCTGATTCATGATACCTTTCATTTCATTTAAGTATTGCGCCATGGAACTTCCTTCTTTGTATACCAACTTTCCAAGCCTTTTAAATAGAAGAGCTTTTGCATAAGGAGATTGTTGGTTATATATCTGCTCTAACTTTGTCCATAAAGAATATGCTAGTGTCTTACTAGCCACATGATGAAAAATAGAATCATCGATCCACTGACGAATAAAACCAACTGCTTTACGGTTAGTAACACGCCAATCTTCTTCACTTATCTTCTCAGGCATCACTCCCTTGCTCTCTATTGGATCAAAGAGATCTTTACAATATAACCAATCTTCCATCTTCGCCTTCCATATCACATAGTTATCACCGGGTAAAACAACCATTCTATTAATAGTGCTAGCTTCCGTCATCACACACGATTAGCTCAACCCAAAAAGCTCTGATACCACTTGATGGGGGAGACTTACAAAATCCGAGCCACTACGCGCAATATGAAAACCACACAAGCAATGAAACATAATGAGGAAATAACACAACTATGACGATATAAGAAGAAATCACACAACACCGACAATTACGTGGAAAAACCCCTCCAAGGTGAAGGGTAAAAATCCAGGGGCAAATCTTCCACTATTATCAATAATGGGTTACACACAATTCTCCCAATTTGGGGATAACAACAACTTCAAGATGCATATAGCACTTGGATAACCAATTTTCCTAATTACACTCACCACTAGGGTGAATAAACAATTCATTCACCTAATAGTAGAAATATTAGATGAGATTCACAATAATCAATCAAGAAAAAAAGTAGAAATACTCACAACTAGGATTTGAACAAACCCTAGAAATCTCCAAGCTTGGATAGAAGAATAAATGAACAAACTTGATGGATTATGCTCACCCAGATCTTGCCAAACACTCCCTTAGCAAAATCCCTCTTCTTCCCTCAAACTTCCCCACCGAATCTCTCTCTCTTTTCTCCCTTAGGCCAAGTCTTATGGGATAGATTGAGATGCTAGATTGGCCAAAAAGTGTGGGAAAAAATTAACACTACTTCTGTCTACTTCTCTCTCCTAGAAAGTGCTCGCAGTTCAAATAGCAGCGAGATTGAAACACTGAATGACTCAGCGCTCAAAAAGTTATCCCAACGCTGAACGGTTCAGTGTTAATCTCCTAATAGTGCTACAAATAAAGAAAATAAGTGGGCCATATCATTACTTTAAGAAGTAAAATAGATGTGTTAATGACGTGTCATCACCTCACGCCTATTACCCAATAAACTTTACCTGTTGAATCCTTTTTTTTATGCAACAAACGGAGTTGGTCAAACAATATGTACTTTTTTATGTTTGGTTTTTTGTGCAACAAACACTTCTCTTCGAGGGAAGAGAGAAAATATGGAAATAAAAATGATAAAAAAAAATTATGAACGATGTTCGGTTCAGCGCGAGTCTTCAGCTCGTTACTGTTCAGCGTGCAGCGCTATTCTGTTCAGCGACTATCTGCTAGATTTGTCATACCATATTACTTAGGAGGTTTCCCAAGCTGACATGGATGGACAATCTAGTAGCTAGAAATCTAGCCATAAGACTTAGCCTAATTGCTGCCGTCAAAAACACTCTCTATCTGCGAAGATAAGACTTCTCCTGGATGTTTTGTAAACCAAAACATAACCTAACATAGGCACTGTTATGTTGCTCCCCTCATTAGTTAAGGGCCGTCCAGACTTGTTGGACCATAAGTTGTGACAGGCCCAACACGATCATGGGTACGCATGATTAATAACTAACCAAACGATGGTATAAAACATATACTTGAGATTGATTATCATAAAAAATATCTAAAACTTAAAAAAAAAAAAAAAAAAAAATCTATGATTCTAATCTATAAAAAAGTGTAACATCGATTCTACTCTACGCACACCTTAAAAAAATAGAAAATAAAAAAAAAAACTATGATTCTAATTTAGAGACCTACATGAAAATGATTTCAACAGGTGATTGATTCCCATATTCAAGAGTAAAACATCAATCATTTCTATAGGGTCGAACAAGATATAGGAGAGCACATAAGAAGAAAAAAAGACTACATTGATAGTAATCTTGGTGTATTAATTCTTATGGTTCAACGGCCTATTTATAGTTAAACAAACTTGACGACTTTCCTAATAAGATCAAACTCTAAAAAATAGAACTCTTATAGAACCAGAACAACTTATTTCTTAAGCTAATTTCATCTTTAAGTAAAACACATCTTGTCAACTATACTTGTTGATCCTCACACCATAGTCTTGGTTTATTATTTCCAAAATTTTAGGATAAAAAAATCTTGGTACATCACGTTTAGATGGTCTGTTTCTGCTAAGATGACGATCATAAAATATATTAAAGTATAACCTGAAAAAATAAGAAAAATACATAGGAAATGGTAAATTAACCAAGTAATTCATTTTCTAAACAACAACGATTCAAAAATTGATGAAAGAAAGAGTTAAAACTTAAAGTCCGTGAATTTTACCTATGATCCGGTATATCAAAAATCTTTTTTGGGATGACTCCACCACTAAAGTAGTTCGAATGGATGTGTCTGGCCATATTCACCAAAATTTATAATTTGTATATATGAGAAAAAAGATGAAGGTGCTGCAAAGACTTGTGTGTATGTTACTTACAAAACCTAGAGTGGCAGATAAGCGAGAACATTCAATCGTACTTCGAATGAATTATGGTGTAGATATCTGAAATGCAACCACTTTTCTATTTGAGGTTGCAAAGTAAAAGGAAAAATTTGAATAAGAATAATAAGTTGTTTGATACGGAACTTACAATTCATCGATATTTGTCAAATTTTTAAATGAGCTAGGGAGATCTCCACAGATTTTATTATGCGACATATCCCTGGAATCGGTGGCATAGTCGACAATATTAGATTATTAAAATTTTGAAATCAAATATAAAGAACAATTCAAATGGACTATGCACCAACAAAACAAGGTGAAGATGAAATACATATTTTTAAGACTTGGAAAACCAGTAAACACATCGCCTAACGTTCCTGACAAGGAATTGTGACATAGATTCCTGCATACAGATAAGAGAATGTTAAAGACAAATGATTGATTTTGACAACAACAAAAAATAAAATAAAACTTCACGATACTATAATTAAAATCATCGAGCTAGGCCAATAAACTCACAGGTGCTCCAGATATTTCATTGGTTTCAGCAACAAATTAAGGAGTAGTATTATGACTAAAATTGTTAAATGACAAATCACTGTATTTTCAGAAACGCAACAATCGATCAGTTAAGAAATACCAGAGAGATTCCAAGAAAGAAAAGGAAAAAAAAGTCTTACATATGTGTTGTGTTTGGAGGTAAAGATGATGGGATTTCTCCCTCAATGTGATTATGACTGAGATCCATGTTCCCACCAAAAGTGTGAGCATCGTCCCGAGTTTCAGATTAATTTGAAGATATATGTACTTAATAAATAGATTCATGAACAATACTTACAACTGCTTCAAGTTTAAAAGGTCTCCAAGATTGCCTGGGAGACTTCCATGTAGTTCTAGCCCATTAAGTTGACTGATTAAATAATAATGATACCCAAAATATAAAGAAGAATACATAAAATAATTACTAATATTAATTCTGTAGATACATGTTAATAACCAAGTGTGTAACATATAGAATTCGGATTCGATATAACAAGGAAAGGAGATATAATTACATGGATACGTCGGATGATCCAGAACATGAGATTCCTTTCCATGACTCTTTACAGGGATCAGCTTCACTCATCAAGTTCCATCCAACCAACTGTGATGGTTGATTAAGAGACTTGTACAAATCTTGAAGAACTGCGACTGAAAAATCATGATAAGGAAAAAGTGAGTTATTTCCTAGTTCAATCCGAATCAATAGCGTGATAAGAACGAAATATATGAGATATGCTAAAATTACCATCTGAAGGATCCATTTGATTCAAAGAGTTACCGATATCTGAGATATATATTATAACTAAAATCCAAAAACATAGTAGTTTAGCCATTCACGTACCCAAATCGGCATGCTAAGGTATTTTTTTTTAAGTAAAGAGAAAAATACATAAACAAAACAATAGATAACAAAAAATCACTACGTGTGACGAATTATTTTTATGAACAAAAAGAGAAACATGATAATGAAGAAAGTTATACCTTATAATTGTTAATATTGATCGAATTGAATGAATATAAAAGCAGAGAACAAACTCTTATTTGTAGTGGTTCATCAGACAGACTAATCTTAATCCAAACAACAACAAAAAAAACTAAACAGAATCTGAATTCAATTGGGATGAGAATCCGAAGTCTAATCAGAGATGGAACTTTAAAAGTGTTAAACGTGTCGTCTTGAGTCAGCCAATAATTCTGCTTGGAACATTTTCAAAACCCACGGTCAAACCCACCACCGATGTGGCGTCGATTGGTGTGTATGTTGCTTATTCAACTGGCACGATCTTCTGTCCATCGGGTCTTAGAAAAATTCTAGCCCTCTCTTCTTCTCTCTTTTTCCCCACGCAGACAGAGTTTCTGTTTTATCCTTTCTACTGTTCTTTACTGTATCAATTTATTAATGGAGATTAAATGTAAAATCAACCACTACAAGTCTCTACAACCATCAGAAAGGTAAAGTTAATACAAATCTGTGGAATATGCTGCTCGGACAACTAGGACGCAATGTTTAGCTTGTTCCTTTGGACTAGGGCTAGGAAAAAGTAGGTTCATCCGCCTATTCCAGTCTGCTTGCATAGGAGTATGGATCAGTTTGCACATTTCACAATAGTTAAGCGTAGCATTTACATAAAATAATTCTATGTCAGTTTAATGGAACCAAATATATGGATTTAGAATTATATTGAGAAAATAATAAATTCAGCTAAAACCATAGGGAGGCGTATATGTATCCACAACTTATCACAGGATACCAGCTTCTCCCATCCCATCTCTTCCAGCAATGACATTTTTTGACCGGCAGCTGTAAAGGAAAAACAACCATTTTAAGAGGTTAAATTCCATAAATTAGTTAAAGAAAAAAAACACACATACCAAATGCATTCAGAAAAGAAATCAATTGAACCGGAAGTAGCAACTAAAATAGGATGAAGATAAGAAGAATCTCCCAAGTAACCAAATCAATCTCTCTTACCAACTGAATCACATACTAAACAAAAAAGATAAATTCCAATAAAAATGATGATGTTAGTGGTGTTTTATTGTCTTTGGTGTTATCCTCCGATAATCTACAGTGTTCTACTTATTTTGATGCAATTAAACAATTAATTAATTTTAGGTTGGTTATTTCTTATTATATACTTATTGTGTCTTTAACACATAGAAAATATTTTTATAATCAAGTTATGGTATTGATTCACATAAACCAAAATGCAGGAATCGCCTACTACTTGGACACTTTTATTAAGGTTGTCTTCATAAAGGACCCCCATTCTTCTATCTAAGCATACTTTTGAGAAGCGGAAAATCTGCAAAATTCCTATCGTTAAAAATATCATAGTAGATTATGACTCCATTGAGGGTCGCGGAAAAACCCGACCAGCGAAGAACTCAATTAAAATAAAATCGAAACATCTTTCTCGACAAGGAAACATCTAATAGTTTTGTTGTAGAAATCAACAGTGGTGTAATGATTTTCCCAATGCTAGATTACATCATCTTGTTCAAGATGGATCTGATCATTGTCCTATAATGTTGCAAACTGAGAAAGTCCCTAGGAATTTGTGGATGCCTTTTAATTTTTTTGTAATGTGGATAAAGCATGCTGGATTAAAGAATAAACTTGAACTTTCCTGGAAGACTAATAATGTAGGTTCTCCTACTCATCTTTTGAATGAAAAGCATATTTCTACTAGGAAAAGACTATCTTATTGGAATACGATTTAATTAGGTGATATTGATAGTAATATTATGCTCTTCAAGAACAGATGTATAACATACAAAATGAGCCTTTTTTTCTAAAACTCAGCATAATAGACTCAGTGATACAAATAAATAATTAAAACTATGGTTTAATAATATCAAAAAAAAATTCTATAAGAAAAAATATGGGGATAGATTCATAATTGATATGGATAATAACTCTAGATACTCTCATACTTTAGCTAATAGAAGATTGTTGAAGAAAGATATTGATTTTTTATATGATGTTCATGGTAATTGGTTTGACAATAGGGATGATATTTCTAATATTCTTGTAAATCATTTTAGCTCTATGAGTTGTGCTACTATTTAGGATATCCCTGAAGATATCTTTGATATTATTCCTATTGTCATTACTAAATGATTTTGCTGAAGATTTTATTAGAATTCCTACTTCTGAGGATATTCTAAAGGTTGTTAAGGATATGGCTTCTTGGAGTTCTCCAGGCCCAGATGGGTTTCAAGCTGGCTTTTATCAAGCTAACTGGATCATAGTTGGTAATTATGTAATTTATGATGTTCAAAAAAACTTCATTACTGGTTATATGCCTAGAGAGTTTAATAAAACTTTTTTGATTTTAATCCCTAAAATTGACAATGCTAAATACCCTTCTGATTTCAGACCTATAGGTTTGTGTAATACTTTTTTGAGTTTAATCCCTAAAATTGACAATGCTAAACCTCATCTCAAGAAAATTATCTCTCCATATCAATCTTCTTTTGTCCCAGGTAGAGCAATCCATGACAATATAATAATTTCCCATGAAATGATTCATACCATGAAGCATAAGGAAGGAAATTCAGGTACTATGGCTCTTAAATTGGGTTTTTCCAAAGCTTTTGATAGATTAGAATGGCCATTTCTCTTAGGAATGCTCAAGAAAGTTGGTTTCCCTGAGAAATTTTGTAAATACATTGAACAATGTGTTTCAACCACAAAAAATTTATATTCTTCTTAATGGTTCTCCCACTAGTGATTATATTCCTACTAGAGGCTTAAGGCAAGGGGATCCTCTATCCCCCTAACTTTTTATTATTGCTATGGACTATCTTAGTAGACTTATTGTGAATGTTGCTTCTAACCATGTTCTTTCTGGTGTCAAAGCAGCTAGAAATGCACTTGTAATTACTCATCTTTTATTTGCAAATGACATTCTCATTTTCATTAAGGATGATAGGCACAATGCTGCATGTATTCTTAACACTCTTAACTTCTTTGGTAGGTACTCTGGTCAGTTGTTGAATCTTAGTAAGTCTAGTGTTAATTTATTTTAGCAATAATATTAGTCCTTCTCCTAGAATTGATCTCACTAGTACGTTGGACATGATTACGATGAAAGACACTGACAAATACCTAGGAGTTACTCTTTTGATTTGGCATAAATAAAACTAAGGCTTTCAAACCCATTGTTCAAATATTTAATGCTAGGCTTCTCCCTGGAAAGTAAAAAATATGAATTATGCTGCTAGATCTACAATGGTTAATCATGTCTTAAATGCTCTTCCCACTCACCAAATGGGTGTTTTTAGAGTTACAAATTCTACTATAAAACAGTTAGACACCATTCAGAGGCAATTCTGGTAGGGAAAAGATGGTAATCACAAAAGAATATATTTTATAGGATGGGACAAACTTCAGATTCCTAAAAGTCTAGGAGGTCTAGGATTTAGAAATTTAGAGCATATTAATACTGCTTTGATGACTAAGATAGCATGGAATGCTTGTACTGATGATAACTCTCTTTGTTATAAAGTTCTTAAAGCCAAATATTCTAGACAGGATAGTTTTATTCATTTAGATAAACTTAAGGATGAAAGTTCTTGGCTCTGGAGAAGCATTTATTCTGGCCTTGAAGTGGTGCGACAAAACACTAGATGGCTATTGAGATGTGGCACCAAAGTGAACATTTGGATAGATAGATGGGTTATAGGTTTAAATAATCCGCCTGCCCCAGTTGTTGGGTTATCTAGTCTTGATAATTTTACTTTTGTCCGTGACTTATTTTTAGCTGGTACCAGACAATGGAATATTGATGTTGCTAATGCTCTTTTCTCCCAAGATTGTGCCAATCTTTTTCTCAATATGAGAATCCCAAATTCAGGTGAAGAATCTATAGTATGGATGCCGGATAGAAAACGTAAGTTTTCTATTAAAAGTGCTTATCATACTATTTGCACTAATGATCTTAACTCCATCACAACATGTAGTACTATCCCTACTGAAGTCTGGACGAATTTGTGGAAATTCAAAGTTCCACATAGAGTTCAAATCTTTATATGAAAGTGCCTTAAGAAGATAGTTCCAACTAAAACTAGAATTGCTAGATACAAACAAAACATATAAACTCTTTGTTGTTTCTATAAAGAAATTTCTGATTGATAATGGCCCTCCTTTATGTTTCAGCAATAACAATCTTGTTTGCAGGTTTATGTACATCCGCACATATGGAAAGATAGGTGTTTAAAGCGATTTCAAGACATGAAACCAAATTTGATAGTTCCAACTAAAACTAGAATTGCTAGATACAAACAAAACATATAAACTCTTTGTTGTTTCTATAAAAATAGTGACAAAACTATGAATCATATTTTTATGGATTGCAATTATAGTAGGTCTATATGGTTTGCAATGAATATCAATATTGATCATATTAAAGAACAATATACTGATTTTAAACAATGGATTATAGGTTGGTTTAATTCTGTGATTGATAATGGCCCTCCTTTATGTTTCAGCAATAACAATCTTGTTTGCAGGTTTATGTGTACTCAAAACCCTCCAAAATAAATAAATCAAGTAGGATTATACCATCTGACAACCAAACCGAAGTCTTAGAATACATATGGAAAGATAGGTGTTTAGCAGTATTGGTGGTGATGGGTTAGAGGACAAGACATGAAACCAAATTTGCGAGAAGAGAGAAGAGAGAAGTGGTTACATTGACTAAAATTGGTTACTTGTATAATCTCAAAACCCAAAATCAATATGTCTCAAAATGGGTTGTACTAATCAAATTCTCAAAATCAATATGTGGTTCCTAATGATTTGCAGATAAAGAGATGGAGGCCTCCATAAAAGGAATTTGTCAAAATTAATATTGATGGCTCTTATTTACCTCTAACTAAAAAAGGTAGTGTGGGACTAATCATAAGAAATTTTGCAGACACTTGTCTAGGAGTAAGAGGGCTATGCTGTGAAGAAGAGGTAGTAGAGGAATTTGGAGATGAGTGTTTTGAATGCAAAGCTTTGGAAGTTTCTGTGGAATGGCTGGAGGAATTGGGTATAATAAAGGCTATTTTTGAAATGGATTGTGAAGCTGTAGTCAAATCAATTTCTGGAAATGAACTACAGGTTCATTAGTTCAATCAAAATTTAGTACAAGATATTAAAAACAAATTTAAAAGTAGTAGTTTTTGGTTTTGTAAGTCTATAAATAGAGTTGGTAATAATGTATCCCATGAACTAGCTTACAAAGCTGGACATCATGCATTAAGTTTTAAATTTTTATATAACTTTCCAGAAGACATAATATCTTTGGTAAACAATGATTATTGTAAAACTTAAAATTCATCAATGAATTTTCTCTTAGTATCAAAAAAAGATAAAGATTGCTCTTTCTCAATACATATGTACAGTATATAAATACAAATATATGTATTAATTCTTAATTGTGGTGGTCGATTAGGCATTAATTAATTACGGGAAACAAGAATCGATTTTTCAAATAAACCCGATATGTTTGAATTTTTAGATCGTTTGCTTTGCGGTGTTTGTGGTGTTAGTTGTTAATGTTAAATGTAAGTGTAAATAGTTGAATCATTAGGTTGGCTTCTAGAATGGCCATTTATTTACTAAATTAGTTTCTTGATTTATGCTAGGATTACTCAAAGTTTTATCACCACTTAATGTAATTGATGTACATCTCTACTACTATATATATAGATGTCCTGAACCCTTGAAGATATCAAGGAAGCTTAAAACCAAAACCTTTCATAACCTTAAGATTTTATCATGGTATCAGAGCCTAGTATCCAAAATCCTAGTATCCAAAAATCCTAGTATCCAAAATCCTTTATGTTATCGTTCAATATGACACGTGAAGATTATCAACCTATCACCGTAAAGTTTGATGGAACAAACTATAATCATTGGTCCATCCTTATGAGAAATTCCCTCAAAGGAAAAGCTATGTGGAAATATATTGATGGTAAAGCCAAGATGCCCAGTGATGTCTCTACTGTTGTTGTTATTAGAGATAAAGAAGTTGATCCTAGCAGCAAAGACAAAGGAACCGAAGGAGAAAGTGCTGAAGACTGGGAGATCAACAATCACAAGATACTGACATGGATAAGCAATACAGTAATCACCTCCATAAGTATGGAACTCACCGGTTTTGAGATTTCCAAAGACGCATGGGAGTTTTTTTCAAAAAGGTATACCCAAATCAACTTTGCTCAACTTTACAAACTAGAACAAGATATTTGTTCTATGAAGCAGCGGATGGATTAGTCAATCTCAGACTTTCATTCTGAAATGTCAATTATATGGAATCATCTAGCACTGATGGAACCCAATTGGACTATAGATATCGAGCTGTGGCAGAAATACAGAGAAGAGTCGCGACTGGTTCAACTCTTAATGGCGTTAAGAGATGATTTTGAGATTGTAAGAGCTTCAATTCTTCATCGATCTCCTCTCCCTACTGTAGAAGTTGCATTGTCTGAGCTTATTACTGAAGAAACTCGAAAAAGGATCAAGCCAGAGATATCTAATGTGTTTTCCGTTCCTTCACGTGCAAGTTTTAATAATACTGTCAACTCTCAGAGAAACTATCGTGACATGTCACAGGTTCAGTGTTACAACTGCAAGAAACCTGGTCACTTGGCCAAGAACTGCACTTAACCAACAACACAGAGCATGTCACAAACATCAGCATCTCAAACTCCAACTCACCAAGGATCAAACTCACAAATTCAATGCAATTATTTTAAAGAACCCGGTCATATAATAGGAAACTATACATCTCCATCTTCAAGAAACATTTGATAAAGAAGAAGGTTAAATGGAACTACATACACACCTGTGCTGTCCATTCTTGCAGCACCTGTATTAGAAAGAAGCCATGAATCATAAACATCTACATCAAATAATCTTGCTGATATTCAAGAGATGCTCAAACAAGCCATTGCAATTGGTAATAATAATTCTAAAGCAGCATCTGCTTTCTCAGTTCCCACAGGTACCTTTTCAAATGGTTGGTTTCTTGACTCAGGTGCTTCTAATCATATGACATTCAATTCTAATGTATTTGAAAGCAAGCATCCTATTGTTACACCTAAAATCCAAACTTCAGATGGATCAGAAATAGCTGCTAGTCATATTGGACATGTTAAAGTCTCAGATAAAAGACGTATATCTGATGTGTTACTTGTTCCAAAGATGAAGATGAATCTTATATCAATTGGGCAACTGTGTAATCAGGGTTTTAACATTTATTTCTTCTCCTTTGGTTGTGTAATACATGATCCCAGGATAGAGAAGCTTGTTGGGATAAGCCGTAGAGTTGGCAGACTATATCTCCTTGAAACTCTCATTGTTCCTCAACAATCAAAGAATGAACTTACTGCTGCAGTTGCAAACTCCTTTCCTTCTACTGTGTCTCCATTTATGTCTTGGCATTCTAAGCTAGGCCATGTCTCTTTTTCACGTCTTACATATATGATCAATAAAGGACTGTTAGGAACAACTCAAGTTGATAAAGAACCTTATTGCATCTCCTGTAAGTTGGGTAAACAACCTGCGCTTCCTTTTAATAATAGTGTTACTCATTCGGTTGAACCTTTTGATCTTATTCATTCAGATGTGTGGGGAAAGTCTCCCATTGCCTCTAAGGGAGGGGCTTTATATTATGTTATCTTCATTGATGATTTCTCTCGTTTTACATGGCTATACCTTTTCAGTTCCAAATCAGAATTTTTGAAAATATACACAGATTTCTCTAGAATGGTCAAAACTCAATTTAGAAAATCTATTAAAACTTTTCGTGCTGATCAAGGAGGTGAATACATATCAACTCCTTTCAAAGAATTTCTCAAAACAGAAGGTACTCTTCTTCAGTTATCTTGTATAGAAACTCTAGAACAAAATGGTATAGCAGAAAGAAAACATCGTCACATCATAGAGACAGCTAGAACCAAACTTCTTTCAGCATCAGTTCCCTCTAATTTTTGGGGAGAGTCAATCCTTACTGCAGTTTACACAATAAACCGCATTCCATCTATAGTCACAGGAGGAATATCACCTTATGAACGTCTCTATGATAAAACACCTAATTATTCTGAGCTTCGTGTCTTTGGTTCAACTTGTTTTGTTCTTCTCACAGAACGAGAACGAAACAAACTCAGCAAAAAGAATGCTATTTGTGTGTTTTTAGGATATGGTATTGAACAAAAAGGTTATCGTTGTTAAGATCCAGAGAGTCTACGCTTACGTGTTTCGTGTCATGTTACATTTTGGGAAAATATACCTTTTTGGTCTCTTCCTAATAGCAAGTCTTCTACTCTAGAACATTTTACGTATGTAGATCCTTTTGAGGATGTATCTCCATCCAGCTCTTAGCCTACAATTATTCCATCCACCACCACAGAAGTCACTCCTCTTGAAAATTTAGAAACTCCACATGACCACTCTATGGACAATACTGACATTGCTTCTCCAGAAGGGAATCTTGTACCTGAAAATGATGTTTTGCCTCCACGAGCTCGTCGACCAGCAGCCAGGTTTGCAGATTATCATTGTTCTTTGTCATCCATTTTATCTGTACATGAACCAAAATCATACAGGGAAGCATATTTAAGTCCAGTCTGGCAAACATCTATGGGGGAAGAACTCACAGCACACAAGGACACTGGTACATGGGATATGGTTGACTTACCACCGGGGAAAACAGTTATTGGAAGTAGATGGGTGTACAAGATCAAAACAAATTCAGAAGGAAAGATAGATCGTTACAAATCTCGTTTGGTTGCTCAAGGATATACCCAAGAATATGGTATAGACTATGAAGAAACATATGCTCCTGTTGCTCGTATGACTACGGTACGTACTCTCCTTGTTGTTGCTGCTACTCATAATTGGAATATGCATCAAATGGATGTCAAAAATTCCTTCCTTAATGGAGAACTTCTAGAAGAAGTGTATATGAGACCACCACCAGGAATGGTTCATTCTCCAAATCAAGTATGTAAGCTTCGTAAAGATTTGTATGGACTTAAACAAGAACCACGAGCTTGGTTTGAGAAGTTTTCTAATGCTATCCTTCAGTATGGATTCAATCAAAGTGCTTATGATTCTGCAATGTTTACTCGATAAACTAAGAAGGGTATGGTTATTCTCCTCTTGTATGTTGATGATATGGTTATCACCGGTGATGATCTAGAAGGAATTACTGCTCTTAAACTTCATCTTAGTTCATGTTTTGAAATGAAAGACTTAGGTCTTTTAAGGTATTTTCTTGGTATCGAGGTCGATAAGTCATCTGATGGTTATTTCATTTCACAAGTAAAGTACGCCTCCGAAATTATTCAACGTGCTGGATTAACAGATAGTAAAACTGCAGATACACCTCTTGAACTAAATGTGAAGCTCAATCCCTTCGAAGGAAATTTTTTATCCAATCCTACATTATATCGTCATCTTGTGGGAAGTCTTAATTACTTGACTATTACAAGACCAGAAATCAGCCACGCAGTTCATGTAGTTAGTCAGTTTATGTCAGCTCTAAGGTCCACACATTATGCTGCAGTACTTCAGATATTACGTTATATCAAAGGCACCTTATATCAAGGTATAAAGTTCTCATCTACTTCTGATCTTTGTCTTCATGCATATTCAGATTCAGATTAGGCTGGTGACATCACAGATAGACGCTCAACCACAAGATATTGTGTATTTCTAGGAAACTCTTTGATCTCTTGGCGTAGTAAGAAACAAAGTGTAGTTTCTCGGTCTAGTGCTGAGGCCGAGTATCGAGCTCTTGCTCATACAACTTCTGAGATTGTTTGGTTACGATGGCTCCTTGAAGATATGGGAGTTCATTTACACTAGTGGAAAATGGAAGTTAAACCACTGCCAAGACAAGAGGTATTATCATCAAAAACGACTGTTTTTCTCAGTTGGAATCTGGGAGTGGTTTTTTCCAAAACGACTGCGTCTCACAGAAGTTGAAATCTTTAAAAATACGACTTTATCTGATAGTCAATTGATAACACTGACATTCATAGTGGTTTCTAAAGTTTTAAATTAAAAAATATAAAAGTTAATCGCCAGTTTTGAGAAGTGGTTTTATATGGGCTGAATACTTTTTAAAAACTGATTCATCTGAATCCCAGTCTGACTAGTTTTTCATCTGATCGATCAAAATTTGAAATTCATTATAATTTAGAAAATCTGATTCACAACTTATTTCTGACTGGCATAAAATTTGAAATTGACAAAACTGAACTTTAATGCTCATTTGATAACAAAACATTCACCATTCAATCCAAATTCAAAATTTGTTTACAATAGTAACTCGATTAAATTAATCTGCAAAAAAAAAAAACTAGCAATTAACAACAACAAAAAATAACAGGGAATCTACTCCACACCATCAACTTTTCAGATGTAAAATATCCTGTCACCAACTCATGAAGAACTTGAGATCTTGATACAAAACATACACTGTGAACTGGTAGAGGTATTGGGAAAAAATCCAGAAACTTCACCAATTGAGATCCTTACCCAGTAGACTTACCCATCTTCTTGATTTTTCAAGAAAAATCAAACACACCAATTGAAGGTAATATTATCATTAACACATACGAAGGGAGTGAAAGTGACCTCTACACCCTCTTAAAAAACCTATAAACTATAGCGAGTTAGAGTGGAGTCCGCTTTAACTATTCTGCTGGTAAATAGTAAGAAAAATTAAATGTATATTTCTGCAAGAGTGGTACTCTAATACAATGCACATCAGTGCTATAGTGTATGAACGTGGAGATATTTATGAAGATTTTACCGCATTGGCATGTTCAAATTGACGCCTTGCCTCCAAATATTTGGGTTCACATGTATACCATGCACTGGACGAGGAGAAATGGATCCTAAAGAAGTCAGCACAAGCGAGCCAGATGGTTGATGGTTTGTAGGAGTTGACAGTTGTAGTTCTGCCCCAATTCGTCGAAGCACTGGAGGAGGGAATACTGCGGACCAAGTGCTGAAGAGATGGTGCATGACAGGATGCTGCTTAGGGTGGACTTGGTTGTATGCCGCGAAAAACACCTAAAACAATCATAACCGATTAGATATTAGATTCTTAATGGAAAAGGTCGACGAGGAATAATAGGGATTTAAAATCGGACGAGGCGGAGAAACAGCGCCTCGGCACAAGCACCATTTTATGCCTCTATGAGGAATGCACCTTTTACCTTAAAATGCCATCTAAAAGTGCGCCTCACGAGGCTATTTTTTTTTTTTTTTTTTTAGATTTAACACTTGGGCTGACAAACTCCAAGTCGTTCTTCCCTTACATCCAAAATACAAAGAAGTGAAGAAATAAGACGGAAAACTAGACAAGGTTTCGACGCCAGGTAAGATAATCTTTACAATTCAAGGAGGAAAAGGCGTATGCCTCGGGGCACCACCTTGCCTCTTCAAAAGAACCGCCTCGCACTGCATAAACGGAATTTAAAGCCTTGGGTATGTCTAATTAGAGCCTAATGTAAAAAACTGGACATTCATATATCTTAGCACACTAACCTCATGTAGGCGAGAAGCGAAGTGCCTCACATATGCACTGCCAATGTTCTTAACAATACGGTCCAAAAGATACAGGGAAGGTAGTTTCTGATCAACTGGGGCCTGCAAAAAAGCAAGTTTTGAATGTTCAAAAGCTAGCAAGATAAGAAAACTATATATATATTAGTTGCCCACATTAAAAAACAGGAACACCCTAACGAAGGTAAATGTAGATCTTAATATGATGGACTCACAGTGGCTTTTCTAAATATAAGCATTTTAGGATCTTGATCTTTACTTTCAAATAAATAGAATTAACTTGAAACTATCAGGAACGACCTCCGCTATGACCACTCAGATCATGCACCCAGCAGCTAAGCCCGTACAAAAGGGAAGAATTTGTTTAAATGCCTCGGCACACTTGAAGGAGGGAACAACAACAATGGGCTGCAGCCATTATTTCAAATGATTTAGACAAGAAGCAGCTTTCAAGGGGAAAAAAAAAAGAGATACAGAAAAAAATCCAGCAATTTGATTATTTTGATGTTATTGATTTTCTTAGTAGGCATAGATTGCATTATCATTCTGTAAAGATACTAGTATACGAGTTTTCTTTATTTCTGCTTTAAGTCTACCAGATTTCTAAAGAATTATTTTCGTAAGGCAGCAAGAACCAATTCTTACTTTTTCAGAACAAATTTAGATGCATCAATTATAAGAATCCACATTTACTTCATTTTGAATAAAAACTGCTTAAAAGTCATTCAGTTAGAAAGCAACTACATAAATTACCTATGGTAAAGATGTGATCACACTCCACAATATTGCGTTCTGCAAAGAAACCCCTCTTGTTTCTAAAACCATACTCACAGCCAATCCTTCTGGTATATTATGTCCAGCTATAACTTGAGTAACCAAAAGACCTCGAGAAAAAACCTTTAGATCCAGCAAAAGATGCTCCAACACCGGACCCCTCCCCAAAAGAATGAAGAATCATTATCCCAAATCTTCCCGTGAAATAGAAAGCAACAACAAGAAATGCATCACTGTGCATTGTAACCAAAGATATCCAGTCTTTTTCTTGCATACCATCTATTGCAGCTTCAAATCAATTCCATTTGTATCTCCATACCCAGCTGATGCTCACGGCAATATCACCGCCATTCCCATCAATATGCTGTGACTCAACCACCATCACCAGTATCAACCACCAACTCTTCAAGCACAATTCAAACCTACAACAACAGGTCTTCACCAACTCTTCAATTCCATCAGATTCATGGCAACAGTTCAGTCTTCTGCCAATTAGCGTGTACCCAATGTTAGCACAACTCTATCTTCCTTCATGTTGGTGTAGATACCAACTACTGACTCGAACCAATTTTCATTCTAGAACTCGAGAATTCTCATTCTTCATCCCATAACCTACAAGAACATGGAAGCCACAGGACAGAGCATCAGCTTTTCGAACCTGTACATAACAGTAAGAAAACTGAAGGAAAGCATGAGATAACATAAGAGATAAATCTCAACATTTAGGAGATTTTTCTTTACTACACAAAGATTTCCATGACGACAGCACAACAAACATATGTAATCTCTCCATTTATAATTCCTACCATGGGATGAAATTTCTTTCCTTCTGCCCACATCTCAAAGAAATACCCAGCAGCTGAGGAAAGCTTAGGGACCTGTATAAGACGAAACCCGATCATTATATTATAAATCTCCTTCTTTTAATGAAGCAAGAGACAGTCTCCAAGTAATCTTAAAGTCCTACAATTTTATTCCATCCACATGTACACATGGCCAAGCTCAAGGATGTAACAAAAAGGGATTAGATAAATCACCTCAGCAACAACCATACTCTTTAATCTACTAGCCACAACTAATAGATCATTAGCCACAAGGGAATACGGATTCAACAGTTCCTGCAAAACACCATGTAGACTGGATTAACAACATGAACGATGAAGGGTAAATATCGGTCTGAAATTCTAGACAAGTACATTTCAATTACTACCTCAATATTATCTTTCTTTACAGTGCCCGATAACCATTATAGTTTAATTATTTGGAACTAAAGACACAATTTCTCAAGGCTCTAACATTTGAGTCGTCCGTCCTTCAATTATGCCTGCACAACCTCAAAACAGTAAACCTATCAGGAAACTAAAGATATTTGGTCCAAACTTCTCTTAGCAATTTCATCAAAAACTTCCTGGGCTTATTATAAAAACTCTCCTCTCATTACAGAACTTTAGCTACAATCTGAAATCAAGCTACTTCTGAAAATTTAACTTTACGTTTTAGTTGTTCAGATCACCCCAGTAATAAAGATACAATCTGAAATCAAAACAATACCACTATTTTCACACCCAACAACAACAGTTTATTAAAGTGAAAATGTATATTCATTTCATGAAAATCACAGAATCAAAACATAGAATCAGAAGTGGAACAAAAAATTCAAAAAATAAATAAATATATATACTTAATCTTATCCTTAAAGTTATTGATTATATCACAAAAACATGGAATTTGTGATGAAATTTTGCTTGGCATTTTTACAAATAGTTAAAGTTCGTTAGTTTGCCCTTTAGAGATAATCAACAATTGAACATAATCCTTGGAGAGCGCAACTTGAAATCAGATACGGGTGTATCAGTAAGAAGAGGACCCGTAGCTATCAGGTTAGCCTACGTGCACAGTCAACCAAAGATGCAAGTTTAACTTGCACCAGAAGGAATCTAATGGTTATAGTTTCCTAGTTTATGTCTAGTTCTAAATATAGGATTTCCTTTTATTTTCCTAGTTGAACTTGTAAGCCACGATTCTCTATCTATATAAAGACAATCGTGTAGTAGAAGAAGAACAAGCAGTTGTGAGCAAAGCTATCGGTAATAGGTGTTGTGTCTCTAAGAAGCATTAAAGAAGAAGTTAAGTCACATAATTCTTATTTACTTTTTCTTGTTCTCTCATTAATAGTACATACTCTAGGTATCACTTTGATTTCGTATCAAGTGGTATCAGAGCGTGGTTCTGACAACCAAAGGGATTGTTTTGGTACATGAGCTCAACGCGTTCTAAGTATACGGAATCAGGAGAACCTTTACAAGTATTACCAGACCCTAGAAAACCTAGAGAAAGTTACTACAAGAAAACGATGGAAACTGATGCAGAGAAGATTACACGGTTAGAAGCACAAATTAACGCTCTAACAGAACAGTTGGAGAAACATTCAACTAGAAAGCCAACCAAGGAGAATACAGAGGGAAGTTTTAACAATGGAAACGACGAAGGAGGAAGCTCAAAGCAGAACCCGTTTGGAGGATTGAAGGTAGAAGTTAGGCTGGAGATTCCAGACTTCGATGGCGCAATTGATGCTGAGAAGCTAGACGTATGGTTTGATAAGCTTGAAACCTATTTTACTGCACACCAGTACGAAGAAACTCAAAAAATCACTTTTTCCAGCCTTAAGCTATCCCATCATGCTTTGGTTTGGTGGAAAGCCTATCAAAAGAAAACTGAAGCAGGAGATCTAACTTGGTCGCAATACCAGAATATAATGAGGAAGCAGTACTATCCAGTTGGTTATGAAGAAGAGAGATGGTACAAGTGGCAACATCTCCGACAACGTTACAATCAGAGTGTCCAAGAATATACCACAGAATTCTACCACCTGACGTTAACTTTAGAGCTATATGTTAACAGTACGGAACTCTTCCATAAGTACGTAGGAGGGTTGCTAGAATACTTAAGACAAGAGTTGAAACTCTTCACTACAACTGATATAGATGATGCTATGGTGAAATCTACAGCTGTGGAGTCTAAGAATAAGAGTACTAGCAGCTCGGAAGGCAGAAGAGGAAGTACCAAAGGAGAAGATAAAAATTCCAGGGGGGTTAGAAGTAGAAGTTCACCATCTGAACCAGAAAATATATGTGAACACTGCAAAGTCAAAGGACACCTTAAGGATACCTGCTGGATTCTACATCCTCATATCAAACCAAGAAAGTTGCGTGAAATGGAAGGACAAAGAAATAATAATAAGAGAACTGCTCTACTGACTGAAGTAGAAGAAATTTCTGAAATAGAGCACGCTGATCCAAAGCTTGCCTTGATGATGAGTAATGCTGAACAAGAAGACGTTGATTTACAGGAAGAATTGTTCCATGTGAAGATTCAAGTAAAACATGCCGTTATCAATGCTATTATCGACTCAGGGAGCCAGAAGAACTTGATCTCTGAGAAGTTGGTAAAGCAAATGGGGTTGGACACAACACCACATCCTAAGCCTTATCCTTTAGGCTGGATACAGAAAGATACTGAGTTGCAAGTAAATACTCAGTGTAAGTTCAAATTTGCTATCACTGACAAGTATGTAGATGAAATAATTTGTGATGTGGTACCCCTGGATGTGGCTCAAGTCATTTTTGGGAATCCATATCTATGGAAGCGTGATGATATTATTCATCATCGAGGAAGGTACTATCAATTCAAGAAGGAGGGGAAAGAGTTCCGTATTCACGCAAGTAAAACCTCTCTACCAATGGAACTGGTATCTTCAAATCAGGTGAAGAGGCTAATTAATGCTTGTGGGAAATTCGCTCTACTGTTTATTAGGCCTGTCACAGAAGAAGCTAGAAAAGTAACATTACACACTATGTTAACCAGGGCTCAGCAAGGTGAAATAAGCAATATTAAGAAGAAGTTTAAAGATCTATTTAGGGAGGAAATGGTAGGACCACCTAAAAGAGAAGTTGAGCATGAGATTACTCTTGTTGGGGATGCTTCTTTTCCAAATCTGAGTTTATACCGGACTTCCATAACTGAATCCGAAGAGATTAAGAAACAAGTACAAGCCCTGTTGGAACAAGGGGCTATCGTACCTAGTTGCTCTCCTTGTGGTTCTCCCGTTTTGTTAGTGCCAAAGAAGGACGGAGGATGGAGAATGTGCGTAGACTATCGCGCTCTAAATAAGATAACCATAAAAAATCGATATCCTCTACCCAGGATAGATGATCTATTAGATCATCTAGGGGATGCCATATTCTTTACCAAGCTGGATCTTAAATCAGGATATCATCAAGTCATAATTAAGGAAGATGATACGTGGAAAACGGCCTTCAAGACGCGTCAAGGTTTATTTGAATGTCTAGTAATGCCCTTCGGATTATGCAATGAACCAACAACTTTTATGCGACTAATGAATGAGGTACTACATCCTTTCATTGATAAATTTGTCATTGTTTATCTGGATGACATACTAATTTTTAGCAAAACTTGGGAAGAGCATTTGAGACATATTACCCAAGTAATGACAGTCTTACAAGAGAATTTGCTAAGATTGAATGGCAAAAAGTGTGAACTCGGGAAGCAAGAATTACTCTTCCTGGGATTCATTATTGGAGAAGGAAAAATCAGAGTTGATCCAGGAAAAGTCGCAGTCGTAGTTGAATGGCCAACACCAACTAATGTCACGGAAGTAAGAAGTTTTTTAGGGGCCTGTCAATATTTGCGAAAGTTCATTCGACATTTTTCTCAAATAGCAGCCCCTCTACATGAGTTAACTAAGACCAGCAGAGTTTTTGAATGGAGCCCTAAGCATGAGGCTGCTTTTCAATTACTAAAAAAGAATATTACTGAAGCACCTGTGTTGGCCTTACCCAACTTACAGAAGCCGTTTGAAGTAGAAACAGATGCTTCAAACTATGCACTAGGAGCAGTGCTACTACAAGGAGGGAATCCCATTGCATATCATTCTGAAACGTTTACAGGGGCCGTTAAAAACTACCCTACTTACGATAAGGAATTGTACGCAATGCATCAAGCCATGAAGCATTGGAGGTCTTATCTCTTAGGGAAACAGGTGGTAGTACACACAGATCACAAGCCGTTACAATTTTTGCAAACCCAATCAAAATTGCAGCAAGATCGACATATGAAGTGGTCATCGTACTTAGTTCAGTTCAACATCCACATAAAATACAAACAAGGAGTGACAAATAAGTTGGCAGACATGTTGTCCAGACCACCCTCTTCTTTATCTCTCTTAGTGGCCATGTATATACAACCCATCATGCCTACTGAATATGCTCAATTCTATGAGAACGATGAGGATTTCCAAGAAGAGTATAAGAAGATAACTCGAGGACAAGTCAGTGAGTTCCAGATTAAGGATGGGTTGTTATACAAGAGGTCTGCATTATGCATACCACGAGAAGAAGATCGGTTACATTGGATTAGAGAAGCCCATACATCACAGGTAGCTGGGCATTTTGGAAAAGAGAAGACTATTTTGAATTTGAAGCGGTATATGTACTGGCCAAAGATGTTTAATGATGTAGCGAGGTACATCAGAGGCTGTACATTATGTAATACTTCTAAACCCTCAAATAGGAAGAGAGGACTGTATTTACCTCTTCCAGTCCCTAATCGACCATGGGAGAGCATTTCTATGGATTTTCTTGGAGGATTGCCAACTACAAAATAAGGTAACGATTATCTGTTTGTAGTAGTGGATAGGTTCAGTAAAATGATCAACTTGATGCCTTGAAAGAAGACGATCACTAGAGAAGGAGCTGCCAGATTATTCTTTCAACATGTATGGAGAAATTTTGGGTTACCCAGCTCAATTGTGTCTAACAGAGACAGTAGATTTTTGGGACAATTTTGGACCAAGCTATGGGGATTTATGGATACTAAGCTCAAACGTAGCACATCTTTTCATCCACAGACGGATGGACAGACAGAAGTGGTCAACAAAACCTTAGTACATCTTTTACGAGGGTATAATTCAAAACATCCTAAAACTTGGGATGATAGTCTCCCTTATATACAGTTTTCTTTTAATCGAGCAGTCCATGGTTCTACAAAAACTTCTCCTTTCGAGGTCTGTTTAGGATATCTTCCTCAAGGTCCTTTCGACATGGCATTCAACGCTGCCACTACTGAGACAGAAGACAAAGGAGAAGAAGATGTTAAAGCTCAGAGATTTATTGAGAAGATTAGCAAGATACATAGTCTAGTGGAAGCACAGCTGCAGAAGACTCAAGCTTAGTACAAGGCGAAACACGATAAAAATCGAGTGCCATGTAACTTTACTGTTGGAGACATGGTATGGTTGAAGATCAATAAGGAACGACTTAAAGGTGAAGCAAGGAAACTTAAGCCTATACGTTATGGGCCCTTCAAAATAGTGAAACAGTTTGGGGAGAATTCTTTTCAACTTGACTTACCCCCTTACATGCAGATGTATTCTGTTATAAACGCAGAGTACTTGAAACTGTTTGAACCTCCACTGCTGAATGAAGATGTTCAAGAGTTAAAACTTCCAGCAGTAGAAGAATTGAGAGTAGAACGAGAAGAAATGATTACTCAAGATTGTATTCTTGAGACCAAGGTAACACCAACCAGGCGAGGAGATCGAGTTATGTACCGAATTGGTAGAGTTGGTCAAAAACCCAGCAAAGCAAAATGGTTCAGTCGAGAACAAGGTGAGGCAGAATTTCCTCACCTACAGTTTTAAAGCTAACAGGAGTTTGCAGCTTCCTAAAGAGGGGAGCCATGATACGGGTGTATCAGTAAGAAGAGGACCCGTAGCTATCAGGTTAGCCTACGTGCACAGTCATCCAAAGATGCAAGTTTAACTTGCACCAGAAGGAATCTAATGGTTATAGTTTCCTAGTTTCTGTCAAGTTCTAAATATAGGATTTCCTTTTCTTTTCCTAGTTGAACTTGTAAGCCACAATTCTCTATCTATATAAAGACAATCGTGTAGTAGAAGAAGAACAAGCAGTTGTGAGCAAATCTATCGGTAATAGGTGTTTTGTCTCTAAGAAGCATTAAAGAAGAAGTTAAGTCACATAATTCTTATTTACTTTTTCTTGTTCTCTCATTAACAGTACATACTCTAGGTATCACTTTGATTTCATATCATATATCTCCGTAAGTTTCAAATAGAGATCGATTTGAAATCAAAACTTGGAAAAATAAGGAGGATCCTGATTGGGTGGAACCCGTGCTGGTAGTGTGATTTGATGAAGATTGAACCTTTGATAATAACGATTTGGGAACCTACCTGGGTTACTGGTAAAGCATCATTTGATTAGGATTTCTCATCACCACCTCCGCCATCTTCACCATCTACCCATCCAAACCAACAATCAAATGAATTAAAAATAATAGCCAATTAGCAATATCAATGCAGCTAATCAAAGAAACTAATGGAGGGTCTCTTTTAGACCAACGTTTGAATCTCCTTTTCTCTAATGTAATTGCAATCAGCGATTCAATTTTTCTCATGATGGTGGTCAAACCATTGATTTAGGGATTAATTAATGGATCCCATCTTGTTTAGGTTTTCAAACATACCGTACTGATGAATCATGAAACCTTTTCATATTTTATCGATTATCTGGTAAAATTATTTATGATATTATTATTACATATGGTCGTGAACTATTGGCACTAAATCCTAGAATCATTCGCTAATCATCTTGTTAGTGCTGATAAACATACTGAAGCTGTCTCATTTTAAGAAAATGAAATATAAATATGGGTTCACTTCATTCATAATCGCCGATCACAAAAATTATCGTTTATCTTTCACAGATGGGGTTGGTGGTGGAGTTTGAGGAATGGGTTGTGTGTTGTGTGGGTAATAGGCATATTTAGTACGGGACCAAGTCAAAAAAATTAATTGAATCAGTCATGACGACTGAGTTGACCACGATTTATTAACTCCTCAAATCCCTTTTTTTTTTGCTCTTCCTCTTCCTCTAACAATTTTTTTTTTCTTTTGACTTTTAGCAGAAACCGATCAAATAAACTGGTAGGCGAGGTTAATATCGTTTTAATGCTGTGGAAAGTTTTACTCTTTTACTGAAAACGGTAGTAGCAGTATTATAGTACGAGTCTCTAGTAATTTGTTAATTTAAATGTCTAGTTTACCTTGACTTAGCAAGAATATCACTTCGGCGTGCGTGTTTTGTCTCTTAATTATGTGCAATTCCATCACTTAATTATAGACATTCAAATACGCTACCGTCGAAAATCTTGTTTAACAGTAAAATTCTTTTAGTTATAAATTAACTCATTTAGTCTTACGCCATTGTCAAATATTGCAGCACATCTATGTTTCCAGATATGCCAGAGAACATTTCCTGGAAATCTAATATTTACATGCCTTGAATACTCTTAAAAAAAACATGTCAAATAACAATTGAGTAAAGTTAACACCTCTGATATTGGCGAAAACAGAAATATCCATTGCAAACCAAATTTTGCTTCCAATAAAAAGAGAATCCACAAACAAGTGTTCCATATTCTAATCATAATCACAACACAGAGGACAAGTAGTGACAATATCGATCATGCACAAACCTACCTATTATTTCCCTAGTATGTACATTGTTGTAGAGATTTCCATAAGAAATGATGAATCTTTGAGGCAGGCTGACCTTCAATAACATGTTATAAAGGAAACCATTACCATTGGTATTGTAACCATGTTGATGAGACAAAATTAGACGAAGTTGAGTTGGCTCGGTTAAAACAAACTTCCAGCGAAACTTTAATGTCAATGCAAGTTTAGCCCCATCGATTTATGAAAACCCATTTCTATTGAAACTTAAGAATAGAATAATATGATTAGCAATTTCTTGCAAAAAAAACCCCAAAACCTTCTTTTCTTATAATTTTATTGTTGCAAATGAATGGATATATGCTGCAAACATCAAATTCTTCGATCTCTCTTTCTCTCTTAGAATAGATTAATTTATATTAAAATAACCCGACTAAGTGTCTTGGACTATCTCATTAAAGTTTATCTTAGACAAATATGCCTCATATGCAATCCTAAATCACCAGCTGCGTAATAAATACATAAGGAATTACTTTAAAAACTTGGAACAAAACATGACACGCATTTATCGGCTCATTGAAAACCTCTCCAAGGAATAACCATAATGGTAAACCCTTGACTAACGAAAAAAGTGCAACACAGAATGTGCATAAAGCTATAACAATTTCGAAACTACCTAGAAGGAAAAAATTACATTTATAAATCATCAAGATCATCGAAATTATTCGTTCTCCATCGGTATCCATGAGCTGTCGTCTAATGATGAGCGTATGTATGTCTCCACAAACAAATTGTGGAAGTTGAGCGTCATTACTCTTGATAAAACTATCAATTTGTTGTCCTGATCCATTCTATCAATAAGAAGACTAATAGAAGTATCACGATGGATTGTACACCATAGGAAATTCGTCCTCGTGATAACTAAAAATTATGGTTTAATTATCCTTATCTGTTATGATCTCTTACAAGTTATAAATCAATTTTACAAGAAATACGACAAGAACATACTCACGTGTACATAGCCATTTTTCAAACCTTAAGAACCACAATTATATTCAAGATTTTAATCATTCTACGATCTCTTGTAAAAAAAATCGATGAAAAACCAATTCTATCAAAATTAAGAAATATAATACTGATTAGCAATTTCTTGCAAAAAAAACTAAAGAGGGAGGATCCCATTACACTCTTATTTTTACACTTTTGGCGAATTTTTTCTTATTAAAACTTATACGGTGGCGTATTTGAAGATAATATTTTGGGATATGCTCGTCTTAGATACATACCCACAAAAAAAAAGCATATTCCGAAATACCAAACCTCACCATCTACCAATCTTAATTTTAACTGTTGATTTTCAAAGTAATTGACGATGGAGTTATACATTGTCGAATGTGGTTTTTTTTTTGGCGTATAGATCTTGATAAGATAAATATATCCCAAAAAGTTAGCTTCAATTATTCTACATTTTAGGTTTTGGAAAATAATTAATGTCACACATGTGGGATAATGTAAAAATAAGAGTGGGAGGGGATCCTCCATCAAAACTAAAATATTTATTTTAGTTAGAAATTTATTGTTGCATATGAATAGACATGCTGCTGCAAACAACGAATGCTACAATCTTATAAATAAAACAAGTCCACAGTAAAACCGACGAGCATATATATATGCCCAAATATACATGGCCTTTTTTTTTTAAGGAAACATCTTGATTTCATTAACATAA
The DNA here is from genome assembly GCA_023529315.1 of Papaver bracteatum. Classification (NCBI taxonomy): domain Eukaryota; kingdom Viridiplantae; phylum Streptophyta; class Magnoliopsida; order Ranunculales; family Papaveraceae; genus Papaver; species Papaver bracteatum. The sequence continues at coordinate 998,082 of JAJJWX010002376.1, read as the reverse complement.
CAAGAATGAATACATCATGTTCAAGTAAATCAAAGATGAAAACAAATACATATATCTCGTTTCTTAGATGAAACATATATTTGAAACATGGCATATGAAATAATATTCATCCATTTGAATCTTCCTTCTTCATTAAGAGTAACATGTCCCAGAGGGGAGTAATTTTCGCAACCCATCGTTATCACGATCACCTCTACTAGCCATTGATCTTCCCATAACTGGAGAATTTCGACCAATTCTGGTAAATCTTCGTCGATGATGTTATTGATATGAATGATCCATTCAAAAGAAACGCCATAATGGCTAACAGAAATATCTAATTGGCTTACAGAAGCCATTAGCGATGAAATCAATTGAAGATAAACTAACCTAGAATCACTTAATAGAGATAGTTTTATTCATACTAGAAAGTAGTAATAATATTTATAACCAAATCTGTCAGATTTGGTCTGAAATCATCTGCCAAGAGATCTGAGATTTCAGACCAAATCTAACAGATTTGGGTTAAAATCTAAAAGATTTTTGAAGAACTTGGTTTGAGAGAAAATAAAAGTTATTTTCGGGAGAGAGAATATGAGAGAATTGCACCACCCTGAGCCCATAACCACTTTCCAAATCTTGAACCATGAACCCACATTACCCTGATAAATATCTAGGTTAAATTTTAAAGATTCACAACCGTTAGATTATCTGTTATAGCCATACCTTATAATATTCCCTAAAAACAAAAAGGTTTCTCCGTATTTCTTCAGCCGTCTCGGAACCCCATGAAACAAATTTTGGTGTTCATTTTTTGTGGTCTCAAAATTTCTCTTAAAAATGGATTCTTCGACCACATCTCTTACTAATCGGAACACCAATCTTGCTATTACTTTCATAATTCCTCTGAATCTTCCAGAAGAAAGAATTGGTGGAACCTCAAAGATGATAGATATGCTACAACAGATGATTTATCTAGCCTCAATTTCTTCATTTTTGGTCCAATTTGAAGAAAGCATGGTGCGACGGAGCTGTTTATGGGGGTACTCTACTGTAGAAAATGGTCAAAGTAAGTAATTCTCCTATTTTCTTTCTGGTTCCGATTTGGTTGTTGCTTTGAGCTTTGTAGATGAGTGTAGTTGTGATGTGTATTAAAGAATTGGAATGCCGTAATTGAGAACTCCCTAGTTTGGAAATGTCATCGAATCAATTGCAGAACCTCATTGGATGTTAAACAGAACTATGTTCTGGTTACAATTTGATAGATCCCTCTTTGATCCTCAGGATTTATATCATGTTGCAGAGGATTCGTTCCTTTCACACTGTTGGCAATTGGATCACTAATGTTACTGTACTTGCAAATTGCTGGATTTTACAGTAAGAAAACAGTCTAAGGACCAGGCGCGGTTAAATGAGAGATCAATCGAGTTTTTATGTGGTGCGCAATTTTTCACTCTGAATTTATAGTTGGGATTGTTGTATTTTGGTGTTAAAGAAGATATTGCCCCATATCACAGACCCCAAATTAGATAGAAGAGAGGGATGTTGAAAACGAAACACTCACACACACATAATTACAAAATAGATTAGATATCAGGTTAGACTAAAGGATGGGTGTAGTTGTGATGTGTATGTAGACTTAGAAGTTAGATCTATAAATAAATGATGTAATGAACTGCAAGCATAGTTGAGAATTTTTTAGTTTGGGAATGCCATTGATCAATTTCAGAATCTCATGCAACGGTGTTACACCCTATTAGAATGTCAAGGAGCACGATGAAAAGTAAAAATCTTTCGTTATGACACGAACACTCTATGAATAACCATCAAGTAAGCCATGGATGTGGTATAATCTAGCTAAAAGGCATTCCATCAAAGGTTATTATTTACTGTATCTTTGGCCCACATAAACGCATTACATGATAGACTATTAGCCATAGTGCCATATGTTCCTATAATGCAGTGTAAAGCTGTTGGAAGTATACTTTCTCACTAGTTTCAATTATCAGTTGGGTTTTCGAACAAAACGTTCACAGCGCTGGTATGTAAGCATAAGAAAATGGACATACATTACACTTTCGGAATCTGTCGTTAAATCTGGAAAACTAGACTTTTAACAATGTTAAATTGAAAACTATATACTCATTGATATGTATTAAGCTATTTAGTCTGTTCTGAGATTGTGATCAAGATTATCTGCCTTGACCTTCAGATTAAGAAACAATGTCTCTCATTTCTTTCGTTTGGTATTAGTTAAGTATCCTTGTTTTGTAATTCAGTTCTGTGTACTGTAGAGACACAAGATGCTACTCATTCATTTGCATTTTTATAAATGTACGGATTTGTTAAAATAATTGCTGAAATATGTGCTATTTGATTAGTCTTTTCTCCGGGACAAAGTCTTACATTATCAGGAATCATTTGAATTGCAGAATCTATACCCAAGAAATTTTCGGATGTCAGCAACAAGAAGCGTGAGAACAAATTATGGAGCATGGTTACAGATTCATGTGGGAACCCTGAGCAGTTTTTCCAACCTCTGCAGCAATGGGGTTACGATCCTGACTCGTGAGACTGTAGCTTTCAGTAACACTAAGTTACGGGCTGTGTGTGCGTAAATGTAACTGAGAAGTCGATGCTACTTCATGTGGGATGGTAAAATGGAACTGCAGTCCGCATGTGATCACTGGTATACTTCTCTGAGTGGATTTTGTAAACAACTGAAATTACAGGAAGAACACCTGCAGTTTTGTATTACTAATGCAGTGGCTTATTAGGTTTACGTTTCTATTCTTTGTGTCTCTTGTTTTTAACAAATTTAAACTGAAATGAATGTAAGTAAGTTCCATTATGATTGGTAACATTAGTGAATGGGCATGGCACTCTCAGTTCCATATTACTTTTGGATTCTTTCTTTCTTAATGAGAGGTCTGAAATTTTTTGTTGTTGCATTCATCTCACTCTCATCCATCACCTACTATTCCTCATTAACATAATTACTGGTCATACAACAGGAAATGCTGCCATTATAATTGTTGCTTACCCCTACGGGAAAAATAGTAATCTACAACTGTAATTTCACAACTCGTATATTTAAGGTTGTGAAAGGTGGTAAGTTTGACAACTTTTGTCAAACAAAAGTTGTCAAAGTATAAAAACGTCCAACTCTTAGGACCAAAGAGGAACAAAGAGTCGTGATGAGAATTAAAATCACAACGTTTTTGTGAAAAGAGTAGTGACCACCTTTAGACTTTAACAACTCATCTCGTTAAGGTAGTGAATAACTCTACGACAACACTTATAAGGGTTGTTGAAGATAAAAAACAATTATCTTTTGGAAAAATGGTGTTTGAGAGATTCGAACACAAGCCTACTAGGTGTTAGCATAATCCCTTAACCATTCTTCCTTCCTCTTAATATTGGTAGTTTTGTCCTTTTTTTTTTATTACTACCACAACCCTTATAAGAGTTGTGAAAAAAAATGAAAAAAAGAATGAGGCTCAGGTGAGATGAGTCGAACCGGAGCCTCTTGTGTCCAATTGAGGTATTCCAACCATATTACCATTATTGGAAATAAGTGCAATAAATGAAATCTGTCGTCATCTAAAGACTATGAAAATGACCATATTACCCTTATTGAAAATACACGCAATAAATATTATGGAGACTGTGAAAATGACCATATTACCCTTATTAGAAATAAGTTGCAATAAATAGTATGGAGACTGGGAAAATGACCATATTACCCTTATCGAAAATAAGTAAAGTAAATGTTACAGACTGTGAAAATGACCATATTACCCTTATTGGAAAAACACGCAAAAATATTATGGAGACTGTGAAAATGACCATATTACCCTTATTAGAAATAAGTGCAATAAAAAGTATGGAGACTGGGAAAATGACCATATTACCCTTATCGAAAATAAGTAAAGTAAATGTTACAATTTATGAAAATGACCATATTACCCTTATTGGAAAAAGTGCAATAAATATTATGCAGAATATGAAAATGACCATCCTACCCTTATCAAAAATAGGTAAAGTAAATGTTACAGACTGTGAAAATGACCATATTATCCTTATTGGAAAAAAGTGCAATAAATATTATGGAGACTATGAATATGACCAAATTAAAGTGCAATTAATATTATGGAGACTATGAATATGACCAAATTACCCTTATCAAAAATAACCAAAGTAATTCTTACGTACTGTGAAAATGACCATATTACCCTTATTGGAAATAACTGCAATAAATATTATGAAGACTTTGAAAAATGACCAGACTACCCTTTACTTATTATCGATACGGGTAGTCTGGTCATTTTCAGAATCGACAATATTTACTTTACTTATTATCGATAAGGGTAGTCTGGTCATTTTCACAGTCTCCATAATAGTTGTGACACTTTTTTTCCAATAAGGGTAATATGGTCATTTTCACAGTCTATAATATTTACCTTATTTATTTTCAATAAGGGTAGTTTGGTCATTTTCACAGTCTCCATAATATTTATTGCACTTATTTCAATAAGGGTATTATGGTCATTTTCACGATCCGTAATATTTACTTTACTTGATTTTTGATAAGGGTAGTCTGGTCAGTTTTCACGGTCTCCGTAATATTTATTGCACTTTTTCTAATAAGGGTAATATGGTCATTTTTACAGTCTGTAAGAATCACTTCACCTATTTCTGATAAGGGTAGTATAGTCATTTTCACAGTCTCCGTAATATTTATTGCACTTTTAAAAAAAGAGTAATATGGTCATTTTCACAATCGGTAACATTTACTTTACTTATTTCCGATAAGGGTTTTATGGTCATTTTCACTGTCTCCATAGTATTTATTGCACTTTTTTCCAATAAGGGTAATATGGTCATTTTCACAGTATATAATATTTACCTTATTTATTTTCAATAAGAGTAGTTTGGTCATTTTCACAGTCTCCAAAATATTTATTGCACTTTTTCCAATAAGGGTAATATGCTCATTTTCACAATCGGTAACATTTACTTTACTTATTTCCGATAAGGTAGTATGGTCATTTTCACAGTCTCCATAACATTTGTTGCACTTTTTTCCAATAAGTGTAATATGGTCATTTTCACAGTCCATAAGAATTACTTTACTTATTTCCGATAAGGGTAGTATGGTCATTTTCACGGTCTCCATAATATTTATTGCACTTTTTTCCAATAAGGGTAATATGGTCATTTTCATAGTCTGTAAGAATTACTTTACTTATTTCCGATAAGGGTAGTATGGTCATTTTCACAATCACCATTACATTTATTGCACTTTTTTCCAATAAGGGTAATACGGTCATTTTCACAGCATGTGATATTCAATTCTGATATATTTCGTCTTCAGTTCATCCGAAAGAAAAACTCAGGTTTAATTCTAGTAATTTTTGAACCTGTGATCGATGTTTTATTTTGATATATTTAGTCTTCAGTTCATCCAAACGAGAAACTAAGGTCTAACTCTAGTAATTTTTGAACTTGTGATGTTCAATTCTGATATATATTTAGTCTTCAGTTCATCCCAACGAGAAACTCAGGTCTAACTGTAGTAATCTTTGAACCTGTGATGTTTAATTCTGATATATTTCGTCATTTTTTTGCACTTTTTTCTATGATATTTATTGCACTTTTTTCCAATATGATCATTTTCACAGTATGTAATATTTACTTTATTTATATTCAATAATGGTATTTTGGTCATTTTCACAGTCTCCATAATGTTTATTGCACTTTTTTCCGATAAGGGTAATATGGTACTCCACTGTCGGCCAGGTTTCGATCTCGTAGCCAGGGTTTGCATACAATATGCCAGAATAGGGTTTGTTTAATGTTTCGGGGAATATTCCAAAGGAATCTTACCTTTAAGTGGATGGATTTCATCGTTCTTACGAAATTTCGAACTTATAGTAGTCCACTGACAACCAGGTTTCGATCTTGGGGCCAGGGTTTGCATACAATATGCCAGAATAGGGTTTGTTTAATGTTTAGGGGAATATTCCAAAGGTATCATACCTGTAAATGGATGGATTTCATCGTTCTTACGAAATTTCGGACTTATAGTAGTCCACTGACGGCCAGGTTTCGATCTCTTAGACAGGGTTTGCATACCATATGCCAGAATATGGTTGGTTTAATGTTTCGGGGAATATTCCAAAGGAATCTTTTCTGTAAACGGATGGATTTCATCGTTCTTACGAAATTTCAGACTTATAATAGTCCACTGACGGCCAGGTTTCGATCTCGGAGCCAGGGTTTGCATACAATATGCCAGAATATGGTTGGTTTAATGTTTCGGGGAATATTCCAAAGAAATCTTACCTGTAAATGGATGGATTTCATCATTCTTACGAAATTTCAAACTTATAATAGTCCACTGACGGCCAGGTTTCGATCTCGGAGCCAGGGTTTGCATACAATATGCAAGAATAGGTTTGGTTTAATGTTTCGGGGAATATTCCAAAGGAATCTTACCTGTAAATGGATGGATTTCATCGTTCTTACGAAATTTCGGACTTATAGTAGTCCACTTACAACCATGTTTCGATCTCGGAGCCAGGGTTTGCATACAATATGCCAGAATAGGGTTTGTTTAATGTTTCGGGGAATATTCCAAAGGAATTTACCTGTAAATGGATTGATTTCATCGTTCTTACGAAATTTCGGACTTATAGTAGTCCACTGACGGCCAGGTTTCGATCTCGTAGCCATGGTTTGCATACCATATGCCAGAATAGGTTTGGTTTAATGTTTCGGGGAATATTCCAAAGGAATCTTACTTGTAAATGGATGGATTTCATCGTTCTTACGAAATTTCGGACTTATAGTAGTCCACTTACAACCATGTTTCGATCTCGGAGCCAGGGTTTGCATACAATATGCCAGAATAGGGTTTGTTTAATGTTTCAGGAAATATTCCAAAGGAATCTTACCTGTAAATGGATGGATTTCATCGTTCTTACGAAATTTCGGACTTATAGTCCACTGACGGCTAGGTTTCGATCTTATAGCCAGGGTTTGCATACCATATGCCAGAATATGGTTGGTTTAATGTTTCGGGGAATATTCCAAAGGAATCTTACCTGTAAATGGATGGATTCATCGTTCTTACGAAGTTTCCAACTTATAATAGTCCACTCACGGCCAGGTTTCGATCTCAGAGACAGGTTTTGCATACAATATCCCAGAATATGGTTTGTTTGATGTTCTGGGGAATATTTTGAAGGAATCTTACATGTAAATGGATGGATTCATCGTTCTTACGAAGTTTCCGACTTATAGTAGTTTGAATCAACATTGAGCTTCTTGGTTCACAGTTTCTTGGTTCGATTTCGATGATATATCATGCTAAGTTAGAAGTCAGAACCCTCTCTGAGCTTCTTGGTTCACAGTTTCAATGCCGTTATACAACATTTGAAGTTCGAATCAACACTGAGCTGCATATTTATCGATTTTGATGATGTATCCAGCTAAGTTTGAAGTCAGAACCATCTTGAATTTCGTGGTCCATCTCTAGTAATCTTATAACCTGAGTTTACCAGTGTGAACTAAAGCTACTTCATAACCTGTATGACTTGTAAAAATTACTTCATGACCTATGCGACTAGTCGAAATTCAAATCGGAAGCACAAAGAGAAAGCACAAAAACATAAAGAAACACACCAATTATCGAATTCATTTTTCATTTTCCCGATTCATTCTTATACATTTTTTGGATATTTTTTTATATCAAAATGTCGATAACAACGTCCTAAATTTATTAATATTTTTTTTGGATTTTTGTTTCATGTCGAAGGTTGATAAAAAAACCGAATACAAAAAGTTCGATAAGCACAAAGAAAACACATGTGTCTCAATCCGTATGACCATCCCAAATACAATATCACCCGTCAGATATTTTCTTAATCCGTATGGGTTGATCAAACAAAACGTGGTCCGTCAGATCTTTCCTTCGGATTCATTTAATTTTTTTTTAATTTTTTTTTCTCTCAACCACTCGCACTCTAATTTTCAATTCTACCCGTTTTTATCTTTCTTCCTCTCCCAAGAACATCTATCTTCTCCTCCTCCACGGATGACCACCGCTGAAATATTTTTTGTTAGAGAATAAGAAAGAGATCGAGTTAGAGAGTAATCGGTAAAGATTAGTTCACTCTTTTGTCCCATTCTCCACAAACACTATATTATCAGAGTGATGAATGACGGCAGAGTAAGTACCGATTAGGGTTTCGATTTATGAAGAGAAGAAGATCTATTCAATAATCATCTAGAGGTTGAATCAAAGATACAGAGATCTAGAAGATGAAGATGATGATGCTAATAATCAGCTACAAGTTCAATCGAGATTTGGATTTCTGAAATCAACAAGAACAGGCAAGAAATAGGTTGAACCGTAGAAATAAAGATGAACCCAGCCCTCAAAAGTTCATCTAAAACCTAAACACCACAACCACTTCATCCCAACCTTCATCACCTCGAGAAACCACCACCACCTTCTTCTTCTTCTTCTTCTTCTTCTTCAGAAGTTGTGATTCACCAGCAACGAGGTAAAATTGATGGATTATTTTATGATGATTTCCATCTCTTTACTTGTAATTTTAATTTAAATGGTTTGATTTTGATTTTGATTTAGTTTTAGTTTTATATTTTTTTTTGTGATTTTGGGGTTATCTTATATTCAATCAATCTGATAATGATGTTGATGATGTAAGAGTTATTAGAAGTTCAATTTGTTTATCTTCAGTGTATTTTTTACTTATTTTTTGATCAATTAGATTTTAGGGTTTTTAATGTGATGTGTGTCTTACAAATTGAAGGAAAAAAGTGAAGTTCGAGAAGATTCAGTTCAGATTGATTGAATATAAGATGGGTTCAGCTCATCCGCGTTGGTGGTGGATTTTGGTTGTCAGTGGTGTGTTATTGATCTTAGGCTTTGATCAATCTATGAATGGATTAGTCTTGTTATGGTTTTGCTAGTTACTGTATGTATGATGCGTTTTAGGTTTGAGACCTGTCAGTGCCTCCCATTTGCCTTTGTAATTCACCGCTGTTGTAATCTCCTCCTCCTACGTGTGTCATCGTAATGTGCCAACAAATGCAGCTTCGGCGTTCATGAATATGATGACAGCTCCTTTCTTGAGCATTAGTCACAGGGACAAACACTCACATGTCAGGTAGACAGGCTAATTATTATGTCGAAATTATCTTTCTTTGATGTTTTACAATTTTCTTTAATAAGATGGCAAGTGCTAAAAGAGGAAATCTAACTAATTCACTTGTCAGGTTATTTTGACTGAGGATGGATTTGTAATAATAGAGAGAGGAGTATGTGTACAAGTGAATCTCCCCAATTGGCGTCTCTATCCAGCAGTTAGATATCGGATAGAGTGAAGATCGAGTGCTCTCCAATTTATACTATAGGTTTGTTCGTTGGTTAATTGATTTTACTTGGTTGGTCTCTGCGTTCATGAGTCAAATTTTGGTTCAACACCGTCTTTGTTTCATTAAAATATAATCTATTAATATTCTTAATATATTTTTTTTCCTCTTTAAATTTCTGTGCTGTACTTGAAATCCTGTAGTACTAATAGTGGTGATGTAGAGAATCTAAGAGTTCCAGTTCATGGGGTATACACAGAGCAGAGATGTTTCTTTCTTGTCTTCAAAATCTGACAACTTACTTGCACTGGTTGGCCAAATGATATTTGTGGATGATATTATTTTTTTCGTTATACTTGTCTACGCTAGATTCACATGTCTTAAGACTCTTATCTAAGAACTACATATGCATATATATTCCTAATCATCTTGTGATACTGTATTTTCCTCCACCCATATATATTCCTAATCATCTTTTGTGTGTGCTTTGGTCGTTCCTTTACTTTTAATCCCTTATGTTTTCTGAGATTTCTTCCGCATCTCTTTGAGGATGGGAACTTAAGCCTATTTCATTTCCATGTATTTTGGTGTTTTTCTTTGAGGGAATAAATATGGAAGACTTAGACATGTGAATTACTATCCTAGAAGTTTATTTTATACATTTTGAAGGATTTGTTGAATGGTGATTTGTCTTTGAGTGTTGGATGTAAACTGAATGTTGAAAACCATGTTTTTATGTCACCTGTTTTCTATGTTCTTTTATCTGCGAAACTGCCGCCAATAGGAAGTGATTTAGATTGTACTTCCTTGAGATGAAATATTCATATATATCTCCACTATAATGAGTTAAAAGGGCTTAGCATTTGGATTCATCGTCTAGGAGATATGTCCCCTGAAATACAGCTTGCCATAACTGAAATCTGTAGCTTCACAGTTCTGTAACCTACTTTGTGCATACTTTTCACAGGACAAACGAACTCCGAATCTGGATTTGTCAGGTGCGTTTGAAAGCTGAGTCTATCTAGTTTTGGAATTGGGGTCAAGATCCTAATTTGGAATTATAACGAAGTCTGTGGAGCCTCGACAATGCAGGCTGTATGAGACCTATTTCTGCGGCATTTCTGCCCAGATTTTTACTGTTTACATTTTGGAAATGAATGGCAGACTTAATATGTTAGTGGTGAGAATCTTATTATTGATTTAGTTTTATTTTCTTAGTTTATGAGTTGTTACTTGCCCCTTATACTGCCGTTTTGGTTTTTGTATAGGAACGGTCCTTGAGATGTGTCTGCTGCACACTTGCAAAAGGCTAGTCCTAAAGTAAGTCTATTTACATGTTTCTGCACTTGCAATTTTTTTTGTATTTTTTACATGTTTCTACACCGGTCAGTCCAAAAGTAAATCTGTTTACATGTGGTATTTTTTATTTTTTTTTCTGTAGTTTGGAAATGCCAGCAACAACAATGCTAGCACTAGCATGGTCCATGAAAATGGCAGCCCATTGAGCAGACTAAATGTGGTGCAAGAGCTAGTGAGAGTGCCAGAGAAGAATACCCCTTGCAAGTTACTCAGTTGGTACGTTGAGGGCGAGATTGTGGCTGATGCATTTATTGCTGAAAATGGATCCAAAGCAAAGTGTCCATGGAAGGCCAATAGGTTTTGGAGCATACAAGGTAGGCGTGAAAACTTCTTATGTGGATGATGCTCTTGTCTACAGGGAAACTACTGAGTGTAAGACTATCATTGAGGCTGTAGGAAATTGTATCACATGGGGCAAGGAATTTATAGTGCCTGGCTAGCCACCTGACTTAATCTTTATTTTGACACTGTTTCAGGAAACTTACTTTTTTTCTTTTTTTTGTTGTTCGTATGTGGTCTGGATATTTTGAATGATGTAAGACTTGTTTAAATGTTTGAATGCTGTCACATTTTGAATGAATGCTGGTATAATTTGATTGAATATTGCTCCGACCAATTTCAATTTTTTTTTCAAAAATGAATAAAAACCACAACTACTATGAAAGATTGTCAAAAATGATTTGAGTTGTCGAAGAAACCACACACAACTCTGATTAGGGTTGTCGAAGAAATGCATTACAACCATAACCATAGTTGTCAAAGAAATTAAATACAACCTACAAACCACTGTTGTCAAATAACTGAAATACAACTCTTAACCACTGTTGTCAATATCTGTAAGATACAGTGGTTTTACTTAGGTTTGGCTAATGGATGTACCACTTTGTGCGGATCGCTAACAGATTGCTCTAATTTTCTCATCGAGTTCTCTCAGTGAATTGAATTACTTGCCAGCCTCTTATTGAGAGCTCAAATTACAAGGTAATCTTTTTGTTTGCCTTAAGCTGGTCTTACAACACAAAATGCTGTTGTTGAAATTTTTGCAAGGAAACTCCCAGACATTTACTGCATCTGACATAGGAGCCTATAAAAGAGATGACCAACACTACCCCATAGACACTCCATAGACAGAACAGTGGAGAAGACTGCAATGAATACAAATGAAAGTGAGAGGACAGGATGATGTTGTAGACAAAAGTTCCGTTAAGCAGCACTGAAGAATAGTCTTAACTAGCGTTCAACAGTATTATTCTTTTCACATAACAATAAGACACATCGCCAAAAAAAAAAAAAGTAAAACAGAAAGAACAAAGAACAAATATCAAAACACTGTATGTTTGGCTTCCACAGTATTTTTCTTGCTTCTTAACCGGGAGTAGAAGTAATATCCGTTGTTAGTTTGCTACATCTGATTATCTGACTTCTTTGGTTGCAGGTTTTAGTAAAGCTAACAATATCACCTGCTAAGTTTTAAACACCACTTGGATACTTGAAGAAGCTGTAGGAAGTAATCGTAGAGTATCCATAAATTGCTCAACTTGTGTCACTCCACCAGGCGAGCCAACACTAGAACGAAAGTATAGAACAACTTTCTTTAAAACCTTTGCTTTCTTGAACAAAAAACATAGAAGTTTGAGTTCAGCATCACATCCTTCCACTTCAATCTCGACATACTCAAGGTGAGACAACATTCCTGGCAATGACAGGCCTGTTTCCCATTCATCTCCAACGTCTGCTAAACATGACTACATATATGAAAAACATAGATGTTGTGTTAGATCTATTGGAACAATACTGCAGACCGAACTGATAAAAACGAATAGCTTGGTTAAACATTACCTCCTTGGCTTTAAGGAATACTTTAGTTACATTAGGAGAAATGCTGAGCAAGTATACTATGGCCCGGATGCAACCTCTTGTAGACCACATTGCCAGCGTCAAATATTTTAGACTACATAAGCGAGGTAGTTGACAGTCTACTACGTCAGGAGCTCGTGAGAGAACCTTGAAAAGCAAAAGAAAATTCTTAATCAATAAACTATTTAAAACATTTTAATTCACTTGTGCATATATTATGTTAATTCAGGGAAGAGATGAAGCACCCATACCTCAAGGAATCCAGGTGATAATAATCTCATTTCTGTCACCATATAAACCGATTTTAGAAATTTCATCACACGTTTAGCATAAACTTCTTTTTCTCCTAAAGGAAGTTTCAAATATGTTTCTGCATTCTCGTCATTTAAATTTTCGAGTATCATGTAAACAGTTACCCTGGAGAGTGGAAAACAAATTTCTAAAGAACAGTCTTGTGTCAATAAAAGTGCGCAGTAGAAGTCTTTCAGATTTGGAGCACATAACTTGATATTGTTCTCCTTGGTACCATTTTGCGGAAAACGACGCCTCCACCAACAAGTGTATGCAAACTTCTTTAGGCTGACAGAATCAACAATCAACTTATTACCATTATAAGTTTGTATATCACAATTCTGTATGGCCAACGTTTCAAGAGCTGGGCAACTAGAAAAAAGTCTTTTAGATGATTCTACATTAGAAATTGATAATCCAGCAGTGGACAATATTTTAAGCCGAGGCAAATTCATCGATCTTGGTAGAATAATATCTGTAAATTTGGCATTAGAAATCACTGTCATTACCAGCTTTTTCAGTGATTTACAATTCAGGAGATGGTGAGGAATTTCATATGCCGAATTATGACATTCAGTAATTACTACACTTATTTCTTGAACTTCATGCTTAACGGCATTAAGACTCCATCTATTAACGTTCATTATAGCCGTATTATCAAATGCAGAGTTCTCCCAATCCACACTAAACTTCAGAATATTTGTGTCATCGCGAAATATGAATACCATGTAAACAAAATCTATAAACCTCTTGGTAAGCAAAAACGAACTCCTATTGAAGTTTAGAAAAGGTAGAGATTTCCAAATATGAATCCATCTTTTGGACAAAACACTAGTTTGAACAGCATATTTAGTATCTATGAAAGAAAGAATATGATGTATTAGGGCATCCGGTAACATACTGATACTATCTTCCTCATTAGAATATGCTTCATTTCTTGTTTCTTCCATTAAAAGACGAAAAAGGAAGTACCTTCAAGCGTAGATCTAGATATGGCTGATGAGTAGCTCTAGAAGTCCAATTTAAAATCTTGAAGTTGGAATGTAGAAAGCCACCAACTTTGTGATCACTATAATAGCTGAAGTTTATGTTGTGATGATGTCCAAAACCCCATCAAAGCTCCATTTTATGTTGCTTAATGGAGAGCTGACTAGGTTCATGATGGTGACAAGGTATGAGTGCAACAAGAGAAATGTCCAGGAAGTTTCCTCTAAACCCAAATTGGTAGTACCCATTCTTTCCTTCGCTTACACACATACTTCCGCTTTTGGGTAGTGTTAGGCAATAAGTCTCCCTCATGAATTAAAGTAAAGGCCACTAATTATATAGCTGGAAATTTTCCATTCTCAGCAATGCAATTAACCCTTTGACAGGCTAATTGTTGGAATTTAGTGATTATTGGTATTAAGCAAAACTCTGGTTTAGTGCCTCAAGCGGTTCTTGCACTTCAAACTCTATTACTCTGTATACAGCAAAAAATATAAGTGTATACTGCATGGTGTTCAATCAATTATAAATGAAATTATTTCCAACAGGACGAATCATCACATGGCTGTTAAAATGAATACACATATCATACATGCGCAACGCGTAGTCTTTGTATGCCTTAGTTGGTGGAAGGCATGAAATTTGATATGATACAATCTGCTTGGCCTCAGGAGATGACTTCTTGTACGAAATTTGCTCCAAGCAACACAGTTCCTGCTGGACAACTTTGCGATATATTGAAAATGTTCGGAAAAGAAAGTGCAAGGTTCGAAAGTAATACCTTTGGAAGCTTGTCCTTGGTCGGTGTGCATCCTCTCCAATTTGGGTTATCCTCTCCAATTTGGGTTGACTAGATGGATACGGTTGACTTGTAGATATGAAGCTTGTCCTTGGTCGGTGTGCATCTCTCCAACTTGGGTTAGTGAAAAATACTAGAACCACCCTAACCCTACTATATGGGTTCAATATTTTGAAGCCCCACCAAATCGATCATATATTGTCAACTCCATACTTTCAGAAAATGATATTACTAGACCCAAAATATCAATTTTTCTTCAGATCTGGACCATAATTAATTATTACGAATTTTGATAATGACGACACTACCCTTTTGTATTTATACCTGAGGAATATCAGAATACATTTTCATTTCTCAATTGTCTTTCTTTCTCTTCTCCGTTCTCTTTCTCTCTGCGCTCTCGGCTCTGGTGAATTTAGTCGATGGAGAAGAAGAACAATCGTTTTGATTCAATAAATTTTACATCTGATAATTAATTAATCTACAAATCTCAATCAATTATTCAATCAATTTTATTTTAATCTAGGTATGAGCTGGTTCTAAGCTGCATTAGGTTAGGTTTTTGTTCATTCAATTTGTTTTCTGAAGAATTTGAATCGATTTGAAGTTCATTCGAAGCTGCATCAGGTTAGTTTTTTTTCATTCTTGATTTTCTTAGTTCGATTAGGTTTTGATTTCTTTTTTATAGACTCGATTCAGATCTGAGAAGAAGAACAATTTTATTTTTCTTGAATTAATCGAACTTCTTCATGTTAGTTTTAACCTTAATTACTTGTGCAGGTTTGGGAATGAAGAAGATCTTTAACAACAGCAGAAATGAAATCGTCGCCATTTTTTCATCCTCGAAGATTCAAGTTTGGAATAAGCGGTATTACTTTTCTCTAATTGTTAATATATTTCTTTCGATTTAGTTTTTTCTTGTTATGGTAGTTGATCTACTCTGGTTTGATGTATAGGGTTTAGAAGAGTTGGTAGATTGGTTGCTTGAATTGCACTGTAGAGATCTGAATAGTGATGTTAAACTTGTTGTTGTTTAAGATGAGAATGATGCATAGTCTCTTGTTGCTTTTCAGAGCAAGATATAATTTGTTGTTTTTCTTAATTTTAAACTATATAGAGGTATCTGAAAGATACGGTGAAAATTTCCAATTATTTAATTTGTTCAAATCCAGGACACCACCAGATTGTAGTCATTTGTTGCAGGCGGTATGTTATTGCAGGTAATTTAAATTTTTGGAACTAGTGTCGTTTTCTATTTGGAGTGTGACTACCGTAAAGATGCCATCTATTTGAATTCCTATGGATAGGTAGTGGTGGTGCCTCTCATATTGTACAATTTATGTCTTTATTTTCTTATAGATTTGTTGTTAGAGGGGACAAAGCTTTACTACACAAATAATATTCTAATGAAAACATGCTAGCTAGCTAACATTTTTATTCTATTTGATGTGAGAAAATAATGTGTCATTTGAAACACTGCGTTACGGTTCCTGCGACATGAAACACTGTTTATAAACGGATCTGTTCTTCGCGAGGTAGTATTTTCTCTGCAGCTCTTGATTCCGCTGCATCAGGAGCCTTATATACATTTTCTCTCCATTACTCGGCATTGAGAGAAAATATTCTCGGGATTTGATTTAACTTCTACAGCTGTTGAATTTTCATTTAGTTCTTACACGCTCCTGGTTGTTTGCTAATCATGTCAAATCACGTTCAAATTGGTCTGTCCCTGTTTTCTTCTCACCGGAGATAAGAGACAAAATAGTTTCTGTCATTTTTCCCCAAAATATATTTGAATGTTGAAGATGGAGTGCCCTGATCCAAACATGTTTCCCTTATCCAAAGTGAAAAGGTCCAAAAAAGCATTTTTCGAGCAACTTTTTCCGCATAAGTGTAATATTTATGACAAGATCAATAGAGACACTATAACAATAATAAGGCTGTCTTAATTTTCGGAGTGTCGTCTCTCCCATCTAGTGTGAATCTCCTTGGTTGGCATACTTATTGACTACGGAGGAAGTAAATGCCATTGATATTCTTCGTCAATATCCGGAGTCAAAACTAATCAAAGATTAAGAGATGGATATAGAAAAACTAGATGGTTTTGATGTTGACTAAGCATGTAAGGCAAGGACGAACCAACTGATTATGTTCCAAGGGAAACCAGTGCCTTCCTCCACTTTTGGATCCAGTACCATTCATTTGAATAGACTCTATAGACGTTTCGTCTAGTCGAGCTGGTTCCTCAACTCCTACAACCAAAATGCTTCCATCCACTTAGATTGGTTAGTGCCATTTAATAAACATAAAATTTCTAGGCTCTGGAGTTTATTTATTGCAACTAAAAGTTTCTCCCATACCCCAAACTTAAATCTATTGGCCTCAATGTTCTAAAGATGGAAATTAAAAACATGAACAAGAGTGTGAAGAATGATAATCACCCCTAAACTTAGTTTTTAGTGTCTTCTAGTTTTTCTAAGTCTGTTGTTTCTAAATCGCTAGACTCATGCCATCTAGAATGACTTCTTAAAGCATCTTCTAGAGAAATATTCCTATTTTGAAAATTAGCCTCTCATATTTTGAGCAAACCCCTGTCACCTTTATTTTCTTATAGATTTGTTGTTCTGAACCGTTAAAGTCGAGAACCCGAGGGGCCGAGGTGATGGGTCCAAAAAAATAAAAATTATTACAAAAATATTACAAAAATATAACCCTAATTACGACAAAGCTTTAAAAATAAAATAAAACCTAAAAACAAATTTATACACAAGTTCCAAACTATTTCAAGATAAGAGAGAATAACCAAGACACTGATTCCACTATTACACATGAATAAATTATTGGATCTGGCTATATCTAGTCCATATGTATGCTCACGATCCCTTATTTATTTATTTTTACTCTTTTTTAATTGTCGTGGTATAAATAGGTCATGTCCTATTAGAAATGATGTGACTTGTAAAATGATTATGCTTATATCAAATGATGACATGACCTGAAACTGAGAATGGGACTTTGATTTTGATTTTAAGGTTAGTTAACCATTTTATCATTTCATAACATTTGTGGAGCAGAAATGAATAGTATTATGCACTGAAGTTTGATTTTTCGATGTGAGCTTCCAAATACTACATTATAATTGGAAGTCAAGTGGTATAAGTTAGGAATATCCTTGATCATGTATGTCTCATCTGATATATTTATAAAAAGCTGATTAATGTGAACATTTCAATGATATTAGCATCTTCCGGTGCTTTGTTCTCTCTCGTTTTACCTATTTTCCGTAGTTAAAGACTATATGAATTATGGATAGTTTTTTTAGTAATTATTTGTGTACCTAACTAGTGTTTGTTAAAAGTTTATGTATGACCATTAGACTGTCATACTAGTGAAATGGAATTGTCTGCCCATTCTAAGGTCCGTGCTAGCTTATGACTTAATAAACACTAAATGATGATTTTATAATGGAGTCATTTGTTGTTATGGAAAAGAAGGTTCTCTGTATAGTGGAAATTTAATATGATTCTAATTAATTTCTCATTGCATTATGTTATAGTCCGATAGAGTTTTTCCGATACTTTGCGGGTGTTAGATAGTCAAATCTTAAGTTTTGTTTTCAATACTTCGCGGGTGTTAGAAGTGAGGATGCTACTACAAGTTAATGATTTTTTTATGTCTAATGTTTTAACAGTTTCTACTGTAGAAGAGCGACTGTGGAGCATAGTCACGTCCAACTCATTAGATTTTAATGCTTGGACTGCAATAATTGAAGATACGAAGAAGGTGGCAGAGGTATGTTTATTCTTAAGTAAGACTCTAGAAATTAGCATGTGTAACTCTTAGTTACACAATTCAGATGCATGTGTAGCTTCAAGTTACACTGTATAGATGTGTAACTGCAAGTTACACATGCTAAATGAATGTGTAGATTATAGTTACACATTCTAATGTACACATGATACGCTACTTGAAATCAAGCAATTTAGTTATTAATATTGATTAGGGTTGGTATTTGCTAATTTAGGTATAAACTTCTGTATGAAATTTAGGCATGCACTATTCTGCTTATTTTGTCAAATCCTAACTATTGTGCGATGATTCTCCCTAAACTTCTAGAACTATTAGAAATAAAATAAAAATGATGCATCAGAGAATATCGACTGATTTTTGTAGGATTTAGATCGAGATATCATATGTTTTTCCTATATTGTGTCCATAAACGGACTACAGATCTGGCAGATTTATATCTGGACCTGCTTCACTTATGGTGTGCTAGTTTCCCATGTTTATATAATTAAAGGAGAATACAGTTCACTATCTGTTTTTACGCTTGCTTCTATCTTCTTTTTATACAGTTCATTGTCTGTCTGTATGCTTGCTTCTATCTTCTTCTTTTTGGTTTTTCTTGGTAAAGCTTGACTTCACCTATTGGTACCCTGGCTATTCAATTGTGAAATTTCTTACAGCTCCGTTTGAATGGTGCTGGACATAGAATTTCTTACAGCTCCGTTTCTCAAGGTTTAAGGTGATTGCTGGTGTTAGTGAGACTCTTGAATAACTAGGTGAGAAGTGATGATTCTTAGCACTTTTATAGTTGGAAATGTATGCTTTTATATGGATGTGTAACTCTCAGTTACACAAGTCAGGTGCATATGTAACTCTCAGTTACACATGAAATATGCACGTGTAACTCCTCTTTACAGTATACACAAGCTAATTAGATGTGTAACTTCTAGTTACACATGTTAATTAGATGTGTAACTTTTACTTACACACACTTATTGAATGTGTAACTTTTGGTTACATAGATTTTACTTACATATAGTAATGGTTGTTAATGATTGAAAATGTTGCATTCTTTCCATTAAGGTTGCATTCTTTTCATTCTAAAATATGCATATAATATGTGAATGATTGTATGATATGAAACATGTATCTAATCGATAGTTTTTCATTGTGATTTACTCGTCCGTTCATAGCTATGTGATGGTGAAAGTTGTAGCCGATGGTGGTGCGGGTGGTGGTACTACTGGAGTTGTGGTGTGAGTTGTGGAGAAATAACTTGAGGTGTCACATTAATTTGTGGTGGTGGAATTGCAAAGTGGTGAAACTATTCTATTGAGTTTTGTGATTCTAGGAGGTGTTGGTGGTGGAGGTGCATCTTTTAGAGGAGGATATGGAGCCAATGGTGGTGCTGGAAAAAACTATTCAATGCACTCAAATTCTTTGCTTGATGGTACACCTTTTTAGATCCCTCTCTTGTTGTTTTTAGTTTCAAATTCTATGTCTAGACTGCACATTTATTCACATTACACAAGTAGGATGCATGTGTAACTTCTAGTTACACATGTGATGTGCTTGTGTAACTATGAATTACACTAGATAGATGCATGAGTATCTTCTAGTTACACATGCCAATTATGAACAAACCTTGTAACCAAAAAATTACACATGCCAGTTACACAAGCTTTTATGGATGTGTAACTCTTAGTTACACAAGTCAGGTGCATCTGTAACTCTCAGTTACACATATTATATGCATGTGTAATTCCTCTTTACACTAGACAGATGCTAGGTATCCAAGTCATACGCATATGTAACTTCCAATTACACATGATAGATGCATGTGTAACTCCAAGTTACACATGCTAAGATGGGTTATCATGTGTTTTTTCTGTGATCTTTGTTCTATAATTTTGCCTTACAATTCTCCTATAATATTTTTTTTTTTTTGCTTTTTATTCATCCAACCTAATCCATGGATGTTTATTTCGTTGCAGATATGCAAGCATTTTGGAATGAGGAAGACAAGAAAGAAAGGCAAAACTTCTAGTATAGGTTTCAGTGGCTTATTTCTAGTGTTTTAACTCATTTATTGTGTTCAGTAACAACCGATTACTATAGCTGGTAAACAGAGTTATTATTGTAAACTAATATTAATGCGATAGATGTATTTTTTGTATATTTATTTTTTCTGTTGTGTAACTGCCATATGCATGTGTAACTTGTGGATACACTTGTCATATGTATGTGTAACTTCTTATTACACATGTCATATGGATGTGTAACTCTATTGAATACACAACGTTAATGTGTAATTTTTATACATGTGTAACTTCCGGTTACACTTGCAATATCAATGTGGCCGGAGGTGGTGGTGAGCGGTGGTCGGTCGACGGTGGTGGTTATCGGCGGTGGTGGTATGCGGTGGTGGTTGGTGGTGGTCGGTGGCGGTGGTGGTCGGAGGCGGTTGCCGGCAGTGGTTGGCGGTGGCTATGGTGGTTGGTGGTGGTGGTCGGAGGTGGTTGCCGGCGGTGGTGGTAGTCTGAGGTGGTTGCCGGCGGTGGCGTTCGGAGGTGGTTGCCGGCGGTGGTGGTCGGAGGTGGTTGCCGGCGGTGGTGGTCGGAGGTGGTTACCGACGGTGGTGGTCGGAGGTGGTTGGCGGTGGGTATGGTGGTCGGTAGTGGTTGGAGGTGGTGGTGGTCGGTGGTGGTTGCCGGCGGTGGTGGTCGGAGGTGGTTGGCGGTGGCTGTGGTGGTCGGAGGTGGTTGGCGGTGGTTGGAACATCATCACATAGTATTTTAATAATTTGGGGCCTAAATTTAAATTTTATTTAATTATGGGCTTGACCATATGCATAAGGGTATCAAGGTCTTTTAATAATTTGGGGCCTAGATTTAAACTTCTTTTAATTAAGGGTCTCACATTATGGGTTATCTATGGGTTGGGCCTTAGCCTAATTTTCCATTTGGGTTATCCTCCTCTCCAATATGGGTTGACTAGATAGATACGGTTGACTTGTAGATATGTAGATACTTAACTTAAATCGGAGAGGATGAGTTATTAGAATGCGGGAATCCAACTCAAAATCAATTGACAATGAGTAGAGAGGTCCTAAACCGCATGATTTTAGATGCCCAGATAATGTAGGACTAATAATACTAACACGCCCCCTCACGTGTAACCTCGTTGGGTCTAACACGTGGACAATTAAATCGGGTGACACGGAGTAAAGGGGTGATTAAATGACTCGTCGCAAATAGCTTGCTCTGATACCATGTTAAATTACGGGCATCTAACTTAAAACCAATTGGCAATGAGTAGAGAGGCCCTAAGGGATTATAAACCGCAGGATCTCAGATGAGTGCGGTGGTGTAATGCATCGTGGCGCGGGTGGTTGACATATACCATTGAAGAAGATTATTAATTAACGATCTTGTATATGGGTTGTTGTTCGGCTGGTTAGATGCATGTTACTAGCTAGCTGCACTTGTTTTATTAGGTGCGTGTAGGGAAAAGAACAAGTTGGCCGATCATGGGTACGTATGATTAATAACTAACCAAAAGATGTTATAAAACATATACTTGAGATTGATTATCATACGAAATATCTTAAACTTAAAAAAATAAAAAATAAAAAATAAAAATTGCCCAACAGCGAGTACGAAAGAACATTTGTAAATTGAGAAACCGTACATGAAAATGATTTTAACAGGCGATTGATTCCCATAATCAAGAGCAAAACATCAATCATTTCTGTAGGATTGAACAAGAAAGAGGAGAGCACATACGCGGAAGCAAAAAAAGACTACATTGATAGTAATCTAAGTGTATTAATTCTTATGGCTCATCAATCAAACTTGACGACTTTCCTAATAAAATCAAATTCTAAAAATAGAACTCTTCTAGAATCAGAACAACTTATTTCTTAAGCTAACTTCATCTATCTTTAAGTAAAATACATCGTGTCAACTATACTAGTTGATCCACACACCATAATCATGGTTTATTATTTCCAACAATTTCGGATAAGAAAATCTTGGTACATCATGTTTAGATGGTCTGTTTCTGCTGAGATGACGATCAAAGAATCTATTAAAGTATAACCTGAAAAAATAAGAAAAATACATATGAAAAGGTAAATTAACCAAGTAATTCATTTGTAAACGACGACGATACAAAATTTGATGAAAGAAAGAGTTAAAACTAAAAGTCCGCGAATTTTACCTATGATCTGGTATATCAAAAATATTTTTTGGGATGACTCCACCACTAAAGTAGTTCGTATCAATATTTAATGAGTTTCATTTATTGATTTTTTTTGAATTATTACAAAAGGTATACAACATGCCTATTTATAGGCTTAGTAATCCACATCTCTTTCTCTAGTCTATTACATGTTATTAAAAAGAATCTAGAGACCAAATTTCAAATGAACTCTCTAGACTATTTTTTTGACTAAGCCATTAACTTTCTAGATTTTCCTCTTTAGACTAAAACTAATTTTTGACTCACCTTATATTCTTTGTTTCTAGAATAATCTACATGTTTAGAACATGTTTAGACTAGGACAAAATAGGTAATTCTAACACTCCCCCTCAAGCTGGTGCATATATGTCACTCATGCCTAGATTGCCAACAAACTTCATAAATATTTTACTTGGAACTGCTTTAGTTAAAATATCAGCTACTTGATCTTCCGATCTAATTCTAGGTAACTCCACGATATCATTGTCCAACTTCTTTTTAATGAAGAACCTATCTATATCCACATGTTTTGTGCAATCATGATGAACTGGATTGTGTGCAATATCACACGTTGCTTTGTTATCACAGTACACACGAATTGGTTTCCTAGGCGGATACCCCAATTCAGTTAGCAGACGTTTTAACCACATCACTTCGAAGATGCCCAGCGCCATACCTCGCCATTCAGCCTTTGCACTTGATCGTGAAACAACTCCTTGTTTTTTGCTTCTCCATGTAACAAGATTACCCCCGACGAAGGTAAAATATCCTAAAGTAGACCTCATATCATCACATGACCCACCATAGTCAGAATCAGTATATGCCTCCATACTTTTGAAGTCTTGACCTTTATTAAACAAGATCCCTTTTCCTGGAGCAGACTTCAGGTATCTTAGGATTCGCATTACCGCATTCATATGTGTTTCTCCAGGATTATGCATGAATTGACTAACAATACTCAATGCATATGCAAGATCGGGTCTTGTATGTGACAAGTACATTAGTCTACCCACGAGCCTTTGGTATCTTCCTTTATCAACAGGTACTTGGTTGCCATCCGAACATAATTTCAAACCTGGATCTACTAGTGTATCTACAAGTTGACATGCTGTCATACCTGTTTCCTCCAACAAATCAAGGGAATATTTTCTTTGTGACAAGAAGATTCCTTATGTTGATCGAGATACTTCAATTCCAAGGAAGTATTTTAAAGAAGCAAGATCCTTCATCTGAAATTCACTTGATATATAATTTTGGAGAGCCTTTATTTCTTCTAGATCATCTCCTGTAACTATCATGTCATCTACATATATGATTAAAGCTGTAATCTTACCTCGATTTATCTTTAAGAATAAAGTATGATCTGAATTTGCCTGACGATAACCAAATGCTCTCATTGACTTGGTAAATATTCCAAACCACGCTCTCGGAGATTGTTTCAGACCATACAATGACTTGTTTAACCTGCAAACTTTTCCGTTATGCAACTTGGACTCTGTCATTCCTGGTGGAAGCTGCATATACACTTCTTCGGACAAATCTCCATGTAAAAAGGCGTTCTTGACATCAAACTGTTGCAATGGCCAACCCAAATTTGCAGTGAGAGACAACAAGACTCGCACCATATTCATTTTACCGACGGGTGTGAATGTCTCATTATAATCTACACCATAAGTCTGGCTATACCCTTTAGCAACCAATCTTGCCTTAAAGCGTTCAATTTCACCATTTTCCTTGTATTTGACTATAAAAACCCAGCGACATCCCACGACTTTCTTTCCTTATGGACATTCAACCATGTCCCAAGTATTATTTTCTTGTAAGGATTTCATCTCCTCGATCATATCTTCCCTCCATTTCGGATCAGATAATGCTTCCTGCATGCTGTTAGGAATAACTACAGTAGGTAATTGATTCACAAATGACTTATTTGATTCGGTCAGATGGTGATTAGAGACATAATTACTCATTGGATATTTAGCTTTTGATGAAATATCAGGTTCATACATGGTTCTAGGGATACCTCTATTGCGACGTTCTGGCAATTGTTTCTTTGCAGGTTCAAGAATATCTTCAGTGAACGGTTGGATTGGGGTTGGTGATCCATCTGCATTATCTTCTTCAACTTCATCTGCATTATCTTCACTAGTACAAATAGTTACATAGGCCACGCTTTTGGTTTTTTAGCTTCGCCACGTTTTGGGATATTTGTGTAGCTACAGGTCATAGTTAAAACTAAAGTGTTGTTGCAGCCACATTTTAGGCTATCTTGTATCCAATGACCACCATTTAGTCATGGATTTTAGTCTAAATTCATGACTTGTAGGCAAATAACATCATTTGGTCATGGGTTTAAATTTGAACCCATGACATGTAGCCATAAATGAGTATATGGCTACAGTGGAGAATTGTTTATGTGTCTATTATGTAGGGTGCCATTAGACACACCTAATCACCCATGGCGAAAAGGTAACTTTTTTAGTCACTTTGGTTTGTTTATGTGTCCATAACATATGGTTTATGGACACGTCGATGTGTTATTCTAGATTCCAACCTTATTTTCATTTTGAGTTGTGATGGTCTTTTCCTGGTAATTGACACTTGATACTTCATCGTTGTTAATTTGTCAAGGATACCAACTCATATATTCTTCATCCCTTAAAATGCTATACATTCACATGAACGACTATAAAGCTACTTAACATAGTATGCATTTAGCGCAAGAATGTATTACTTCCTTGGAATGTGATCCTGTTTCAAAATTCAGTCCTTGTGACATCATATGCTTGTTGTTGCTTTTTCTTGTTCATTGCATCTCATATACGTTGATACCAATTTATAATGGACCATTTGTGGAAATTATTGCACTAGCTTCCATTCTATTACTTGCATGATCATACTTTGTCTGCCATTTTCGATGTTAAGTTGTTCAAAATAGTATTTCATTTTGTGAACAAAGTTAGTTTAAAATTTAGTTTCACAGTTCAACCATGACTGTCTCATGTGCATTTTCACGAAGATGACTGTATTAAGAGAAACTTTAATTTGATTTTGAAAAATGTTCTTTGAGAGATTCGAACCCAAGCCTAATGTGTGTTAGCACAAGTCATCAACCATCCTTTCGGTTTCTCAATATTGGTAGATTTGTGTTTTTTTTTTCCGATCAATATTCACAACCTTTACAAGGGTTGTAAAATGAAAAAATTGACTTTGAAAAAAAAAATGAGGTTAAGGTGAATCGAACCTAAACCTCCTATGTCTAAGACTTGGATTCCAACCATCCTTCCACATTTACATATCTGCTTATATTTTACGAATAGGGTTTGTTTAAGGTTTCAAGGAATATTATGAAGGAATATTACCTGTAAATGGATGGATTTATCGTTCTTACGAAGTTTCCGACTTATAGTAGTCCACTCACGTCCAGGTTTCGATCTCGATCACGGTCAGAAACCATCCCGAAGCTTTTTGGTTCACAGTTTGTATGTCGTTATACCACATTTGAAGTTCTAATCAACACTGAACTTCATATTTATCGATTTCGATGATGTATCATGTTATGTTTGAAGTTAGAACCCTCCCGAAGCTTCTAAGTTCATAATTTGTATGACGTTATACCACATTTGAAGTTCGAATCAACACTGAGCTTCATATTTATCGATTTTGATGATGTATCATGCTATGTTTGAAGTCAGAACCCTCTCGGAGCTTCTTGGCTCATAGTTTGTATGTTGTTATACCACATTTGAAGTTCGAATCAGCACTGAGCTTCATATTTATCGATTTTGATGTTGTATCCAGCTAAGTTTGAAGTCAGAACCATCCTGAATTTCGTGGTCCATCTCTAGTAATATTATAACCTTAGTTTACCAGTGCGACTAGTCGAAATTCAAACCGGAAGCACAAAGAGAAAGCACAAAAACACAAAGAGAAAGCACAAAGAAACACACCAATTATCATTTTCCCGATTCATTCCTATACATTTTTTGGATTTTTTTATATCAGAGTGTCGATAACAAAGTCCTAAATTTATTAATATTTTTTTTGGATTTTTTTTCATGTCGAAGATTGATAATAAAACCGAAAACATGAGTTCGTATTAACACAAAGAAAACACACTTACCTTGATCCGTATGACACTCTTAAGTTAAATCTATACCGTCCATAAATTTTTTGATAATCCGTATGACCCATCCTACCACATCTTATCCGTTAAAATTCTTTTACATAAAATGAATTTTTTTTCTCTCACTTACCTTCACTCGCGTTCCTTTCTCTCGTCTCTCATCTTTCCATCCCTTAGAAAAAAAAATCCTCACTTCACTGAAATCGAACCAATTTTTTCAACCAAATCTCAGTAAAACTCTAATTTGTTCTTCAGTTTTCTAATATGATGTTTGGGTTTCAACTTTCAAGGTTCACCATGAACGGGTGTAGCTAGGATTTTGAAACCCTTGTTTCTTCCAACAAACCCTAATTCACTGATTTCCCAAATCCTTGATTCTCTTTTCGATTTCATACTGAATCCTCACAAACCCTAGTTTTAGTTCAAGTAGAAACCCTTAATTTCATCGTTGATTTCTCTATTTTACTTCATCTTGAACTCATCCCCTAAACCGTAACTTCTATTATCGTACCTTTTATGTTTTGCACACTGCAGTTCGTGAAACCCTAACCCAGTTTCGTAAGATTCAATTGCTTCAAATCTTCATCACATAACAATTCCACGAATCCCTTATTAACTGATTTCCCAAATCCTTGATTCTCTCGCTGATTTCTCTACTTTACTTCATCTTGAATTCATCCCCAAAACCCTAACTTATATCATTGGATTTCTCTATTTTACTCGTATTAACACCACCTCTAACAGACACACCTAGATCATTCCCTAACTCTGTTGATCTAAAAAGATCTCTATTTCATATTCCGACAATGTTTGCTGGGTACAGTTTGATGTTTAGAAGCTGGCAACTGAGAAATTCAGTGGAAGACTTAGGGTTTGAACAAGAAATCACAAGATTGGGTTTTGTCTGGTGGTTGTAGTTGTTATCCATAAGATTCATATGGGTTTGTGCTGCTACATCGAGAAAAGAGGGAAAAATTGATGCTCGAATTCAAGAAGGAATTTGTGGTTTCTGTGATGGATCTATGGGTGTTGTTACTGTTTTGATTGGGAATTTGTGGTTGCTGTGATGGATCTGATTTCTATTCATAATTTGAGATTCTTAGGTAAAATTTGGTGTTTGTTATTTCTTGATCAAGAGGTGGAAATTTATGTTTTGTTGATAATGAGGATTGATTTGATTGGTTGATAATGATGGTAAGTTGTGAATAAATGTATGTGAACTTAGTTTGAACTGATATGAATGCGATTGATTGATTCTATTTTTGTTGAGTTAATTGAATACTGAATCTGAAAGAGAGAACTCTGTCTGTCTTGCTCTGTGTTTTTCACTTTGAACACTACTTAAACCCGTGTTGTGAGTGATTTAATTAGAACATTCTAATTCTTAGGTTCTTACTCTAATCAATGCCATGAATGTGTTGAGAATGAAATTTCTTTTTCTATTTTGCATTTATTTCATTTATCACCAGTTCCAAAACTTCACATATAGAAGTTTGACTTGAGAATGTTTTATGTTCATTCTAATTGTTTTAGCTCTGGGGTTTTATTGGATGGTTTGGTTTATTAAGCAGCGTAAGAACTTTGTGTGATAGTTTTCTGCTACTTTCCCCAAGTATGCTTCTTCAGCTGCGCAGAGGAGTCTAAAACACTTCAGTCAGGTAATTTTAGTAACTTGAGCTTGTCCAGTATGATTTTCAACCAATTATAGCACTGGGAAAATTTCCGAGTTAGAGAGTTGTGTGGCAACACATAGGGAGAAGTTTGAATCTGTGAGTTTCCATCATCTTTATTATTCATAAGTCATTTGAAAAGGGAATTTAACATTTAAACAAATTCATTGAGCTCCTTTAGTTTTCAAGTAGTCTAATTTTAGGACCTTTTTTGCAGGACACCAATCTTGGACTAGTGAATCAGGTTGTAACGTCTCTGTACAAGCATAACATCCATAGGCTGACTCAGACATATCTAAATCTGTCTCTTCAAGACATAGCCAACACTGTCCAGCTGAATACACCAAAGGAGGCTGAGATGCGTGTCTTCAAATGGTAATATATTGTTTCTGTATGTACACAGTTGCAACATGATCTTTAACAGCAATTTTAATGCTAGTTGTTTATATATAAGCGTGTGTATGATTTTCTTAGATTGAAGATGGTGAGACATTTGCAACCATTAACCAGAAGGATGGAATGGTCAGCTTCCTTGAGGATCCATAACAATATAAAAGTTGTGAGATGATTGAGAGTATTGATACCTGCAAATAAAAGTAGTGAATAATAGTTACAATACCGTGTGTTAGGTCATATTGGACTTGAAATACAACGTGATACATCTGTGCCCTTGTTTTTATTCTTCTGAGTGAAGTAGTGCCTTAAGTTCGAATACCTATAAAATGATTACGAGTTTGTAGCGGTTGCTTCTTTGGTCATCTGGATCATCTCTGTTGTTGTTTTTTGAACCTTCGCAGTTGTGAATTTGACCCTGATCGATCTTCCTGGATTGAAAAAAGTTCCATTGGTAAGTTTCATTTACCTTTTCTTTAGGTTTCAGTTGTGGATTGATGCTCATGATCCTCTTCTTGTAATATATGATGTACTATGATTCAACTAATTTTCTTACTATGAAACTGACTGACTGGTAAACCCTGGGACTATAGATGGTCAATCTGATAGCATCGTTGCGGACATTGAGAACATGGTTCGCTCGTTTATTGAGAAGGTATATCCTATAACCCATAAACTCATCTTTTTACAATGCCGAAGTTCCTTTGTGTATATTCTTATGTGTGTATGAACTTTATAAGATATTGTGGTCCCTGTTCGTCTTTTAGGATCTCTAGGCGTCGGAGCTGTTACCTATTCAGTACCATGATTTCTAGAATGGCATGTAGGTATCTAAAGTTAGCTATGCCACTGACTTTTGTAAAACCCTTGACAAGAAATTCCTTATATTCATATGAAACAAGTATACTGGGAGTAAATTTTTGGAACACTTCATTTTGATATCTCAATGTATAGGTAATATAATTGTTTTTCATTGTTCATGTTTCTTTTCCACACAATTTGGTATGGAATATAGAGTCATAAGTATTATTTCAAACCTAGTGAAGGTATCGCAGTCCTTCATGGATGGTTTGATAAATGTAAGTTTGCATGGTTTGGTCACTAGACTATGATTCCTACATATTGCGGACCTCTTTATTAAACCATGGTTTGATTATTAGACTGTGATTTCCTACATATTGGGGATGTTTTTAATTTGATTTCGTTCTCCTTTACCCTGCATCCCAATTGTTTAATTCTAGCAGTTTCACTTGCCAATCAAGATTTGGCTACCTCTGATGCTATCAAAATTTCTCGTGATGTTGACCCAAAAGGTGAGCTTTTGTTACTCCATTTGGTGCAGATTCCGGGAACTCTTTAGAGATTTCCCTATTTAATACAGTTTACACAATTTCATGTTCAAGTAAACTCCATTTTGGCAGTTCCTTACTCTTAAAATATCTCTTTGCATTTCTTAGGGGAAAGAACATTTGGAGTCTTGACAAAGATTGATCTCATGGATAAGGGCACAGATGTTGTTGATGTAAGTTAATTGCTTCCCCACAGTTCTTAGTGACCGTCTAAAAATTTGTCCTATTGTCAGATATATGCTTGTTCTTTCGTTAGTAATTCAAACTACGGAGTGGAAGATATGTTCTGAATATGAATATATGATTTAGTGTATTGGTTAAGAATTTGAAGTTTATATATTGGTTAAGAGGGTGATGTCTTGACTGACATTCTTTGGGTTCTCCATATATTGGAAGGCAAATCATATCGCCTACAGTTCCCTTGGATTGGTGGTGTTAATCGCTCCCAAGCCGATATTAACAAGAGTGTTGACATGATCGCTGCTCGTCGCAGAGAGCGGGAGTATTTTGAAAGTACCCCTGAGTATAGGCATCTTTCCCATAGAATGGGTTCAGAGCATCTAGGAAAGATGCTTTCGAAGGTAACATTTTTTTTCTTCTACAGTACAGTTTGTTCTGGAACAGGGCAGAGGGACAATCACATGATTTTCTTTTCTTGTGTTGTCTGGCCATTCCTAAAATTATATTCAGTTATCTATGAGCTTTGGTTTGTTTCATACTCAAATTGATGCATAATGGTCGATTTTGCAGCACTTAAAAACTGTAATCAAGTCTCGCATCCCAGGCCTCCAGTCGCTAATTAATAAAAGTATTGCTGAACTAGAGGCGGAATTGAGTTGTTTTGGCAAGCCTGTTGCTACTGATGCTAGAGTAAGTCTAGCTTAAATCTCACTCTTTTTTTCCCTCTTAGTTAGAAGTCACTTTTCATACTTGTAAAAGTTGTTAACCGATACTATCCATCTATGCAGGTCTAAGAATGTTATTCTTGCCTTATACATCCATTTTTTTGCTGCAGATGGAGCCACTTGTAGATCCTGCTGAACATAGTGCCGAGCTAAGAAGATGATGATGAAGAAAGGTTCAGATATGAAGGATGGGGAAATAGAAATCTCAGAGAACCAGCAACAGAATCAAGACCTTAGACTTGGAATGTTATTTTGAATTTCCATTTGATTTTTTTTGTTATTTAAGGGTTTTCAAACAATTTAACATATGATTAATAAAAAGTAGTTCCATTTTAAATGTGTGATTAATTTGTACTAATGACAAATAAGTGGAAAATAGGTCCCTCAAAACTCGATATAATAGGTGGTTGATACTGGAAATGAAGCCACTATTTAGATATGAAACCATAGCCAAAGGATAACTAGAGCTACAAAAGTTGAATTTTTTTGAGAGGCCATTACTAGTGTCCTTTCGGAAAGTTGTCACGGTGATACAGATTTATAGTAGCTGTAACTTGTAAACGGGCCACGTCCATAATAGAGATGGTCATGGTGCTACAAATTTAAAGTAACTATAAATCATGAATTGGCCACGTTAAACTATTTTTCGCGTGTTTGAATGATAGAGATGGCCATGGTAAAACAGTTCCACATGGCTTTAGAGCATACAATAACCACACTAAAACCATATTTGGTGTGTCTAAATGATAATGAAGGCCATGGTTAATATAAACATTTGTGGCTTTAAGGGAAACACTAGCCATGTTACAATCAAATTGTGTGTCTATAAGGATCTTATGGTCATGGTTATAAGAAAAAGACTGTAATACAAAAAATGAAGGGGTACTATATAGACACGGTTATTGAGGTATAACTATGGAAAATTATGTTAAATAGTCACTCAAAGTTTAAGTAGCCATAAAGGTACCCTATTGTTATGCCTCCTACCATAACGGTTTTAGAGGGAAAAAAATCCGTGACTATAGACCTATGGACACGGTGTTCAAGTGTGGTCTAGGTGACTTTTTGTACTAGTGCTTCTGATCCATCTGCATTATCCTATTCAACTTTATTTATATCTTCAATTTCACCATCCGCGTTAATTTCTTCCTCACTAACTTTCTGTTCTTTGGGAATTTCAAGAACAATATCTTCGATTATGTCTTCTTCATTGTCAAGAGTCTGAATTTATTTTATACTCCCCCTGAAGTTCAAACTTCGAGTAATACATCACGTGTTCGTGAAACTTAACATCCAATGTGATGTACATCCGTTTAGTTGGAGGATGGTATCATCTATACCCTTTCTGACTTACCGCATATCCTACGAATACACATCTTAAAGCTCGGGGAGATAACTTGCTCCGTTGGTTCTTGTGTAAGTGCACAAATGCTACACAACCAAATATGCGTGGAGGAAAGTTTGGAACTGTTGGTGAAACTGTTGCCTCACTGAGAGCTTGAAATGGTGTCCGAAAAATGATAGTGCTGGAGGGTGTACGGTTGATCACATATGCTGCAGAGGTAAGAGCTTCAGCCCAATAAGTTAACGGCATATGAGATGATATTAATGAAGCACGCAGAACTTCAAGCAAGTGACGGTTTTTTATTTCAGCTACCCCATTCTGTTGAGGAGTATTAGGACAAGTTGTCTGATGAACAATACCACATCCTCTTAAATAATGTTGAAAATCAGTACTTAAATATTAGTCTCAGTTGTCACTTCGAAGAACTTGAATCTTTGTATTGTATTGTGTGTTAACTAATTTGTGAAACCTCTGAAATAAATTATTTACTTCATCTTTTGATTTCATCAAGCAAACCCATGTCATCTTAGTGAAATCATCAATAAAGGTGACGAACCATCGTTCGCTTCCAAGAGTGTTAACTTTAGAAGGCCCCCAAACATCAGAATGAATAATCATGAATGGAATATGACTTTTGTTTAAACTTGATGGAAACAAAGTACGATGGCTTTTAGCTAGTTCACATTCTTCACATTGAAAACTAGAAACATCAACCTTTGAAAATAGACTAGGAAATATCCTTTTTAAGTAGCCAAAAGAAGCATGTCCTAACCGTCTATGCCATAACCAAATATGTGATTTCTCCTTCTCCCCCTGAGTACCATTCAGAACTAAAGCATTAGATAATCTTTCTGATATTTTTGACGCCAAATCTAGATAGTATAGCTTTCCTCTTCTAACCCAAGATCCAATCGTCCACCGTGTTCGGATGTCCTTAAACACACAAGAATTAGGCCAAAAGATAACAACACAATGTAAGACATTAGTAACTTGGGAAACTGATAATAGATTATAATTTAGAGAGGGAACGACTAAAACAGAATCTAGACTCAATGTATCAATAAGATTTAATGATTGTTCTCCAATTACTGGAGCCAGAGATCCATCTGCGGTGCAAACAAAGTTGTGTGTAGATGTTTTAAGAGGAGAAACCTGTATGGAATCAAAAGTCATATGGTCTGTGCAACCCGAATCAATTATGCATGAGCTATTAGGAACAACTTGCGAAACATTAAAAACCTTACCATTGGTTGTTTCCAAAGAAGAGGTTAGATTGATAACCACATGTGCTGCTGCAGCGGATTTGTTTTTCTTAGGATCGAATTTATCCCACCAATCTGGATACCCGACAATATCAAAGCAGTTGTCTTTGGTATGACCACATTTATTACAATGAGTGCAGGTGGAAGATTTATCTTTAATGGTGTATTGACGACGGGTAGCCATTGCAGAAGTTTCAACACTAGATACAAGGATCATTCTCCTTGCTCTGATACCATATCAATATTTAATGAGTTTCATTTATTGATTTTTTTTGAATTATTACAAAAGGTATACAACATGCCTATTTATAGGCTTAGTAATCCACATCTCTTTCTCTAGTCTATTACATGTGATTAAAAAGAATCTAGATACCAAATTTCAAATGAACTCTCTAGACTATTTTTTTGACTAAGCCATTAACTTTCTAGATTTTCCTCTTTAGACTAAAACTAATTTTTGACTCACCTTATATTCTTTGTTTCTAGAATAATCTACGTGTTTAGAACATGTTTAGACTAGGACAAAATAGGTAATTCTAACAATTTAATAGAATGTATATATGATAAAAAAAAAAAAGGTGCGACAGAGACCTGTGTGTACGTTACTTACAAAACATGGAGTGGTAGATGAGCGAGAACATTCAACGGTCCTTCGAATGAATTATGGTGTAGATATATGAAATGCAACCACTTCCCTATGAGAGATTGCAAAGAAAAAAAAATGTGAATAAGAATAATAAGTTGTTTGATATGAAACTTACAATTCATTGAGATTTGTCAAATTTTTAAACGAGCCAGGGAGATTTCCACAGAGTTCATTATGCGACATATCCCTGGAATCGGTGGCATGATCGAGAGTATTAGATTATTGAAATTTTGAAATCAAATATAAAGAACAATTCAAATGGACTATGCACCAACAAAACAAGGTGAATATGAAATACATATTTTTAAGACTTGGAAAACCAGTAATCACATCGCCTAACGTTCCTGACAAGGAATTGTGACTTAGATTCCTGCATAGAAATAAGAGAATGTTAAAGACAAATAATTGATATTGAAAAAAAAGATTAAAACTTCACGAAACTAAAATTAAAATCATCGAGCTAGGTCAATAAACTCACAGGTGCTCCAGATATTTCATTGGTTTCAACAACAACGGAGTAGTATCATGACTTAAATTGTTAAATGACAAATCACTGTTATTTTAAGAAACACAACAATCAGTCAAGAAACACTAGAGAGATTCCAAGAAAAAAAAGAAACAAAAATAAAATAAAATCTTACATATGTGTTGCGTTTGGAGGTAAAGAAGACGAGATTTCTCCCTCAATGTGATTATGACTGAGATCCTTGTTCCCACCAAAAGTGTGAGCATCGTCCTGAGTTTCGTATTAATTTGAAGATATATGTACTTAATAAACAGATTTATGAACAGTACTTACAGATGCTTCAAGTTTAAAAGGTCTCCAAGATTGTCTGGGAGACTTCCATGTAGTTCTAGCCCCTTAACTTGACTGCTCAAACAATAATGATACCCATAATCAAGAGAAGAATATAAGTAACATAAAATATGAACCCTATTTTGGGGCAGACCCAATAATTTTGGGGCATACATATAGTACAAAACCCCAGGTGCCAATAGTATTTCAAGGTGGCCATTATCCTCAAATTTTAGTGATAATTAAAATTAATTAATTGGTAATGATTAAAATTAGTTTAGTGTTAATTTATGATAATAATTTTATGTTTAATGATAGTTTGTTAGTGAATAATTTTAGAAAAAGAAGAAGGAGGAAAGAAGGAGAGGAGGGAATTTTTTTTCTTTTTTTTCTTTTTTTGTGATTATTAAGAGATGTGTGATACAAATTCGAGTGAGGAAGGTGAATCTTCATCATGTAAAGCTAATAAAATTCATATCAATTACGTTGGAGATCCGAAAATGGCTGATTTGTTGGATTATGAAAATGATTTTACCCAATCTCAACATTTTTCTCAAGCTCAAGATGATTCCATTATGGAACCAAATCCCGCAGATGAGTACATTCATGAGGAACCCAATGCTAATAATAGACATGTATGGCTGTATAAGTTGTTTAATGTCCGTTTTGTAGCTTGATTTCACCAAAAGTTATGACTTTTGCAAATAGTTCGGCGCAACAGAGTAAAGGTTCGGCAGATAATATGTATGCCAAACCATAATAAACAAGAACAGTTCGGCTTTATAAGTCAAGCGCGAATTAGCCGAACCTGTAGTTCGGATTTCATAAAGTAGTGCGTGTGAGCCGAACCTGACCCAAAACCTGTGCGATATTGTTGTAGATTGTTGCTGAAATGGAAACTATGGAGGATCAACCACCTCCTGTTGATTTCATTCATGAAGATACTAGAGATCACTTCCAAACTGACTTGGTAGGTAACTAACGTAGTTTATGTTTTTATTAATTTTCAAGTATGTTGTATGCAAAATCATTAATAAAACTAAAGTTTTGTACTTGTGGATATGTAAACTCATTCAAATCAATTCTTTATTATCGTCATCTCCAAGAGAATGAAAAGGTCAAAACAACGCAAAAAGAATGAGGCCATTCCGACATCGGACGAAGAAGTTATGGCCAAAATAAAATCTAAAAACTTGAGAGTACAGAGATAAGTTCGGATGATAACTCATCATCACGAGTTAGCCGAACCTGGAGCATACAAAGAAATATTTTCGAAGTGTTTACAGAGATAAGTTCGGCTTAAAAGTAATCTAATCGAGTCAGCCTAACCTGACAACCACCTGGGGTAAATTTCATTTGTCAGGTTCGGCCGGAAAAGGTTGGCAAGGTATTAGCCGAACACGAAGGTTCGGCGGAATCTATTTTCAAAACATAAGCCGAACTGTTCTTCCTCTGTAAAAACAAATGAAGTTCGGCTGCTAAATTTCAGCCGAACACTACTCTGGAACTTCCAAAACCCAGTGGAATCATCGATTACATGTCACAAATCAACGAAATACGAAAAACCAAGCAATGGGTTTGTGGGAAATACCTTTCTATGTGCAATTTTAAAGAATCGGGCTCTATTTCTCGCTCCCCAACACCAATCAATCCATTATCCTCTTCATCACCATCTTTTCCAAAAACCCTAGATTGAGATGCTACAAAAGAAATACCAGGATTCAGCACCATATTTCTAGGGCATTGCTTAACACGAGGTGTCATTAATGTTTTTAATCGAACAAAGAAATTTTCAGAATTTTGTTTGTGTTTTTGGAGAAGAAGAGTGAGAGAGAAGGGTTAATTAGTAATGGTTAGTGAGTTAATTAGTGGGTGGTTGGTTAATTAGTGGGATTATTTTAGGATTAGAATTTAATTAAGTGGAAGGGTAGTAATGTAATTTAAACTAGAAAGGGGTATTATAGTAACTTAACAACCATTAGGATAAGGGCCACCCTTGAAATACTATAGGCACCCCACGTTTTTGTCCTATATGTATGCCCCAAAATAGGGTTCTAAAATATTTACCAATATTAATTCCGTAGATACACGTTAATAACCAAGTGTGTAACATATCTTAATTGTTGAAGCATAGAATTCGAATTCGATATAACAGGGAAAGGAGATATAAATAATTACATGGATACGACGGATGATCCAGAACATGAGATTCCTTTACATGACTCCTTACAGGGATCAGCTCCACTCATCAAGTTCCATCCAACCAACTGTGATGGTTGATTAAGAGACTTATACAAATCTTGAAGAACTGCGACTGAAAAATCATGATAAGGAAAAAGTAAGTTTCCTAGTTCAACCCAATAGCTTAATAAGAACAAAATATGTGAGAGATGCTAAAATTACCATCTGAAGGAGAAGGATCCATTTGATTCATCAGAGTTACCTATCTGAGATATGTGTCGTAATAACTGAAATCCAAAAACATAGTTTAGCCATTCGCATACCAAAACCGGCATGCCAAGATTTTTTTTTAAAGTAAAGAGAAAAATACACAAACACAACAATAGAGAACAGAAAATCACTACATATGACGAATTATTTTAATGAACAAAAAGAAACATGATAATAAAGTTATACCTTGCAATTTTTAATATTGATCGAATTGAATGAATATAGAAGCAGAGAACAAACTCTTATTTGGTACACATCAGACACCAAACAAACAAAAAATACTAAACAAAATCCGAATTTAGTTGGGATACGAATCCTAATTCAACTCTTAATTATTTGGAGTCTTTATCCGTTTGGTTGGATATTGAAAAGTCTAAGACTTTGAATCAGATATAGAACTTTAAAAGTGTTAAAAGTGTCATGTTGAGTCAGCCAATAATTCTGCTCGGCCAACTTTCAAAACCCACGGTCAAACCCACCACCGATGTGGCGTCGGTGTGTATGTTGGTATGTTCGTCTGCTCTCTTTTTTGCTAGGCAGACAGAGTTTCTCTTTTATCCTTTCTACTGTTCTTTACTGTATCAATTTATTAATGGAGCTTCAATGTAAAATCAACCACTACAACCATCAGAAAAGGTACTGCAAGTTAATACAGAGATGTGGAATGTGTTGCTCGGACAACTAGGACGCAATGTTTAGCTTGTTCCTTTGGACTAGGGTTGCGAAAAAAGTAGCTTCATCCTCCTAATACAGTCTTCTTGAATAGGAGTATGGATCAGTTTGCACATTTCACAATAGTTAAGCACATTTACATTAAATTATTCTTTGTCAGTTTAATGGGACCGAATATATGGATTTAGAATTAACAAACCAAATTGAAAAAAAATGGCAATTAATACCCCAATCAGCATCTAGCCTAGGTTAGCTCCATAATTCATACCCCTCTCGACTACACTTGCATTATCCTTTCCCAGTCCAATGGTACACAATCGGGTGAGATGGGAAACCTTATGGACTCTTTGGTCTTTCGATTGTAATAAAAAATACTATCTGAATCATCTGTTCGCAGAAAGATTAGATTTGTCCCCTCAAGAGCTTCAATTGAAAGATCTTGTTGCCCATCTCAGCGGAAAGGTATATTGTTAAATTCTTAATAGGATCGTCTGTCCTTTTTCATTCATTGTAAACTAGTTATATAGGTTTACAATAGGGTCGGGAATGCCTTGACTCTCAAGGAGTTTACATAGATATCAAATTAGTTTACATAGATATCAAATTCCTAAACTTAGAAAGATATATTCTCCTAATACCCTCCCTCAAGATGGAGCATGTAGATCAAGAATGCCCATCTTGGACAAGAAAGAGTTAAACTGATCTTTTCCCAAAGCTTTTGTGAAAATATCTGCTAATTGCACCGTTGTAGGAGTGTATGACGGTGATATGAGATTTCCTGTTATTGCATCTCTGACAAGATGACAATCTACTTCAATATGTTTTGTTCTTTCGTGAAACACTGGATTCTGCGGAATGTATAACGCTGACAGACTATCACAGTATAGATGCATTCCTTGAGTATGATGAACTCCCAAGTCACCAAGTAATTGTTTTAACCATTTTAATTCACATGTCACAGCTGCCATCGATCTATATTCGGCTTCTGCAGACGAACGAGAGACTGTATGCTGATTTTTGGTTTTCCAAGAGATAGGTGAGAAGCCAAGAAGAACAAACCAACCAGTTAATGAACGTCTTGTTAACGGACAACTTTCCAAATCTTAATCACACCATCCGTGCAACTGAAGAGCACTATCATAACGTAAGAGTATACCCTGGCCAGGATTATTCTTTAAGTACCTAACCACACACAGTGCTGCTTCCCAATGTTATACTCTGGGTTGTTGCATAAATTGAGACAATATATGCACAGAATATGCAATATCTGGTCTCGTCACTGCCAAGTATATTAAATGACCCACTAATCGTCTATATTTCTCCGCATCATCTAGGAATTTTCCTTTTGCTAAAGCGAGACGATGATTTGTTTCAATTGGAAATTCTGCAGGCTTTTCTCCCAATAATCCTGTCTCCATGATAATGTCCAATGGATATTTTCTCTGGCATATGTAGAAACCTTGTTTACTACGAGCCACCTCCAAACCTAGGAAATATTTCAACTTTCCCAAATCTTTCATCTTGAAACATTGTCCCAAGTAATTTTTAAAATTATGCGTCATGCTTTTTGGCTGTAAAACATAGCAAACCCCTCACAGTTTGTCTCGGTAATAAATAAGAAAAATAAGAACCATGATCTAATAGTAATCTGTTAATACTTACTAGTCCTCTATCAGGTGAACCGATTTTGAATTCGACATACTCTTCTTCGAATTTTCTAACACGAAGATCAGGATCAATATTTCCCATGGACAGTAATAGTCTATGATGACTGGTATCAAATCCTTTCAAGATGCAGTAAATCTTTCAAGTATGTCCATCGCATATGTAGCTCTCTCCGCTGTTCTTCTTCATTCTTTTTTTCCCACAAGTCGTTGATCGAGAACACCCAATCATACCACTTCCTGTCTATCTCGTCTATCTCCCCGTGAGCAACCCGACACCACTCCTCAAATGTTTTTTTCTTAACTTTGGATCCATCTTTGAGTAACTTTTCCAAATCACAAACGTCGACTGCTTCATTATTAAGATCTCTTCTGTTAAGGATACACCTAACAACGTAATTTTAGCTGATCCTCTCTTAATACAGCTGCAAGATTTTATCTTCCATGCCTAAATTAGCGCAACTAATTGTGTATTATGTTATAAATGTAATATTCTCATTGATTGTAAATTGACCCTATCTTGGGTATGTAAACCTATATATAATGCAATGCATATCCACCGTATAGTGTGTGGAATATATTTACCAGAATATTTAGTTCTGTTTTGGTATCAGAGAAAAAGGTAACATCAAAATGCAAGATTATATTTCTAAGTGTAAGCAGCTGTTTGATGCTTTTGCAGCATCTGGTAATCCCTTAAGTGAGGAAGATATGCAGCAATCTGTTCTAAGTGGTCTAGATCAGGCCTATGACCCTATTGTTACTACACTCGGCGCTATTGAAGTTGCTCATATGGACACTTTCCATGCGCATCTGCTATCTTTTGAAATGCGCCTAGAACAGCAACTTGAACTACTCCAGCAAACCAATGGCTCATGTGGCGTCGTCCAACTACACAAGATCCTTTTCACATCCTGATCAGAGAAGGAATCAGCCTCAAAACAATCGACAAAACTACTACAAAGGAAGCAACAATAACAATCAACAAAGAGATGATGACAGACCATGTCAGGTCTGCAAAAAGAGAAATCATACTACCCGAAACTGTTGGTTCAACAAGAAAAATAATGGACCGGCACAACATGGACGTCCAGAAGCCTACCTTGCTCTACCTAGTGGAGCTACTAACAACAATTGGGTGACATACACTGGAGCAACACACCATCTCACTGCAGATCTCAACAATCTTTCTATTCGTCATGAATATGATGGAACTGAGCAAGTCCATGTGGGTAATGGTAATGCATTACATATTGAAAATATTGGTAATGCGTCTTTTTCACATAACAATAGAACCTTTACACTCAATAATATACTCCATGTCCCTGAAATCAAAAAAAACTTGCTTTCGGTTTCAAAATTTTGTCGAGATAATCATGTCTATTTTGAGTTTCACTCTACTTTCTTTCTTGTGAAGGATCTACTCACCAAGACAATCCTGTTGCGAGGCAGCAGTAAAAATGGGCTTTATGAACTTGATGGTGTACGAGAGATTGATAAGACTTCACCAACTGCTCTTGTCGCACCTACAATTCCAATTTGGCATCAACGTCTTGGTCATCCGATGCTGCGTACCGTTATGAAAGTGATCAAGAATTTTTCCCTTCCTGTTTCCAATAAAAAGTTTGAGTTTTTCCATTCATGTCATGTTAGAAAAAGTCATAAACTTCCTTTCCCTATTAGCTCTTCTACCTTTGATAAGCCTCTGAGCTTAGTTGTGTCTGATTTATGGGTTTCCCCAACTGTTTCAAGAAATGGGTATCGTTATTACTTGCTTTTACTTGATGTTTTTTCTCACTATACGTGGATATACCCCCTAGCTCGAAAGTCAGACGCACTTCCAGTTTTTATACAGTTTAAAAAGCTAATAGAACATCAAACTGAACACAAAATAAAAGTGTTTCAATCTGATAATGGAGGAGAGTATAGGAAGTTTACTAATTTTCTAAACAGCTCAGGTGTTATTCACGGTGTTTTCATGTCCTCATACTTCCGCTCAAAATGGTCTTGCAGAACGTCGTATTAGACATATCACTGAATCAGGTCTTGCTTTACTATTTCACGCTTCAATGCCTAAGTCGTACTGGTCAGATGCTTTTACCACTGCTTGTTATCTCATTAATCGTATTCCAGCTTCTCAACATGAGTCTAAATCACCTTTAGAGATTTTATACAACAAGAAACCAGATTTTTCGCTCCTTAAAGTCTATGGTTGTCTTTGTTACCCTTGTCTAAGACCTTATGTGTCAAACAAACTAGAACCAAGATCTCTTCCTTGTGTGTTTATTGGATATAGTGGTGCACACAAAGGATATCTATGTCTTCATGTGCCAACAAACATGATCTACATCTCTCGTCACGTCAAGTTTGTAGAAACAGAATTCCCATTTGCTGCCAAGTAACAGGTAAGTCCCATTGAACCCCAACATTATGTACAATCTACTAAACTGCTTATATCACCTACTTTTACAAATACTACTTTATCATCTCAACCGAATACAGCCTTGCAAGATGTTGTTATTCCACAACCGCAAGTGCTTGAGCAAAATGTACTGGTCTTGAAAAGATCGATACCGTCTACATTAGTTCAGGGAGTCGTAAATTCAGATGATAGAGCAGTCACTACTGAGCATCCAGCTGTTCAGTCGCAACCATTACCACAACAACACTCAATGGTCACAAGAGCAAAACGTGGCATCACAAAACCGATCCAGAAATTATGTCTAGCTGCAACAAAGCATCCTTTGGATCAACCTGAGTTGATGGCTCCATCTAGTTACACTGAAGCCTCCAAAGATCCTAACTGGCGACCTCCTATGGATAACGAAATCAATGCCCACATACGTAATGGTACGTGGAGTTTGGTTCCTTATGAGAAATGGATGAACATCATAGGTTCTAAATGGGTTTTTCTTGTAAAAAAAAACCAGATGGCACCATTGATGTACTAAAAAGCTCGCTCAGTAGCTAAGGGATACAATCAAAGGGAGGGATTTGATTATGAAGAAACCTTCAGTCCCGTCATAAATCCTAGCACTATTCATCTTGTTTTGTCCATTGCAGTCACACATGGTTGGACTATGCGTCAGTTAGATGTTCAAAATGCTTTTCTTCATGGGGTTCTAACAGAAGAAGTGTTTATGAAGCAACCGTCTGGATATGTTGATCCAGATTACCCAAATCATGTATGTAAGTTGAACAAAGCTATCTATGGTCTCAAGCAAGCACGGCATACATGGTACTCTAAGCTCAGCACACACTTGACAAGTCTTGGTTTCAAAGGCTCTATTGCAGACACCTCCTTATTCGTGCGGCAGTCACACAATGAAATCACCTATGTGCTTATTTACGTTGATGATATAATTATCACGGGATCAAATCAGTCACTTATCAACCAACTTATTACTGACTTGAATTCTGTTTTTGCAGTCAAAGACTTAGGTGATCTAAGTTATTTCTTAGGAGTTGAAGTGATCAAACAAGACAACCAGTGTATCTTAGTCAAATGCCAGTACATCTCTGATCTTCTTAAGAGTAACAAAATGGAAGGAGCAAAACCGGTAACTACACCACTTGCAGTAAATGCAAAAATCAGCAGACAAGGAACCAAACGGTTTGGGGATCCAACCTTATATCGAAGTGTGTGTGGAGGATTACAATATCTCCATCTTACCCGTCTGGATATCGCTGTGGCTGTCAACAAAGTGTGTCAATACATGACTGATCCTTTTGAAGAACATTGGGAGCTTGTAAAGAGAATTTTACGGTACCTAAAGCATACACGTAAATTATGTCTTATTATTACGACCATCATCGGACACTCAATTACATGCTTACTCCGACTCTGATCAAGCTGGTAGTCTAGATGATAGAAGATCAACTAGTGGGTATGCTATCTACTTTGGAGGAAATCGGTATCCTCGAGTGCCGAAAAAACAAGACCTGTTTCAAAATCAAACACGGAGGCTGAATACAGAGGTATTGCTATTGCGACTTCTGAGTTAATGTGGCTTCAATATCTTCTAAAAGAACTAGGCATTACAGTTCATTCACCTTCGCTGTGGTGTGATAATCTTGGAGCCACGTATCTAACGGCCAATCCGGTGTTTCATGCTCGCATGAAACATATTGAGATTGACTACCACTTTGTCGAGAACGAGTGGCGCAAAACAAATTTGGAAGTCAAGTTCATTTCTACCAAAGACCAGTTAGCTGACATCTTTACGAAGGGATTAGCTAACACACGGTTTGATCACTTACGCAACAAGTTGAACATTCGGAAAACTCATGCTCAACTTGAGGGGGAATGTTAAGGATACAACTAACAACGTAATTGTAGCTGATCCTCTCTTATTACAGCTGCAAGATTTTATCTTCCATGCCTAAATTAGTGCAACTAATTGTGTATTATGTTATAAATGTAATATTCTCATTGATTGTAAATTGACCCTATCTTGGGTATGTAAACCTATATATAATGCAATGCATATCCACCGTATAGTGTGTGGAATATA
Source organism: Papaver bracteatum (assembly GCA_023529315.1). Classification (NCBI taxonomy): domain Eukaryota; kingdom Viridiplantae; phylum Streptophyta; class Magnoliopsida; order Ranunculales; family Papaveraceae; genus Papaver; species Papaver bracteatum. The sequence goes on along the minus strand of JAJJWX010002376.1, from coordinate 953,584 downwards.
TTTACCAGAATATTTAGTTCTGTTTTCTTCTATCTGCTGCTGCACTGTTAAAGCAACGAGGAACCCTTAGTCCTACACTGAATCGAATTTTTGGAGAAATCTTCACCATAATTTCTGTCATCGCCATTCTTCTCCCTTCCTTCTCTCTCTATCGAGAACCCTAATAATCTAGTCTTAATTAAAAAAACGCCCGATAGGTTTGGGTCGAAATTCCTTTCATGTATCAGATGGTCATTGACCCATTCAAGTCGGTAGAACTTTGGTCAGTACTCCCCGAGACCCCAGCTATGGAGTTGCTAGCCTAGTAGGATTGGCTAGGGTAATGAGGTTGCATTTGATGGTCATAGCAAGTAAAAACATTACCAGCCTTACGTTTTCTTTGTCTTGCGTCCGTGACTCGGCTTTATATATGTTCTCCACTCCATCAAAATTGCTTCCGCTTAGTTTTGTGTGGTTACAGTATTACCACAGTATTTATTATACAAATGAATTGTAGATTTTCAATACTACACGTTCGTTTGTTTCACATCCTAAACACCTAGTTGATCCAACTAGTTTCTTATCTGAATAACGTCTTCAATTGGTTTGGTAAAGTTTATATCTATCTTCATATATGCTTAACAAACATCCCATGCGCGGTTCATTCGCAACATCTGTTTTTCTTTAATATATTGGTATTTTTCTCTTGTTCTTCATGTTAGCTGCAGAATTCATGAAACAGTCGAACAAGAACACAGTCCAAGACATGTTGGGTGCAATACGTAACTTGGCTTTCTTCAACTCAGGATATAATGGGAAATTTAGTGACTTCTATGATTTGAATTCATGTTTACCTTTGATTTCTTTAGTATTTTCTTTCATTTCTCGTTCTTGTTTTCTTGGACAATCTCAATTTACTAGTACTAGTATCCCTAACGTTTCACATCCTATTTTATTAATTCAATCTAATCTTCACTGCAGCTTCCAGGTTTGGCAGTCAGGAAAATATGTTGGAGGTGAAAAGATCAGTTGGTATCTTACCAGAAACGGTTCTCCATATTTGAAGAGTGGTTTTCTGATGGTTTAAACCTTGCTCACGGATTAGAAAGTGGATTTCAGAGCGCGGTAACTTCCTTGTTAAAAGTGCGGTACCAGAACAACAACTACGAGACAATATTTGGGTATTCTTCTAGAAAGGAAATCATTAATTTCCTTGACAAACTTAAAGGGCTCGAGGCATCATACAATGGAAGAAAAGGCTCACATTCATCTTTAATCACTCCTGGCTCCTGACAGTTGATATTTTACAAAACCACACGCGTCATCCATCTCACGCATGGCTTTCTTCCTCGGTTGAATAATTACAAGTGGCAAATGAACCAGTCTCAACCATTATTATTCTTCACTTCCCAATATATTTATACCCAAGCATGCAGAATTCAAACCATTTCACTTTATCTCCATAACCCCTTCCCTTATCTCCATAAACAGCAACACGCTTCGTCTTCAACCATCCTCCCTTGAATCTCTCACCATGTCTGATATTCCTTCAATTGGTACGAGTATATCAACCACTTAACTCATCCGCTGGAAGAAAAAGAAATAAATGATGAAGCTGTATTTGAATATGTTGATTTACTTATAAGAGCAGCCATGCATATCCAAAGAGGAGAAGGTCCCAATCTGGTTGGGGAGTTGTTTAAACAAATATGGGAAAATGATAATCCCAGAGGTCTAAGAAGAGACGAATGTATTATGTTATTAACCTAAAATGGATTCCAATGGGAATCATTATCATCAGAAAGACAAGAGATCAGCAGATCTTTACCTTTAAGTTCTCCGAAGCAAGTTATTTCGCAACAGCTATCTTCTCAAATCCTAATAGAGTTCATGGAAAGCTGCTATCTCTTCGTAAGAATACTTATCTGATGAATAATTGATTCTTGAATGAAAAATACCTAGATTAATTCTCTCCTTTTTGTTTGTCCGAAAAATCCTAACCCCTTATATATTGCATGATAATTTATTACATTGACGGATCAATCAACTGAGATATAATTGAGACGCAGTAGATTTAAGCCTGTGAACAGGTGAAGCATTGTGTTGTCTCTTCTCTTCACAATCTTCTCTTCGGTCATTGATGGGTCAGACAAATTTCAAGACCCATAGCAAAATCAAAAAATCCTAATAAAACGATCCCAAATACTGAGTCTCACATGGATCGATGCCATATTGCCATGGATGTTCAGGTAAGTTTTACGATTCCCCATACAGTGTTCATCTTTCTCTATTAGGGGAGTCGGCTAGGGGATGTTGTTGTCGTGTCCGTCTAGCATTGTTGATGGCACAAATTTCACTTTCAATAATGGTTGGATGTATATACATATGTCAACGGACCCCAAACAAATCTACTACCATCAGATTCAGAGAAGAATAGTCAAATTTAACAAGCTTGTGCCATCCATCCGAGCAAACGTTTAGATATAATCCCGATTTACCCCTATGATTATCAAGTTTGAACGACCCATATGGTATTTAGTTTAGTTCTTTGTCGATGTATGGGAATATTAATTGCATTTGGATTTTTGCTGTGGATCCGCCACTCTTTTACTCTTAATGTATACTAATTCTAATCATCCATCCTTCTTTATACAGTAATTTTTTTCTAAAATAATACTCAATAATTAGAAACTAATAAAATATTTTTTCATGAAAACTAAATAATTTATTACTTTAAAAAACAATTGGATGCTGTCCTAAAAATATTTATGTTAATGTTTTTTAATCTTTTTCAACATATTCAACTTTTAGAAATCTATTTCGGTATTTATCCTTACATACTTCATTTTTTCAATATGAAAATTCTCAATTTTTTATTTTTTTTTAAATTAAGAATTATTCTAACAATTAATTTATTATTATTATATATATAAAATAATAAATTATTATTTTATCGTTTAAGTAATATTTTTTAAAATAATAGGATTTGATTGGTCCCAAACGTATTATTTTATAGATGTCATAGTTTATTGATGTTTTACTATATAAAGGAGGATGTTAATGTTGATGTCATAGATACGATTGTTTACTTGGTGTCCCTTGGGAAAGAAACATTTCGCATGATACTGTTTGAGTTGAAACAAACTTTTGCTTGTCGTAGTACAAGTTGTGCAAGGTTCAGACAGGCCGTCGTAAAACCTATGTTCGCCTCTTTGGAGATTGTTTGTACCATAAGTAAAAATACCACTTAATGGGCCCAATTGATACTTGAATCATCTTTTGGTCCTCATCCAAGCCCGCTAACCAGTAAACCGAGGAAGCCCACCAGTCTGCACAGGATTACATAAGTCCAATGACCGGTCAATGGCCAAAGTCGGTCAACTGTCAAAGTCAACGTCTGGTCAAGGTCAATGGTCAAAGGCAAAGGCCGGTCAATAGTCAAAGTCAATCGTCGGTCAACTATCGAAGTCAGTCGCCCCCTAGCCAATTTTCAGTCTTGTATCCAACAATGCTGCTAATCAAAAACTCTTCCGCACTGCCACCCAGCCTTTACCCAGCCACATCAGACCTCCACCAGATCTGCCCGACTGTTTTTACCCATGCGGTAAGACGATCATAACAAGCATCCATCCATATCGCTGACCACAGTCGTTTGCTGAAGATGTTAATTTATCATGAAGCATAAATGTGCAGTTTTATGTAGATATCATCATGGAGGCATGCAATATTGATTCCAGCAGTTTCATACATAAATCATCATGAAAGCATACAACATTGATTCCAGCAGTTTCATACATAAATCACCATGAAGGCATGCATCATTGATTCCAGCAGTTTCATACATAAATCACCATGAAGGCATGAATGAGAGTTAATGTTATTCATGTTTATATTGAAATTATATATTCAACTGTATAAATAGGAGCAGAATTTATATGGGGGGGGGAGGTAGCCAATAGGGGAAAAAACATACAATGTAATTTTACTGTCAATACAAATTCACTCCGCAAGGGGATTCGTCCATGGACGTAGGCAAGAAATGCCGAACCACGTTAAACCTCTGTCTTTCTTTTTGTTCTTCAAATCGACCCCTAACCCTAAAAACACACAAAAATCACTTATTCATTATGTTTCATGCCCAAAAGTAATTTTGGGTACAAACATTGGTGTCGGTTAAGGGGAATACGAGAAAAGGAATCGTGTCCTCCTATTGAGAAAGTTGTGCAAAACGCTTCAAAATCGTTTCCGTGAAAAATCTATTTGAACGTCGTGAAAAATCACTGTTGCTGTCCGCTGATCGTAGCTGCTGCAACCCAGTTTGATCACCATGGTCGCAGTGCAGCTGATCGCAGCTGCTGCTTGATGCGTGTCGTATGCGTAAAAAATAAATTCACTTTCTCACTCTACTAAATAAGAATGAAGTACGAGATAAGAAAGAGTACGTATCCACAGAGAGGCTTTCGTTGTCAATATGTTTCGGTTTCCTAAAATAACAATTGGGGGGTTTTCTGATTTTTAATAAAAGTAAACTAAAATAAAAGAAAATAAAGAAATAAGCAAATCAAATCAAACAATGAAAGATATTGGTTAAGGATTCATCTTCATTCACAAATATGCTTTTTAATAATAAGTAGAATTGATATTTAATCTCTCATTTTATTAAAAGTCCTAGAATACCTTGATCGCAAGAGTATCCCGCTAATTTCCTCTTGTCATCAACAAACACATTAAAAGATGCGAATGTGAATTCTACCTAGAAAGCAACCTAAAGTGTAAAAGCACAATTAAATTTAACTCCCTAAGAGCACTAAGTTCTATGAAATAAGACTAATCAATGCAAACGAACGTGTAAAATCACTTATCCGTTTTAACAAAGGTTAGGTTATGATCCACTTGTGACTACTAGGATGTATCACTACAAGAAATATTCACAACTATGCTACTTGCAATCAGAAATTATCAGTTTTGCTTATAATAACCCTAATCTAGCAATAGATATGAAAACAAACTCAACCGATTCGCGACTCAACTAAACAAGCTTTTAAATCATATAAAAATATATATAGTGAATCTTAAGCAATAAAGCATGGAGACAAAACTAATTTATTGAACAAAACTCATGCTTGGAAATCCAATTTATTCCTTAACCAAAAGAGAGTTATCTAATCATATCAATGGAGTTCATAAACAAGAAGAAGCAATAAAACTATCATGTTGTCAAAACCCTAGGAAAAAGTAGAAGATGAGATATATGATCAAAGATATAAGATAGGAGAGGTGTTTCTTTTATATCTTTTTCCCTATCCTCCCAATTTCTAAGTCTAGGTCACGGTTTTAACATAACAAAATACCAACTGGGTCATGGCACAAGCACTCCAGCCCATAAACTCACTTCTGCTTCAGAACAGCCCACAAGCCCATTTGAGTAAATCGACGAGTCAACTCGGCTAACTCGGAAAATGGCCGATTTCTGTCCGATCCCTTGTTTTTTCCAGGCCATTTCAGCTAGAATATTCCCGGCCTTTTCAATTGCAGCTCCTCCCCTGCAAGTCCTAACATTCATCTAACATTTTGAGACATTCATTTTCTCTCATTTCGAACTACAGTACTCTTTGTCACGGCACCATCCTGCGATTCAAACTTAAAGCAGCAGCAACTATTTCCACGTGAAACTCATCTCTCCCAACTCCCCTCTCTTCCAACTCCCATCTTAGGTCATTGCTAACACATGTACACATTGCCTCAACTGCCATCTATGCACAGCAGTAACTGCAAACCATCTCCTAGCTAGCTTCCTGCCTGCAACAACTACCACACTGACTTCTCCATCTTGGCTTCTCCATTTTGGCTTCTCCCTGTCCAACTCCAGTTCTGGCAGAAACTTTTTGTCTTCAATTTAACCCTTGTAGTCAACCAGTCCCAGTTGCAATCTCTCTCAAAGCATTACACCCACCACCAGTCCTAGCCATTCATATATGCATTTCAGCTGCAGTACCACCATCTGTTGCTTGCTTTTCATTTCTTCTTTGTTCTCCTAAATAACAGTGCCCAATCTCAGTACTTCATTCCTTGCATCTCGGCATTCAAACCCTGCTCAATTCCATCCACTGCGACTTTTATCAACACCACCTATATCTTCGCAAGCACCAGTTCCAACCCATTCTGCACAGCAACAACAGTTGCAGCACTTGACCCCAGCTACAGTTCATCGCCATGATGCAACAGCAACTCAGCCATTAATCCTTCATATAGAAACTACAGCCATGTCCTCAATGTTCTTAGCACCTCTGTGACTTCAATTAGCAGCTACCACTGCAATGCAGCATCACCAATAATTCCGATTCATTCACACTCCATTGCACTGCTTTACAGCTCCAGCAACAACTGCTACATAGACCAGCACCAACTTTTCCTAGCTTTCTGCTGCTGCTTTATTCATTCCTAATGTAATTGTTCTCCCAGCTTCATAGCTCCACCGACCCATTTGATCACCAGTAGACCACCAGAACTCCACCATTCTGCAGCTTATAAACACGAATGCAACCTCCTCCTATTCAGTTCACCAGAATCAAGCAGTGACAAGCATCACAGCATCAGCTATTGTAACATCCAGATCGCAGAAAACCCATTGCAACATCAGTCAATGCAGCACCTCCTCTGCCTTCATACAACTTGCAACATCCCCCAACCTCATTGCAGTATCACCACAGATTCTCATTCTTCTCTTGTTCTAATTCTTCTTTTTCGATTCCGTCCAATACCCATCTCCTAAAGCGCTGCCTTGTGACAAGCCACATCATTGCTACCAACACTGCTCCCAATAATAACAAATCTTCTCAACAATGGCTGCAGGCCACCAGTTCTGTTGTTTTCACCATTCCTGCAATCTAACTAAACTGCATCTTCAGATCCCATTCCTAGCTACAGCAGAACAGCATTACCAGCTGTAACTTCTCGCTTTCCAGTCACTCAAACCTTTTCTCAAACACCTTGTGTGTGTTCTGCAACTGATACGTATTGGTTGTGTTAGATCTTGCACAAACTCTTTCCCTGCATTTTAGGTCACATTTAGAACAAACCTATTATCATACCATCTGTGATGTACAGATTTGTAGCTCGATAATTCAATCCCAACAACAGCAACTCCACTTCTCAAACCCCTCTTAAATCAACCATAAACATCAACCTAAACTCCTCCTTGATCTTCAACCACACTACCAAAAACCCTGGATTCCTTCTCCCCTGATAATCAGCAAAACAGCACCACCTTTCTTATTCTAGGTTAGTTTCAGGTTGAACCCCTCTCAACCTCCATTTCTGTTGAGCTGGGAAAGAAAATTATTGAGAAATGATTTTTTGATTAACTTGGGTGTAATAAAACTTGGATAGATATTGGCACCATCCCAGTGGATAAGGGGAAGCCACAGTCCATACATGGATTTTCGGTCCCGAATAACCGACATCCTAATTCTCTGTTCATCTCATCTATCAGTTATGAGCAACTGACAATCCACTCTTCACCTCCTTCTTGCGCACCTAGCCTGCTCCAAGTATCACTTGCCCGTGAATTGATCTTTTTGCTCTTTATGCTCCATTTTCTCATTCTTTTGCTCATAATGACTCCAAAACACCTACGAAAACCAAAAGCGAACATAAGATACATGATTCACACGAAAAATATCAAAGAAAGCATAAATACTAAATATAAAATAAGTTGTTTTAGACACCTATCAGATTCCCCCACACTTAGACTTTGCTAGTCCTCAAGCAAATCAAACAAAAATAAAATACAACAACTCCGTCTCGTCGAGGCTACGGTCACTTTTAGCATAAATAACAAGCCTTTAAACCCCTAGGTGTCCCTAGTGGATGAGTTATAGTCTCGTGAAGGTTTACAAGAGGTCTACCTACAAAACCTATATTTCTAACTCCGTCTATTTGTGACAAATCAATGAACGAATCCGAAATGACTACAGGAGGAGGTACCTTGCACAAATTCAATTCATAATTTAGTAAATAAACTCTAATTAGACAGTCGAACAAGCCACAATACTCGGAAACTAACAAACCACAATCACAATGAAAAGATTAAGAAGATGAATATAGATGTAGATGTTGGTGAATGTTCACAAGTGATCGATGTTTCCCATATCTGTATGAAGGTCACCGCCTAGATGAACCTATGCATCCTATTGGATTGAGCTACTGGTCTGAATTCTAGTATTAACACACTGGCATATACAAGGGAACCAGTGGTCAACAAACTTATTTCTACATCAACTCAACTGGAATATACAAGGGAACCAGGAGTGACTTTATTCAACAATATTCTTTTTTTTCTTTTTTTTTCACTTTTTTTTATGACGGCATGATTAGATCTTTTGGATCCAAGCGCATGCTTCTTGTCAGCAAGTACGTGATAGTTTCCTTGGATCCTGCATTCCACGCTTGTTTAGGCGACGGAGACAGGGACTACGTTTCACACATACTATTATTCCCAAGTGTCATTTTTATTCCGTTTGGTCTAATTGGTCGGTCTTTTTTTTTTTTTAGCAACTCAATCACTCTATTTCATCCTAGCAGTAATAACAACTCGATTTTTAGTGATCCACCAAAACACTTAGAGAACAATAGATAAATATGGAAAAATAAAAATAGAATGCGATATGGTGATATTCCGAGATATGGTAACAACTATCATGTTAATTGTGATTTCTAAGCTATGTTCATCCCTTTTATTTAATCGGTTCCTCAACTCATACAATCAAAATGGTTCCATCCACTAATGGTGTCATCCTAATGGCACAAGTTTCTAGATTTCGGAGTTCAAAAAGCACAATTGTTTTCTTGGTTTTTCTATTTTTCTGATTTTTTTTTCTTTACTAAAGGCATAAAACACACTATACAAACATATAAATGCTCCCCCACACTTAAAATTTACATTGTACTCAATGTAAAATTGAATCATCCAAAGAAAGTTCAAGGCGGGAAATTCCGCAAAAAATATGCAAAAACAAAGAAAATCAAGATAAAATGCTTAAATAAATAAAAAGATAAAGGTAAAGATACAAAACCGGTGGGTTTCCTCCCACTTAGCGCTTGGTTTAAAGTCGTCATCCCGACTTGCAAGATGAATTCCCTATACACCAATAATCTGACAAGTTGGGGATCCTTCCATGTAACCTGTTTTGCAAATATTAGCTTCACACAATTATTAGTACAAGAAAATAGAATTGAAGTTATATTTCATAGAAGTTTCCCCATACTTATTCTTTTCCACACTTGGAAGTGTATAAAGAACATAAAAATCAGGGACTTCTATGGTTTCTTCTTTGCAAACATTCATAGTATGAGAATCAAAAGTTTCTAATGGTGTATATCGAGAAACAAAGTCATTTAACAATATTCTCGAAGAACATATATTCAAGCCAATAAGAGGTAAAGGAGAAGGATAAATAGTCAAAGGGTTATACAAACCTTGAAACTCTTGTATTATAGTATCCTCTTCATTCTTAGAAACTTCAAGTGAATTACTTACCTCTTGCACATCGTGGTCCTCTATTGAAACTTGCAACAATTCTTCATTCGTTTATGCCTTAACCAAAGTCTCGACATCAACATCTTCATTACAATATTTTGCATGCTCAATTGGGTCTTCAACAACATAGGTCAAATCGGTTTCATTCTCAACATACACCTCTTCATTATTAGGAACATGCTCTACTGCGGATCCAAATTTCACTATGAGGAATTTCTTTAGAACACTCAAAAATGCATCATCCTCAAGCTCCACCCTTTGAATAGGCTCTTGATCATTATTAAAATCAATGCTTGAGTTATATACATAAGTGCCATCATAGTCCTCTTCATGTTCATCTTGATCCCAAAAAGATTCCGCGGTACACCTTTGGGAAATGTCACCATGAGTTAGTTCAAGTGATGTATCTTCATAATCATCATCACTTTCATAGTTAACATAAGATTGGTTATCACTGAATTTAGTGTTGCTAGTCTCAAAATCATCCTTTTGAATAGGTGAATGATCATTATTAAGATCAAGAGTTGAGTTAACTACACAATTATCAACGAAAGACCCCAAAGGTTGGCCTTTTTCAACATTAGCATCAATCAAATATTCATCACAAACCACAGGAAAATTAGAATAATTATTGTTTTGAAAACAAAGTTCTTCTTCATACCTTTCTTATTTGTATTGATCAATATCTCTTTGTAGGTTAGCAATACCTTCACGAAGTTCTTGGAGTTGCTCGTCTGTAGCCTCTTTGTCTTTTTGAAACTCTTGCCGTACAAAGTTGGAAAAGTTGTCTAACAAGTTAGATACTTGTTGTTCACGAGCATAAGAATCCTCCAATCCTTGTGGTTGTTCACACATGTACCCATAAGTTTGTTGAGGAAAACAGTAAGGTTTCATGGAATATTGATCATAACCATAAGGTTCCCCGGCAACGGCGCCAAAATTTTGATGCGTGTCGTATGCGTCAAAAATAAATTCACTTTCTCACTCTACTAAATATGAATGAAGTACGTGATAAGAAAGAGTTCGTATCCACAGAGAGGCTTTCGTTGTCAATATGTTTCAGTTTCCTAAAATAACAATTGGGGGGTTTTCTGATTTTTAATAAAAGTAAACTAAAATAAAAGCAAATAAAGAAATAAGCAAATCAAATCAAACAATGAAAGATATTGGTTAAGGATTCATCTTCATTCACAAACATGCTTTTTAATAATAATTAGAATTGATATTTAATCTCTCATTTTATTAAAAGTCCTAGAATACCTTGATCGCAAGATTATCCCGCTAATTTCCTCTTGTCATCAACAAACACATTAAAAGATGCGAATGTGAATTCTACCTAGAAAGAAACCTAAAGTGTAAAAGCACAATTAAATTTAACTCCCTAAGAGCACTAAGTTCTATGAAATAATACTAATCAATGCAAACGAACGTGTAAAAGCACTAATCCGTTTTAACAAAGGTTATGATCCACTTGTGACTACTAGGATGTATCACTACAAGAAATATTCACAACTATGCTACTTGCAATCAGAAATTATCACTTTTGCGTATAATAACCCTAATCTAGCAATAGATATGAAAACAAACTCAACCGATTAAGCACGACTCAAAGCTAAACAAGCTTTTAAATCATATAACAATATATATAGTGAATCTTAAGCAATAAAGCATGGAGACAAAACTAATTTATTGAACAAAACTCATGCTTGGAAATCCAATTTATTCCTTAACCAAAAGAGAGTTATCTAATCATATCAATGGAGTTCATAAACAAGAAGAAGCAATAAAACTATCATGTTGTCAAAACCCTAGGAAAAAGTAGAAGATGAGATATATGATCAAAGATATAAGATAGGAGAGGTGTTTCTTTTATATCTTTTTCCCTCTCCTCCCAATTTCTAAGTCTAGGTCACGGTTTTAACATAACAAAATACCAACTGGGTCATGGCACAAGCACTCCAGCCCATAAACTCACTTCTGCTTCAGAACAGCCCACAAGCCCATTTGAGTAAATCGACGAGTCAACTCGGCTAACTCGGAAAATGGCCGATTTCTGTCCGATCCCTTGCTGTTTCCATGCCATTTCAGCTGGCATATTCCCGGACTTTTCAATTGCAGCTCCTCCCCTGCAAGTCCTAACATTTTGAGACATTCATTTGCTCTCTTTTCGAACTACAATACTCCTTGTCACGGCACCATCCTGCGATTCAAACTTAAAGCAGCAGCAACTATTTCCACGTGAAACTCATATCTCCCAACTCCCATCTTAGGTCATTGCTAACACCTGCACACATTGCCTCAACTGCCAGCTATGCACAGCAGTAACTGAAAACCATCTCCTAGCTAGCTTCTTGCCTGCAACAACCACCACACTGACTTCTCTATCTTGGATTCTCCATTTTGGTTTCTCCCTGTCCAACTCCAGTTCTGGCAGCAGCTTTTTGTCTTCAATTTAACCCTTGTAGTCAACCAGTCTCAGTTGCAATCTCGCTCAAAGCATTACACCCACCACCCGTCCTAGCCATTCATATATGCATTTCAGCTGCGGCACCACCATCTGTTGCTTTCTTTTCATTTCTGCTTTGTTCTCCCAAATAACAGTGCCCAATCTCAGTAGTTCATTCCTTGCATCTCGGCATTCAAACCTTGCTCAATTCCAGACATTGCGACTTTTATCAACACCACCTATATATTCTCAAGCACCAGTTCCAACCCATTCTGCACAGCAACAACAGTTGCAGCACTTGACCCCAGCTACAGTTCATCGCCATGTTGCAACAGCACCTCAGCCATTAATCCTTCATATAGAAATTACAGCCATGTCCTCAATGTTCTTAGCACCTCTGTGACTTCAATTAGCATCTACCACTGCAATGCAGCATCACCAATAATTCCGATTCATTCACACTCCATTGCACTTTTGTTCATGCCTGCGCCAACATCGAACTGCACTGCTTTACAGCTCCAGGAACAACTGCTACATAGACCAGCACCAACTTTGTCTAGCTTTATGCTGCTGCTTTATTCATTCCTAACGTAATTGTTCTCCCAGCTACATAGCTCCACCGACCCATTTGATCACCAGTAGACCACCAGAACTCCACCATTCTGCAGCTTATAAACACGACTGCAACCTCCTCATGTTCAGTTCACCAGAATCAAGCAGCGACAAGCATCACAGCATCAGCTATTGTAACATCCAGATCGCAGAAAACCCATTGCAACATCAGTCAATGCAGCACCTCTTCTGCCTTCATACAGCTTGCAACATCCCCCAACCTCATTGCACTATCACCACAGCTTATCATTCTTATCTTGTTCAAACTCTTCTTTTTCGATTCCGTCCAATACCCATCTCCTACAGCGCTGCCTTGTGACAAGCCACATCATTGCTACCAACACTGCTCCCAGTAATAACACATCTTCTCAACAATGGCTGCAGGCCACCAGTTCTGTTGTTCTACCCATTCCTGCAATCTAACTAAACTGCATCTTCAGATCCCATTCCTAGCTGCAGCAGAACAGCATTACCAGCTGTAACTTCTCGCCTTCCAGTCACTCAAACACCTTGTGTATGTTCTGCAACTGTTACGCATTGGTTGTATTAGAGCTTGCAAAAACTCTTTCCCTGCATTTTAGGTCACATTTAGAACAAACCTATTATCATACCATCTGTGATGTACAGATTTGTATCTCGAAAATTCAATCCCAACAACAGCAACTCCACTTCTCAAACCCTTCTTAAATCAACCATAAACATCAACCTAAACTCCTCATTGATATTCAACCACACTACCAAAAACCCTGGATTCCTTCTCCCCTGATAATCAGCAAAACAACACCACCTTTCTTCTTCTAGGTCAGTTTCAGGTTGAACCCCTCTCAACCTCCATTTCTGTTGAGTTGGGAAAGAAAATGATTGAGAAATGATTTCTCGATTAACTTGGGTGTAATAAAACTTGGATTGATATTGGCACCATCCCAGTGGATAAGGGGAAGCCACAGTCCATACATGGCTTGTCGGTCCCGAATAACCGACAGCCTAATTCTATGTTCATCTCATCTATTAGTTATGAGCAACTGACAATCCACTCTTCACCTCCTTCTTGCACACCTAGCCTGCTCCAAGTATCACTTGCCCGTGAATTGACCTTTTTGCTCTTTACGCTCCGTTTTCTCATTCTTTTGCTCACAATGACTCCAAAACACCTACGAAAACCAAAAGCGAACATAAGATACATGATTCACAAAAAAATAGCAAACAAAGCATAAATACTAAATATAAAATAAGGTGTTTTAGACACCTATCACTGCTGACCATATAATCACACATACTGCAGTCCAGTTGATCGCAAATAGTGCAATCAAGATTCGCTATTTCAGATTTGCTGAAGCTATTACCTTCTGATACCGCTGAAAATCGCATCACTACAAAATCTGATGATAGTGTTGCTGGGACGCTCGGTCCTCGGCGAAAGATGTAGTATAGCATCGTCAAAATTGTTGCTAGATGTTCGATCTGCAATATGGCTTGGTCTAGTTTCGTTTTCAAATCACTGGAGTCCAGGCTGATGGAGCTACAAAACGGTTAATTACAGTTACTGCAGTCTAGTTGATCGCAACTGCTACAGTACAACATCACAGTTGGAAGCCACCACAGCTGATTCACCACAAATATCACTAAGATAGTTGTCAGGATGTTCGATCCGCAACATATTCAAGTCCAAAGTTGAAAAAATTTGCTTCCCAAATAGCATAGTGTCTACATGTTCAAGTTTGTAAAACGTTAAAATCACTATTGTCATGTTCGCAAGGTTGTCAAGTTGCCAACATCTCAAGGTGCTTGAATACCCAACGGAAAACCTTCAGAAATGCATCTCATAAAATTCCAGAAAGCGCCATAAAAGTGCAGCAAAACCATGGTGAAAAGTCCGTGAAAAACAGCAACGCTACCAAATAAACCATTGCTAAAAGCTCAAGGAGATATTTGCAACAGACGGGGAAGAGATAACAGTTCACAAAACTGTTGCGAAATGCTCGAATGAAAGACAACAGTTTTCAGAGGAAACACCACAGTTTACAAAAATGTCGCGAAAGGTTTCAAACACAAAAAAAGGGGCCGGCGGCCTTACCCGGCAGCCTTAGATCTGTTCACCCACTTCTCGTTTTTGTTCACCCACCTTAATTTCATATCACCCACTTTATGGGTCTCCTTCACCCACGTCAGAAAATTTCGATGCTTATTGGTGCATCTAACTTCGTTGTTCTTCGCAAACCAACCGTTGATGCTATGAGGTATATCAAACTTCGATGATCCGCGATACATCAAAGTTCCATTCTTAGCAACAGTTCGATGCAACGGTGGTACATCAATCTTCGATGTGCTGGATACACAGACCGTTCATGCTCTCTGGTACATCCATTTTCGATGCTCTGTAATACATCAAAAAATAAAAATAAATAAAAATAAATAAATAAGCTCTGGCGGCGGACCCGGCGGCCATTCTGAGCCCGGCTAACGGTGGCAACACGCATTCGACGAACGGCGAGCGGCAAACGGGCCCGGCTAGCGCGAGCAGTAATCGGCCATGATTAATTGACACAGAATCGGCGAAAAAAAGGCGATTAATCGGAGAGGAATCGGCTACTGATTCGGTGTAGGCCGAAGCAACTTAGTTCTGTAGCCATGTTTTCAGTGCAGCGCGGCGCAACTTAATGCCGTAGTTATGGATTTTTCATCCCCATTCTGCTTGCCTAACATATTTATATGCCCCACTTGGGCTTGGTCTAAAAATTTGTTTCGTTGATATCTTCTCTGTCTCACATCCAAATTGGATGATTTGTGGCTCGTTGCGATCGTATTTCAATATCCTACGACATGAAGGTAAAATTTTGCAATTGGAGAATTATATTTTTTTGCGTGAAATCACGGCATCAACATATTTGGAGCAAGGCACTAACCAACCAATTCTTCGATAACTTCTTATTCGTGCATCCAAACTGAGTGATTTTCGGCCCGTTGGGATCGTATGTCAATTCCCAACATCGTGAAGGAGAAATTTCAATTTTCGGAAGAAATTAAAAAAATTAGAAATTTAAAATGACAGCACCAGAAACGGTCACATTCAATCACTATCGAAACTGCTACAATCCAATTGATCGATTTGATGTCATCCAGTTCCTCAGCAATACTGCAGTCTAATTGATCGAACTGCTGCAATCATTTTCCACATAACTACAATGATCGATGATCAAGCTTAATGTAATCGATTTAAAGAATAAACGCAGTGGCAGCAGTGGATCGAACTGTCGCAGTTCTTTTTAATTCCTACAGTCCAGTTGGTCGAACTGATGTAGCCTGATTTTCCCCAAAACTTTTTCAATATAGTTTTCCTCACAACTGCTTCAGTCCAAATTTGAGTATAACTGTTATAGTATAGCTGATCATCCACAAAATGGGTTCCGTGGAAATTGTCTTCAATCCTGTTTGGACTTAACTGTTATATTCCAGTCCCATGGACAGATCTAGTTACCAAGTCGAGACGAGACACTAAGGCAACTACACTAGTCATCGTCGCTGGAAAACACCAACATAGCCAGTGAGCATCCTAATCACTTCATAAACGAAGTCGCAACAACATTTTCAATATGGTAAGTATACAATTTACATATTTTTACATCTTTTCATTTAATCATGCATATTGTTGTAGAGTGAAACACCTGTAATGTGGCGGGAATTTTCTCATGAGGACATGCACACATATCAATTCTGCGTGCATCTGGAATAGTGGGATTGGCCCCCCGCGTGGATTCCAGATAGCAGACAGCTTCAAAATCCCATAAGCGAGCAAAATACAGCAAGGCAGTGCACCCTTGTGCGAGCATTGACCAGCATGACAATCACTATCTTCTGAGGGCGAGTTGCATATCACTTCAACGTGACTGACAATCGCTTGGGGGCGAAATATGTAACACCTCATGGTCTGAAATAACTCTTTAGGGGCGAGCTGCGTAACACTCCATATGCTCGGGGGCGAGTTACACATCACCTAATTGCAATACGGAATTCAACTTCTGAAAATCGAAACTTCAGGTAACCCAAACTTCTTAATCCCCCAACAAGTTACAGGATTAAGAGGGAGCGAGCATACACCCTAATATTTTGACGCAATTATTACAATCAGTAATGCTTAACTATTGCAGTTAAATTGATCGAATTATTGTACTCCAGTTCAAAAGCAACGGCTCCACTCGGTTGGACGCAACTGATGCAGTCCAGTTTTTATTACGAATTATGCACTCAGTCGGACGCAACTGATGTTGTCTAATTTTATTTGTAACTATTACACCTAGGTTTATCGAACTATTTAAGTCCAGTCCCTTAGCAGCTGCTGCAGTCCAGCTCTGTTTGTATTCCTGCAGTCCAGCTGACCGCAGCTGCTGTAATCATGTTCGCAACTCCTGCAGTCCACTTGATTGCAGCTGCAGTGAGGCTCATCTTTCCCGCCAGCTGATCATCGGTACTGCGGTGGTTGTAACTGCTCGTCACATCACAGATTCCAGCTGATCGCAGCTGATGGAGTCCAGCTATGCTCGCAGTTTCTGCAGTCCAGCTGATCGCAGCTGCTGTAGCGCAACTCTGTTCGTTGCTGCTACATTCCAGCTGATCGCAGCTGATGTAGTCCATCTATGCTCGCAGTTCCTGCAGTCCAGCTAATTGTAGCTGCTGCAGTGCAACTCTGTTCATTGCTGATACATTCCAGCTGATACAGTCCAGCTATGCTCGCAGTTCCTGCAGTCCAGCTAATCGTAGATGCTGTAGTGTCACTCTGCCGCCGCTCCATTCCAGCTGATCGCAGCTGATGCAGTCCAGCTATGCTCGCAGTTCCTGCAGTACAGCTAATCACAGCTGCTGCAGTGCATCTTTGTTCGTTGAACCAACATTCCAGCTGATCGCATATGATGCAGTCCAGCTATGCTCGCGGTTCCTGCAGTCCAGCTTTGTTCGTTGCTGCAGTGCATCTTTATTCGTTGCTGCTGCATTCAAGTTGATCACAGTTGATGCAGTCCATCTATGCTCGCAGTTCCTGCGGTCCAGCTGGTCGTAACTACTGCAGTGCAACTTTCTTCGTCGCTGCTGCTGTCCAGATGATCACATCTGCTGCAGTCCAGCTCTGTTCGCAATCCCTGCAGTCCAGCTGAACGCAGCTACTGCAGTGCAATCTTGCTTGGGGGCGATTTTTATCATTGACTAAGGAAAATGGAATTTTCTTAACTCCCAACAAGTTGGAGGTTAAGAGGGGGCGATATTTGTACCATAAGTAAAAATACCACTTAATGGGCCCAATTGATACTTGAATCATCTTTTGATCCACATCCAAGCCCGCTAACCAGTCAACCGAGGAATCCCACCAGTCTGCATAGGATTACATAAGTCCAATGATCGGTCAATGTTCAAAGTCGGTCAACTATCAAAGTCAACGTACGGTCAAGGTCAATGGTCAAAGTCAATGGCCGATCAATAGTCAAATTCAACCGTCGGTTAACTATCGAAGTCAGTCTCCCCTAGCCAATTTTCAGTCTTGTATCCAGCAATGCTGCTAACCAATTCAACTGTATAAATAGGAGCAGAATTTATATGGGGGGAAGGTAGCCAATAGGGGAAAAAACATACAATGTAATTTTACTTCCAATACAAAATCACTCCCCAAGGGGATTCATCCGTGGACGTGGGCAAACAATGCCGAACCACGTTAAACCTCTATCTTTCTTTTTGTTCTTCAAATCGACTCCTAACCCTAAAAACACATTAAAATCACTTATTCATTGTGTTTCGTGCCCAAAAGTAATTTTGGGTACAAACAGAGGTATTCTCTAGTCGACCTGGTACTTGCTACTGTAAAAGACTTTGAATTTGGATTTGGATTTGGATTTGGAATGTTTGAGTTGAATTGTTACGACTCTTCGCTTTGAAAACCATATTTTGGCAGTGAACGATAAAGTATGTTGCCATTTTGTGATCAATTTCAGAGATCTGATACATGTGCAGCTCTGCAATCCTCTAACGAGCAAGTATCTTATACCCATTTCTCTTTTTTTTTCTTCCCGTTTAGGGTTTAGTTAGAGCTCCAAGAGATTGAAATCTCTCGAAATGTATGCTTTGGCTTAGTAGCATATAGGCTCCATGAAGGGAAAACTATGAAGCCAATAGTTTTGGTAACCAATTAGGGTTGCTTAATGGTAATGTTTCCTCATATTTTTTTGATGTCATCCGTTCTCGTAGATATAGTAGTTATATTAGAGTCTCTAATGATCACAAGTACTATCAATGCCACATTCAGAACTAACACTAGTGGAAAACAGACATTCCGCGACCGCCAGGACTAGTCATATATAAGACTTAAACGACCTGTTCTACGGTTTTATGAACGGGTCGTTTATAAAGCATTTTTTAATTGCTCGACCCCTATCCCGTGGGTCTCTGGACAGAGACCGTTTCTTACGGTAACTAGATGCTGACCCGCGATACTGGTCGTAGATTTGAATTATAATATAAAAAAATACAGATTCAGATCAGCTGAAATGTATGAATGGATGAATCTGAATTAATCTTACTGGCATTTTGGTCAAACAGTCTAGTTAAGTCAAACAGTCTAGTCAAGTCAAGTCAAATTAATGTTAAACTGAAATTCAAATGCAACCTCAAATTTAATTGACATTCAAATGAAACTCAAATTTAACTGGTATTCAAGTGCAACTTCAAATTTAACTGAAATTTATAATCAAACTGAGAATTTTAACATTCATTCATTTTATCCATTAGGTGTAAAACTACACAAGAAAGATGAAATACTGAATTTATAGAATACATGTCCAAGATAGCTAAGTTCTGACAATAACATGCTAAACTAACTAATAGACAACTGATAAAAAAACAAAATGATAATTCAGCTCCTTCTATGACAATGAACTTAATTAGCCAATACTTCACAAATGATATCAAGCAGAGCATCCATGTGTTGTACATGTCCTTGGTTCACATGCGACTATCTGCAAAGCAAATCAACAATAGTACAATGACTTCGTTCAGTTCATAATACACGGTAGAATAAAATAAGTTACTAGATATAGGTCATGTTCAACAGTGTGAGGTAATTTGACAGATATTTTTAGCAATGGGTAAAAGCTGAAAGCACATGTCTGAGGTAATTTGACATATATATCATGTAGATAACAGTTGGCTCATTAATTACAGGGATCAAAACATAATCATTTACATACGGGCTCACCAGACATTGTACTAATCAATACCACGACTATAATTGTAGGTACTCTAGAAGGGCACATCACAAAAGTAATTTAACAACTAATAATATTAGCTGGGGCGAAGATGACTATAAATACACGCATTATTGGCCACAAACTGCAGGAAAGTTCTCGCACACCTATAACTAAGATATGAGAAGATTGCAAAAAACAGAAGCTTTATGGAAACTGAAGATTGCAGGAAAGTTTTCGCACAACTATAACCACTATAGGAGAATATTACAACAAAATAGAAGCTTCATGGAAATTGAAGGAAGATACAAGATTCTTCATGCTATTTTACCTAAATAAATACCTAATTTCCAAGGTTCTGACTATATAATGCCTTTTAGATGCATATGATAACTCAGAATCAGAGATTCAAGGTTTGTTGTCAACTCGCATGTGCGTAGGGAAACTACATGATTTCCACCAGTTGAATTATAAGGTGCTGGGCAAGTTCATTCACGTACGTGTATCCCCATTTCTCGTTCCCTTGGAAAGATAACCAATTGTAGAAAATGAAATTAAAACGAAAGTAAGAGATCTAACATAAAAAAATATGTAATCTACTAGAAGATACATGTAAGAAGAAATATAACCAATTCAGAGCTAGACACAAGATACTTAGTCAAAGCATACAGATGGGGGCGTAGAGTAAACATGTGAATAATCAGGTGCACCTAGACTGAATATACAAAAATAAGTAAAAGAATACCCTTTTTTCAGAGTCAAAATAGTCGTGTGAGTAGCATATTTAAGCTCCATATCATCAGTGTACCTACAATGAGAGGAAAACTTAAAAAACTTAGCAAGGCTTGGATCCACGTGATGCTTGTAAAAAAAAATTCCTTGTTAACCATAGAACCATAAAAATACATAATCCTAGTCAAAATACTGCAATCCATTAGAGCAAACTTAAAACTCCAATAGTTAACGAGGTTTAGTGGGTTTTTGAATAATTTCTTACCCAGATTGAGTAAACTTTTGCATGACAGCAGCAGTTTCTCTGACAAGTTGTGTAACAGGGATTGGTTCCTACACAACCAGAATACAATGAAGTTAAAATATTTTCATAAATACCGTAACTAAAACAAGGCAAGTAGATAACTAAAACAGAGCAAGTAGAAATTATTGTTTTAAGGAAAGAGAAAAAGACAAAATGCTATAAGATGCATTTTCTTGTCAAAAGACTGTTCTAACAACACAAAAGTAATGACAAGAAAACCACACATCAAGGATGTATCAGTACTTTTTATAATCTGTAATATTGTTGTGCCTGCTTCCTACTTTTACGAACCAAAACTCAAGAATCGTGACCCATCCCTGAAACCAAAACCGAATGCACTTAGGCAAGAAAAAGCATTTGATTACAGCATATTGAAGATAATAAAGCAACAAACAAACATTCTCTGTTGAAAGTATACTTGTGCTATGTTATAAGCATACATGAGACTCCCAAAAGACTACCTATGGCAACTCCTGCAGTACCCTGTAAAAATATATTACAAAGTCAGATCAAAGATGAATTAAGGATCAAAGATACAAAATCTAACACGAGGTAGTTTTCTCCACGCAAATACTTGGATTATGGAACTAATTATTCTCCACATACCTGCCAAAGTTCAATCTCAATTAGTGGTCCTTGTATTTGTTAAGATTTGCAAGATGGTTTCTGATTATTTCGCAAAGCCTAAGGAATTCAGTTGTTCTCGTGTGCTTCTTACAAAACTGGAAGACTCGGTGCGCAGTCATCTATACAATAGAGAAAACTATTACACTCAAACTTATAAATACTGAAAAATAAAAAATACCTAGGAGATAAAAAAGCAGTTGAAAGGAGGTAAACCTAATTAAAATATCAGATGGCTTACCACGTAGATTTCTTCTAGTTTAGAGTTGTTATGGAGAATTTAGAGAACCATTATATAGGTCTCCCATAGAAACTTGAACCACAGAGTAACAAGCTCGCGGTCAGATTTATCCTTTCCCTTCTCTCCACCTACATATATAAGCATCAAGTCTTCAGGCCTCTTATCCGCTTCCAAGTCACCCAACTACCTGACAATCTCGTAACGAGTAGGGTCTTTTCAGATCCTGCAGAATTATCAAAAGCATAAATGGAGAAAAGAAGAAGATGAAGGCTACAAGGATTGCATAATCTCAGAAATCAAAAATCACACCCCAAAAACAATGCGCTACTGCACGTTCAACATTCTCGAATCAACTATAGCTGATAGGTCATGAGTGGAACAAAGATAGTCTCCCCTAAACACTCTTGCTGCATCATCAGCTATAGTAACAAATCAAAACTCTTCCAATGTATGTAAATAAACTGATGAACTAAATAAAACTACATCAGATAGATTCCTATACTAAAAAAGATGACCTATCTTGTCTGAGTATTTCAACAGATGATCATTCAAATCATGTGGTAAGAGAGTCAACACCTTAATAATAAAATAAATTACTGAACCCTGAACCTTAATAAGAAAACAAATTACTGATGTTATTTACTTTAGTCAGTTCGATAGATTGATATTTTGTCAAATAGTGGAGAGAAAAGTCTGCGAATCGGAGCAAGAAATCAACGATAACTCAGTTTCGTTTCTCATCAAATTTTAGAACAAACAACATTAAATATTTACTTAAAGTGATTTGAAATAAAAAATTTAATGATTGGTGGTATAGTTATGGTAGTACGGATTAGTAGATGATAGATTTTTCAATTGATTCAAACTTTAAATCATTAGAAAATAGATCTGTAATTCGATCCAATTTTAAAAGTTTAGATTGTACTTCTGAGAAAATTTCGAAGATGGAATCTAATTCAAATGATCTATCTGTGTTCATCCCTGATGATGTTATAGAAGATTGTTTCAACGAATGGAGATTCAGTTTGATTGGTAGGTTGGACTTGGTCAAATTGAAGATGGAAACAGTTGATACTTCTCTGAGGAAGCAATGGGCTGTTAAAGGTATTCTTCAACTTATCCCTTTAGGTAAGGGTTTTTTTATTATAAAATTGGATAATGAAGAAGATAGAAACATGATTTGGAGGGGTCATTGGATTGTAGAGTCTCAAGACCTGAAACTAAGGGTTTGGGAACCAAATTTTAACCGAGAAAATCAAAAAACTACTTCAGCTTTTGTTTGGGTTATGTTTCCTGGTCTAAGTATTGAATATTGGAAGAAGGACATCATCTTACAATTGGGGAAAAAAATTGGGAGAGCAATCATAGTGGATGAAACAGCTTTGAAAAGGGTCAGTGGATTTTATGCCAGTGTGCTAGTTGAAGTGGATATGACAACAGGAATTCCAAGCAAAATCAATATAAAATCTAAATATGGTGAATTTGAGCAAGTAGTTCAGATACCTAAGTTACCTTAGTTCTGTATCCATTGCTCAGTTATTAGACATCATGTGTCAGAATGCAGAAGTAAAAGGAAGGAATACCAGCAAGAGCAAGAGACTGAAGTTCAACCAAAAAAAGTATGGAAAAAGAAAATGAAAAATATGGAAATTCCTATGTCAGTTGGTTTTGATATTTGTAACTCTCCACCCAAAAAGGATCAAGAGACTCCAAAATCTTTTTTTCAGGTGGAGGAAATATTTAGTGAGGAAGACAATATAGAAGTCAGTAAATAAAAATATAAGGGTGAGTCTTCTAATTCATGAAGTTTTCATATATTACAAGATAAGTCTGAGGAACTACAGGAACTTCTGGATTCTCAAAGACCAGATTTACCAGTACAAATATTTCTTGAAGTAAGTTCCAATACTCCTTATATAAATAATGTGATTCAAGAGATTAAGCTTATAACTCTTATGTCAAAAAATAAAGCAATTCAAGGTGCTAAGGAAGATGTTCTGAAAGAAGGGAATAAATTGAAGAATAAACCAGTGAGAAAGGTAACCACTAGAAATCAAGCAGCTCAGAAAAATGATAATTCAACTGATATTTATAGAAGTAGAGGAAGGAGGGGACCTTTATCTCCTCAGCATACCTCAACATGAGAGTAATGTATTGGAATATCAGAGGGCTAAGGAGATTGCAAGCCTCTGATAAGTTAAGGATGTTAGCAAATAATTTTAGTCCTACTTTAATTTGGATATTTGAACCAAAAATAAGAGTAAAATCTGATTCTTGTACAAAGTTAAGATTGACCAATATGAATAAGAACATAATAGATAACTCATCTGCAACAAAAAAAAAGGTAATATTTGGTTATTTTGGAGTAACTCAATTAATGAGCCAGTGGTGATTTCCAATACAAATCAAGCAATAACAGTGGAAGTGGGAGGGCATCTGGTAACTGGAGTACATGCTCACACTTTAACTACTCATAAAAGGGAATTATGGGAAGAATTGTCAATGATAGCTAAGTACAATAAGCCTTGGATGATAATTAGGGATTTTAATGCAGTCTTGTCAATGGAGGAAAAAAAGGAGGTAGAAATCCTTTACTTCTTGCAATGTTAGAATTCAATAACTGCATTCAAAATTGTGAAATGATTCAAGCTCCTAAAACAGGTTTGGAATTTTCTTGGTGCAATAACAGATCAGGAAAAAAAAGAATAGTGTGTAATCTGGATAGATCTTTTTATAATACACAATGGTTAAGTCGCTATCCTAGATGGGGGTATAAAGTGGGAAAAAGAGGCACTTCATATCACAGTCCACTTTTTGGTACAAATGTTACAATTCCAAAACCAGCAAATGTCCCCTTTAGAGCCTTAAAAGTTTGGATGACACATGAAGATTTCAAAAAAGTCTTTGAAGAAGCATGGAAAACATAAGTGAAAGGTAATCCAGGTTTCATTTTTCTGACAAAGCTGAAACACATCAAAATAATCTTGAAAAAGTGGAATTTGGAAGTTTTGGGGGATGTAAATAAGAAATTGAAGCAAGCTGATGAAGAAGTGATGAAACACTCATTGGAATCAGATAAATACCCTCATAATACTATTCTCCTGAATAAACTTGTTACGTCTAGAGGAGACCAAGAACTACTTACTAAACAAAAACAGGATATAGAAAAACAGAAAGCTAGAGCAAAATGGCTTAAGTATGGTGCTGCCAAC
Source organism: Papaver bracteatum (assembly GCA_023529315.1). Lineage (NCBI taxonomy): Eukaryota > Viridiplantae > Streptophyta > Magnoliopsida > Ranunculales > Papaveraceae > Papaver > Papaver bracteatum. The sequence goes on along the minus strand of JAJJWX010002376.1, from coordinate 928,676 downwards.
ACAAAGTTCTTCCATGTAAACATGAAAATAAGGTAGATACATAATACAATTATGGAACTGGAAAAGGATGATGGTGAATTAGTATCAAATCAACAAGCTATTGCTGACACTTTGGTGACATACTTTGAAAAGAAATTTAAATGCAAAGAAGTTCAAATAGATGAGGAAGTTTTTGAAGCAGTTCCATCTCTAATTCAAAATGAAGACAATGAAAAGCTTGAAGCTATTCCTTCACAATCTGAAATAAAGCAAGCAGTTTTTGATTTAGACCCAGACAGCTCTCTTGGCCCAGATGGCTTTGGAGGATGGTTTTATAGAATGGCTTGGGAAATTCTCAGTGAAGAGTTCATAAAATCTATAGAATATTGTTGGGAAAAAGAATTCATTCCAGCAGGTATGAACTCAAATTTCATTATGCTTCTGCCAAAAGTTAAAAATGCAAGAAAACTAGATCAATATAGACCAATAGGTCTTATGAATTTCAGTTTCAAGGTTATTACAAAGATAATTACTTCAAGATTAAGCAGCATGATACAAAATATTATTTCACCTCAGAAGGGGGCTTTCATTAAAGGGAGAAGTATACAAGAGCAAATAGTATTAGCTTATGAGATGATTAATGAGCTGGAGTTTAAGAGAAGGGGAGGAAATATTGGTTTAAAACTAGATATATCACAGGCTTATGACTCACTAAGCTGGGACTTTATTTTTAAGGCTCTACAGAAATTTGGCTTTTCAGGGAAATTCTCAAGATGGATCAACATCCTTTTGAAATCAGCTAAAATTTCAATTCTTGTAAATGGAGGACCAGTGGGCTATTTTGAAGTAAGTAGGGGGTTGAGACAAGGGGATCCACTTTCTCCCATTATTTTTTTATTAGATGAAGATGTTTTAAGTAGAAGATTAACACTACTAGTGGAGCAGGGTAAACTGAAGCCAATGGTTCAAATAAATGGAGTGAATCCAACTCATATGATGTTTGCAGATGACATTTTCTTATTTTGCAATGGTGACAAAAGAAATATGGCAAGATTATTACAAATTCTGGAAGATTATCAAAAAGCTTCAGGGCAAGAGATAAATCTGTCAAAGAGCAAGTGTTTTGTAGGGGGTACTAGCAATGCAAGGAAAAATCAATTAGCAGACATTTGTGGCATGCATTTATCCAATTTTCCAGATAAATACTTGGGTGTTATGTAAATCCAGGTCTTATTAGATCCAAACATATTTGGGGGGTTGTAGAAATGCTTCAAGAACAATTAGCTGCTTGGAAAGGTAAACTTCTTTCTTTTAAAGAAAGACTGACTCTAGTGAAATTTGTATTGTGTAGCATTCCCATTTATAACATGTCAGTGTACAAGTGGCCAAGAAAAGTTCTCAAATAAAGTGAGAGAATTATAAGAAATTTTCTTTGGTCAGGAGACCCAACTGTAAAGAAGACAGTTACACTGAAATGGGAGAAAACTTGTAGTCCTTTAGCTGAAGGTGGTTTGGGCATAAAACAATTAGAAGATATAAACAAAGCAATGTTAATGAAGCAATGCTGGAAAATTCAAATTGGAGAAGAAGAATGGACTAAATTCTTTAAAGGTAAATTCCAGGACAGAAATGGGAAATGGATAGAATATTATAAGAAATCCTCTATATGGCCAGGAATCAAATGGGTGTTAGAAGAGGTGGATGAACATACTAGATCGCTAGTGGGAGATGGAAATAAGATCTCAGTGTGGAATGATATATGGGTAAAATAAAAGACTTTAAAAGACATTTTCCCAGACAAAATTATTATGTTATCAAATCCAGAAATGAAAGTGGCAGAGCTGATAAAAGATGAAGAGTGGCAGATTCCATCAAATTTCTTCAAGTTTTTTGCAGCTGCTGAATTGCCAGTTTTTTATCATGAAGGTGACAGGAGGGTATGGAGTGCAACAACATCTGGTAAATTCTCTGTTGCTTCTGCTTACAATTGTATAAGAAAAACATTTCAGACAGTGAATTGGACAAACACAATTTTGCATAATAGTGTGCATCCAAGTGTCTCTAGTAATGTATGGAAGATATTGAGAAGAATAGTTCCAACATATGAAGCAATGAAGAAGAAGAAATATCAGAAGGGTTCAAGATGCCCCTTCTGTAAACAAACGGAGGAAAATTTAGAACACATCCTTTGGTTCTGTGACTTTAGTGAACTCACTTGGATCTGGCTTGGAGGTATGTTCCAGTTTACAAATCCTAAATCTTTTAATGATATTCTGAATTTCTCAAAACACAAGAGTCCCATTTTTCAAGATCTGTAGAGAGTAGCTGCTCTGACAACTATGAAAGAGATAGTGTTTATGAGAAACAGAAAAATTTATGATAATGATCAACCAAATTTAAATGAGCTTAAACAGAAGATTATGAAGTTCACAAAAGAGTCTGAGGTAAGAATGAAAGAAAATATATGGAATTCTCCTTATGATCTACAAATTCTGAAAAGATTTGAATTGAAGTGCAGAAGTGTGAAGGCTACAAGAATCAGAGAAATTTATTTCAACCCTTCTTTTATTATGATTTGCTGTGATAGTGCCTCAAGAGGAAATCTAGGAGATGCTGGATTTGGTTTTATATGCAGGCAAGGCACAGGAGAATACTTGTATGCAATGGCAGGTGGTTTGGGTGTGGCTACAAATTTTGTGGCAGAAGTCTTTGCAATACTGTGTGCTGGGGAATGGGCAATTAGTAAAAAAATTCACAAAGTCTGTTTTCAATCTGACTCACAGGCTACAATAACATCTTTTCAATCTGGAATAATTCCTTGGTGGGCTTGCACAAGATGGAACAAGATAAAAAAACATGTTACAAGAATGGTATTTCACTCATAGCTACAGGGAAACAAATTTCTCAGCGGATTCTCTTGCAAAGAAAGGGGCAGGAATGACTAAAGGGGAAAAAAGAGGCTATGATCTCAAACCAGTTTTTATTAAAAATATGGAAATCCCAGAAAAGCCTTACTACAAATTTGAGTAGTTTATTTTTAGTTATAAGTAGGTATCTTTGCTTTTTGTTTCCAAAAGGCCAAAACTTAATGGGTGGACTTTTGTAATTTTGTGACCTTATTCTTTGGTTTAATAAAATTAGATATTACTAAGCAAAAAAAAATATACTTCAGTCAGTTCTTAAATGAAAGAGAAAGATATTTAAATTTAAAAACGAAGGAAGAGGACATCAACAGCAGCATATACAAACATGATGACAGCCTCCACTGATTTCAACAGCTAACATCATGACACGAAGGGTCAAAAAAAATATTGAAACTTAAAGGTAAAACCAAAGTAAAATTTAGCAACAACATTATTGACATGTACAAATTTTATCCATAGATACTAAACCCCTTTTGTCTAAGAAGTCCATAAAGCATGTTCAGACATTTCACCTGATTCACGATGTTCAAAAGTGGTTCTGCATTAGGATTGCTCAACCAAGTCACCTACTTGACAGTATTCTCATCTACCAATCAACCACAACCACTAGTGGAAATCAGCAGTTTTGCGACCGACAAAGAAAGTCATTTAACTCATATCTATGACTTGCTTTGTCTGTTGAAGAAAGGGTCGCTGTTTGAGCGTCTTTTTCAACTATGACGTGTCTTTGGGGGTCGTTGAAAATCTTATATGAATGACTGATGTTAACAGTAGATATATTATGACTGAGACGAATCAGTCGTAGATATAAATCTCAATATAAAAAAAAACAAATTCAGACTGGCTGTCTGGCCTGACTGAATCTGTCTGGGCTGAAATAATCTGACTAAAACTCAAATGAGAATTTAAACTCAACTCAAATCATACGGAAATAAAACTAAATTGACTCATTGATGCTAAAATGAAACTTGCACTTATATATTCAAAATAAACTTTCCATTTAGCATTCATTGTATTAATTAGGTTCAAATTTACACAAAAAGGATTTAAATCCTGAGTTCAGATCAATATAAGTCCTAACTAGTAAGTTTTAAGCTTAAAGACTAGTGCAATTCACCATCAAAATGGTAAACTCCCAACCCCAATGATGAACTGATCCCACACTTAATAATAGAATACCTGCAGCAAAAATAAGTTTCCAAATCAATAAAACCAACATAAAAAGACAAGCTGACAAGCTCTTATAACTTCATGAAAACATAAATAAGGTTCAGATATACTCCTTACCTTTCACAAGCATTCCACATATTGATGACCAGGGATGTTCAGATGTTCTTCTAATATCGGCATCAACTGAAATCCATATATCTTGACACAAGAGTTGAGCAGCCATTCCAAAAATCGGATATTACCTGTAGAATTTATCATACCCATTAAATATCAAAGACTTTTATTTTTATCATTGCTTTAATGGACAGTCAATTGTTTGGTCAGGATAGTCTATCATTATACACACATCTTAAGTGTTCCAACTGTCATTAAGTATGACAATAAAGATACAAAAAAAAAAAGACATTGGACATGCAATCCTGAGGAGAACACATATTGTGGCGATCTTTATATCTGTATGAGAGAAAAACAGAGAGAAACTCTTTGCAACTCCAAAGAGATGTCTGCTCCCTAAGAACCAAAACCTATTTGGCTCTATAAATTTTATGTGTTGGAGAATAAAACTTTAACAGTCACACTAGTGATGCACATACCTTGTTGAATTGCACCTGCAAAGAGATGTCTGCTCCCTAAGAACCAAATCATATTGCTTCTCCAAATCATATTCACTAGTCATATATACTATGCCTCCTGAAACAAAAAAGGAAGTTAAATATGTTGTAATTTCATGTAATTAGCAGCATTCTTACTACTGGTTTTACCAGCTTTCAGAAAGCATCTAAAGTAAGCAAACATGAAAATTGAAATACTATCAAGCAGAAATGAATATTGAAATATTACCTAAACTGAAACAGTATAACACCATCACTCGAGAGACCTAACTGTGTAACCACCTTGAGTTGAGCCATTTACAGTTGTTGCTCTCAAACCTCTCTTCTTTACTTTTTGCACCCAGCTGATCAATCCTACTTGTCCATGCTAGCGAAAAGCCTTGTTGAGTGAACTTCCCATCTAAACAAAATCAAAGGAAAGTAAGTAAATCAGGAGAGATAAGACCATCACTGAAAGCAAGAAAAAAAAAAGTAATTCCGTAGATTAAAGGTATTACTATTCCAGTGTTATGATGGCATAAAGAGGAAGGGTTTTACGACTACAAAGGACTTGAATAAAGATCGTGAGAAACCCAAGAACAATCATATTTTTGCAAGGTTGAATATATGTTTACCCACAATGCACTTATGGGATACATGCAACTCGTTGTGTACTGGCTATTTTATCCATCCAAAGTATAAATATACTTATATGCATACTGAATAGTTAATATAAAAGGTGCATTCGACGGTTAGAAAGCTTACAACTATCGGGTGCAAGCTTTCCATAAATATGTATGATTTGCACATGAAAAAAACACAAGTTTTCATCCTTCCGATCCTTACTTAAAAACAGATGAATGGATATTCAATTTTCCGCCCATACCTTGACAAAGAAGGACTCCATAAGGGACATTTATATTGTTATCCACCAGCACAAGAGAACCATTATCATGAGCAATCTGAATAATTTTTTGAAAAAGAAAATAAACAATGTAAAAACAACCATTTTCAAAAGTGGCAAGCAATAGGTAATTTAGTACATAAACTGTCCAAGGAGATGAAATATACTCGAAAAATACTTATTTGTTGCAAGCTCCCATGTTTTGAGATTCAACTGGGTGGAAATCTTCCGCCTACAAATTGGAAAGATATAATCGTAAGAAAGAATCAACTCCACTAAGTATGTACTACAACTAAATGATAAGACAAATCATCAAATGAGTTAGTATAAGTGAAGTACTTTCAGTTTGAGCGAACTGATTCACTTTTGTCAAGAGGATGCAGAAAACTAGTTATTTCCTGCAACGAGGGGAGCAGATCTGTTAGCATAAACATACACTATAAGATTGAATTCAATCCAGCACCAACCAACTATTAGTATAAGTATTCATTTATAGTGTATAGAAAATGAGAAGATGCATGACAATAACAAGAGCTAATGAGACGTCATTCTTAACATTCCAGACTTCATAGTTCATCTAAATACCTATAGCAACACATTCCAGATAAGTGACCAGAATTTAGAGCATTTACAAGGGATTCTAAGTTCTCGACATATTTTCATCCTCTTTATCACTCACCATACCTATAGCATATGAGATGGCATTTTTGACATTGCAGACTTCATATTGCATTTAGCACCAACCAACTATTTGTATAAATATTCATTTCTAGAAAATGAGAAGATGCATGACAATAATTCAGCAACTTCCATTTATAACAATTGATTTTTACATTAGCAATAGGAACTCTGCATATTAGTTTAACTTTATAGTTATTAATAAAATTCGCACTCCTCCGCTATAAGTCAAATACTAAAGGCAAAACCTTAAAATGTAATGTAAGGCATGGAGACGTATTTTGAGATTGGCCACAAATACTAGTTTGTGATTAGCAACTTTAAGAAGCCAACAACGCAGAAAAAATCCAAGGACGTACATCTTAATACCTTGATAATTTTTAGCTTTAGTAATTACGTATAACAAGAATTATTAGAGAGAGTGAGGGAGAAACACCGCCAGAACCAGCAACCTCCAAACACCACCACTAACAACACCGCCAGTGTAACCAACATTACCAGCACACTCCACCACCAATAAAGAATTCATCAGCAATCATTCAATCCATGAAAAATACCATTTAATATATTGGAATTCAATCAAGAAGATGTAAGAAACTAAAAATTTCAATAAAGAAAATGAAATTAAAATTTGAACACACCAATATACTTCAAAATCAAATTCTACCAATTCATATCTAAGCACAAATGGAACCAAAAAAGAACTGGAATCAACAATGATCCAAAAACAAACTGATCCCACAAAACTCAAATTCATAACAAATTCTTAGTCATAAAATTACCCATTAATCAAAACCAAAAACACTATTACTGAAATGAATAACTTTTACAACAAATAAAAAAAAAATAGTGGTGGAGAATTTATACCTGAAGATGTTTGAGAAATCCAGCTGAGTCTGATAATTGGTCTTCAAATTAATAACTCCTACAACACAAATCAAAAAAATAATTAAAACCCTAACAGACAAAATCAACGAGATAGAAAAGAGGGAACGTTGCATTTTCAACGCCTTAGTAACCCAAGTTACATCAAATGGAACTCAACAATAAGAAAAATTAATAATTCAAACAACAAAGATGAAAGAAAAACGATTGAATAAGAATGGTTCTAACTTTTTAGATTGAAGAAAATAGTTTTAGATAGCAAATAATGATAAGAATGGATCCAGAGAGATGAAGATGATCATGGTGTTTCGCGGTAGGGATGTGTTTTGTAAGATAAAAAACAGATCTGGGCAGATGAAGGAGAAAATGATTTATTTTTTTAGGCTCTCTGAGAAAGAGATAAGAGAGACGAGGTGATGGAAGAGAGGAGGCAGAAAAAGAAAAAGATGCAGAAAGAAAAGAGATTTTCGTGAGGTGATAGAAATAAGAGATAAGGTTCTCTTAATCCATCCGTTGACTAAATACTGACCTGGGTTGCACAGACGCGGACACGACGCAGACACAACAAAATTTTAAAAAAATGCCCCGCTAAATATTACAGATTGAGAAAATGACCATATTACCCTAATTAAAAATAAGTGCAATAAATATTATGTAGACTGTGAAGATGACCAAACTACCCTTATTGAAAATTAATAAAGTAAATATTACATACTGTGAAAATGACCATATTACCATTATTGGAAATAAGTGCAATAAATATTATGGAGACAGTGAAAATGACCATACTACCCTTATCGGAAATAAGTGAAGTAAATGTTACCGATTGTAAAAATGACCATATTACCCTTATTGGAAAAAAGTGCAATAAATATTATGGAGACTGTGAAAATAACCAAACTACCCTTATTGAAAATAAGTAAAGTAAATATTACAGACAGTGAAAATGACCATATTACCCTTATTGGAAATAAGTGCCATAAATATTTTGGAGACGGTGAAAATGACCAGACTACCCTTATCGGTAATAAGTAAAGTAAATATTACCGGTTGTGAAAATGACCATATTACCATTGTTGGAAATAAGTGGAATAAATATTATGGAGACTGTGAAAATGACCAAAATACCCTTATTGAAAATAAATAAAGTAAATATTACATACTGTGAAAATGACCATATTACCCTTATTGGAAATAAGTGCAATAAATATTATGGAGACTGTGAAAATGACCAAACTACCCTTATCAAAAATAAGTAAAGTAAATACAGATGTGAAAATGACCATATTACCCTCATTGAAATAAGTGCAATAAATATTATGGACGGAAAATGACCGAACTACCCTTATCGGAAATATGTGGAGTAAATATTACATAATCGCGGAAAATGACCATATTACCCTTACTGGAAATTATTTGCAATAAATATTGTGCAGACTGTGAAAATGACCAGACTACCCTTTTCGGAAATAAGTAAAGTAAATATTACGGACTGTGAAAGTTACCATATTATCCTTATTGGAAATAAGTGCAATAAATAGTCTGGTCATTTTCACAATCTGTAATATTTAATCTACCTATTTCCGATAAGGGTAGTCTGGTCATTTTCACAGTCTCCATAATATTTATTCCACTTATTTCCAACAAGGGTAATATGGTCATTTTGACAATCGGTAATATTTCTCTTACTTATTATCGATAAGGGTAGTATGGTCATTTTCACTGTCTCCATAATATTTATGGCACTTATTTCCAATAAGGGTAATATGGTCATTTTCACAATCTGTAATATTTACTTTACTTATTTTCAATAAGGGTAGTTTGGTCATTTTAACAGTCTCCATAATATTTATTGCACTTATTTCCAACAAGGGTAATATGGTCATTTTCACCATGTGTAATATTTACTTTATTTATTTTCAATAAGGGTAGTTTGGTCATTTTCACAGTCTCCATAATATTTATTGCACTTATTTCCAATAAGGGTAATATGGTCGTTTTCACAATATGTAATATTTATTTTATTTATTTTCAATAAGGGTAGTTTGGTCATTTTCACAGTCTACATAATATTTATTGCACTTATTTCTAATAAGGGTAATATGGTCATTTTTCGGTCTGTAATATTTACATTACTTATTACACTTAATTGGGTAGTCTCCGGTCATTTTCACTTTATCTCATAATATTTATTGCACTTATTTCCAAGAAGGGTAATACGGTCATTTTCAAAGAGTGTAATATTTACTTTACTTATTTTCGATAAGGGTAGTCAGGTCATTTTCACCGTCTCCGTAATATTTATTGCAGTTATTTCCAATAAGGGTAATATGATCATTTTCACAGTCTCCATAATATTTATTGCATCGATAATAACGAGGTGGGAAATGGAGGGACCCGCCTAAGAAAAGTAGAACTAATTCAACTAGGTCAAGCGGTCACTGTGTGGGTTGATGACTAGGGGATATAATTGTAATTAATTTTTTTGTAGAACGACCGTTTTTAACGCTCTAATATGTGCTCCGAAAATTTACTATATCTAGGACCGCTTTGACCGGTCCACGGTCCATTGACCACCATTGAGGGTCGCGGATGTGGGTCATTAAAACCCCATTCTCCACTAGTGAACCCTCATTTAGTACCAAATCAAAATATTTAAACAAAACCGCAAAGACCTTTGCATTTTCAGCTTTCTGAGTTGAAAGATGCAAAAAAGGGTTTGATCACCTCTTCCAGAGAACCAACATTAATTTGTTGGCATACAATCCGGTACTGAATCAGTCCGTCCTTTGCAAACCGATCTCTCCTCATATCATACTTGTCTACAAGAAAATTACTTTGAAAGATTAACAAATTAACACAGAAACCTAGTCAACTTGGATTAAAAATCACCATTATATGTCATATTGGAACTAAGAATAACATCATACATAATCAAATACTAATATACGTACAACCACTGAAGTATTCATTTTATAACTATCATGTTGTTAGAACAAAAATCCCGTTACATTTGACATCAACCAAAAAAAAATTACTTCGAAGAAAACAGAATGTTCTTGTACATTAACATCACCAAACCAGTAATCCTTTCATATGAATTGAGACAAAATCAGTTAAAATTAAACATATTACTTCATTACCTAGACCATAATACATGATCAGTAGACTAAATCTAAACAAACAAACCCCAACTTCAGTATCATGAAAACAACTAACATCACCCAAATACCAAAATCAGATAAAACTTTTACCTGATGAAGATGTTCCTATAACATAAGACGTCTGACTGAAATCAAAAAATAAATACCTGAAATCAAAAAAATACAAATAATGGTTAAAACCCAATGAAGACGGCCAACCAAAAAGAACATCAAGTTGAAAGAAAAGAAAAAAAAATTTAAAACTCAAATTTTGTACCTGATGAAATTTGTAAAATCAAACCCTAAAAACCCACCAAATTGGAAAATTAACCTGAAATCAACCAATGAAAAAAGATTAAAATCCAATCAAAAGAATCAACCAAATCAACAAAAAAAATAATTAAAACTCAAATTTTGTACCTGTGAAGTTTGCAAAATCAATCCCTAATAACCGCACCAAATTGAGAAATGAACCTGAAATTAACCAATAGTCGAAAAATGATTAAAACCCAGTGAAGAGAATCAACCAAATCAACAAATAAAGTTATAAGAAAAGAAAATAAAGAGAACTTGAATTGAAACCTAATTGTACCTGATGTTGTTTGAAAAATCAAACCCTGACTTCACAAGATTCAGAGATGGAAGGTTTATCGAGTTTCTATTAGATTTTCATATGAATAAATTCATGGTGGACTCTGGTTCGTGGTGGTGTTCATAGAGAAGGTGTTTTCTGCGGCCTCTATAGGGTTTGGGTAAGGTGAACGAAGTGAAGAGAGAGAAATATAACGAGATATATATAGGCTCAGAAACTACCAGATTTAAATCGCAGGATGAGGGTCATCGAACCGGTAGTTCTATGATGGCAAAATAGTAAATAAAATTTCTAATTCAGAGACAGCTTATTAAGCTCTCGGATTTTTTTCGTGTTTTTACCAAACCAGAGACCGCTATCTTTGGTCAACAGTCTAACTACAGTCAATGAGGGCCTCTGATGTAGGTTGCTAAATACCCATTTTCCACAAGTGTAAATGCCGATTTACAGAGAGTGACAAACAAATTGCATTTTCCAACCTACATTGTTTATGTGGCATGGATTGGAGGGGATAAACCTACCCAAAAAAGTGGTGGTCCCGATGTTCTCGATTTGTATTTTGTAACGAGCCTCATCAGCACAAGAAAATAATGAAGTTTTCTCGTTTTTCTTCCCAAGGCCATTTTCAAGCAGTTTTCGGGGAGTTGACGCATTATCTACGACATCCTTGCCTCCTTTTTCTCCCATGATGTTTGTTGTACGTGTAGGGACATGATTTCGCTCCTATATAAACTATGCGAAGTAATGATGTAATCACAAGCGAACTAATAAGATAATGGAGCGAGTAGATCTCGCACACTACATATTTCATATGACGCAATCAGTGACGTCACGAAATCACGGGAAAAAGATGAGAATTGTGCGAGATAAAATATCATGTGCGAAAAGACACCAATGTAAGCATGCGAAGACCTTACATGTCAGATCCGATAATAAGGGCTTTATTAGCTGTCCTCCACTATGAAAAACTCCTATATATAGGACCAACCACCACTGTATCAGAGAGAGTCGTTTTGAAGAATTGAGATAGAACTTTAGGGGAGAGAAAGTAAATTTTTCACCAAGTTAGCGTTGTATCTCTTACTCTTGTACTAATTCCAAAATTAAATAAATCTCTTTATGTGTTCTTCATCATGATTTTTTATTCTACTTAACTAAATCTTTTAAGGGACGTGGTAGTAGATTTTCTGCTACTATATTTTGGCGCTAGAAATCAGTTTGGAAGAAAAAATTTAATAGTCTTTAAGGGAAATTGTTTTCAAAACATTATATTGGTTGCTTTCACTGAGTTTTAGTAATTTACGTTGGTGGGTTGGTCTCGGAATCTGAGGTTCACAGTTTACAAGGAGAAATTCAGTAACATAGATCTGTAAGGAAAGTGTTATTTTAAGAACATAAAAATGGTCAGACAGTCGACTGGGGGAGAAAACACAACACCCATCAGGATAAGTAGGAGAATTGTAGGAAGAAGAAGGAGTTAAATTGCAGAACCTTCACGAATGGGAGCGAGAAACAACCAAATTCGACAAGCTCGGTCTCAGATTCAACCAATTGCGTAAGAGAACAATAACATAAATTATGATGAAGTTAGCGTACAACCCACCGATACGGATACCATAGAGGAAGAAGAAATGAGAACACAACATGAAGGAGTAGTAGGATAAACTGAAGAGAACATGGCAATCGAAGATCTCAGATAAACATGGGGAGAGGAAAGAAGGAGACATGATGAAATGCATGCAAACTTAACATAACAAAACGACGAACTAAGAGAGGAAAATCATAGATTACAAGAAAAGAGATCAGAAACAAGATCTAGAATCTCTAACAAACCGTCCAACTTGCTGCTGCATCGAGGAGTTACCGAGGGAACCCGGACGCCAGGAGAAGACTTGTTGGCGCTAACTCACGGATTCCAAACCCAAGTAAATCTGGCCGAACGATCTTCTCTACGACAAGTAATTTCTTCCCCTATTCCGTTATGGGGACTCAGCGCAATTACTGACACAAACACTGTCAAGAGATGTGAATGGAGTGCTGTTCCATTCAAACACTTTGCAAGAAACTTAAAAGGAGACACCGAAACCGACGAGGCCAAGATTCAAATGGTTACACAACGCATGAACCTGTTTTCAATCGGAGATATAGTGGTTAAGGTAAACAGGTTCCAAGTTGGGAAGATGACGGTAAAAATAGCTGTTCGAATTGGTTCTCCTGATGAAAGAGAAGACGAGCCGTATCTGGTGGCATACGTTCTTTTAGGAGGATACTTCAAGCTCATCAACACAGACAAGTCGGAAGGCGTGATAGTCCACTCGCGATGGCTCAAGCTTTACCATCCCTAAAATGATATACTTTTCTATCCACTCTCCCTTTAGTATTTCCTTCGACAGTTTCTCTTGATATATATATTTCCCCAAGATGAATACACCGTTTGTATTCTTCTCCGGAATTTCACTTTTCAAAAAAAAAACAAACATACATCTCTTTCCGAATGGGTTTTCCTGATCTCATAGAAATACATCAAACTAACCTAAAACCATTGAAAAGCCATTTACCATCATATCACAACCAGAAATATCTCATTCAATTATTCAAAAAAAAAAAAAAAACAAGCGGAACGTTAATTGGTGAAGAAGAAGGTAAAGATGAGTCTAAAAAAAAACATCAGGATGACAAAGTGACAAACATGAATGATAAAAGGGAGAAACCAGTCATCGAAAGATGGAACACGAGTCCCCTCGGTCAAGGATATTTTCATGCACTTTCCCCAACAATCTCTCGGGCAACAAATATTCCATTGGATGACATTAGCAGCAGCAACCTCAACATCCCATCCCGAAGAAACCTCAGCAGAAACAACGTACATCTCTTTTCGGGTACCCACTTCAACAACTGGTCCATCATATGACACCATGACCCCACCAATGTCGCCGACGACATATCCGACGTCAACTCCAAAGACTGCTCCAGTCCTGTCAAACACATCGTCCTCCTCAAAGGTCCTCTAAGCGACCTTTCGGGGAAAATTTCTTGATTCACCTGCATCATGCAGGTATCATGGAGAAAATTTCTCAGCACACCATGGTTCTTCATCACCTTTCTATTCCTCCTCCATGTTCACCAAACCAAAGAAAGTCCAAACATGCGCCCGCACTTCACTGAGATAGATTGAAGGATGGTCCTTGATAATTCCACCACCTTCATAGAACAGAGATTCGATTCTACCTAATGCCTCCTCATGAGAAGAAAACTGGTTTTCTCCGATTCCAAAAAATTTCTTCAAAGGATTAAAGGTATAACTGTCTCTTGAGGATCCCATCATACACTACAAACAAGAGAGAAAATGGTCAATTTCTCATCCTATCTATACCAACAACATACATAAGAAAGATGATAAAATAAGAATCAGAAGAAAAAACGAGACGATGCCTGTAAAGAGGATGGGCGCGGACGAACTATGCGAGAAATGTTCAAGATCATCTTTTATGTTTGGCAGAACGACGCAGTCCCAAAAAAGGAAAGATTTTATACTAGCCGTGAGTTAAGGCATGATATCCGATCAATAATTAAATCTCATCCTGCCAGCCAATATAAGGGAATGCCTCATGCATGGCTGTGCGAAATAATTAGGGTTTGGTAAGAAAACGTGGAAGAACATGTTTGAGACACGCTAGCTCGTGTTTTTATTTCCCGCCTCCAGCACTGTGATTCGGAAGCAAAACCGGTAACGTAACCTAAGCAGAAGGAGCAACGCCCCTTTTCCTGGGCATAAAACTCTCGGGTCATTGAAGAGAAAAGAACTTCTTGTTTGAGCCAAAGTAAATAAAAGAGGCAACTGGGCCCCTGAAGACAAACCACCAAGCAAAGCCATCCACTCCATTTCCGCAGGCCCTATCATGCCAGGCTGTCCATGTCATGGCTTGCCACGCCGACACCAACAACTCGTCAATCCAGTATCATGATGTTCCCTAACCCAGCCAAGACGGTTTCCAAACGCGGGATCATGATCTCTCCTCACCACAAATAGCAACCGTGTCAAGCCAACCACCATGATTTACCCCTCCAATACGCTATGCTTGGTCTTCCAAGACCGCGCCCGCTGTGCCTCGGTGATGTACGACCAAACCAAGCCGGAAACTTTCGTATCACCACTCCACGGTCTGTATCCCCAGTACAACTCATCCAGGGCTGCCAGCACGGGAAGAAAAAACTCTCTCCACATCTTAAAAAGGTTAGTCGGATTTCCGTGACCATCTTCGCAATGATTTACGTCTCAATTCCATCTTATCTGTCACCATCATATGCTTAACTTGCAACAAGGCACATGTTCCGAGCTAAGCAGGGGACTTAATGTTGATGGTGGTTTTTAGCTTAGGGTTAAAATCGTAAAACCCTAAACTCTAGTCAGACAGTGACGTCGCAGCATTTAAGTAATAATATTTTACTAGGCGCATTTATTGAAACCTTTAATGTGTCTGTGAAAAATTACCGGGGTATCTTTTTTATTTTAATACCAATTAGGGTTACGACAAGGCAAACCCTAATTTACACGTGTGCCAATTCAAACCATGACATCCACACCTACCGCGCCAAGGCATGCCAACCATGCTATCCGCACCCCTGTGCCAATGGCAAACCAAGCCAGCCACACCTATCGCGCCAAGGCATTCCAATCGTTCTAGCCGCACCCTTGTTCCAATGGAAAACCATGCCAGCCACACCTATCGCGCCAAGGCATGCCAACCATGCTAGCCGCACCCATGTGCCAATGGAAAACCATGCCAGCCACACCTACCGCGCCAAGGCATGCCAACCATGCTAGCCGCACCTCTGTGCCAATGGAAAACCAAGACAGCCACACCTACCATGCCATGCACCCATGGAAAACCCTTGGCCCCACATTCCAAGCCAAACCGTACCTAGCAAAGCTAGACACGCCATGCGCCCATGGAAAACCCTTGGCCCAACATGCTAAGCCAAACCGCACCTAGCCAAGATAGCCGCACCATGCTCCCTTGGAAAACCCTTGGCCCAACATGCCAAGACAAACCGCACCTAGCCAAGCTAACCACGCTATCCGTCCATGGAAAACCCTAGGACCTAGCCATGCAAATACAAACACACCCTTCCTTGTCCATAGCCATGCTAGCCGCACCATGCAAAGCCAAACGCACCCTTCCTTGTCCCTAGCCATGTTAGACGCACCATGCCATGCCAACAACATGCCAGCCTAGCTGCGCTACCATGCTGGCCTTCCTTACACGTCTACCCAAGTGAAGGCGTGCAATAATCAATGGTTTCCATTTAATCCTAGGAGCAAATCCTAGCCACCCAAGGTTACCATACGAGTATGGTAACCTTTGGCCCGAAAGCATAAGTTTGGCCACGGCAAACCATTCCATGCCAACGACATGCCAACTTAGCCGCACCACCATGCTGGCCTTCCCTACGCGGCTAAAAAAAAAGAAAGCGTACGACAATCAACGGTAACCGTTCCTCTTAAGATGCAAAATCTCGACCGTAGAAGGTCACCAAGCTTCCAATCCTCCTAAGCTCGACATTCCAGGCAACAACAATATGCTACATGTTTTCCACAAAAACATTCGAGACATCAACACATATCACAAACTGGGGGATCCTCTTTGGGTATTGGTTTGGCGGTTTACAACGTGCGGCGTACACTACTCCCATCATAAGGAAGTGTCATAAGGGTGATACGGTTAGTAAATACAAAGAGTTAATGGTGAAACTCTCTGGGACATCAATTCCATGCGTTAACGATTTTATGGAACATCAATTCCATGCGATAACGGTTTTATGGAAAATCAATTCCATGCATACGGTTAGCACCTCCTCCCATTTACTTACATATTTTTCAATTCCTTAATGAGACCAGGGTACATTTCACTTCGACTTGTATAAATAGGTCTCTCGAATCAATTCCATGCATATGGTTAGAAAATAAACTATTCTGGTCTCATCACTTTCCTTGCTTCCCTCCCCAAAACCAACCCATTATCCTTCACTTTGTGGCCGTAGCAAGTCTGGAACGACCATTTTTTGGTTTAGGCCGGACTTGTACAGATTGATCTCTCGAATCTAAAGTACTCCCGTGCAGTACATTATTTAGGGTTTAGACTCGTTTCTCACCCACACACCCGAAATTACCAAAATCAGCAGAAACTGTTTTCACCCTCAAACAACATCTTATTGCCTTAGCTGATATCACCCACAACTAAGAGTTGCTACGACCCAAAGTCGAAGACTTGATAAACAAATCTGTATCACCCAGAAAAGTCTATTGAATAGATAAATCTATGTCTCCCACATAAATACCTATGAGTTTTGTTCCGTCTTTTGATAAATCAAGGTGAACAGAACCAATTGATACACCAGAATTATATTCCCGAAGAACATCCTAGTAATATCAATCACCTTACCATCAATTTTAATCATATGGTAACGAAACAAGATATTTTGGAATCACAAACGATGAGACGAAGATGTTTGTGACTACTTTCTATCTTGCCTATCGTAGATTAAATGTCGAGCAAATCTTAGAGAATATAGTACTCAATACCGATAGAACAAAGTAAGATCAGATAACGCAACTACAGAAAAAATAGTTTGGCCTGGCTTCACAATCCCAATGAAGTCTTTAAGTCTTTAACCTATAATGGTTTTTGGAAAAACATAGGTTAAAGGAGAATCGACTCTAGTCGCAACTAGTATCACACAAGAAAGGTGGAGATTAGGTTTCCTAGTTTCTAGAGTCCTCCCTTATATAATCTTCAAATCAGGGTTTGTAATCAATGTTACCTTGGTAACAAAGCATTCAATATTCACCATTAGATGAAAACCTGATTAGAATCAAGATAATATCTTTCAACCATCAGATTGAACTTAGCTAGTTACACACAAATGAAAAGTGACTTCATTTAGATATGAGTAATTGTACCTAAACGTGTACACCTTGTTGGCTTAACAATTGTTAACCGAAGTTAGACATGTGAACACTTTCATATCAACCTTGTTCATCTTAACACAACTAGTTCAAATGACTCAAATGAAACTAGTTATAGAGTGTTTAATTGTTTATATTCTCATAGAAGTATACAAGAGATAGTTGAAGCAAAATCGATTTTGATTCACTCGAATCAATTCATGAACATTATAAAAGATTGTATTCATTAATTTATAAATGTATTAGCTCATGAATAAACCGATTTTAGAACATAACCTAGTCAAGTATGCAAATTGGTACGCATACCTAAGTAGTCGGACTTGGTCTGGGTTCTCCAGTATGCGAACGGGTACGCATACTATCGTACACCACCAAACTCAATTGAATTCCCGGACTTGAACTTATGCCGGTATATATACGGGTATGCATACTAAGTTCCCAAACTTAAACTAACCAACCAGTACGCATACGGGTATGCATACTATGGTTCCCGGACATGGAATAACTTGCAACAGTTAGCATACAAGTACGCATAATGTGATATATCCAGTTAATGGTTAATCTTTCTAAACTCCTATTTCAATCATTAAAACATTCTTAGAAGACGACAATAGCTGTCTCACACAAACTATTAGCTTCAAAGCAATTTTCAATTGATCATATGATCAATACGAAATATTCTGAGTCTACACCAAATGACTGTCTCACACAAATCATATAAGATGTTACCAGGCGATTATCACATGATCATCTTTTGACTTTCGTCAAGAATATAAGATGAAGTTGGTTAAAGCGAAAGCTTACCAACACATATTTCGATAAATATGTAAGCGAGTTAAATTCAGCTCGAAATATCAAATGTGTATAATCGAAGTCTATATAGATATATGACTTTTGTCTTAAATAGGAGATAAAGTAGATATACTTTTTAGTGATAGATGAGTTCAAGTCTCCGCATACATTTTGTAGATGAAGTTACACAAGTTCCCCATAGTAGTTCTTCATCTTCAATTGATGAACGCCGTGAAGTATAAATCTCAACTACACTTTCTATCCTAATCCGAGACTTAGTTATAAGTAGACTAGAAATCAAGACTTATAGTTTTGGCAACTAAACTTGACAAACAAGCTTGAGATAGAAACGCTTGCGAGTTCGACCGAGAAGTGCTCTAACAATCTCCCCTTTTGTCAATTTTAGTGACAAACCTATCAATACATATGGATTACAAAATAAATAAACTTTGTAGCTTCTCATCCAAATACTTGATTTCCTTGGTTCTTCAACATTACTTGAAATCTTTGTCACTTCCAAGTACTCCAGTCATTCTGAACATGTTCAACTCATTATTATAGTTGTTGAAGATCTGTATCCATAACAATGGTAAAACAATACCTATCAATCATTGTTATACAATATCATAGTATTATTATACCATCATATTCTCCATAGTTCCATAATTCACATTTTCTTTCCAACGTAGTTTTAGACGCAATTGAGTATTCATCAAAATGGAATTAGTTGAGATTCTTAATGGAGACGGTAACAAGGCGAATTTGTTGGGTATTAAAAAAAGAGCTAATTATCATAGTGGTGTGTAGAGGGGATTCAAATAGGTGAGTGAGAAAGAGCGTTGATCGTTGTGATCAATTACGGATATATCGTGAGGTGTAAGAGGAGGATTTTTGGATTTGATATTTTTTGATCCATATTTTTAGGTTTCATATTGAATTCTCATCTTGGATAGATAGATTCAAGATGTGTTTGGTTGTACGATAATTGATCTTTATTATAATAAAGATGACGAAGAAAATGATAGAGCGGGATCACAATCGTAAGAGAAACCGCTGATTTTTTTCCCATTAGGTTTGTGTTGTTTTTGGAATCAGGGGTATGCATGTTTAATAGATTTGATGGGGTAGCAAGATAAACATTAGTTGTACCAATATAAAGGGGTACCATTAGTATTTTTAGGGGTATATAGAGGAACACCCTTAGGGAAATAACTAAAAATTACCACATACTCTCTCCGTATCTTTCGCAAGTTTCAGGAGCGATATTTTGGTGGGAGCACTGACTTTTTCAACTCGGGTGAGTTTGTGCCTTCTAATTATAAGAGTATACATCCTCAGTCCCACTATGGACCTATTTACTTTTAGATTTGGTCCCATAATAAGTGACCTATATCACTAAACAAAGAGATATTTCTAAACTTATCATTTTAGTTAATTATAAGAAATATGCATAATTTGATATGCATGTTTATATTCGTTACATAGGTGTTTTAAAATGTTTTTCAATGATATGAAGCTCTTGCGAACATCCGTGGTGTAGTTTGAGACATAAATCATTTCCAAATTTCACTAATTATTATCCATAAGGATATAATTGTAAAAAATGCTTAAAAATACTCTTTTCCCTTGCTTGCTTTAAAAATTGTGCAAACTTGAACTAGTTCAACTAATTGTGGGACGGAGTGAATATTATATATTTAGGCAAATAACTAAAAGTTATAACATACTCTCTCTTTGTCTTTCGAAATTTTCAGGAGGAATATTTTGGTGGGACCATTGAGTTTTCCAACTCGGGTGAGTTTGTGCCTTCTAATTACTCTGTAACTAACTTCATGGAAAACTACCAGAAAGCCCCTCTGAATCGTTGGACCACTCTTCCTTTCTGGGGAGCTGGTACCGAGAGGAATCGAGTTCTCGCGAATGTGCCGAGGTTGTTGCAGGACTTGCTCTAAAGGAGTCGAGTTCTCCCGAATGTTCTGAGGTTGTTGCAGGACCTTGATCCTAGGAGCAAGAAGGCGACCAACCGCTTATTGAGGATCATACAAGCGATGAAAGCTTGTATAAGGTCCCCATCATTATCCGTGACACCTGATTGTATGGGTACAATGATGATGGCTCTTACCGGGAAGGTCTTTCGCCCGAGCATTCTCCCTTCATTTTGTATTTTTTTTTCTTCTCTTAAACTTTATATTTTGAAATCAGAAAAAATGAACAAAGCAGATAGAGTAGACTAGAGTAGTAGTAGCAGCAGCAGCATCAGAAATAATCTTGCTGGCTTTTCAGCTTCTAGTCGACCCTCCAACAGCCGGGACAATAATACTAGGGACAATTATGGACTAAACATGGCACATTACAATTGATTGAGAGAGGAATAACTCTAATATTGAGATTAATTATGGGATGGAGAAAAAAATGATCAAGGGCCTAGGTTTATTCTCAGATTCGGACCATTAAATTTGTCACATCTATAGCGTCTTTGGCTTCTAGCCATGGTTACGGTTTCACTTCGCTTCTACGTCTAAATACTAATGTCTAGTCACTGAAGGAAAAAAAAATCAAAGTCCACTAGGTTTAATGTCTCAATCAGAAACAATATAATACGATATTCTATTATTCTTGCCTCGGTTTGTGTAGTTTTTTTTTCTTTTCTTGTTCTTTCTTTTCAGGGATTTTGACAAGTCTTCGGTGTTTAACTGGTATTCGGCTTATGAGAAATGCTGCAATCTTTGAAAATTAGGCATTCGACATATCTAGATCAATTAGGTGGCTATAAATCCTGGCATGGTAGAGCGATATTCTATTAGCAAGGACAAGAGCATGATGCTCAAAAACATGTCCAACAAAGCTCATGGTTTGAAAGCTCCTGGAGAATCATTTTTTCAATTTTCTTGTTCTTTCTTTTCAGGGATTTTAGACAAAAATTCGCCATAGTAGGAGATGATGAGAAACTTATGATCTTTGAAGGACATTCGACATATCTGATAAAGTTAATTTCAAATCGTCTCAAATATTTTAATAAAAGGTTGAACGAATTCCTTTGGAATTAATACACTTTCGTCAACACTCTTGTCAAAGTTCATCTTCTTAAGTAAAAGATGAGGCATTTCAAGTCACATTAAAATTAAAAACTCTTATAACGTCATTACAATTGATTGAGAGAGGAATAACTCTAATATTGAGATTAATTATGGGATGGAGAAAAAAATGATCAAGGGCCTAGGTTTATTCTCAGATTCGGACCATTAAATTTGTCACATCTATAGCGTCTTTGGCTTCTAGCCATGGTTACGGTTTCACTTCGCTTCTACGTCTAAATACTAATGTCTGAGTCAAGACCATGATACGTACGATGCTGCTCAGATTCTTTCTTTTGGCATGGGAATGGGCTTACTCTCATGGTTTTCTTGACATATAAGCGGTACGTCAGATTCGACGAGTGTTTAGAAGAGTTTTTCCTTTTCAGAGTGATGAAGGACCGAACACGTACGCATGGATCGTTATTGCCAGATGAGATGGACGATGATATTTAGACGCATTACTCACACCATTTTTCATACCGGGGTAGTTTATTGAAGCTGGATAGTTCATTGGAGTAAGGCATTAAGAAATGATAAAGATGAGTGCATTAAGAATCAATTTAGGTGTCATGGTGATGTGCCGGTCTTAGTTGAGTAATTGGTAACTATTTCGTACAACTATGGATTGGCGAGTTTTATCAAGTGATCTAGAATCTTACTGTTGTTAGGGCTGTCAATGGATATCCGAATATCCGCTATCCGTTCGTGTTCGTTCGAATCGTTAGGATATTATCCGACTTAACGGATATCGGTAACGGTAACGGATAATCTTAACGGATAATTACTCTTAACGGTAACGGATACGGTTGAGTTAGTATCCGACGGATAATTATCCTTTACCGATAGTGAGGGTATATATGTAATTTATATATACCATTTTGTATTTTAGGTTTTACTAAAAGAGAAAGAGTAGAGTGGTAGAGATAAAAGATTTTTTAATTTTCAAATTAGCTTATTAGTTATTTTTGATTTAAAAAAAAAATCAAAATAATTTTGATTTATTTTACCAAAAAAAAAAAAAATTTTTTTTGATTTATTATCGGAAACGGATAATTAACGGATATCCCAATTATTCTTAAAGAATATCCGTTGTTCGGATAAAGTCCACCTCTTTCCGTGAAAATTTCAATATCCTAACGGATTTTATAGGATAGCGGATATCCTTTACTCTTAACGGTAAAGGATGTGGTATAGCCATTATCCGTTCCGATAGCTACCGTTCACAACCCTAACTGTTGTCGGTAGTAATCTATTGAGGATAGCCATACAAAGTGCATTAAATGGTCAAACAACGCACACGAGTGGGTTTACAGGTGCGGTTTAAAGCACAAAATCACCCTTTCTGCAGGATGTTAACACATGGAATTAAGCTTGTTGATGGACGGTGGGATGATGGGGAAGGTACTATTACCAAAAAAACCCACCATTTTGGGAATTACATTTGTGTTCAACTGGATTTCGCCACGTGTCAAAATAATCAGATGAACGGCTAGAGATTTGATTTCGTTATATTACCATATCATCCTAACCATTTAAGAACGGGCCCTAGCTCAGCTGGTCATTCCTGTTCCCGAAATTTCATGCGTTCCAGGAGGTCCCAGGTTCAAGTCCCCAATGGCGTAATATTGCAGGAATTAACATAGAAGGTAGTGTTAGTTTGCCCCCCTTGTGACACAATCTCGCCCCCTCCGCTTGGCTCCCCTTGGCAAGGTTACCCATGAGGCTCGCTGGTAGGCTAACACAGCAACCTGTTCAATTAATGTAGTATTATGTCGTTGGAGCCTAGCTTGTTAGGCTTCCAACTAGTTTCATGTAAAAAAATAAAAATAAAATAAAAATAAATAAATATATATATATATATATAACTCTAATATTGAGATTAATTACGGGATGGAGATAAAAATGATCAAGGGCCTAGGTTTATTCTCAGATTTAGTCGATCTGAGATTTCTTTCGTGACCGTTGGTGTTGACAATTTCTTTCGAGAGCTCAATACACATTTACGGAAGATAGTCAAGAGATTCCAGTTCTCTCACCTTTCTTTTGGGTTCAAATTATAGTGTTACTGATACACTTGACTCATAATAGTCTGAGATTAGAAGTTACCTGAATTGATGTAAGCATAGGTAGAAATCTTATCAAGCTCATCCCTTCCGTACTCCTAGTTCTGCCACTGTCTATTATACCTAATTGTGGTTTTTTCTAAAAAAAAAGCCCTTACCTAGGGTGCCCAGGCACCAAATTATACCTAATTGTGATTTTTTCTAAAAAAAAAGCCCTCGCCTGGGGCGCCTTAGGCGCTGGGCTTGGCGACTCGCCTTGCCTAGCGCCTTTTACAACATAGGTTCCTGGGGATTAATACTATTACTTGTATATATAATATAATGGGAAATTTAGTGACTTTGATGATTTGAATTCATGTTTACCTTTGATTTCTTTAGTAATTTCTTTCATTTCTCGTTCTTGTTTTCTTGGTCAAGCTCAATTTACTAGTACTAGTAACCCTAACGTTTCATATCCTATTTTATTAATTCAATCTAATCTTCACTGCAGCTATCAGGTTTGGCAGTCAGGAAAATATGTTGGAGGTGAAAAGATCAGTTGGTATCTTACCAGAAACGGTTCTCCATATTTGAAGAGTGGTTTTCTGATGGGTTTAAACCTTGCTCACGGATTAGAAAGTGGTTTTCAGGGTGCAGTAACTTCCTGGTTAAGAGTGCGGTACGAGAACAACAACTACGAGACATCATACAATGGCAAATCATTAATTTCCTTGACAAACTTAAAGGGCTCGAGCCTCGAGGCATCATACAATGGAAGAAAAGGCTCACATTCATCTTTAATCACTCCTGGCTCCTGACAGTTGATATTTTACAAAACCACACGCGTAATCCATCTCACGCATGGCTTTCTTCCTCAGTTGAATAATTACAAGTGGCAAATGAAACCAGTCTCAACCATTATTATTCTTCACTTCCCAATATATTTATACCCAAGCATGCAGAATTCAAACCATTTCACTTTATCTCCATAACCCCTTCCCTTATCTCCATAAACAGCAACACGCTTCGTCTTCAACCATCCTCCCTTGAATCTCTCACCATGTCTGATATTCCCTCAATTGGTACGAGTATATCAACCACTTAACTCATCCGCTGGAAGAAAAAGAAATAAATGATGAAGCTGTATTTGAATATGTTGATTTACTTATAAGAGCAGCCATGCATATCCAAAGAGGAGAAGGTCCCAATCTGGTTGGGGAGTTGTTTAAACAAATATGGGAAAATGATAATCCCAGAGGTCTAAGAAGAGACGAATGTATTATGCTATTAACCTAAAATGGATTCCAATGGGAATCATTATCATCAGAAAGACAAGAGATCAGCAGATCTTTACCTTTAAGTTCTCCGAAGCAAGTTATTTCGCAACAGCTATCTTCTCAAATCCTAATAGAGTTCATGGAAAGCTGCTATCTCTTCGTAAGAATACTTATCTGATGAATAATTGATTCTTGAATGAAAAATACCTAGATTAATTCTCTCCTTTTTGTTTGTCCGAAAAATCCTAACCCCTTATATATTGCATGATAATTTATTACATTGACGGATCAATCAACTGAGATATAATTGAGACGCAGTAGATTTAAGCCTGTGAACAGGTGAAGCATTGTGTTGTCTCTTCTCTTCACAATCTTCTCTTCGGTCATTGATGGGTCAGACAAATTTCAAGACCCATAGCAAAATCAAAAAATCCTAATAAAACGATCCCAAATACTGAGTCTCACATGGATCGATGCCATATTGCCATGGATGTTCAGGTAAGTTTTACGATTCCCCATACAGTGTTCATCTTTCTCTATTAGGGGAGTCGGCTAGGGGATGTTGTTGTCGTGTCCGTCTAGCATTGTTGATGGCACAAATTTCACTTTCAATAATGGTTGGATGTATATACATATGTCAACGGACCCCAAACAAATCTACTACCATCAGATTCAGAGAAGAATAGTCAAATTTAACAAGCTTGTGCCATCCATCCGAGCAAACGTTTAGATATAATCCCGATTTATCCCTATGATTATCAAGTTTGAACGACCCATATGGTATTTAGTTTAGTTCTTTGTCGATGTATGGGAATATTAATTGCATTTGGATTTTTGCTGTGGATCCGCCACTCTTTTACTCCTAATGTATACTAATTCTAATCATCCATCCTTCTTTATACAGTAATTTTTTTCTAAAATAATACTCAATAATTAGAAACTAATAAAATATTTTTTCATGAAAACTAAATAATTTATTACTTTAAAAAACAATTGCGTGCGGTCTTAAAAAAAAAAATTGTTAATGTTTTTTAATCTTTTTCAACATATTTCACTTTTAGAAATCTATTTCGTTATTTATCCTTACATACTTTATTTTTATTTTTTCAAAATGGAAATTCTCAATTTTTCAATTTTTTTTTTTAAATTAAGAATTATTCTTAAAAATAATAAATTATTATTTTATCGTTTAAGTAATATTCTTTAAAATAATAGAATTTGATCGGTCCCAAACGTATTATTTTATAGATGTCATAGTTTATTGATGTTTTACTATATAAAGGAGGATGTTAATGTTGATGTCATAGATACTACTGTTTACTTGGTGTTCCTTGGGAAAAAAACTTTTCGCATGATACTGTTTGAGTTGAAAGAAACTTTTGCTTGTCGTGTAAGGCTCGGACAGCCGGCGTAAAACCTATGTTCGCCTTTTAGGAGATATTCTCTAGTTGACCCGGTACTTGTTACTGGAAAAGACTTTGAATTTGGATTTGGACTGTTTGAGTTGAATTGTTACGACTATTCGCTTTGAAAACTATATTTTGGCAGTGAACGATAAAGTATGTGGCCACTTTGTGATCAATTTCTGAGACCGATACATGTGTTGTTCTGCAATCCTCTAACGAGGGGATATAAAGTATCTTATACCCATTTCTCTTTTTCTTTCTTCCCGTCTAGGGTTTAGTTAACTAATGGGGAGCTCCAAGAGATTGAAATCTCTCAAAACGTATGCTTTGGCTTAGTAGCATATAGGCTTCATGAAGGGAAAATCATGAAGCCAGTAGTTTTGGTAACCAGTTAGGGTTGCTTAATGGTAATGTTTCCTCATATTTTTTTGATGTCTTCCGTTCTCATAGATATAGTAGTTATATTAGAGTCTCTAATGATCACAAGTACAGTCAATGCCACAGTTAGGACTAAATGCCGATTTGCAGAGAGTGACAGACAAATTGCATTTTCCGACCTATAATGTTTCTGCGGCATGGATTTGGAGGGGATAAACCTACCCAAGAAAGTGGTGGTTCCGATGTTCTCGATTTGTGTTTTGTAACGAGCCTCATCAGCATAAGAAAACAGTAAAAGTTTTCTCGCTTTTCTTCCCAAGGCCATTTTCAAGCAGTTTTCGGGGAGCTGACGCATTATCTACGACATCCTTGCCTCCTTTTGCTCCCATGATGTTTGTTGTACGTGTAGGGACAAGATTTCGCTCCTCTATAAACTATGCGAAGTAATGATGTAATCACAAGCGAACTAATAAGATAATGGAGCGAGTAGATCTAGCACACTACATATTTAGTATGACGGAATCAGTGACGTCATGAAGTCACGGGAAAAAGATGAGAACTGTACGAGATCAAATATCATGTGCGAAAAGACACCAATGTAAGCATGCAAAGACCTCACATGTCAGATCCGATAATAAGTGCTTTATTAGCTGTCCTCCACTATGAAAAACTCTTATATATTGGACCAACCAGCACTGTATCAGGGAGAGTCTTTTTGAAGAATTGAGATAGAACTTTAGGAGAGAGAAAGTAAATTGTTCACCAAGTTAGCGTTGTATCTCTTACTCTTGTACTGATTCCAAAATTAAATAAATCTCTTTATGTGTTCTTCATCATGATTTTATATTCTACTTAACTAAATCTTTTAAGGGGCGTGGTAGTAGATTTTCTGCTACTACATTTTGGCGCTAGAAATCAGTTTGGAAGAAACTTTTTAATAGTCTTTAAGGGAAATTGTTTTCAAAACATTATAGTGGTTGCTTTCACTGAGTTTTAGTAATTTACGTTGGTGGGTTAGTCTCGGAATCTGAGGTTCACAGTTTACAAGGAGAAATTCATTAACATAGATCTATAAGGAAAGTGCTATTTGAAGAATAGAAAAATGGTCAAACAGACGATTGGGGGAGAAAACACAATACCCATCAGGAGAAGTAGGAGAATTGCAGGAAGAAGAAGTAGTGAAATTGCAGAATCTTCACGAATGGGAGCGAGAAACAACCAAATTCGACAATCTCGATCTCGGATTCAACCAATTGTGGAAGAGAACAATAACATAAATTATGATGAAGTTAGCGTACACACCAACAATACGTCTACCACAGAGGAAGACAAAATAAAAACACAACATGAAGGAGTAGTAGGACAAACCAAAGAGAACATGACAATCGAAGAACTCAGACAAACATGGGGAGTGGAAAGAAGGAGACATGATAAAATGTGTGCGAACTTAACACGACAAAACGACGAAATAAGAGAGGAAAATCATAAATTACAAGAACAGAGATCTAGGACGACGCGAACCAACTCAAGATCAAGAACAAGTAGACCTCTAGACGAAGTAGATATACTCGCAGACAAGATGAACAGAGACATCCGATACATAATAATTTGGATAAGAATCATCAGTTGGGTGACAACATACATCAGGAACGCGAATACCATCAAGCAAAGAATCAGTATGAACAAGCGGGAGAGAATGAGCCCTGGAGAGGATGTCGTATAGAAAATAAACATGAGCGAAATGAAGAGTATGTCCATACCCGAGACGATTCAGAACAAGAGAAAGATCCCGAGAAAGCAAGAATGATACT
The DNA here is from genome assembly GCA_023529315.1 of Papaver bracteatum. NCBI lineage: Eukaryota > Viridiplantae > Streptophyta > Magnoliopsida > Ranunculales > Papaveraceae > Papaver > Papaver bracteatum. Next base: position 900,061 of record JAJJWX010002376.1, on the reverse strand, counting down.
CCACAGAAGGAAAATATTAATACAACAAAACGAAAGAGACAGAGTTGCACAAGAACATGCACGAAACGAAAGGTAAAGTAGAAGAGAAAGAAGAGATGATAAAGAGAGAAGCGAACTTGAAGAAGCAATACGACAAAGCATGCGCGAAAACAGACTGAGACAAACTAGGATGCAAAGACCTAGGCTACAACAGGAAGGCATATTCCCAAATGGTGAAATATTAAGAGAAATAGCAGAGCTGAGAGAGTTGGTAACAAAAGGAAAAGATGGAGGAAGAACATAATTAGAAGAAGCTATAGAAGAAGCATCACGAACACCATTCACACGTCAAATACAACTAATTATGATACCAAGGAAGTGCACACTACCCACGTTTCCTAGCGTCTTTGATGGTCAACATGTGCAATCCATCACATAATGACGTACAGTCTAGCTTTGCTACAATATGAGAATAACGACGCGGTTTTATGCAAATATTTTATGGCCAGCCTTGCAGGGGAAACATTAAAATGGTTTGATGGATTTCCAATGGGATCAGTAAAATAGTTTGAACAACTGCAGAGTTTATTCTTGGGATAATACATCAGCAGTAGTATGCAAAAAATCAGGAATCGAGAAAGCATTCAGCCTGGGAATAAGAATAAATGAAAGCCTACGAGACATAACCAATAGATGGAGAACAATGAGTAGCAAAATGGCAGGGCGATTAGATAAGAGAAATCTAATTTTATCATTCATTAATGCACTGTTTCCAACTGACTTGCTGTTTACACATATATTTAGGATAAAAGACAGAATAATAATGGCAGAGCTGCGAGGGTATCAGAAAGAATATATTGCACTTGAAGAAAAGAAGAGAGATATGGAGTCTTATCCTGTTGCAATCGCGAGCGAGAAGATAATAAACACGAGTCTTCTACCAAGAATGACAAACGTTGTTGCCAGCATATCGCAGGGAACCAAAAAGAAGTTAATCATAGAAGATCAACAAAAGCAGGTATCAATGAGTAGCAGAGACCAAGAGATGTACAAGCAGAAATATAGAGAGAGTCGATGTACAACAATCGTGAAGGAAACAACAAGGTTGCAAGGTTTGACAGTTACGGAGATGGATATGGAGAAAACATGACGTATTATAATCAAGGTGTGAATTATATAGTTCGTGAGGAGATTAGGATTCCACCTCTAAACACAACTGTCGAAAAGATTTGGGAAGTTTTTATATTGATGGAAGAGATAACTCCACCACCTAATCTAGGACAAGAACCACCATCAGGAGGACGGAGTACAGACTTTTGCGTGTATAAAATATTCCATGGGCACACGACAAATAACTGCAAGAATGTACAACGAATCATACTAAGAATGATTGGACAAGGAAATCTTAACCACTTCTTAGCTACCCCACTTCCACCACCAACAACAACACAACTAGCACCAATATAAGAGTTGTCAGGAGCGAACCAAGGAATAAACACTTTCCTAATATAAGTGGGAGAGAACGCAAAGAACTCATACCGTAACTTGATAATACACTCATTCAAAAGCATAGAGGATTTTCATGATAATGTGATAAGCAAAGTATATGCAAGGGATGCTGAGGGAAAAGAAATAATAAATTTAACAAAGATACCAAAGCTCGCAGAATGGCAGAAGCAACCAATTACTTTCAGTGCGGAAGAATTAGATAGAGGAGGCGAACTTCACGAGAGTCCACTGGTGGTTAAATTAGAGATTATACCAACTGAAAAGACGGATAAAAAAATATGAAGAAGATGTCACATGGGAAATCAACAGAATATTGATTGACTCTGGGAGCTCCGTCGACATTTTGTTTTATCACACCTACAAAACTATGGGAGGCAGAGATGAAGACTTGATTCTTTCTACCTACAAAATATACAGTTTCAATGGATCTGCACGTAAACCAAAGGGAGAGGTTAATATACGAATTCCACTCAAGACAATCTCCACAGAGATAACCTTTTATGTGGTGGACGTTGAATCTCCCTACAATGCATTAGTTGGAATACCATGGTTACACAGCATCCTGGGTGTAGCTTCTACGTATCATAAGTTCATTAAGTTTCCCTTACCTCAAGGCATAGGAATCATAAGAGGAGATATAAAAGAATCTAAAGCACGTAATGAGATTGATGTTGAGAAAAGTGAAGTTCGTGCGAATAAAAGGAGAAATTGGAAGCGTGATGCAGAAGAAAAAAAAAGATGTGAAATATTAATGGTCAACTTCGTAGAGAAGGAGGAAGAAGCGTAAAGCTATAATAAAGGTGAAGAATTATCAAAAGAAGAAGGTAATGAGACAAAAGTGGAAAATAAAGTGAAACTTCAGAAGACGCACTTCGCATGAAGATTACAATGTGGCATATACGAGCGAATAAAAAAAAAAAGAGTTCAAACCAGGGGAGTTGGTTATGAGCGAAGTACCACCATTTTTCAAACAAGGAGGAAAGAATACCAGGAAAGAAACATGGGCTGGACCCTATGTGGTGAAGAAATATGTTGGAGATGGGATGTACAAGTTAATGGAAAGAGATGGAAGAAACATGGGGAAAATGGAGAGTAGGCTTTTGTTTATATGTGAAAATAATTCCTGCTGATTTTGGTAATTGCGGGTGTAAAGGTGAGAAACAATTTAAACCTTAAACAATGTACTGCAAGGGAGTACTTTAGATTCGAGAGATCAATCTGTACAAATCCGGCCTAAACCAAGAAATGGCTGTTCCAGACTTGCTTCGGCCACAAAATGGAGGAGAAGGGTTGGTTTAGGGAGGGAAGCGAAGAGAGTGTTGAAGCCAGAATAATTCTGTAAGAGTAGTACTTGATATCAGAAGGTGAGATCTTTGAGAAAGCTAGTAAGAGTTGCCTTTCTGAGTGTGGTGTTTTCCCCTGACCTAGAACTTGTTATTCTGGTGGAAATAGGTAAGCCTATTTATACAAGTCAAGAAAAGAAACGTACTCTGGCCTCATAAGAAAAGAAAACGGATGAGTTAAATGGGAAGAGGTGGTAACGCCTGGTATTGATGGGATTTGATGGAATTGATGTCCGATAATGAAAGAGCATTTCACCGTTTCTTCTTGCATTTACTAACCGTCTTATCCTTATTTCACTATCTTGAAACGGGAATTTGTATATGACGCATGCTATAGACCACCAAACCAAAACCCTAATGAGTATCCCCCAGTTTGTGCTGATGTCTCGAATGTTTTTGGAAAACATGTAGTATGTTGTTGTGCCTTGGAAAGTCAAGCTCGGGAAACTTGTTATCCTGGTGACCTTCAACGGTCGAGATTTTACATCTTGAGAGGAGTGGCAACCGTTGATCGTTGCACGCCTTCGTTTCGGTAGTGAGGGCCAACGTGATGGCGTGGCTAGGTTGGCATGCCGTGGCCAAACTTAGGTTTTCGGGCCAAAGGTTACCATTTGTTGTCAGGTAACCTTGGATGGATAGGATTTGCTCCTAGGATTGAAGGGAAACCGTTGATTGTTGCACACCTTTGTTTTGGTGGCCGCGTAGGGGAGGCCAGTAGGGTGGAGCGGCTAGGGCCAAGGAAAGGTCATTTGGCTTGGCGTGGTGTGACTAGCATATCTAGGGCCAAGGCAGAGTGTGTTTGGCATGGCGCAGCTAGCTTGGGCTAGGCGCGGTTTTGGCTTGGTTATGTGGGGCCAAGGGTTTTCCATGGGCATATGGCGTGGCTAGGGCCAAGGAGGGGGCGTTTGGCTTGGCGTGGTAGGACTAGCATAGCTAGGGCCAAGGAAGAATGTGTTTGGCATGGCGCGGCTAGCTTGGGCTAGGTATGGTTTTGGCTTGGCATGTGGAGCCAAGGGTTTACAATGGGCGTATGGCGTGGTTAGGGCCAAGGCAAGGGCGTTTGTCTTGGAATGGTAGGACTAGCATATCTAGGGACAAGGCATAATGCGTTTGGCATGGCGCGGCTAGCTTGGGCTAAGTGCAGTTTTTGCTTGGCATGTGGGGCCAACGGTTTCCCATGGGCGCATGGCGTGGTTAGGGCCAAGGAAATGGCGTTTGGATTGGCATGTGGGGCCAAGGGTTTGCCTTGGGCGCATGTAGTGGCTAGCTTTGGCTAGGTGCGTGGCCAAGCTAGGGTTTTGGGCCAATGGTCGTGAGGTGACCTTAGACGGTCAGGATTTTCTCCTGGGATTGAAGGGAAACCGTTGATTATTGCACGCCTTCACTTTGGTAGACGCGTGGGGAAGGCCAGCATGGTGGCACGGCTAGGGCCAAGGCAAGGGCGTTTGGCTTGGAGTGGTGTGACTAGCATAGCTAGGGCCAAGGAAGAGTGCGTTTGGCATGGCGCGACTAGCTTGGGCTAGGTGCAGTTTTGGCTTGGAATGTGGGGCCAAGGGTTTTCCATGGGCGTATAGCGTGGCTAGGGCCAAGGCAAGGGAGTTCGGTGGGGCCAAGGGTTTTCCATGGGCGCATGGCGTGGCTAACTTTGGCTAGGTGCATGACCAAGCTAGGGTTTTGGTCCAAAGGTCGTGAGGTGACCTTAGACGGTCAGGACTTGCTCCAGGGATTGAAGGGCAACCGTTGATTATTGCACGCCTTCACTTTGGTAGCCGCGTGGGGAATGCCAGCATGGTGGCGCGGCTATGGCCAAGGAAAGGGAGTTTGGCTTGGCGTGGTGTGACTAGAATAGTTAGGTCCAAGGAAGAGTGCGTTTGACATGGCGCGACTAGCTTGGGCTAGGTGCAGTTCTGGCTTGGCATGTGGAGCCAAGGGTTTTCCATGGCCGTATGGCGTGGCTAGGGCCAAGGCAAGAGCGTTCGGTGGGGCCAAGGGTTTTCCATGGGCGCATGGTGTGGCTAGCTTTGGATAGGTGCGTGACCAAGCTAGGATTTTGGGACAAAGGTCATGTGGTGACCTTATATGGCCATGATTTGCTCCTGGGATTAAAGGGAAACCGTTAATTATTGTACGCCTTCACTTTGGCAGCCGCGTGGGGAGGGACAGTATGGTGGCGCGACATGGGGGCCATGGCGATATGTGTTTGGCATGGCGCGGTCGGTGTGACTTCCATGATTTGGCACGGAGGTGAGGCTAGCATGGTTGGCATGCTTTGGCGCATTCGGTGTGGCTGACATGATTTTCTATTGGCACGGAGGTGTGACTAGCACGGTTTGCATGCTTTGGCGAGGTCGGTGTGGCTGGTATGATTTGCCATTGGCACGGAGGTGTGGCTGGCATGATTCGCCATTGGCACAGAGGTGCGGCTAGAATGGTTGGCATGCTTTGGCGTGGTCGGTGTGACTGGCATGATTTTCCATTGGCACATAGGTGCGACTAGCATGGTTGGCATGCTTTGGCGCGGTCGGTGTGGCTGGAATGATTTTCCATTGGCACAGAGGTACGGCTAGCATGCTTGGAATGCTTTGGCGTGGTCGGTGTGGCTGGCATGATTTGCCATTGGCACAGAGGCGCGACTAGCATGGTTGGCTGGCAAGGTTTTCAGTAAATGCGCCTAGTAAATGATTTATCACTTAAATGTTGTGACGTCACCGTCTGCTAGGGTTTAGTGTTTTACGATTTTAAACCTAAGCTAAAAACCACCATCAACATTAAGTCCACTGCTTAGCTCGGAACAGGTGCCTTGTTGTGAGGTAAGCATATGATGGTGACAGACGAGGACGGAATCGATATGTAAATCATTGCAAAGATGGTCAGGAAAATCCGACTAACCTTTTGAGTGGTGAAGAGAGTTTTTGGCTTCCCGTTTTGGCGGCCCTGCGTAAGTTATACTTGGAACGCAGACCATGGAGTGGTGGGATGAAAGTTACCGGATAGGTCTGGTCGTACATCTCCAAGGTAAAGGGGGCGCGGTCTTGGAAGGTGAAGCAAGTGGACGTCTTGGCTCGAGGGGCCAAGAGGTGGCGTGGATGATAGGGTTGCGTCAGCGGAGTAGGTGTCTTGTCATAGTGTGACCTTGGCAAGATGAGGCGTACACGGACGGCTAGGCGTGGTGGGGACGCGATAATGGAGCGAATGTCTTGGCAGAGGAGCCGCGACAATGGCATGGTGGAACGTGCAATGGCGGCTAGACGTGGTGGAGCCGCGATGACGGAGCGAGGGATTGGCCGGGGCCGTGGCAAGGTGAGGCGCGGTTTGATGAGGAATTTTATTTTGAGGCTGGTTTCCCGGCTGTGATTCCGGCATGTTCCGCCTATTCAGCCTGTGTTTCTCATTCTTCCTTTAGGGTTTCCATAGTATTTACGCCTAGTGAAGTTACGTCGTCTTCCCAGTTTACAACATAGATTTCTTCTCGTCAAGTCCAAATCCCATCATGTCGATCAGAAGAGAATATTCCTCGAGTCGAACAGGTTCTCCAACCAAGCGTTCTAGGCTTGATTCTTGCGACATCTCCCCCATACGGGTCATCCGGGTTAAGAAGGTCATACTGGTATGTTCTCATTAGTCAACATACGTTTCTTTATTTGCCGATGAATAATGGAAGTTTTCCTTCTATGTAGAGGTATCATGTTGGAGCATGTGTTACCGTCATCGATGAAGATGACTTGGTTTCCCATTTTTCTTCAAGCTCGATCTTTCTAGCCATTAAAGATCTGGAGAACGCTGACTTAGGAATTTTTTTCCAAGAGTATCCCAACGCATGCTTGTTGTCCGGAACCCTCATGAGGTGCCTTTCTCCTAACTACTAGAACGTTGGGGGGTTCCTTGTGTGAAAATAATTCATAACTCTTTACACAAAAATATGGAAGGTATACGGCCATATTGCCACCAGGAACGTGGTACAGTATTGTTCGTCTATTTTAGTTTCTGTTGTGAATTGTCTCCTGCCAATGGTTGTTGAAATGGAGAATATATCTATATGTACCGTCGCTGAAGAAGCTATTCAAAAGTGGGAGAACATGGTGTCTACTTGCGAATCTCTGAAGTTCATTGTTAGTTTGTTGCGACATCGTCTAGAAATTGTGAAGGTCGACAGGGCCGGTATTCTTGATGGCGTGGTTCCCGCTACAAAAGCTATTCTGGCTATCTGTGCTTGTGATACGGTGGGGTGAGGCGGCGCTCAGGCGTAGTATGCTTCTAGCCATTTCCCATTGATGACCGCTTCCAGTTTTCCTCCGTCCTCCTTAATGACTTTGTAGTACCCACTGCTGTATGCTTTCGTGACTATATAAGGACCTTCCCATTTTGCGGAGAATTTTGGTGCAAATGCGTCTTGCTGGACGTGTTTAGTAGTCTTAAGTACCAAGTCTCCTATTTGAAAAATTCAAGGTTTCACGATTTTATTGTATGCTCGAGAAACCCTGTTTCTATATGCATGTGTGTGTTCTTCCGCTTTGTCCCTCTTGGAGTCTATAGTGTCCAATTCCGCAACCCTGGCGCTTAAAGATTCAGCTTCATTCCATTGAACTCCGCTTGCTTTGGCAATCCTGGCTAATGGGATTTTAATTTCCGCTGGGAGGATAGTTACTGAACCATAAACAATAGAATAATGAGAGACCCCAGTGGAACTTCTTGGTGACATCCGGTACGCCCAGAGCGCCATGGGAAGTTGCTCATGCCATGTTCGAGGATTATAGTGCACTTTCCGACTGAGGATTTGAATTAGAGTTTTGTTGGTGCTTTCAGTCTGCCCGTTCCCTTGAGGGTATTATACGGTAGAGAAGACTTGTTTAATCCCGTATTCCTCGAGTAGCTCTCGTACTTGACTGATCGCGAAAGGGGTACCATTGTGGGTGATGATATGTTTAGGCATGCCAAAACGACAGATAATGTACTCCTTAATGAATATCGCGATCGTGGTTCCGTTCTTCCCTCGTAAAGCTATGGGTTCGACCCATTTGGTAAAGTATTCGGTTGCTATTATTACATACTCGTGATGTTTTGAGGATGGTGGGTTGATATTCCCAATGATGTCGAGTCCCCAGTTATGAAAGGGCCATGGACTGCTTAATGAATGCAAGGTAGTTGCCGGTACATGAATAAGGTTCCCGTGGACCTGACACTCCTTGCACCTCTGTACGAAAATTGTTGTGTCATCCTCCATAGTCGGCCAGTAGTACTTCTCGTGTATTTGGAGAAATAACTTCTGTTTTCCTTTGTGTTCTCCTTCGTGCATCTCTTTCAGCATGATTGGGACCTCTGCCTTGTTCAAACATCGCAGAAGACTCCCTCCAAATCTTTTAAGATATAAGATCCCTTCGTGAAATACAAACCTCTTGGACCTTTGTTTTATTTTGGATGCCTCCTTCTCATTGGTGGGGGGCATCCCATCGTGAAGGTAACTGACGTATGGCCTCTGCCAGTCCCCGGCGTGACTAATGTTGAAAATTTCTAATTGATGCGGCGACGCTTGACAGTTGGAATAGGTTCTTTGAAGCAACCGATCTTTGACTTCTATCTTCGGCCAATAATATCCAAGGCGTTGCAAACGACGATAGAGGGTCACCACCAACTTCTGTCCGCAGACCTCACCATGGACGCTATTGAGATATTGTTGTGCTTCCTCTTCTCTGAGGCATATTGACAAAGAGCCGTCTGGATTTCGATGATAGAGTACCCCTCGAAGCATGAAGAAATCATGCAAGGTTTTAAGACTGACCTTTCCTTGAAAGAGTGAACTGCTAAGCTCTTGGATAATCGGTGTCCTCTAGTTATCAACTTCATCTTTTTCAGGTTGTGAAAGCCACGTTGAAGCCACGGTTCTTCTTTTCACCGTCAAAGTTTTCTCAAGACCTTTAAATCGTAGTTTTGATGCTAATGTTGCTAGGAAGTCGGCATGTTGGTTGCTACCGCGCCCAATATGGGCTACTGTTACGTCGGCGAAGTAGTTTAGCAGTTTTTGCGCCTAGCATCTATATGGAGCTAAGGTTACCTCCTTTAGTGTGTATACTCCGTTTACTTGGTTGACCAGTAGTTTAAAGTCCCCTCTTATTTCCATACGTGTGGCTCCGACTTGTTTAGCCAAGGACAAACCAATGAGGAGGGCTACGTACTTTGCTGAATTATTGGTGCAGGGGAAGTCTAGGTTGAAGGAGGGTGAGAAAACTTCAGCAGTTGGGGATACTAGAACCACGCCGGCCCCTCCCGTACCGCTATTAGGGGTGGCGGAGTCGTCGAAAAACAATATCCAGGTTTCCTCTTGGATGCGTTTGGCATGGCGCGGCAGGACTAGCATAGGTAGGGCCCATGCATAATGCGTTTGGCATGGCGCGACTAGCTTGGGATAAGTGTGGTTTTGGATTGGCATATGCGGTCAGGGGTTTTCCATGGGCGCATGGCGTGGTTAGGGCCAAGGCAAGGGCATTTGGCTTGGCATGGTAGGACTAGCATAACTAGAGCCAAGGCAAAATACGTTTGGCATGGCACGGCTAGCTTTGGCAAGGTGAAGTTTTGGCTTGGCATGTGGGCCAAGGGTTTGCCATGGGAACATGGCGTGGTTACGGCCAAGGCAAGGGCGTTTGGCTTGGCATGTGGGGTCAAGGGTTTACCTTGGGCGCATGGCGTGGATAGATTTGGCTAGGTGCGTGACCAAGCTAGCTAGGGTTTTTTGCCAAAGGTCGTGAGGTGACCTTAGACGGTCAGGATTTTCTCCTAGGATTGAAGGGAAACCGTTGATTGTTTCACGCCTTCACTTTGGTAGCCGCGTGGGGAAGGATAACATGGTGGCCCGGCTAGGGCCTTTGGGTTGGAGTGGTGTGACTAGCATAGCTAGGGCCAAGGAAGAGTGCGTTTGGAATGGCGCGGCTAGCTTGGGCTAGGTGCGGTTTTTCCTTGGCATGTGGGTCCAAGGGTTTGCCATGGGCGTATGGCGTGGCTAAGGCCAAGGAAAGGGCGTTCGGTGGGGCCAAGGGTTTGCCTTTGGCGCATGGAGTGTCTAGCTTTGGCTAGGTGCGTGACCAAGCTAGGGTTTTAGGACAAAGGTTGTGAGGTGACCTTAGACGTCCTGGATTTGCTCCTTGGATTGAAGGGAAACCATTAATTGTTGCACGCCTTCACTTTGGTAACCGCGTGGGGAAGGCCAGTATGGTGGCACAACATGGGGGCCATGGTGAGATGTGTTTGGCATGGCACGGTCGGTGTGGCTGGCATGATTTTCCATTGGCACGGAGGTGCAGCTAGCATGGTTGGCTCGCATGATTTGACATTGGAACATAGGTGCGACTATCATGGTTGGCATGCTTTGGCGCGGTCAGTGTGGCTGGCATGATTTTACATTAGCATGGAGGTGCGGCTAGCATGGTTGGCATGCTTTGGCGTAGTCGGTGTGGCTGGCATGATTTTCTTTTGGAACAGAGGTGCGACTAGCATGGTTGGAATGCTTTGGCACGGTCGGTGCGGCTTGCATGATTTTTCATTGGAACAGAGTTTCGGCTAGCATGGTTGACATGCTTTGGCGCGGTTGGTGTGGCTTGCATGATTTTCCATTGGCATAGAGGTGAATTAGGATCTTGCTTGTTGTAACCCTAATTTGAAAAAAGATATCCCGGTAAATATTTAGAGACACATTAAAGGTTTTCAGTAAATGCGCCTATTAAATGCTTTATCACTTAAATGTTGTGACGTCATTGTCTGCTAGGGTTTAGTATTTTACGATTTTAACCCTAAGCTAAAAACCACCATCAACAACTTTATAATAAGAAGTACCTAAAGTAATATTACAATTAGAAGGCGCGAAGCAGATATGTTATTAGTGACGTATTCCCCTATAAGTGAATAAAGAAGAAAAGAAAATCATTATTGTACAAGCAAAAATATTTAATGGAAAGATTTTTATTTCTTCTACAACAAACTTTTCTGACATACACGCAGAATAAAGAGGCAATCATAAGACCTCATGAATAAGACCTCAATAGGAGGAAATAAAATTTAAAACCTCTAATTAGGGAGGCTAGGCATCTAAATTGTGGCGTGCACCCTAGTTCGCACTTGTTCAAGAGGCAATATACATAAGCCCTAACGTGCCTCATAATTGGGGAAAACCTAGTAATGCATGGCTCGCGCGAAAGCAATACCATCCCTGGGACCTGAGTCATGGAAGGTGGGGGAGAAATAAAAGCCTATCCGGTAGATACTCCTTGGTTGAAAAACTAAGGTACTAAGTTCTCTTTCATGAAGTGTAGAAACTCGACCAAGGCGCCGCGGTACACGGTTGAGCCAAGAGTGCGAGGCGTTTCTGGAGCGTACCTCGCCGCTCTTGGAAATTCCTGGCTATGATACACTCGGTACTCAAGAAACCCCACTTAGGTGCGGTCTTGTAACCATAAGCCACATCGACGGAGGGATAAAAGGCCGCGAAAATAGCTAGTTGTGTCATCATTTGATAGGAAGATCCCACCCCGACCAGGTAGGGGTAAGTTTCTGTGAAAGAGAAATCAGGGGGAAGATAAGGACGGCACCCTCCACTAGAGTAATTATACTTATCATATTCACACACATATATTTATCATGCAGAGGAAATAATACGTAAGATGATAAGATAGGGTCAATGAGTCAATACACAAGTGTAGAGACGTCCTGTGACTATATCGCACGGCCAAAGTAACACCCTGAGGTAAGAATAAGTCATATAAACATGGGAGGCTGATTAAGACCTCTACTTAGGGGGGCTCAATAAGACCTCATGAACAAAAATGAAATACCATAAAAACATTATTATTATTGCAGGATAAAGCAGGAGCAGAGGAAACCACATTGAAGTAGTAAGTATAGCCTCGAATTACACATTGTCATGCATACCAATGGATTAAGAAGAGGTAACTTCCCTCTCACGAATAACAGAGGCAAGAGTGGGATGATAAATACGATAAGACTTTGTTATCCATTCCAGTACGATAGCCTAATTTTAAACAAATCACACATGCATAATAATTCATATACTCATAATATTCGCACATGCATAATAATTCATATACTCATAATATTCGTACATACATAATAATTAATATACTGATGATATTCGCATATGCACAATAATCCAAAAGTTGTTATATTCACATTGATAAATTGTTTAAACATGTGCATTGTCAGAAAAGAAAATATTTTTTGCTTTTGTCCAAAGGAAATAAAAAAGATAAAGAAGGGAGAAGTCATTCATTGAGAGTATTGAAGAATAACTAGTATGTATACAACTAGGTAGGAATGAAAAGGAGGAAATGTTATACGGATACTTTTTACCAGCACCGTCTTCACTAGCCTCAGAATCATGATCTTCATCGTCAGAATCTTCCTGCTCAAAATCACTATCAGAAATTTCTGAAGTCGGCTCGTTATCAGAAGAGCCTCAAACACATAATGGTCTGGAAAAGGAATATGGTGAAGCGAATAGAGCTCGGTCACTTCTCCATTAAGAGTCTGGTCACGAATGCGAGTAGCCTCCTTGTTCAAATTGGAGACAGTGTCTTTGAGCTTCTTCTTGAGTCTACGATACTTCGTGTCACGTGCGGAAAACCTCGCTTCTATTTTTCCAATTACAGCAGAGGATTTCACCTGCAGGCTTTCAATTTCCTTCAGATGCTTCGCCTCCTTCTCGGCAGCTACAAAAAGATAGTGGAAAGGGTAAGATTCACACATACATAACTTAGAAAAAAAACGAAGCCATAATTATTAACAAAGATAATGGGAAACCTTCTTTTAGGAAATGATGGTTTTAACCAGGGACACATGGTCAAATTCTAGACTAACATTTGTTTCCAGACCCAACCTAACATTGTTAAGAATCCTAGCAGCCCATTCAAACTCTGCATCATTCTCTATAGAAAACGAGAGTGAATCTTATTCTCACTGTCAAGAACAACATCTTTTTCATTTATTGCACGATCCCTTTCTATCTGAATCTTGAGTAAATCTTCATGGAATTCCTTCAAAGCCTTTGCACCATTAGTAATTGCCTGATCTTTCTCAGTAATAAGGCTATTCTTCTTCGCCTCTAAAATACTAATTCTCTCTTTGTATTCACGAACACAATTTTAAAAGATCTTACTATTTTTCAGCAGGGGCCTATGGTCACAAATGAGAGCACTATATTTTCATCTCAACTCCTCCAAGATGAGATCCTCAAATCCCGCATGGGAAGGTTATTCAAGGAAGCATTAAGATGCTCAATAAGGGCATCACTATCCTCGGGAAGACTAGTCGTTTCATCGATAAAGCCATAAACCTCTGCAGAATTAAGTAATTGAAGAATATGAAGATGCCATAAAACTTCACAGGAGATTATGCGTGAGCGAAAATAGGAATTCATATCAGTTGATTATTTCTTTGGCGAAGTGAATCAGTCTCCCGTGTTTTTCGCAGAAGTTATTCTCTTAGCTTCGCACACTCCGTCTCCAAGGCATGATTTTTTCTAATCGAATCAGAATAAACCGCATGAGAAGATCGCGCAGTCTGTAACAATAAAAAGGCAAAGGATATTAAGATACGAAAAGGTTGTGCTCGTTGGAAACAAACTTACAAAAATAAGAAGAAACATACCAAGGAGCCCAAGCCGAATAGGAAGTCCGGAGATATTGTTGAGGCAAATCAACGAAGACATTCATGACTCAGAGTGAGAGCATCACAAATAGCAGAGACCTTCTCACAAGTACAAACCAAGTCATCATCACCAACAACAAAGAAGGAATCTTTGAAGATAAGGGATAATTGTGCCATAGGAGAAGTTGAAGCAGATTCTCCAAGAAAGGGGATCTCGCCCCCTTGAGAACATGAAACTAGAGGAGTTGGAGAAGAAGCTGTGCAAGTGATCTTCCTTCTCTTCCTAGGATTCACACCCTTGTCAGAGCTCTTCACAGAAGGCTTAGAAACGACGGACTTGCCTTTGGCCTTCGCCCGAATAGGAACCTCTTCCTTAGTCTCGGAAGAATCCTCAGCATCGTCAACGTCAAATTCGCACACCTTCGTACAAAAATAAAGATAATAAATAGAGGCAAAAATATTGTTATAATTCAAATAGGGGTATTTCTTACTTCACCGGTGATCGAATGTAGTGCGTCCAGTGTACTTTTCTTCTTGCGAGCCCCAATGTTTTTCTTCAATTTCCCAATCAAAAAATAAGAAAACTAATGAAACCAGGAAAAGGAAAATAAAATAAAGAAAATTTGCAAACAAGTGAAGCATAAGAGTAGGTACCACAGTATCTCGCTCATGCCAGTTGAACTCCCATATGGAATGGGTAGGGAAACCCACGGGGAGAGGATTTACCGACTTATCAGCACTAAAGCCGGTAATGTAAGGGCCCTCAAGGAGGACTGGATAAACATCCCGACTATTATCATTTGAATTTCGCACAGAACATTTGGTCTTATCATGAAAGTCAACATCTCGCATGATTCTTTCATTCTCTGCGATACCATCCTTCCTTTCCATACGAACATCCCAACGAGATAATTCACACTTAATAATCACTACCTCATAATTAGCAAAAACGATCTCAACGGTATAGTCGGAAGGATTTATTTCTAGGTCAGCATATACTTCGTTCCTATGCTCTATAGAATATAGAGACCTGAGTCCGGCCGCACGACGAGCGAACTCCACCATAATCCTAATGGAATCGCCACTCAACCGGAACATCGCATGCTTGAAGTTCTCGTGAGTTAATATTTAGCAAAATAAATTAATTTGCGGGTCCATGAGAGGAATGGGAAGACCTTCGCGAAGTTGTCCCATATATACGATAATTTTTTGATCATTCCATTGATCAATCTCGAACCACCTAGGGATAAGAGCCAAAGTAGGACCGAAAGAAGGTGGAACGGATAATGTAAAACCTATATCCCTAAGTTCAACTTCGAGCTTCTCATATTCCTGTGCCATTCTCCACCCTGCTTTATGCCCCATAAATGTTCTTACGGAGGTGAGATTACAAAGAGGAGGAAGATGATCAAGGCGATCAAGATGAACAGTGTAATGAAAAAACGAGTGAAGCAACAATGAGAGTGAAGATTAAAAGAAGATGTAAGGAGAAGGATCAAGAATTAAAATATCAGATAACTGTTTGCAGAGAAGAGTTACAGAATATGAAGACGGAAGAGAAGAGTAAAATGAAGAGTAGGAGAACAAAAACGAGTATTTAAGGGATTCTCCTTTTCGAAAACTGCAAACATTAATGAGCGAGAAGATTTGATGAGACGGTTGCAGGATTTAATAGCGACGTGTCAAGAATTTAACCGATGAGAGCGACACGTGGAGCATCCGGTCCGGGTCTCGGATTATTGTCAGTCGAAGAATATGAAAAGATTGATAAGGAGCGACAAATGGTATGTACGGGAGCGAAATGTTGTTTAAAAGGGGTTTCTCTCATTGCTCTTTCAATAATGAAGATCAATAAGAGAAGAGGCAAAATGTAGGGACACGATTTCGCTCCTCTATAAACTATGCGAAGTAATTATGTAATCACAAGCAAACTAATAAGATAATGGAGTGAGTAGATCTCGCACACTACATATTTCGTATGACGCAATCAGTGACGTCATGAAGTCACGGGAAAAAGATGAAAATTGTGCGAGATCAAATATCATGTGTGAAAAGACACCAATGTAAGCATGTGAAGACCTCGCATGTTAGATCCGATAATAAGGGCTTTATTAGTTGTCCTACACTATGAAAAACTCTTATATATAGGACCAACCACCACTGTATCAGGGAGATTCTTTTTGAAGAATTGAGATAGAACTTTAGGAGAGAGAAAGTAAATTGTTCACCAAATTAGCGTTGTATCTCTTACTCTTGTACTAATTCCAAAATTAAATAAATCTCTTTATGTGTTCTTCATCGTGATTTTATATTCTACTTAACTAAATCTTTTAAGGGATGTGGTAGTAGATTTTCTGCTACTACAGTACGAGTTAGCCTGCTTAAAGAATAGTAGAGGATTACTGGCACACTCAGGTAAATTTGGACTAAAATATATTTTCCTTTCACGCCATTATGGAATTTCAAATTAATTTGATTCTTAAATTTGGTTTTGATTCGTGACTAATATAACAATTCCCTAAAATTACAAAGTTAAAAATTACATACTAGGCAAGCGAGCGACAAGCTGTGCCGCTAGCCCTTTTTGAATAGCAAAACCTATCCTATTAAAAATAAAATCTCGTGAGCTAGGGGTCATTACATTGCTGCGCATGACTTTCTGGACCCTCTTGAGTAGTCCAACCGCTTCTGGAGCCAAATAGCCAAAAGTATCAAAAGCAAAGGGGACGAAAGCATGCCCATTGTCAACACATGCTTTCTCATGCTTCGATATCTTACCTGAGGCAGCCTTTAGCGCTGCTCTCCCGACTGTAAAGGTGTCATGTCCAATTCCTACCAAAGGAGATACCCCGGTGAGGTCAACACATGTGTTTTTCCCATTAGCCCATCCAAAAATAAGAACATCAGCTGGTCTTAGTGTCGATCTCCCTTCGAGTGGGTCTGTCAGGAAATGCACAGGTGCTTCTTTCTTTGCCGAAATGCCAGACCTCCACAGTACATCATACAAAATATCCCTCACATGATCATGTCTATATTTATAACCACGGTCTACTTTACAATGAACTGCATGTTCACCATATGAATCCAAGCAACCTGTGATACAAGCGGGCAGCGAGAGTCGAGGGATAAAGCGGGATCATTAACTCCGTATTTGAGGATAGACCGGTACTCCAAAGGAGACATCTTCTGCCCCAGCCCCTCAATCGGAATAGCCAAAGAAAATCTTGGGCATGTGCTGCTTGCAAACAACCAAAAACCGCTTTCTTTCTCTCCGTTAGCATGTAAACTCTATCAATGTCCTTAACCACTTTACCAAAAGAGCACTCGCCAGATGCTTTGTGCTTTAGGGGGGCGTTGTCTTTATTGGTGAAGTTGTTAAGATCAAAATCGGAAGAGTCACTTGTAACGTTTCCAAAGCCTTATTAAAATTATCATCCATACCGTCCACACCACTACTCCTCAATATGTGATCCCCCTTAATCCCCAAGATTGCACACGTGAAGCCACAAAAACATACTCGTACGCCTCCCTAGCAAAAGTCCAAGACCTCCATATATGATAGGTAGAGTAGATAGTCTCCACCGTAGCTCTCAAAGAACGGTCCCCCGCACACCACGATGCCTTCCACCACTTCTCGCAAGCCTCTATCAAATATATCTACCGCCTCCATAATATAGTCCGGGTGACAAATACGAAGGCCAAAAAGCAGCTTGGAGATACCCATACACGTTCGTAAAGCGGCAATTCACTTTGAGGATCATGGAGCTTGGATAAAATCTGCATCAAATCCACTGCTTTTTCAGCCCTCTTAATGGCAAGGCCCTTCACAAAACCATCGTCGAGGCTAACTGCACCACCTAATAATTTGACTCCCTTATCTGGTCTTGAGATTTTGACAGGAAACATCCCATCACTTATCCTTCGTCCATCACAAGAGGGCCAAAATATTTCAGTTTTCTTAATATTCAGTATAAGCCCCAGTAGCAGGCCCTTCTATTTTGATAATAGTGAGTGATTTTTCCACTTCTTCTTCTGTCGCCAATAACAGTGCCATCATCAAGATACCAGGCATGTAGGGATAATATGCAAGTGCTCATTTATCTTAGCTATAAGTGATGAAGTACTGAGCAAATAACAAAGGCCCTAAAGGGTCACCTTGTTGTACTCCTGTGGATGAGTAGATAAAGGAGTCCCCCACATAGAGCCGTGCAGGTTGACCATACAAGTATTCTACCCAAGGTGATATAGATGGACAAAGCTTACGTACCTTAGAAAGCATAGCCGTTCGGTCAACTAGGTTAAAAGCATTGGTAAAGTCAACCATTAGCATAGAGAGGCTAGCGTCTACATGATGTTTACTGACAAACCTATTCACAGCATGTAGGATTGCCTCAGCACCACCTGAAACACCTACACCAAACTGGAAATCCTGTAGATACGCTGCCATGTCCTTACCAACCCCTTTTATCGCCGTTTTGGACACCAGTCGACGCCAAATTGTCCCAACAGCAATGGGACGAATGCTCTTATCCGGTTTAAGGAGGGGTGTTAGGGGAGACGATGCAATGAACTCCGCTAGGTTAAGAGGGCATCTCCCGCCAAGCCAAAGATTAACAACCCTAGTTATGGCCGTGACCATATCGGCAGCCACAGTTGAGCCTTCCCCACAGAAAGCATCCAACAAATGTTGTGCCCGAAGGCCATCCCTTCCACACGAAGTTCCCTTAGGGAAAGATTTAATACAACTAAGAATGGTACCTTCTTCGGCCACTAACGGTGTCTCCGCAACGTACAAGGTTGGTTTCCGTGGAGGCGGCATCGTCGGATGCTTATCCTCAAGTGCTTTCCTTGTGTTCTCGTTGTATGGCGCCACCCCGGACGAACCGATGGCTTTAACGAGCCGCTGTGAAGTGCCCATCCGCCACCTTGCGCAAACAAGTAGAGATATTGGTACCGAGCCTCGTTGTCTTTCCCCGTGTCATCATCTTTGTTGTCTTTCTCTGTGTAATCATCTCTAACACTAATCTGCTTCCGGCAGACTTTAAAATCTCACGAACAAGATTTATAGTCCCACTAGGTTCACCCCAAAGTGCCAGCGCTCTAAGAATTTGTGTCTGTTGTGTCTCCTTGCATTTACCAGACCTGCATTCAGCTCTACCCTTAGGTCGGAACACTGTCAAAGTGCATCGAGGGAGCATCAAAAGCCAGACCCAATGTTTAACAGCTTTAGGTTCAGCCGCGACTTTCTGTAGTGCCGCTTTCAGGGCATGAGAAAAAGTTAACCTGCAACCTCTTGGAATGCTCTTAACCGTACATACTGGGGGCTCTAAAGATCGCATCCACAATTGCTTCATTCAATTCGAAGTCGCTGTCAAGCTGCACTAAATCCTCCCGTAGACGAGGCTTAGGCACTCCAAAAATTATTTCAAATACTTCACCCGAACTCGCACATATCTCGGGCTTAATATCAGTGTTCCCTTCATGCTTGCACGATCTGCTCCAAGCCTGAATACTCATACATTCGAAGCACAACCATTGTCTTAAAGTTCTCAGAGTTTCCTCTAAACTCATGAAGACATCAACATCAGTTCTTATGGCATGTTGGAGTGCAGTCTTCTTTTCTTTATTGCAGGTGTTGTCTCTTCGTGGGGAATCAAACATGAAAAACCTTTACTCCCGTCCCCCATCTGGACAACCATGAAAATCTCTAAACGGACATATGATGATTCCTTTACTTGCAACTCGTCATTGAAGCATAATGACAAACAGTTTGAGTGCTTAAATAAATTATCCACTCTTTGGTTCGAAACACATGAGTAGCACCCGATTACAAGCGGTTTTCTAGGTGTATGACAATTCAAAAGCACAAAATCAATCAACCAAAATGAGTATGAACAAACTAACCCATCAACACACCATGAGAGTACCAACATGGAAAACATAAAAACTAAAATAAAACGAAACCCCCCAAACCACTGTAACCCATCGAGATGATGGTGGTGGAAATGGGAGTTTGCTGCTGGGAGTTTGCTAATGTATTTTGGACTTAGCATGTTGTTCCCCAGAAATAATTTTCATGGTTCTAGACCTTTTCTGTCTTATGTTGTTCAAGTTTTTTGGATTTTTGATTGCAGACCATTTAATTGTTTGGTCAACGACTCAACGTAATGCTTTTAATTTACGTAGAATCTGGTGCTAAACTATTGTACTGTAAACGTCCACGTAGGAGATGGCATATTCATAACTACTCGAATTCACTTTCTAATATTGGTGCTGTTGTTAAAGTTCTTTTTTTTTTTTTTTGATCAGTTGCTGTTGTTAAAGTTGAAAATGAAGAAAACTTTCCAAGTGATCTCCACTTGCAGGCTTCAAATTAAGAGGATGTTATTTGTTCTGTCGAAATTATCAACCTTGACCGAGAAACCAATGTGAAGCTTAAAGGTCTCCCATGCAGACACACTTGGTTGGAATGAAGACATTGAATTCAAGTCCGAAGCTGCAATAAATTGTGAAGACCCAAGCCAGCAGGTATATATTAATGAGTTATTTTGTAAAATGATCGGATGTTTAGGGTGTAATTAGGGTCTGAGTCATAAAAGATACAGTTGATGTGTTAGGGCCGTAGACTAACTTTGACCATCTGACTTTTTACCAAATTCTCCTTACGAAATAATTAAATGACATCATGTCCCGACACAGTTAAATACTTAACCGGGTATAACCAGTGAGGAGCTTACTAGAACTCTTAATCTATCTTCCCGGAGCTCTTTAAACAATACCAATTTCTTGTTTTTTTCTTTCACTGTTAATCTACTAATTCACTTTTCAATTAGTTCCTTTCGTTTTGATTTAGAAATTTCACTCACCAACCGGCAACCACAATAAGATCAGAAGGAGAGGGAAATTTGATACATTAGAAAGGCAATTGGGTCTGTATATAAATGGATAAAAGCTGAATGGGTTTGTAAACGACTGTAGAGTGAATGCATTAGCTGTAGATTAACTTTGGGTTTCTTTATCGAGAATCATTGTGAAGTTAGTGTGTTTTTTTCCACTGAAATTGATTAATGCAGTAGCAGATGTGTGTGAGATAGCGGTGGTATGTAAGAACTAGCAAATAAGACTTTCTAGGATGATGCTAATTGGAAGAAGTTACAAGAACACGGAAAGATAAAAGTTTCCGATAGAGTTTGAGATCAAGTAAAAGACTGCATTGAAACATTCTACGCTAGGCAGTAAAACTGGCGAGTGCAAAATGTCACACAAATAAAAGAAGCAAATAAAAACGACAAAATGAGAAAATTCGAAAAGGTTTCTCATAGTTTGTTTGAAAATCAAGTTGTCCTACGCCATCAGACATGTAATAAGGACTGGTGACATATACTTTAATTCTTCTTCGAAGACCTGTTCTTCATGTTTCCTATACAAACTGACCCGAACAAAGAAACACACCCCAGTCAAAAAGGAACTTAGTACTATTGCTAGTAACTGCGACGAAACCCAATTGTAATGCAACTTTTGTTATATATAAAACCCGTAACGATGTTTTTGTTTTCAAACCAACCCCTTAAACTATGTTGTACAATTGGGTTCAATTGAAACTCAATACAGCAGGAAACGTTCAATCTTCCTGTGTATCTCGAGAGGATCCCATACATTTTTGTTCATCTTAGGCATCATCAACTATTGCATTTTCATGTGATTCCATCATTAATTCCTTCACATAGGTACCAGAATTGAGTGAAACTAGGCTCTGACCATATTTCTTTATTTGAAACAAGGGCCTTTCTCAAGCAATTGCATGCATCATGTCATATAGAACTATCATACCACCCGTCCTAAATAGATTATCACCATTGAAAGACCATAAGAGATCCAAGGCAGAGTGAATGGGCTTACTCTCATGGTTTTCTTCACATCAAAGCGGTACGTCAGATTCGACGAGTGTTTAGAAGAGCTTTCACTTTTCAGAGTGATGAAGTACCGAACAAGCATGGATCGTTATGGCCAGATGGAGGATGATATATTTAGACGCATTACTCTTTGTCATCGTGTATCGGTAATTAACTTCACAGATGACTTAAACGGCAATGCATGACTAGTCAACGGTTTTAGCTCAAAAGTTTAATTTTCAAAGGTAATTCTTGGGAGCAAAAAAAATAGCCACCTATAAATTTGATCGTTACCGCATCATACTATTTTCAATCCTGTTTCTGTCGATGCATGGTAATCAGAGCAATAGCATCCATTGAAGTATGCGGTATATATGACATAACTCTCTCCCTGCCGTAGTGCCGTGGCATCTTTTTTTAAAGTTGATGAAATGGACTTCAGTACAGTAAGACTTTTTAAAGTTGTCGATCCAACAGAATTAAAGGTATATGGTTAGGCAACGATGTGACATGTATATATTAGAGATCTACTCCTGCACTGATACATCTATACCTGAAGGTAAAAGAAATATAAACACTGAAACATTTTACGGTATGCAGTAAACCAGTGAGTGAGGCAATTAATGGCAAGAATCAAATAAATACGATAAAATGACTAAACAAGAAAAGTTTTCTTCAAGTTATCTCTATGCAATAATACTCTAATTGTTCTTCAAAGGCCCTTTCCTACCCAAACTGACCCCAACAAAGAAAGACGCCCCTATCAAACAAGAAATTACCAATGCCTACTAACTACTACTATGAAGAAGCTCATTAATTGTAATGCAAGTTCTGGTACATAATACCCCTATGTTGTTGTTAGCGATCAATACGGCAAGAAAGGTTTAATCTTTTTGTTCGTTTTAGGCCTCATCATCTTTTTCGTGTTCCTGCGATTCTATCATTATATTCTTCGGATTTTCAAGTGAAACTAGGCTTTCAACATATTTCTCTATTTGAAACTTGGGCCATTCTCTCGCAATTGCACGCACCTTGTCATATAAAACTATCTTATTTTCCGTCTTAAATAGAATATCACCATTCTTGAAAGACCACATCAGCTTCAAGTAAACTTTCATGATTCTCTCATAGGGGATGACATGACGTTTCTTCCATGACTCTGGAACTCCATGATCCTGCATCACCCATACTTCCCACTGTACCCGAGACACTTCCACAAGTACGCTTAAGCAGTCTTCCAACACTCCTACACTCATAACCTTATTTTCTTTAGGATCCTTTGGTAGTTGCAATTCCACGAATTCTTGGTTGTTGATATTCAAAGAGACTATTGTAACTTTGGAAAAGTTTTGGCCTCGTCTTCTAGCTAACCAATGAAAAGTTCCGTTCGCAAATACCGCAGACAAAAGCTTATAGGAGTCCGTTTTGATGGTTTTCCATGAATCTGATCTTAACGTGTAAGCAATCATCTCCTCCCGTGACGGCTTATAGCTTACTAACACGTAATCGTCAGCCTTATAATCAAAACCAAAAGCACAATTACCAATTAGGTTCTTGTTTGGTACTTCAGGTATCCTTTTGTGTTCTTTAGTAGCTGGGTTCCAAAGATAAAAGGATTCCTTATCCCTAGAAAAAGTTCCTAAGAATAAGCAAACCAAACCATTGCAACAACCCACTAACCCAACATCATATTCTATAGATTTGAATGGGTCATCCACCGGGTAATTCAGTTCAACACAACTATCATATAAATCTTCAGATGATGATATCAATGAATCATAACTTGTGGAGCAGATTTCGTTTTTCTTGTTATGATAAAGACAAATTATGAGACTAGGATCGTTCTTTTGAACAGTAAGATTAAGATGAAATTTAACAAAACTAGGATCAGAAATTAATTTAAACCAAGTCTTGCAAACACACTTACATTTAAGTAATGATTTCACCGGTATCCTCGAAAGGATTTCAAGGTAGAACTCTTCCGGAAGGCTAGACATCGATCGCTCCTTCTCCTTCTACTTTAAAATTCGAGAGACAAAACAACCAGCTAGGGTTTGGTGATCTCCTTATCTTTTTTGCGTTTTAAAAGTTATATATTTATAGGCATAGCATAGAGATCGGATCTCTTAAATAAAGAAACCCACTTAATTGTGGCGATTTTAAAGGATTACGGCAACTAGAGCTGGCAATTCATGATCCGGTATGCTCGTTGACCCTTAGTGGCTCGCTCTAACCCTGAGCTCTTTAGCCGTAGACATATAATACGGAGGGTTGGAATGGCAGGACTTCTTAAAAACCCAAATAATTTTTTGTATTTTTACGTGAGCTAAGGGCTAATTTATGGACAATAATAAACACATGGCTAGAGTGGATTCATACTTCGCAGATCTAATATTTGTAAAAGTAATTCTGACACTTGATTTGACTTATCACTGACATTCACTCTCGGATTTGACAAAGGATCTTTTGTCTAAGATTTACTTCGCCAGCTTTGTGCAACCTCGTTTTACCACGTGGCGAGTAGGGTTTTTGTACCTACATTTTGCCTTTTCTTGTTCCATTCGTAAGGATGAAGGATGGAAATAGAACTTTCAAACTAAATTCGTAACCTCCACGTCTCCTTAAATCTCGCTTCCACGTCTCCCACGTTCTCTCGTAACCGCTCATAACCGGTTCCACTCTTCCACCGTTTCGATGACCCACCATAGCCGGTAAATAATTGCCTTACTATAAATACCACGATTCTTCATCTTTTCTGTTATTTTTTCATTCTTCATCTTCTTCCCATTTGCTGCTACTACTGCTGCTACTTTTGTGATTTTCTTCACCGCATCTTTCTTTGTTTTTAGATCTTCAGAACCCCTTAATCTTTAAAGCAATATCTCCGGAGAAATTTCCATCTCCAACAGCATCTAAAATTCTTGAGGATTTTCAAGCCGAGTTCGAAAAAAGGGTTTAACTCTAACTCCAGCGATTGATTCTTCAGTTACTCCTCCCATTACCGCAACCAAGAACATGGAGTTGAACTATAGATGGATTCAATCGGTATCTTGGTCTTCTACCAGAATGATTATCACGTTAAGTCAATTAAAGGGAGTCCTTGTTGAATATTCAACACCAACTTAGTCAAGAGTTCACACCTATCTAGACTAACCTAGAAATATCTAGGATGTCTAGAGTCAATATTAGACAATTAACATGTGTAAAATGAGTGTTCTAGGGTTAGACAAATCAAACAAGAATACTAGATTGTCTAGTAGTTGGTTTGGTAAGCCTCCATAGGCATAGTTGTTAGCCTCCATAGGCATAGTTCTCTTCTTCTTTTGTAGCCTATAAATAGGCATGTTGTATTCATTTGTAAGTAAGAAAGAAAGAATCAAACAATCAAAAATATCAAATAGATTGTATTCCACCAAGATTAATATCAATGTAGTCTTTTACGCTTCCGCGTTTATGTTCTCCTCTCTCTTGTTCGATCTTTAAGATGGTATCAGAGCAAGGTGAGAGGAAGAGAGAGGAGAGGAAGAGAGCTAGAGAAACTCAAAAAAAAAAAAAAAAAAAAAAAATCTGGTTGTTATTGTTTAAGTTCTCATTATGGTGTTGAGTATAGAAGGTTTAACAAAAACCTTAGATACACGTGTGGAACTAGGTTTAAGTTCTCGTTATGATGGTGCTGGCTATGGGGTTGCGGCTATGTGTGTTGCGGCTATGTGTGTTGGATTTCACCACCCAAGTAAGTGTACGTGTGGAACTAGGTTTTTTAGATACACAAAAACGTGGTATCAAAAAAACATGTTGATTGTCCAAAAAAAAAAAAAAAAAAAAAAAAAAAAAAAAAAGATATGAGGACGGTATGAAAGTTTCCGTGAAAAAAAAAAAGGTTAACAACGAAGAAAGTAGGAAGTGTGTGGCTTGGAAGTGACGAGTTGCTTTGAGCTGTGAAAAGAGCCATGGAAGCAACCCAAAGAATGTGCATGAGGAGCCGTGTCTCGCCGTCCCCAAATATGGAATCGCATGAGTGCACTTTGTGATACGTGACAAAGTATACCTCAATGGAATACCCATGACTGAAAGTTCACATCAGTCCTTTGAGCACAAGAGGTTGTACTCCCTCAAAAGCCGGCACCTTCCCACTTAAAGTTGGAGGCTCGCCTCCAACTCTCGACTTCGTCCTTTGATGTTCGCCGTATGGCAGGTGTCGAGCTCATCCGGGGCATGCTTGAAATCGGGGCGTTCTCTTTGGTACTGTCTCTCTGAAAGATAACCTGTCTATAACACGCCCAAATAGCTCAATGACCTGGCAGGAAACATGGACAAAATCCGTGTGCAGATCAGCAACACAACCCCAGAAAAGTTGGGGTAAAGTATCACTTTCTCTGGCTCCATGATCTCCACCATTACTTGCAACTCGAGTAGATGAGAAGGCCGAGAAGATACAATGAATATCGAGTGGTTGCTGCTCGAGAAAACAAATCACTAAGTTGTGGATGATGATCATCATCGGTGGAAATGATGTTGCGGTTCATATTGCAATTAATGTGGCGGAGCTTCGGATAAAGATGATGGTCATGATGCTCGATCAATGTTATGAGAGACAGTGGAGCCGAATCGGCTGATCTTTGGATAAATCATGGCTCGGTGATGGTGTTGCTGTTCGGGACTGTTGGCTGAGATGAATGGTGAACTTCTGCTCGGTTTTTGGCTTCTTTGTTGATGACGATAATGGAGATACATGAGCTGGTAGTTCTTGATGGAAGAAGGAAGTGATGTTCGGTAATGAGCTCGAGCAAGGCATCACGCTTTAGATCTCCGAAGGAAGAAGAATAACGATGGTGCTGTTGAGAGAATGACGAGCTCGAGAATGGATGTCGAGATGATAACAGCAGAAGAGAGAAGAGATGAAAGATTGCTGCCATTGAACAGAAGATGCTTTGGTTCGATGAGTATGGAGTATTGTTTGCTACCTGAACATGGTTTGGTAGTTTTACTTGTGATGAGTTTAATGAGGACGAGATTGGTTTCATGGCAGTTTATGAACTCGAGTTTGCCAACGAAGCCCGATAAAGGGACCGATGAGAGCTCGGGTAGAGAACGTGATGGCATGCTAGAACTCGTGAGAACTCGAAATGAAGGAAATGATGATGAGTTGCTGCCATGATTGATGTTTGCTAAAGAACGTGAAGGTGGCAAAGGAGACAGTCTTTGCTCAAGAAAGCAAGAAAAAAAAACAAAAAACCAAAAAAGCATGATGCCCATGGGAACTTTCTTCGCATGTGATGGAAGAGCTCTAGAAGAAAAAAAAAAAAAAAGCAAGGATGATGTTCACGGTGATGATGGTCATGACAGGAGAGCAAGTTGAAGATGATTTGAAGATGGGCTGAAAGCCTCAAACAAAATAGAGAAGATGCAGACAAGATGTTTGTTTAAATTCAAGGATGATCAGGGAAACATAAGTGTGACAATAATTTCACAAATAAGTTGCAAATCATTACTTAATTCAAAATGTGGCACATCTCGGATAGCGTGGCAAAATTGTAACAGCAATATAGCAAGAAGAAGAATAGTTAGAGCTTGTGGCAGAAGCTTGACGAAATGAAAGATTGTGAGAGAATCTTTAAAAAAAAATCAAAGAAGTGTGAAGGTTTTCGCAACAAAAGCATGACCGAAACAAAAGAAGAAGAGAAGAAGAAACAACAAAAAGATTGTGAAGAAATGGAAGAAATCACCAAGTGGTGATGAGATAGAGAACAACAAAAGTGGGTGAAAATCCTATGAGTTTTCCAAAGAGTACAAGAAGTATTTTACTGAAACGAAGAGGACCGCAATGTCCCTAAACTACGATGGAACCCGTATGTTCTAAAACTACGAAGAGGACCGCAATGTCCCTAAACTACGATGGAATCCGTATGTTCTAAAACTACGAAGAGGACCGTAATGTCCTTAAACTTCCGAAGAGGACCATAATGTCCTTAAATTTCTGAAGAGGACCGAAACGTCCTTAAACTATGAAGAGGACCGAAACATCCTTAAACTATGAAGGGGACCGAAACGTCTAAGATAAAGAGAAGTTGGAAAGTAGGTGTTGAGGGGGAGTGTTGAATATTCAACACCAACTTAGTCAAGAGTTCACACCTATCTAGACTAACCTAGAAATATCTAGGATGTCTAGAGTCAATATTAGACAATTAACATGTGTAAAATGAGTGTTCTAGGGTTAGACAAATCAAACAAGAATACTAGATTGTCTAGTAGTTGGTTTGGTAAGCCTCCATAGGCATAGTTGTTAGCCTCCATAGGCATAGTTCTCTTCTTCTTTTGTAGCCTATAAATAGGCATGTTGTATTCATTTGT
This sequence comes from Papaver bracteatum, assembly GCA_023529315.1. NCBI lineage: Eukaryota > Viridiplantae > Streptophyta > Magnoliopsida > Ranunculales > Papaveraceae > Papaver > Papaver bracteatum. Next base: position 872,340 of record JAJJWX010002376.1, on the reverse strand, counting down.
AAGTAAGAAAGGAAGAATCAAATAATCAAAAATATCAAATAGATTGTATTCCACCAAGATTAATATCAATGTAGTCTTTTACGCTTCCGCGTTTATGTTCTCCTCTCTCTTGTTCGATCTTTAAGAGTCCTTTCATTTCCCCTGTATGAACCAAACAATCCTCTATTCTACGAGATACTGACCAAGCTCTGGCGAGGTATTTTTCAGTTAAGCAAAAATGCAATTCGTATTGCGAATGAATTCGTGATATGCTCGAAGGGTGGTCCTTCTCAGATTCCTCTAGTTGCGAAGGAATTTTCTCCTGGAGATTACAACATAGATTCATTTATAGTGAACTATACTGATTAAACCATGGCTTCGCGGAAATATCCAGAGTAGGGCGTTAAGCTTGCACGGAAACCCATGGATGACCCCTCTAAAGCTACCATCCAAGACGTTGAGATGTTTGGTCGTGCGAGGAATGATCGTCTTTATTTCTTTAATGATGAAGATTAGATGAGGTTCCCCATGATCGCATAAGGTCCTTTGGTATGGGGTTTAAATAACGATGGCTCTGCTCGCTCCGGTCCTCTTCTGAAGCATAATTACCTCACGGCTTACGATCCTGGGAGATTCCTATGGTCTGAGATGCCAACTGGGGTAAATTTTAATCTCCTTCTAACTCGCCGACTTCTTATTTATGGAATTCTAACTTTATTCTCTTTCTTATAGTATTCACTTCCTCCTCCTGGTCTACTCAACGATCGCAAGAAGAAGGAAGCTACCGCTGAGTCTCCTTCTTTTGAACATGTATTATTTTGTTGTTGTATGTCTTTCGAACTCTGTACTTCGTAGGATGATGAGCCTATTGTTCCCCAAGCTGTTGCGGGGTCTACTAAGGATCACTAGAAGCATGATCATTCTCTGCTTCCTCCTTCTACTAACGAGGTATCTTCATCATCTTCTTTACTTCGCGACTCTTTTCTTTCAGTTGGTTATCTAACTTTTCTCTTTTTCAGGGTGGCTCTACCGTTTCTCCAAACACTTATACTCGCCCAAAGAGTCAACGAAGAGTCCTAGATTTAGCTGCTCTGACCTAGGTCAAGGGTTCTAATGTGGCTTCGAGTCAATTTAATCCTCCTCCTCCTAATCATCAACCAGATGATCCCCCCACGAAGTTGTTCCTCGCCAGTCAATAGATGGTGTGAACATTTCTTTCTCTACTCCAATCATTGAGGTGAATGATTCCCCAGACAAGCCTTTAAAGGATAAGAAAGGAGTTGAGAAGGGAAAGAAAAGGTTTTACGAAGTAGAAGATCCATCTTATATCCCTGACATGGATTTTTTGAAGAAAATCTTCCTTTAAGCTCATGCGAATGCATCTCTTAGATCGCCCGCTCTTGAATCTTTGTCTTCTTTTAGCTCTGAAACTTTCTTGGCTGAGGATCACTTTTTTAAAGTGAACGCCTCGTTGAATCTATCTATTCAATAACACGCTGCTATAATGGACTTGGTGAGTCTTAAGATTTTTTTTTTATATATATAGGATCTCGTGAATCTTTCTTTTAATTTTCCTTCTATTTCGCATGAGTTTGATCGTCATATGGCTCAACTTGTTGAGACTAGGCTGTCTCGTGAACAACAAGAAATTTCAGGTGCTCGTATTCGTGAGCATGAAAAGAAACTCGCTGAGGAGAAGAAATACTCATCTCAGCAGGAGAAGAAAGCTGATGAACTTCGCAGTAAGCTCATTTTCTCATGTTTTTTAATTCTTTCCTGAGTCTTTTTTTATTTTATATTCTTAATTCGCACTTCTTCAAGCTCCATGTATGAAACGTAAAATGGATGCTTCTGAGGCGAAATATTTGCTCGGAGACATTCGTGCGAAAAAATTAAATCTTACAACTCAAATCGACAGCTATATGACTGAGAACGAGATCTTAAATGAAAGGTTGAGACTTTGTTTCAGCAATCAGATCGTTTGTCTACTGAATCTGTAAATAATGAAGAATTAAACTTTCATCTTCATAGAGAGAATGAAGGCTTGCGGGTTGAGTTACAGCGAGTTTGGAATCTTCTTTCTACTTTGCGAAATTTTTACTCTTCATCCTTTGCTTCAATTAAACGGTTGGAAGAAGACAAAAATAGCATAATCAAGAGGAAAGATAAGTCTGAAGCTGATCTTCGCAAATCTTGCTACGAAGTTATTGACTTGAAAAATGAGAACGATAATTTAAAAAATGAAGTAACCTTTCTTTTATCTCGCTTAAAGAGGCTTCAATGTAAGAGGGATATCGTTTTGCCTTCAAAGAAGAAATTCGTTGAACCTACGTAGAATAATAAACTTGTCATCAGTGATCTTGGCGAAGATAAGTCTGAATCTTGTCATGGTAAAGGTTGGGATAATTCATATCACGAACTATATATCCAACTCGAAGCTGCAAGACTCGAGATTTCTATACTTGACCACCTTAATGTTGATATCTAAAAGACTTTGGGTTCTGTTATTTTTCATAAGGAATATAGTTTTAGGTGTTGTAGACTTTGGATAATTCATTTTATATTGTATTCCTCTTCTTAAGTTTCTTATTTAATTTTTTTTGTCTTCGTAGAGTCTGAGCAGCACTTCAAGAATCAAGTTCTTCATCTATCTCGCGAGAAGGATAAGCTCACCAAGGAGGTCTCCAATCTTAAGGATGAGCTCACCAATCTAAGAAGACTTTGGGTTCTCCAATCTTAAGGATGATCTCACCAAGGAGGTCTCCAATCTTAATGAGGATATCAAGTATCTGAACGAGGACTTTGCTACTATGGAAAACGATGCAGCTAAGATCACAAAGATAACTCACAGAAATGCTCAAGATGCCTAGGTCAAGCTTTTCAATGAATTTTGTGATTATTGTGGCATTCCTCGTAAACCTCTGGACCTCGAAGTATTTTCTGATGATGAACCATCTGATGACAAGAAGGCTCTCTTTGGCGAGGAAGATGGTGATGAAGATAATGATGATGATAAGGAGGTTGAAAATGAGACTTCTAAGGGTAAAGCTCATATGGTCACGAAGATTTCTGATGAACCTTCATCTTCTGTGAACCCTCCCGTCTAATCTCACACCGTCGTCACTAATACTGCTAGAACTTGTGAAGGTACTATCGAGATGGGAATTGGTGGTGGAGGTACTATCGAAGTTGATACCGAAGTAGGTGATGGTGGTGGAATTTCCGAGGAGGAAGCCATCAATGCTATTCTCATTCAACAATTATCTCTTCAGCCTTGATTTGTTTTTTCAATCTTATTCTCCTGTTCTTGACATCTTCGCTTCATGTAACGTTTTTTCTTAAACTGGGCGCTCCCAAGATTGGGAGGCATAACACTTTTGATCTTTCTTTAATATATCATCTTTTGCTTCTACCTGTCTCTGAACTTTTAATGCATATTTAAGATAAATATAATTAGTATAATTAGAACGTATCTAGCATTGTTATGATTCGATACCCATAGTAGCTCATTCTTGAAAGCAAAAGCATCAGATCTGTCTTCGGTATTTTCTTTCCTCTATCACGCGAATTGATCATATAGTATATACTTGCCTCTGTTTTGCTTTCAAAGAATTTGAGTTTATGCGAAGGAAATACTCAAAAGAATAAAAAATATAAAAATATATACTTGCCTCTTATTCTTTTGTGGAGTTCTGAAGCATACATGTGTTTCTTCGTGGATTACCTTATTACCTTTGTGTAGTTCCAAAATTTACCCGTACTTCGCTGTAATTTCAAGGCATACTCGTACTTCATGGTTCATTACATACCATTTCAATATCATTATGAGTATTCTGTCTTTGCATATGATGTTTGTCTTTCGTAGTTCATCATTTACTGCAACATTAGTTTCACTTTATAGTAATAATGCCCTTTTCCTCTTGTCTTTGTTTCATAATTTGACTCTTGTTTTTCATATTATTTTGCCTCTTGTTGTTGTTCCTTTTTCTTTTTGTTTTAGGGTTTCTAATCTAAGGTTTTGTTGTCTTCTACATGTGTCTACAGGGTCTTACCAGCCTGTTGAAGAGGGCTTAACGTGCCATTTCCTTCTACTTGTATATGGCTATACGAGGTCTTATTGTGCCTCCTAGTTAAGGTCTTATTGCACCTCACCCTGTTTTTCAGGGCCTTGTTTCGACGAAGTCTCAGCCGCTCCTTATTCTCGCGAATAAAGATCCATCAACCTCGCTTTAACTCCAGTGTCGAGGTCTTATTTCGCAATAATACGACAAACCTAGTTATTCCCATGAATAATAGCCCCGTGATATTGTCGTCTTTTTTTTGGTCATGCAGCTCCCTAATCTGGAGGGTGTCGTCCCTTTATATTCCCCCTGAGTGCCCCTTCAAGGAGGTTAACCCTAACATGCATGTTGGTCTCCTACCATCTGGTTATTACGATAGTCAGTTTTTTTCGTGACTTCTTATCACTTCGCTGATATGGCTTACGGTTACGACACTAGTGGAAAATGTAAAAAAAAAAAAGTCTGCCAAAAAAAAAATACTCAAAACCTCTAAAAATGACTGCTTTTGGGATCCCTAAGATTGTAGTCTTATTTATCAAAATGTCTTCTTTTGAGATTCTTTGATTTTTTTCAAATTACAACTTCCATGAACAGCCCATTAATAGCAATTGGTGGAAGCAGATGTTTCATTAATTTATAATACAAAAAAAAAAAAATGGTTCAACTGAATCTTTACCTTAAATGAAATATGATTCGAACAAAAAAATATTTGAAATTGAATTAAACTTATATTCACTAAATTCATTATAGAACCCCAACAAACTACAATTACTCAAGTTTTAAATCTGCGAAAAATACACTGAACACGTTGATTTCAGTTTACAATAACAAACTACAATCAGTTCAATATGAAAATAATATACAAAACATACAGAAATCTTAAAAGCAAATCAATGTAGAAAATTACCAAGGAAACATGAGTGAAGCTTCAGGTAACTAGAATGCTTCTCCATGGTCCCGATCCTTTTCAGGTTGTGACTTTGAAGAAGAAGAATCTACAAAACTTGAAATAGGAAGTTGTAGCACTTGGTTTTAAGTCAGAAACTGATAGGTCAATGAGCTTGCTATTACATTTTAAGATCCCTGAAAGCACAAAGCAAGTCATAAGTCCAATGAAGATTAACAAAGATATAGCTATATGCAAACAAACAACTAGATGTGAACTAAGATGTAACTAGGATTTGTATTGACAATTGTAATGACTGCAAAATAGTGGTTATCTCATCGTCTATAGCTATTATAGATGATCTATGAGAGTCAAATACCAGGAAAGAAAAAATATGTATAAAACCTATGACAGACAGGAAAGAGCACATACTGATAAAAAATTGCAGTTGGCTTCTTAAAGAGTTATTCTACATAGGTTAACGCTTAACTTAATGAACAAAATTAATAATATGAAACGTAACCCCAACTGAGATGTAATAGATTAATGGTATTATCGCATAATGTGGTTCCAATTACATAAACACGCACAAGACATTAGTTAAGGTCCAAAAACAAAGTTATTATTATAATCATAAGACGATGGCACTAGGGAAGTGTATAGTTATACCTTCGATGGATGTATACCGACGAACAAAATTCCAGGTTTGTTAGTTTGTGAACGGGATGGATGGAAAGATGGGTGTGCCTTTAAAGGGCATCAAAAACAAAGATTTCCCTTGCGATAAATTTGAAACCGTTAGGACAAGAATAAAACGAATACCCAAGCACATCTTGTTACTTCATCTCATTTCATAGTCACATCCAAACTGTATGATTCTTTTTTTTTTATTAGAAGAGAGAATTTTATTAAGAAGGAAGAATGTACAAAGTACTACAAGTAGTAGTAGTAAAAGTAGAAAATAAAAACTGGAGTTAAGCAAAAACTACACCCCAGTTGCTTACAGTTTGTGTAAAATTCAAATGTATTCTGTTACCAAAAGTTGCTTCCCAAGTTAAAACAAGCCCTTTAGATTCATTGCATAACTCTTCATCTGTCTTGAAAGTATATTTATCTTCAAAAGTTCTACAGTTTTTTTCTCTCCATAACACCCAAACAATAGCTCCTGGAATCAGATTCCAAACTATCTTGCCATTAGGTGATAAGTTATTGTTAAACCAGGTTCTTGCTAAATTAATCATTGAATCCGGATATACCCAGGCCCATCGATCAACTGGTGTAATGGAACACCAAATCTTGTGAGAAACTTTGCAGTGGATAAAAATGTGATCCTGAGATTCTGTACAATCCCCACAAAGAATGCAGGAGCTATAAATATCAATTCCCTTGATCTGCATCATATCCTGAGAGTTTAACTTTCCGTGAACAACACACCATAATAAGAAATTAACTTTAGGAGGAATACCAGAAACCCAAACGAATCTATGAGGGAAGTTATCATCTCCCGCATTAATGATCATTTTAGCATACAAAGATTTGACAGAAAAAGTTCCACATGTGGTTAATGGCCATCTTCTTGTGTCTGGAAGAGCATCGAGTGTAGGTGGATTTGAACCAATGATATGCAACATATTACCAAAAGTAATTGATTCATCATTTGTCAGGCATCTTTTGAAGTCAAACTTCCATGAACCATCTGTTGTGATGTGATCAGCAATGCTAGCATTCTGTAATCTGTCCAGCTTAAACAAAGACTTAAAAGAATTCATGAAACAAAGTTCCCAAAACCATCTGTCATGCCAAAAAGATATATTTGCACCTGAGTGAATAGTTAAAGAATGGTTTTCTGTGATAAAGACACCACATTCAACTATAGTTCTCCATCAAGAAACTCCATGAGGAGAGAATACCTTATTTGGAGTCCAACAAGAGAAATTAGGGCCATACTTCTCTTCAATAAGTTTGTACCAAAGATGGGATTTTTCAACACCAAAACGCAAACACCATTTTTCCAAAAGAGCTTGATTCATCAATCTGAGATTAAGAACACCCAATCCTCCTCTTTTTTTAGTGGCCATAACCATTTTCCAGTTAATCAAATGAGAGCATTTGCTACCCGAATTTTTGTGTTCCCAAAGAAAATTTCTCATCTTTTTCTCTAAAATATTTATAATTGAGATAGGAGCTTTAAAGAGAGAAAAGTAATACATGGGAAGTGAACTGAGAATATGTTTTAGAAGAGCCAATTTGCCACCTTTTGAAAGAGAAATTTGATTCCAAAAAGAGAGTCTTGCATCAAACCTTTCAATTACTGGATTCCAGATTATTGTGCTGTTTGGTTTTGCTCCCAAGGGCATACCCAAATACATGAAAGGAAGAGTATCCATTTTGCAGCCAAAATCTTGACCCATTGATGTAGTTCGGGACTTCACCAATTGCAATCAGTCTAGTTTTCGAAGTATTAACTTTGAGACCTGCAATGAATTCAAAGCAGTGAAGGATAGAAAACAAGTTTGTCAACTCTTCCTTTTTGTTATCTACAAACAGAATAGTATCATCCGCATAATGCAAATGATTAACCACCAAACCATCATTTGTCACAGAGAAACCATTAAACAAATTTATGTGTGCTTATTTATCCAAGTATCTTGAAAAACCCTCCATAGCAATATTGAAAAGTAAGGGGGAGATTGGACATCCTTGTCTTACTCCTCTTGTACTTTTAAAGAAACCAAAAGCAGATCCATTGATTAACACAAAAAGGAAGTCAGAGAGTAGCAAAATCTAATCCACCTACACCATTTGCTGCTGAACCCCATTTTCCTCAAAACAAAATCCAAGTAACTCCAGTTTACTCTATCAAAATCCTTCTCAAGATCAATCTTGAAAACAATCCCAGGATTACCAAATTTGAGTCTTGAATCCACCAATTCATTTGCAATCAAAGTACCATCAAAAATCTGTCGCCCTTCTATGTAAGCACATTGCACAGGTGAGATAAGCTTTGGCATAACCAGTTTTAGTCTAGTAGCCAAAACTTTAGCAACAATCTTGTATGTGCTAGTGAGTAAGAAAATTGGCCTGCAATCCTTAACAGATTCAACATGATTCTTTTTAGGAACTAGAGCAATAAAAGTAGAATTATGTTTAACATCAATACTACCTGTTTCAATGAATTCTTGAATTTTATTCATAATATCAGACTTTAGGAAAGTCCAGCACTTTGAGAAGAACATAATTGGGTAGCCATCAGGACCTGGAGCTTTATCTTGCCCAAGTGATTTAATGGCATGAAGAACTTCATCCTCAGTGAAATTGGCATCTAAAATATCTGACTCCAAAGCATTAATACTGTCAAACAAAATATCTTCCAGATCAGGTCTGATAATTTCTTCTTCCATGAAAAGATTTTTGTAGTAGTCCACAATATGTTCTTGTAGTTTAGTTTTGTCATCTTCTAGCTTCCCATCAATGTACAACTTCCTGATTCTATTATGCCTTCTTCTATCTGTAGCTTTACTCATAAAGAAATGAGTATTTCTATCACCCTCAGTTAACCATTCTGAATTTGATTTAATCTTCCAGGTCACTTCTTTCATTTGAGAAATATTTTCAAACTCTATGGTGTGAAGTAACTTCTCATTCAGTTGTTCAACAGATAACTCATCTTCCTCATCTAGACTATCAAGAGCTTGTATCTCGGTAAGTATTTGCTTTAACTTGATAGAAGTGTTCCCAAAAGTATCCTTGTTCCACTCCTTTAGCTTTTCTTTGAGAGCCTTAAGTTTACACCAAAGTAAAGTACTTGGACTACCTGCAAAACAAAAAGAAGACCACCACTCTTCTAACATGTTAATGAATCCATTCTCCAAGAACCACATAATTTCAAATCTAAAAGGACTAGGTCCCCAAGAAGGATCAGAAATGTCAAGAAGGATTGGAATATGATCTGAGGTAGGTCTAGCTTTGGCTAACTGTGAGACAAAAGGATAATGGGTTTCAAAGGATGGAGAGAGGAGAAATCTATCAAGTCTAGACATTACTGGATTTGCTTGACCATTGGACCATGTAAACCTTGCACCTTTAAGTGGAAGATCAATAAGATCATGACTTGTTATGAATTCATTGAAGCACTTCATGCTTTTTGAGATTCTAGTGCAACTCTTCTTTTCTTCACATTTTGTAATTGTGTTGAAATCACCACCCAAACACCATGGAAGGATCCACATTCTGCACACATTATCAAGTTCTTCCCAAAATAGATATATTTCATGAGGTTTGTTTGGTCCATACACATTTGTTAGGACCCATTCAAAACCATCATTTATGTTTTTACACATGATAGATAGTGTTTAATCTCCAACAAGGGTCTCAGCTACTTCCACCAAATCCTTGTTCCATAATATGATCATCCCACCTGAGTTACCAAAGGACTGTTGAACCATGATGAGCCAATGGATTTTTCTTCTTTTTGGACTTACGATTTTTTCTTTTCCTGGTATTTTTCTTCCTCGATTTTGAACCGTGATGAGCTGTTTTCCTTTGAGAAGATTCCCTGATTTCCATTTTTCCCGCATGTCGTGCGCCAGTAAAATCCGGAGAGATTGATTGAATAGGTTTCATGATTTCATTACCTCCTTTACATTTTTCCATCTTTTCCAAATCCGTAAAGGGATTTTTTTTTTTGACTTAGACTTTCTCACGTATCACGAGATGTTTGTTTATGACTATTGATTGAATTAGTCTCCAAATCAACTTTCCGTGATTGGTGGGCCGATTGATTTCGAAATTCAAAATTGAAAAATCCCTGATCCGCAAAATTTGGTTTCCGACTGCCAGTTGGTGCTCCGGCAATGAAGACGTTAGCAGTAAAAACTCCATTTTCAGTGACCAAAGTGATTGCTCTAGGAATATGATTGATTCCCTTAGGATTTCTGATCTTCATCTTTATGGATGTTAGATCTTGTAGCTTCAAGGATGATGGATTTATCAACAGAATATCACCACATATATTACCCAAAAGAATGCATTACTGTCGATGACCAAAATTGAAATGGGACACCAAAGATTTCAATGTTAAAATCAGTATCACACTTAGACCGGATTTCCAAATTTGATTGTTCCACCTAAACACGAGATAAGTTTACCTTGTCAAAAGTAAAAATAAAATCGGAACCAAAAACTTCCGCCAAAGCTTCTTCAACATGAAAAATTGCCGACATGAGTTGATTGGAAACAATCTTAAAAATGATTGACATTGAATCCGAGCACACAAAGCGGGACCAATGGTGCTCCATGAATTAACTGGAATTGGGGATGAAATGACGAAAGCCTCATTCCGGTTTCCTAAAGAATCGGGCTTGTCATGGTTAATGATATTGACAGTTGCAAAAGCTGTTGAGTAGGAGAAACATGAACTGGTGCTGCTAATCTGTCGCAAAGAAATGGAGATTTTTGGACATTGGGAGATCTAGTTTGTAATGGCTCAGTGCCAGAGAAAACCGGTTTTGAAGCTAGGACTTGTGCATAGGATCTACTAGAATTGTTTGTGAAAGATTGAGTACTGATATTCTTTGATGGACTTAGGTGCAGAGTGTCTCCTAATGCATTGGCAAAGGAAAACCATCCTTCAAAACAATTTCCAGAAGGGATATAGAAGGAGACCGGATCATCTTTTGGGTTTGGTTTGGATAGAAGAATAAAAAGATAGAATCCATTTCTATTTGATTGTTTATTAACCAGAAACCAGATCTTGTTATTTTCATATTTCCATGTCTTTTTACCAGCATCCCCGTTCTTAGCAGCTTCAAAAACAATATTATGTAAATGCTTTGCTAGGGTTAAAGAAAAACTCCCTTGAGTTGAGCCATTGGAGTAAAATTCAGTCAAGGTGATGGGTGCAGTCGGGATGTTTCTTTTGAAAGTAAACCTGTATGATTCCACTGGAACCTACCCTGCATCAAATCGAGCACACATTAGTAAATACAACTGGTAACACTTAAGAGCCATATCGAATCATGCCAAACATGACTTTCAGTAAGCTACTCAACTAAAAACCATACCATAGGCTCATATATTATGTAAGCCATACTACGAGTACACAAGTATGAGTAATTGTTGTTACTGGTAACTACTAAAGTATATGATTTCATTCAAAATACAAGATTCAGTACTTCGCTACTTGCTTGGTTGAGGACTAGAAATATCATGTATAGGTATACCAAGACCAGAAAGATTTGCCTCGCCCTTGAGGTTTATCGTGAGAAACTCTACTGATTCTCTTATCATTTGAACAACATAAATATCTAAATAGCTCATTGATAGTTACAACTGAAGGAAATATCACCGAAAGATTATTGAGCAAAAAAGAATCAGTGAGGTTGAAGTTGTGCGTTTGTCGTGTATTAATTAGATCACACGATGAAGACTGGGAAACAAGTGGAATTTTTTGCCACTTACAGGAGATCCAAGAACATGGTCCCCTAGAAGTTGAAGGCATGCATAGTACATAACTGAAGCATTGGACAACGCAATAGGTTCTTCATTTCCAAACACCACTTTTAGAAGTCTTTCAACCATCCTATCACAAATCCTTAGATCTGAGGCAACCAGTGAAAGAAATGACCAAACTAATCAAAGAAAACCAACCTATTAATGATCTCATCAATTTATCCTACTAAAAAGTTCTGTCGCACCCAGTATAAGGGAACATTCAATGGAATCGTGTACTACTACAACATACACTTCATCGGAATTAGCATAAACTAGAATAAATAAGCATTCCTGCAATGAAGTTAAACACGAGAAGCATTAGTCTCAAAATTTTGATAGTTAAAATGAGTTTTTCTCTCAAAAGACATATCTCATGACTTGACAATTACTGCAAGTTTCAAAGTCCTTCAAATAAAAGGATATTCTAGAGTCTAGAACCTTTTGAATTTGGGCCCGGTTTATGAGATTGAGTATGTAAAACCATTCATTTCCTAAATATTTTGTCCTAAAAATCCAAATACATTTTTTAAACAATTTTAGCTCACCAAAAGCATGAACCGGCTCATCTTCGAAGTGAAACTACACTTTGATAATAGTCCACCAATAGCAGATACAAGTCCTTGTCTAACTTTTCCTGAAGGATGCACACAAAGATGAAAAAATACAAGTACATGTGTGTATCCCAAATTAGGACATTACAATCTAAGGAAAGGTTAAATAAATTGGCAAGTAAAAAAAGATATAAAATATTTAGAGAGGAAGGATACTAGAAGCTCTTAAGTATTTGACGATGTCCTCTAATCATTTCACTCGGCCCTTGTTAAGTTCACAAGCCGTTATTTTTTTCCTTCCTCAGTGAGGTATTGGCATGCTGGCCTGTTGCTAATGCAAATTAAAAGAAAAAAATGACTTTGTTAAAACAAGAAAAATAACCTTAGGGTATGCAAGTTCTACCAAACAAAAATATGATGAAAATAAATAATGACCTTAAGGTACGCCAAGATCATGTGTGTATGCCTAATATATACCCAAGACTATGGGGCATAAAAACATCTATATTTTCAGTCACCATTTCAACAATGTCACTACAACCAAAATCCACAAACATAATTATCATCAGCAATTGTGCACTATGACATTAAAATAATATGAATTAGTGTAGCCTTTTCTGTTAATCTGCAAGAATGAGACAAAAGTGAATTCAGAGATGCACATAAATTTAGAGATACTAGTATAGCCAATAAAGCGTGATACGACTTATTATAGATTATACTGAAAAGTGGGTCTCTCGTACGGTCATATCAGAAATGTTTGCATACTCTCAGATTTCAGTAATGAACAAAAAGTAACATCAAAAATGTTTGCATACTCCACCATTTCTGGAAATAGAATGATATATAATAAGGTAGAAAAAGCTACAACTGGAGATTGGAATCCAGCATCATTTAGTGATAATAAATCAAATTGTTTAAAATATTCATGATATATATGAAAAATTGGAATTGAATACAGATAACTTCCTAAATCTTATCGATAAAATAATAATCATGCCTACGTAGCCAACTAGGACAATTTTGTGGCTAAAGATTAAAATATTCTTGTAAGATTAGATTCATACACCAACACTTATTTTAATAGTAAGACTGATATATGGTTGTAAGATTAGATTCAGACACCATCACTTATTTTAATGCTAATACTGAAATATACTTGTAGGATTATATACCGTTAATGGAATCTCATGATTTTGGAAATTACAGCTAAACAAGCTGATGAGAAACATGCATACTATAAAGCACAAACAAGTGTTATGTGCATCAGCAGAAACATTGTTTAACAAAAATTCAAATCACTGAAATAAATAACCTAATCAAATCTATGAAAACATACAAATCATCACTACTATGAGGACAATAGATGAACTTAACCAAATTATTATCCAACAACTTCATTTAAGACATGATTGCAATCTATATTGATTAAGATGACTCAGTTCGGGAAGTACATACTACAATTCAATAAGCTGTCAATTCAGTTGCATATTTACCAGGGATGCCAATGATCACGTCAAATTTGGTTTCAATTTATGTCAGTTGGTTATACTGTGGAATAGGAATGAGTAGGATGGAGTTGATTAATCCTATATTAAGTAATGGATTAGTAAATACAATGACTCTGCTTTAGGTACAAAAAAATTGAGTACAAATCGAGGTTACCATGAAGCTTTTGTATTTGAGAACCCCCAAACACAATTCTTCATGCTCCTGTGCTTTAGACTAATCTTCTCAATATCTGGAAAAAAAATAAAACAAAACCAAACTCATTATAAATCCAACAAAATTCATATCTAAATGATATACAGAAATATAGTCACCTATCTCAAAACTTGGATCATAAAACTGGAATTAGAACCAAATCCATGATTTGAACTCCATTAAATCAAATGAAGAAGCATAAAAATTGCGAATTCTTGAATAAAAATTTATTGTATATAACAAATCAGATCCATAGCATCAACAAGAAGGTTTCTTAAACCCATCTTCTTAAATTAGTCAGCAATAGGTTGTGGAGAGAATATGGAGATAAGATTGGTAGAGATTATGTCGAAGAAAATAAAACTTCAAGGGTTCAATACGAAATTTGCATTATTGAAAAATTGTGTTTGGTTTCTGAAGATGGATTTGGTTAATGAGATATAGATTTAGAGAAACCATAGTGGACGATCAAACCTATAACTATGGTACAGAGTCGAGACACAACGGGACGGAGTAACGACTAAAACATGGACCAAGACCAAATTCCAGATTATATTTGGGCTGGGACCAAGACCAAAACTATATATAGTCGAGCGAACGTATAATGTTTTTTTTATCACCGTGAATATATGTTGTTAGAGCATTGCTCAGTTGAACCCACCAAGCGTTGTTATGTCAAGTTTGGTTGTCATATTTTATTGAAGCAAAACTCATTTAAGAGTCGCTTGATTTAAATGTACTAGAGTCAACTTCGTATAGGTTATCTTGAAAGTATTAGGGTGAGACATTACAAGTATTGCAAAGACTTGAATAAGTGTAGAAGTGCGGAGCTACAACGACAACATCATCCTTCCACTTGAGGTTAGTGATATTTGACTTGAACTGTTTCATTCCCTAACGTATATTTCAAGTCGTGCATATTGGAAACATAAAACTGTGAAGCATGAACACTCTAGATAGACATAGTATTAAGGAATACAATATGAAGTTTCTTGCTTAACCATTAAACTTTGTATATAAGACATCGACATAATCGTATGAATTCTATTGTGATTATGTATGGGTACGAGGTGAGGATTTCATCCTAGGGAACAATGTTTACTTGTGCTCTAAGGAAGTAAGTTCATGATATGTGTTGTGAACCGAAAACTAAATCACCAGGAGTTATTGGGGATGTTCTTCATTGCATATCTTATGAACAACCAATATGTGTAATTATTATAACCGTTCATGACTTGTTTGTGTTCTTGGTAAAACTATTCACATGAGGCGTGACTTATGTATTGGTATGACTTTTATTAGTGAAACCGATCTTAAGTAATCACCTGGGGTATGATCGGGTTGTGTATGTATGAACTTATTACTGGGAAGAGGGGAACCGATCCTAGTAAGAGGTGAAGTGCATCACAAGGGGAACCGATCCTTGTATGAGGTGCAACGAGATTTATGGAAGAAAGGGGAACCGATCCTATGAACATGTGCAACACATTTTTCGTAAGGGGGAACCGATCCTATGGACATGTGCAATGCATACAAGTTAGATACCAAATATATGTGGGGAACCGATCCTAGAACCTAGTCAGCCGTATCTTTGGTAAGCTAGTGTAACTATGCACAATACTCACATGAAGCTAGAACCGTAAACCCATGAGTTGTGATTGAGTGGAACTTGATCAATCACATAGTTCTTGAAAGTCAGATGAACTAATTATAAACTTGTTTGGAAGTGTGGTAAATCGGTTTCAAGTGAGCAAGCATAGAAAAGACTTGCAAGAGTAAGATGTCATTACTCTTTGAACATGGTGCATTAATGCTTATTCTATTTTGTTCAAAGATATTCCTTAACGGCTAAGAAGGAAGTAAATCCCAAGATCGAATTTATATAAGTTAAGAATCTTTTTAATTAAGGGTTTTTAATTATATATGGAAAATAAGAATTAGTAATGTGCATTTTCTAATTAAATATTTTCCAAGGAGATTTCGATCATTATTTTTGGACAGTACATTCACAGGAATTATGAAAACCGAATTTGGTGGAGTAATGAAAATATCTTGAGAATATTTTCGGTTTTGGAAATTCCTTGGTGTCCAAATTTCCTTGTCTATAAATAATTTGAGTTTGCATTTCTAGCAAACTAATCCTGCGTAGCTTAAACCTACTCTGTTGTCTTTGTTAATGGTGAAGCCGCCTATCGGAGAGGAAAGTAATCTAATTAGGTGAAATCTCTTACGACCGCTCAATTTAAAGTCTTCTTTCGGATTGAGAAGCTCTAGCATGACCCATTGGTGGGAAAATAGATATTGCGGTTTATCTTTAGTTTTCGTATTGATTTTATTGACTAACGGTGGTTGAACTTTGATTGCACCTAGTTTGTTTATGCTTGAGAATCTTCGCTTCTGATATAAGATTCACTCAAACTAGATATTGCGGTTTATCTTTAGTTTTCGTATTGACTAACGGTGGTTGAACTTTGATTGCACCTAGATTTTTTATGCTTGAGAATCTTCTCTTCTGATATAAGATTCACTCAAACTAGTTCAAGGTTTCGATAGGGATCTTTAGACTGTTGTTAGATCTAAAGACTATCTTGTGATAATCTATTTTTAACAGACTCCGTTCTGTATGCGATTGATCACAAGAGATTCAAGTTGTAATGACCCGTCCCTCCACCGATACTGTCCCCACTTAGCCACTGCGGTTATCCGGCAGTGTGGGGTTTTCAACGGGCATCGCTGCGGTAATCTAGCAGAAACTTCCCGGATGGTCACCCATCCCTAGATTACTCCCGCCCGAGCACGCTTAACTGTAGAGTTTTCTGCCAACTCTTGAGCCAATTGTGCTGAAAATGCCTCAGTGTTAGGAGAGGACAAACCATTACCTATATTCTATTTCATCGGCGAACCACTGCCGAAATCGGGGTATTACAATACCACCACCTTAAATTGGATCCGTCCTCGGCTCCGAAATATATTTTCAAGCCCAGATCTCCGACGTTCCCTGCCCCTCATGAGAGCAGTACCTAACATATCCCGTCCAGCGTACTCTCTCACCCTCGGAAGGTGAACCGTCGTCGCCTCTGATACCATTTGTAATGACCCGTCCCTCCACCGATACTGTCCCCACTTAGCCACTGCGGTTATCCAGCAGTGTGGGGTTTTCAACGGGCCTCTCTGCGGTAATCTAGCAGAAACTTCCCGGATGGTCACCCATCCCTGGATTACTCCCTCCCGAGCACGCTTAACTGTAGAGTTTTCTGCCAACTCTTGAGCAAATTGTGCTGAAAAGGCCTCGGTGTTAGGAGAGGACAAACCATTACCTATATTCCATTTCATCGGAGAACCACTGCCGAAATCGGGGTATTACACAAGTGATTCTGTGCAGGTATTTATTGAAGATCTAAGAAGATTTGAAAACAAAGAAGATATTGAAGGTTTCTTACTTGGAGTTTTTATAATCTTTGGTGTGCACAATACTTGTTTGATAAAAAGAGGATTCAATTAATAATCGGTTTATCCTTGTGGTAGATTGGATTGATTAATTGAGGAAGATCGGCATCAACACATATCACTTGGTTGAAGAGTGTTGTTGGCTTAATCTTAACGATTACCTTTGGGTGATTGAACATAAGATAGATCTTGGAAACTGGCAAAGGATTTTATGTTAAGATAAATAAGGGAACCTGTGCGCAACTCATATCACTTGGTTGAAGAGAGTTGATACCAAATAGATATGTTGTTCCTTTACTATTTGGAATACGAACCAAAGGAATTGGTCAAAGTACGTGACTTGTTTATAGGTTGGAGGTGTGGGAATACAGACGGAACTAGGTGAACTATAGGTTTAGTTGATCGGTATCAACTATACAAAGTTGTCTTATTTTGTATATCGGTTTATCATGAGAGTATTCAATGATGGACTAGGTCCTGAGGTTTTTTTCATTTGCGGTTTCCTCGTTAATTAATCTTGTTGTGTCATTTACTTTATATTTCCGCATTATAATTGTTTTATTATAATTAAAGTAAATTGCACAAACGTTAATTCCTATTTACTTGATACGTGAATCCTATTGAGTTTGGTTAAGTCCGAACCTTTGTATCAAGTAAACAGTCTTTGTTGTTGTATTGTCTCGATCTCGTATCCATAGACGATCACACAAAGTGTGAACCGATTTGTTGTATTGTCTCGACTCAGTCTATAGACAATCAATTTCGGGGAAAGGACTTATAGGAAGGAAAAGTTACAGCTTGAGGTATATTTGGGGTACCCTCGCCTTTTCAATTGGTATCAGAGCAGGCAAACACGAAAAGATCTAAAAATCTGTGTTTGGTGCGATCCATCCTATAAGAATTGAATCCATGTTTGATTCAATTAACGTTAAGCAAGAGTATGACTACTCAAAGGTTGATGATGTTACTACTTCGTTGACTCATGCTCCAGGAGTTGGGAGAAAATCTGTGTCTTTTTCTGATGAAAAAGAAGATGTTGATAAAGAGTTGGTAAAACTCCTAAAGCCTATAAAATCTCTGTCTTCTAAATTGATGATTTTAAAGACAAAGTCAAATCTTCTTAAACAGGAGATCAGAAATAAAGACAGTCTACTAGATAGTCAGGCTGAAAAGAATATGAATTTCACTATCAAATTAGATGCTCTTGTTAATTCTCTTGATAAAGAGACAATTCCAATGACTCTGGCAAGTGATGTTGTTATATTAGTCACATCTGAAACAAATCAAGATGATGGTAGTTTGCGAAACTACATCAAGTCAGAAAAGGATGATAAATAAGCTTCTATATCTACTGATGATCAAATGAAATCTTGTCCAAAGGAAACTTTGAACCGATTCCATGATAATGATCTTAAGGAATACACTTTTCAGTCACTTGACGGGAAACTTATTCTTCTTCAATATACGGTGGTAAAATTTTTGAAGAAAGTTTCTTGTCTTAAAAACTGAAAGATCATTCCTCAGTAGAAAGACAGATTGTGCCACAACCCTATAAGATAAACTCAAAATAAGGAAAAAAAAGTTGACAATAGCTTCTGGAAGAAGATTCCTCCTCATCCATATCGAAACAATTCTTGTTTTGATGAAGAAAGATTCCAAAAGGAAGGGAAAGAGAGAATCGCTGCCAAAAGAAATAATGATGGATCTCCGATAATTGTTTCAGATAATCACACTGATGTGAATCATATAGAAGTCCTTAAAATTATAAAATCTTATGAAAATCTCATTGAAAGAATTAAGAGATATCTATCAGTCTCTGGGAATTCTCACATCGGTAAAATTTCTCCACATGATCATATCTCTAGAGTTAGAAAATATCATCGTCTTGGGAGAAAATATATTGGGAAGAAATTCCCTAAAAGAAACATGAACTATGGTTCTGATATTCAATATAAGCTTGAAAAAGCTTATTCCGATACAACCTAGTTGTATCAAGATTGTTCATTCTCATCTGATCTTGTGCTCGTGTTTATGGATGATAATGGCACAATAAATCTGGAGCACATGTAATTTGTGTATTTGATTATCAGAAAAAGGTGTAAGTTTTTATGGATAGTTGTAAATTCAAAAATCGTTCATGTTCATCATGATAAGTTTTACTTGGAACCTTTGAATGAAACTAAGAAAGTTCGGAAAAAAGGAAACGAAATATATTCCATAATATTTTCGGATTCTGCTGATGTCTTTCGGTCCGAAAAAGTTATCTCTTTTAAAGAGAATCTAGTTCTTTCAGTATATTAATACCCTGATCAATCATCTTATATAACCAAGCATGCCTCCAATAACTCGCAGTATCTCAAAGACTAATAAGGAGGAGGGTCAAAGGGTTAAAGATTTTCAAGGAATCAATACTAAGAAGAAGAAAAAAAGCAGATCAACAATCATGTCTGATTATGATTCTGAGGCAGTTGGATCACAAGACGAGTCATGTCTGTTGGCCTATAATCTACAAGATCCAACCAAAACCAAGTGGGTTCGTTCTGATAGTATGATTGAGTATATCCATGGTTTTGAAGAACTAAGAACCAATCTTATAACAACGATTCGAAATCAAGATTGGATCAAGGATAAGATTGAGGAAACAAAAGCTGAAATTGCTGATATGAAAATTCAAGTTGAGAAACTTGAGAAACAGGAAGTGGTTGCCGACAAGTCTCTTGAGACATGCTTTAACAGTTTGAACACTGAAGAAACATCGGTGAACAATAAGAGCACCACTAGAGATTAAGTTATATGCTGTAATACTTAATCCAGAGAAATAGACATTAATTTTTGATTGCTTTCATTGACTGTATAAGTCTATTGAATAAAACTATTATGAATAAAGTTATTTGATTTATAATTTTTCTTGTGATAGTTTTTGATTTATAATTTTATGTATGGGTATGGGATGTTTGGTTTCGCTTTTATTACCTTGATATTCGATCCCATAATATGTTGTGAACACTAGTGGAAAATGGATTTTTTAAGTCTGATTGGGCTTTACCAATAAGACTACCCAAGGCTTTCTTTTTATATTGGGCTTTCCTTTTTATAACTGATTCCCATGGTAGTCGTAATACATGTGGCCCATGTGGGTAATTTCTTAAATAGAAAGGCTTCTAGAAGGAGTATGATTAAGTCTGAGGATGGTAATTGTTTCTATGGTCCCAACTCCCCAGGCTTCGCTCTGCTCTGCCTCTATTATTACTTCTCTCTCTCTCAGATATCTCTCTTGCAGCATTTTCCTAAACGAATCTAAATCCAAACTGAAACCTCGCTATTCTCCGCCTCAATCTCAGTCTCTCATCTCCTTCTCTCGTATTCCTTATACTCAGATTCATCATTGAAACCCTAAATTTGTGAATAATGCTCTGTCTTTGTGATCCTGTAGCCGAGCAGAAACGTTCTCAGGAGTTGGATCTAGAGGTCCGTCGATTGAAGCTTTTGGTTTCAAGGCAAGATTTTCTCCAGCTTACCAGCAACTCGAGGAGGATCGCATCGCTCATGCAGAGGAGGTGGACGAGAAGGTTCTCGAGTGGGTCGAGAATAAACCATGTTGGAAGATGGATGGCGATTCCTCCCATCAACTAATTCACCCTTTGTTCTGGGTTGTAAATCGCTTTGAACACCTCTTCCCCTTTTTACCTTTGAAACACTACTTCTTGGGGGGTGCTGTTTTTACTCGTACTTTTCATTTCGTATGGTTGCTTTACACTCTCCGTACTTTGTTAATGGGCGTATGACGCTATCGAAAATGTCGTTCATGCAATGTTTAATTGTTTACGTTAGTATTTTAACAATACCCAACAAGGAGGGGTCATCAGGGCCCAATGCCATGTCCTGATTGGGGATCTCATCACTATCTCTTGGTTTGGAAGGGTACCAGTCAACCTAGTTCTAGCCCGATATCCCTGAGCGGTTATCGACCAACCAAGCTCGGGCAAGTGGACACAACCACCTGCGATGGGGGCGACCTTTTCAAATGTAAGTTCTGAGAAGACCTCGCGTTTAACAACCTTTGGAACTGGTTTCCAACCACCGGAACCCTTAGGCTACCTCGGCACTTGCACACTGCCGCACTGACCCGAGTTATCCAGGCGACTGTAAGGCACCTCGACACTTTGGCTTTGCCCCAGTACCCCATTTGAGTCTAAGTCACCTCGTCACTTCCACCTTTGGATTTGCCCCGAGTACGAATGACCATTCCAGTGTTGTTTTCACACTGGCTTTGCCCGGTACAAATGACCATTAGTCGCTCCCATGCCCTATCTCATACCCCTCACAGTTTTATAGAAGACAAGTATGCTTACCTTTTTTCCGCATCGCCCTTCAGGGGTGGTAGAGTTTCAATATTTGATGTTTCGTGGTTTGGGATCTTTCGTTCCGTCAGTCGCCGGTCGATTCCTCGCTTGTCTTAGATGCAATTATATATGGCCCGCCCCACTTTGGTGCTAGTTTTCCGCCCTTTTTGTCTCGCTCCCACTCAGCAAAAATCTTCTTGGTGTCCTGGTGAAGTTCTCTTGGTCGGACATGCTTGTTGTATTCTCGCTTGTAATCTTCTTTGATAATTCTCCATTTTTTGTAGTGCCATCTCTTGTTTTTCTTCCAAATCGTCGTCAAGTTTTGCC
This sequence comes from Papaver bracteatum, assembly GCA_023529315.1. NCBI lineage: Eukaryota > Viridiplantae > Streptophyta > Magnoliopsida > Ranunculales > Papaveraceae > Papaver > Papaver bracteatum. Next base: position 850,550 of record JAJJWX010002376.1, on the reverse strand, counting down.
AGAATTAGGATCGGACGATATGTTTCGCTCCAAGCTTCTGTCCTTGTGGTAGGGATCATTCCTTCCGTAGGTAGAATCGCCTCGGTTCCGTAAGTAAGCATGAATGGAGAGAATCCCGTGCTTCCTTATGTAGTTCTGTATGCCCATAGAATATTATATAGCTCCTCACACCAATTACCGTATTCCCCATCCAATTTCTTCTTCATGTTATCAGCGATTTTTGTTAGTAATCTCGTTGCCCATTACTCTGGGGTAGATTTTTACTCTTCTGATGTTGTAAGTGTTGAACAAAATATCAATGTTCTCGCCTTGTAGTTGTTTTCCATTATCGGAAACGATAGCTGCATGATATGTTCCCAGATAAACTTGAAGACATCTTTGTCTCGGATGTGTCTTAAAGGTGAAGTAATCAGTGGCCACGATCAAATACTTCCTTTTCCCTGTTCCTACATGCAACGGTCCGACAATATCTATTCCCCACTTATCAAAGGTCCACGGGCTTATAATTGAGTTTAAAATTGCTAAATCGTGTTTACTGAATAATGCTCTGTCTTTGTGATCCTGTAGCCGAGCAGAAACGTTCTCAGGAGTTGGATCTAGAGGTCCGTCGATTGAAGCATGTCGAGGCCGATTTGGTTTCCAAGCTGGCCGATACCGAGGAAACTGCTTCTCAGCTTGCCAGCAACTCGTCACATCGCTCATGGACGAGAAGGTTTCGAGAAGTGGGTCGAGAATAAACGGCGCGAGGTCGCGCTGGCGCGATTCCTCCCAAGGCTTGATTTCTCTTTTGTAGTGCTTCACTAATTCACCCTTTGTTCTGGGTTGTAAATTTTGAACACCTCTTCCCCTTTTTACCTTTGAAACACTACTTGTTTATTTAATTGTGGGGTGCTGCGTCGCCGTGCTTTCCGTTTTACTCGTACTTTTCATTTCGTATGGTTGCTTTTACACTCTCCGTAGTTATTTGATTTATAATTTTTCTTGTGATAGTTTTTGATTTATCGGACTCTGGTAAGCCCCTGTAAAAATCAACGGAATTGATCAAGTTTTCTGCAGAACATAATTCTGAATGGATATCTGGATCTGATGAATGTAACCATTAGATTTTTCTAAATTTTTTATTATGGATCTACTTCCCTTATTAATATCCTGTACAAATTTCTTAAGGATCGGAAATGGGTAGGAACCCCATTTTCCCTCGAAACATTGGTACTTTAATTATAGCTTTATCTTATTTGTAAGCTCTCTGACGCGCTTAAGCACTCTTTATAGTTTATATATTCTATGTTTGTCTCTTTGTTATATATGCTACACTTTGTATACCTATATACATTGTGATGTCCTAATAGATTCTGGTATGGGATGTTTGGTTTGCATCATTGAATCAACGTTACATCAAACGCACTCCAGGTTCATATAGTGTAAGTTACCATTTTCTTATGTTTTTTATGAAGTTTTAGAAAGTTTAGGCTCATTACCTTGATATTCGATCCCATAATATGTTGTGAACCCTTATGGCTTGGGTGACTTTTGATTTAAATTGATTAAGTTCTAGCCATGATGTTGGTAGGCTTTATCAAAGGATCAAACTGAGGGGTTTCTGAGAAACAATATATGTTTTTGAAAAGTCACAATATGTAGAATCGGTTTTGGTTTAGCATAAAAGCATATGTGTTTCGAAGGTTTTCAACTTTTGCTTGCAATTGTTAAAACCAATTTTCAACCTTTCTCCGGTAAAGGTTTGTTGTTGTTATTCTTTTGTTTTTGGCATGAAAATGACAACATGATGGTATATCGATATCAATTATCCCTGAAGAATAAAGCAATAGAATCTTATTTGGAAAAGTTGGATGCGAAATTGAGGTAACAATTTTGTTAGTTAATTTTTTTCCTGTTTTAAGAAAAGCCTATTTTTATTTGATATATATTGCTTTTTCTTAAAAGAAATTGTTGGTACAATTGATGTGTTTATTCCATTATTTATGTATGGATGTGTTTGTGATTCAATTATTTCCGGTTAAGTAAAACTTTTGTTATCTTACTTTGTTGTGTGATATCAATAGTTTAGGCTTACAAATTTTGGTGCAATTGCGGTGCTTTAATGTCTATATTAATTCAATTGCTTCCAGTTAAGTAAAACAATTATTATTTGTGCTTTATTGTGTAGTATCAATTGTTTAAGCTTACAAAACTTAGTGCAATAGTGAAACCTTGGTTTATATATGTTGTTTCTATTGTATCCGGTTGATGTGAATAACTATGCAAGTTGATTTATTGGTTTGTATGAATTATTTATGGCTTAACGAATGAATATGTTGATGGGACGAGTTGTTTAGTCCAATTCGATTCCAGATAAGCTAATCTAAGTTAATTGTGATCTTAGTTAGACTTATCAAAGTGGAGGTTTCGGTTATTCAAGTCTAGACGAAATCCTAAACAAGGAAATGCAAGTTAACTAACCTAGTATTTGGCTTGTTTGAAATCTAAAGGTCTAAGTTATATGGATAATTATAACCTGATGAGAAAAATGTAGTTTGCCTTTGTTTTGGTCTTATCGAATGAAGCGGTTTTATTTATACAATCGTTTTAGCAAAGGGACTCAGTTGCTTAGTTGATGTTTGGTTCGCTAAACTAGTTGGGAAAATTTCTTCGGGCAATTATTTCCATGATAACATATCAAAATGTAATTATTTGTAGTTTTGGTTTTGATATTGGTTATCAAAAATGGTGTGTAAAACCCTCGTGCTTGATTCAATAGGTTGCAAGTCTATTTTTGAGATTTGTAAGATCCTTTTTGTGTTATCCTTTATTCGTTCGCTTCTTTGTCATTTTTGTGACAAAAAGGGGGAGAAATATATGGAGTAAACAAGTGATGCTGGTATCAATTTATGGTTGATCGGTGTCACTAGGGAAGAGGACAATGGTGCTTGAACGTTTATCTAACTAATGAGGAAAAGCACAGACTAAGGGGGAGTAACATATCATATGAATGGGATAACAAAGATGTGTGGATTGAAATTCTACCTAGCTCACCTTTATATGGAGTATAAGCTTTGTTATTATAGTGCAGCTGCTGCATTTTTGAGGATTGAATGAATGCAGGTTATGTACTGTGGATTCGGGAATCAAGCGTATGTGTAATGAATTCTTGTAATTTTTTTATCCATATGATTGTAAGATTTTTGTCACTAAAATTGACAAAGGGGGAGATTGTTAGAGCATTGCTCGGTTGAAGCCACCAAGCGTTGGTATGTCAAGTTTGGTTGTCATATTTTAGTGAACCAAAACTCATTTAAGAGTCGCTTGATTTAAATGTACTAGAGTCAACTTCATATAGGTTAGCTTGAAAGTATTAGGGTGAGACATTACAAGTATTGCGAAGACTTGAAGAAGTGAAGAAGCGCGGAGCTACAGCGACAACATCATCCTTCCACTTGAGGTTAGTGATATTTGACTTGAACTGTTTCATTCCCTAACGTATCTTCCAAGTCGTGCATATTGGAAACATAAAACTGCGAAGCATGAACACTCTAGATAGACATAGTATTAAGGAATACAATATGAAGTTTCTTGCTTAACCATTAAACTTTGTATATAAGACATCGACATAATCGTATGAATGTGTTGATGATGGTTTTTAGCCTAGGGTTAAAATCGTAAAACCCTAAACCCTAGTAGACAGTGAAGTCACAACATTTAAGTAATAAGCATTTACTAGGCGCATTTATTGATATATTTAATGTGTCCGTAAATAATTACCATGGTATCTTTTTCAATTAGGGTTACGACAAGCCAAACCCTAATTCCCACGTATGCCAATGTCAAATCATGCCAGCCACACCAACCGCGCCAAAGCATGCCAACCATGCTAGCCGCACCTCTGTGCCAATGGCAAATCGTGTCAGCCACACCAACTGCGCCAAAGCATTCCAACCATGTTATCCGCACCTCTGTGCCAATGGCAAATCATGCCATCCACACCAACCGCGCCAAAGCATGCCAACCATGCTAGTCGCACCTCTGTACCAATGGAAAATCATGCCATCCACAACAACCGTTCCAAAGCATGCTAACCATGCTAGCCGCACCTCTGTACTAATGGAAAATCATGCCAGCCACACCAACTGTGCCAAAGCATGCCAACCATGCTAGCCGCACCTCTGTGACAATGAAAAATCATGCCAGCCACACCCACCGCGCCAAAGCAGGCCAACCATGCTAGCGGTACCTATGTGCCAATAGAAAATCATGTCAGCCACACCCACCACGCCAAAGCATGCTAACCATGCTAGCCGCACCTCTGTGCCAATGGCAAACCATGCCAGCCACACTAACCACACCATGCCAAACGCACCTCTCCATGGCCTCATACCAACTTAGCCGCGCCACCATGCTGGCCTTCCCTACGTGGATACCAAAACGAAGGCCTGCAACAATCAACGATTTCCCTTTAATCCCATGAGAAAATCCTAGACGTCTAAGGTTACCAAACGACCTTTGGCCCAAAACTCTAGCTTGGTCACGCACCTAGCCAAAGCTAGCCACGCCATGCGCCCATGGAAAACCCTTGGACCCATATGCCAAGCCAAAACCGCACCTAGCCAAAGCTAGCCACGCCATGCGCCCATGGAAAACCCTTGGCCCCACATGCCAAGCCAAAGCTGCACCTAGCCAAAGCTAGCCATGCCATGCGCCCATGGAAAACCCTTGGCCCCAAATTCCAAGCCAAAACCGCACCTAGCCAAAGCTAGCCATGTCATGCGCCCATGGCAAACCCTTGGCCCCACATGCCAAGCCGAAACCACACCTAGCCAAAGCTAGCCATGCCATGCGCCCATGGAAAACCCTTGGACCCACATTCCAAGCCAAACCGCCAAGGCATGCTATGCCAACTTAATTGCGCTAAGGCATACCTAGCCACACTACCATGCTAGCATTCCCTACACGGCTACCAAAATGAAAGCATGCAACAATCAACGGTTTCCCTTCAACCCCGGGAGAAAATCCTAGCCATCCAAGGTTACCAGAAAACACATGGTAACCTTTGTCCCAAAAACCTAAGTTTGGCCACTCCAAACCATGCCATTCAAACGACATTCCAACCTAGCCGTGGAACCATGCTGGCCTTCCCTACATGGCTACCAAAATGAAGGCGTGCAACAATCAACGGTTTCCCTTAAACCCCAGGAGAAAATCCTAGACATCCAAGGTTACCAGACAACACATGGTAACCTTTGGCCCGAAAACCTAAGTGTAGCCACGCCAAACCATGGCATGCCAATGGCATTCCAACCTAGACGCTCCACCAAGCTGGCCTTCCCCATGTGGCCACCAACGAACGAAAACGTGCAACGATCGATGGATACCTTCTTCTTAAGATGCAATATCTCGACCATCGAAGGTCACCAACCTACCAAGTCTCCCAAGATCGACTTGCCAGGAAACAACGACGTGCCATATGTTTCCCACAAAAACCTTCGAGACATCAAACACATATCACAAACTGGGGGATCATCTTTGGGTATTGGTTTGGAGGTTTCAGCGTGCGGCGTACACTATTCCCATAATAAGGAGGTGTCATAAGGTTGAGACGGTTAGTAAATATAGGGAGTTAATGGTGAAACGCCCGACAATCAATTTCATGCGTTAACCCCTTTATGGAACATCAATTCCATACGTTAACGGTTTTATGGAACATCAATTCCATGCATGCGGTTATCACCTCCTCAAATTTACTTACCCAATTATCCATCCCTTAATGAGATCAGAGTACGTTTCACTTCGACTTGTATAAATATGTCTTATCTATTTCCATAGAACAATAAGTTCCTCCGGGAATATACAACACTCATAAAATACTTGCTTGCTAGCTTACCTTGTTAGCCTTCTCACTTCTCAGATACAAGTCGTAGTAACAAAACTAATCTTCCCGAATCAACTATTCTGGTCTCATCACCTTCCTCGCTTCCCTCCCCAAAACCAACCCATTCTCCTCTGCTTTGTGACAGAAGCAAGTCTAGAACAGATATTTCATGGTTTAGGCCGTACTTGTACAGATTGATCTCTCGAATCTAAAGTACTCCCTTGCAGTATATTTTTTAGGGTTTAAATTGTTTCTCACCTTCACACACGAAATTACTGAAATCAGCTGAAACCATTTTCACCTACAAACAGAATGCTATTGTGATTATGTATGTATGGGTATGAGGTGAGGATTCATCCTAGGGAACAATGTTTACATGTGTTCTAAGGAAGTAAGTTCATGATATGTGTTATGAACCGAAAAGGAAATCGCTAGGCGTTATTGGGGATGTTCTTCATTGCATATCTTATGAACGACCAATATGTGTGATTAGTATAACCGCTCATGACTTGTTTGTGTTCTTGGTAAAACTATTCACATGAGGCCTGACTTATGTATTGGTATGACTTTTATTAGTGAAACCGATCTTAAGTAATCACCTTGGGTATGATCGGGTTGTGTATGTCTGAACTTATTACGGGGAAGAGGTGAACCGATCCTAGTATGAGGTGCAGTGCATCATAAGGGGAACTGATCCTTGTATGAGGTTAAGAAAGGTTTATGGAAGAAAGGGGAACCGATCCTATGAACATGTGCAACACATTTTTGGAAAGGGGGAGCTGATCCTATGGACATGTGCAATGCACACAAGTTAGATACCAAATATATGTGGGGAACCGATCCTAGTACCTAGTCAGTCGTATCCTTGGTAAGCTAGTGTAACTATGCACAATACTCACATGGACGTAGAACCGAAACTTGTTTTGGTAGAACCGTAAACCCATGAGTTATGATTGAGTGGAACTTGATCAATCACATAGTTCTTGAAAGTACGATGAACCAATTCTAAACTTGTTTGGAAGTGTGGTAAATCGGTTTCAAGTGAGCAAGCATGGAAAAGACTTGCAAGAGTAAGATGTCGTCACTCTTTGAACACGGTGCATTAATGCTTATTTATTTTGTTCAAAGATATTCCTTAACGGCTAAGAAGGAAGTCCCAAGATCGAATTTAAATAAGTTAAGAATATTTTTAATTAAGGGTTTTTAATTATATATGGAAAATAAGAATTAGTAATGTGCATTTGATAATTAAAGATTTTCCAAGGAGATTTCGATTATTCTTTTTGGACAGTGCATTCACAGGAATTATGAAAACCGAATTTGGTGGAGTAATTAAAATATCTTGAGAATATTTTCGGCTTTGGAAATTGATTGGTGTCCAAACTTCCATGTCTATAACTACTATGAGTTTGAATTTCTAGCAAACTAATCTTGCGTAACCTAGACTTAATCTTTTGTCTATGTTACTGGTGAAGCCGCCTATCGGAGAGGAAAGTAATCTAATTAGGTGAAATCTCTTACGGCCACTCAATTTAAAGTCTTCTTTGGGATTGAGAAGCTCTACACTAGTGGAAAATAGCCGATTTAAGATAGCCACAGATTCAGTGTCTTTTTCTGGAACGACACTTTCTAAGTGCCCCTGAATTACGATGCTTTCTGAGTGCCGCTACGCACGACACCTGGGTATCGTCGTAGATTTAAATTTTTTTAATATAAATTTTTTTTGTCAGATCTGGCTAGATGACTCCAGTTATTCTTACTGGGCTGAAATAAATCTGATTCAAATTCAAAATGTACTAAAATGATACTCAAATTAAACTCAAATTTAAATGACAATTCAAATTCAAATTCAAATGAAATTTAAATGACAATTCAAATTAAAATTCAAATGATAATTACTCAAGTTTTCAAATTCAAGTGAAATGCAAATTCTCAAATTCAAGTGAAATTAAAATTAAAATTCTATATAGAACCTGATTCGTACAATACCAAATGACAGCTCGATTACATTGAACTATACTCATAAATTTAGTCCAAAATCATTACAAAAAACTTCTAATTATTAAGGTTTCTTAAGTGATACAAGTCCTGAGAATTTAAACAACAACTTCAGTCATAAGGATCTTGGCACAAGCTTGCATGAGAGCATAACTGTAGACGCACAACTCTTTCAACCATTTCTACATCCAGCGGGAGCAACGATACCATCAACCATGACATCAGTTAGCCTCATGAGACCATCGGGAACAGAGTGCCGGCATCCATGAAGGTATCAAACTACATTCAGAAGAAGAGTAAGCCAGACCTTATATGCTAGGTTTACATGACTTCAAACATAATATACACGGAGGTGGTCTAATATACCCATCATCAAGACAACAACAACATTTACATAGTGACTTCATTCATAACATCAATATGTAGATGAACAAGTAAACCATATATAGGCAGTGAAAACCATAGGCATGATGAGTATGCAAAGACACATACCTCGAAAAAATATTATGATTGAATATCTATAACCCACATTCATCTAGTTCCTAACAACATCAACAAGTGAATGAATATCCATATGCATAAAGAAGATAAAAAATAATAACAAATAAACTAGGATTGAACGAGCGTTATTACCTAAGCATCCCCATCCGAATATTCATCATCTGCACATTCAGATCTGATACAATTGTATCAGATCTTAATAAGTTTAAGATTTCTTAAATATAAGTGCTACAAGTCCTTAAAGACAAGATTAAACCATGATGATGAAGTACGCCCACGCACTTGCGATTGACCTGCAGCGAAAATAAGATCTCAACATCAATTATTTATCACTACATATATTTAATTCAGAAACTGAAAAAAAACATTTAGTGTCTAAAAACAAGAAATGCAACAAGCTTGATGACAGACAAGGTGCCAAATGATCGACACGTACATCTAAATGCCATAACAAAGAGATTGCATCATTGGTCCCACCTCAACTTTAACAAAAGACAAAACTATATCAACTTTTTGTCACAAAGTCGGCATCATTTAAGAAAAACAAACAACAAGCATTAAACTCAAAGCTTTACCCTTATAGAACAGATATACAAATCCAAATATGTTCCATCAAACTCAGATATAGGAAACTGCAGAAATATGTGCATGGATGACAATAAATATGTGCAAGAGAATGAAAGAAAACCGTTACAGAAACAAAAATAGACACCTTTCAAATTCAAAAGGAGAAAGAGGACACATTAATATTCTGTCATTGGAACTAATATTTGCACATAACCCAGGGATTGAATACTAGCAACATCATCTAAATTATCAACATTTGCATACCCACTCAGCAGAATCATTGGTGTGATATGCTGGTGATGTATTATCACTACCAGAGAGTGCGCATCAGGAGGCTTATGCAGATAGGTTTCGACAAAAAGGCTACAAACTATCAATATTTGCAAATATGAAAATCCAAGGGATGACAAATATTAATAACTTTTGGTTAGAATTATCAGATAACTTCTCATGGACCATTATTAGGATATATTAGTTATGGGTTACCAGGATTGGAGCATGCATGCGAAGAGTAAACTTACTATGACATTCCATACTAAGTATAGTGAATAAGTAAACCAAACAAATGGGTACTCGTATTAATACCTTGCAAAATGGTTATTTCCAAGTGTTAAGAACCAATTTCATCAGTAAAAAAAGTGCCAATTTCATCTGCAATAATACAAAAAAGAAAAAGAGAAAAAGGTCATACACTAGTTAAAATCAAAGTGGAGGCACTGAACTTAAGATTTCTAATAATATAAATGGAACCAGGAGATTGACTTAGTTGTATCCATACCTTTTAAAATGGTTATTTACAACAACAAACATATGCTCCAATTAACTTTAAGTTCTTCTATCCCAGAGTCCCTTAATACTGTAAGCAAGAGTAAAGTTGGAGAATAAGATTATGAGCCTGTGAACTTGAGTAATGAACTGAAGGATGCATTTGACAATGAAAGATGCATTAATAGAATTTAAGATTAACAAAAGAAGTGTAACTAGTGAAAAAAGTACCCGAATATGAAGATTCTATTGGTTCCCATCCTTCATTGAAGGCATCAGTTGGTAGATTGCTCATATTAAAGCAAGTTTTGGTACAACCCTTTGGGTACATGCCTTTCCTTGAGCATTTACAACCACCCATTGCCTTTCTCATCAAAATCCTACAACATATTTAGAAAAAAATAAAAATAAAGAATGAAATAAGCCCATCCGGAAATCGTCTGGCTTAATATCTTAATGCAAGAAGATCTAGCATAAACTAATTCAAATCAATTGACCTAACAGAAGCATTCACAAACGCGATAAGGACATGACTAACAGAAACCTTGGCACTAAAAATAACAACATTATCAGTACAAAGTTTAAGGAGGCTTACTCATTATATTTGGTTCAAATTGGAAGAATTAAATGAATGTTGCCCTGTGGTTCGCCAAAAATCAGAGAAGTTCAGTTAATAAATAAACATAGTGATGTCAAAAAAAAAAAAACGTAATCAAGAGTAAGACGGAATGTGTCTATCAAGGTTACATAAACCCGGGCTTAGATAGTCATGTTAATACTACAATGGTGTGTGGTGTGTGTGTGTGTGTTAGACCTTTTAATCTAATTTCAATTGATCTTACATCATTGTAGTCATGTATAGTTCATATAACAACACAGAAATGATAACCATATTATGGAACGAAAATGGCTTCATCAGAAGAACATTACAATATCATGCAAGTCCAAATCAAGATAACCAATCAAGGCTTAGGAATTTGGTGATCCTTTCTCTGGCTGCTTGTCGACTGAAGAAACACTAGGAAGACCGAGTCTGCAGGGACTCTTTCCAGGATAGTTTATAACTGAAGTACCTGACCCTATCAAACCACAAATTCAGAAGGAAAATAAAGAAAGATTCAACAGGTTTGTTCCCTTAGCTCAACCAAACAAAGTACATCCAAGGAGCGAATATTCTTACCCGGTATCAAAGATCACCATAGAACGTAGCTCACAGTTAGCAAAGCTATAAATGAAGAGTAATAAGCACAACAACTGTCAACGATAGAACTTATAAGAAATGTCTTGACAGGAAAATTATGGGGCCAAAGTACAAATTGTGTTCTTAAAAATTCCCAAACAACATGCAAGTTGTCATAACAAGGACGCTGAGTACTGAAAATAGTATTTATGCTAATGTAAAATTCATTAACATCTATTATTACAGGGAGATCCAATAACACTTACCGATTACGGATTTATTTCTGCACCATTGGGTGGCAGTCATCTTCAAATGCACTGAGGGTCTGAAGCAATAATGCATATGGGTCACAACTTCAATCTCTTTTTATTTACAAGCCCACAACCTAAATAAGATATCAGATTTTACTATTTTAGTAATTACTGTCCATAACTAAATCATTCTCAGCAATGTTTAAATTCAAAGAGAATTGAAAAAATCACCAATTGATAAATTTCATTCCCACAGAAGCAACAACTTTTATTGAATCTCTTACATCAGCCTGCCAAAAAACATCCTCCTCATCTTATATCTGCAGAAGAAACATAACACAGAGGTTGTAAGCTAACTACAAAGCTTATTCAGTTGCAAAATTCACTATCATGTCAATATGATACGTGAACTGTGTGTCAATGGGATCCTATAGAGAATCATCAGATACTTTCCAGAGAGAAATCGATTGCAGGAATGATGGTCCGATATTCAGATATACTTCTCCTCCTATCATATGGGTGAACACCCTGTAATAAGAATTTCAAGTTAGAAATCAATCTCTCAATTGTTCAAAGAAATTAAGATTAAGAAGAAGAAATCTCCATAAATATGAATATGAAATCTTTGAAGATTAAAGTTTCACACTCCAACTCCATCAATTGTTTGTTCAAAGCTAAACCACACAAAATCGCAAAAATCAAAAACCAGATCTCAAAAAACTAATAATCCAAACTTAAAAATATGTAAGAAATGAATAATCACTCAGTTGTTACCACTACAAACCCCCAATTTAAAATCTCCCAATTATAAAAACCTAGGGTTTCATTCAAATTAAAATCCACAAAATCGATTCCACGAACAAACTAAATTGGTTGATTCTTCAATTACATCTGAACCCAAAAAAACCAAACTCAAAACTAATCATTAAACCTACCTTGCTAATGATTTTTTAAAAGTTATTAAGAGAAGTAAGTTAGTTGATTCTTCAATTGTTGGTGAACGTGAATCAATATGAGAAAGAAAGAAGAAGAAGATGCTGACGGTGGTGACGTCGTGGTGATGGAGGTGGCGGTGGCGGCTAGAGAGAGGGTAAAGAGTGAGTCTCTGAGGAGTGATAAACTAGATTTAGGGTAAGAAACTAAAGGAAGTTAAGCTTCGCTGGTCAATGGTAGTGACTGAAGTGCATTTTATTGTTTTAATTTGTTGATTCCATCGATGAGAAATGAAGTTGCAGATGTGGTTTAGGTTCGGTGAGAGGAAATTATGGGATGAAGTTTGATTCATCTGGGAAGGTGAGATAGAAAAATATAGAGTAAAGATAGGCAAAGGATAATATAGTTTCTCTCTCTTTTTTGAAATAGATATGGTTGATGTGATATTTTGATCCAGCTGTTTATCACTTTTCTGAACAAATCCTGACCGTAGAGGTAGAATATCCTACTAAGGAAACCATACTACAAGAGTGACGTTGTCTAAGTTAACAAAAGTCCTAAACCAATGACAGTTTGTCTTTAGTCAAGGACACTACAACTAAACATCGTTGTCTAAGTCAACAAAAGTCCAAACACAAAGACGTTTTGACCTTAGTCAACTACGCTTTAGGTATGTGGTGGAATTGCCACATTCCCTCTTGTGTCATGACATTATGTCTCAGACATGCCATTTTCCACTAGTGCTAGCGCGACCCTTTGGTGGGAAACTAGATATTGCGGTTTATCTTTAGTTTTCGAATTGATTTGATTGACTAACGATGGTTGAACTTTGATTGCACCTAGTTTGCTTATGCTTGAGAATCTTCTCTTCTGATATAAGATTCACTCAAACTAGTTCAAGGTTTTGACAGGGATCTTTAGACTGTTATTAGATCTAAAGACGATCTTGTGATAATTCATTGTTAACAGACTCCGTTCTATGTGTGATTGATCACAAGAGATTCAAGTGATTATCTGCAGGTGTTTATTGAAGATCTAAGAAGATTTGAAGACAAAAAAGATATTGAAGATTTCTTACTTGGTGTTTTTATAATCTTTGGTGTGCACAATACTTGTTTGAAAAGAAGAGGATCCAATTAGTAATCGGTTTATCCTTGTGGTAGATTGGATTGATTAATTGAGGAAGATCGGCATCAATACATATCACTTGGTTAAAGAGTATTGTTGGCTTAATATTAACTATTACCTTTGGGTGATTGAACATAAGATTGATCTTGGAACCTGGCAAAGGAGTTTATGTTAAGATAAACAAGGGAACCTTTGCGCAACTCATATCACTTGGTTGAAGAAAGTTGATACCAAACAAATTTGTTGTTGCTTTACTGTTTGGAATACGAACCAAAGGAATTGGTCCAAGTACGTGACTTGTCTACATGTTGGAGGCATGGGAATACAGACGGAACTAGGTGAACTATAGGTTTAATTGCTTGGTATCAACTATACAAAGTTGTCTTATTTTGTATAGCGGCTTAATCCTAAGAGTATTCAATTCTGGACTAGGTCCGGGGTTTTTCTGCATTTGCGGTTTCCTCATTAATAAAATATTGCTGTGTCATTTACTTTATATTTCCGCATTATAATTGTTTTATTATAATTAAAGTAAATTGCACAAACGTTAATTCATATTTACTTGATACGTGAATCCTATTGAGTTTGGTTAAGTCCGAACCTTTGTATCAAGTAAACACACTTTGTTGTTGTATTGTCTCGATCTCGTATCTATACACGGTCACACAAAGTGTGAACCGATTTGTTGTATTGTCTCGACTCAGTCTATAGACAATCACTTTCGGGGAAAGGACTTATAGGAAGGAAAATTTATAGCTTGAGGTATATTTGGGGTACCCTCGCCTTTTCACATATAAACTATGATTCACATGAAGTGCATGCATAATCTTCGTCCCACGAACAGGCGTGTATATAAACTATACCTCAATGGAGCGGTACTGAAATGTACGCTCGTCCGGAAGTTTCTAAAGTTTACGCCCCATGCTAGACATTGATATAGTCAACGCCCCATAACACCCACACCCCTGCAAATCACACAACGACCTAGGAATGATCCATAACATGTATGTATGTGCCATTAAATGTTATATTCACCAGGTTTAACCTATGCCATTTATATGTATGTATGTGTCATTAAATGTTATATTCACTAGGTTTAACCCATGCCATTTAACATGGCACACAAAGGCTCATCAGTTGGTTGGTAAGTAAAAAAAAATAAAAAATCAAGCATAGATAGCATACAAAAGCATAATGTAGATTGAGAAATTGAGATCTAATGTAAATGACACATACAAGAATAAGCGTGTATATAATCTACGCTTGACATGATGCTTTGCTAACGTCCCTTCTCCCGGCGTAATCTTTACCAACGCCCCATAACCAGCGTAATCTTACGTACGCCCCACAACCAGCGTAATCTTTACTAACGCCCCACAACCAAGGTGAACTATATCAATGCCTCAACATGACGAACTTTATACCTATGCTCCACAACCAAACGTCAATTATACATCCGCTCGACTAAATATACTCCCCTACCATAGCGTCACACTACATACTATACTCAAATTTGGTCATTCGTTTTGGTCTTTGATCTTTGGTTATGGTCGTACCACTGCAGTTTCTCTTAGAAAAGATACCTTGTTGTGAATAGATATTCGATCCATAGTTTCATAAAATGAATCGAACGGAAGAAAGAAATTTGAGAGATTTAGAGAAAGAGATAGAGAGAGAGAGAGTAAAGGTGTTTCTAGTAGAGATAGATAGATAACAAAAGAAGGGGAAAATATCTAACCTAGGTTACCTCGCCTAAAACTAGCATCACGGAAAAAAATCTCCATACACATTCCTAATTACATTCCTTATAGAAACGTCTTCCCTTGGAAGCCCAGTATGTTAAGAAAGCTCTTGGAAGTCGTTTTCATAAAGCCCGATCAGACTTATAAAATCCATTTTCCACTAGTACGAAGTCACATCCTAGGTGGGGTTTCTTTGGGACCGAGTACATCGTAGACATGACTAGCTATACGGTCATGTCCAGTAACGCTGCAGACATCCCAGGCATACGCAGCTCAACCGAATACGTCGGTGCCCTAGTCATATTTCTGCAATTATTACCAAAGGAAGTCATAAAAGGGACCCTCAGCAGATAGGTCTTATCATTTCCCATAGCTTATATCTTTGAGAGTTGTTCATGACATGCGTTAGATCTTATTATTGTCTTTTGCACTTTCATACGAACTATGGTGCATGCCATGGATTCCCAGCCTTCATAGGCGAAGGGTTTAAGTTTCCATAGTAATTATTATATTTTGCGGGTCTTATCAGCCTCCTAATGCGAGGTCTTACTTGCCTTTTGAAAAGTTCTTATTTTGACCGAGTATTTCTCTTCGTGAATATGTAAAAATATATTTCATTATATATTTCTTCTGCTGATGAGTACATATCTTTTTTATTTTATTTTAATTCTCTAGTACAATGCATCACTATGGATAATACTTTTTGATGTAAACCGGATTCCATGGGTAATCCAGTCTTCGTTCTTCACCATATATTATATTTCCTTTATCATCTGTGTCTTTTCCTTGGCGATATGCGAGCTCATAGGCACCACTACCCACAACTCTCTTCACGATATACAGACCTTCCCAAGTGGGTTCTAATTTTCCTCCTGGCCCATTCTGGTAAGGTGGGATTTCGCGCAACACCAACTCTCTTGGTACAAAACTTCGCTCTTTTACTCTTTTATTGTACTCACGAGATAACCTTTGGTGATAATTCGTCATGTGCTATAGTGCAGTCTCTCTATTTTCCTCCAAGTCATCCAACTTCGAAAGAATCATATATGAGTTTAAGCCCTTTCTCCATGCCTCTTGCTTAGTTTTGGGGGTAATGATCTCTATGGGTAGCACTTCCTCTACTCCATATGTCAAACAGAAGGGTAACATTCTTGTTGCATCTCTCCTTGTCGTCCTATATGACCGTAATAAGTGTGATGGCCTTCCAACTTATTCTTTAATATTGTTGCTATTTTTCATATCCTCTGCCTTATTGGATTGATTGTTGGATTAATATCTAACTTGTGACAAGCAACTACGGATCAATCCATGGAATTTCATTTATACTCCACACAAATATATCGAGATATTCCTTTAATAAACTTATCATCTTCTCTTCTTCGTCCACCTCCATCTTCGTCCCAATCTTTACTATCTTTAGTTCTTCGTCGCTTCCCAAATTTACTTCCTTCATAGGTTCTACTTCTATGAAGTTCATGATTGGTTCTCCAAGTGGGGATGGATCCTTTAATTGCTATAAGGGCTCTCCCTATTTTTCGGGAATCTCGTTTGGTATCATCTACCCCTCTTTTTCCTTAGTCATGTACACCATCAGCTCTCCTTCTTTCTTTGACTCTAGCACTCTCTTCTTTTTTCCTTCTTCTTCTTTAATTTTTCTTCGTAGTTATGGACATCCTTTTCGTTGCAATCTCGTACATTATTTTTATCTACTTTTATCTCGCCGATCCAACTTGGCATAGGAAATCTTACTGATTGATGAAAATTTGATGCTACTCCTTTTATCCCATGGATCCAAGGTATGCCTATAAGTGCATTGTAAGGTGAATCTACATCTACCACACAAACAGTAACTTCGTTCTCCAATTCTCCCGCAAAGATCTTTACAACCAACTCGCCCCTTGGTTTTTGATGCAACTCCATTGAATCCGTATATATTGTAGGTGGATGGCACTACATCGGAATCCTTGTAACCCATAGTCTTGGATGCATGATAGAAGAGAATATCAACCGAGCTTCCAATATCTACCAAGATCCTGTCCATCGCCCATGTCTTCCTGTCTCTTATAGGATCATTCTCCCATCGAAAGTGTTTGCCAAAGGTTAAGGTTATAACCAATGGATCTGTATGCGAAGCTCCTCATTCGGGTGCATCCAGTGATGAAAAGGAGATTGCCATTTTCTTCCATTCTTCCAACGGTCCTCTTTTCGCGTGAATATTTCATTCCCATCAAAGTCCCTTTTATGCATCCTCTTAAGTACATTATGGTGAAAATTTTGGATGTTCTTCGCAGAATGAATTATAGAGTTACAATTCGATCTTTGTGATCCCCTATATATTTCAATTCGATACACTTATGCCTTATTTTCATGAGGTGGGGGTGGTGGAAATGGTGCTAGATTTTCCAAAAAGTGAGCGATCTTTCCCTGTTCAGTTAGAGGAAGTATTATTCTTTGGATGTTTCTGCAATTGTTCATGTGATACCCGTGAAAGTGATGATATTTGCAGAACTCGTGACTCCTACTTCCTGGAGGTGGTTCCGTCCCTAGGTTTGGTATAGCGGGAATTTCTTCAGTTAATACAATTGCCTCCCATACTTTCTCCACGGTTGTATTGAGCCTATGAAGCTTTACATCCTCAAATGATGGTGCATTTGGTATTCTTTCTCCATACCTTTGACCTTGATTATACCTTTGTTGATTTCTTGAGTTATTACCTCGCGACTCATAGTTTCTTTGTCTTGGTTCTTCGTGCCTTGGATGTTGATCGATTCATTCTTTATCTCTACTTGATATAGCTATTAACTTCACAGGAATTTCATTTGAAGGTTCCCCTTTCTCATACTTTGAGTCACTCTCTACCGCATGTGCCATTTTTGGTAAAATACGCGAAGTTCGTTCCTTTGACGGGATTGGCGTGACTTCGGTAACTTCCCTTTGCTTCTCATACATGGCTATATACTCCTATTAGTACTCCCTCAATTCATTCATCGTTAATGAATTTTAAATTATGAATATCTGAGTGTACAAGAGGTCAGTTTGGATTAGGGCGTTCATGAATGCTAGAATAAAGTTTTTATTTTCAACTCTCACAGTGAGCTCACTACATACAGTCATCCATCTCGTCACAAGATCTCGCAGACTCTCTCCAGGTCTTCGCCTCAGATTAAACAAAGTTTCAATTCCCGACCTCGGCATGTTATTAATGATATAAGTTGTTAGAAATATTCTCTGCAAGTCTTTGAATGAGGAAATTGACCTCTCCGGCAGTCCATCAAACCAAGCCAATGATTCTCCATTCAGACTTGCCGGAAAATATTTACACATCGCTACCTCATTTGTGCCCATTGCATCAAGGAAAGAGTGTACTGTTTCAAGTGTTGTACTGCACTTTTTGATCCACTGAATATGCTTCCGAAAGTTGGTAATGTACATCTCAAGGGAATTCTTGCTTCCAATACTTCGTGTGTAAACGGAGATTTGTCGGCTTCTTCTATTGCCTCTGCTAGTTGTACCCATCTTCCTCTTCGTGAGTTGTTAATCAAAGACCTCATGTCTCGTAATTCATTTAAAACCCTTGGTTTATATTTCCTCCATCTTCTTCGCGCCTGTTTCTTCTTTATTCGCCATGTCTTCTTTCATCTTCGCGTCTTCTTTCATCTTCGTATAATCTTTCTTCTTTGCTCCTTCTCTCCTCTTCGTACAATATTTCTTCTTCGCATCTTCTCTCTTCTTCGAATCTTCGTCTTTGGTTTTCCTTCCTAGTTTCTTCCAATGCTCTTCTCAGCTCCCTTTCTTCGCTACTTTCTATTTGGTGTCTCCTTCTTCGCTCTCTTCTCTCCTCATTTCTCCTTTCTCAATTTTCGTTATCTTCTAGTATATCTTCTCTCTGACGCAAATTCATTCTTGTTGACGAACCTTTTCTCGCATCTGATTCTCGTCCTCTTTGGTCATTAGCTACTCTCTCCTCATTGAGATGATGATTTTGTTGCATCAAAGTGACGTTGTTCCTTGAAAGTCTAGCTCGATGCTCCACTAGGTCTCTTTATCTCTCTCGTTCTTAACGAAGTACCTCCCTTAACTGTTCTAATGTTATATTCTCTTCATCATTCTCCTCTCTTTCCTTTCTAACCGGTTCTTCTCCTACAACTATTTCAGTATCAGTAGTGTGGACCGATCCTTCTCTAAAGTTGTTCCTGTCAGGACTGCCGTTTTGCTGTTGATTCACACCGCGTCTTCCTCCTGCGGATGATGTATCTCCTATATCTCCATTCTTCTTCCTATTTTCTCTTCTAAACTCTTGCTTCTCCTTGACGCTATTACGTGTTTTTCCCGATTTGGTACTGTTGCCATCAACCGATCTCAACTGATATTTACGAATTAACTCCTACTCACCGATTCGTTGATAATCTTTAGCTAGTAAAATAAAGTTAAATTTGAGATCAACTTTCTTTTGAGATCTTAACGAGCTCTTCAAAACAAAACTAAAAAATTTCTCTACTTCTCAGATCTCAAACATAACTCACTCTTCTGATTTACGAAATCATGTCTTTCATGAAAAAAAAAAAACTTGTTAAAAGATTTTAATAAGAAAACTCAAGAACAACTTCAACCTCTTTTCAAGATCTCAAGTGAGAGTAAACTCTCAACTTAAGTTCCCTGTTTTTGGACGCCAAAATGTAACTACTGAAAATCCACTAGTACACCGAAGTAATAAAATACACAAGATCTAAGACATGGTTATGAGAATAAGATCAAACTCTTCCTTTATTAATGCACACGAAATAGAAATTCTTTGTAAATAAGTTAAGATGATGATGATACAAGTATGAAAACTCACAAACCCAAACTTACTTTCTCTCAACATGACCTCTCTACCTACAAAATATCCAACCCCCTTTACAATGAACCAATGTCTCTATTTATAGGAAAAACTGAATGGTGGAGTACAGCTCATTTTACTTCACCAATAATCACACAATTCACGTGATTCTTATTTTTACTTCGCCCAAGCCATTTTCAATAAAGTTATTCCATTATTTTCGCCGATAACTTCGGTAACTTTTCAGTACAGCTGTCCTATTTTTTGCGCAATAATTCATCTTCGTCTGAAACTACTGTTCGCTTCGTCTCTCTGTTTCTTCGTTAATTGTTTTCTCGCTTGATCATCACTACCTCGCATGTTGGTTATCCATATGTATTTCGCAGATCTCTTATCTAGAGTGGATTCATACTTCGCAGATCTAATATTCGTAAAAGTAATTCTGACACTTGATTTGACTTATTACTGACATTCACTCTCGGATTTGACAAAGGATATTTTGTCTAAGATTTACTTCATCATCTTCGTGCAACCTCGTTTTACCACGTGGCGAGTAGGATTTTTGTACCTACACTTATCTCCATAAATAGAAACAGGCTTCGTCTTCAATCATCCTCCCTTGAATCTCTCACCATATCTGATATTCCCTCAAATGGTACGAGTATACCAACCACTTAACTCATCTTTCTTTTTTTTCCCGCAAATCTTGCTAGGAGGATTTTATTGATAAAAACAAAGAAAAAGAACGAGAGGGACAAGGCCGAAACCTCTAAAGAGAAAGAAGCATGAAAGAACCACTTAACTCATCCGCTGATTAAGAGTGCGGTATCAGAAAAACAACTACGAGACAATATTTGGGTATTCTTCTACTAGAAAAGAAACCATTTCCTTGTTGAGGTAAGGACATCAATCGTCACGGGGCGGGGCGAAGCCCTTCCCACACCAAGCTAAAAAAGTAAAAAATAAAACTGTCATTGTATAGCACGGGCACAAATCTAGTCACCATTAACACTATGTTATTATTTGTCACCCTTTTATACCTAAAATACCACGAGGAGGAGTTCTAGAATAGCGAGAGGGGCGTTTAGAAGGCTTGGTCAATTAAATCTATTCTATTTCACTCGGAATTTCTTTTCTTTCCGGTAAACAACCTTTTTTATTTTTCTTTCTTTCAAAGAAACAATTTATTTATTTTTTAATCGATAAAGAAGAATATATCAGATTAAAAAGAATAGGAGTACAAAGAAAGTACCAGCCAAGATTGAATGTACATAAAAAGAAAAAACTGTACAGAAAGGCTAGAAAGCTACAAAATACAGATTTTTCCAATTAACCATCACAGTCTGATAAGACACATCATCAAATTCTTCAAAAGACAAAGCCCAAGAGAAAATTGTGTACTTCACCATATTAATCGTGGGGTTTTTAGGGGCGACCCCAAAAGAATTAGGGGCGACACAAAAAGACAAAATAGGTTGAAAATACTTATATGCCCCTTCATAATCGGTAGTTTAGTTATCTACCGATTGCAAAATCTCATTTTTGGGACAACTCTATATTCGATAGTTATATGAACTATTTTGACTACGGATTATAGGCTCAACCAAATTAGAAAAATAGAGGATTTTTGCAAAATCTCATTTTGGGGCAACTCTATATTCGGTAGTTATATGATTATGCTAGAATTTCGGTAAAGAGGTCCACTGTATAATCGGAAGTCAGGATACCTTCATTTACTACCGATTATAGGCTCAACCAATGCAGTTGAAAAATCTCGGTGCGGGCATGGACGTGGTATGAATACAATTCTGGTACGCTATACAGGGGGAGGGGGCTAGCAGAGTGCGAGACAACGTCTCGTAGAATATTTTTTTTCTACGAGAAAATTGAATTTCAGTCCATTTTGGTTTCTTTTTATAGTGTTCAGTCCACTGACGGCACAGTCATTTAATTCTCGAGAATAATTGAATCGGGCGTCAAGATAACTTTATTTACTACCGATTATAGGATAATCAAAATTCAGGAAAAAAAAAAAAGGTTTTGGCAAAATCTCACTTTGGGGCTACTCTACATTCGGTAGTTATATGAACTATTTTGACTACCGATTATGGTAGGAATTCAGCAAAAAGAGCCACTGCATAATCAGAAGTCAGTATAACTTCATTTACTACCGATTATAGGCTCAACCAAAATTCAAAAAATACGTGATTTTTGCAAAATCACATTTTGGGGCTACCCTATATTCGGTAGTTGTATGAATTATTTTGACTACCGATTATGGTAGGATTTCGGTAAAGAGATCCACCGTATAATCGGAAGTCATGATAATTTCATTTACTACCGATTATAGGCTCAACCAAAACTAAAAAATAAAAAAAGGATTTTTGCAAAATCTGATTTTGGGGCTACTCTATATTCCGTAGTTATATGAACTATCTTGACTACCGATTGAAAATTAGATCTGACATTTTTAGGAATTATATGAAACCATGGCTTTAAACTTGGCCAGTTCAGTTGGAACTGAGTCAACGGACCAGGAAGGAACCGATGATTCGATCATCACCTCTGGCCAAGATGAATATGAATGCTAGATGAACTCGCATGTTGAACGAATAACGAGCATCCCTTGCATCTTGTTTTCTCTATTCCACTACCCCGTCAGATTTTCTTATGGGACATAATAAGTATTGGCTCATCCCTGGACAAGCCCATTACCCTGATCAGGTCCTTCATAAACCGGATTTTCAAGCTCTTAAAAGGAAATAGACTAGTAAATTCATTTAAACTAGATTTTTTATTGTTTTCTGAAGCATGTTGAGCTTGGCCATTTCCAATCTTGATGTTAGAGAGTTTAGATCTCTTCTGTTCATTTCTCAATCGGGACATTTTTCAGGTGAAAAATTCGGTAAGTGCAGCAGCGCCCAGAACGATAACAAATTATACTTTTAATTTGTTGGCATTACGGATTAAAAATAAAAAAACTTACTGTAAAGCATTTTTCATGTTCTCCCTCGACTAGGCTAAAACAACAAAATGATTAAATCCCTCTCTCGGGTTTTCAGTGTCACACGACTTTCACAACTAAATTTTCGGCAAGTTCTTCAACGGTTTACTAGAGCACCAAAAAAAAACTTTTTTTTTCCCTTTTCCTTTACACGATTTATTAAATGAGAATCCATAAAATTCATAATATGCGCTGAGAGATTTATTTTTGATCTGACGGCTGAAATTGGTTGCGCTGAATAGTTCAACGTAACGCGCGGAATAGTTTAGCGTAACGCGCTGACGTGGACTGCTAATCTAGCTGCTAGATTAGCACTCCCATAAGACTTAGGAGGTAGTCATGACTGCTAATCTAGCTGCTAGACTAGCACCTATAAGACTTGATCTTCCAATCAAAAATAAATTGTGAACCTCAGCCCAATTTAGTTCAGTGCCTGACTGAAATGAACTTATGATCTAAAACAATTCAACCATCGGATCTGCATCGTTGAAAAAATTCTCATTTAACTTTTCTCATTAATGAAAAGAAAAACATCCATCCTTGCACAATAAATGCCTCACATGAAATCCTATTCTCACTCACTGATTAGCCAACGGCTACATGCCTACAACATAACTACTTCGCTAAAGGCACCCAGACTCCTGAGACTACCGGCACCCATATTGGGCACATGACATGAACAAGTTAAAAGTAATTGCGGAACCATACTCAGCGGCTGGCTTCACACATCTGCGAAAGCGCTAAGCAATACCATAAAGCAAATGGTACAGGAATGCGGTGGTCTCACTTCCTCTTACTCCAGAGGATAAAACTGTCTACCACTCTATTGTCAAGTGCCCAGAATATGGTACTCGAGAGAAAACACACAATAATCTATAGAAATATAAAGATGAACTGAAACTTCCTTAATCTCTGACTCTCTATCAGAAGGCACAGCATAGCCAGTATATAAATCTAAACAGGAATGAAATCAATCACACAAGCACCATTCCTCTATTGGAAAGACGATTCCAACAAGTAAAAGTAGTAGAACCATCATCTGTTGATGATGCAATAATTTTTCACAAGGTTTGCACCGAGGAAGCTCTGGTTGCAGCAGTTCATTTGTCCCCTTCTGACATCAGGTATATGTCGTTTTCTACAAGTGAAGTATTATCCATATAATTCACTGGGTATCACTATCAGTTTTCGACCCCTAACACTGACTAGATGTTCTAATTTAACTGTGTCAAGTGATTGTTTCCTCCCTAACAAGGCGACAGATTTAATAGATGAAGTTCCTTCAGGAGTTCAGCTTCCGCAGGAACACGGTTCTTCTACAGGTTTAGCGTCTTCTATGACTGACATTCCTTTGGTAAAAGTCCCAAGCCTAGAATCTGGACGCCTCATTCTTGAGATAACATAACTAGAATGTGTTCTCGGCCAGAAAGAGGCTGCTAGAGATGTTCCTCGCGCCCTTTGCTAAATAATGCTCACGGCTCAAGGAGCAACATGTTTAGCTTGAACGCTTAATTCTTATGGATAAAAGTTACAGAGAACCTAGGTAAATGTTACACACATTATGTCTCTGAAGCTTAGACCCAAAAGTTCCCACTGGCAGATAAGCACTATAAGATGAGTAAAGATAGGAAAGCACATAGGAAACAAAAGCGTAAGCTACAATTTAAGTCTAAAAGCTCGTGTATCAAGAGTCGAAATTAATAGCTACAGAACAGATTCAAGAAACTATCAGAGAGTTCATGGATTAAGTTTAACAGCTGACAGATACGAAACATTCACGCTTATCAAATGATGATATAGATAATAAGGCAGTTTAACTTCCCGCTTAGCTTTATAACAGGTATACGTAAGGTTACCTATACCTTAAACAACATCAGTTTGTAATTTGCAAGAAATTAAAGCTTGCTAGCTGGGTTTGTAAGACGTCATTTAAGGATGAACATTATGTTTCAGGTTTGGCATTAAGTAGTCATACAAGCTCTACAAGATAAAATATCAGCTTAGAAAGATACAGAGGAGATAATGTATACTTATCTTCGATCCCCCGGAACATGAATCCACAGCTGTGAACGAGATTGGTTATTGCCTTTATAGAGTGTACTATATCTCTCCTTTCTGATAAAAACATATGAGCATAAAGCATATCCAGGACGACAGGTCTAAGACTTAACAGCAGAACTAAGCAGTTATATCCAAGCATGTATAAACAATTAGGTCTTAAGATAATATCCACTCCCATCGAAGCTGTTATTTATAGAGAAATATAGTAATATGCAGTTGCATTCACTTGATTAAGTTCCCTATAACGTCATGGTTCTGCATCTACAACCTTCGCAAGCCTCACCGGCCAATGATGAATTCTAAGCAACACAGGCATGCTTTATCCATTTCCTTGAATATGCACTGAATCCAAGCAGGTTGTTGCATAACTAAGCTATTGCGATTACAAGCATTAGTGTTAACAATTGGCAGAGAACTCTTAATAATTGGATGACCTTAAGAAGAAGTGCAGAATTTCATACAAAAAAGTAAGGCTGAATTTGTGCATAGAAGGCACTGGGTGTCTAGATTTAACCCAGCCGCACTTGTAAGTACTTACTTAGTGACACCCTACCAACTCATCCAATTTGTTCTTGCCCTTATTATTCGTAACATTCTCCTACTGAATAAATTTTAAAAGTAATCAATCGACACGTAATAAGTGACTGGCTCGCTATGATGCTAAGTAAGGTACGTACCCTGTTATCAAATAATAACTTCCATGGTTAACTGCATAGCATCTACAACTAAAAAGTAAACAGAAAATTCAAATCCATTCTTTCCTAATCCCCCTTGTAAATCTATTCAATCAAAACCTTGACAGAATCCTATAATTCTTATAGAAGCAGGTAAGCAAGCAATAAAGATGACAGAAACACAAAATTCCCCAAAATTAGAAGAGAGAATCATTTAGTACCATAAGAATTGATTAGGAATTTGATGACACAAAACCCATGACATTAAAGGAAGTCAAAAGAGCAATAAAATTTTGAAAATCCTGAAAATCTAAAACCAAATCCACATAAACCACATTGAAACATTCAGAATACCATTGAAACACTAAGAATACCAACTAGTAACAAACCCTCCCGGTGGTCTCCTTGAGTCAAGCAGGGAATAAATTTTCAACAACACCCCATTCGTACTTTTCCTACAAGAATTTCAAGAAACAAAAAACAATACATAAGTAAACTTTTTACTGTAAAATCGGCAGGAAGATCTCTTAATAGAAGATTTATTACCTCGTTGTCATATACCATTCTGTAGTAAGTCCTCCAGCCATTGGACTCATTCAAATAACAAACAGCATCGGAAAATCTCTGAATCCGTGGTAATTCATGAGTTACGAAGTCCTCCTGGTTGCTGTCGATGAAAATTCCAGAATTAGGGTAATTGCTTCCAATTATAAGCCTAGGATTCCAAAGATTTGGTTCATACTGAGGATCCACTGCAAAGTTTCTTTCAATCATAGTCTGATACAGGCCATTCTGGAAAGCTACCAGAGAATCGGTGATCTGAACGGGAAATACCATCTCATGAAGATTTGGGTTGCCCTCAACAGGAATCCTTTGAAATTCGTCGCACAAAACTTGGATAACCATATCAGAACTGTTTCTGTGTACCCATTGTTGCTGGATGAAATCAACTGCGCACATCATTATATCATGATTAGCTTCAACAGTGGGAGAATCCCACGCTGCAAGAACTATCCTAGGAGTTCCGAAACCAAAGAAACCACCTCCACCAAAATCACCTAAACTCTCTTTGAGCTTGCTTATGACCATTATATGGGTACGGGGATCTTTCACAACGCTGTAGAAATCACTGAATGTTAACCCTAAGCTGTGTTTCACAGGAGCAGCCATTGTTGCAGAAAGAAAAATAATCAGAGAAGGAGAAACCCACTTCTGTGCTGCTGCTTCTATCTCTCTCTCTCTACCTATGCAAAAAAAGGGTTTTATTGAGGGTTTTGATTTGCTTTTTCTTCTGATCCTCTTTTGTCTTTTATCAAAAAGGTTAACTAGACTAGTTGATGATGCGGTTAATTTCCTACTACTATGGTTGAAGCTTTTGCTCTTATCTTCAATTCAGTAATTCTGGTTATTCATTTTATTTCAACTGCAGTAATTTCTCGTTTTTGCAGTCAAATTATATGGGAGTGTTTGAGTGTCATCTACAACCAAGAGGTGGTAATTTTTTTTATCTGGATGAAATCCTTTAAAAATGGCGTGGTAGCCTCTAAGCTGCTGAATGTCGATGTTACTCAACTAGAGTAATTGTTGATGCGGTGGATATAGTTTTTACTGTGGTCCAAGTTTTTATCTTACGCTCCTAAATCAATTCAATAACAGTAATTTTTCATTTTTACTCAAATTAGACTCCACATGTATACTCCATAAAATACAACGGCTACCTTGGTATCTACTGTGATCAAAAGATACACACACAGGGCCGGATACACAGCAATACAACACAAGTTTGGGTGAACTTCACAACTCTTACGGTGTACGGAATCACCGGAAAGAAAGTAAAAGCAAAGATCATATTCTTGTACAATCCCCAAACAACTTGATGGAGATTGTCTATACGTTACTGATTCTAACAACTTGATGTGTAGCTTGCTTATATTTCTGTACATTAAATCCTTGGGAACACTTTGTTAACAGCATGGTCCGACTAAGTAGTAGAACGGGGGAACTTGTAAAATGGTTAAAAGAGTTACTCTAAGAATATATGGTAAATACATGTTTCATGCTCCGCCCTGTACCATGTGACTGACTCCCAACTGCTTCGTTGTGATACCACCAGTTCTTGTGCGTGCATCACCAATTTTACAAGATATCGGCTGTGCTCCTCGAGCTACTCCGTACAACAATGGTTCCTAATTAGTCTCAGGGGAAACAATTCA
Organism: Papaver bracteatum; assembly: GCA_023529315.1. Taxonomy (NCBI): domain Eukaryota; kingdom Viridiplantae; phylum Streptophyta; class Magnoliopsida; order Ranunculales; family Papaveraceae; genus Papaver; species Papaver bracteatum. The sequence goes on along the minus strand of JAJJWX010002376.1, from coordinate 822,851 downwards.
GTAGACCATTATAAGATGGTTACACAGTGCAGCAAGGTCGAAAGCAGTTTCAATGCCAGCAACATGAGTGCAGGGAGGGGACGGGAACAATCAGTAACTACGCTTAAGATCTTTCCTTCAATCGTATACATTGGTGACAAATGAGCAAGCATCCAGCTTGCTAAATGCACCAATTTTCGTAATGACTCCGCGCATTGACAAGATTTTGAATTGGTGGATGCATTAAGTGGAATAAATGTATCATGGAAGACCAAATTTGGCTGCAAAGATAAAACAGAAGGTAGATTCAGTGATCACAGGCTCAGATTGGAGCCATTTAGCTCAGATTCACTCACTTGTAATTAAGCTTATCAACTTTAAATTCTATTGGTACTAAATCCTCAGAAGCCATAATCAACAAATGCGGTCACGAAAAAGAAAGAAAGACACAACAGAACAAACATTGACCATTCTAATGTATCATGGAAGAACTTTAAGAGTATCGTACGTGTTTGCCAGCAGCAGCAGCATATTGTTGTGGTGAGGCAAAATCATTTTTAACATCCACATTCATACCTTTTGAAAGTAACAAATATATCAAGACCACATTTAAGCTATACTCTACAATGTCAGAACAACACATTTGGGAAGTTGCCAGATCAGATGGAAAGAAACCTATCTTGCAAAGGACTGATATTGAGTCATTGGGTAATCAGGATAAAATTTAGGCTACCATTATTTAGAGATCACTTGAGTATTTGCTAAACAGAAAGCCACACAGAAGGTAAATGCTACTCACATTGGCACCATGACCCGGAAGAGCTTTAACAGCATTGTTTTGCCTGCATATCATAACAGTGAGCCAAGTTCATATGTAACAAGCACCTTTTGAAACTAACAAGGGTATTATGACATCTTTATGTCCTGCAACAGGAAAAGACATCAGGACCTCATTTAGGATACTCTAAAATGTTCATGAAGGACAGGTGAATTCTGCTCATATTGGCACCATGTTCCAGAAGAACTTTTAAGAGTATCGTGTTCGCCAGCAGCAGCAGCAGCATATGGTTGTGGTGAGGCAAGATACCTTTTGAAAGTAATTATGTCCTGCAACACAAAAGATAAGAACATCAAGACCTCATTTAAGCTATACTCTACAATGTCAGAACAACACATTAGGGAATTAAGTTACAGAACAGATGGAACGCAAGCACAACCTACCTTGCAAAGCTGACGTGATGCAAAAGGACTTATATTGAATCATCGGGTAATTCAGGATTGGTGCCCATTTGAAAAAGATATACACCGCTGCGGCCAAGTGCCCTTCTATGGCTGCATGGGACAGGGGAGTTTCACCTGCCAAACGCGTCACCACAAAGTGTATAATTACACACTCGTATTTTTAAGAACATCAATTTTGACTTCAATTAGTACCGAAGCTCTAGAAGTCATTATCAAGGTAATGGGATCATATATTCGCACCTACTTCTCTTACCATTAAATTACATTAACCCACTCAGTGATATGTTAACCGTAGACCTACCATTCAACTTAAAACACCCAACCCACCTCATTTTCATTACAGTCATAGACAAGAAAGAGAAAACAGAACAGCATGAAAACGATAAAAGTGAACATTGTTTGGAGCTATTAACTCAGATTTACTCATTTTTGAGCTTATCAACTTTAATTTCGTTCAAGTATTAAAGCTTCCGAATGTGGTTACACGCTCATGGTGAACTATTCATAATGCATTAATCCATACCAACAAAGTACTAGTACCCAATTTAAAGCACCCTCATGACATTTTCTTTACAGTTAGTTATAGACAAAAACACAGAACAAAACATATACTGTTGAAGACCATGCAACAATCATTTTGGAAACCCCTAAACATTACAATTACATTGACCGGAAAACAACATTTTCCAATTCAAACTCCTAAAACCCTAACAGAGACATGAAGGGGGGCAAAATTTTGAAAAAAATCAAAGCATATAAATTAGAAGCAAAAAGACAACTAGGAAAAAAAATACCAGAATTATCTTATCTTTGAAATCAACAATAGCAGTCTGATTTCCTCAATCAAGTATCACTCACTTTCCCTCCAGCAGCAGGAAAATGAACAGAACTTCTTCCATCTCCTCCAATCTTTAGTATTGTCCTGGTATTCAACATGGTCTAGTTCTGCTGCAGATTATGATTCAAAGGAGAAGAAACAAGCGCATTTATTAGAAGAACAAGAGGTAATTGCAGCTGGAACAAGATCCATGGCGAGAGAAGAAGTGATGAGAGAAGGAGGAGAGAGGGTTTAACAAAAGAAAAAGGCACAACTACCAAAAAAAAAAAAAAAGATGAGTGACGACCTTACTCTGTAATAATGATGCAAGAATAGGTCCTCAACCTTACTCAGTCAGTCACGTCTTGCCCAGCCTATACTATAGGGCGGAGCATGTGATGTACCACTACCATGTTTTTTTAAATCTTTTTAAAGTGGCTCCACATCACCCAACCATTTTTGTTTACCAATCCCCCATTTTAATTCATATTCTTTTACAATGACAATTACAAAAAAATATTGTTCATATTATGATTGAGTGTAGTAAGCCATCGGGCGGGTATGCCTAGCAGCCTAATCACCAATTTGGAATAATGCATACATACGAGTATTATTCGGATTTATGAGAATCAGTTTCGATAAAAAATTCTGGTTAACAGATCGTGATTCGGCTAAACAATATAGTTAGGTGTATAATTCATATTAGAGATATGAATTTGGTATGCAAAATTCGCCATATATTAAATACGAAAAATGATTAAATATAAATTGTTTACCAAAATACCTTATATATACACTACATATATGTAGAATTATCAACAAAAACCGTTTGTTCCAATGGTGTGTAGATGAGGATAAGAGTCGGATGGTCAAAGTTTGAATGGTGCGAGAACGACTGATACGTCAAAATTCACGAATAATTCGCGTTTGGTACGGTGAATACCGCGAATTGCTAACTAGGTCTAGGGGTTTAGGACACCCTCTCTCTTTCGAGCATGGCCATCTCTAACATTTTGGTGCCTATGGGAGAAAAATTTAGAATACCTTACCTTTTTGGAAATATGGCAGTCAAAAATTATAAAAAATTTCCAGGTCTACGTTTTGTAAATAAAGAAAATCAAAAACTAAAAATTTAAAATTTAAAAAAATTATACAAACACAAGCGAAAAGGGAATAACTATCTTTATTAAAAAATTTATAGCTAAGGGGTTCTTAGTTTTACAACCTGTAACTCTATTTTGTCATACTACAACTTCATAAATAAAAGTTGTTTCGAGGCTCAAAAAATAAATTCATTAGTAAAACAAGTTGAAGCTTCATGAAAACCAATCTTATTACCTGAAAAATAAAAGCAAACCACATCGTAGTCCGCATTATCAACAACACCATCACATTCATCTTCATGTTTGTGCTCGTCAAGTTGCTTCTTCTTTTTCTGATTTCACATCCTTTCAATCCAGAGGTTTCTCAGTTAGGATCAGCTAAATCTCAGATCTAAGAATTGAACTCGGAACTTGAATTGGAGAGAAACTTTCAAAAGAAGTTGTTTCACTAAATAAGAAAGTAAAGAACTAATTGAACGGAGGAAACATAGAGAATCATTGCGACGTATTTATGGTATGAAGGAATTTCCACTACACAGTTTTTTCATTTTACTTGACTCAATGATTCGGTAGATGTTATCGATGATGGATCACTAAATCAATTTTTTTATACTTCTGTCACCCTATCTTTATTAGTGTCGCCTATAATGATTGATGAATCAAAAAATTCTAATTGGAGTAGATTTTGTCAGTTTATTTTTTTCCTTTTTTTTTTATATGTCAACTTACACACCACCAAAACGGCCATTTAGGGACGTTTATAAACGTTGCGCATAATTTGTACAACGGAAATAAATGTTGGCAAAACGGCGTTGCGCATTGGTGTGCAACACGTATTATCCGTTGCACAAATTAATTTGTACAATGCTTATAAACGTTGCACCTTTTCTTATTTTTTCAACGTATAAATAGTTTGTGCAACGGATATCAATAGTATAAAGTAGAGGTTTGCTAACTTTGCCTATCTGAGTGGTGGTCAGGATTTATCCTTGGCAAAGATAAATCAAAGGTTGTGGTTCTCCGTGCCACACCCTACAAGTCGCACACGTGGTGTTCATTCCAATATTATGAATTAAAAATGAATACTCAAGTCAAGATATGGAGTTTCAAAAATTATAACGGGGAGGTTCGAACTCATGACCTATTGTGTCATAAGAGTGTCCTCTAACCATTGTTCCACCTTGGTTGGAATTGGTAGAAAAGATAAATCAACAATGGTTGTTTGTTCAACTTAAATATTATTTCCAATAAGGGTAATATGGTCATTTTCACAATCTGTAATATTTAATTTACTTATTTTCGATAAGGGTAGTCTGGTCATTTTCACAGTTTTTATAATATTTGTGGCACTTATTTTCAATAAGGGTAATATGGTCATTTTCACAGTATGTAATATTTACTTTATTTATTTTCAATAAGGGTAGTTTGGACATTTTCACAGTCTCCCTAATATTTATTCCATTTATTTCCAATAAGGGTAATATGGCCATTTTCACAGTATGTAGTATTTACTTTATTTATTTTCAATAAGGGTAGTTTGGTCATTTTCTCAATATCCATAATATGTATTGCACTTATTTCCAATAAGGGTAATATGGTCATTTTCAAAGTGTGTAATATTACTTTACTTATTTTCAATAAGGGCAATCTGGTCATTTTCATAGTTTCCATAATATTTATTCCACTAAATTCCAACAAGGGTAATATGGTCATTTTCACAGTCTGTAATATTTAATCTACTTATTTTCGATAAGGGTAGTTTGGTCATTTTCACAGTCTCCGTAATATTTATTGCAATATTTCTAATAAGGGTAATATGGTTATTTTCCAGTCTGTAATATTTATTTTATTTATTACACTTAATTGGGTAGTCTGGTTATTTTCATAGTCTCCATAATATTTATTGCACTTATTTCCAGTAAGGGTAATATGGTCTTTTTCAAAGTGTGTAATATTTACTTTACTTATTTTCGATAACGGTAGTCTGGTCATTTTCACAGTCTCCATAAAAATTATTGCATTTATTTCCAATAAGGGTAATATAGTCATTTTCACAATCCGTAATTTTTTACTTTATTTTTTTCAATAAGGGTTTTCTGGTCATTTTCACAGTCTATATAATATTTATTGCACTTATTCCGATTAAGGGTAATATGGTCATTTTCACGTTCTTCGGAAGAAGCAGAAATTTTTGTTGTGGTTTTGTCGAGAAAATCGAAAGAAAATGTTGGTATTTGTCCAAGTCAAATGTCATACAAAGTCATGACTTGTTGACCTGGTCTTGTTCCTTTTTTCTAATATTAAGAACATTAAAAATTAAAAATAAAATAAATTTTGATATTTAGAAATTAAATAAAATTGTTATTTTGTATAATTGTTGCGAAAGTAGTGACAACCAAAATTTTAAGAGTGATTAATTCGGGTGTTGTTTTTGATGTGGTGGAATTTTTTGGGTGGAAATATCATTTTAGATTATAATTGTTGTTGTTCAAATAATTATCAACAAATATTTGTGTGACTAATAAAAGTCCTAATTATTATCACGAATACAAAATTTAATTACAGTTATAACTGTTGCAGGACTTATCACAGGTATATCTGTTACTGAAAAAATAAACTGTGACAGGTTAAACTGTGAGAAAATCCTGGTTTTGGTGTAGTGATTTTCAATCAATCAAAAAAACATTATTCAAAAATTAATTTATTCAAATCATAGTGATCTATTGCTTTATAATGCTATTCAATCAAAAATAGCCTAATACCCGGAGTGGGTTCAACATAAACCCTAGTCACAAAAATTTAGCTAGACATGACTCTCAAAAGCCATAAACAAATTAAAGAGAACCGATTAATAGCTAGCTAATTAAAATAGAAAATGGGAGAAATCAAACTTCAAACCGTATACGCTCTGTCGCCTTTTTCTCCTTTTCAATCTCTGTTCTTTTCTCCAAGTTGCGGCTCAGTAGCCGGTGACGGCCTCTCCCTTTTCGTTTCTGCTCAATTCTTCATATAGGCGCTGCCAACGATTCCATTAAGCCCTAGCTGACTACAAAGGCCCAGTCCATTACGATCTCTTTTGTGGAAAGCGGTCGATTCACATGCATGACCATCCAACTCCAGTGTCCGTCATCCCGTACGTGTAAGTGCCACCTGACTTTCTCCCTCCGAAATCAGTTAGCACCCTATATGTCTTCTTAAACCTTCAACCACTGATCGATCATCATCTGCACCTCCAACTTGGTCATGGCAACAGCTTCTTCTCTGGACGGAGCACTATTAAAGAATCCCATTCGCTCAAAACAGCCCCACTAAAACTCGTTCTCAATAATCCCCACTACCAGAATCAGTTTGAGAAAACAAAATCCATCGCTGTCATTCTCCATCTTCTCATTGTTGCTCTGATCAATTACCAACTGCACAGTACAAAACTAGAACCAACTCCCTAAGCTCCAGTTTAAATCCAACCAACTCCTTCCAAAAGTCATGAACCACCTCCAAAGTTTCAGGTCACAGCAAACGAATCTATCCAGACCTGCCAGAATCTGGGCACTGCTTAACTCCCTTTTCTGTTCATAACTTACAAGACTCCATCTTAAATATAATAGCACCATCCAGTTCGATTCGATGCTTTGAGAAACTCCATCGACCTATGTTGTAAAAGGCGAGCGCCCGGAGCGCCTAGGCGCAAAAGGCGCAGCGCCAAAGGCGAGATATTCAACCAAAAATCTAATTTCTAACTGTATATTCTCATTAATCATCATAATGAGTAGATTATGGAAACATTATAAACGTGAATACGTGATTGATGTGATTAAGTTTTCTTTGACAATTACAGCATACATAATATGGAAACTTCAATAACTCTGTTTCCATAATCAATATTATACTCCTATCACCACGAACAATGATCAAAATATACTATACCGTAATAATTTTAAACTTAGCAAATAACCACGATTGGTGGTAATCTTGTGTCAGTTGAGTGTTCAATAATTAACGTGAATCAAGGAACTGTAGACTAGAATTGCTGGATTAGTTTTCATTCCCTAATCCATTAATAGCAGTTATGGTAACTTAATTTAGATAAACGATATTACTGTGTTTCCTTTTTTAGTATTGTACTATCAATCACGGCTCACTTTGCGTGATCAAAATATGGTAAGAAGTATATACTCCTTCTGTTTCTGAAAGATCGTCCTCTATTCCTTTTTCGTCAGTTTCAAAATTATGTCCAGCTTCTGTTTATAGTCATACATTTTCAATAAACTCTCTAATATACCCTTGAATTCTTTATATTCATAAATCTATTTTTAACGTAACTCAATCTAAAATATTAAATAAATTAGTATAATTGAGGAAACAAATATATCCTTCGTTCCTTTTAAGGAAATATACATTTAACACTAAAAAAAAATTCCTTATAAAGTTTATACTTCTTAAATTCAATATCTTTTATATTTCGTATTTATAATTCTCAAATCAATTTTGGATAGTCTTTATTGCTAACATTTTTATTAAAATAAAATAGGTAAGTAACTAAGGGTAGTCAAGTAAAATAGTATGGTCTCCTTAATATTTTGAGAAAGTCAAAGCGGACTGTCTTTGTGAAACGGAAGGAGTATAAGATATAGGGGAATAACGTGATTTTCATGATTGATTTTATTTCCTAACGAAATTATAGTAATCGGTTTTGTGATGTAATTATTAAAAATTTTGACTATAAAAAGATCAATCAATATGAGACTAACGTGATTGATGTTTATTATATATGGTTACGTAATTTACGTGATTGATGTTTATTAGTGTAACTATATATAGAGTAGAGATCATAGTCATCTTTGTTACTCTGTGCATATCTTGTTGTAGTTTTATTCATATTTATATATATATATATATATGCTGCTTTTTTATCTTCTCTAACCCTAGCAAACAAAAGAAACATAGGGATTTAGTTTCGTTGCCATTTTTGGTTTTTCTTTTAATCGATTACTATTCAGGATTGAAACCTCGCGACTCCACAGTAGCCATCTTATTTCAGTTGATAAAAGACACTGAGTTTTATTCAAATCTATCATATAATACAATTGGTCGCCTAGGGCGCCTTAGGCGTGAGGCGACGGGCTTGGCGCCTCGCCTTGCCTAGCGCCTTATACAACATAGCCATCGACAGTATATCTTCAACTGACCGAGCATCAACAGTTCACCCTAATCATTTATCGTCCATCAGTCACATCTCAAATTCTCTGTCTCAGCTCGAGCACCCATGACAGAAAACTCCGATCACCATCATCGAAAAAAGACAGCTGCATATCAATTATTCATCTCAGCACCTGTTTCACCTATTTGATTTCGTTGTGACATTTTCTCGAACTCGAGCACAGCATCATCACTTCCATGCAGCCACCACAACCAATTGCAACCATCTCAGCCAACTAACACGAATCTCAGCTTTGATGAATATTCTTGAACCTCATTGCATACCCAGGTTGGTTGATCTGCTGGCCATGCATTCACCCTCTTCTCTTTAGAACTCCCATTAAAGCCAATCTCAATCGATGCCGAAACCCCCAGCTCGAGATAGAAAACCCTTGCTTCTGTCAAACGGCTCCTTGAAGCTCACAATTAACTACTGCCAACAAAACCCATTGTAACCATCGCTGACAATTTAAATTCCACCAGCTTCCTTCTCAACAGTATCTTCCATGAGTTCCATTTAGCTGCTTTGGAATGATGGCGAGGGGTACTTGGAAAAATGCTCTCTTTACAAAATAAATTGTTGCTTGAATAAGATATGATAAGTTATTTTGCACTGATATGAAAGGAACGGCCACGTCAACCACTTATCTTTTAACCCCTGGTGAAATCCAGATTTTGAAATGTACAAAGCCAATTCATGTTCCACCATCTTCCGTCCCTAAGTGGTATTCAGTGCCAAACCAATATAAAATGTTAACATGGCTGCTGCCTCCGGTGCCGAGAGTCTATATTCGTTGATTTGTATTGCAAACTCCCATTTAGCTATTTTCATCGGATGATCGGATTCATTTGTACTTTCTGTAAAAGCATTAAAATGGTGTTATTAGCTAAAATATCATGTCCTAGCTAATATAAATATGGGTATAAAACATAGCACTTACGTGCTTACCAATTCTCTCTTTTTGTGCCATGCCATTCCTAATTTTTCTCCTCCCTCGCCATGTCACTTGCCATCTCAACCAAAAAAAAAAAACGTGACGAACAAAAAAAAACCAAGAACATACCCTAACTTCTGTTTACCCATTCGTTTTTGTTTCCCTCTCTACTTTCTCTACTCTCCTATGGAACCTTACACAGCCAAAGCAATTTTCTTGCATCAAGACAACTTGACAAGGGCTTAATCAATTTTCGTATTTTTTTAAAAAAAATACTGTTATACTGTTATTCAACAAAACCCTATTCTCCATTAAACCCTAACATGATTCCGTTGTTTTGTTCTATTTTTCAAGTAGGATTTTTGCTGGAAAAGGTACAAGCTTTGACACAAAACCCTAACCTATTCTCCATTTGTCTATTTATTTCTCAAGTTTTTCTCTTCACGTAGAAAAATCAGTAGTCACAAATAGAGTTCTGTGGTTGTCTGATAAAATTGACTAACTTTTTTTTTATTTGTTGCAGAACACTAACTCATCAAGGGAAAGAGCTGATGAACACTTTGCAATAGTGGTAAGATTTCTTATTTTGTGTACTTTTTAGAGGAAGAATACATTATTGGTGTCACTCATTTGTGTGGAATTTATGGAGTCAGAGATGGGTTTGTGCGATTTGGAATCTTCCAAGGGTTTGAGGAGCGAAAGAAGATGCAAAACGAACGAATTTCTCATGGATTTGAGTTAGACCCGAAACTAACAAAGTTTTCTCTGATTGTATTCTCTTTTCAATTTTCATCCATTAATATTGATTTGGATTTTGATTATGTAGACGGTGATCTGATTTTCAGGAAGGTAACAGAGAAATTAAGCTCTAAATGAAGCAGATGAATTCGATCTGAGATGTGAGAATCAAGTTTCTGTTATGAATTTGGGTGATGTTGTGGATTAGGGTTTTTATATGAACAAATAAGGAACAAGAAGACTACCAACAGAGTCTTCCCAGTCAACAACTCCCAATGCATATTAACTGTTTGTTTATATGCCTGAATGACCAGATTACATGCAACTTTTGTTTTTCAATTTACCAACAGAGTTTTACCATTGAAACACTATTTGGAAAGCCAAAATACTTTGAGGTCTTAATCTGTCTGATGTGTGAAGTGTTCAGTGTACTTATCTTGCAGGTAATGGGTTTTTCATGAGTTTTTTAGCTAATTTTCAAAGGAGGGAAGGTCCTTCGAATTAGTATCAACAAATAATAACAGTTCAGTACCAAATCTGTAAGGATCCTAAAATTCGTCAACGCAATTAGACTAGTCAGGTGACGAATTAGTCGATAATTACTCGATTAGTGTAACTCGAACATTAATTATTAGAAATTAATCTAACAACGATTTAGATACGAAACTAGTATCGTTAGATAGAACTTGAAATTTTTTGCAGAGTGGACTACTCGAACGTGTTAATCATATATCGGATGAAGAAGATATTATCAATTTTGTATGAAGGGAAAATTAGTCACTTTGCCTTAAACCGCATGGCTGCCCTTATCGTTTGGACGGGTGCCTTTAGCATTTTCTGTCGGCCATATCTCCGCCAAACCGATCGAGAAGAGTTCATTCTTCTCATCTTCTTTCTCTTTCTTCTTCTTCCTTCTTTTCCCTTCTTCTCTGTTCTTCGTATTTTTGCGAGTGTTTGTATGAACTGAGATTTGATTTCGAGAGAATCAAGTGATTAAACTATGAAGATAAGGAAGGAGTTGATGTTTCTCTCATTATGAAGAAGATTATTGAGTTGCTGTTACAAATTGAAGATTAAGGGTTCTGAAGGTAGGGTTTATAGAGATGATTTAGTTTCTGAAGATTGAGAAGTAAATCTAGATGTTAATGGATGAAGAAGAGAAGGGTTGTTGTTAAATTATTGAAGTAAAGCTTCTGTAATGATAAATCCAAAGTTAGGGTTTTCTGAGTTTGATATTGATTGAAGATTCACAAGGAATTAAGGATGGAATTGAGTGATTATAAGAGGGTTTCGGCTTAATCGAAGATGTATAATTGTTTTGATGAAAAATCAGCGAGTTAGGGGTTGTCCTGTTCTTCCTCAATTTAAGAATCAGGGTTTTGAGGATTGAAGAAGAATTTGAAGATGTAATTAAGGGTATAATTTAGAAGTCTGATTGGAGATGTGTTTTACCTGAATTAGAGTTTTGAGTTTGAAGAATAGATTGTAATCAGTAGTAGGGTTTGGTTCTGTTTTTAATCAAGGTGGGAATTGAATTAGGGTTCATTGGTTGAGTTTTAGATGAAGAGAATAAATTGGTGACGAGAGAGTAATAGCAGAGGAAGGTTACTGAGTTTGTGCTGAGGTTAAGCAGAGGGTGTAGACAAGTTGAGAAATCACAAATATAGAAGATGAAGTGGTTGATAATAGTTTTGATACTGATGTTCCGAATAAAGGCGGTAAAGAAGAGTTTGTTTTCAATTTCTCCAACAAGAGAAATTTAAGGTAATTGTTCTTCTTAAATTGAACTTGTAGAGTTGTTCTCTTTTACTGATTTTTATGATTGTTGATGAAACTACAGGGGATTGATATAGTTGGTTAGTGTAACATGAGTTGATAATGGATAAAATGAGTTGGTTTGGGTGTATGAGATGTTGCTGGTGGAAATAAAGATTGAATCATTATCAGTAATGATGTTGAATTAGTATGTGTTGGGCTGGTGCAAGTATAATTTGGTGATGGTGACAATTAGATGTATGTTTAGGAGTGCAGATGGGATAAATGTGCAGGACTGGTAGTTTTATGGAGTTGCAGTTGAAGCTATTAAACTGCCATGAACTAAATTGAATTAGTGGTGTTCTAATGGTGAATAATCAGTTGTTAAGTTAGTGGTTAAATGATTGTAGGGATGAAGCTAATGTTGCCTTAAATAAAATTCAATTGTGGATGAGTTGAAGATGAAATGGTTATGCGAACTGGTTAAAGTGGATTGAAAGGTTAAGATGAGTTATGGTGGTTGTCTGTGTATGTGAGATTGCAGGTGTTGGAGTTAGAATGGTAGTAAAGGAGAAGAGTTGAACTGAATTGAGTTAGAACTGTAAAGGATGGATAGTGGTTAATGATGAAGTTATATGTGTTGGTAGAGATGTAGGATATGAACTGGTGTTACTGTGATACAAAGTAGCTGGTGAAAGGGTAGTGGTAGATATTATTGAAAGGGTATGTAAGATAAAGAAAGTTGTAGTGATGTTATGGCGGTGATCTCAGTGAAAGACTGCGAATGCAGATCAAGGTAATATTAAAGTACAATTGTATTGAACTATAGAATTGTTTAGAATGAAATTAAGTTTGTATATTGAATTGTTGTTATTTGAGTTGATTGAATTGCTACAATAGAATTAGGCTGTTAGTCATCCCAGTTAGATGTCTGACTAGTTTTCTTAGTTGACTCAGTTAATCTGACTGAGTCAAAAGTGAATCTGACTTAACTTAATCAGTCTTAGTGACTGAGTTAACCCATCCTTGAATCGGTTTGACCCAGTACTGACTCAGTGGACCTTGACTGAGTTGTCTTCTTGACCGAGTTGACCATTTGACCAGGATATTGACCATTTGACTGACGTTAACTGTTAATTGACCTTTGACTATTAGTTTGACCGTCAGAGACTGTTAGTGACTCAGATGGACTGGACCTTAGTTTAATGGGGTTGTTTAAGTGGGCTTGGGCTTTAGACTAGATATCTTATATTGATGTTTTGGACCACTTATAGTCCGAAGTGACCTTTGGCTTCTTCTACAAAGTTGTAGATATTCATAAGACCTAGATACGAACTATATGATCAATCTAATTGGATTAGTAAACTCTTAGTTATACTAAAATATAGAGAATGAGACACCATAATGGGCTTAGAACCATTAGATAAACCTATATAATTCTTGTATGAGCCATTTTGGCTAGATTCTTAGACTTCTAGTGTGATTAACAGTTAGTTATTAACAACGATCGATTCAAAGGATGAACCAGTGGATCGTGGATCGCGAGGTAGGCGTGTCTTGTCTTCCAAAAAGGCGTGGGAATCCATTTAACTATTTGTATTCATTATTGTTGCATTTATAAAATTTTATGCTTAACAAACTCATGCATTGTATGTTTCTGCATTCCATGTTTTGTTTAAATGCATTAAGATAATCCTGTTATTTCTGTGAATCTTTCCACGATGAGGAAAAGACTTGTATTGTTTTGTTATCAATATGAATTGTTATGGGAAATGCGAATTTCCACTTGTGGTATATAGGATACGCTCCTTCACATTTATACCTACTTTAATTCAGCTTTTATTGTTTAGAGTACTGGTCACCATGGTCTTGGTGGCGTCCATATTTATTAGGTGTGAATTGTCGGGTAGGGATTTACAATCATATTATACATTGTTTGACGAATGAGTTTGTCCATATACATATATGATTATTTCAGTGACTTAGTCACTGTGTAATGTTTTCGGAAAAACAAGTATTGTTTTCCAAATCTTGCCTATGATTACTTAGAAGGTTAAATGTTAATTATTCCCACTTCAGTTTCTGTGACAGATCAGGGTTGCACAGCAAAATCCTCACGGGTCGACTTCGTTAGTTGATTAACTTCTGTTATATTTATTATGTTGTATATTTTATTTGTAAAATGACTATTTTATATGTATCATTGGAGAGGATTTCTTGTATATATATTTCTGAGTGGGTTAGTTTTGGGTTAAGTTTTTGTAGCAGATTTCTTAATTGAATGCTTAAGTGTATGTTTTAGATTTTAGTGCCTCTTTATTTAGTTAATTAATTGGATTAGTCAGCTGCTAGCTTAGGGGGCGCTACAAGAGTTGGTATCAGAGCTCACTATTAGATCTTATATGGTAGACAATAGGAATACCTAGTGCCAGTTAGTGAACTAGATTAGGTTAGAACTGGGTTGGGTTTGTGAAATAAATCTTAATCACTAAAAGCTATTAATAATTAAAAGAATTTTTGATTGATTGATTGATTTGTTGTTTGATTGTTTCTATGTGTAATGAAATAAAAATTGTAGGGTACACCAATAATTTAGCTAATAAGGATTGTGAATAATTAATTTAAAAAGTATGCACACATAAACAATCTAATGCTATAATAATAGTGAGATTAATATCATTGATAGAGCTTATAAATCACATAGAAAATTACTGAACACATTGACTTATGTTATATAAAGAATAAACAAATTATAATTATACAAACGTTAATAATATTTTTGGAACTTAATAATATTTGTAAGAGTAGTCAGAATAATATTTCAACCATCAATGTTAACAATAAAATATTATTATAACAGTAACTATAAATGATAATAAAAGTAAAGAAAATTTTAATAAATTTTTGTTAGCATTTATCAATTAATGTCATGTTGCACTTAAATTAATTAAAATTGTATCAAAGATATATAACGATAAAAATAATAATTATGGTTAAATAGTTATTGAAAATTAATAACGCTTGTGTATGGTTAAGTTTTGTAAATTAAAATAATTATAAATTAGAGATATATGTTTTGTGTATAAACTAGATAATTAATATAACACTTGTTAGGCGTTAGATGTTAAAACATAATGATATAATGTATAAAATAAAAAGACTCAATTTGTTAGAAATGTTGTACGAAAAATTATCTTTAGTTTAACAAATGATCCAATAAATCTGTAAAATGAAACAAACATACATGAAATAATAATAATAACAATCGGATATTTAGTGTAATATTATAATTAAAAGAAAATAAATTCGTATATTGTTAGGATCCTTCTTCGTAAACAAATTTAATCATCTTTGGAATGGAAATATTTGTATGAAGAACTTATACTGTTAGGATTTAAATTAGAATTATATTGAACATAACTTAAATTAAAATCTCATTAACAAATATATAGCGATAAAATAATGATTATGATTAAATAGCCGTGGAAAATTATTAGAGCTCATTTATAATTAAGTCCTGCAAAGTTAAATAATAACAAATTTGAATTTTGTGTTTTGCGTATTAAACCAGATAGATAAATAAGACTTCTTCTGTAAGATTTAGAACATTAGGTCATATAAGTCATAAAACAAAGCCTAAAACTTGTTAACGATCTTACACCTAGATTATCTTTAGTCCAATAAATGATTCACTAAATTACTAAATTAAAGGAGAATAAAATTGCATGTGAAATAGATACTTATTATTAATACCCAAAATCTGTTGACTATCAAAACGTATTATAATTTTATGCAGACTCAAAAGTTAAATCATATTAAATTGCTAACGCCTGTAACAAGATATACTATATTACCGATTCAATCTGAATAAATAAAATCTGTTATATTAATCTTTTCGTGAAAGCAAAATTATATTTACAAGATTAGGGCTTAATAAAATTAAACTAAGTATCATTACTAAATAATTACTTCGACTGTATTTTAGCTACGCTAGTAATCAAATAAGGAAAATTGGTATAAGAATAATGAAAATGATAATATAATTAAGACAATAACTTTTGATAAGATAAGTAATTAATAACATTATATTTTAATCATTTCTATAAAATTTAGAGTTATTATAAATGTCACTTGGATGATAATTATTGGATAGTAATAGAAAAATGTAATTTTTATTAATAGTATAGCTTAAAGATTAATTAACAATAATATAAATTTGAGGAAATAGATTAAATCATATCTAATATTGATAATAAACTAAAACTTGGCATTACGATTAATCACGATTAACTTTTATCGGTTTAAGAAATAAAACATAAAGGTTAGAATAATAATAATAAAATATTAATACCAAACAACTGTGAAAAATTATTAGCAGTTAATTATTTATATCAAGTCACATAATGAAATAAACAATAGATATATTGGAAATAATATGTTGAAAATAAAATAATAACGTAACATTTGGATAATGGTTATAACATTAAGTTATTCGTAAATAGTTCATGAATCAAAAAAAAAATTATATATGATATCACAACAAAGTTAAAAATATCAGATATTATAAATTAACGTATAATCGAAATTGGATTGCTATATAGATAAAATAAATAAATAAATGAATCAAATCAAATTTTGATGAATAAATTACTTAAAATGATGTAAATTATTTATATATATTTTATGAAGTAAATTTATCAGAGTTACACAAGTTAAGATAAAAGTTAAGGATTAATTAGAATTAATACATAGTTAATCCAGCACTGGGGAATAGTGAGGTTGGTATTTCTGATGTGTTCGGGTGATACTTGTTAGGTAGTAGGCATTGTCAGGCGTCGCGAACCTAGACAGGGAAACTGCATTCTTGTATCACTAGGCATTGAAGGAAAACTTGCTTCTGATAGTGAACTAATAGATCCCAAATTTTAATGAGAAATTTTATTATGGAATATTTAAAAGTACTTAGAACCAGTAAATTATTGACATATAAATTAGTGTAGAGAAATTCAAATCTAAAAGTCGTAGTTTCCATTATAGAGATTCATTCATGTAAGAAACTTAGACTTCCCTATTTGATAGAATCTAAATCAGTGTAATTGAACTTAGAGCTACAAATTGTAGATTTTAGTTGTAGAAAGCTATATAGGTTGTGATTTGTTTTATGTTGTTTGCGCTTAGACAAGAGTTATGTTTTTCTATAAGGTGGGTAGTTTCTGAAGACTAGAAGGATGGTTTGATTTTCAAGGATGAAAATGTTATAAGGTGGGGAGAATGTAAGGATCCTCAAGTTCGTCAACGTAATTAGACTAGTCAGGTGACGAATTAGTCGATAATTACTCGATTAGTGTAACTCGAACATTAATTATTCGAAATTAATCTAATAACGATTTAGATACGAAACTAGTATCGTTAGATAGAACTTGAAAATTTTTGCAGAGTGTACTACTCGAACGTGTTAATCGGATATCAGATGAAGAAGATATTATCAATTTTGTATGAAGGGAAAATTAGTCACTTTTCCTTAAACCGCATGGCTTCCCTTATCGTTTTTACGGGTGCCTTTAGCATTTTTTGTCGGCCATATCTCCACCAAACCGATCGAGAAGAGTTCATTCTTCTCATCTTCTTTCTCTTTCTTCTTCTTCCTTCTTTTCCCTTCTTCTATGTTCTTTGTCTTATGCGAGTGTTTGAGATGAACTGAGATTTGATTTCGAGAGAATCAAGTGATTAAACTATGAAGATAAGGAAGGAGTTGATGTTTCTCTCATTATGAAGAAGATTATTGAGTTGTTGTTACAAATTGAAGATTAAGGTTTCTGAAAGTAGGGTTTATAGAGATGATTTAGGTTCTGAAGATTTAGAAGTAAATCTAGATGTTAATGGATGAAGAAGAGAAGGGTTGTTGTTAAATTATTGAAGTAAAGCTTCTGTAATGATAAATCCAAAGTTAGGGTTTTCTGAGTTTGATATTGATTGAAGATTCACAAGGAATTAAGGATGGAATTGAGTGATTATAAGAGGGTTTCGTCTTAATCGAAGATGTATAATTGTTTTGATGAAAAATCAGCGAGTTAGGGGTTGTCCTGTTCTTCCTCAATTTAAGAATCAGGGTTTTGAGGATTGAAGAAGAATTTGAAGATGTAATTAAGGGTATAATTTAGAAGTCTGATTGGAGATGGGTTTTACCTGAATTAGAGTTTTGAGTTTGAAGAATAGATTGTAATCAGTAGTAGGGTTTGGTTCTGTTTTTAATCAAGGTGGGAATTGAATTAGGGTTCATTGGTTGAGTTTCAGATGAAGAGAATAAATTTGTGACGAGAGAGTAATAGCAGAGGAAGGTTACTGAGTTTGTGTTGAGGTTAAGCATAGGGTGTAGACAAGTTGAGAAATCACAGATATAGAAGATGAAGTGGTTGATAATAGTTTTGATACTGATGTTCCGAATAAAGGCTGTGAAGAAGAGTTTGTTTTCAATTTCTCCAACAAGAGAAATTTAAGGTAATTGTTCTTCTTAAATTGAACATGTAGATTTGTTCTCTTTTACTGATTTTTATGATTGTTGATGAAACTGCAGGGGATTGATATAGTTGGTTAGTGTAACATGAGTTGATAATGGATAAAAATGAGTTGGTTTGGGTGTATGAGATGTTGCTGGTGGAAATAAAGATTGAATCATTATCAGTAATGATGTTGAATTAGTATGTGTTGGGCTAGTGCAAGTATAATTTGGTGATGGTGACAATTAGATGTATGTTTAGGAGTGCATATGGGATAAATGTGCAGGACTGGTAGTTTTATGGAGTTTCAGTTGAAGCTATTAAACTGCCATGAACTAAATTTAATTAGTGGTATTCTAATGATGAATAATCAGTTGTTAAGTTAGTGGTTAAATGATTGTAGGGCTGAAGCTAATGTTGTCTTAAATGAAATTCAATTGTGGATGAGTTGAAGATGAAATGGTTATGCGAACTGGTTAAGGTGGATTGAAAGGTTAAGATGAGTTATGGTGGTTGTCTGTGTATGTGAGATTGCAGGTGTTGGAGTTAGAATGGTAGTAAAGGAGAAGAGTTGAACTGGATTGAGTTAGAACTGTAAAGGATGGATAGTGGTTAATGATGAAGTTATATGTGTTGGTAGAGATGTAGGATATGAATTGGTGTTATTGTGATACAAAGTAGCATGTGAAAGGGTAGTGGTAGATATTATTGAAAGGGTATGTAAGATAAAGAAAGTTGTAGTGATGTTATGGCGGTGATCTTAGTGAAAGACTGCGAATGCAGATCAAGGTAAGCTTAAAGTACAATTGTATTGAACTATAGAATTGTTTAGAATGAAATTAAGTTTGTATATTGAATTGTTGTTATTTGAGTTGATTGAATTGATGCAATAGAATTAGGCTGTTAGTCATCCCAGTCAGATGTCTGACTAGTTTTCTTAGTTGACTCAGTGAATCTGACTGAGTCAAAAGTGAATCTGACTTAACTTAATCAGTCTTAGTGACTGAGTTAACCCAAATTTTTGAATCGGTTTGACCCAGTACTGACTTAGTGGACCTTGACTGAGTTGTCTTCTTGACCGAGTTGACCATTTGACCAGGACATTGACCATTTGACTGACGTTGACTGTTAATTGACCTTTGACTGTTAGTTTGACCGTCAGAGACTGTTAGTAACTCAGATGGACTGGACCTTAGTTTAATGGGGTTGTTTAAGTGGGCTTGGGCTTTAGACTAGATATCTTATATTGATTTTTGGGACCACTTATAGTCCGAATTGACCTTTGGCTTCTTCTACAAAGTTGTAGATATTCATAAGACCTAGCTACGAACTATAGGATCAATCTAATTGGAATAGTAAACTCTTAGTTATACTAAAATATAGAGAATGAGACACCATAATGGGCTTAGAACCATTAGATAAACCTATATTATTCTTGTATGAGCCATTTTGGCTAGATTCTTAGACTTCTTGTGTGATTAACAGTTAGTTATTAACAACGATCGATTCAAAGGATGAACCAGTGGATCGTGGATCGCGAGGTAGGCGTGGCTTGTCTTCCAAAAAGGCGTGGGAATGCATTTGACTCTTTGTATTCATTATTGTTGCATTTATAAAATTTCATGCTTAACAAACTCATGCATTGTCTGTTTCTGCATTCCATGTTTTGTTTAAATGCATTATGATAATCCTGTTATTTCAGTGAATCTTTCCACGATGAGGAAAGGACTTGTATTTTTTTGTTATCAATATGAATTGTTATGGGAAATGCGAATTTCCACTTGTGGTATATAGGATACGCTCCTTCACATTTATACCTACTTTAATTCAGCTTTTATTGTTTAGAGTACTGGTCACCATGGTCTTGGTGGCGTCCATATTTATTAGGTGTGAATTGTCGGGTAGGGATTTACAACCATATTATACATTGTTTGACGAAGGATTTTGTCCATATACATGTATGATTATTTCAGTGACTTAGTCACTGTGTAATGTTTTCGGAAAAACAAGTATTGTTTTCCAAATCTTGCCTATGATTACTTAGAAGGTTAAATGTTAATTATTTCCCACTTCAGTTTCTGTGACAGATCAGGGTTGCACAGCAAAAGCCTCACGGGTTGACTTCGTTAGTTGATTAACTTCTGTTATATTTAATATGTTGTATATTTTATTTGTAAATAAAATGACTATTTTATATGTATCATTGGAGAGGATTTCTTGTATATATATTTCTGAGTGGGTTAGTTTTGGGTTAAGTTTTTGTAGCAGATTTCTTAATTGAATGCTTAAGTGTATGTTTTAGATTTTAGTGCCTCTTTATTTAGTTAATTAATTGGATTAGTCAGCTGCTAGCTTAGGGGGCGCTACAAAATCCTATGTTAAGCCTCATTGCATAATCTGTTTTTATTTTAAGTTAACATAGTTTGTTGTGTATTTTGATTAATTCATCTGCAACAAATTTTGATTATGAATGGATGTCAAATTTATTGATTGCATGAATATGGGTGCTTCTTCACAGAAATCATTTGGTCATATTTCTGATTTCTTTGCAATCAGTGGCCATGGTAGGAGCAAGGTAAGGTAAGTAACGAATGTGGTTTTTATCTGTCTGTGCATGTAAGCCACGTCATAACCTATAAAATGCATTCATCTTATTGTGTACGACAGTCGGTACTTAGTATTAGCATGCATTTTCGTCCCTTCGAGTATCTTGCTACTGGCCATTACAAGATTACATAGAAATAGCTATAAATTGATGTGAACCTATAATATGCATTCATCTTATTGTGTACGAAAGTCGGTACTTAGTATTAGCATGCATTTTCGTCCCTTCGAGTATCTTGCTCTTGGACATTACAAGCTTACATAGAAATACCTATAAATTGACGTGAACAAATTCCAAAGGTTCAATTCAATTACTATTTGAGATCAAAAAAAGTTGAAGAAAAATCCACTATAAATCAAAAACTAAAACTGAACCTCAAAATCATATATGACTTTCACTAATTTTATATCTCATTCTTTCCCTTTAGGGACCTTGGTAATCATCCCTATGAAGGTAGGAATTGTATTATTAGATCCTTCTCAATGAACTATTCCTGTCTAAAACCCTGATTTCTGTTATAGTAGCAACTAGGGTAGTGTAACATCTGTTGGTTTAGGATTTCACAATAATTGTTCACCAAAACTATCACCCTTAAGGACAGTAAAATTACAAGTTTTAGTTCACAGTTTTGATGTTGATGTTGGATGCTTAGGCAACTTCTCTTCTCACAATTCAGGAAGAGAAAAAATAATAGAAAAGATGCGGAAAAAGCAACCAAAAGGTAATCCATCAACATAATTATCCATCCAGAAACAATGACATGCTTTGAAGAACAGTTAATCAATTGAATTTAGTCATTAAATGATTATCCATCATCATAATAATCAAATGATTCCAGCGAGGGAGAACATTTGGTATGTGAGAATTTTAAGATGAATTTAGTTGTATTATTTTTTTTTGTTATATTAATCTTATTTTTTCATCATTAGAATCATCTCTATTTTGATTACTTCCTAAGTGATATTTGCAGGGTGTACATATGTTTAAGTGTGCATCTTTAAGTAGATCTTTCTTATAATCTGAACGTTGCTCTCACCGTCTCACGGTGATCCCCATACCTCTTCTTTGGTAAGTTGGACAATGTTAGTTAATATTTTCATTCTATAAAATGAAGCATTTTCAAAGAATGAAGTTCCACACAGGTAATGGAATTGTTCGGGTGTAACCAGCTTACAATTATGAAATTTTTATGATAGCAATGTCATCACCAAAGCATCTTAGGATTTGGTTATTTCTCTTTTCCCCTGGATAAATTTTGTCTTTACATTACTTTTGTTTCGTTACGGAAAAGGAGTGGAGTCACAAAACAGGAAAATTGAAGAATCTAAGGATTCTCTGTTGATTCCATCTTGTGATGACAAAGACATGGATTATGTAAAGAATAATCCTATTTACGTGACTTTGAATTTATCAGCAATGCACAAATTCTGTAAAGAATCATAATGTAGCCCAAGAATATTGTTAGCAGAGAAAAAATTGCGAATATTGTATAGTTGAATATTCATTTTTTTTTACTCATTTTGATTCACTCGATTTCTTCCATGAGTTCATTATATTTTGATAAGGTTAATGTCATTGGTTGGTGTTTTTCTCTTTTTTCGTTCACTCGAGCTGTTTCATCAGTTCGTTATATTTTTGTAAGGTTATTGATTGGTTTTGTAAACAATTTTATAATTCTATGGTTACATAAATACTCAAAATTATACAATTATAAAAGAAAGAGTTACCCAAAATCAAAAATAATAAGCATGCATTGGGCCGGGGTGAGGCGAAGACGAGCCACACCAAATCAAAAATCCTAAGTGATTAGTTTAAAACGATGTGGTAGAAAGCAGTGTGCGACTTACTAAATCAAAAATTCTAAGCATGCATCGGGACGGGGCGAGGTGAATCCGAGCCAAACATGCATTGGAATGGGAGGAGAATCCGAGCCAAGCATGTATTGGGACCGGGCGAGGCGAAACCGAGACACAACAAATCAAAAATCCTAAACATGCATTGGGACGGGGCGAGGCGAAGCCGAGCCACACCAAATCAAAACTCCTAAACCACGGGGCGAGGCGAAGCCCCTCGACACCAAATAAAAATGCACGACAGGACGAGGCGAAGTCACATCACACCACCCAAAAATAAGATTGAAAGTAAAAAAAAATTATGGTAAATGGTTTTCGGGTCCGCCCGGGCACAAAATTTAGTATACCTTTAATTTTGCATTTCGTTTCTATTTCTTCACACATCGAGATGGTTTCCCGCCGAAGGATTACACGTTTCGTATAATTTTTTTTTGAAGTACACAAACAGTTCCACACCTGTATCATTAAAACCGGTTTCTCATTCACCAAAGAAGATGGTCAAGATTTTCATCCATACGTCTCTGAACCAATTTTCTGAAAACCGGTCCGGACATCGACTCGGAAAAATTACTGAGTCAAGGGTTATTGGTTCACCCAGTGGTTCAACCCGGGTTCACCGGGTCAAATATAGTTTAGCTTATAAATATTGAATGCCTTCGATAATTAGTTATGACTACTCATGAGAACAGTAATGGGCATGTGTAAACGAATTCTATACAATACTAATACTTGCCCTAATAAAATAAAAACCTAGTAGTGCCTCCTCATTTTCACTTCCGCCCTTCTCTTTTCTCTGTCTCCTCCTCCACTTTCTTTTCTCCTCTTCTTCACATCATAAAAAAACAGTGGTATTGTTTGGATCTCCCTCCCCCACTTTCTTTTTCTCTTCCTCCCTTACTACATAAGAACACATAGTAGTTCTATTTTGATATTATATCCTCTATCTTCACTAATCATCAGAACATACAAATCATCCAACCGTGTATAAATCTGTTTCTATGAGCATAACAGAAGCGTCACATCAGCGTTGCCATCGTAAAAATCACAACATTATACCATCATCAATGTGGATGTAGATCTGTTCTTGTATATTTTTTTTCCAATTAATTAATAAATAATTTCTTGTAAAAATTTAATTCTTATTGTTTGTATCGAACAAAGGGGGAAATTCAGTTAATTTTTTTCTTCTTCTTTTGAAGATTAACATTACACTTTTCTTGATCTGTAATCTTAAATTCGTATGGATCTGTAATCTAATGTCCAAATTAAATTCTCATCTGAATGTTAAAATATTTGGAAGAAAATATCAATTTTTTTTTTTACTTGGATTCTAAATTTTAATACTGGGTCGAACCAATGAGAATCGCATTGGATCGGTGGGTTGCCGGTCGAACCGTCCGGGTCAGACGGTTTTTAATAAATAAAGCGGTTTTTATAAAATTACTGGGTCACTGTTGAATCGGACCGGGAAAGTGACTGGTTCACGGGTTTTCCGGTCCGACCGGCCGGTCTGTTCCGGGTTTCATAACACTGCTCTGAACAACCATATGGACAATACTTTTTCATGGACCTTGATTTTCTATAAAATACCCATGTGTTTATTGTCCATAAATTAGCCCTTAGCTCACGTAAAAATAAAACATTATTTGGGTTTTTAAGAAGTCCTGCCATGCCAACCCTCCGTATTATATGTCTACGGATAAAGAGCTCAGGGTTAGAGCGAGCCAGTAAGGGTCAACGAGCAAACTGGGTCATAAATTGCCAGCTCTAGTTGCCGTATTCCTTTAAAATCGCCACAATTAAGTGGGTTTCTTAATTTAAGAGATCCGATCTTTTTGCTATGCCTATCTTCCTCCTTAAAAGCATTAACAAAATAAGTTCTCACGTTGAACGGTGATGAAACCCTCGCTTCCTATTGGCCGAAATAGACCTTTTCTAATGCAGAAGCTATGGTTAGGACATCTGGCATAACTCTATTGGTCAAAATATTAAAAATTATGTTACACTTTGTTTACATCAAGTATTTAACCGTTTGTTAGTAACGGTGTCTGTTTAGAGGTGGGTGGATAATACTTTCGTTACAGTTTTCACCTAACTAATTTGGTTACACTTTGTTTACACCAAAACTTAACGGGACGTTAGTGACGCCGTTTAATGTAGACAACACTTACGTTAAAATCTAAACCTAATTAGCTACGTTTTGCGTTCTGAAAAACCGCTGCCATAGTTTTATTCTAGCGAAAAAAAAAAGAAAAGAAAGAAACTTCTAGCGGAAGAAAAAAAGAAAGCTAGATCGAGATGTTGTCTCCGATGGGTTTAATTGAAGAGCCGGAAATTAGTGAAGATGGTAAATCGTGTCAGGTTGTCGAGTTCTCTGCCTTGGAACCTCTTTTACTTGAGACATATACTAAATGCATCGAGATTGGCGAAGCCGCGCTATACCAAATCAAAAATGCATCAGCGCGAGGCGAAGCCGAGCCACACCAAATCAAATCTCGCCATACCAAACTGGGATTACCAGAAAGTAATGAGCATGAAGGTGAAAATGGTGGACACTAGCACAGAGATATGGAAGAATGATCAAGTGCAACTTTCTTATTGTATTAGATTATCCTTTTGAATGTTTAGTATTTTTAAGACAACTTCCCTTCGGTACTGTGTTTATTTTCTTACTCAACAATGTTATTAGGTTATGCAACAATATATTTTCTTTTTATGCTTATTCAACTTTAAATATTGTTTTGCTATTCAAGTTTTCACAAATTATTTGGATCATGAATTCATATACTAATGCTGAAGTGCTAATGCTAAACTACTCCACTATTGTTGTCAACTAAACTATTTACAAGTGCATATAAAGGCGATGGTGGAAGGTTTTCAGGTCCTCCCGGTGCGTAGCACGGACATAGAATCTGGTAAATATATAACTTTTAAAACGCAAAAAAAATATGGAGATCCCCAAACCCTAGCTAGTTGGTTTGTGTCTCGAATTTTAAAGTAGAAGGAGAAGCAGCGATCGATGTCTAGCCTTCCGGAAGAGTTATACCTTGAAATCCTTTCGAGGCTACCGGTGAAATCTTTACTTAAATGTAAGAGTGTTTGAAAGACTTGGTTTAAATTAATTTCTGATCCTAGTTTTATTAAATTTCATCTTAATTGTTATAACCAATGGCTCTTCCAAGAACAATCAATCAAGAATTGAAATAGAAATGAGATCAAAAGTAAAACAAGCACACACAACGAAAGGATTTATAGTGGTTCGATCAAGATGATCTACATACACTTTGGAAGACGATGATAACGATTTCACTATGCTTCAAACAAGATTGCAAGAGTATGATTCAAAACCCCCTCTCAAGATCAGGCCTCTACTGCCTCTTACTCTCTCTTAGTTACATTGGTTTCTCTTGTTAGCAAAAGGAGAAGAAGTCTCTCTTTTATACACAAAAAACTCACCTACTTAGAAAACCACTTTTAACTACTAGCACAACCTTTTGGGATCACCTACTAGCACACCCTTTTGGACTTACTAAACTAGCATTCAAAACACATGCTATAAATCTAGAAGTATTAGACTTTATAGAAGCCAACCTTCTTTGAATACTAAACCGTATTCAAGGCATATATGCTACAAATCTCCACCTTGACTTGAATACGAATCTCCACCTTGGAGAGAATAAACAACACCTCACCACCTCCGTTCGTATGCTACCAATCGGACAATGATTACTTCCACCAGATGCTCTTGGAACACTACTCATACTTTGAGCTTTCCCAGTTCCACCTGCGACTTTCTGACTACCGGAATTACTGCCACCAGATGCTCTTGGAACACTACTCATATTTTGAGCTTTCCCGGTTCCACCTGCGACCTTATGACTACTGGCATTCCATAACAACTCTTCAGCCCGACTCCTGGAAGCTCCACCTTGCTCTTGAATACCATAACCACTCATTATCATCGTCTTCGCTCATCCCCTCAAGGGATCTCAACACCTTTTGAAACCAACCAAGTCCAAGCAATGCTTGAACTTGATACTAGGAACCGGCTTCGTCAACATATATCTACCACCACCATGTGAATCAACCCGAGAAGGAACCCAAAGATCATAATGAATATAATCCAAAATACCCTTGGTGTTATGAATAGTTGTACTAAACTTGACTCTACACTGCTTTCCAAAGACACAATGTTCACAGAAATCAAGCTTGCATATTTTATGACCACAAAGCAATCACTGCTTTCTCAAAACAGCCAATTCCCTCTCGCTCATATGCCCTAGCCGCATATGCCACAACTTGGTAGTATCATCTTCAGAACTTGAAGAACATACAACTGCATTACCCGTCACAGTAGTACCTTGCAGCGTATAAATACCATTAGTTCTCTCGCCCTTCATAATTGTAATACTTCCTCTTGAGACACGAATAACTCCACCTTCACCTTGATACTTGCAGCCATTTGAATCAAGCGAACCCAAAGAAATCAGATCTCTTCTCAAGTCCGGAACATGCCTAACTTTAGTTAAAGTCCTCACCATACCGTCATACATATTAATTTGAATTGTACTTACACCCACCACTTTACAAGTGAAATTGTTTCCCATAAGAACTTTACCACCTTCTATAGATTGATAAGTAGTAAACCACTCTCTATGAGGACGCATGTGAAAAGTACACCCCGAATCAAGAATCCACCCATTTTCCGAGTTTTCGGTATGAACCGTGAGAACCGTTCCATCATCACTTTCTACTTCAACATTTGCTGCGGTGCCTTGGTTAGTATTCTTCTCAACATTCTTCAATTTTGGACAATCCTTCTTGAAATGCCTTTTCCTTACAATGAAAACAATAGAATTTACCGGATTTTGATTTAGACCTTGACTTTGATCTACTCCTATCAAATCCGCCCCTTTGGTTTCCTTATCTTTACCATCAATACCCGTCTTCTTTAACTCCTTAGAGTTCAAAGCCGCTTTAACGTCTTCCATGGAAATTGTGGTTTTTCCATACATTACGGTATCAACAAAATTATCATAAGATGGTGGTAAGGAACAAAGCAAACCCAAAGATTGGTCTTCATCTTCAATTTTGAAATCAATATTTGCCAAATCCAAGAGAATTTTATTATAATCATCAATATGATCTATAATAGACATTCCTTCATGCATTCTAAGAGTATGTAATTTCTTCTGGAGATATAAACGATTATTTACGGATTTAGTCATATACCTCTTTTCCAACTTGTTCCATATCCCGTCCGGTGTCGTTTTCGTCGCAACTTCTCTCAAGACCTCATTGCTCAAACACAATAAAATTATTCCACGTGCTTTCTCCAATAGCTCATCCTTTAATGTTGTTCCAAGACTCGTTTTCCCCTTCAAAGTTTTCACCAAACCTTGTTGCACCAAAATAGCCCTCATCTTTAGACTCCATAAATTGAAATCATTCTTTCCATCAAATTTCTCAATCTCATACTTTGCCGCCATTGTAGATCGCTTCCACCCGGAGCTCAGATACCAATTTGTTATAACCAATGGCTCTTCCAAGCACAATCAATGAAGAATTGAAATAGAAATGAAATCAAAAGTAAAAAAAGCACACACAACACAAGGATTTATAGTGGTTCGATCAAGATGATCTACATCCACTTTGGAAGACGACGATAATGATTTCACTATGATTCAAACAAGATTACAAGAGTATGATTCAAAACCCCCTCTCAAGATCAGGCCTCTACTGCCTCTTACTCTCTCTTAGTTACTTTGGTTTCTCTTGTTAGCAAAAGGAGAAGAAGTCTCTCTTTTATACACAAAAAACTCACCTACTTAGCAAACCACTTTTGATTACTAGCACACCCTTTGGTTGACATGATTCCTGGATCTACAGAATTGGAAATCCAGCTCCCTACTAAATCATCGCACCTAGTCCAATGTGAAAGATCAATTGGATCAGTGGGTTTCTTGACAGTACCATCTATATAACCAGTTTTACCTTTAGCACTTAGGGATTTTGTGATTCCTCTACTCCAAGTGCAATAGTTTTCACTTGTTAGAAGAGGTGTAAAAATCACAGATGTAGGATTGTCTGCTGGATGGACATAATAGGGATTGGCAGGTGATAAACCAGTATCCTTTTCAGAGATTGTGTGAACCATGGAAGGGTTTGATTGATCTCCTTCAATAGTCATGAATATGAAGATGGAAAAAGAGAAGAAAAAAAAAACTACCCTAGCTCTGCTATACCATAAAGCAGTATTGATTTAAGGTTTTCTCACAACATATGAGATTAGTTTCATTGATAACTATTTATATGAATACATTGAATGAAAGATAAGACTAAACGAAACAGAAGAAGCTAAGGAATAGGTACATCTGTAGAACATGACTTTACAATCAAGACTCAACCTAATTAGCTATAGAATAGGTATGTACAACGTAAGAATAGAAAGACCAGAAAGGATTACAACGACTTTTACCTACGAGAAATATGTGTGTACACGTAAGCTTTAATACTTTTGGAATCACCTACTAGCACACCCTTTTGGACTTACTAAACTAGCATTCAAAACACATGCTACATTAATCTTACTGTTCAAAAGAACGATCCTAGTCTCATAATTTGTCTTTATCATAACAAGAAAAACGTAATCTGCTCCACAAGTTATGATTCATTGATATCATCATCTGAAGATTTATATGATAGTTGTGTTGAACTGGATTACCCGGTGGATGACCCATTCAAATCTATAGAATATGATGTTGGGTTAGTGGGTTGTTGCAATGGTTTGGTTTGCTTATTCTTAGGAACTTTTTCTAGGGATAAGGAATCCTTTTATCTTTGGAACCCAGCTACTAAAGAACACAAAAGGATACCTGAAGTACCAAACAAGAACCTAATTGGTAATTGTGCTTTTGGTTTTGATTATAAGGCTGACGATTACGTGTTAGTAAGCTATAAGCCGTCACGGGAGGAGATGATTGCTTACACGTTAAGATCAGATTCATGGAAAACCATCAAAACGGACTCCTATAAGCTTTTGTCTGCGGTATTTGCGAACGGAACTTTTCATTGGTTAGCTAGAAGACGAGGCCAAAACTTTTCCAAAGTTACAATAGTCTCTTTGAATATCAACAACCAAGAATTCGTGGAATTGCAACTACCAAAGGATCCTAAAGAAAATAAGGTCATGAGTGTAGGAGTGTTGGAAGACTGCTTAAGCGTACTTGTGGAAGTGTCTCGGGTACAGTGGGAAGTATGGGTGATGCAGGATCATGGAGTTCCAGAGTCATGGAAGAAACGTCATGTCATCCCCTATGAGAGAATCATGAAAGTTTACTTGAAGCTGATGTGGTCTTTCAAGAATGGTGATATTCTATTTAAGACGGAAAATAAGATAGTTTTATATGACAAGGTGCGTGCAATTGCGAGAGAATGGTCCAAGTTTCAAATAGAGAAATATGTTGAAAGCCTAGTTTCACTTGAAAATCCGAAGAATATAATGATAGAATAGCAGGAACACGAAAAAGATGATGAGGCCTAAAACGAACAAAAAGATTAAACCTTTCTTGCCGTATTGATCGCCAACAACAACATAGGGGTATTATGTACCAGAACTTGCATTACAATTAATGAGCTTCTTCATAGTAGTAGTTAGTAGGCATTGGTAATTTCTTGTTTGATAGGGGCGTCTTTCTTTGTTGGGGTCAGTTTGGGTAGGAAAGGGCCTTTGAAGAACAATTAGAGTATTATTGCATAGAGATAACTTGAAGAAAACTTTTCTTGTTTAGTCATTTTATCGTATTTATTTGATTCTTGCCATTAATTGCCTCACTCACTGGTTTACTGCATACCGTAAAATGTTTCAGTGTTTATATTTCTTTTACCTTCAGGTATACATGTATCAGTGCAGGAGTAGATCTCGAATATATACATGTCACATCGTTGCCTAACCATATACCTTTAATTCTGTTGGATCGACAACTTTAAAAAGTCTTACTGTACTGAAGTCCATTTCATCAACTTTAAAAAAAGATGCCACGGCACTACGGCAGGGAGAGAGTTATGTCATATATACCGCATACTTCAATGGATGCTATTGCTCTGATTACCATGCATCGACTCATCGACAGAAACAGGATTGAAAATAGTATGATGCGCTAACGATCAAATTTATAGGTGGCTATTTTATTTGCTCCCAAGAATTACCTTTGAAAAATTTACTTTTGAGCTAAAACCGTTGACTAGTCATGCATTGCCGTTTAAGTCATCTGTGAAGTTAATTTCCGATACACGATGACAAAGAGTAATGCGTCTAAATATATCATCCTCCATCTGGCCATAACGATCCATGCTTGTTCGGTACTTCATCACTCTGAAAAGTGAAAGCTCTTCTAAACACTCGTCGAATCTGACGTACCGCTTTGATGTGAAGAAAACCATGAGAGTAAGCCCATTCACTCTGCCTTGGATCTCTTATGGTCTTTCAATGGTGATAATCTATTTAGGACGGGTGGTAAGATAGTTCTATATGACATGATGCATGCAATTGCTAGAGAAAGGCCCTTGTTTCAAATAAAGAAATATGGTCAGAGCCTAGTTTCACTCAATTCTGGTACCTATGTGAAGGAATTAATGATGGAATCACATGAAAATGCAATAGTTGATGATGCCTAAGATGAACAAAAATGTATGGGATCCTCTCGAGATACACAGGAAGATTGAACGTTTCCTGCTGTATTGAGTTTCAATTGAACCCAATTGTACAACATAGTTTAAGGGGTTGGTTTGAAAACAAAAACATCGTTACGGGTTTTATATATAACAAAAGTTGCATTACAATTGGGTTTCGTCGCAGTTACTAGCAATAGTACTAAGTTCCTTTTTGACTGGGGTGTGTTTCTTTGTTCGGGTCAGTTTGTATAGGAAACATGAAGAACAGGTCTTCGAAGAAGAATTAAAGTATATGTCACCAGTCCTTATTACATGTCTGATGGCGTAGGACAACTTGATTTTCAAACAAACTATGAGAAACCTTTTCGAATTTTCTCATTTTGTCGTTTTTATTTGCTTCTTTTATTTGTGTGACATTTTGCACTCGCCAGTTTTACTGCCTAGCGTAGAATGTTTCAATGCAAAAAGAAAATCTCTAATGTATACGCCTGACCATTTACCTTCAGTTCTGCTGAATTACAATTTTCTTCCGTTGAATCTACAATTTCTAAAATTTTACTGTACTGAAAGATCACTTCATTCCATTAGTGTTGGATACATGCGACATTACATATAAAACACAACATCCAACATTAGCCAAATAGAACATGCCATGGCAGGCTAGTTGTGTCAGAGTGCATGCACATATAGTCATTAGATGGCGGATCGACATTTTTTTTTTTTTTTTCTTTCATTCTATTACAAGGTCTTTCACATTTGCACGGGATAGTCTTATATAGTTGCTCTTCCTTTTTGGATTTTCCGTGCACAAAGGATCCAAGAAATATAAAAGAAAAAGAATTGTTCAATGCTTTTTTAAGTACGTACTTGCCGTGATTCCAAACTGCATGATGTGCTCAACAGAATTCTGACCAATTTTTATTTTGCTTCAAGATCAACAACTTTACAAAGAATTTCATAGATCTTGTCAAATTCCATCTGCCAAGGTGAATTCGACGATATAACATACCATAAATGGCTCATCTAATAATCCATAGCAAACACATTTACTTTCTGAACAGTTAACATAACAGCACTCATCCGATTCTCGTACACAATGCACTCAACCAACTGCATTACGAATTTCCCTAATCCCTTCCCCTGCACACGCTGTTCAATCTGCACTTCATAAACATACATCATCGGCACCTCTTCAAATTATGGGAGACCTTTAAGCTTCACATTGATTTCTCGGTCAAGGTTGATAATTTAAACAGAACAAATAACATCCTCCTAATTTGAAGCCTGCAAGTGGACTTTAACAACAGCAACTGATCAAAAAAAAAAAAAAATAAATTAACAACAGCACCAATATTAGAAAGTGAATTCGAGTAGTTATGAATATGCCATCTCCTACGTGGACGTTTACAGTTCAATAGTTTAGCACCAGATTCTACGTTAATTAAAAGCATTACGTTGAGTCGTTGACCAAACAATTAAATGGTCTGCAATCAAAAATCCAAAAACCTTGAACAACGTAAGACAGAAAAGGTCTGGAACCATGAAATTATTTTTGGGGAACAACATGCTAAGTCCAAAATACATTAGGCACGAATCAAAACCAAATTTAAGAATCAAATTAATCTGAAATTCCATAATGGCGTGAAAGGAAAATATATATCTTAGTCCAAATTTACCAGTGTGCCAGTAATCCTCTACTGATTCTTTAATCAGGCTAACTCGTATTGTAGTAGCAGAAAATCTGCTACCACACCTCTTAAAAGATTTAGTTAAGTAGAATATAAAATCACGATGATGAACACATAAAGAAATTTATTTAATTTTGGAATCAGTACAAAAGTAAGAGATACAACGCTACTTCGTAAAAAATTTACTTTCTCTCTCCTAAAGTTCTTTCTCAATTATTCTAAAAGACTCTCCCTGATACAGTGGTGGTTGGTCCTATATATAGGAGTTTTTCATAGTGGAGGACAGCTAATAAAGCCCTTATTGTCGGATCTGACATGCGAGGTCTTCGCATGCTTACATTGGTGTCTTTTCACACATGATATTTGATCTCGCAAAGTTCTCATCTTTTTCCCGTGACTTCATGACGTCACTGATTGCGTCATATGAAATATGTAGTGTGTGAGATCTACTCGCTCCATTATCTTATTAGTTCGCTGGTGATTACAACGTGTATTATCGAGTTGCAGTATAAGTTCTTTGCGTTCACTCCCACTTCTATTAGGAAAGTGTTTTTTCCTTGGTTCGCTCCTGACAACTCTTCTCTTGGTGCTGGTTGTGTTGTTGGTGGTGGTGGCAGTGGGGTAGCTAAGAAGTGGTTAACCTTTCCTTATCCAATCATTCTTAGAATGATTCATTGTACATTCTTGTAGTTATCTGTTGTATGCCCATTGAATCTTTGATACACGCAAATGTCTGTACTCCGTCTTCCTGATTGTGGTTCTTGTCCTAGATTAGGTGGTGGAGTTATCTCTTCCATCAATATAATATCTTCCCAAATATTTTCGACAGTTATGTTTAGAGGTGGCATCCTGATGTCCTCACGAACTCTGTAATTCACACCTTGATTATAATACCTCGTGTTTCCTCCATATCCATCTCCGTAACTGTCAAACCTTGCAACCTTATTATTTCCTCCACGATTGTTGTATTGCATCTCTCTGTATTCCTGCTCGTACATCTCTTGGTCTCTGCTACTCATTGCTACCTGCTTTTGTTGATCTTCTATGATTAACTTCTCTTTGGTTCCTTATGATGTGCTGGCAACAACGTTTATCATTCTTGGTAGCAAACTCGCGTTTATTATCTTTTCGCTCGCGATTGCAACAGGATAAGACTCCATATCTCTCTTCTTTTCTTCAAGTGCAATATATTCTTCCTGGTACTCGCGCAACTCTGCCATTGTTATTCTGTCTTTTATCCTAAATATCTTTGTAAAAAGAAAGTCAGTTGGAAATAGTGCATTAATGAATGATAAAATTAGATTTGTCTCATTTACTCTCCCTGCCATTTCGCTACTCATTGTTCTCCATCTATTGGTTATGTCTCGCACGCTTTCATTTACTCTTCTTTGCAGGATGAATGCTTTCTCGATTCCTATTTTTTGCATACTACTGCTGATGTATTGTCCCAAGAATAAAATTCGCAGTTGTTCGAACGATTTTACTGATCCCACTGGCAATCCATCGAACCATTTTAATGCTTTCACTGCAAGGCTAGCCGAAAAATATTTGCATAAAACCGCGTCGTTATTCTCATATTTTAGCAAAGCTAGACTGTATGTCTTTATGTGCTTGATTGCACATGTTGGCCCGTTGTTGATGGTTGTTTTTAGCTTAGGGTTAAAATCGTAAAAATACTAAACCCTAGCAGACAGTGATGTCACAACATTTAAAGTAACAAGCATTTACTAGGCACATTTACTAAAACCTTTAATGTGTCTCTAAATAATTACCGGGGTATCTTTTTCAAATTAGGGTTACGACAAGCCAAGCCCTAATTCCCACGTGTGCCAATGGAAAATCATGCCAGCCACACCGACCATGCCAAAGCATGCCAACCATGCTAGCCGCACCTTTGTGCCTATGGAAAATCATGCCAGCCACACCGACCACGCCAAAGCATGCCAACCATGCTAGCCGCACCTCTGTGCCAATGGAAAATCATGCCAGCCACATCGACCGCGCCAAGCATGCCAACCATGCTAGCCGCACCTCTGTGCCAATGGCAAATCATGCCAGCCACACCGATCGTGCCAAAGCATTCCAACCATGCTAGCCGCACCTCTGTGCCAATGGAAAATCATGCCAGCCACACCGACCGCGCCAAAGCATGCCAACCATGCTAGCGGCACCTCTGTGCCAATTGCAAATCATGCCAGCCACATCGACTGCGCCAAAGCATGCCAACCATGCTAGCCGCACATCTGTGCCAATGGAAAATCAAGCCAGCCACACCAACCGCACCAAAGCATGCCAACCATGCTAGCCGTACCTCTGTGCCAATGGAAAATCATGTCAGCCACATCTACCGCGCCATGCCAAACGCACCTCGCCATGGCCCCATGCTGTGCCACCATACTGGCCTTTGCTACACGGCTATCAAAACGTAGGCGTGCAACAATCAACGGTTTCCCTTCAATCCCAGGAGCAAATCCTGGCCGTCTAAGGTTTCCAAACGACATTTTCCCCAAATTCCTAGCTTGGTCACGCACATAGCCCAAGATAGTCACGCCATGCGCCTGTGGAAAACCCTTGGCCCCACATGCCATGCCAAAACTGCACCTAGCCCAAGCTAGTCACGCCATGCACCTATGGAAAACCCTTGTCCCCACATGCCAAGCCAAAACCGCACCTAGCCCAAGCTAGTCATGCCATGCGCCTATGGAAAACCCTTAGCCCCACATGCCAATCCAAAACCGCACCTATCCCAAGCTAGTCACGCCATGAGCCTATGGAAAACCCTTGGCCCCATATGCCAAGCCAAAACCGCACCTAGCCCAAGCTAGCCGCGCCATACCAAACGTACCCTGCCTTGGCACTAGCTATGCTAGTCACACCATGCCCAGACAAACTCCCTTGCCTTGGACCTAGCCTCGCTATACTCCCATGGCAAACCCTTGGCCCCACATGCCAAGCCAAAACCGCACCTATCCCAAGCTAGCCGCGCCATGCCAAACATACTCTGCCTTGGCCTTAGCTATGCTAGTTACACCGTGCCAAGACAAACGCCCTTGCCTTGGCCCTAGACAAGCCATAATCCCATGGAAAACCCTTGGCCCCACATGCCAAGTCAAAATCGCACCTAGCCAAAGCTAGCCACGCCCAAGGCGAACCCTTGGCCCCACATGCCCAGCCTAACCAAACCCTAGACGCGCCACCCTGGTGGCCTTCCCAACGCGGCCACCAAAATGAAGGCGTGCAACAATCAACGGTTTCCCTTCAATACCAGGAACAAATCCTAGCCATCCAAGGTTACCAGACGACACATGGAAACCTTTGGCCCAAAAACCTAAGTTTGGCCACGCCAAACCATGACATGCCAACGGCATGCCTGGTCGGTTGTCATCTGACTCAAAAATAAATTACACTTTCTTACTACTCAAAATATATAATGAAGCAAGGGCAAGAAAGGATCGTTCCCACAAAGAGGAGTAGGTTGTCAAATTGTTTCAGCTTCCTATAAATAAAAATCGGGGGTTTTCTGATTTTTAATAAAGCAAACTAAAATAAAAGAAAATAAAGAAATAAGCAAGAAAATCAATAGAAAATATATTGGTTAAGGATTCATCTTCATTCACAAACATGTTCTTGTCATAATAATTAGAATTGATATTTTAATATTAACTTTTATCAAAAGCCCTAGAATACCTTGATCACAAGAATATCCCGCTAATTCCCTCTTATCATCAACAAACACATTAAAAGATGCGAGTATGAGTTCTATCTAAAAGAACAACCTAACGTGTAAAATCACTAATCAAGTTTAATTCCCTAAATGCATTAAGTTCTATGAAATCAGGCCAATCAAAGCAATCGAACGTGGAAAACGCACTAATCTGATTTAACAAAGGTTATGGTTCACATATAATCATAAGGATGCATCACTACAAGCTATAACCATATTCATGCTACTTGTAATCAGGAATCTATCACTTTTACATATAACAAACCCTAATTTAGCAATAGAGATGAAAATAAACTCAACCGATTCGCGACTCGATCAAACAAGCATTCAAATCATGTAACAATATAAATAGTGAATCATAATCTATAATATGGAGACAAAACTAATTTATCATATCCAAAAAGCATATTATGTGAAATCCAATTATTCCATAACCAATAATAAAATTAAGTACTCATGCTCAAGGAGTTCATAACAAGAATAAAGAGAAGAGTTTTCATGTCTAAACCATAGAAACAAAAGTAGAAGATGAGATGATAAAGATATCTCAAAGAGAGAAGACCCGACTGTTTTATATTCTTCCCCTGCACATTTAATCGATCGGTTTAGCAACAACCCAAAAGAGTCCAGCCCAAGTCCAAGTTCTCTGGATCGAATCGGGTCAGATGAGTAGGAACATGAATCACTGAGTCGATTCACTGTGAAGAAAATCCAGCAGAGTCGCATCTATTTCTGGCTGTTCTCCTGGCCAAATTCTGGTTATTCCTTGCACATTTAATCGATTCATTTCAAACAATTCCTAACATTCATATATTCAAAGTCATTCATTCTGCATCATTGCCGCATACTCAAACCTTCCAATCCCATCACCACCGCGTCACAGCATTTCCATCACCGATGCCTCAAACCCCGAACTTAAGATTTCATCATCAACACTGCCAAGCGCTTCAACCACATCTCATTCCAATCACATCCAATGATGGTTGTTACGGCAGCAACACCATAGACTCATTCTTGACCACCACCATTTCCTTCGCTGCCATTCCCTGTGTAAGTCACCTGCAATCAACTCATGTAACTGCAACCACAAATACCACATGCAATACCTTTTTCATCACTGCAAAGACCCTTGCATCTCTCTCTTGCAGTTTCTTGGCATCATAACACAGCACCACCAGGACAATTGTTTGCTTCGAGCTGAAACAAAAACAGCAACACCACCTTCTGTATCTCCAGGACTTCAGTTCAGCTGCAACACTTCTCATAACCATCTTGAACCACCACCAACTGGTGCTCAACTGCTCACATGTCTTCAATTTCATCACTTCCATCTTTGCAGTGTTGCCTAATTTCCATTAATACCAATTCTCCAGCATAACAACCTTCTACAATTCAGTTTAACCACCAACACGGCATCATTTCAGCTGCTCCATTCATCACTTCAATTTCAGATTATGTAGCAACTATCTATATCAGGTCCCTATTTATCTTCACTGATTCAGATGAACAACAAACCCATGTTAAATTTCTCCCTCTTGTACTGAACAACAACAACATTTGCTTCTAAAATTGAGAACCTCACCATTAACAACAACTTCCAAATCTACAATTTCAGTGTCACCACCAACACCATCTACATCAGATTCTTCACTAGAAACTGCATCTTTGTCTTCTTTCCATAACCACAGAAGCATCAAAATCAACTAATCCTTTTCAGTAACTCAAGAACACCTCCAATTTCTTCCCGACATTGAATTCCAATAAAAACCCTAGCCTGTGAATCAAAATCCAAACACAGATCAAGTTCCACCAATAATTCCACCACAATCTTCTCAATTTCAGTTCATCTTAATTCTTCTCGTTCTTCTGTGTACTCTTCGAATCCAACACAAACCCATCATTCCAAACTCAAATCCGAGTTGAACCCTTCATTCTCCGCCAATCTCAGAATCAAATCAAACCCAACTTAGAATCAATAGTTCCCATTGCATCGGGTTCTTATTCACTACTCAAATTCATCTCTGTCTCGTCCCTGTTTCACGATTCAATCACAATAACAGCTTCCCATCTTCTAAAGTCAAACAACCCTTGATTATTTCCACCGTGTTTTCTCCAGATCTCGAATCCTTTTCTCCTCTGTCCCTAAATTTCATTTTTCATCCTACAAATCTCATTTCCATCAACAACAGAAAAACAACATTTGGGTGAAAAATGAATGAGAAAATGATTTCTCAATTTCAGGGTTTGGTGTTATAACGAGACGGCTATCAACACCCATGGGTGTTTTTAGCAATTCTTCTTAAATTCCAACTGATTGTCCCTTATCCTCGACTGGGATATGGATAACACTTGCAATGAAATGATGCTTTTGACCCTTCTTTCTCAAAACGGCTGATTTCTCCTTCTTTTGCATCGTATGACTCCAAAACACCTAATAACTCAAAACATGCGTAAAATACATAATTTACAAGAAAAAATAGCATAGAGAGCATAAACTCTAGATAGTAAAAACGGTGTATTCTACACCTATCAATGCCAACCTAGCCGCGCCACCTAAACGAAGGCGTGCAACAATCAACTGTCTCCCTTCAATCCCAGGAGAATATCCTAGCCATCCAAGGTTACCAGATGACACATGGTAACCTTTGTCCAGAAACCTAAGGTTCGCCACGCCAAACAATGCCATGCCAACCTAGTCGCGCCACCACGTTGGCCCACACTACGCGGCTACCAAAACGAAGGCGTGCAATGATCAACGGTTGCCTCTCCTCTCAAGATGCAAAATCTCGACCGTCGAAGGTCACCAGGCTAGCAAGTTTCATGAGCTTAACTTGCCAAGCCACAACAACATGCTATATGTTTTCAAAAAACATTCGAGACATGAACACAAACGGGGGATCCTCTTTGGGTATTGGTTTGGCGGTTTACATCGTGCGGAGTACACTACGCCCGTCATAAGGAAGTGTCATAAGGGTGAGGAGGTTAGTAAATATGGGAAGTTATGTGTGAAACGTTCATGGGACATAAAGCACATGACTTAAAAAATTTATGGAACATCAATTCCATAATGTTAGCAGTTTCATGCGTTAACCACTTTATGGAACATCAATTCCATGCATACGGTTACCACCTCCTCTTATTTACTTCCCCACTCCTTAATGAGACCAGGACACGTTTTTACTCCGACTTGTATAAATAGGTCTTACCTATTTCCATTGAACAACAAGTTCATACGGGAGATACAACACTCATAAATACTTACTCGCTAGTTTACCATGTTAGCTCTCTCACTTTTCTGATAACAAGTCGTAGTAACCCAACTACTCTTCCAGAATTAACTATTTTGTTCTCATCACTTTCCTTCATTCCCTCCCCAAAACCAAACCATTCTCCTCCACTTTGTGACCGAATAAAGTATGAAACGGCCATTTCTTGGTTTAGGCCGGACTTGTACAGATTTATCTCTCGAATCTAAAGTAATCCCTTACAGTACATTGTTTAGGGTTTAAATTGTTTCTCACCTACACATCCGCAATTATCAAAATCTGTAGAAACCATTTTCATATACAAATAATTGGCAACCACATCGGGAGGTTCGATCTTTCGGTTATAATATCAATTTTAAACCAGCGATATCATTCTTCGACCCAGACGCCAAGATGGTAGAGGAAGGCGATCCACTCCGAATCAGTTACTCGACGGCTCGATTATCAGTCATGACACGACAAGGGATGACTGGGGACTTCTCAGAGGCTAGAAGAAAATCGATCCGCCCAGGGATTAACGGCGCAGTTATCAGACAACTCAGCAACGACTCGAAATACTGGGGACTTCCCATGACCATGTTTCTCGAAAAAAAAACACTTGGTCCTACACCCGAAAAGTTTATTCTCATCAAAATACCTGAGAAACCGAGTAAGTCTTATCTAGACAAAAATACGTGGTTTTCTTTTTCAAGTTCTAATAAAACCTATAGCCATGTTTCATACCATGTCATCTACCAACACACGGTTCCATGGTTTTTCTGGGATGTCTGTGTCACTTTCATTCATAGCAAAAAGACAATTCGATTCTAAACATTTTATTCAAAAATATATATATATAATCCAAAACCGTCAAGGAATCATTTATCTATTAAACAGAGAAA
The DNA here is from genome assembly GCA_023529315.1 of Papaver bracteatum. Classification (NCBI taxonomy): domain Eukaryota; kingdom Viridiplantae; phylum Streptophyta; class Magnoliopsida; order Ranunculales; family Papaveraceae; genus Papaver; species Papaver bracteatum. Next base: position 781,899 of record JAJJWX010002376.1, on the reverse strand, counting down.
ATCAGAAAATCAGAAACCAAAACCCAGGAGTCTTATTTGCCTTTAAAAAAAAAAAACTAAAGATAAGAGGTCCAAAAGACAGATATATATTCAAGGGAAGTCTTCCAACAACGGCTTGCTCCTTTTGGCAAAGGCGTCCCTCGTGCTTTGGAGAGACGCCCTCTTAATTTTTAGATTCCTGCACAACTTCTTGAATTCCGCTTCCTTCTTCTTCATCATGTTTGCAGAAGGACCTTCAACTGCTCTGGACAATGACCTTTCAACATCAGAGAGACCTTCAAAGAACCAAGGAACGTTGAATTCGAAGTCCACACACATGTCATGATGGAACATCCATCTCGAGATTACATCTTCAGAAACTGTATGACCAGTCACGTTGCACATGTCATCAATCGAAGACAAGGATTCCTCCACATGCTTGACCAACTCATGTCGACTAGTGATCTTCTTAGTCATGGAAATGTGACCGTAGATTTCCCAAATATTGGTGTACAATGTCGCATGTTTAGATGGCACTCTAAATCCACCAATCAAGACATGACCTGGGAAAAGGGCAGACACGTAGGATTGAAGGTGGCACCTGCGACTGAATAAGCAACCGGCAAAGGGTCCCTAACCACAATTTTTCTAGCAGACCCCGGAGTTCTATCTACCATCTGAGTCGTGACAACACCTTCAGGATGATGAACTTCAATGTCCAAGTTACTAGCCGGCACGGTTTTCGCAATTGAAAGTACGGCCACGTCTTCACTCTGGCGGGTTTCCACTTCAAGGCCATTATCAGGAACAGTTTCCTCCTAGAATATCAGGGTTTAGTTTTACTTCAAAAAAAAAGAAAAAAAAAACACATGAAGGAGGCTCACTGATATGGTTTCAGAATGACTAGAGGAAGATTCAGCATTGTTATCGGAAGAACCACTCTTGCCATCACTGGACACTGAACTTTCATCCTTTTCGAAATCCCATCACCATGGATGAGCTCCACACCGCCACCCACCGTCTCGAAAAACGATACTTTCTGATTACTTGCAAGTTTGGCAAAGGCGTTCGTGCTGCTGAAACCCTGGACGAGATACAAGGACTCGTTCTCAGAAAATAAATAAGGATATACGTGATCCAACTGAAGTCAAGAAAGAAATCACACGTACCCTCATGTTGGATGAACTAAAATTCGGTAGAGCTGTGGAATCTGACTGGAAACCGCCTGCATGATTCTTAGACCTTCGATCCTTCACTTGGGGACTTTCCACGTCCAGACCGACGGATTTCCTTTTGATTAAAAAAGTGATAGGTGCATTAAAATACATCAATTGAATATCAATTTCGTATGCTTTTCTTAGTTATTCTCTTGTATTTTTTGTATATTACATTTTATTATGCTTTTAAAGGTACTTTGGAGTCATTCGGAGCAATAGAATAAGAAAGCGTCCATTTGGAGCGTAAAGGGAAAAAGCGTCATTTCACGTGCAGCTGCTAGTGGAGGTGGAGCTGAACCAAGCCGATGATAGGATATAACCACGGCGGCTTAGTCTAGAGAAGCAAATGGCATACCTTGGTGTCCTTTATCTAATGAGTGGGTGTCTAGGGGCATTCAAGGTTGACCCTTATCTATTTCAATTGGGTGGCTATATCCAGTCTCATTTCACTACAGAGAACCTAAATTTCAGAGATAACAAAATCATTGGTTTTTATTTCTTCACCTGAAACCAAAAATGGTTGCTGCTTGAGAGGGGATGGAAGGAACTATTGAGTTCAGGCTTGAGAGAAGATTAGAAGGGAATATGTGGATGCAATTTCATTTCCTTATGATGATGATATTTGAAAATGAGACATAGATGAAGTCAGTGAAGAGGGTTAGGAGATGATATTTGTTTTTGATTTTAAGATGGTAAATTTCAGATTAACGAATCAGTTGGAGAGATGGGTATGGATTTGTTTACTGATTTGGGTATGAATTGGAATTGAAGAAGGAACCGGTACTCGAGTATGGGTTGTTTAACTAGAATAACATGGATGTTGTCCAAGTTCAGTTGAATTTTTGTCATTGATTCTTTGTGACAAATAGTGAAGATTAATGAGCAATTAGAGTCCGGGAAGAATCAAGAGAAGTGGGTTTGTCTGCAGATTCAAGTTAGCAGCGAGTTATGAGCTTTCCCGAGAAGCTAACCAACTTGTGTGATGACTGATTAATGAATGTATGTGTGTTTGATAAGGTTTATGAAAATGGATTTGTTTATAATTCGACGTTTTGCAGGGAAGGATAAAGGTTATATGCATGCTGTGTATTCGAGATTGCACAAACTCCTTCCCTGCAAAACGTCGAATTATAAACAAACCCATTTTCATAAACCTTTTCAAACACACATACATTCATTAATCAGTCATCACACAAGTTGGTTAGCTTCTCGGGAAAGCTCATAACTCGCTACTAACTTGAATCTGCAGACAAACCCACTTCTCTTGATTCTTCCCATACTCTAATTGCTCCTTAATCTTCACTATTCATCACAAAGAATCAATGATAGAAACTCAACTGAACTTGGACAACATCCATGTTATTCTGGTCAAACAACCCAGAATCGAGTACCGGTTCCTTCTTCAATTGCAATTCATACCCAACTCAGTAAACAAATCCATACCCATCTCTCCAACTGCTTCGTTAATCTGAAATTCACTATCTTCAAATCAAAAACGAATATCATATCCTAACCCTCTTCAATGACTTCATCTCTGTCTCAATTTCAAATATCATCAGCATAAGGAAATGAAACAGAAGCCACATATTCCCTTCTAATCTTCTCTCAATCCTGAACTCAATATTTCCTTCCATCCCCTCTCAAGCCGCAGCCATTTTAGGTTTCAGGTAAAGAAATAAAAACCAATGATTTTGTTATCTCTGAAATTTAGGTTCTCTGTAGTGAAATGAGACTGGATATATCCACCCAAGTGAAATAGATAAGGGTCAACCTTGAATGCCCCTAGACACCCACTCATTAGATAAAGGACACCAAGGTATGCCCTTTGCTTCTCTAGACTAATATGCCGTGGTTATCTCCTATCATCGTCTTGGTTCTGCTCCACCTCCAGTAGCAGTTGCACGTGAAATGTCGTTTTTTCCCTTTACGCTCCAAATGGACGCTTTCTTCTTCTTTTGCTCTGAATGACTCCAAAGTACCTTTAAAAGCAAAATAAAACGTAATATACAAAAAAATACAAGAGAATAACTAAGAAAAGCATACGAAATTGATATTCAATTGATGTATTTTAAGGCACCTATCGAATTCCCCCACACTTCATCTTTTCTAGTCCTCGAGCAAATCAAACAAAACTAAAACATACATACAACTCCTTCTCGTCGAGATTACGGTTACTTTTAGCATAAATAAAAAGCCTTTAAACCCCTAGGTGTCCCTAGTGGGCGAATTTTAGTCTCGTGAAGGTTTACAAGAGGTCTGCCTACAAAACCTATATTTCCAACTCCGTCTATTTGTGACAAATCAATGAACGAATCCAAAATGACTACAGGAGGAGGTAACTTGAGCAAATTCAATTCATATATAAGTAAATAAAGGTTTAATTAGATAGTCGAACAAGCCACAATACTCGGAAACTAACAAACCATAATCACAATGAAAAGATTAATAAAATGGATATAGATGTAGAAGTTGGTGAATGTTCACAAGTGATCGATGTTTCCCATATCTGTCTGAAGGTCACTGCCAAGATGAACCTATGCATCCTATTGGATTGAGCTACATGTTTGCATTATACATCAACTCACTGGCATATACAAGGGAACAAGGAGTGACTTTATTCAACTAATATAATACTTTCTTTTCTTTTTCACTTTTTTTTTTCTTATTTTCTGGTTTTGACATAGTTTTGAGAACTCTTGTTTCAGGTACCAATTTCTATGGAAGGATAATATTGGAATATTGGTTACGGCTTTCAACCTCCTCAACACTATGACAATTTCCCACCATCTATGGAATGCAATCAAAACCAATTTATTGGCTATGATGCATATCCTAGAGAACCTTATGGTGATTTTCATACATACTAACAACAACCTTGTAGTGGGTATGTAAGTCAAGCACCTAGGTGGGATAATTCTACTTCTAATTGGCTTCATTCGAGTTGTATGTAGATTTTGAATGGTTTGCAAGAAATGCAACAAAGGCTAGACCAACTTGACCGTAATAGAGAGAACGTCGCACAAACCAATTTCTGGAACATTATTTCTTACCCGACTCCAGATCATAGTTATGATCATTCACCCATTCAAAGGGAAGAGTCATGGGAAAGAGAACCTATTGTATCAAATGGTGGTAAGCGTGTGAACGTCAGGAGACTTGCACAGAAATTATACAAGTTGGAAGACGATGGATACTCGGAAGAGCACATCGATGAAATTAGTAGGACCATTCATATGGAACTGAAACGACGTCGTGATAAAGTTTGGGAAACCGAAGACGATTCTTATTATGGTGAGTCTGAAGATGAAGATGAAGATTATTGTGTTGAAAATGACCAACCTTTGGAGATATTTGATGACGTTAGTGTAGTTGACTTAACTCTTCATCTTTATAATGATCAAGCACCTATTCAAAAGGTACATGAGTATGATGAAACTAGTGTTTTACAGAACTTTGCAACAAGTTTTGAGTCCAATGAAGAGGAGTATGTTGAGAATGTGACCGTTATGACCAATATTGTGGAAGACCCAATTGAGCTTGCATATGATTGTAATGATGATGTTTATATCGAGATTTTGGTTAAGGCAGAAACAGACGAATAATGGTTGCAAGGTTTGATAGAGGACCATGATATACAAGAGGTTAGTAATTCACTTGATTTTTTCAAGGATGAAGAGGATTCTGTGCTACAAGAGATTGTGCGAGGTTTGTCTAACCCTTTGCATATTGTTTCTTATCCTTTACCTCTTATTGGATTGAGTGTATGTGCTTCGAAAACATTGTTGAATGACTTTGTTTCTCGATATCCTCCATTGGAAACATTTGATTCTCATACTATGCAAGTTTGTGAACAAGAAACCGTGGAAGTACCCGACTTCTATATTCTTTATACACTTCCAAGTGTGGACAAGAATAAGTGTGGGGGAAGCTTTTATCGGTTAATAGCTTCGTTTCTGTTTTATATTACTAATATTTGTGTGAATCTAGTGTTTGCAAAACAGGTGCTATGGGTGGATCCCCAACTTTTCCGATTATTGGTGTATGGGGAATTCAACTTGCATGTAGGGCTGACGACTTTAAACCAAGCGCTAATGGGAGGCGACCCACTGGTTTTGTGTATCTATCTCTATCTTTTTATTTTTATAAGTCTTTTTTCTCTTTATTTTCTTATTTTAGGATATTTGCATATCAAAACTCCAACTTTTAGAGATTTTTGAACAATTTAGAATAAACACTAGCCTTTCTAAGTAGATGGAATTTTTTCTTGCCGGTGAGGTATATTTATTAGATGAGTTGGGATTGGATGCCAACTAAATAGCTTGTTTAGTGTTTATCCTCTATTGTTCCGAAATAGCTATGAGTTGGAGTAATGAGTTTTTATTATTCATTTTATTTTCATATTGTGTATATATATCATGTTATGAATTTCCAACCTTGACTTTCTTTGGACGATTCAATTTACATTGAGGACAATGTAAAGTTTAAGTGTGGGGGAGTGTTCTCATATAAAGTTTTTAGCCTGGTTATTTTATTTATTTTTCCCTTGTGTTCGTATAAAAAAAATAGAAAAAAGAAAAAAAATTGCTTTATGAACTCCGAAACCTAGAAACATGTTCCTTTAGGATGACACTATCAATCTAAATGGATGGAACCATCTTGGCTGGAGGAGTTGAGGAACCAATTAACTAAAACGAACGGACATAGCTCAGAAATCACAAATAACATGATAGTTGTTACCATATCTCGGAATATCTCCATATCACATTCTATTTTTATTTTTCCATATTTCTCTATTGTTCTCTAAGTGCTTTGGTGGGTCACTAAACATCAACTTGTAATTACTGCTAGGATGAAATAGAGTGATTGAGTTGCTAAAAAAAAAAATAATAATAAAAAAAAAAAGTATTATATTGGTTGAATAAAGTCACTCCTGGTTCCCTTGTATATCCCAGTGAGTTGATGTAGAATTCAAACTAGTATCTCAATCCAATAGAATGCATAGGTTCATCTTGGCAGTGACCTTCAGACAGATATGGGAAACATAGATCACTTGTGAACATTCGCCAACTTCTATATCTATATCCATTTTCTTAATCTTTTCATTGTGATTATGGTTTGTTAGTTTTCGAGTATTGTGGCTTGTTCGACTATCTAATTAAACCTTTATTTACTTATATATGAATTGAATTTGCTCAAGGTACCTCCTCATGTAGTCATTTTGGATTCGTTCATTGATTTTTCACAAATAGACGGAGTTGGAAATATAGGTTTTGTAGGCAGACCTCTTGTAAACCTTCAGGAGACTAAAATTCGTCCACTAGGGACACCTAGGGGTTTAAAGGCTTGTTATTTATGCTAAAAGTAACCGTAATCTCGACGAGAAGGAGTTGTATGTATGTATTAGTTTTGTTTGATTTGCTCGAGGAATAGAAAAGATGAAGTGTGGGGGAATTTGATAGGTGCCTTAAAATACATCAATTGAATATCAATTTCGTATGCTTTTCTTAGTTATTCTCTTGTATTTTTTGTATATTACGTTTTACTTTTCTTTTAAAGGTACTTTGGAGTCATTCGGAGCAAAAGAAGAAGAAAGCGTCCATTTGGAGCGTAAAGGGAAAAAATGACATTTCACGTGCAACTGCTACTGGAGGTGGAGTTGAACCAAGACGATGATAGGAGATAACCACGGCATCTTAGTCTAGAGAAGCAAAGGGCATACCTTGGTGTCCTTTATCTAATGAGTGGGTGTCTAGGGGCATTCAAGGTTGACCCTTATCTATTTTACTTGGGTGGCTATATCCAGTCTCATTTCACTACAGAGAACCTAAATTTCAGAGATAACAAAATCATTGGTTTTTATTTCTTCACCTGAAACCAAAAATGGCTGCGTCTTGAGAGGGGATGGAAGGAACTATTGAGTTCAGGCTTGAGAGAAGATTAGAAGGGAATAAGTGGTTGCTGTTTCATTTCCTTATGCTGATGATATTTGAAATTGAGACAGAGATGAAGTCAGTGAAGAGGGTTAGGAGATGATATTTGTTTTTGATTTGAAGATGGTGAATTTCAGATTAACGAAGCAGTTGGAGAGATGGGTATGGATTTGTTTACTGAGTTGGGTATGAATTGCAATTGAAGAAGGAACCGGTACTCGAGTCTGGGTTGTTTGACCAGAATAACATGGATGTTGTCCAAGTTCAGTTGAGTTTCTGTCATTGATTCTTTGTGACGAATAGTGAAGATTAAGGAGCAATTAGAGTCCGGGAAAAATCAAGAGAAGTGGGTTTGTATGCAAATTCAAGTTAGCAGCGAGTTATGAGCTTTCCCGAGAAGCTAACCAACTTGTGTGATGACTGATTAATGAATGTATGTGTGTTTGAGAAGTTTTATGAAAATGGGTTTGTTTATAATTCGACGTTTTTCAGGGAAGAAGTTTGTGCAATCTCGAATACACAGCAGGCATATAACCTTCATCAGTTTGCAGCACACACAGAAGGCGTTTGAGAAAAGGTCTGAGTGACTGTCATGCGTCAAGGATCTTCTTGCTGTTAGTCATGGGTTCCAGTGGATCGTAAGTTCAGCTGAAAACAAGCTAGTACAGGTAATATGAGATGGAAACATTACTTGGGTTAGACTCTGTTTATCTTTGGATCGATTTTTGGGCTTGCGTACTAGAGAAACAAGGGTGAAAATTAGTTTTTTGCAGCTGCGAGCCATGGCTCTGATAGGTTTTAACCAGAGTGGCTCGAGTTTGGAGTATGTGCTCGAAATTTACAAGGGTAATGGGTGCAGTCTGGCAGCGAGAAAGCAGTGAAGACATCAACTGCTCTGCCAAGGAATTTGGAAGCCAGAGGGGAGATAAGTCAAGGATTCGAGATAGTCACTGTTCTGTAAAGAGGAGCTGTGACCGTGGATTAATTGTGAATGAATGACTGTATTTGCATATGTTGGATTAGGAAACTTGGGTCGTGATCCGATTCGAATTTGCAAGGAATGGATGGCAGCTTGGAGTTGAGTTGCAGGATATAGCCATCTTGGATGTGAATGAGGTAGAAGGGCTTGTTCTGGTGGAGTTGTAGATGCTAACTGAAGCCACGGAGGAGCTGGGAAGGTTAGATGTATGGCTAGGAAAGTACAGGTAAGAAAAGATATTGGTTGAGCAATTGCAGCTACAATAAATGCAGTGGGGAAGATATTGTGTGTGCAGATGTCTAGTCACAGCTGACGGAGGTTTGATTGCGGATTCATGTGATACTGCAGCTACATATGAGCATTTGAAGGCAAGTTAGAATGGGGTTGTTTTCTGGTTATGAAGCTGCTTGTGCATATGGTGATACCAACTTTAGCAAGAGGATGATTTAGGATACTGGAAATGGTGGAACTGACATTGTAATATTCCATGGCAAGAGACGGCAGCTGGAAATGGAAGCAGTGAGATGCATATGCAATGCTAAGGAGCTGCGAGGAGGCAAATAAAACTACAATAGATGATTTCCATGGGTATTGGTGGTATGTATGATTACAGCGTATGAATTTCAGGCTCAAGGAATAGCTGGTGGTGATCTCAGAGGGTTCAAGAAAGTTGCAGCCGCAGTGCGAAAATAGAGCAGAATTGGTGCACCGATGGTACTAGCTTGGGATGCCGGATTTCATAGGTTAAAGTGTCGATCACAATGTTTCAGTGAATCATGAAGGGGGTATGAGTCGGATGCGGAAGTTGGTCATTGGACATATGATCTATCAGTCGCGCTTTTGGGTACGTTTTCGCAAGAACAAGGAATTGGCTTAGATGGTATTTTGTGAATGTTTGAATTACAGAGAAGTAGATTTGAGGTGCTGGAAGGAAACAATTGTCTAGTGAGTGTTTCTGATTATTCAGGTGGGCATCGACAATTTTTCGACGACCGACGACCGGATTCCGGCCAAATCCCCAGTTTTCCAGCGAGCATTTTTGGGACAGAATTTCTACATGGGTTTCTCTCACTTGGTGGATTTCTATCTAATGGACTTTGAAGGATAGACCTAATTTTGGAACAAGAAGAGCTATAAAAAAGAAGACTTTTCTCAAAAAACCGGGGGGATCTTTTATCATATCTTATATCTTTTTCTACTTTTGTTTTCTAGGGTTTAGAACATGATAGGTTCTCTCTTTCTTCTTGTTATGAACTCCATTAACATGAGTACTTAAGTTTATTATTGGTTATGGAATAATTGGATTTCACATAATATGGTTTTTGATATGATAAATTAGTTTTGTCTCCATACTTTATTGATTATGATTCACAATTTATATTGTTATATGATTTGAATGCTTGTTTGATCGAGTCGCGAATCGGTTGAATTTGTTTACATCTCTATTGCTAGATTAGGGTTTGTTATACGTAAAAGTGATAGATTCCTGATTGCAAGTAGCATGAGTATGATTATAGTTTGTAGTGATATATTCGTATGATCATATGTGAATAATAACCTTTGTTAAATCGGATTAGATCCTTTTCCACGTTCGATTGCTTTGATTGGCCTGATTTCATATAACTTAATGCATCTAGGGAATTAAACTTGATTAATGCTTTTACACGTTAGGTTGTTCTCTTAGATAGAACTCATACTCGCATCTTTTAATGTGTTTGTTGATGACAAAATGAGATTTGCGGGATATTCTTGGGATCAAGGTATCCTAGGGTTTTTGATAAAAGTTGAGATTAAATATCAATTCTAGTTATTGTGAAGAAAACATATTTTTGAATGAAGATGAATGCTTAACCAATATTCTCACTACCTTGATTTGCGTGTTACTTTTTATTGTTTTCCTTTTATTTTATTTTAGTAAATAAAAATCAGAAAAATACCCGGTGTTTTATATAAGGAACCGAAAATATATTGACAACCTAGACCTATCTGTGGGATCGATCCTTTCTTTCCCTTGCTATATTTATATTTTGAGTAGTAAGTAAGTGTAAATTTATTTTTGACGCATACGACAGCGATCAAGAAGTATTCCTCAACAATGGATGTTTTGCTAAAATCTCGGCGGAAGGCCTACCACAAGTGTTCTCCACTACGGCTTTCACAAATTCCCGGATGACGAGGAATTCAATCTACCAGAATGTGTTATACTTGGAGGTAGTCGACGGATTTCGTTCCGAAAGAAAGAAAGGGAGGCTTCTGCCCGGCACAAGAACACTAGCATAAAGAACGTCTGATAATAGATCCCTTGGAGCTGTCAGCTGAAGAACGAGAGGGACCCCATGGTCGAAACCCAAATGCCGAGCTGCTCGCTCAATATTATAAGAGACTACCTGACACGATCCTCGGAAGAAAGATGGTATATAGCCATACGTGCAACTTCGCATGAATACAATCTCACCGACGCCCAGATTCCCTCCATCAGAAAGCCAAGACATGTTTGGAGCAGAAGCAAAAGTATTAACCTGGGCTATGGATGTACACATTGGGGCCCATGGACAAAAATTAGCGGCGCACGAGTTATCAAGGAAATCATCCATGTTTGAGCCAGCTCTTGGGCACCTATTAGACCAGCGAAGTATTCTCAAAATACACCAAGAAGCGGGAAGTGAAACCAACGGTTTAGGAGCATATCTTTCAAAATGCTCCCATAGCCACGCTTGGAAAAAAGAAACATGAACATACGAATCCACTTTCATGTAACCGTTTGAAGCGCACATGTCCATAGCCAAATGATCCAAGTGTGTGTACAGAGAACCGAGAAATAAGCCGCCAATGTGGAGAACGAATCCTTTCGCCAATCTTATAGCAAAATTGGTGAGTTCCAACCTTATCTCCTTCTTACCAGAGCCATCATCTAAAATATCCCGGGATAACCAGGGAGACAAGAATGCCGCGACATGGAGTGTACTATTCTTCTGATCCGGTGCCAGCTCATCGGGAATCCATTGAGACATCCACCAGGAATAGAAACACTTTGTATCGTTCTCCTTTCAGACAAACCCTTTCGACTTAGCAACCAGGGAGGTACATATTTTTTACTCATCATCAGATAACTTGGTGTTAAGTTTCCTTTCATGGGAAGATTCAGCAGGATAGCCACACTTTCTAAGGATATGGTCAGTTCTCCCCACCTACATATGGTCGTGTGAGTATCTGGACACCACCTAGAGATGAAAGCAACCAAGCTCAGGATGTATTTCCTAATTTCAAGTGATGTAGAGGCTAATACATCATCAATGATTTGCGTCTTGGTGAAATTATCTCTTACGCACTCTTGACTTATCATAAACTGCATCCATTTATCAAACGAACGCAGTGGACTCACTGGGATTTTGAAATCAATAAGAGAGGCGGAATACTCTTTCCTATGAATGCAAAACCGTATTACATATCCGGGAGAAACTGACCGGTCCCCTCCCTCACTCTCCTAACCGGTCAGAAGCAGTGGCGCATGCTTAAGTGGACTTCTCCTGGCAGAGACTATCGTGAAGAATTCATCATCCACGTTTGGCTTGGGGTTACCAACATCCTTCGATATGGCAGAATTTTTCTCAAGCGATGTCATAATAAAGATTCTCTCACAGTACTTCCGATTTCCAAGAAACTACAACGGAACAATACGAAGTGAGATTATTACGGAAAGTGCACAAAAATTATTTCACCCAAGACGCAAGCCAGTTTGTTTCAAGGCCGTACCCTGCGGCATATAATTCTTGTCCAACTGAGGAGGAGTGAACCACCAGGGGAACCATGCACACTTGCACACGGCTATACCAAGACAAGGAGTAAACCCTTAAAAACTAGGTTTTTATGAAAAACGGAGAGCAATTACTATCGCGTTCTTAATTTACACAGCGAGTTGAGGCGGTCAACATTACTATGGTATTCATGCCTAAGTACTACTACGAGCTTGTGCAATACATACCCACGGCTGAGATTTACACCAACATTTTCTACAAGGTCATGGAAAGGTACACCTACAACAAGGGTTTTTCACCAACACAAGAAAACAAAAGAAAAAGAAAGTCATAGAGAAAGTACTGGAAGATATACCTAATACCCTCACCTGCTTCACCTCTACCATGCAACAAAAGAAGAAATAATAAAGGTGTAAATTAGAGGGAGAGGCCATCCATCCTTTTATAGGCGTGATACTTGGGAGTTCGAAGAAGAAAATAATTTCCAATTTCGATCCAAGGAAGGAAATGAGGAAACCGGTCCCGTAAATACCAATTTCCACGTCCAAGACCACTAATGCCATACCACGTCCCCATCATGCCATTGCCGCAGCCCCCCTGCCAAGCCATTCGCTCCATTACCGCGGTCCCACCATGCCTAGTCGTTCGTGTATGTCTCATATTTCCAAGGCCACACTATGCCAAGCCGCCTGCTCCATTGTCGCGACCTTATCATCCACGCGCGCTTTACTTACCAAAACCACGCCACCTCTTGGCCCCTCGATCCAAGCCGTCCACTTGCGTCTCCTTCCAAGACTGTGCCCCCTTTTCCTTGGAGATGTACGACCATACCAAGCCGGTAAATTTCACCTCACCACTCCATGGTCTGCATTCCCAGCACAACTTACGCATGAACGCCAACACGGTCTGCATTCACAATACAAGACTGTGCCCCCTTTACGGGAAGCCAAAACTCTCTTTACCACTCAAAAAGGTTAGTCGGATTCTCCTGACCATCTTTGCAATGATTTACACCTCTATTCCGTGCTTATCTGTCACCATCAGATGCTTACCTCGCAACAAGGCACCTGTTCCGAGGTAAGAAGGGGACTTAATTTTGATGGTGATTTTTATCTTAGGGTTAAAATTGTAAAACACTAAACCCTAGCAGACAGTGATGTCACAACATTTAGAGTAACAAACATTTACTAGGCACATTCACTGAAACCTTTAATGTGTCTCTAAATAATTACCAAGGTATCTTTTTCAAATTAGGGTTACGACAAGCCAAACCCTAATTCCCACGTGTGCCAATGGAAAATCATGCCTGCCACACCGACCGCGCCAAAGCATGACAACCATGCTAGCCGCACCTCTGTGCCAATGGAAAATCATGCCAGCCACACCGATCATTCCAACCATGCTAGCCGCACATTTGTACCAATGGAAAATCATGATAGCCACACCGACCGCGCCAAAGCATGCCAAACATGCTAGCCGCACCTCTGTGCCAATGGAAAATCATTCCAGCCACATCGACCGCGTCAAAGCATGCCAACTATGCTAGCCGCACCTCTGTGACAATGAAAAATCATGTCAGCCACATCGACCGCGCCAAAGCATGCCAACCATGCTAGCCGCACCTCTGTGCCAATGGAAAATCTTTCCAGCCACACCAACTGCGCCAAAGCATGCCAACCATGCTAGCCGCACCTCCGTGCAAATGGAAAATCATGTCAGCCACACCTACCGCGCCATGCCGAACGTTCCTCGCCATGACCACATGTCGCGCCACCATACTGGCCTTTTCTACGCTCTATCAAAACAAAGGCGTGCAACAATCAACGGTTGCCCTTCAATCCCAGAATAAAATCCTGCTAGTTTAAGGTTACCAAATGACTTTTGCCCCAAAACCCTAGCTTGGTCACGCACCTAGCCCAATCTAGTCACGCCATGCGCCTATGGCAAACCCTTGGCCCCACATGTCAATCCAAAACCGCACCTAGCCCAAGCTAGTCACGCCATGCGCCTATGGAAAACCCTTGGCCTCGCATGCCAAGCATAAACCGAACGTAGCCCAAGATATCCGCGCCATGCCAAACGCACTATGCCTTGGCCCTAGCTATGCTAGTCACACCATGCCAATTCAAACGCCCTTGCCTTGTCCCTATCCATGCCATGCGCCCATGGAAAACCCTTGGCCCCACATGACAAGCTAAAACCGCACCTAGCCCAAGCTAGACACGCCATGCCAAACGCGCTCTGCCTTGGCCCTAGCTATGCTAGTCACACCATGCCAAGATAAATGCTCTTACCTTGGCCCTAGACACGCCATACGCCCATGGCAAACCCTTTCCCCACATTCCAAGCCAAAATCGCACCTAGCCAAAGCTAGCCACTCCCAAGGCGAACCCTTGGCCCGACATGCCAAGCCTAACCACACCCTAGCCGCGCCACCCTGTTGGCCTTCCCTACGCGGCCACAAAAATGAAGGCATGTAATAATCAACGGTTTCCCTTCAATCCCAGGAGCAAATCCTAGCCATCCAAGTTTACCAAACGACACATGGTAACCTTTGGCCCGAAAACCTAAGTTTGGCCACGCCAAACCATTCCATGCCAACGGCATGCCAACCTAGCTACGCCACCTATTGGCATTACCTACACGGCCACCAAAACGAAGGCGTGCTACAATCAACGGTTGCCCTTCAATCCCAGGAGAAATTCCTAGCCATCCAACGTAACCAGATGATACATGGTAAACTTTGGCCCGAAAACCTAAGTTTGGCCACGCCAAACCATGCCATGCCAACGGCATGCCAACCTAGCCGCGCCACCACGTTGGCCCTCACTACGCAACTACCAAAATGAAGGTGTGCACCGATCAACGGTTGTCCCTCCTCTCAAGATGCAAAATCTCGACCGTCGAAGGTCACCAGGCTAGAAAGTTTCCCGAGATTGACTTGCAAAGCCACAACAACATGCTACATGTTTTACAAAAACATTCAAGACATCAACACAAATTGGGGGATCCTCTTTGGGTATTGGTTTGGCAGTTTACAGCGTGCGGCGTACACTACGCCCGTAATAAGGAAGTGTCATAAGGGTGAGGAGGTTAGTAAATACGGGAAGTTATGTGTGAAACATTCATGGGACATAAAGCACATGCGTTAACAATTTTATGGAACATCAATTCCATAACGTTAGCAGTTTTATGAAAACCAGTTTCATGCGTTAACCACTTTATGGAACATCAATTCCATGCATACGGTTACCACCTCCTCTCATATACTTCCCAACTCCTTAATGATACCGGGGTACGTTTTTACTCCAACTTGTATAAATAGGTCTTACCTATTTCCATTGAACAACAAGTTCATATGGGAGATACAACACTCATAAATACTTACTTTCTAGCTCACCTTGTTAGCTCTCTTACTTTTCTGATAACAAGTTGTAGTAACCCAATTACTCTTCCAGAATCAGCTATTCTGGTCTCACCACTTTCCTTGCTTCCCTCCCCAAAACCAACCCATTCTCCTCCACTTTGTGACCGAAGAAAGTATAGAATGGCCATTTCTTGGTTTAGGCTGGACTTGTACAGATTTATCTCTCTAATCTAATAAATTACTCCCTTACAGTATATTGTTTAGGGTTTAAATTGTTTCTCACCTGCACACCCGCAATTACCGAAATCAGCAGAAACTATTTTCACCTACAAGCTTGTTAAATTTGACTATTATTCTCTGAATCTGATGGTAGATTTGTTTGGGGTCGGTTGACATATGTATATACATCCAACCGTAGCAGCAGGGTATTCAGAGTCCAAGAACATGGTCCAGTTCTGCTACAGATTATGATTCAAAAGAGAAGAAAGAAGCACATTTAGTGGAAGAAAAAGAGGTAATCGGATAGCAGAGAAGAAATACTTGCAGCTGGAAGAAGATCCATGGTGAGAGAAGAAGTGATGAGAGAAGTTTTGACGAAAAAAAATAAAAAAGCACAACTACCAAAAAGAAAGAAAAAGACACACCAAGCCAAGGTGACAATACTGGTCGGGACTAGGGAGTTTGAAAGGTCTCAGTAATGACGCTAGTCTTAGTAGAATAGGTCTCAAGACCTTAGTCAGTCACGTCTTGCCCAGACATAGGGCGGACCATGTTATTTTTGGATCTTTTTATAGGGGCTCCAAATCACGCAACCATTTTACCAATACCCCCGAAGATAATATTTTTAGTTATACGGGATGTTGTGAAAGATAAGGAGATGTAAAATAGGGATAAGAAATAGAGAGGGTTTCTATTAATGTGTGTAAGATAAGTTTAAGCATGTATTTATATAGATAGAAGACTTGGTGTCCAAGATATGTAAACCCAAAACTTAGACACGAAGGGCATCTTAGTAAATAAATTTGGTTTATAACACTCCCCTGGATGACCACTGTGGCTAAGTCAGTACAAACATATCAAGAAAACTAAAATGATAAAAACCCGAAATTGCATAAGCATGTAAAGACTCAGTTAGCGTTGGACACGCATATGTTGCCTCATTAAAACCTTGACAAGGAAAAACACAGTGGGACAAAACTTTGAAGAAGGAAAAATAGTACAACGCGATAAAGTCCAGTGAATGCACCTTAATTTGATAATGGCGCTCCCCCTAACAAATACTTCAGTCAAATCTTGGCGTGCAAATATTTGAGTCGAGACTTTCCAATTTTGAAGAACGAATTTCTTGAATGCAGAATAGGACTGTGCTTTCATGAAGATGTCAGATAGTTGATGAAGTCTTCATTTGTGTTGCACAAGCAGTAATGCCTTCGATTAATACTTTTGCGGAGTCTACATTCTTCTTAAACACATTGAGAACTTGTGTCATGGATTGCTAGTTTCCCGACATGATTTGTAGAAGTTGTTGATGTAGTTTCTTCAACATAGAGCCAAGAAGTAGATAAATTACCATAAGTGAACAAAACTGAATTATTGGTCATACCTTATGTGGATCGGAATGACAGACAAATTACTAAGGGCTTGTTATGTTGATTTGATCTAAGAATCCACCAAATAACAGAAATTATACAACTCCCCCTAGGATGATCACCATGTTGAATAAATTGCCTCACTAAAACCTTTCCAGAAAAACCTAATGGGAAAAATTCTGGACGAAGGAAAAAGAGCACAAATATCAACATTAAAAGAAATTTAAACGTCAGAGATGTTGTCTCGTTAAAACCTTGTAAGGAAAACCACATGGGACAAAACCTGAAACGGAGGGAAAATAGTACAAATTTTGACGTATTTATCGATGCTCACCCAAATATATGAGTTTTTCAAAAAATAAGCATCAAAATAATAACTCTAATCTATATTGAATATGAGTTTATGCTAGAATAATTCTAACTGCAGATTCAAGAAAGGAAATAAAATAGAACTTATGCTGCTAAAGGGTGGATTTTTGTGTTTTTAAGGACTTCTCAAGAGACCCATAAAGTTGATAGCGTCAACTAATTAATCCAGATTTCTGGTTTTGAACCAAATTTCCAAAAAAAACACATAGAAGATTGTTGGACCTGACATAATCAAATCAGATGGCTGTCATAAAATTTGAATATGTTTCCAACCAAACATTTCTTGTGTAAATGTAATACGAGTCCTTCAAGGACCACCACGCCAAAAGAATCATACATGGAGAACAAAAATTTATTGAGTCAATCCTAGGGTATGAGAAAAATAGAACCCTCAAATCGTTTTTACAACGAAGAAATTTCTAGTATAAAGACGCAATATGACTACACCAACCTAGAACTAAAAGGTTTGGCATGTTTAAGGTGTTAAGTTTTGGATCCGAAATTTCACTAATTGAGAAATTAATCCAACTAAATTTGGATTGTATGCTAACCAACCACATATGTTTATATATATTCCTTTGCAAAGGGGTTCGAAACCACCATTTTTTTTTATGTCAGTAGCTACTGTAACCGAATATTCGACAAACATATTAGCTTATCACGATCCTAGAAGATTCTCAAGTGTATGCTTATCTTGGAAAATAATCACAGAAATACTGGTACCAGCGCCTGTAGGCATTATAATCTCCCCATCTTCCAGTGAGAAGATATGAACTACGAGAATGTGGATCTTGATTTGATGATCTGTAGCTTATTCTAAAATTCTATTTTTTGTTATATGTGACTAGATTTGCCTATCAAGAGGCAAAAGTTATATAAAAGCAAAATGAGACATTTCACACCAATTGATAGTGACATCCTTTTTTCTTTCGATTTGATAATGATATGAGAGAAACTGATATAACGTTAAAGTTAATTAATATCAACTTTTGCTGGTAGTGTATATTCTCCCCTTGATTATGGCGAAAATATTTTCATCTCATAAAAATGAAAACAAGTTTCGTAAAGTATTGTCCGCTTAATTCGAGACATATACTCATTATAAAAAAAATGTCCATATTTGCCATCAACAGTGGATTACTTTTCGAACCAAAATCAAAATACAATAAAATAAAAATGATATGTCAAAACCAAAAGTATCAAAAATATGTAAACAATCTCAAATAACTTTGTGACCTCAACGGACAACGAGATAATGATTAAGAATGAAATTATGGACACTTTCTTTATCAAAATTTTTTTAAATCAAGATCAATATAGTCACTATGAGGACTAATAATATTGAGATATAGTCATGGAAATCCAGAAGTTTGAGTCTTCCTTACAATCAGGACATGGTTTCAGTCAAATATGTTTGACGGACTGGGTCAAACAGGTCGGTATTAGTTGGGAGGGATTCATGCCTAAATTACATTGTTATCCCTTAATCGGTTAACCAAAGTTACATGAGTGGAGTAAAGTAACCATACCCATCAATCTGAACCCATTGCCCAATTTTACCAGTTTTCTGATTCGTTTCCTCAAGAACTCATTGGGGGGTTTTTATTTCTCTATGTTAGTGGTTTTTCCAGATAAGTTCGATGCAGATCTTTTAATTCTTCACTGCAAAAACCCTTATTTTGAACCAAAAGTTACTTCTTCCATTCAAATCCATAACTTCAATCTTCTGATCTCAAAGCCCCCAAATCTTATTACTTCTTTCTTTGAACGGTTAAACCCCTATTTCTCAAACCTCAAGCAACTTCAAAACCCTAGATTTTTCAAAATAGTTAAATGTAATGGAGTTAAATATAATGATGACACATAAATGATATTACATAGTTGTGATGATAGTGGTGGTTGTGGGGGGTAATGGTGGAGATGATGATGACGGGGATAAAGGAGAAAAGAATAACGGGTATTTACCTTGAATTTGATGGTAGGTGATCCAAAAATTATTTTTGCCGTGTTTGTTGCTTCAATTGCATTTAGATAATTCATTACCGAACGGCCCAAACCTAAATTTATTCCTTTAGAAAACCATGTACTAATGATGTAATAGTCATTTTCGAGAGTCCGCCAGTTTTGAAGGGAAATACATACACTTTTTAATGCTGCAATGATTTAGCCTCATCGTTTAATAAGTTCTGTTTCTTATTTTGGGTGCTTGTTTAAATTTGCAGCAAGTAGGGTTTACTAACATTAATGTCTATATTAGGTGGATCGTCCCCAGTAACATTAATGTCTATATTAGGTGGATCGTCCCTAGGGCAGGTGATGTTGTTGAGGCTAGAACACTGAAAATAACTTTTATGTATGTGCCTTTTAATTAGTGAATGCTTACATATAGATAATTAAATTTTCTTCTCAGAGAGAAAAATTTAGTTTTGTTGAACTTAAATATTTTCTCATGAAATGTAGCTCCACTTATATTGAACATAGGCAATGCTTTTGAGAGGAAAATAAATTTTGATTAAACAAACAAGGTAAAGACTTGGACTCGGAGTTATGGGATAGATTGGTTTGTCTTAGATAGTTGAGGTCTAGCTACACCCTTACATTTTCAGATATGGGACAAGCTATTACTGAGGTATCAATCTGAACTTTTACTAATTTGGAGTTATAATACTATAATCTTAATTTGATTATTTCTCAGTCATTTATGTTTATAACTGTCTGCTAGGAGAGTTAATTTTCTTGGTTTTATAAATGCTTAGGTGATCATAGACACTTTTCCTTTTGAGTGTTGAGACTTGGAGTGATGTGGAAAATGCAAAACATGTATTCTCACAAAGGTGTTCTGTATATTCTATCGGTAGCTGTGGTTCAATCCTTTTCTTCTTTTTTAATTTTTATATTGCAAATTTGTGCAAGATTATGGAAGAACATATTTATTTAAGTTTAAGTTACCCAAGAGGCTCGCTGGTAAGTTTGCACAGCAACCTGTTTAATTAATGTAGTAGTATATCGTTGGAGCTTAGCTTGGTAGGCTTCCAACTAGTTTTAGAAAATAATAATTTTAACTAAAATCTTTTGACAGAAAACTTCTAACTACAACTGAGGGAAGCGTAATAGCGTATATGCATCCATTGCTTCTCATAAAAGACCAACCCAAAAAAAAAAAAAAGATCAAGTTATTCCGTTTTGAATAGAACGTGGCAAGATGAGATTGGAAAAGAAAAAAAAGTCACACATTTGGATGAGGCTTTACATCAAGTATTCATGTTTGTCACTGGAGTCGGAACGATACTCGGTCGTTGACCATCCACCAGACTCCTGTTATGTTTCATTCACCCAAACCTTAATTAGCCGATTAGAAACAATCACATAAATTTAATAACATGCAAATGTATTCTTGTTTTTTATTTTATTTTTTATTTATGGGAATGTGAAAGCAGTACATGTGCCACTGCCAGACTAAAATCATGTTAAATGGAATCTACAAATCATATATACTGCAGGCATTTCACACCAACGAATTAACGACTTATTTCTCTTCTGCAAAATCTCACCAACAACAAATTTGATAATACATTTTGCCATGTCAAAAGAAGTCAAGAACTTGAGTGCAGTGACGGATCTATGAGAGGACTGAGACAGGGTTTCCTCTCAGCTACTTACCCAGCTTGAGCGCATCACTGTATTCAAATAAATTTCTTCTTCACTAATTGCAAAGTTTCCTACGAGGCTACAAATTAGATGCTAATAGTGCATAGCATTGAGAGAACTGAGAAGGACACAGCCCAAAAGAAGAAGAAGGAAAAAGAAATCCAAAAGAACGACCCGAAAAGAAATATGTAAACTGAGGTAGAAAAACACTTGAACTGAATATAGCAGCCGGATAAGGAAGACCAATCTCATCCATCAAATTTAGGGACCATAGACCCTGTCATTCGTCGTGTTTAGAATCACATGATTCACATCTCACAACTATCTAAGACATTATAACTATCTCCATAATTGCTAACGCGTGGCACATTGGTAAGGAATGTTGGTTCAACATATCATAAATAAACATAGAAAAATTGTTTAGATGGTGTCCCTACAACAAATAGGAAACAATGCACAATGCAAAATCCAATGCAGAACTCCGAGATGCTTAAAATTATACTACTTCCGTTTAAGGAAAAGTGATATTTTCGTTTTTTTATTTTTGGCCAATTGAGAAAGTAAAAGTATCACTTCTCCTGAAAAAGTATGTCAAACTGGTTGTGAATTGTTATTGAATATGAGGCTCCTATTGCTTCATTTTCATTTAGCATTTTTTCCCCGTCTTTTAAGAATGGCGATAGGCACCGATCCAAAGAAAATAAAAGCTAATAGATGCTATGGAATTTTAAAAAGATATGGTTTGAATAATAAAAAGAAACAAGTGTACGATGTTCACCTCTGCCTTGTCATCTTCAGGATCACAGTTCACCAAAAAGAACTGCAATAATTCATCTTTGTCAACACTATCAACAACCTCATCTGCTGGCATTTATTAGCTGAAACATTGAAATCTTGTGTTCAGCAGAAACTTTCGTGGAGTATCTAGACTAGCTATGTTAGGTAGCATCAACAACGTGGAAATTGGCAACATTCAGTTACAAGCATGCCATTTTTTTAAAGAATTTCTAAGTCTTCATCAAGCAAAAATTACCTCTTTGTTGTAGATGATCGTATCTTCCTCAACACTTCCAGAAAGCAAACACACCATTATTTTAGAAAGACGTGGAGTGTAATTTGGGTAATCTGACTGCAAAAACAAAATTATTATTAGACACCCTGCTGAAACTACTAGCAATAAAATTAAACAGGCTTGAACTTTTATCTTTTTAAATTGTCATTAAGGACTTGAGGCCTGCTAATTTCACAATAATTGATCCTGTAAATGTCAATATGTCATACCAATTCCCATCCACTGAATTACTTCAACAGGGTTAGGGATTCCAGAGACATCTGAATTCAAATTTTGGATCTTACTTAGTGAGCAGCAGAGAATGTTGCTGGATAGATCTAAATATTGTTGGAAGGTTACACCATGCAAAATCCAATAAATCAAACTCTAAAGAACAAAAGCAAGAAGTTTACCTTGAGACTTGCAGTAAACTCCTTCCATTGGGATCATTCTTCTTCACTCCCATGTTTTATGCTTCCCAAAAGCTCATCTTTGCTCATGAACCTATTGCAGGAAGAATAAAAGCAGTGTGAGTTCGTAAAACTCAGATATAAATTTCTTTCACTGGTGAGTTCGTAATAATAGCATTTTGTATACATAAATGAGCCATATTTTAGAAAGCTAGCATGCATGTTAGGTCTAAAGATTCTAGTGAAAGCAAGAAATGATGATGGTCACTCCACAGAGCTGCAAGTAGAACTTCAAATAGTTTCTTCAAGAAACTCTATATATTATATATACTGCAAATCAACACAAAATTTAAGTAGATCAAGCATGCAGTTTACAGATTTCAACCTGAGGGATCAACCATTGGGCTAACCGATACTGAGAACGGTTTCAAATTTACCATATGGTTTTTACGCCTCTAATCTGGAATGACTTGCTATGGTCATCAGATTTCTAACTGCTCCAAAGTCCAAACCACAACAAAAGCATTTTACCCTAATCCACTGCAAGTCCCTAACCAATATCATGATCATATTTTCTCCTACGAAATTACGGTCAACCAAAGACACTTATCTACATATGTAGTATAAATGGCAGTTCACTGTATCTCATTTTAGTCAAACAAGATAATATAGGATAATGCTCAAACCAAGTTCTGATTAGCATGCTAATTACCTCTTCTGCTAGATGCTCATGCACACTCTTAGTGATCATTGACAAAGGAGACCTTTGTCTTCTTATCAACCTTCAACAACAAAAATAAACGAACGAAAGATGTCAACTAGTGTTTGAAATATAGAGAAGGAATACTATGCAAATAGGTTGAGACGATGTACTTAGAAGTCTTCAATAACCCCCACGCCCCAACCCAATTAGTAGATGAAGAAATGGATACGATATTACCAACTTACTTGGTAGTAGATTGCACTTCTCATTATAAAACTGTTTCATCATTATAAAACTGTTTCAATTAGATGTGTTTATGCCAACTCCAGCCTAGATAGAACTTGGGCTATAAGCCAAATTTCAAGTCCTCTACTTAGTAAAACATGAACTTAAGGCGAGCATACCTTTTCTTCCAGATTTTCTCGACCAATAAGGCCAACTGGTATATCTTCTCCTAGAATTGTACATTATCATACCTGCAACTGTATGAATCAAGCCCAATCAATCAACTGAGGATAATCAAATGCAAAGTGAGCCACAGCCTACATGGGGAGAAAACCCAATCAGCCTAAGGTTCATCCAGTAACACTAACTTGTAATTCTATGAGTCAACGACAAACATTGACACGAAAAGAGCCATCAGGATCAGATTATAGTGGGGGTGTAATTTAACTATTGCATGCAAAACTAATATTCATTTTAAATTACCACCATTTATCAGTACTGGACTTTTATTCATTACCCACCAAAACCTTAATTTCTCTATAGACAGACCCGTATATCAGTGGCTTTATTATGGCATAGGGTTCTAAGTAGCGACTTTCAAACTTGAGTTGGTCAGACACTCAATAGTTAATTGAAGAGGTCTGGCGTTTATGACCCACAAATAATGAATTTCTTTGCCTACTTACCTGAGTTTTATAGATACTACAAGTCTCTCTTTTGCAAGATATTTTCAAAAATGTATTCATATCTATCAACGGAATTCAATTTTATAAGAAACAATTGAAACTCAAACTGATAAACTGCCAAGTTACAAATCGAAAAAGGCGTTAATTTTCGGCGAGAGTAGAATTTGAATTACACATGGAAACTACCGCTTTCCTAGATCACTAATTAAATGTGAAGAATGGTAAAAAAAAAAATTGCATCACTAGAAAGGGCCAAAGTATACCAAATTGCAAATTTCATGCATCATTACTCAAAATATTCCTTCATGTGATTCACAAATATTGCAAGTCTTAGACAATGAAAACAAAACCCCTACACATGAATTAAAGCTACATACTGGGATGATGGATCCCACCATATTCATATTATTTGGTATGTCAATTGTCCTGTTATTGAGGTATCTTTTAAGTATAGTGCCATTATGTCATTAAATGAGATTGGACACTAGGGTAGGTCTATCAAGGAGAATTAATAGAGAGATTTTTATGCTGTTCTTAAATCAATAATTGTTAGGTTCGAGTACGTTCCAACTAAACTATAAATCATTCTAACCTCCCAACTAACCATTTCTAGAAACTAACTACCTAAAGGTAAATAATAAGTTTTATGTGAAGAAAAATCACGTCAGTTAATAGCATTAAACACTCTTAATATCGTGAAATCTGTGGTCATGATCTTCAACCATGAATTAGAAATCATAACAGATAGTTTGCTTATTCTTTTTGACAAAGGAACTTCTTAACTGATCAGTAAAGTATAAAACACCTGGTTTTCTGAACTAGTTACAAAAAACTTAAATTTACACCTGGTATAAAACACCTGATATTCTATCAGTGATTCAGCGTACAAAAATATCTGTATTTAAGGGACCGTAACTAAAATATAGGTGTAAGTTGCAATCACCCTTGGAAAGTTTTACAGATTTTGGGTAAACATCGCCTGTTACGTAGACAAGCTGTAACGGAAGAGAATCAAAAGATAGACATCAGCTTTGTCAAATTTGCTAGAAAAATTATCAAGCAAAATAACATGGACAGAAAAGAGAAAGATACAAAGATTAATATGCAAGTAGTAAGAATATCCAGAACTAGAAATTAACTTAGTAATCTGCAACTACCTTGTTTGAATCTGATATCATTTAAGAGTGTGACTCAAATTTTGTATTGGTATTATATATATGACCGTTAAGTAAAGGTACTACATGCTTTATTTCAGCTCCATCACCCAATTTGAACTTGTAACTACAGATCCACTGACAAAAGTGAACAAACATTAGACTGGTTCTAAAATTTAGCAGATAAAAGAATCAAACATTACCCTGCTGAATCTCACATTAATGTTAGTGCAAGGATTTGCTTGCCCAAAACTAACTTATCCAGTTATCCAATCTGTAGGAAGAGTGAAAAGTTAGCTTAAGCCGGACGATAGGGGATCCGGATCTGCAAAATGGAGCACACATAGGAGGAAACATCATAACTAATTCAGAATTTAGAACATTTGCGTTAATAGTAAACTATGTATGTATATTTAAGTAAGAAAAAGAGAAGACAGCAAAACTTGAATTACCTTGCAAAGAGTGGAAGCAGGTACAAGTTTATCACATGATAAGAGAGCTGTGGCATCAATTCTGACAGGTGCATCCATCAAAACCACAACATCTCTGTTGATGCTAATTCCATGGAATTCCATCTGAGTTCATGAAAATTTTTACAGCATCAGGTGAATCAACATCAATACCAATGGAAAAAAAATGAGAGCTACCACGACAATAAAATATTACCTCAAAATCAGCAATGGTTGCTTATTGACTTCCTATGCCACTAGACCAAAATTGATCTACAGCTAATTCCATTATCTGACTGACCACCTTCCACAAGAAATGAAAAGCTTTTAGCAGAAGGAGATGAGAATGTTTCCACATGTTCCCACTTGGTTGGTTTTTTGACAGGGCAAATCCGCAACACATAGAGGACGTGAATATATGTCCATTTTTAATTCAAAATAAAAACTGATACAATGCACAGTGTACCTGAAGAGTGTCAATAAAAAATCTCCAAGCAGTATCAAATTCTGAAGTTTGCATCATCACCTCAACCCAATTAGCACCACGTGGTACCTCAATAAATCTCCTTTCAATAAGACATGTTCAAACAGTAACAATAAGCATGCCGCAAGATGGAAAAAAAAAAGAAGAATAACAAACTCAAAGAAACCAGCTTCAGGTTTCAAAACAAAACAAAAAAAAGAAATCAGCTTCTATCAAAATGTATTACTCGCCCTTCTCAAAGAGAAGCACAGAGTTTGCCTAGGCAGAAAACAAACATGCAGGCTTGCATTAGAACATGTCTCCCACTAATCTCTGGTAAGTAGAACCAGCGTTCTTAAGTCCAAAGGGCATCTTAGTATAACAATACAACCCTCTTGGTGTGAAAAAGGAGGTATGCTCCTGATCCTCGGGCGCTAACGGTATTTGGTTGTAGCCCATGTATCCGTCCATCAATGTCATCGCCTCGTACCCGACTATGGATTCTACTAATTGGTCTATGCTTGGGAGAGGGAAGCTGTCCTTCGGGCAGGCCTTGTTCAAGTCGCTAAAATCAATACATATTCTGACTCCTCCCTTTTTCTTTGGTACCACGACCATGTTGGATATCCACTGCGGGTAATGGGATTTCCTGATTATCCCAGACTCTTGCAGCTTCTTTAGCTCGGCCTCGACCGCCGCCTGTAACTATGGTGCGATTCGCCTCACTTTCTTCCTAACCGGCTTGACACTCAGATCAATCTTCAAGTGATGGAAGAAGACCTCCGGGTTGATACCCTCTAAATCGTGTACCTCCCATGTGAACACGTCTATGTTTTCCTTTAGCACCATCATGAGTTGGCCTGCTTGCTCGTCCGAGAGTAAAGTCCCGATCCTTACTAACCTTGGATCCTCAATCGTCCCCAAATTCACTTCCCGCGTCGGCTCAACTGTCGATAAATTGGACTTAGGTTCCCCGAATGGAGCTGCTCCATTTAATTGCTATAAAGGGTCTTGCTCCTGAGCCTCGTACTCCATGACCGCTTGTGAAATAGTTTCCTCCGATTCTTCTGCAGCCTTAGCTTCCTTGGCCTCGTTCTTCTCTCGCCTTGGTCTAGCTCGCCGATTTTCATTCACTTCGAGATCAACCTGCATGCATTGTCGCACTGCTTGGGAGTCGCCTATAATTTCAGCTATTCCCTTATATGTCGGGAACATTAACCTTTGATGATATGCCGATGCCACTCCTTTAATCCCTGTGATCCATGGGCGCCCGATAATTTCTTCATAGGGTGAGGAAACTTCGACCACACATAAAGTTGTTAATGTGTCAAGGTAGCCTCCGCCGTCCGAGACCCTCAACGTTACCTCTCCCTTTGGGATGGTCACTGTCCCATTAAAGCCGTAGATACGATATGTTGAAGGGACGAGGATGTCGTCCGACATCTCCATTCTCTTAAATGTGTCGTAAAACAAAGACTTCGATTGAACTTCCGCTATCCATAAGGATCCTTCTTACTCTCCATTTCTCAATTAATAACGTGATGGCTAAGGGATCACTATGTGCCTGACCATTTCTTTGGGACATCCTTGGCCGAGAAAGAAATAGGCTGCATCATCCAAGATTCCATGGGTAAGGTCTTGGCCATGATAAATATTTCTTTGCCATTACGGTCCCTCTTGTGAATCCTTGAGGTGATTACCGGGCCGAGAGTGTAGTCTTGAAAAGATGAGTGGTATTCACAAATTGAGTCGACCTGGCAATGCGACCTTGATGAACCGGCACATCGGGTGTTGCCATCATTTGAGATGGGTGTCGGACGAATTGCCTCAGGTATCCATCTCGAATGAGGTGTTGGACGATGTCTTTAACTTCTCAGCAATTATTAGTGGAGTGGCCCCTATACTGATGGTAGTGACAGTACGCGGGGTGATTCTTGGTCTCGTGGAACTGGACTCCCCTTGACGCTGGGTAATTGATGTCACTCCTCTTTTCGACTTCCTTGAATACTTCCTCCAAAGGAGCGTTCAAAGGAGTATATGATCGGGCTTCATGCCTCGGCTTCTTCCCTTTAGCTACCCATTCCTTCTTCTCACTGCTCCTCGGTGGATGGTCCGATCTCTTCTCTGGATGCCTAACGGGATCATCCACGACTGTTTTGCCTCGAGCTCAACGCTTCTCGCGCTAGCTTCTTGTACCCCCTATCTCTTGATTCGTACTGAACTTCCTCTAGAGCGATAAAATGTTCTTGCATTCTTCGCATCTCCTTCAAGGTATTTGGATTTTCAGAGAACATAGCTATCCAGATAGGGTCCGATCTTCCCAATGCGTTTTCAAATCCGAAGATGGCCTAATCTCCATCGGTACTTTTCCAATTTCAGTACATAGTTTCCTCCACCTATCGGTCAAGGTTATCAAGGGCTCCCTGAATCTACTGGCAAGGGTGAATAGTTTGTTCATTCTTGTCCGAGGTCGGCTATTGTGCATATAAGTTTCAAGAAAGGCCTCGACTAGCGCGTCATAGCCGTCAATCGATCCGGGTGTGAGTGAGTAAAACCAATCTCTTGCCTCGCCCTCCAAACTGGCCGGAAATAATTTACACATGACTACCGTACTACTTTTCCATTGGATTAATGACATGGTATACATTTTTAGATGCTCGACCGCGTCTCCTGTTCCGTCGAATCTAGAAGGAAATGTAGGTAAGGTACACTTTGGTGGGAACGACATCTGTTCAAGTTCTTGGGAAAAAGGTGTCTTCTCTGCCTCGCTCATAATCTCTGCTAGTTTGTTTTCTTCACTACTCCCTGATAACTCCTTAATCTTTGCCTCCAACTCTCTGAGTTTAGCTTCCGTTTCCCCGTCTTGTCGTTCGCCCCTTCCTCGCCTTTCTTCATCAGTAGACGAGTCCTCGGGTGGTATGTACCCTCGTGGGGAAGGTATGGGAGATCTCCTAGACCGATCAAGGTTGCTCGGCCCAGCCTGGGGTGGCGGTTTCTCTGATCGGCCGCGATTGCTCGATGTTCCTCGGCTAGACGTGCCTCTAGATCTGGTTCGCTGATTCCTCAACTGATAATTTTCAAATTCTAGGGCGAGATTCCATTCTTTGGAGCCCTCTTAATGCCGCCTCTTGCCTTCTTTGGCTTTCTAAAATGGCCAAGAGTGTTGGGTATGTGCTCTCATGACTAGAATGTCTGTTTGGGTGGCGTGGCCGAGGTTGTAATGGTATCGACGTTGGTGGTGGAAGTAGTATCGGACCAGTTGCAACGGCGGGTGCAGGTCCGACGTTGCTAGATGCTTCTCGTCCCAGCTGAATCTGCCTGAGACGCTCTTGCTCCCTTCCTAAGGCTTCCTGGTACTCAGCTTGTTGCCTTGTTCTTTTCCTCTGGGCCTGGGCTTCAAGTGCTTCCTCATCGTCCTCTCAGATCGGAAGGCCGTGAGCCCATCAATTTGGCCAACTCTCCTATGGGTCAAGATAACCTGGTCGAAAGGTAGGGTGTCATCATCTCGCCCGAGATCCACTCTCTCATTAATAGTTGGCATGCCTCGTGCTGCTGCCCTAGATTCCTCGAGTGATAGTTGTCGACTGCCTTCTTGCCTCGGCCCTGAGGTGATAGCCATCGGATGTGGTGCGTGGTGAGCCGAGTGTCGTCCCTACCTACGTCATCAAATACAAAGAACACCTTACTTTGACCTAGTATTAGAAATAAACATTCAAAAAGGGTGAAAAATATCAAACTGATGCAAAAAATATCACGATATCAGAGCTTGCAGATACAAGGCCGACTCTCGTTATCGGATGGGTTCTGCCTATCTACCCTATTTTGACTCTAGCTAACTTTGTGGCAGATTTTGCACTACGTCACTATCACTTCGTACGACGTCGCCTTCAGCACCTAACCTCCGCATTTAAGTTAGTTTGTCCTACATTCTATATGCTCCAAATCATTTAACTCATGCACGTGATGATAGAATGGTACGGTACGTAAATCAAACTAAGTTTGTCGAAAATCGAATCAAGTTTCTAATGTTGATACTTCCTTCAAATCTCATCATGGCCGTCTTCCACGGATTCAATCTTTCCGATGTCTCGACAACATCACGGGAAAAGACACTTCAAAAATCGGCTGACTCATTACGAAAAAGACTCCTTAAACTTAACCTTATGTAATTCCAAGCACACAAATTTATATATTAATCAGGAAAACAACTTACCTATCCCTAAAACTCGATCAATCATCAAAAACAAGTAGTTATCATATCAGCAGACTTTCAACCTAGCTCGAACTTTGTGTTGTTTGTCGCCAGGTGAGCTTATGAAGACTTTCTTGCTGATCAAACTGTTGGTGGGTGAAGAAATGAGAACTTTACCACGCCTTGTGAGGACGCTACTATCATTGTAACTATGCATGTAAACTAAATGACTCGACATAACAACGATTTCAGCCATCAGAGTTCATCTTAGATTCAACTACAACACTTGATCGTGTATACAAGAGCTTTGGATCGTCTCTGAAGGTCTCCAAGGCAAGGTATCCGGAGATCTTAGTCGGATCCCCTTAGTCGGCGCCAGAATGTAGATGCATTTTACTACAACCTACATCCAAAGGATAGAAATCTTCTACTCATGCAAATGAAAGTATGGACATGACAATAGACACAAGGATATACGTGGTTCGGTATGATTACCTACGTCCACGGGGGTGAAAGGATGAATCTTATTACTTCAAAGTGTTACAAAGGTGTTGCTCTCTCAAGTGAACTCACTTACAAATTGGACTAGCTCTCCACTTTTCTTGTTTCTTTATCGATTACAAGCACTACAAGAAAACATGGCTTTGGTGACGATAGTTTTTGTGGAGAAGAATATTTCATTGCTGAAGCTTAGTTATTGTGACCAAAATAACTTTTGTCACTGTTGTTAGGTTTTTAGCAACGAAACTCGAGTTTCGTCACTCATAAGTTTTTAGTGACCTCATCTAGAGACGAAATAATGTGTAGTCACTAATAAGTTTTTTGTGATAATGTATGTTTGTCACCATTTAATTCTATTGTGATGATGTTAAAAAATTGACATAAAATCTTTTTGGTGATAATCTATAAATTTTGTTACAAAAGAAATGTTTATACTGACAAAATTAATTCGTCACTAACTAATTTTATAGTGACAAAACTTGATGTTGGACACTATATTTATTTTTTAGTGACCACCAGCTTGTTCGGTTGCCAAAATTTATATAGTACCAACTTCTAATCGACACAAGAAAAAACATTTGCAACGAACTAGATTTTATCGCTTTAGTTATTTCCAATGACACTATAATTTCACCGCAGTTCGTGATTTCAGTGATACTGAAATGTCCTCGTAAAGCATTCTTTCTGGTGATAAAATATACCCATATCTTAAAACAATAAATATTTGGGAACAATATATTTTATCACGTAAATCAAAATATTTTATAGTAAATTATAAATTACCGGTATAAAGAAACATAGGAAGAGCCTGTGCAAGCCTTCTTTATAAAAACAAAAGGAAAAGTCAGCTTGTTGTGCCTTGCATTTGTGTATATATGTTGGATGTTTATATATAAGGCCCAATAGCCATGTCGCTGCATATCCCTGAGTTCCAATTTCAAAACTTAAAAGGGTTAAGACATCCATCTGTCAAGCATTAGTAGAACTTGAATTTCTGAATGGGTCCCAATTGCATGCTGGAGTGAAATCCGAGATGTGCTTAGCTAAATATCAAACCGTCAGTGAAATAATATAGAAAGATTAATTTCTCCTTGAGGTGCTTTGCTGTATGGCCAAAACCTAATCTACTCGGCTTGTATGCAGCAATACGCATTCATTGTTTCTTTCAGCAGGCTACTTGCATAGTCGATCTTAAGTTACAACGTAGTCCAACTGAACATGGAATCAATAGCAAATAGGCTATCAATAAAAATTCAATCAATAAAGCAGATGGAATCCGTAAAAAACAGGCTACAGACCCACAGAACTCTCATCAAGATGTAAAAGAACTTGTTGGTTTTACAAAAGAGACAACCTACGTACTGTATGAGATTTCAAAACCATAAAATAGGAGAATAACACGGTAGGGCATTTATCATTTCTCATTTATCACTTTGTTAATGTGGCAACCACAATTTTTAAGATTCTTTCCTAATGAGGACTCCCACTTCCAGCAGTCATAGTTACCCTACCTGGAATTTCTGTCAGTGAAATAATATAGAAAGATATTACATAGTTGTGATGATAGTGGTGGTTGTGGGGGGTAATGGTGGAGATGATGATGACGGGGATGAAGGAGAAAAGAATAACGGGTATTTACCTTGAATTTGATGGTAGGTGATCCAAAAATTATTTTTGCCGTGTTTGTTGCTTCAATTGCATTTAGATAATTCATTACCGAACGGCCCAAACCTAAATTTATTCCTTTAGAAAACCATGTACTAATGATGTAATAGTCATTTTCGAGAGTCCGCCAGTTTTGAAGGGAAATACATACACTTTTTAATGCTGCAATGATTTAGCCTCATCGTTTAATAAGTTCTGTTTCTTATTTTGGGTGCTTGTTTAAATTTGCAGCAAGTAGGGTTTACTAACATTAATGTCTATATTAGGTGGATCGTCCCCAGTAACATTAATGTCTATATTAGGTGGATCGTCCCTAGGGCAGGTGATGTTGTTGAGGCTAGAACACTGAAAATAACTTTTATGTATGTGCCTTTTAATTAGTGAATGCTTACATATAGATAATTAAATTTTCTTCTCAGAGAGAAAAATTTAGTTTTGTTGAACTTAAATATTTTCTCATGAAATGTAGCTCCACTTATATTGAACATAGGCAATGCTTTGGAGAGGAAAATAAATTTTGATTAAACAAACAAGGTAAAGACTTGGACTCGGAGTTATGGGATAGATTGGTTTGTCTTAGATAGTTGAGGTCTATCTACACCCTTACATTTTCAGATATGGGACAAGCTATTACTGAGGTATCAATCTGAACTTTTACTAATTTGGAGTTATAATACTATAATCTTAATTTGATTATTTCTCAGTCATTTATGTTTATAAATGTCTGCTAGGAGAGTTAATTTTCTTGGTTTTATAAATGCTTAGGTGATCATAGACACTTTTCCTTTTGAGTGTTGAGACTTGGAGTGATGTGGAAAATGCAAAACATGTATTCTCACAAAGGTGTTCTGTATATTCTATCGGTAGCTGTGGTTCAATCCTTTTCTTCTTGCTCGTCCGAGAGTAAAGTCCCGATCCTTACTAACCTTGGCTCCTCAATCGTCCCCAAATTCACTTCCCGCGTCGGCTCAACTGTCGATAAATTGGACTTAGGTTCCCCGAATGGAGCTGCTCCATTTAATTGCTATAAAGGGTCTTGCTCCTGAGCCTCGTACTCCATGACCGCTTGTGAAATAGTTTCCTCCGATTCTTCTGCAGCCTTAGCTTCCTTGGCCTCGTTCTTCTCTCGCCTTGGTCTAGCTCGCCGATTTTCATTCACTTCGAGATCAACCTGCATGCATTGTCGCACTGCTTGGGAGTCGCCTATAATTTCAGCTATTCCCTTATATGTCGGGAACATTAACCTTTGATGATATGCCGATGCCACTCCTTTAATCCCTGTGATCCATGGGCGCCCGATAATTTCTTCATAGGGTGAGGAAACTTCGACCACACATAAAGTTGTTAATGTGTCAAGGTAGCCTCCGCCGTCCGAGACCCTCAACGTTACCTCTCCCTTTGGGATGGTCACTGTCCCATTAAAGCCGTAGATACGATATGTTGAAGGGACGAGGATGTCGTCCGACATCTCCATTCTCTTAAATGTGTCGTAAAACAACACTTCGACTGAACTTCCGCTATCCATAAGGATCCTTCTTACTCTCCATTTCTCAATTAATAACGTGATGGCTAAGGGATCACTATGTGCCTGACCATTTGCTGGGACATCCTTGGCCGAGAAAGAAATAGGCTGCATCATCCAAGATTCCATGGGTAAGGTCTTGGCCATGATAAATATTTCTTTGCCATTACGGTGCCTCTTGTGAATCCTTGAGGTGATTACCGGGCCGAGAGTGTAGTCTTGAAAAGATGAGTGGTATTCAAAAATTGAGTCGACCTGGCAATGCGACCTTGATGAACCGGCACATCGGGTGTTGCCATCGGCTGAGATGGGTGTCAGACGAATTGCCTCAGGTATCCATCTCGAATGAGGTGTTGGACGATGTCTTTAACTTCTCAGCAATTATTAGTGGAGTGGCCCTATACTGATGGTAGTGACAGTACGCGGGGTGATTCTTGGTCTCGTGGAACTGGACTCCCCTTGACGCTGGGTAATTGATATCACTCCTCTTTTCGACTTCCTTGAATACTTCCTCCAAAGGAGCGTTCAAAGGAGTATATGATCGGGCTTCATGCCTCGGCTTCTTCCCTTTAGCTACCCATTCCTTCTTCTCACTGCTCCTCGGTGGATGGTCCGATCTCTTCTCTGGATGCCTAACGGGATCATCCACGACTGTTTTGGCCTCGGCTGCTTCTGCGCTAGCTTCTTGTACCCCCTATCTCTTGATTCGTACTGAACTTCCTCTAGAGCGATAAAATGTTCTTGCATTCTTCGCATCTCCTTCAAGGTATTTGGATTTTCAGAGAACATAGCTATCCAGATAGGGTCCGATCTTCCCAATGCGTTTTCAAATCCGAAGATGGCCTAATCTACTGGTACTTTTCCAATTTCAGTACATAGTTTCCTCCACCTATCGGTCAAGGTTATCAAGGGCTCCCTGAATCTACTGGCAAGGGTGAATAGTTTGTTCATTCTTGGCCGAGGTCGGCTATTGTGCATATAAGTTTCAAGAAAGGCCTCGACTAGCACGTCATAGCCGTCAATCGATCCGGGTGTGAGTGAGTAAAACCAATCTCTTGCCTCGCCCTCCAAACTGGCCGGAAATAATTTACACATGACTACCGTACTACTTTTCCATTGGATTAATGACATGGTATACATTTTTAGATGCTCGACCGCGTCTCCTGTTCCGTGGAATCTAGAAGGAAATGTAGGTAAGGTACACTTTGGTGGGAACGACATCTGTTCAAGTTCTTGGGAAAAAGGTGTCTTCTCTGCCTCGCTCATAATCTCTGCTAGTTTGTTTTCTTCACTACTCCCTGATAACTCCTTAATCTTTGCCTCCAACTCTCTGAGTTTAGCTTCCGTTGCCCCGTCTTGTCGTTCGCCCCTTCCTCGCCTTTCTTCATCAGTAGACGAGTCCTCGGGTGGTCCGTACCCTCTTGTGGAAGGTATGGGAGATCTCCTAGACCGATCAAGGTTGCTCAGCCCATCCGGGGGCGGCGGTTTCTCTGATCGGCCGCGATTGCTCGATGTTCCTCGGCTAAACGAGCCTCTAGATCTGGTTCGCTGATTCCTCAACTGATAATTTTCAAATTCTAGGGCGAGATTCCATTGCTGGAGCCCTCTTAATGCCGCCTCTTGCCTTCTTTGGCTTTCTAAAATGGCCAAGAGTGTTGGGTATGTGCTCTCATGACTAGAATGTCTGTTTGGGTAGCGTGGCCGAGGTTGTAATGGTATCGACGTTGGTGGTGGAAGTAGTATCGGACCAGTTGCAACGGCGGGTGCAGGTCCGACGTTGCTAGATGCTTCTCGTCCCAGCTGAATCTGCCTGAGACGCTCTTGCTCCCTTCCTAAGGCTTCCTGGTACTCAGCTTGTTGCCTTGTTCTTTTCCTCTGGGCCTGGCCTTCAAGTGCTTCCTCATCGTCCTCTGTATCGGAAGCTGTGAGCCCATCAATTTGGCCAACTCTCCTATGGGTCAAGATAACCTGGTCGAAAGGTAGGGTGTCATCATCTCGCCCGAGATCCACTCTCTCATTAATAGTTGGCATGCCTCGTGCTGCTGCCCTAGATTCCTCGAGTGATAGTTGTCGACTGCCTTCTTGCCTCGGCCCTGAGGTGATAGCCATCGGATGTGGTGCGTGGTGAGCCGAGTGTCGTCCCTACCTACGTCATCAAATACAAAGAACACCTTACTTTGACCTAGTATTAGAAATAAACATTCAAAAAGGGTGAAAAATATCAAACTGACGCAAAAAATATCACGATATCAGAGCTTGCAGATACAAGGCCGACTCTCGTTATCGGATGGGTTCTGCCTATCTACCCTATTTTGACTCTAGCTGACTTTGTGGCAGATTTTGCACTACGTCACTATCACTTCGTACGACGTCGCCTTCAGCACCTAACCTCCGCATTTAAGTTAGTTTGTCCTACATTCTATATGCTCCAAATCATTTAACTCATGCACGTGATGATAGAATGGTACGGCACGTAAATCAAACTAAGTTTGTCGAAAATCGAATCAAGTTTCTACTGTTGATACTTCCTTCAAATCTCATCATGGCCGTCTTCCACGGATTCAATCTTTCCGATGTCTCGACAACATCGCCGGGCAAGACACTTCAAAATCGGCAGCTCATTACGAAAAAGACTCCTTAAACTTAACCTTATGTAATTCCAAGCACACAAATTTATATATTAATCAGGAAAACAACTTACCTATCCCTAAAACTCGATCAATCATCAAAAACAAGTAGTTATCATATCAGCAGACTTTCAACCTAGCTCTGAACCTGTGTTGTTTGTCGCCGGTGAGCTTATGAAGACTTTCTGCTGATCAAACTGTTGGTGGGTGAAGAAATGAGAACTTTACCACGCCTTGTGAGGACGCTGCTACTGCTGTAACTATGCATGTAAACTAAATGACTCGACATAACAACGATTTCAGCCATCAGAGTTCATCTTAGATTCAACTACAACACTTGATCGTGTATACAAGAGCTTTGGATCGTCTCTGAAGGTCTCCAAGGCAAGGTATCCGGAGATCTTAGTCGGATCCCCTTAGTCGGCGCCAGAATGTAGATGCATTTTACTACAACCTACATCCAAAGGATAGAAATCTTCTACTCATGCAAATGAAAGTATGGACATGACAATAGACACAAGGATATACGTGGTTCGGTATGATTACCTACGTCCACGGGGGTGAAAGGATGAATCTTATTACTTCAAAGTGTTACAAAGGTGTTGCTCTCTCAAGTGAACTCACTTACAAATTGGACTAGCTCTCCACTTTTCTTGTTTCTTTATCGATTACAAGCACTACAAGAAAACATGGCTTTGGTGACGATAGTTTTTGTGGAGAAGAATATTTCATTGCTGAAGCTTAGTTATTGTGACCAAAATAACTTTTGTCACTGTTGTTAGGTTTTTAGCAACGAAACTCGAGTTTCGTCACTCATAAGGTTTTAGTGACCTCATCTAGAGACGAAATAATGTGTAGTCACTAATAAGTTTTTTGTGATAATGTATGTTTGTCACCATTTAATTCTATTGTGATGATGTTAAAAAATTGACATAAAACCTTTTTGGTGATAATCTATAAATTTTGTTACAAAAGAAATGTTTATACTGACAAAATTAATTCGTCACTAACTAATTTTATAGTGACAAAACTTGATGTTGGACACTATATTTATTTTTTAGTGACCACCAGCTTGTTCGGTTGCCAAAATTTATATAGTACCAACTTCTAATCGACACAAGAAAAAACATTTGCAACGAACTAGATTTTATCGCTTTAGTTATTTCCAATGACACTATAATTTCACCGCGGTTAAGTGATTTCAAGATAATCTTGAATGTCCTAAGTAAAAAGCATTCTTTCTGGTGATAAAATATACCCATATCTTAAAACAATAAATATTTGGGAACAATATATTTTATCACGTAAATCAAAATATTTTATAGTAAATTATAAATTACCGGTATAAAGAAACATAGGAAGAGCCTGTGCAAGCCTTCTTTATAAAAACAAAAGGAAAAGTCAGCTTGTTGTGCCTTGCATTTGTGTATATATGTTGGATGTTTATATATAAGGCCCAATAGCCATGTCGCTGCATATCCCTGAGTTCCAATTTCAAAACTTAAAAGGGTTAAGACATCCATCTGTCAAGCATTAGTAGAACTTGAATTTCTGAATGGGTCCCAATTGCATGCTGGAGTGAAATCCGAGATGTGCTTAGCTAAATATCAAACCGTCAGTGAAATAATATAGAAAGATTAATTTCTCCTTGAGGTGCTTTGCTGTATGGCCAAAACCTAATCTACTCGGCTTGTATGCAGCAATACGCATTCATTGTTTCTTTCAGCAGGCTACTTGCATAGTCGATCTTAAGTTACAACGTAGTCCAACTGAACATGGAATCAATAGCAAATAGGCTATCAATAAAAATTCAATCAATAAAGCAGATGGAATCCGTAAAAAACAGGCTACAGACCCACAGAACTCTCATCAAGATGTAAAAGAACTTGTTGGTTTTACAAAAGAGACAACCT
Organism: Papaver bracteatum; assembly: GCA_023529315.1. NCBI lineage: Eukaryota > Viridiplantae > Streptophyta > Magnoliopsida > Ranunculales > Papaveraceae > Papaver > Papaver bracteatum. Next base: position 743,505 of record JAJJWX010002376.1, on the reverse strand, counting down.
ACGTACTGTATGAGATTTCAAAACCATAAAATAGGAGAATAACACGGTAGGGCATTTATCATTTCTCATTTATCACTTTGTTAATGTGGCAACCACAATTTTTAAGATTCTTTCCTAATGAGGACTCCCACTTCCAGCAGTCATAGTTACCCTACCTGGAATTTCTGTTTGTAATGACACTAAAGTTCAGACTCCACACTGATGTTAGTTTCTTCTTCCCAGTCTCCCCACCAAGAGATGGTGCTAGTAGCACACCGGCGAATAGAAGTAAGCTGATTAAAAAAAAAATACCAATTAAGTTGATGTTGAATATCCTGGAGAAAATTTTTTACCAAAATAAAAACTCATTTAAAATAACAAGTTGATAAGCCATTTTGAGTTGTTTACATAGAGATAACACAAATTTTAAAACTAGTTGGTCTTACACCTGCAAGCAAGCAGGTTGATGAAGTAGAACTTTCACCATAGCGACTTCGCATATTTCATAATACATTCTGATCATACTCACTCATGTGCTGTACTAATTCATGTTTTCAATAGGTGTAAAAATTATGGTTAACCACTCAAAGGAAATACACCAAACATACCTGAAGGAACAAAAAAGGATCAGGACCGAAAGAGCTAGAGTGTATAATTTTATAATTTGTGTATAAATAAACCCCGATATATCTGATGGTGCACAATCTCAAACTCAAGTCAACACACCCTGAAAGAACTCAAATCCACACCGATAAATTACTCCAAGACCTCAAACGGGAACATGCATGTATATGATAACATGGTACGGTACTATCATACGCACAACTGCAGAATTGTTGTTGGTGACTGGAGCAGAACTTCAGGAACTCGATACCTGCCATATGCATATTTGTTAGCATGACAAGATGCATTCAAAGAAACAGGCGCAGGCTAACATTAGTGTGAAAAAAAATTATAACTAATAAGCGAGTGGAGACATATTCTGTGTAAGACGGGTGGGAGAAAATTTCTCGAGCAAGACCAAAATCTGCAACTTTAATTAGGTCTTTTGTAACCAAAACAATCTCTGCAAAATAAGGGTATGATAAAATTAGGCAATGTTCACTTAGACAAAGGGACGAAGAGCACATCCAATTACATGAGCAAGACCTATAAGAGAAATACACAATTTTTTTACAGAACACTTATGCAAAGTTCAAGATAGAAGTGGTTACAATTTCTTATAATGTGTTTTCACAACCACAAAACAAAATAAAAACCTCATTACCAGGCTTAAGGTCGCGATGAAAGTATCCACGCTGGTGCATATATGCAAGAGATTGAAATACTTGAATTTTGAGAACACCAGTTGGGTACTTCAGCTTCTGGGAAGAGCTTCACCTTGTCCTTAATAAGTTGGTTCAAGTTGCATTCCTGAAATAAACGCAGTATGCCCAACAGTATTAGATGGCCTCACATGACTTAAGGACACAAAACACACCTAGATTTTATGTGCAAAAGCATATCGTATACTGAAACACAAAATACAGGATGTCGTTCTCTTATGACTTCCTTAAGCTTCACAATATTGGGGTGGTTCATCTTTCGTACTGAGATGCAAAAATAATTAGTAAATACACATTCTCGTATTAGAGAAGAAGCAGGATATAGAGAGCCAATACTAACTTAACTCCCCGTAGGTTAGTGCACGCTTCCCAAGAATAATACTTTGAGGTTATATTGTTTGATCCTGTTTGGCAGCTCATACAGTAGATTACTCCAAGACTCAAAATCTTTTTAAATGCAGCACCAAATTATATCAGAAGGATCCAGATACAACAGAAGCAATGCATTCATCTTTCTAAACAGAATAAATGAATTTACTCAAATTTCGGTAGTTAGAAATTATCAACCAAACAGAACCAAAACAAAAACAGCAAATCAAAACCTTAAAGGCCTAACATTTGACCCATGAGAAAAATTAGAGTGAACATGGACGATCATATCTTATCAGCCTAACCAGTGACTGGAATATTTGATATAAGAATCACAAGGCATTCAGATTGACGTTATCCACTTCTGCGCTCCAAAACCCCCCATTGACTAATGGTTTATAAACAAGACAAATTGAAGTTTCATTGTACTGTGCATATGTTCAACCCACGTAACTTGTACACACCTTTCAAAATATAAATAAAAAGCTCATATATACATGTCATCCTAGTGTGAATCATATAATAACATTCCACAAGAGTGCAATACCAATACATTAAGCTTATTTGAATTATACTTAGGTACTCAATTCATATATTGGGTAAGGATTGAACAGGGGAAACCGATAACAAAAACTCCAGCTGCCAGTTGCACTAGCTAGTAGAAATTTACAGAGCAGTTAACAAAACTCAGCTGAATGCATCACCTACTGAGAGTAGCTAGTGAGTGGTGAGAAAAAAATTATTAGATCAGCGAACACAATTTTTAGATGTTTGATCCAATTTTTCGTTTCAAAGCTTGGTAAGCTGTAACACGATGATTTAAGTCGGCATCATTTAAAATATGTTTTTGAATTAAACTACAAAAGCACTGATTTATAAATTAATAGCGAACCACTGCCATAGCTGAGAAAAAGTGTCTATAGTTCCAGAGAGACTACATGAAACAAAAAAAGCATAGAACTGGGAATCACAGACCTTAAAGTTGTTGTCTTCTCCACCAGAAACAACTAAACATAAATCCAGGTAATATCTAATATCATTAACACCAGGTCATCTGAAGGTTATTTCAGCCTTAGCTTGTTAACAAGACGAGATACAAAATCATGACATAAATTGAAAAAAAATCCCCAAAATCAATGTACGATTACAGGTAATAAGATAAATCGCTATATCTTCCTTTTCTCCGTCTTCAAAATCTCTATAATAATCTCAAATTATCAGATGGGTGTTTTGGTTTAGGGTTGATTACCACTCACAGAGGTATTGTTTTCTGATTTCGTTGAGAAAAAATACTCTACCTCCTATTGGTTATTGATACATTGGCGGTGAACAATGAACGTGGTGAAGTGTGTTCATGGGTTTTGTTGAAGGGTATGGAAAGAATAGGAAGGAATAAGACGAGATGCAATTAGGGTTTTTAGCGGAAAGTCGAAAAAGAAATTTTACTGAATTTTTTTGCGGGAAATATTGCTCTAAAACTTATTCTTCCCGCTAATCTAGAATTTTCCCTCTTTTGAGGTGGGAAATCCATGTCACTTATGGTGTCTGCATTTATATTGGTTGGATTAGAAATTCCGATTTTCTATTGGTGGAATAAATGTCATACGAATTATACTTGTTCTTTGGTGATAGTATATTTTTCTTTTTTCAAATAAAAAGTTCTTTGGTTCACATTACTTTGTGTGATCTAAAATTTATACTCACCAGGTTAAAACCCAGTTGGCAACTTGGCATAGTAAGTAGCTAATTTTCAAATTTGCACATTGCAAGATCAATGATACGTTTAAAGATTTATATATATAAATCGAGTACATCTTGCTTCGGATTTCTTAAAATTTCATTAGATTTTATATGTTAAAATTACTTTACGGGTTGATTCCCCAAAATTTTCATTTGAACCTGAATTCGTTCGATCTTATTGAACACACTAAAATAACTACATAAGTAAATTATACGATAAACTCACTCATCTCTATAATTCCTTCCATCTCATTGAATATGCTTAGTTTACCGGACTCTATGAATTTGTTGAGTTATTGGATGTGTATATAGATTTACATAAGTCGATTTTGGAAAAGATTTATGAAACTCTATGATTCGTTGGATTTCATTGGACACTTACAAATCAATCCCACAAACTCTATAATTCGTTGGTTTCCTCTGGGAACCTAAACAATGCACAAATAAAAGATATGAAAATTCAACATATTGAAACATGGTTCTGGTCACCAAGTTGGCAATGTCGAGAATCTAAACATTAGTCGGCAAGGTTGTAATCATATAACAAGCCGACTAACACACAGTCGGTAGGGCCCTATTCAAGAAAGATGCCGACTGTTAACTCGGGAAATTAAGGTTTATGTGACATAACGTCGGAAAGGTACAAGTCTGAGAATATGCCGACTAAAATAAGTCGGCAGGGTCCTGTTCAAGAAAGATGCCGACAGTTAACTCAGGAAATTAAGGTTTCTGCGACATAACGTCGGAAAGGTACAAGTCTGAGAATATGTCGACTATAATAAAGTCGGCAGGGTTGGTTATTGAATAACATGCCGGCCTTGGTAAATGTTTCACAGTCACCATGGATGTTATGAAAAGACGGCATGATCTTCATGTTACGACCATGCCGACTAATACTTATATCCTAAGGCCGACATCCTATTTATAAAAAAAACATGCCAACCAAAAATCCTGGAAATTATCATTTTCGAGTTTAGATATCACTTACAGTCTTCTTTTCACCGGTGGAGGGTTCTTTTCGATATTCTTAGGGATTGGATTTTCGGGTTTACTAGTTCCAACTTTTTTCTTACCTTTTCCCTCTGATTTGGATCTTTTGATATGTCCTGTTGAATAGGTGTTGCTACTTGATCGTTTGGAATAAACTATTTTTCAGGAAAATCAAATTGGATGATTTACAGAGATTAGTTTCTATGATTTTGATGGAAGATGTAGATGAAGAAGAAGAAGAGAAGATTAACAGTTTCTTTAGGTTTTTAATTTTAGGGTTATCTGATTAATTAATAGGGTTAGTTAGTGGAGGGGTAATAAAGTAAATTCACTCATTTTTGACCTCCTCTTAGTAAGGGCGCTATGTCCATATACAATTGGGTATACCCCAATTAATCTGGGTATACCCCAATCAAGCCAGGTTAAATAAATAAAACAAACAAATAAATAAATGGTAACTAAATAAATAAAGAGGGAGGATCCATGGACACTCTCGGATGGACACTATCTTACATAATTTGTGTCATTTTCTAGTCAAAACCCAACTACCCAAGCGACAATGAATTTGAATCTAATATTTTGATGATAGGTTCCTCTTATAGGACTCTATATTCCTAAAAAAAATGAGCACAATTCGAGACGTATAACACCACCATCTACCCTTTAAATATCAGCCGTTAAAAGAACAAAACGGCATCGTATTCTTTTACCCTCACTGTGTTTATAAGCTAAAAGTGCAGGCTACTTTATGTACGTTTTTTTTTTTTTCCTCATTGGGTAGAGTAAACTATACATAATGGTTTAAGCCACAGGGGACCGCAGAAAGTAAAATGGTCCTGGAGAGAAGTAAGTGGAGGCCTTTGCACGCGGAAACAAGATCAAAAACGTTCACCCGATCATCTAGGTGTATGTATCCATGTAAGACCCCTAAATTGAATAAGTTATTTCTTATTTCTCCATCAACCCTAAAAAAAAAAACTTAGCGGCGCAAGATCGCTCTCCAACTTTTATCTTTGACCTCTCGACCGAAAACCTTCAAGTTAATCAAATCAATGCAAATCTGTAAACCCTATCAAACACACTAGATTACGAAGAATATGCACCGGCAAAGCTATCAACAAAGGAAAACATGAAAAACTGACTAACAAGAAGATGTTGTTTTTCATAATCTAGTGACATCCAGGGTTAGTTAATCTCTCTCTCCATTGCCCTTCACCTCTCTTACAAATTTCTATAGATTTATATCTTATTATTGTTTCTTGTGTCGATTTATAAGGAAGAAAAAAAAGAAGCCTTAACTTCATCAACTAAAGAAGATTAAGAGATGAAACCTAACCTCTGGATTTGTGTTAAAATTGGGTTCCTTTTGTTCTTTTTGAAATCAATTCTTTCACAGAATCGAATTTTTCATATGGGTTCTGTTGATATTAGAGTTATTTCTTTGTAAAACCCTTTTTTTTATACCAGCCTTACACGGTAGCTTATTGACGTAAGATGATTGTGATTTTTTTTAAACAGAAAAAGGAAAGTTGGGTTGGAGTTGGATTTGTATTCGGCAGAGAAGTGGCTTAAGATTGAGTTGTTTTAGGCAAGCTGTTGAATCTGAAAATCGATCTAAAAGCATATGTTGTTGTTCATTGATTCTACGATGGAAAATGATTGTAGATTGGGTGTGGAGGAATCCGAGACAGGGAAGATAATGGTGGTTAGATTGGATTTTGGTTTTGTGGATTAAGTTTGGATTGTACTTTCTGTTGCTATGGGGATCAGCTTGCTGCAGTGAATACGACCATAAGCGCCTTTTTTTCCTTAATTGTTTGTGGCCATTATATGGAAAAGTTCATCACTTCCAACACGTACTGTTCGATGAAATATCAAAGGAGTTTCTCTTATATTACTACTAGTCCATAAGTAACATTTAGTAGGTTTTACCATTGATTTTGTGGATTTGTTTTCAGGGTTTTTAATGATTAACATGCTGAGGCTAAAAGTTCTTCTTGCAACAATCGTGTGGGATAGAGAGCAGAAACTAATACAAGTGTTTAGTTCGAAGGGGAATGAACCTATTATCAACTCCATCACTGGTTCTCAGTCTAGTCCTGTAATAGTAGATCGTAATTTATTTCTCGAAGTCGTTCCGTGCTTATAAGTTTGTTAGTAGGTTTTGTAACCTTGTGGTTTTTTTTTTAATACTTGCCAATGGAGCCTCTGTCAGTAATAACAGTTATGGTTACTGACCATGGTTTTTTTTTTTGTTAGTAGGTTTTGTAACCTTATGATTTTTTTTGTAATTGCTTAATACTATTAATAATAAATGTAGTTGTACGTTGTTGGAGTTTAGCTTGTTGGACCAAATTTTAGGCTTCCAACTAGTTTCTTGTAATACTCGATTATTCAATAATAAAAAATGTTTTATTATAATAACAATAATAATATTATGTTTTAAAGGTTAATATAGGCCGCTCACAAAAGAAATTTTGATGACGAATTTGACATGATGAGAAAATAGTTTGTGAGTGCAGTATGGCGTCTGTAATAATTTTTCGAGGCGAGTGATTTCGTTGGTGAAATTATTTTGGAGACAATTATATCCTCAGTAAAAGTCGTTTTGGAGACAATGATATTAAATATTGAAATGACCATACAGTGACAATTTTAATTGGTCATTGTATGTAATTTTAGAGACAACTTAATTTCTTCATTGATTTGTTATTCTGAGACCAAAATTATTTCGCTGCTAAAATATAATTTTTTCTGAGACGAATAAATTTCGCTTCTAATACCATTTATATGACGAATAAGTTTCTTCACTATAAGTATATTTTGAGATGAACAAATTTCGCGGATAAAAATATTTATGTGACGAATTTGTTTCATCACTATAAGTATATCTTGAGACGAATAAAGTTCGCGGCTAAAACTACTTTATGTGACGAATTTGTTTCTTCACTATAAATCTATTTTTTGAGACGAACAAATTTCGCGGCTAAAACTATTTAAAGTGATAAAATATTTTCCTCACCAAAGATACCTATAGTGACAAAATTATATGTCATAAAATTGATGAACAATGTCAATTTTATTTGCTCACGAAAAGATAGTTTTGGTGGCAAAAAGACTTATGTCGCTAATTAAAAAAAATCGGTGACGATTTATTAAGGACGTCACAGAACACTTTCAACGACTCACTATAGGTGATGAAATTTTTTGTGCCGCTGAATTCTTTTGGCAACGAAGAAATTGGTTTTCGTGACATAATGTTTTGCCACTAAAAGCGACTTTTCTTGTAGTGAAGTCTATGTCCTCACCAAAAGTCTCTCCCCTCTTTGGATACAAGTTCTTCTATTTATAGGGGAGGCTACATATAACCAAACTAGGGTGTTGGTCACAACACATCTAACTTGAAGTCCTGTCACCGGGCCCACCTGCGTCGTCCCTTCTTCCGTCACTATGGCCGATGTGCTTTGATCCCTTTGTAGTCCCTTGTCCGAGGAGATCCGTTCGGGTGTTCTCTCGGTGCGATGTCTCCCTTCCAACCTGTTGCCGTTGCATCTGGCCGATATGACACGTATCTTTTTATCCCTTTGACTACCACTCCTCAGTTGACCCAATACGTCTCGTCTGCCAGCTTTATCAGAGGCCTGAGGTCGAGTCTTGTCCGACAGATGTAGAGTGATTACGCCCGAACCACGTGGCTCCTTAAATTTCGCGCCTTCCAGCCTCTATCCCGTGCTTCTCGTCTCTTCATGTTTGGGTACCTCACAGCTTGAGATGTTGCCACCTAGCCCTGAGGATAATTTACACGTACACTAATCAATGGATCGTCATCTTTGCGTTGATTGTTTCTACCGGCCTGCATCAAAATCCTTTGGTAGAACATCATTTTAATTCATTATTGATATGACTGGGATGCCGGATACGAGAGGATCAGTCTGCTCTGTGGCTATACATAAGCTTTTGTTCATTCGCTGCAGCGGTCCTCTAGCTAGACATTAGCTTTCCCTCCTGTTAAGAGTGTAAAAAGAAACTAAATTAGTTAGTAAAAACTAACAACAATTCTACCAAACCACGAACCTTTATCACCATCAATCTATCATGTAAAGAAGAATCAATAACTAGCCTATAAAAATTCAAAATTATCGTGATACTGATATGACAACTAAAAGCAGCAACTCAAAATCAGAATCGTACCTCTGATAAAAAGTGCCCACTTGATTAGTTCCTTCAAAGCTCCTATCATCCAAAACAATCAAGTCCTCTTCCATACTAAAAAAATAAAAAATGTTGCATTTCTAGGTTAAAGAAACTAGGAAGAGTAGTATGACTGCGAATTTTGACTATGAGATAAGTTTTGATTTCTTATAGGTACCAAGAAACAAATAAAATTAAATTAAGGGATGCATAAAGAATAAATTGTTTGAAACAATGTTTAGTGATGCAAATCCATCTAAGATTTAAATCTAACGGCTAAAAAGTGCACCCTTACAAAAGCTGTCACGAGGGTGACCTCGTCACAGCACGATTCACCCTCAATAGCGGTCAACGGACTGTGGACCGGTCAAGACGGTCGTAGATATAATAAATTTTCGGAGTACAAATTAGAGCGTTAAAAACGGTTGTTGTATAAAAACATTAATTACGATTATATCCCTGATTCATCAACCCACACCGCGACTGCGTTACCTAGTTGAATCACTGTTACTTTTCTTAGGCGAGACCCTTCTTTACTCACCTCGTTATTATCGATGCAATAAATATTATGGAGACTGTGAAAATGACCATATTACCCTTATTGAAAATAAGTGCAATAAATATATAGAGACTGTGAAAATGACCAGACTACCCTTATCAAAAATAAGTAAAGTAAATATTACACTCTTTGAAAATGACCATATTACCCTTACTGGAAATAAGTGCAATAAATATTATGGAGACAGTGAAAATGACCAAACTACCCAATTAAGTGTAATAAGTAAAGTAAATATTACAAACTGAGAAAATGACCATATTACCCTTATTAGAAATAAGGGCAATAAGTATTATGTAGACTGTGAAAATGACCAAACTACCCTTATTGAAAAATAAATAAAGTAAATATTACATACTGTGATAATGACCATATTACCCTTACTGGAAATAAGTGCAATAAATATTATGGAGACTGTGAGAATGACCAGACTACCCAATTAAGTGTAATAAGTAAAGTAAATATTACAGACTGAGAAAATGACCATATTACCCTTATTAGAAATAAGTGCAATAAATGTTATGTAGACTGTGAAAATGACCAAACTACCCTTATTGAAAAATAAATAAAGTAAATATTACATACTGTGAAAATGACCATATTACCCTTACTGGAAATAAGTGCAATAAATATTATGGAGACTGTGAGAATGACCAGACTACCCAATTAAGTGTAATAAGTAAACTAAATATTACAGACTGAGAAAATAACCATATTACCCTTATTAGAAATAAGTGCAATAAATATTATGTAGACTGTGAAAATGACCAAACTACCCTTATTGAAAAATAAATAAAGTAAATATTACATACTGTGAAAATGACCATATTACCCTTACTGGAAATAGGTGCAATAAATATTATGGAGACTGTGAGAATGACCAGACTACCCTTATCAAAAATAAATAAAGTAAATATTACCTACTGTGAAAATTACTGTATTACCCTTATTCGAAATAAGTGCAATAAATATTATGGAGACTGTGAAAATGACCATACTACCCTTATCAGAAATAAGTAAAGTAAATGTTACAAACTGTAAAAATGACCATACTGCCCTTATTAGAAATAAGTGCAATAAATATTAAGGAGACTGTGAAAATGACCATATTACCCTTATTGGAAAAAAGTGCAATAAATATTATGGAGACTGTGAAAATGACCAAACTACCCTTATCGGCAATAGGAAAAGTAAATATTACAAAATACGAAAATGACCATATTACCATTAGTGGAATTAAGTGTAATAAATATTGTGGAGACTGTATTGAGGCCTTGGTCATATGGAATTTGGCGGTAACATATTTACTCTTATTTTTGCTTTTAATAATGTTATAAAATTGAGAAAAATAATACTTGTTTATGCTTTTGATTGAAAAAAGGTGAAGTCAAGTGCTAAATTGTTGAAGAAAATGATAGAAAAAATCCGAAGTGGAGAGCCGATGAACAGTCGTGAACAAATGGACCTCTACAACCAATGGACTAATTTTTTTTTCACCCAACACCGTTGATCCAAGCCAGACCATGCCGGTTGTTGATGGTGGATTTTCATTTAAGGCTAAAACTGTAAAAGCCAAAAAATTATGCGCTAACATCTTGTAAAAGATAAATCCATTAATAAGTGTTGAATACATCTTCACTTTACCAATTCACCTAGAATAGAGCATGTGGCAACTATCCCATTTTTTGAATTAAATACACGAAATTCATCCAGGTTGGAGAATGTAGCAACAATCCCATATACCTTGTGAATTTACAACATTATTAATCAATGCGCAACTAGCCTTGTATTTCCTGTACTCATTATTAATGCGGCATGACGAATGAGTGTTGCTCTCATCAGAGCAACACGAATCTCCAAGCATTATAATGAAAGCATGTACGAAACACCCATATAGGCTACAACTCTCGGTGTGTTATACTAGCCCGATTGAGCAACTCTCGATGTGTTATACTAGCCCGACTGAGCATCCGGACTGTCCGTATCAGTCTGGAAATGATCATGACCATCCAACTCCACCAGCATTATTGAATGGCCCAGATCGATTCCATAACCCCCGAGCAGGTATGGAATATCCACTCCCGAACCAACGCGGTCCCCGCATGGTCGACCTACCCAAAATATTGGCATAGGTTGCCAAAAAATGTCCAAGCCAGAGCAGCATGGACGGAAAACCCTAAATTAGGGTTTGCGGCGCATTAAATGTGTCGCAAAACAGTCTCAACCATACATCTTCGCAGGTATAGATGGAGGGTGTAGATGTAGATTCAAAGGGCCCAGAGCATGTCAACACGATCACCGTGGGCCCTCCTACATACCTGACGGATCGGTCATGACCAACTATAGTTGGTCACCTCGATTCGCACGCCCAAAATCGGGTGTGACACACGGTCGGCAATACCCTAACTAGGGTTTGTCTCGCGATCACGAACGTCCATCTTCTCATGAGCGGATGGAGGGTCCCAGAATAGGCTAAGCAGGTCCGGTAAGTATCAACACGATCACTGCAAGCCCACATATCTCCACACCCAACTGGCCAAGACCGAACTTGGCTATATGTCCCGATTCGCGCACCCAAAGCAAGTGTGGTCGCACCTCCCAAGATGCAAACTAATCTTGACCACTCGATTTCGCCGGACAAATTGAGTGGCTTAGATCATGTTTCTATGGGATGTCAGGGTATGGACGTGAACTCCAGCCTACCACCTACATGATGGGTCAATCGGCCAGGATCGACCAAGCCTGGTCATCTTGGAACGCGCGCCCGAAGATGGCATGATGTGCGTCTTTTGCGGCACCAGTTTTCTGTCGCAAATTGATCTTGACAACTCAACTTCCCGGACGAATTGAGTGGCCCAGATCACACTTTCATAAAACAATGAGATATGGGCGCCTACACCGTCATGTCGTCTATACGCATGTACGATCATCTTGGACAAAATCATATCCCCAAGCTTGGATTCGATCAGGCCAAAGAGGGATGCTTTCACACCTCTTCTAAAACACTAATTTCATTAACGGTCGCAGATGAGTGTCTCAAAGATCATCTTGTTCGTCCAACATCACCATCTTGGTTATACTGCCCCGGTCAGGAGTTAATCGGTCAGTACGACGTCATGATGATCCCCTTCCATCACTCTACCACACCATGTGGCAGGTCAAGGGAGGATTTGCTTGCGTAACTTACAAACCATCACATGAAGTAGGTTGGACATGAGGCTATTTTGAGACGCTCAAACATCGATGCTTCATACATGCTGAATATACTGGATGCAGTACTTGCATAGTATACACACGATACTTCACAAGTATCGACTTCCTGAATAACATAGTTATTCAATCTAACATTACATGCTATTTTCTGTGGGTCCCACGATCCACGCACTCGAGACATCAATCATGTCACAAATCGGGGATACATACTAGGGTTTTGTCGGCGGTTTACGGCTTGCGGCGCACAACGCGCCATCATAAGAACGTGTCAGGAAGTCATGGACGGTTAGTGATGATGGGAGAAGTGGGCAAGACTGGTCGTGTGACACTAACACATTACTCCACTACTCCATCACTCCACTTTCTCCACTTCCCACGAGATAAGAAGGTTAGGCTAAAAGACTTGTATAAAGAGGTTCTCGGCAACAATTTTTCAAACAAGACAAGACAAGACAACAGAGGAAAGTGTTGATACAATCGTATTCAAACACCGGAACTGATAGGTTACATCCTGCAAGCCAGTTCATCTTTCTGATACAAGTCATACATAGCCAACACCTTCACATTCTCAACACCTTCTTCGCTTCCCTCCATACGATCAACCCCATCTCATTCAGTTTGTGACCGAAACAAGTCTGGAATGGCCATTTCTTAGTTTAGGCCGGACTTGCACAGATTGATCTCCTGAATCTACAAGCACTCACCGCGCAGTGCATTTGTTTAGTGTTTAGATTCATTCCTCATCCACACACCCCAAATTACCAAAACCTGCAGGAGTAGTTTTCACCCATAAACAATTGGCGACCATAGTGGGAGGTTAATCTCTCGGTTGTAAAGTCAATTTCTTCGAAATCCGATTCAATTTCATCAATTTTAAAAAGGGTAGATCTTAGAACCAATTCAATCAACAATTCATTTCAAGATGGTGGAACTTAGGTCTGGATCAGCAATCAATTCTGATGGAGCTAGCGTGGATAACAATCCCGGTGTCGATGTACCTATCAGTGGAGATGCCATGGTCAATACATCTCATGGAGCTGTCACTCCTATTACCAACGCTAGCGGAGCGGGAAATATTCTAGTAGGTATAACGCCTCCCATCACCAAAGCCAGAGCAGCCGCGAATCTCGGCATCTCCTCAAGTGTAACGCCTCCGGTGGTCACCAGAGCAACAACTTTCACTCCTTCATCAGGACGAGGATCTGGAGGGACAATAGGAGGACCACCGCCCATTACCATTGCAGACATGATGGAGAAGCAGGAAGTCTTTGCTAAGACTCAAACGGATATGGCTGCAACTCAGAAAGAGGTACTCACTTTCCTAAAAACTTTGACTGAACGATTGCCACAAGATTCACGACAGCCCGGGGGAAACATTTCCATCATGGCCCACACGGATTAAGAAACTCGCATTGCTCCTGAACGCCTAAGAGATAGGAACTAACCGTCCAACTTCAGCACACGCGAGGACCTGGAACGACTCCTCCAAAATCGAGGCAAAGGGGGATGAACGGATGTACACAGCATCATCCGCTGTACCCTCAAGACGTGCAAAGAATTCCTCTTCCAAGAGGTTACACCTCTCCCCAATTCTCCATCTACGATGGTACTGGTAATGCTCGTCAACACGTCTCTCGATTCTTAGAATCTTTGGGGGAGAATGAATACAATCATGTTCTCCGCCTAAAAGAATTTTCAAAGTCACTTACGGGAAGGGAGTACACCTGGTACAACAACATCGCGCCTAACAACATATCTAATTGGAACGAGATGGTCAGTGCCTTCTATAGAAAGTGTTTATTCGTGTCTAAACATATAACATTTTCGGATCTGGGGAGAATTCTTCAGCGGAACAACGAGCATCCCAACAATTTCGTTAAAAGGTTCAGAACAAAAGCACTAGATTGTCACGACCCGAACGTCACCGAACGATAATTAGTGGAGTTTTGCATCAATGGGATGATACTCATATACCGCGCTCTATTAGAGAATCTAGGCTTTCAAACGTTCTCTGAACTCCATGAAGCTTCCAAATGTTCAACCACAACTGCACCAGCATTGCTAGAAAGAACCATAGTTGTTCGAAGCGAAGATTCGCGTGAATGTCGAGGAAGCAGGCGTCTCACGAACAAACAATACAACACTGGTCCTTCTATGAGTGTAGCAGGTGGAAAAGAAAAAAGGAAAGCCTCAGCAATGTAACAACAAACCAAGCGGGCATCCCTGGAACATACGACTTCGTCTCGAAAAGGAGCGGACAAAACTCCTGCACAAGACACCGAAGATACATGCTTTCCTTTCCCCATGTATGAAGTAATATAACTCTTGGAAGCATGGATCCAAGACGATGCCATCAAGATGCCTCCTATCAGACGTCCACCAACTGAGAAAGACATAGTGGATCCCAAGTATTGTCGCTATCATAGGTTCGTTCACCATCCAACCAAAGATTGTAATAGGTTGAAAAAAATCGTTAGGGAAAAGATAGAGACATAGGAACTCCAACTTGGAAACAAAGGTGTTCATAGAGATCCTCTTCCTATCAGGAACTGCATGATTTCTGGGGATTTTGTTCACAAGACTGTACAATCTATGATGGAGCACTTATGTGAAATCTTGTATTTCTCCAAGGGACAACGTCAAGACATATTTACGGCCCTCAACCGCGTTGTATCAGGCAGGCGTTTGTATCCAGAAGCGTCCGAAGCCCCCACTTTCTGGAAGATGCGAGCAAGGGAAATTGGGGACTCCTAACCGTCACTCGTTTGAGAGACTTTGAGTTTGATAGTGCGTTGATTGATACGGCCTCCGAATTTAACATTATTACTATCAAGACATTGAGAGCAGCAAAGATTCCGAAGCAGGAGGCTACTCGTCACCTAGCTGTGGTTAAGGATCCAGAAGGAGGACTCAGAGATGCATACGGATAAATTGATCTTGAAGTCAAATTTGGCGATGCCTCGACACAAGCAAAGTTCTACATAGTCAAAGATCATCCCAACTATGACATGATCCTAGGACTCCCTTGGATGCACGGCAAAAAGGCAATGCTAGGAGTCTATCCTCTACCGTCTTCGATACCTGAAAGAATCTCCAACACGCCTTCTGGACCTGATGACTGTCTGTTTCCGCATCAACAATTTACTAATGTGACACAACTTACCGGAGAGAGTCTGTAAGCATACATTAAAAGGTTCTGAGCTCAAGTAAGTCTCATCACACAACACTCTTTATAACCAACCGCCCCTCACTCTAATAAGTCATGAGGACTGGCTCTAGCCGAAAAACCAACCCTGTCTAAGAGATGCGAATGGGAGTCTGGCCCCTTCAAATAGTTTATCAAGAGCCTAGAAGTTGTCTCGATCAAATACGACAAGACCAAGACCCCGATGTCTACATGCCCAAACCCATTTGGAATTGGAGATGTAGTAACGAAGATAACCGCATTCAAGGTTGGAAGTATTACAGTGAAAGTGGCTACCCCACCTGATTCACCCACCGAGAAGGAGGATGAACCATACCTGGTAGCAGATGTCATCCTAGGCGGCTACTGCAAACTCATCAACGCTGACAAGCTAGAAGGCGTAACAATTCACTCATGGTGTCTCAAACTCTACCGTACTTAAGACGATGTGTTATCCCTTTAAAACATCCTACACACTTTAAGACGCTGCGTTACTTCCTCCAGCATGTTTCCCTTTACAATTTAACGTCATATTTGTAATTCCTCTAGAAGGTGATTACAATACTTGCATTCATAATTAGGGTTTCAATTTCAAATTAATTGAAGTATTATTTCCATCTGAGAATCTCTTTACCCCTAAAGACACAAAGTCCAGCCTAAATCAACCCAGGTCAGGAAAGAAAACCTAAACAAAAAAAAAATCCTGAAAAGAGTCGAGAGAGAAGATATGCGCGGAAGAAGCTTTGAGCCACTCACCACAACAAGGCCGGGAAGATCTTTCATCAGGATCACAGGTCCATAGATATTCCATTATGGCATTATTTCTTTTAACAAAAAAAATTACATGTGAAGGCCCACCCTTGCGCCTGGGAAGGTTCAGTTGAAGTCTTGACAAAGCATTAAAATGTAAAACCTTCATTCAAATAATCAAATAATAGAAGAAAATCTTGAACTCGGCTGCCACTGAGTACAAGGAAGATGTTCATAAATTACGGAATATACTTGGAATGAGGAAAAGAAGAAAAGCGGTTTTAGTCGACAAGAGGGTCGACCGCGCCTGCACCATCGTTAGGTTCTGCTTCAACTCCATCACCTGTTGATGCTCCTCCCTTTGGAACTACCTCAACTTCTTCATCAGATGTTTCCGCAGCAACGCACTCCGTTCCAACATCATCAACAGGAGCATCAGAGGCCACAACAACATTAAGAGTCGTGCTGACTGCTTTTAAATGCTCAGGTTCGTCTGTGTCGGAATCAAGAATTATCATGCCGTCCTGGATTGGGTAATCACACTTATCTTCATTTGGAGGCCATTTATGCTCAACTCTCCGCCTCTTCAACTGCGCTGCAAATCTCTCTGCCCTTGCGCTTACTGGTGCTTGCAACGCTTCCTCGCGCCTCCACTGCTCCTCCATGTCAATCGCAGCTGAAAGGGAATAGATGCATCCCCTGGAAATACGCAGGTGCAAAATAGACATCCCCTGTATAGCACGATCGACTCCGCGAAGTGGAAGATCGATCTTAGCCATTAATTCTTCGTGCGCATGGGTTTCGGTCTTGTCAACTTCGAAGCTTCTTTCTGTAGAGGTGACAGGATGGTCGTCCACCGCCTCCATGATAAACTACAAAGAAGAAGAAGTTATGAACAAAAAAAATAATATAAATCAATCAGTCAATCGGAAGATCAGATAAGTGTAGAGAAGTACCTTAGATATAGAAGGAACGACTACGTGAGATGATTCTTTATAATCTCGCAATTCGACAGAATCCCAGGAGAAAAGAAGTCTTTACTTGCCACCTATAAAGGCTACTATTTCGGGATAGCAATCAACGATGCTTATCGGATACATATGAGGAAAGCTGCCGTATGATGAAAGGGAGTACACCTGACCCAAGGAAGGGACCAAGCTCTATCCAGATATGTACAAAGGAAACCAAAACGACTCACCAGATCAAGTCCTGCTTCCTTCATAACCCTAATCAGGACTCCCAGGGAAACGCCTGGCGATGTCAACCCATCCGGTAAATATGCATTCACTTTAGCTTGGTCATTTCAGTGTACAAATTTGTCACCATCTCATGCATACCCCACAATAATGTAACCATTATATGTTAGGCAGGGGACTTAATGTTGATGGTGGATTTTCATTTAAGGCTAAAATTGTAAAAGCCAAATATTTATGCGCTAACATCTTGTAAAAGATAAAGCCATTAATAAGTGTTGAATACTTCTTCACTTTACCAATTCACCTAGAATGGAGCATGTGGCAACAAACCCATTATGTGAATTAAATACACGAAATTCATCTAGGTTGGAGCATGTAGCAAACAGTCCCATATACCCTGTGAATTTACATCATTATTAATTAATGCGCAACCAGCCTTGTATTTCCTGTACTCATTATCAGTGCGGCATGACGACTGAGTGTTGGTATCAGCAGAGCAACACGAATCTCCAAGCATTATAATGAAAGCATGTACGAAATACCGTGACAGCTGCAACTCTCGGTGTGCTATACTAGCCCGATTGAGCATCCGGACTGTCCGTATCAGTCTGGAAATGATCACGACCATCCAACTCCACCAACATGATTGAATGGCCCAGATCGATTCCATAACCCCCGAGCAGGTATGAAATATCCACTCCTGAACCATCGCGGTCCTCGCATGGTCGGCCTCCCCAAAATATTGGCATAGCTTGCAAAAAAACGTCCAAGCCAGAGCAGCATGGACGGAAAACCATAAATTAGGGTTTGCGGCGCATTACATGTGTCGCAAAACAGTCTCAACCATCCATCTTCGCAGGTATAGATGGAGGGTGTAGATATAGATTCAAAGGGCCCAGAGCATGTCAACATGATCACCGTGGGCCCACCTACATACCTAACCGATCGGTCAGGACTAACTATAGTTGGTCACCTCGATTCGCATGCCCAAAACCGAGTGTGACACACGGCCGGTAATACCCTAACTAGGGTTTGTCTCGCGATCACGAACGTCCATCTTATCCTGAGCGGATGGAGGGTCCCGGAATAGTCTAAGCAGGTCCGGTAAGTATCAACACGATCACTACGGGCCCACCTATCTCCATACCCAACCGTCCAAGACCGAACTTGGCTATATGTCTCGATTTGCGCGCCCAAAACAAGTGTGGTTGCACCTCCCAAGCTGCAAACTAATCTTGACCACTCAATTTCGCCGGACAAATTGAGTGGATTAGGTCATGTTTCTTTGGGATGTCAGGGTATGGACGTGAACTCCAGCCTACCACCTACACGCTGGGTCAATCGGCCAGGACAGACCAAGCCTGGTAGTCTTAGAACACTCGCGCGAAGATGGCATGATGTGCGGCTTTTGCGGCACCAGTTTTCTGTCGCAAATTGATCTTGACCGCTCAACTTCGCCGGACAAATTGAGTGGCTCAGATCACACTTTCATAAAACAATGAGGTATGGGCGCCTACACCGTCATGTCGTCTACACGCATGTACGATCCTCCTAGCCAAAATCGTATCCCCAAGCTTGGATTCGATCAGGACAAAGAGGGATGCTTTCACACCTCTTCTATAACCCTAATTTCATTAACGGTCGCAGATGAGTGTCTCAAAGATCATCTCGTCCGTCCAACTTCACCAGCTTGGTTATACATCCCTGGTCAGGAGTTAATCGGTCAGTACGGCATCATGATGATCACCATCCGTCACTCTACTACACCATGTGGTCGGTCAAGGGAGTATTTTCTTGCACAACTTCCAAACCATCACATGAAGTAGGCTGTACATGATGCTGTTTTGAGACGCTCAAACATCGATGCTTCATACATGCTGAATATACTCGATGCAGTACCTGCATAGTATACACACGATACTTCACAAGTATCGACTTCCTAAATAACGCAGTTATTCAATCTAACATTACATGCTATTTTCTGTGGGTCCCACGATCCAAGCACTCGAGACATCAATCATGTCACAAACTGGGGGATACATACTGGGGTATTTGTCTGGAGGTTTACAGCTTGCAACGCACAACGCGCCATCATAAGAACGTGTCAGGAAGTCATGGACGGTTAGTGATGATGGGAGAAGTGGGCAAAACTGGTAGTGTGACACTAACTAATTACTCCACTACTCCATCACTCCACTTTATCCACTTCCCACGAGATACGAAGGTTAGGCTAAAAGACTTGTATAAATAGGTTTTCCGCCCTATTTTTCAAACAAGACAAGACAACAGAGGCAAGTGTTGATACAATCGTATTCAAATACCGGAACTGATAGCTTACATCCTGCAAGCCAGTTCAAATTTCTGATACAAGTCATACATAGCCAACACCTTCACATTCTCAACACCTTCTTCGCTTCCCTTCCTAAGATCAACCCCTCCCTAAGAATTAGGAAAGTTTCAGAATTAGGGTCGTTACTATTTATGATGTTATACCTTAATAACCCTTTAGGGTCGTTACTATATATGATGTTATACCCTAACGACCCTAATTCTGCATGTCGACTCTATGAAAAATCGTCAATTCTGTATGATGTTCTAGTGAACGACCCTAATTCTGCTACTATAATTTTTTCCCTACATTAGGGTCGTTACCTCTGTAACCGAATCTATTGACGACCCTAATTTTCGCTAAGAATGATCTCTGTCTTAAAAATTGGTAGTGTCGTCAATATATATAAGTGATTCGTCATTGAACTCTTTTGGTTTATAATAGAGTCGTTACCCATATATAGTAACAGATGACGACCCTAGTTGCAAACAAAAATACTCACTGTCCAAAATATTGATAGGGTCTTCAATCTGTATCACACTACCCTAACGATTTTTCATAATCTAGGGCAAAAAATTGTAGTAGCAGAATTAGGGTCGTTACTAATTATGATGTTATACCCTAACGACCCTTTAGGGTTGTTACTCTGTATGATGTTATACCCTAACGACCCTAATTCTGCATGTATACTCTATGAAAAATCGTTATTGGTAGTGTCAGTAAAGTGACGACATTGGAGAGTTGTTTGGGTATACACCCCCCGACTATGA
The DNA here is from genome assembly GCA_023529315.1 of Papaver bracteatum. Lineage (NCBI taxonomy): Eukaryota > Viridiplantae > Streptophyta > Magnoliopsida > Ranunculales > Papaveraceae > Papaver > Papaver bracteatum. The sequence goes on along the minus strand of JAJJWX010002376.1, from coordinate 722,913 downwards.
TGACCCTTACACTTGAGTTGTTCCATGGTGTGGATGATTCGACCACTTGGAGCAACGAACAAACAAATTTAATCTTACCATTATCACAATCATGTTTGTTATTTGAATCTTCACCAACATCATTTCCTACACTAGAATCATTCATTTCAAATAACCCAATTTTTCCCCCAAAAAACACTACTTCTCCTTCCCCACAACACAAAAACACATTTTTTTCTTTAATCCAAAAATTTACCCAAAATCTGATTTTAATCTAACCTTACTACTTAAAATCTTAATTAACTAATTAAATTTTATTAACATTAATGACTTAAGGGTATTTTTGCCATTTCAAAAAAATTAGGATAAGGGATAACCCAAAAGTGTTATTTCATGTCCCTTTTTGTCCTGTAGTGCAGGGCCCCTAATTGTTTCTTGGGGCCCCCAATTAAACCAGGAAAAAAAAAGACCAAATACCAAAAAACACAATCTTTCATTCTTATGTTGATTTTCAAAGCACAATCTTACATTTAATCATCCTCAATGGAAATAGAACCTTCGTGTATAATTTTTTCCGATTCCTTCAAAGCATTCCAAACATTACTATTTAAAATCCAATATAACCGAACTGTGCTATTTTTTCCACTATGTTGAGTTTTGATTTAACCGAACTTTTCCCACTATGTTCGGTTGGTTCGCAAAGAAGGCTAAAACTATTTTCTAACCGAACTTTACCAATATTACAAAAAAAAATTCCAATGTAACCGAACTGTGCTATTTTGCCCACTATGTTGAGTTTCAATTTAACCGAACTTGTCCCACTATGTTCGGTTTGTTCGCAAAAAACCTTGACAAACCAAACTCTTCACTAATTATGTGTAGTTCGGTTAGATATTGGTTGGTATGAAGTTTGCGAAACAACCGAACTGTGTACACTTGGTAAAATCTTAATCAACACGAAGTTCGGTTAGATATAGGTTGTACACCATCAACACCTTCATAATATTTGTAATTCCTCTAGAAGGTGATTGCAATACTTGCATTGCGGGCGAACCTTACATTACTCTGTAAATCCTATAAACAAAGTTCAGTAACTTGCTGTTGATGGTGGTTTTTAGCTTAAGGTTAAAATCGTAAAACCCTAGTCAGACAATGACGTCACAGAACTTGAGTAATAATGTCTCTACTAGGCACATTTATTGAACCATTTTAATGTGTCTCCGAGAAAATTACCAGGGTATTTTTTTTTAATACTAATTAGGGTTTCGATAAGCAAAACCCTAATTCCCACACCGATGTGCCATTGGCAAGCCGTGCCAGCCACAACTACCGCGCCAAAGGCATGCCAACCATGCCAGCCGCACCACTGTGCCAGTGACAAGATGTGCCAGCCACACCTACCGCGCCAAAGGCATGCCAAACGCACCATTGTGCCAGTGGAAAGTCGTGCCAACCACATCTCCACGCTAAGGCATGCCAACCATGCTAGCCATGCCAACATGCCATGAATAACGCTGGCTGCCAAAACAAAGGGATGCGACAATCAACTGCCACCCTTCCACCTAAGATGCATATCTTGGTCGTCCAAAACCGCCATCTAACCTTAGGCCCAACACCAAAATCCTAGCCATGCTAGCCGCACCATGTGCCAATGGCATGCCAAACCCTTGGCCCCACCATGCCAAGCCAAATGCACCTTGCCTTAGCCCTAGCCATGCTAGCCTCACCATGTGCCAACGGCATGCCAAACCCTTGGCCCCACCCTCCTGGCTGAAATTCTCCTACTTTAACACGCTTATTATATTCTCGGGCTAATCTTCGCTGATAGTTCTCCATGTGTTGTAGATACTTCTCCCTCTTTTCTTCTAACTCATCAAGCCTTGTTAAAATCATATCCGCACTTAGATTTTTCTCCCATGCTTCTCTTTTTGTGGTTGGAATGATGACCTCAGTTGTTAGTACAGCTTCAACCCCATATGTTAAACAAAAAGGTGACATTCCTGTAGCTTCTCGCCTGGTTGGATTATAAGACCAAACTGCGTTGTGCACTTGTTCGCACCATCCTTTATTATATCCTTCTAATTTCTTCTTTAGTGTATCTCCAATTGTTTTCTTTGTTGCCTTAGCTTGCCCATTACCCTGTGGGTACAGTGGTGTATACTTCCCACATTTTATCTTAAATGAACTAAGAAACATTTCTATGTTCTTCCCTTCAAACTATTTTCCATTATCAGATACCAATTGTGCAGGAATTCCAAATCTACAAATGATATTTTCAAATATAAAAGTGAAGATATCTTTATCGCGAATATGATGTACTGCATTTACTTCTGCCCACTTTGTGAAATAATATGTTGCGACAATCAGATATCTTCTTTGCCCATATCCTGGTATAAATGGTCCCACAATATCTAGACCCCACTTTCTAAAGGGCCACATATTTGTTGAAGATGATAAAGGTGCTCTAGGTGCATGTATTTTCTTACCTTCGCAACATCTTGATACTTCTTTCGCGTCCTCATGTATGTTCGGCCAATAACATCCTTGTGTCTTTGTTTTATGTGCCAAAGATCTTCCTCCACTATGGTTACCAGCATTCCTATAATGTAATGCTTTCAATATTTCTTCTCATTCTTTCCGTGACAAGCATCTAAGTGATGGTCCATTAAATGACTTTCGATACAATACTCCATCTCTAAGTTCATAATTTGTTGCACGACTCTTTAATTTGTGTGCCTCCAACCTATTCCTTGGTAGTTCTCCTTTCTCCAGATATTCATGAAGTTCGATTCTCCAATATGCAACATTCTTCCCTTGCTTCTATTCCCCATCTATTATCATCACATCTACTTTTTCTTCTTCTTCTTTATACTCGCGTAACTCCGCCATAGTTATTATATCTTTTATTCTGAAGATCTGCGGATACAATAAATATGTAGGAAAAAGTGAATTAATAAAGGCCAATATAAGGTTTCTCTCATCTACTCTTCCCACCATTTCATTGAACATGCTTCTCCAACGCATGGTTAAATTTCGCAAGGTCTCACTGATTCTTCTGTGCAAGATGAACACCTTCTCTATTCCTGGACTTAGCATGTTATTGCTAATGTATTTTCCTAGGAAGATGTTTTGTAGATGATGAAATGATAGAATGGTTCCTACTGGAAATCCTTCAAACCATTGCAAGGCTTCTCCGTTGAGGCTCGCTGGGAAATATTTATAGAGCACCGCATCATTTTCTTCCCACTGTAATAGAGATATACTATATGCTATTATAAGCTGGATTACACATGAACTTTCATCGAATATGCTAGTAAATACGGGTAAATTGCATTTGGCTGGTATTGCTGCAAGTGGTATCGGTCTTGCGAATGGTTTCTTGACCACTTCCTCAGTGGATTCATCCAATTGTCTTATACCTCCATCTCTTGGCGTTGTCATTATTTCTCCCATCTCTGCTAGTTCTCTAAGGATTTCTTCATTCATGATTTGGTCCACATCTTGATGTATGGTATTTTCAATATGGCTTGTCTTACTCTGTTGTCATGTCTATTTTGACGCACATCCTCTTGTATTTCTCGTTCCTCAGCTTCTTCCCTTCTTCTTCTTCTTCTTCTTCTTCTTCTTCTTCTTCTTCTTCTTCTTCTTCTTCTTCTTCTTCTTCTTCTTCTTCGCATATCTCTCCCAAGTCTTCCACGGATCTGTGCATCGTAATTTCTTTCGTCTTCCTCTTCTCGCGCTTGTTGATTTTGCAACATTTCTCTACCTCGTAATATAATTCTCCATTGCTCCTCATTTGTCTCATCATCTTGGTCATGATGTGTGCGATAACATTCGCCTTGCGGTTCACGCGTATTGTCTCTACAACCTTGTTGCATGCGACAATTTTCTCCCTGCGACATGTAGCAATCATCAGCTAGTTTCCCTATGTGATTCCCACCGCGTTGGTCATGTATGTTATCATCTACCTGAAAATTTTCAACAATGTTATCTAACGGCTGCTCTTGTCTAGTATCTCTGCGACTAGATTGGCTATGTATCGACGTACTCCTAGTCTTCCTTGACCTTGAGCTGGCATGTGTGATACTTCGTGACCTTTTCTCTTATAATCTGATTTTCTATTCTCTTAATTCATTATTCTGCTGCGTCAAATTTGCATGTTCTTGTTCTTCCTTTAGCCTTTCTGCGATCAATCTTTGTCGAAGTTCTTCAATGGTCATATTCTCTTCATTTGCTATTATTGGTCCCTTATCCCTTATCCCCTGTTCTTTGTTCATCCTCATCTATTGAATCTGTATTTCGTGGTGTGAACACTTACTCTATCGTAGTCAATGACGTCATTCTGCACATGTTCATGTTGGATCTGAGTTTGAATTTGTTTTCCTCGGTTATTCCTTTCTCCCATCCTTGATGATTCAACGACTTCACTTCTTCTTCTCCCGGCAATTGTTCTGCTCCTCCTAGTTGGTATTGGTTGTTCTCCTATAGATGCATGTCTCGTCATTTGTTTCGTCTTATGACAATAAAGGAAAGATTACTCTTTAATCGAAGATTATTTTTCTGGGATTCAAACTTTTGGTTGGACTTTAAACCTTTTTAGAGCTAAACTTCTAAAATTTTCAAAGATTCTTTAAGAATGTCCCTTTTTCTAGCGCCAAAATGTAGTTGCAGGCTATGTTGTAAAAGGCGAGCACCAAAGGCGCTCTAAGCGTTCGTCCTGCGCCTGGGAAAAAAAGGCTCCTATGCGCCAAAACAAAGCTTACTATGTTGTTTTCTAAATCTCTGGCGCCGGGCTTGGCGCCTCGCCTCGCCTCTCCCAGCGCCATTTACAACATAGGTTGCAGGAAATCCTACAACCATACCTTAACAAGATCTATAGAACAATCTAGGAAATCATCATAAGAATTATAAGAACTTTTATTAAATCTTCAAATCAGATACAAAGTAGTGAGAAAACCTTAACTTGGGGAGCAACCAAGCTTTCTCTCTACTAACTATCTTATTTAAACTCTCAAAAAGATCTCTCTCAAATTCAAGGTTGCTCGGCTCCTTATATACGATTTTTACATAGTGGAGGACAGCTAATAAAGCCCCTATTTTTGGATCTGGCGTGCGTTATTTACGCACCTTTACATTGGCTCTTCTCGCACATACTCTATAATACTGCATGGTTCTTCACACTCTTCTCGTGATTAAACTGACGGCATCTGGTGCGTCATTCTGGATGTGCTGTCCGCGACTATCTTCGCTCGGTCTTGGTGATCATTATTTCGCATGTTTACCTGGTGTGCGGTATTTTGTATCCACAATTTGCTAAATTGGTTTCAAGCACTCTTGAAATTGACAAGGACTTATCTTGATTGCACTTTACAGTGTGACAAGTTATCGAGAAAAAGTTATTCTTATGTTACAACATCTAAATGGTTATATATTCGCACCATTACCATGTTTCCTAAAGTTGTTGAGGACGTGTTGACATTACCAGACCTCAGAAAGGTGTTGAAAACTATTATTAACAGCAACAGGAACTTCATTGACATTAACAGACCTACTACCTGAGGATCCATCTTGAACCCTTTCACCATCATCTCCAGAAAACTTATTACGCCCCGTCCTCTCTTCAAGTTTTTTACAAATCACCCCTCAGATTCTCTATCCTTCATACCCTTCTCCAAACTTGCATCTAGGACCAACTTAGCAGCAGAAGCAACAACAGCAGCCTCTCCAAACTTGCATCAACTTCCAAGCTAACAGTAGAAAACGTGCTTGAATACGTGAGGGAATGAGACATTTGACCGCGATATCGGCCAGTCAACGGTTTTGAAAAGTCAAACCTATCCCTATAAATATAACTTTTAAAAGATCCCTATAAATATAACTTTTAAAAGGTTTCTCCGAGTAAAAAAACAGATAACAAAAGGAAACCATACCCTGGTAATTTTGTCTCTCAAATTTCCCTGTAGAAAAAGAAGAAGCGATGTTTAAACTTCCAGAGGAACTCTACCATGAAATCCTTTTAAGGGTACCAGCGAGATCCACATATCTATGTAAGTGTGTTTGCAAGACTTGGCTTAAACGAATTTCTGATCCTAGCTTTGTTAAATTGCATCTTAATCTTGCTGTCCAAAAAGATAACCCTAGCCTCATAATCAATTCTCATGAGCAAAAAGTAATATACTCCGCGAGTTATCAATCATTAATATCATCATCTTCTACAGAAGATTTGTGTAATAATTCTGTTGAATTGGATTACCCGTTCAAACCAACACAATACGTCGTGTTAGTGGGTTCTTGTCATGGTTTGGTTTGTTTATACTTAATAAGTAGTGATAGGGTTTGGAAATTCTTTTGTCTTTGGAACCCAGCTACAACAGAATACAAAATAATACCTGAAGTACCAAATAACTTGATTAGTGGTAGTTCTTTTGGTTATGATTATAAGTCTGACGATTACATGTTAGTGAACTTTGATCCTTCATGGAAGGCCATGGTTGTTTATACGCTCAGATCAGATTCATGGAAGATCATCCAGACCGACCGACATAAGCTTTTTTCTGCGGTTTTTGTCAATGGAACTTTACATTGGTTAGCTGAACGCCTAGGCCAAGAGACTTCCAAAGTTATAATCTCTTTGGATATAAATAATGAAAAACTAGTAGAATTTTTGCAGCTTCCAAAAGAACTTATAGAAAATAACCATATGTTTATGAGTTTAGGAGTACTGGAAAAGTGTTTTAGTGTACTTGTTAAAGTATATACTGGAAGATGGGAAATATGGGTGATGCAGAAATATGGAATTCGAGAATCATGGACTAAACGTCATGTCATTCCGCACAACAAAATTAACGATGTGTCTTACTTGAAGGTGATATGGTATTACAAGAATGGTGGTATTCTATTTTGGGCGAACAATAAGATGGTTTTATATGACACGGTGCATGGAATTGTTAGAGAAAGGCAATTGTTTAAAATAGAGGAATATGTCCAAAGCCTAGTTTCACTCAACTCTTATACTTATATGATGGAAAGAGCAAATTGTTAGTATTAAATATCAGATTAATGATAAAACCATAAGAAGACAATGATGCCGAAGAAGAACAAAAACATATGGGATGATCTGGAGATCTTTGTTAAGAGATTAGGGGTATTATGTATCAGAATTTGCATTGTGATTGGGCGTTATAGTAGTAATAGGCAGTTCTTGTTTGATGGGGTTGTCTTTTTTTGTTTGGATCAACATTTGTGTGACATTACACTCAAATGTATATGTGCTATACGTCTCCTCCGATTGTTGCCTGACCTACCTTCAATTCATTTCTGTTGGGATCTACAATTTTTGAAATCTTACTGTACTGAAGATTATTTCATCAACTACCATTAGTGTTGGATGCATTGAACATTTGCCAATAAGAGATCACTATATGGAAAAACATGCCATGTCAGGGAGTTGTGTAAAACTGCATGCTGCAATACATGGTCAGATTGACATGTCAGTATGGTGCAGAAAAGTGAATCCATTTACAATTTTCAGCTTCTGTGTTTTTTATCTGCATTCTACGATATATTAGATTTAGCAGTAACTGCTCCAAATCCAAATCCTGTAACTTGGGGTTGTGTAAGAGTTTTTCCATGAGTGAAAAATCCAGGTGATGTCTCAAATCCAGGTGAAGCAACTTAATGATCGATTACAAATTGCTGAACAATTGGTTAGTATTCCATCATCAATAACTAAAACCCATTGTCCTACTGCCCATCTTTGTTTGCAAGATACAATGCCCGAGCCGGTGATCAATAACTTCGTTTTCAATGACAAAATTGAGGGTGTTCCTCGAGGAAGGTGTTACCAATATGCCACCACATGAATATTGTATATCGTCTTGTTCTACTATGAGTATACTGATTTTGAGTCTCAATGAAAACCGAAAATGTGAGGGTCGCGCCTCCTTTCCTGAAGCGCTATAATAAAGTTCAGCAGCTTTTTACCCCTTTTTGCAAACCGGCCATGGCCCCTAAGAGCAAGGCCTAGGGGTTGATCATCTCAATCAAAATGATAGAGTAAATTTGATCCTACTACGGGGGTAGAGGGAAACCCTCTTTGATCCCATTCTCAATATAAATATAAACAAAAAATAGCTTGTCAAACAAACGAATGGAGTTACGCGTTCAAATTTCAAATATTCAAGTTTTGACTTAGCAGAATTTGTTGATTGTTTTGTTGGATAGATGTCATCACATCACAAGTGTGTTAAATTAGACTTTTTTTTTCTCTGTTTAGTGGATACATATGATTACACTGAGTAATCGATCGTATTATTCCGTCACGGCCTCCCCTCGAAAAAGACCCACCATGCGCCAGTGAAACGTCATGGTTGTAAGTTGCGTATATACATGTCCAAGACAGTACTATTAATAATTAGCGCTCGTTATTGTGAGGATTAGTAGTATCTTTTCAAGGGTTAGATGGAATCAGATCGCGACCTTAACATTTTTTGGCGATTAGAACACCCCGAACAAAATGAAAGTAAGGTCACGAGGTCTGATCCCAACTTACGCAACAGAAGAAACAAGAATAAGTTTTGAATCTTAGATTAAGAGAAGATGAACATACATAACAAATCGAATGCCTTTTAAGACTACAGAGAGCTATTTATGTCAGTTTTTTAAGACTACTGTAGTGTAATGTGCCTTGATACCACTAAGAGAAGTGGAACAACCACTAAGAGAAGTGGAACAACCACTAAGAAGTGGAACTACCACTAAGAGAAGTGGAACAACCACTAAGAAGTGGAGCTCCCATTATGTTGATTGTGTGCTCTATGTCAACATATACACTACCTCATAGAACCTATATAAGGCCTTCTAGTTTCCATTGTATAAGCATCCCAAAATCAGTTCAAGTTCCTAAACAAAAGAGAGAAACATTAGTAGTGTATAGAGAGAGTAAGAGCAAGAACAAGGTCTTGTTCTTGAGAGGAGTTTACACTCTTGTAATCTTGTTCATATCATAGTGCAACGTTATCGTCGTCTTCCAAAGTGGATGTAGGTCATCTTGATCGAACCACTATAAATCCTTGTGTTGTGTGTGTGCCTATTTTATATTTGTTTTCATTTCTATTTCAATTCTCTATTGATTGTGCTAGGAAGAGCCGTTGGTCATAACAAATTGGTATCAGAGCTCCGGTTAAAAACGATCTACAATGGCGGCAAAGTATGAGATTGAGAAATTTGATGGAAGAAATGATTTCAATTTATGGAGGCTAAAGATGAGGCCTTTTTTGGTGCAACAAGGTTTGGTGAAAACTTTGAAGGGGAAAACGGCTCTAGCAGAAACATTGAAGGAAGAAGAAAAAGAAGAACTCATGGAGAAAGCACATGGATTAATTCTATTGTGTTTGAGCAACGAGGTCTTGAGAGAAGTGGAAACGGAAACGACACCGGATGGGCTATGGAACAAGTTGGAGAAAAGGTATATGACTAAATCCGTAACTAATCGTTTATATCTTAAGAAGAAATTACATACTCTTAAAATGCATGAAGGAACGTCTATTATAAATCATATTGATGATTATAATAAAATTCTCTTGGATTTGGCAAATATTGATGTCAAAATTGAAGATGAAGACCAAGCTTTGGGTTTGCTTTGTTCCTTACCACCATCTTATGAAAATTTTGTTGATAACGTAATGTATGGAAAAAATACAATTTCCATGGAAGACGTTAAAGCGGCCTTGAACTCTAAGGAGTTAAAGAAGACGGGTATCGACGGTAAAGATAATTCGGGAGATGGGTTGTTCGTTAGAGGAAGAGGAAACCAAAAAGGCGGATTTGATAGGAGTAGATCAAAGTCAAGGTCTAAATCAAAATCCGGTAAATTCTATTGCTTTCATTGTAAGGAAAAGGGGCATTTCAAGAAGGATTGTCCAAAATTGAAGACTGTCGAGAAGAATACCAACCAAGGCACTGCAGAAAATGTTGAAGAAGAAAGTGATGATGGAGCGGTTCTCACGGTTCATACCGAAATCTCGGAGAACGGGTGGATTCTTGATTCGAGGTGTACCTTTCACATGTGTCCTCATAAAGAGTGGTTTACTACTTATCAATCTAGAGAAGGTGGTAAAGTTCTTATGGGAAACAATGTCACTTTTAAAGTGGTGGGTGTAGGTACAATTCAAATTAAGATGTATGACGGTATGGTGAGGACTTTAACTAAAGTTAGACATGTTCTGGACCTGAGAAGAAATCTTATTTCTTTGGGTACGCTTGATTCAAATGGCTGCAAGTATCAAGGTGAAGGTGGAGTTATTCGTGTCTCAAGAGGAAGTCTTACAATTATGAAGGGCGAGAGAATTAATGGTCTTTATACGCTGCAAGGTACTACTGTGACGGGTGATGCAGCGGTATGTTCTTCAAGTTCTGATGATGATACTACCAAGTTGTGGCATATGCGTCTAGGGCATATGAGCGAGAGGGGGTTGGCTGTTTTGAGCAAGCATGGATTGCTTTGTGGTCATAAAACAGGCAAGCTTGATTTCTATGAACATTGTGTCTTTGGAAAGCAGTGTAGAGTCAATTTTAGTACATCTATTCATAACACCAAAGGTATTCTGGATTATATTCATTATGATCTTTGGGGTCCTTCTCGGGTCGATTCACATGGTGGTGGTAGATATATGTTGACGTTCATTGATGATTTCTCAAGTAAAGTATGGGTATTCATACTTAAACACAAATATGAAACTTTTGTCAAGTTCAAGCAATGGAAGACTATGGTTGAGAAGCAAACCGGAAGACAAATCAAGTGATTGAGGACAGACAATGGTTTGTAATTTTGTGGGGGTGAGTTCAACGAGTTCTGCAAGGAGCAAGGGATTGTGAGACACCGCACAATCAGAAAAAAACCACAGCAAAATGGTGTTGCAGAAAGGATGAACAGAACCATAATGGAGAAGGCACGGTGCATGCTCTCCAATGCCAAAAGTTACCAAAGCAGTTTGGGCGTGAAGAAAACACATCACTATATTTAGTGAACAGATCTCCATCGACTGCCATTGAATGCAAGACTCCAAATGAAGTTTGGACAGGTTCGCATGCTAACTATGAAGACTTGAAGATATTCAGATGTCCAGCCTATGCTCATGTGAATGAGGGGAAGCTAGAGCCTAGAGCAAAGAAGTGTATATTTCTTGGGTATGCAAAGGGCGTGAAAGGCTACAAAAGTTATGGTGTCCAAAGAAAGATCAAACAAGTTTCTTATCAGCAGAGATGTGAAATTTGATGAGCAATCGATGTTGAAGCCAAAGAATGAAGAACTAGATGGAGAAGTCAAGAGGGTGTTAGTGATAAGGTGGAGCTTGGTGACAAGGTGGAACTTGAGGTGCAAGTTCAAGGAAGAAATAAGACTGTTGTTTCGATGATGATGATGATCAAGATATTGTGCAAGAACCTGCCCAGGAAGAAGAAGCACAAGGTCATCAGTACAATATTTCAAGAGATAGAGAGAGGAGGGAAGTTAGAGCACCTCAAATATACGTCCATGCTGATTTGGTTGCATATGCATTTGCAATAGGTGAGAGCATAGATAGGGATGATCCAACAACCTATGAAGAAGAAATCGGTGGTGAAGAATCAGCAGAATGGGGAGCATCCGCAATTGAAGAAATTGAGTCTCTTGACAAGAATGGCACTTGGGAGATAGTAGCAAGACCAAAAGGTAAGAAGATTGTTGGAATCAAATGGGTCTTCAAGAAGAAACAAGGCACTTCAGATGGTGAAGGAACAAGGTACAAGGCAAGGCTTGGCAAAGGGGTTTACGCAAAGAGAAGGCATTGACTACAATGAGGTATTCTCTCTGTTGTTAAACATAGTTCTATTAGAACATTGCTTGCTATAGTTGCTTTGAAAGATCTAGAATTAGAACAACTAGATGTTAAGACAGCTTTCCTTCACGGTGATTTGGAAGAGCGTATTTATATGCAACAACCAAAGGGGTTTGAAGTTCCTGGCAAAGAATACCATGTATGTTTGTTGATGAAATATTTGTGTGGTTTGAAGCAATCTCCAAGGCAGTGGTATAAACGTTTTGACACGTTTATGGTGGCAAATGTCTATGACAGGAGTAAGTATGATAGTTGTGTATATCACAGGAAACTCCAAGATGGTTCATTTGTGTATTTACTCTTGTATGTTGATGATATGTTGATTGCTTGCAAAGACATGTCAGAGATACAGAAGCTGAAATAGCAGTTGAGTAGTGAGTTTGAGATGAAGGATTTGGGCGCAGCAAAGAAGATATTGGGCATGGAGATTCATAGAAACCGAGCTGATGGCAAGTTGCATTTGTCCCAAAAGGCTTACATCGAGAAGGTGTTGGAGCGGTTTGGTATGAAAGATGCAAAACCAGTAAGTACTCCTTTGGCAGCTCATTTTAAAATTTCTAGAAAGCAATCACCTCAAACTGCAGATGAGGCAGAGTATATGTCTCGAGTTCCATATGCAAGCGCAGATTGGTAGCATCATGTATGCTATGGTTTGTACAAGGCTTGATATCGCACAAGCTGTGAGTGTGGTAAGTAGATACATGGGAAGTCCCGGAAGGCTCATTGGCAAGCTATAAAGTGGATTCTAAGTATCTAAGGGGAAGTACAGATGTTGGTTTAGTGTTTGATAAACACTATGGTGATTCGACAAATGTTGTGGGTTATGTTGATTCGATTACGCAGGTGATCTTGATAGAAGAAAGGTCATTGACAAGTTATACTTTTACATTGTGTGGAAGTACTATCGGTTGGAGGTCGGTTTTGCAAAGCACGGTTGCATTGTCTACAACCGAGGCGAGTACATGGCAGCCGCTGGCAACGTGAAGGAAGGTATATGGTTGATGGGTTTGGTTGGTGATTTAGGTTTCAAGCAAGAGAATGCAACTTTGTTTTGTGACAGTCAAAGTGCCATTCACTTGACCAAGAACCATATGTATCATGAGAGAACGAAGCACATCGATGTCAGGTATCATTTTATCAAGGATGCAGTTGAAGAAGGTAGGATAGCGATGCTAAAGGTTCCTACTGGCGGATAACCCCACGGACATGTTGACGAAGCTTGATTCAAGTATCAAGTTCAAGCACTGCTTGGACTTGGTTGGTGTCAACAGGTGTTGAGAGCCCCTGAGGGGTTGAGCGAAGATGATGATGATAAGTGGTGATGGTATTCAAGTCAAGGTGGAGATTTGTAGTGTAATGTGCCTTGATACCACTAAGAGAAGTGGAACAACCACAACCAAGAAGTGGAACTACCACTAAGAGAAGTGGAACAACCACTAAGAAGTGGAGCTCCCATTATGTTGATTGTGTGCTCTATGTCAACATATACACTACCTCATAGAACCTATATAAGGCCTTCTAGTTTCCATTGTATAAGCATCCCAAAATCAGTTCAAGTTCCTAAACAAAAGAGAGAAACATTAGTAGTGTATAGAGAGAGTAAGAGCAAGAACAAGGTCTTGTTCTTGAGAGGAGTTTACACTCTTGTAATCTTGTTCATATCATAGTGCAACGTTATCGTCGTCTTCCAAAGTGGATGTAGGTCATCTTGATTGAACCACTATAAATCCTTGTGTTGTGTGTGTGCCTATTTTATATTTGTTTTCATTTCTATTTCAATTCTCTATTGATTGTGCTAGGAAGAGCCGTTGGTCATAACAGTAAGGTCACAAGGTCTGATCCCAACTTACGCAACAGAAGAAACAAGAATAAGTTTTGAATCTTAGATTAAGAGAAGATGAACATACATAACAAATCGAATGCCTTTTAAGACTACAGAGAGCTATTTATGTCAGTTTTTTTGGATATCATTGAGAATAAATGTACGACACGAGAAAATCTTTTACCATTACTGACATTTATATTGAAAGATTACAGCGTGTTATGTAACCTCTCTTTTAAAATATTTGATCTTTCAGATGGTTAGGGATTCATTCCATTTAACAACTCCGTGTAACTTCCTCCTTGCTATCATTGCTGGTTAATTTTTGTTGTCTCCCATGTCTAAAATATTTCCTACCATGACGTCGCACAAAGGTTATTATAGCAGTATTGCATCATGCAATGCATTTGTGTCCACAACCAAACACACCATAAACATAATGTTTCTTAATTTAAGAGTTCAAAGGTTCTGCAGAGTTTCTATCATCTTGCAGTTGTGTTATTATACATTTTGATTCCAATGTATCAAGATAAACTAGACTAAAAATTACAAAGATGCACCATAATTAAGATAACTGAAATCTGTAATCTAGGGAATCAAATATCCGTAGGAACCTAGTTTAACTCTTTCACACACTAACCAGACCTTACGGAAAATCGCCTTAAACACCCCAACTTAAATCATCACAAACAAACAATCCAAATTAAATAGCTTACTACGTACACTTTTCTTTTTCGTATCACTATTTGATGAAATCAAATATCATAAAATGACTCTTTAAAAAGATTCATGTGATATTCAGTATCCAAAGTAATAATTAAAGATAAGCCACCGTCACCTCCTGGTGGGTTTGGAATCAGAAAAGATCGACCCTCACCATTCGCACCCGGACCCATATAATGTGGTTGTCCCCAACCAAAATCAGCTTCATATATTTCCAGTCTAACCCAGCTTGTGAACCTAAAACTGCACCCCTTACCTTTGATAACGGTACAGATACCTAGGTTTAATTCCAGAAAATCAATGGCTGACCTGAAATACTCATTGTTTCCATACGACACTAATGTCTCGTGTATTAAATTAACAGCGTAACTTAATGGTTTTGAGACAATATCACCTGCAATTGCTTTTGCTGTTAAATCAAATATGGCATTCCCAAAATAACCATCAGGAAGAGGAGGACTTGAACGCGAACGACAATCTAATGGCATTGATATCGTGGTTTCTTGATCATCTTTAAGTTCGCGTGCTTTACATGAACAACGCCATATGTGTCCTGCAACGACTTCATATGTACTAAACTTGAACTCGTTGTTGTTGCATTTGGATTTGAGTTGATTGGTCTGCATGGTTGAGATATTGAGCTTGGAAATTGCAATTTTGAGGTTTGATAACGTTGAAGTAGAAGGTACGTTCATGGAAGGTAGTTTATGTTGGAACTAAATTACAATAAGCGTATGCAACTGAGAAATAATACTTAGATTACACTGATAATAGTAACAAACAACTCAAAAACTTAGTAGAGGCACGTATGAGATAAAATATTCCAACACAAACAACTCAAAACTTAGAGCTGAGCTAAAGGTAATATTGCCTGCTACTCCTCCGAGATGCTATAGCAATTAACAAATTACCTCCAGGATACAACTATCGTTAGTTCTCCTCTATGTGTAGCATACACAGAGAGAACCCTTAGAACTTGGCAAAGCAAAAAACGAAAAACAAAAACATAAAACGAAACAACAACCAGTTTCAGAGAAATGTAAAAACTAATTTATGTTTCTAAAACAAAGTTTCTGTGAACTAATATTAAGTAAACAAAATTTACGTAAACAAAGAAGTAGTTATACAAAATTATGTTTCTGTAAACTACAACTTGTTTCAGATAAGAACTTGATTTTATGTTTCTGTAAACTTATAAAATTGTTTCTGAAAGCATAAGAGTAGAAGAAGAATTTCAGAAGATAAGAGTTCTGAAAGGTATGGTTTACAAATGAAGTTTACAACTCGTATTTATAGCAAGAAAAAGTTCGAACGTTGGAAGAAAATCCAAAGCACGACAGACTGTCCGTGATTCACGCATCTCGAACGTTGCAAAAGTAAGGTAAAAATCGCGTTAAAAGAACAGTGCACATGCATTCAAAATTTGCGAGATTCTTCTCGAGGAAAACAGTGTGTACAGGTGTCAAGAAAACCGTGTGACACGCGTGAAAGAAGATGCTTCCAAAACCGAGAAGGCAAAGAATAAAATTCTTTACATGTGTGGGAGAAGCGTGTGGTAAATTTCAGTAAAAAGAAAGGATGGGTCGGATACACCCACACCCACACCCACACCCACGCCCACACCCACTCCCACGCCACACCCCGACCCGACCCACTCCCACTCAATAAGAAATGCAATAAGGGAATGGCAACCTTGCCATAGTCTAGGGATTTCTCCATACACAAAGGTCTAAATACCCAAAGGGCCATGCCCTTAAGGCTAAACCAATGGTATTTAAGTCTAAAACTCTAAGTGTTTTAGTCTATATGGGACTAATGTTTTATTCATTCACATGAAAAAAAACATCTAGGGAGCAATAGCTCTTGGGATGAAAACATGGTCCATGCATTTTTTGATTAAAACAAAACATTGTTTTTTCTAACAATTCCCCACATGAATAATAAAACATGTCGATAAAACACGAGAAAACATAAGGCAACAATATAGGCTAAGGTGTCCCAAAGATTGATGCCTCAACCGAATGAAAACAATGAATGCAGTCGCCACACTTGATGCCTCAACCGATGAAAACAGCTGCCAAGCTCTTGCGGTTGTGCCCATTTTGGCCATGGGCTAAAATCCCGGACTTAATGAATGTCTCTAGAGAATCAGCTGAAATTCTCATAGGAAGCGGCCCCACTTCCAACATCCACAAAGGTGAGTCCATAAAGAGTGTCCTGCCACACCCCGCTTTAATCAAAGCCATGGTACCCATTAAGATAGCAAAAGATCATCCTTTATTTCTGCAGGCAGCACTATCGCACAGTTACACCATAGGGAGGGACAAAGATAGTGCTTTCCTAATATCACCATAAATTAGTTGTCTCATTGAACCTTGATCTTGGAAATCCAATCACAAGGTTGAGTATCCTTCATGGTGATTTATTCAATGAGCTTAAGTCCCATCCCCCTCGATGTAAATTTAACTTCCTCTCTGGTTAAGCCTTTCGTCAAAGGATCTGCAAGATTATCTTTGGATTTTACAAAGTCTATCGAGATAATACCAGTAGAGAGTAGTTGTTTCACCGTCTTGTGTCTTCTGCGTATAAGTATAGACTTCCCGTTGTATAAATTGTTCTTTGCGCAACCAAGAGCAGATTTACTGTCACAGTGGATTGCGATTGAAGACACAGGCTTGGGCCAGAGTGGAATTCCTCCCAGGAAACATCGTATCCATTCAGCTTCCTCTCCAGCTTTTTCCAAGGCTATAAATTCAGACTCCATAGTGTATTTATCTATACATGTCTGTTTGGTAGACTTCCATGAGACACACTCACCTCCAAGTAAGAAGATGTACCCACTAGTAGACTTGCACTCTTCTGAGTCTGATATCCAGTTGGCATCACAATACCCTTCCAAAGACAAAGCAGGATACTTCCCAAAACTTAAGCAATAGTTTGAGGTCCCTCTCAGGTAACGTAAAACTCTGAAGAGAGAATTCCAGTGATCCTTCCCTGGGTTGCAAGTATACATGCTTAATCTACTCACAGAGTAAGCAATATCAGGTCTTGTACAGTTCATCAGATACATAAGACTACCAATAATGCGAGAATACTCAAGTTGATCAATTCCTTTACCCTTGTTATGTTTCAACTTACAAGTGGGATCAAATGGAGTAGAAGCAGGTTTAGCATTTTCATAATTAAATCTCTTTAGTATGGTTACAGCATAATTAGATTGACTAAGACTATATCCATCAGACGTCTTTCTGATTTTCATCCCTAAGATTACATCAGTAGGGCCTAAGTCTTTCATGTAAAAATTATCTCTAAGAATGCTTTTAATGGTATTAATAATATCAAGGTTATTGCCTAATATGATCATATCATCAACATATAGGCACACAATAACATAAGAATCCTCCACAGATTTAATGTAAACACATTTATCAGATTCATTAACCTTGAAACCATTAGTTATCATAACATGATCAAATTTTTCATGCCACTGTTTAGGTGCTTTTTTCAAACCGTATAGAGATTTGTTCAACTTGCATACTTTGTTTTCACAACCTTTTACAATAAAGCCTTTAGGTTGGTCCATATAAATTTCTTCATTCAATTCACCATATAGAAATGCAGTTTTAACATCCATCTGATGTATATGCAAATCATAAATTGAAGCAATAGCAATCAACATCCTAATAGAAGTGATTCTAGTGACAGGTGAATAGGTATCAAAGAAATCTAATCCTTCCTTTTGTCTATAGCCTTTAGCTAACAACCTAGCTTTATATTTATCTATAGTTCCATCTGTTCTAAGTTTCCTTTTGAACACCCATTTGCAACCTATGGATTTACTTCCAGGAGGCAAGTCTACAATCTCCCAAGTTTCGTTTTGCTGAATGGACTCCCATTCATTTAATGAAGATTCTTCCCAGAAAGGAGCTTCTGGAGAGGTCGTATCTTCCTTGTATGTTTGGGTTTCAGACTCTACCGTAAGATTCAAAAAATCTGGGCCAAAACTTGTTTCAGTTCTAACCCTCTTACTTCTTCTTGGTTCAGTCTCATACTCCAAAGTTGGAGTTTGACTAGTTGATGGAACATCCGGAGGTCATCATGGACCCTTTTCTCGAGGTCCAGACCTTAAAGGAAATATGTGTTCATAAAACACAAAGATCTCTAGATTCCAATATGGTGTTCTGACCAATGTTATTATGGCCAGAACTGATGACCATGAACCTGTATGCAATTTTATGCTCAGGATACCCTAAGAAAACACAATCGACTGTTTTAGGTCCTATTTTAGTTTTCTTTTGAAGAGGAATGGCCACCTTGGCCAAACACTCCCACACTTTAAAGTATGCATAGGAAGGTTGTTTACCATTCCACAATTCATAAGGAGTTTTATCAGATTTTTTAAATGGAACTCGGTTCAAAATATAGCAAGCAGAGAGGATAGCTTCCCCCCACAAGTTCGAAGATAACCACAACTTGTCAACATAGAATTTACCATATCTATGAGTGTTCTATTTTTTCTTTCAATTACACCATTCGATTCTGTGAATATGGTGCGGTTGTTTCATGAATGATTCCATTATGTTTACAAAACTCACCTATGGGTATCACATACTCACCGCTTACTATCTGACCTAAGAGTTTTAATTTTAACTCCTTTTTGGTTTTCTACTTCAATTTTATAAAATTTGAAGGCCTCTAAGGCTTCATATTTACTTCTGAGAAGATGAACCTGACAATAGCGTGAGTAATCATCTATAAAAGTGATGTACCATTTTTTACCACCTCTTGTTGGTGTTGATTTCAAATCTCCTAAATCCGAGTGTATTAGTTCCAAAGGAACTGTTTTACGTTCAATCCTTTTATTAAACGGTTTTCTTGTATATTTAGATTCAACACAGATTTCACATCTTTGATTTTTATCAAAGTTTATTTTTGGTATGCAACCTAAATTAGCAAGTCTTTCTAGAGATTTGAGATTAACATGTCCAAGTCTATCATGCTAAACATGTGAAGAGTCACAAACATAAGCGAGAAAGATGCATTAACATTCAATTTCAAATCGAGATACACTAAGCTTAATCATGTTATCGGTAACATAACCTTTTCCTACGAATTCACCATGCTTAGAAATAACAACAGTATTAGATTCAGCAACAATCTTAAAACCTTTTCCTAGTAAGATGGTTTCGAGATAAGGTTTTTGCATATGTCCGGGACGTAAAATACGTCATTCAATGCGAGTTTTTCCTTGTTAGCTTCAGTTAGACCTTACCTTTCCCCACCACTTTCGCGGTGGAAGAATTTCCCATGAACAATTTCTCATCATCTCCTACTATGACATAGGAGGAGAAAGCATTTCTGAATTTACAGACATGCTTGGTGGCTCCGAGAATCAAGCCACCGAGTCTCTCACATTAGTCACACTAGAGACAAGGTCGACTTCAGACACCATGAAAGTGAAATATCCAGAATCATCTACTATGTTTGCCTTATTTTTCTGTTTTGGATCATATTTGTTCTTTTTAGGGGCCTTACAATCTTTAGCCATATGTCCAGGTTTACCACAATTAAAACAGTCGCCTTTGATGGTGTGCTTAGTGACACCACCCCTAGGCTTAAAATTGTTACCTCTGGGTTTTCGACGTGTTACGTCTATTACCCATTTTGCTGGATTCTCCAGGACTTTTCTTTGAAGCAGCTTTATCATCTAGAACATGTGCTTTGTTGGACATGTTTTTGCTCAGCATCATGCTCTTGTCCTTGCTGCACATGAGCTCCTCAACCTAGATCTTTTTGCCAAGCTCCACCATGGTGATTTCACGAGTCTTGTGTCGCAACCTCCTCTTGTATTCGCTCCATGAGGGTGGAAGCTTTTCAATCACAGCCGATACTTGTATAGCTTCATCAAAAGTCATGCCTTCAGCAAGAATCTCGCTGATGAGCAGTTGAAGTTCGACGAACTGTTCTACCACGGGCTTTTCGTCAGTCATGTTGTATTCCAAGAACTTAGCCATCAAGAACTTCTTACTACCAAAGCAGCTTCAAGATGATATTTTTCTTCAAGAGCTTCCCATAATTCAAAAGCATTAAAATTTTCTTTTGCATTATAGAAGTCGTACAAAGAGTCATCAAGACAGTTAAGAATATGATTCTTGCACGAGTAATTCTTCCTATTCCACCTTTCCAGTTTATCTTCATTACCACGGTGATGAAGTCTTCTTGAGGGTCTATTTAAAGCAAGTCCATCTAACTTTTGGTCGTTTAGGAAGAATAACATTTTAGACTGCCATCTCTTAAAGTCCTTACCACAGAACTTCGGTGGTCTTTCTACGGTATTTTTTCCCATGTTCTTACAACAATTACAATATCACAATCTTACAATATTACAATAAGGCAAATATTACCTTTAGATTGTTGGAACTAAATTACAATAAGCGTATGCAACTGAGAAATAATACTTAGATTACACTGATAATAGTAACAAACAACTCAAAAACTTAGTAGAGGCACGTGTGAGATACGCTGAGCTAAAGGTAATATTTCCTACTACTCCTCTAAGATGCTATAGCAATTAAAAAATTACCTCCAGGATACAACTACTGTTAGTTCTCCTCTATGTGTAGCATAAACAGAGAGAACCCTTAGAACTTGGCAGAAAAAACGAAAAACAAAAACATAAAACGAAACAACAACCAGTTTCAGAGAAATGTAAAAACTAATTTATGTTTCTGTAAACAAAGTTTCTGTGAACTAATATTAAGTAAACAAAATTTCTAAAACAAAGAAGTAGTTATACAAAATTATGTTTCAGTAAACTACAACTTGTTTGAGATAAGAACTTGATTTTATGTTTACGTAAAAATAAAATTGTTTCGAAAGCATAAGAGTAGAAGAAGAATTTCAAAGATAAGAGTTCAAAGGTATGGTTTACAAATGAAGTTTACAACTCGTATTTATAGCAAGAAAAAGTTCGAACGTTGGAAGAGAATCCAAAGCACGACAGATCGTCCGTGATTCACGCATCTCGAACGTTGCAAAAGTAAGGTAAAAATCGCGTTAAAAGAACGGTGCACACACATTCAAAATTTGCGAGATTCTTCTCGAGGAAAACAAGTGTGTACAGGTGTGTCAAGAAAACCAGTGACACGCGTGAAAGAAGATGCTTCTCAAAACCGGATATCCAAAACAAAGGCAAAGAATAAAATTCTTTACATGTGTGGGAGAAGCGTGTGGTAAATTTCGGTAAAAAAGAAAGGATGGGTCGGATACACCCACACCCACACCCACGCCCACACCCACTCCCACGCCCACACCCTCGCCCGATCCCGCCGATCCCGCGAGCGTGTGCGTGCTTGCTGTGCGAAGCACCACGCCGAACGGGAAAGGCAATAAGAAATGCAATAAGGGAATGGCAACCTTGCCATAGTCTAGGGATTTCTCCATACACAAAGGTCTAAAGACCCAAAGGGCCATGCCCTTAAGGCTAAACCAATGGTATTTAAGTCTAAAACTCTAAGTGTTTTAGTCTATATGGGACTAATGTTTTATTCATTCACATGAAAAAAAACATCTAGGGAGCAATAGGTCTTGGGATCAAAACATGGTCCATGCATTTTTTGATTAAAACAAAACATTGTTTTTTCTAACAATCCCCCACATGAATAATAAAACATGTCGATAAAACACGAGAAAACATAAGGCAACAATATAGGCTAAGGTGTCCCAAAGATTGAACCTTAACTTAGTGAGAGGTTACCTGAACTACTTGTTGATACGGTGAACGCAATGTATTGAACCGCCAACAATGAATGCAATTCTTAAATAACACCACACTTGATGCCTCAACCGATGAAAACAACTTCCAAGCTCTTGCGGTTGTGCCCATTTTGGCCATGGGCTAAAATCCCGGACTTAATGAATGTCTCTAGAGAATCATCTCAAATTCTCATAGGAAGCGGCCCCAATTCCAACATCCACAAAGGTGAGTCCATAAAGAGTGTCCCCCCCCCACCCCGCTTTAATCAAAGCCATGGTACCCATTAAGATCGCAAAAGATCATCCTTTATTTCTGCAGGCAGCACTATCGCACAGTTACACCATAGGGAGGGACAAAGATAGTGCTTTCCCAATATCACCATAAATTAGTTGTCTCATTGAACCTTGATCTTGAAAATCCAATCACAAGGTTGAGTATCCTTCATGGTGATTTATTCAATGAGCTTAATTCCCATCCCCTCGATGTAAATTTAACTTCCTCTCTGGGTTAAGCCTTTCGTCAAAGGATCTGCAAGATTATCTTTGGATTTTACAAAGTCTATCGAGATAATACCAGTGAGAGTAGTTGTTTCACCGTCTTGTGTCTTCTTCGTATATGTAGAGACTTCCCGTTGTATACATTGTTCTTTGCGCAACCAAGAGCAGACTTCTTGTCACAAGGATTGCGATTGAAGACACAAAGCTTGGGCAGTGGAATTCCTCCCAGAAACATCGTATCCATTCACTTCCTCCCATATTTTTCCAAGGCTATAAATTCAGACTCCATAGTGGATTTATCTATACATGTCTGTTTGGTAGACTTCCATGAGACACACGCACCTCCAAGTAAGAAGATGTACCCACTAGTAGACTTGCACTCTTCTCGAGTCGATATCCAGTTGGCGTCACAATACCCTTCCAAAGACAGCAGGATACTTCCCAAAACTTAAGCAATAGTTTGAGGTCCCTCTCGGGTAACGTAAAACTCTCGAAGAGAGCATTCAGTGATCCTGCCCTGGGTTGCAAGTATACATGCTTAATCTACTCACAGAGTAAGCAATATCAGGTCTTGTACAGTTCATCAGATACCTAAGACTACCAATAATGCGAGAATACTCAAGTTGATCAATTTCTTTACCCTTGTTATGTTTCAACTTACAAGTGGGATCAAATGGAGTAGAAGCAGTTTAGCATTTTCATAATTAAATCTCTTTAGTATGGTTTCAAGATAATGAGATTGACTAAGACTATATCCATCAGACGTCTTTATGATTTTCATCCCTAAGATTACATCAGTAGGGCCTAAGTCTTTCATGTCAAAATTATCTCTAATAATGCTTTTAATGGTATAAATAATATCATGGTTATTGCCTAATATGATCATATCATCAACATATAGGCACACAATAACATAAGAATCCTCCACAAATTTAATGTAAACACATTTATCAGATTCATTAACCTTGAAACCATTAGTTATCATAACATGATCAAATTTTTCATGCCACTGTTTAGGTGCTTTTTTCAAACCGTATAGAGATTTGTTCAACTTGCATACTTTGTTTTCACAACCTTTTACAATAAAGCCTTTAGGTTGGTCCATATAAATTTCTTCATTCAATTCACCATATAGAAATGCGCTTTAACATCCATCTCGATGTATATGCAAATCATAAATTGAAGCAATAGCAATCAACATCCTAATAGAAGTGATTCTAGTGACAGGTGAATAGGTATCAAAGAAATCTAATCCTTCCTTTTGTCTATAGCCTTTAGCTAACAACCTAGCTTTATATTTATCTATAGTTCCATCTGTTCTAAGTTTCCTTTTGAACACCCATTTGCAACCTATGGATTTACTTCCAGGAGGCAAGTCTACAATCTCCCAAGTTTCGTTTTGCTGAATGGACTCCCATTCATTTAATGAAGATTCTTCCCAGAAAGGAGCTTCTGGAGAAGTCGTATCTTCCTTGTATGTTTGGGGTTCAGACTCTACCGTAAGATTCAAAAAATCTGGGCCAAAACTTGTTTCAGTTCTAACCCTCTTACTTCTTCTTGGTTCAGTCTCATACTCCAAAGTTGGAGTTTGACTAGTTGATGGAACAT
Source organism: Papaver bracteatum (assembly GCA_023529315.1). Taxonomy (NCBI): domain Eukaryota; kingdom Viridiplantae; phylum Streptophyta; class Magnoliopsida; order Ranunculales; family Papaveraceae; genus Papaver; species Papaver bracteatum. Next base: position 698,652 of record JAJJWX010002376.1, on the reverse strand, counting down.
CCGGGAGGTCATCATGGACCCTTTTCTGAGGTCCAGACCTTAAAGGAAATATGTGTTCATAAAACACAGCATCTCTAGATTCCAATATGGTGTTCTGACCAATGTTATTATGGCCAGAACTGATGACCATGAACCTGTTTGCAATTTTATGCTCAGGATACCCTAAGAAAACACAATCGACTGTTTTAGGTCCTATTTTAGTTTTCTTTTGAAGAGGAATGGCCACCTTGGCCAAACACTCCCACACTTTAAAGTATGCATAGGAAGGTTGTTTACCATTCCACAATTCATAAGGAGTTTTATCAGATTTTTTAAATGGAACTCGGTTCAAAATATAGCAAGCAGAGAGGATAGCTTCCCCCCCACAAGTTCGAAGATAACCCTGAACTTGTCAACATAGAATTTACCATATCTATGAGTGTTCTATTTTTTTCTTTCAGCTACACCATTCGATTCTGGTGAATATGGTGCATTGTTTCATGAATGATTCCATTATGTTTACAAAAACTCACCTATGGGTATCACATACTCACCGCCACTGTCCGACCTAAGAGTTTTAATTTTAACTCCTTTTTGGTTTTCTACTTCAATTTTATAAAATTTGAAGGCCTCTAAGGCTTCATCTTTACTTCGAGAAGATGAACTCTGACAATAGCGTGAGTAATCATCTATAAAAGTGATGTACCATTTTTTACCACCTCTTGTTGGTGTTGATTTCAAATCTCCTAAATCCGAGTGTATTAGTTCCAAAGGAACTGTTTTACGTTCAATCCTTTTATTAAACGGTTTTCTTGTATATTTAGATTCAACACAGATTTCACATCTTTGATTTTTATCAAAGTTTATTTTTGGTATGCAACCTAAATTAGCAAGTCTTTCTAGAGATTTGAGATTAACATGTCCAAGTCTATCATGCCAAACATGTGAAGAGTCACAAACATAAGCAAAAGAAGATGCATTAACATTCAATTTCAAATCAGATACACTAAGCTTAATCATGTTATCGGTATCATAACCTTTTCCTACGAATTCATCATGCTTAGAAATAACAATAGTATTAGATTCAAAGAACAATCTTAAAACCTTTTCCTAGTAAGATGGTTTTAGATAAGGTTTTTTCATATGTCCTGGGATGTAAAATACATCATTCAATGTGAGAGTTTTTCCTGAAGTTAGCTTCAGTTCGACCTTGCCTTTCCCCACCACTTTCGCGGTGGAAGAATTTCCCATGAACAATTTCTCATCATCTCCTACTATGACATAGGAGGAGAAAGCATTTCTGAATTTACAAACATGCTTGGTGGCTCTAGAATCAAGCCACCAGTCTCTCACATTAGTCACACTAGAGACAAGGTCGACTTCAGACACCATGAAAGTGAAATATCCAGAATCATCTACTATGTTTGCCTTATTTTTCTGTTTTGGATCATATTTGTTCTTTTTAGGGGCCTTACAGTCTTTAGCCATATGTCCAGGTTTACCACAATTAAAACAATCGCCTTTGATGGTGTGCTTAGTGACACCACCCCTAGGCTTAAAATTGTTACCTCTGGGTTTTCGACGTCTGTTACGTCTATTACCCATTTTGCTGGATTCTCCAGGACTTTTCTTTGAAGAAGCTTTATCATCCAAGACATGTGCTTTGTTGGACATGTTTTTGCTCAGCATCATGCTCTTGTCCTTGCTGCACATGAGCTCCTCAACCTAGATCTTTTTTCCAAGCTCCACCATGGTGATTTCACGAGTCTTGTGTCGCAGCCTCCTCTTGTATTCGCTCCATGAGGGTGGAAGCTTTTCAATCACAGCCGATACTTGTATAGCTTCATCAAAAGTCATGCCTTCAACAAGAATCTCGCCGATGAGCGATTGAAGTTCGACGAACTGTTCTACCACAGGCTTTTCATCAGTCATGTTGTATTCCAAGAACTTAGCCATCAAGAACTTCTTACTACCAGCAGCTTCAAAGATGATATTTTTCTTCAATAGCTTCCCATAATTCAAAAGCATTAAAATTTTCTTTTGCATTATAGAAGTCGTACAAAGAGTCATCAAGACAGTTAAGAATATGATTCTTGCACAAGTAATTCTTCCTATTCCACCTTTCAGTTTATCTTCATTACCATGGTGATGAAGTCTTCTGAGGGTCTATTTAAAGCAAGTCCATCTAACCTTTGGTCGTTTAGGAAGAATAACATTTTAGACTGCCATCTCTTAAAGTCCTTACCACTGAAACTTTGGTGGTCTTTCTACGGTATTTTTCCCATGTTCTTACAACAATTACAATATCACAATCTTACAATATTACAATAAGGCAAATATTACCTTTAGATTGTTGGAACTAAATTACAATAAGCGTATGCAACTGAGAAATAATACTTAGATTACACTGATAATAGTAACAAACAACTCAAAAACTTAGTAGAGGCACGTATGAGATACGCTGAGCTAAAGGTAATATTTCCTGCTACTCCTCTGAGATGCTATAGCAATTAAAAAATTACCTCCAGGATACAACTACTGTTAGTTCTCCTCTATGTGTAGCATAAACAGAGAGAACCCTTAGAACTTGGCAGAAAAAACGAAAAACAAAAACATAAAACGAAACAACAACCAGTTTCAGAGAAATGTAAAAACTAATTTATGTTTCTGTAAACAAAGTTTCTGTTAACTAATATTAAGTAAACAAAATTTCTGTAAACAAAGAAGTAGTTATACAAAATTATGTTTTCTGTAAACTACAACTTGTTTCAGATAAGAACTTGATTTTATGTTTACGTAAACTTATAAAATTGTTTCAAAGCATAAGAGTAGAAGAAGAATTTCAGAAGATAAGAGTTCTGAAAGGTATGGTTTACAAATGAAGTTTACAACTCGTATTTATAGCAAGAAAAAGTTCGAACGTTGGAAGAGAATCCCAAGAACGACAGACTGTCCGTGATTCACGCATCTCCAACGTTTCAAAAGTAAGGTAAAAATCGCGTTAAAAGAACAGTGCACACGCATTCAAAATTTGCGAGATTATTCTCGAGGAAAACAGTGTGTACAGGTGTCAAGAAAACCATGTGACACGGATGAAAGAAGATGCTTCTCGAGGCTGTCGGATATCCAAAACCGAGAAGGCAAAGAATAAAATTCTTTACATGTGTGGGAGAAGCGTGTGGTAAATTTCAGTAAAAAGAAAGGATGGGTCAGATACACCCACACCCACACCCACACCCACACCCACTCCCACTCCCACTCCCACGCCCACGCCCTCGCCCGATCCCGAACGAGCGTGCGTGCTTCTGTGTGAAGCACCGCGCGAACGGGAAAGGCAATAAGAAATGCAATAAGGGAATGGAAACCTTGCCATAGTCTAGGGCTTTTTCCAAACACAAATGTCTAAAGACCCAAAGGGCCATGCCCTTAAGGCTAAACCAATGGTATTTAAGTCTAAAACTCTAAGTGTTTTAGTCTATATGGGACTAATGTTTTATTCATTCACATGAAAAAAAAAACATCTAGGGAGCAATAGGTCTTGGGATCAAAACATGGTCCATGCATTTTTTATTAAAACAAAACATTGTTTTTTCTAACAATCCCCCACATGAATAATAAAACATGTCGATAAAACACGAGAAAACATAAGGCAACAATATAGGCTAAGGTGTCCCAAAGATTGAACCTTAACTTAGTGAGAGGTTACCTGAATGCTTGCGATACGGTGAACGCAATGTATTGAACCGCCAACAATGAATGCAATTCAGAAATAACAGCCACACTTGATGCCTCAACCGATGAAAACATCTTCCAAGCTCTTGCGGTTGTGCCCATTTTGGTCCGTGGGCTAAAATCCCGGACTTAATGAATGTCTCTAGAAAATCAGCTCAAATTCTCATAGGAAGCGGTCCCAATTCCAACATCCACAAAGGTGAGTCCATAAAGAGTGTCCTGCCACACCCCGCTTTAATCAAAGCCATGGTACCCATTAAGATCGCAAAAGATCATCCTTTATTTCTGCAGGCAGACTATCGCACAGATTACACCATAGGGAGGGACAAAGATAGTGCTTTCCCAATATCACCATAAATTAGTTGTCTCATTGAACCTTGATCTTGAAAATCCAATCACAAGGTTGAGTATCCTTCATGGTGATTTATTCAATGAGCTTAAGTCCCATCCCCCTCGATGTAAATTTAACTTCCTCTCTGGTTAAGCCTTTCGTCAAAGGATCTGCAAGATTATCTTTGGATTTTACAAAGTCTATCGAGATAATACCAGTATAGAGTAGTTGTTTCACCGTCTTGTGTCTTCTTCGTATATGTATAGACTTCCCGTTGTATACATTGTTCTTTGCGCAACCAAGAGCATCTTTTACTGTCACAGTGATTGCGATTGAAGACACAGGCTTGGGCCAGAGTGGAATTCCTCCCAAGAAACATCGTATCCATTCAGCTTCCTCTCCAGATTTTTCCAAGGCTATAAATTCAGACTCCATAGTGGATTTAGCTATACATGTCTGTTTGGTAGACTTCCATGAGACACACGCACCTCCAAGTAAGAAGATGTACCCACTAGTATACTTGCACTCTTCTGAGTCTGATATCCAGTTGGCATCACAATACCCTTCCAAAGACAAAGCAGATACTTCCCAAAACTTAAGCAATAGTTTGAGGTCCCTCTCGTGTAACGTAAAACTCTGAAGAGAGCATTCCAGTGATCCTTCCCTGGGTTACAAGTATACCTGCTTAATCTACTCACAGAGTAAGCAATATCAGGTCTTGTACAGTTCATCAGATATATAAGACTACCAATAATGCGAGAATACTCAAGTTGATCAATTCCTTTACCCTTGTTATGTTTCAACTTACAAGTGGGATCAAATGGAGTAGAAGCAGGTTTAGCATTTTCATAATTAAATCTCTTTAGTACGGTTTCAGCATAATGAGATTGACTAAGACTATATCCATCAGACGTCTTTTCTCGATTTTCATCCCTAAGATTACATCAGTAGGGCCTAAGTCTTTCATGTCAAAATTATCTCTAAGCATGCTTTTAATGGTATTAATAATATCAAGGTTATTGCCTAATATGAGCATATCATCAACATATAGGCACACAATAACATAAGAATCATCCAAAGATTTAATGTAAACACATTTATCAGATTCATTAACCTTGAAACCATTAGTTATCATAACATGATCAAATTTTTCATGCCACTGTTTAGGTGCTTGTTTCAAACCGTATAGAGATTTGTTCAACTTGCATACTTTGTTTTCACAACCTTTTACAATAAAGCCTTCAGGTTGGTCCATATAAATTTCTTCATTCAATTCACCATATAGAAATGCAGTTTTAACATCCATCTGATGTATATGCAAATCATAAATTGAAACAATAGCAATCAACATCCTAATAGAAGTGATTCTAGTGACAGGTGAATAGGTATCAAAGAAATCTAATCTTTCCTTTTGTCTATAGCCTTTAGCTAACAACCTAGCTTTATATTTATCTATAGTTCCATCTGTTCTAAGTTTCCTTTTGAACACCCATTTGAAACCTATGGATTTACTTCCAGGAGGCAAGTTTACAATCTCCCAAGTTTCGTTTTCCTGAATGGTCACCCATTCATTTAATGAAGCTTCTTCCCAGAAAGGAGCTTCTGGAGAAGTCATAGCTTCCTTGTAGGTTTGGGGTTCAGACTCTACCGTAAGAGTCAAAAAATCTGGGCCAAAACTTGTTTCAGTTCTAACCCTCTTACTTCTTCTTGGTTCAGTCTCATACTCCAAAGTTGGAGTTTGACTAGTTGATGGAACATCCGGGAGGTCATCATGGACCCTTTTCTGAGGTCCAGACCTTAAAGGAAATATGTGTTCATAAAACACAGCATCTCTAGATTCCAATATGGTGTTCTGACCAATGTTATTATGGTCAGAACTGATGACCATGAACCTGTATGCAATTGTATGCTCAAGACACCCTAAGAAAACACAATCGACTGTTTTAGGTCTTATTTTAGTTTTCTTGGGAAGAGGAATGGCCACCTTGGCCAAACACTCCCACACTTTAAAGTATGCATAGGAAGGTTGTTTACCATTCCACAATTCATAAGGAGTTTTATCAGATTTGTTAAATGGAACTCGGTTCAAAATATAGCAAGCAGAGAGGATAGCTTCCCCCCACAAGTTCGAAGATAACCCTGAACTTGTCAACATAGCATTTACCATATCTATGAGTGTTCTATTTTTTCTTTCAGCTACACCATTCGATTCTGGTGAATATGGTGCAGTTGTTTCATGAATGATTCCATTATGTTTACAAAACTCACCTATGGGTATCACATACTCACCGCCACGGTCTGACCTAAGAGTTTTAATTTTAACTCCTTTTTGGTTTTCTACTTCAATTTTATAAAATTTGAAAGCCTCTAAGGCTTCATCTTTACTTCTGAGAAGATGAACCTGACAATAGTGTGAGTAATCATCTATAAAAGTGATGTACCATTTTTTACCACCTCTTGTTGGTGTTGATTTCAAATCTCCTAAATCCGAGTGTATTAGTTCCAAAGGAACTGTTTTACGCTCAATCCTTTTATTAAACGGTTTTCTTGTATATTTAGATTCAACACAGATTTCACATCTTTGATTTTTATCAAAGTTTATTTTTGGTATGCAACCTAAATTAGCAAGTCTTTCTAGAGATTTGAGATTAACATGTCCAAGTCTATCATGCCAAACATGTGAAGAGTCACAAACATAAGCGAAGAAGATGCATTAAAATTCAATTTCAAATCGAGATACACTAAGCTTAATCATGTTATCGGTAACATAACCTTTTCCTACGAATTCACCATGCTTAGAAATAACAACAATATTAGATTCATCAACAATCTTAAAACCTTTTCCTAGTAAGATGGTTTCTGAGATAAGGTTTTTCCATATGTCCTGGACGTAAAATACGTCATTCAATGCGAGAGTTTTTCCTGAAGTTAGCTTCATTCGACCTGCCTTTCCCCACCACTTTCGCGGTGGAAGAATTTCCCATGAACAATTTCTCATCATCTCCTACTATGACATAGGAGGAGAAAGCATTTCTGAATTTACAGACATGCTTGGTGGCTCCAGAATCAAGCCACCAGTCTCACACATTAGTCACACTAGAGACAAGGTCGACTTCAGACACCATGAAAGTGAAATATCCAGAATCATCTACTATGTTTGCCTTATTTTTCTGTTTTGGATCATATTTGTTCTTTTTAGGGGCCTTACAGTCTTTAGCCATATTTCCAGGTTTACCACAATTAAAACAGTCGCCTTTGATGGTGTGCTTAGTGACACCACCCCTAGGCTTAAAATTGTTACCTCTGGGTTTTCGACGTCTGTTACGTCTATTACCCATTTTGCTGGATTCTCCAGGACTTTTCTTTGAAGCAGCTTTATCATCCAAGACATGTGCTTTGTTGGACATGTTTTTGCTCAGCATCATGCTCTTGTCCTTGCTGCACATGAGCTCCTCAACCTAGATCTTTTTGCCAAGCTCCACCATGGTGATTTCACCAGTCTTATGTCGCAGCCTCCTCTTGTATTCTCTCCATGAGGGTGGAAGCTTTTCAATCACAGCCGATACTTGTATAGCTTCATCAAAAGTCATGCCTTCCGCAAGAATCTTGTTGATGAGGAGTTGAAGTTCGACGAACTGTTCTACCACAGGCTTTTCATCAGTCATGTTGTATTCCAAGAACTTAGCCATCAAGAACTTCTTACTACCAACAGCTTGACATGATATTTTTCTTCAAGAGCTTCCCATAATTCAAAAGCATTAAAATTTTCTTTTGCATTATAGAAGTCGTACAAAGAGTCATCAAGACAGTTAAGAATATGATTCTTGCACGAGTAATTCTTCCTATTCCACCTTTCCAATTTATCTTCATTACCACGGTGATGAAGTCTTCTGGAGGGTCTATTTAAATCAAGTCCATCTAACCTTTGGTCGTTTAGGAAGAATAACATTTTAGACTGCCATCTCTTAAAGTCCTTACCACCTGAACTTTGGTGGTCTTTCTACGGTATTTTTCCCATGTTCTTACAGCAATTACAATATCACAATGTTACAATATTACAATAAGGAAAATATTACCTTTATATTGTTGGAACTAAATTACAATAAGCGTATGCAACTGAGAAATAATACTTAGATTACACTGATAATAGTAACAAACAACTCAAAAACTTAGTAGAGGCACGTATGAGATACGCTGAGCTAGAGGTAATATTGCCTGCTACTCCTCTGAGATGCTATAGCAATTAACAAATTACCTCCAGGATACAACTATTGTTAGTTCTCCTCTATGTGTAGCATAAACAGAGAGAACCCTTAGAACTTGGCAGCAAAAACGAAAAACAAAAACATAAAACGAAACAACAACCAGTTTCAGAAATGTAAAAACTAATTTATGTTTCGTAAACAAAGTTTCTGTGAACTAATATTAAGTAAACAAAATTTCTGTAAACAAAGAAGTAGTTATACAAAATTATGTTTCAAACTACAACTTGTTTTAGATAAGAACTTGATTTTATGTTTCAAAACTTATAAAATTGTTTCTGAAAGCATAAGAGTAGAAGAAGAATTTCAAAGAGAAGAGTTCAAAGGTATGGTTTTCAAATGAAGTTTACAACTCGTATTTATAGCAAGAAAAAGTTCGAACGTTGGAAGAGAATCCAAAGAACGACAGATCGTCCGTGATTCACGATCTCGAACGTTGCAAAAGTAAGGTAAAAATCGCGTTAAAAGAACAAAGTGCACACGCATTCAAAATTTGCGAGATTCTTCTCGAGGAAAACAAAGGTGTACAGGTGTCAAGAAAACCGTGTGACACGCGTGAAAGAAGATGCTTCTCGAGGTTGTCGGATATCCAAAACCGAGAAGGCAAAGAATAAAATTATTTACATGTGTGGGAGAAGCGTGTGGTAAATTTCAGTAAAAAGAAAGGATGGACACACCCACACCCACACCCACCCCCTTGCCCGAGCGAGCGTGCTTCTGCGCGAAGCACCGCGCGAACGGGAAAGGCAATAATGGAATGGCAACCTTGCCATAGTCTAGGGCTTTCTCCATACACAAAGGTCTAAAGACCCAAATGGCCATGCCCTTAAGGCTAAACCAATGGTATTTAAGTCTAAAACTCTAAGTGTTTTAGTCTATATGGGACTAATGTTTTATTCATTCACATGAAAAAAAAACATCTAGGGAGCAATAGGTCTTGGGATCAAAACATGGTCCATGCATTTTTTGATTAAAACAAAACATTGTTTTTTCTAACAGTTTATATTCAACGTGAGGAAAAGAAACTATTGGTGGATCACGCGCTCATAATATGGTTCGATCCAAGAACAGGACAGGTTTAATGTCATCTACTCGACATAGATCTGACCAGGTATTGATGAAGTTGATTCCGGAGACTCCATCGACTAATATATGGCTTAGTGCCGTACTTACACAAACACCACCGCACTTGAAACGGGTTATCTGTACAACACTCAAAATTAAAAAAATTGCTATAATCAAACTTGGTTACCTGAACTAAAAGGGATGGATGCGATACAAACCTTAACCAGAAAGGGTGGACACGAGGAAATATCACCGTCACCATAATCAGGATTAGGTAAGAGAGGCATAAGTCGATCATCAGGAGTGAAATCGCCAAGATCCTCGATGCACGAATCTGTTTCCGCCTCTATAAAAACTACACCTTCACCAGTACAATCGATTTCAGCTCTACCTGACTCGCTTCTCTTCAACCTCCCAGCAATTGGGTAGTAATAAACGAGAGCTTTGCTTAAACCATCCTTTAGTACAGTAGAGTCAAAAAAATCGTCAGAAGAAGAAGAAGAAGCGCCTGTAAATGTTGGACGCCTGTAAAAGTAGACTGTTTTTGCGTGTACTACGAATAGCTGGTCGAAATTGGACGTCCATAAACACATTTTTGGTGTTTCTTCTGCCGGTTTGACTACAGATGACTCTCTTACTGTAACTTTAATCATAATGATTGGCTAGATACAAGCTTCACGAATAAGTAAGAGTCGAGAAGATTAGTGCATATTCATAAAACGCATACAAGCTTCTTGCACCGAAACAGAAATTTACAAGCCGATACAACTTTCAATTAGTGACTAGATGATGAGTCGATGACCCGAGAGAAAGCCCGGAAAGGTCATTTGCAGACCGTAAGAAACGAAAACCTAAAAGAAACATGCTTGTTAAGAGATGATTATACAAAGAAACAGAGAAAACTAGGATTCAATTATTCATGCCTGTCGACAGCGACGTACTTATACTTAATGAAAGTTACGGGCTACCCATATTTAAAAGCTTCCAACCTATGTTTAGTAATGGCTTGCACTTGGACACGTAAAACCCATACAGACCACTCAAATAAAAGTTCTTATCGAGAATCATCTTAAATCTTATCGCCATCGGGCTAATTGATGGGACTTGGGAGGTATATATTATGATTCTTATCTATACAGCGATTCAGAATTAAACACATAGGATATAACGGCACAGGCTTTGGACTGTTTTTATTACTGTACTTCCAAGTTCCAAGTGCGACTCCGAACAACATAGTCATTAAGAACTTTATGCTCATGACACCTCAAATGGTAATATATTAATTATTATTTTATAATGCATAGACTAAATGCAAAAAAGTGATTTCAGCTATTCGGTCGGATAAAATGGAAAATGTGAGAGATTGGGATAAAGGAAATACAGGCAGCTTATCAACGTATTACGACGGTGGGCTAGCAATTTAGCATTACGTTAACAACCATCCCGGAATCAATAACATTGCTAAAGAAATTTGATTATTAATTAAATGGGAGATGTCTTGCTGTTTCACTTCTTTAACCCAGTACGGATGCATCTCAGCACTTCACTTCTCGAACATGTTTCCTCCAGGCTCCAGAGTTGGATCCAATATACGGAATGGCGCAAAATAACTTTTAAAATAATAACGCGTGTGGTAAAATATGGATGTTTAAGGTTTGTTTACAAATTAGAACACAAAACTGCAGCACAAATCCTACTACAAAGGAAAAAGAAAAAGCCATCCTATACTACAAAGGAGACAAAAACGGTAACCGACATCTAACAAAGAGTAAATTTCCTTTAGGCGCCGTCCGTAATGTTCACACTGTCTGCTTCCTGGAACATATAATAAAAAGTTTACATCAGGACGGAAGGTGATTCAAACTCCAGCTTAAAAAATAAATGTTGAAAACAATGGACATGGAACATCCAGTGATGAAATATTATAATCAGGACATCGCCTAAGTTACGAATATCTTAACTAATGCACGTTTTTCTATCTATCCAATTCCTTTTTAGTACCACTTTAATGGTGATTTTTTTATTTTATTTTTGGATCCGTAAAGAAAAGATTAAAATGATAAAAAAACAAGGGTATAAAATATTCATACCACCCGAGAAAAGAACAACGAACTGAAAAGAAAGAAAAGTTGGCCTACTACCCATTACATCAAAAGTAACATAAAACAAAAGCAAAACTCCCTAAAAAATACAGAATGCTGAGGAGGATTGAATTATGCTCTTGGCCGGTTCTCAATTACATCACTAAACAAAGCATCCTGAAGTTCCTTGAACCAAGACGCCAAGTAAACATATCATATTGGGCTTTTCGAATGACTGCGATTTCATTGTTATGCTTACCAGTTACCAGTGAACACCCTTGAGTTTTTTCCCTCCATAAACTCCATAAGATCACTTTAATAGTGATTTATAATGTATTAGAAAATAAAATTTGAAGCGGACATCAACTTACATTTATTTTCGAGACAGATTGTAAGGACCCTCAAGATCGTCAACGCTATTAGACCGGTCAAGAGTCGATCTAGAGATGATCAAGAGATGATTTAGACGCTAAGGACTCGATTAGTTTAACACGAACGCTAATTAATGGAAATTACAAAAAAATTTCTGACAACTGCAAGCATGAGAGAGAGTGTCCGAGAGAGAGAAGAAATTCAGGGTTCAATTACTCAAATTGAATCCAAAACTTTTGAATTTTCTTCTCAATCTTTAGGTAAGCAAGAGGGATTCAAGATCACGGAAAGAGGTGAACGGGGTCTAAATTTTAAAATTATCTTTTCTGCGGACATAGGAGCATGGATGAGCAAAGCTGTAGAGGAGAATATTCTCTCAAAAAATCCAAAAAACAAATGGACAAACAGAGAAGGCAATTTCTCTTTTCTAATTCAAAGACTTCAAAACTCAAAAGGTGAGTTTTTGAAAATAGCTAGAACAGATGAAAACAGAGCAAACAATAAAGCCTTGTTTATCCCAAAAGGAAGAGAGAAGTATGGCTGGATCAGATTTGAAGAGAAGTTGAACAACCTAATCGGTAAGAAAACAACAAATCTTCAAAAAGTACCGGAAAAAGAAGACTTTCCATCAATCAATAACAGCACAATACGGAGACCAAATCGTACATTTTGTTGTATGGCATATGGAAATGCATCTTGGAATCAAGTGGCTCAACAAATTTCAGATAAACTTCAATGGAACAGATATCTAAAAATCAATGTTATAAATGATAACATGGCTTTTTTTCAACCTAAAAATGATCAGGAATGGGGAAGTTGCTGGAAACCAATGAAATGGAGCTTCAATGATACAACCATGGAAGTATACAGATGGATAGATGAAGATGAAACAATCAACAAAAGAGATATCTTTTCGGTGCAAAACTGGATTAAGATTAAAGGCTTACCAGTAAAATTATGGTCCGAAGAGAATTTTCACAAAATTGGAAATCAAATGGGAGGACTTGCAGAGATACATCAGAGCACAAATGATAAAAATCCTAAATGCTGCAGATTGAGAGTCAAATGTACGGCTCAACAAATTCCGGCAGCAATAGAGATCGGTTTAAATGGAATTAATCTAATTCTAGCGGTCAAATGGGACTTCAATTTTGCTCCGACGAATAAAGTAACGGCCCGACATAATCGACAACAGCTGGAGAAAAGTATCAAACAAAAGCAATTTGCTGTCGCAAATTTAAATTCAAAAAGGGAATCTTCAGAAAATCACGCTCACCGACAGCAAAAAGCAAAAGCAAAAGCAAAAAAAAAGTATCGGCCAAGAAAGGAACACGTGGAAAGGAGGCGGTTGAATTCATGCACGGGTAATAATTCAAACAAAGCTTCCAAAATTAGTGAATTATTTACAGATTGGTTTAAAAAATACCCTGATAAAAGGGCAGCTATAATCAAACCTGTGACACAAATATCGGTTACAGATTTTGTAAATCGTCACTTCACTGCCAAAAAAGCCAACCCAAAAGGGATTGCGCCAAACAGATTCTTCATTCTTGCAGATAAACATGAGATACAGGAATTAGTTAATATCACTAAAGATTCGGTTGAAGAGGTCAAAGACACTGAAATTTTGAAGACTCCCAACACTCAATTATCTCATAATCTCAATCGAGAAATTGTAAAAATTAATGAAATTCATAATTGCGTGGATTTGATAATGGAAGCTACAAGGAATCTGGGTGCAAACTTTGGAGAGCAGCAAGATAAAGCAAGAACTCTTTACACGGAAATTGTGGCAAAAAATTTGAATATGGAAAGACCAAGACATATTACCAAAAAAAATTCTGGCAATGAATTGGTAATGGTTGAGAATACAATTGAGAGCTCAGGGTCAGAAAAAGAAGAAGAAGAATTGGAGTTATTAGAAGATGTGGTAAACTTGGGTTCAGATGGGGTTAATGGATATTAAAGCCTTAATATGGAACATGAGAGGTTTGACAGCAGTGGATAAAATGGATGGCTTAAAAAGTTTAATAAGGAAACTGAAACCAAATGTGATTCTTATTCAAGAGACACATATGATGAAAATGAACAATTGGTGGGTAAATCAAATTTGGGGCAATGATCAAAATCAATGGAGAGACATTCCTTCTCAAGGTTTATCAGGAGGTTTACTCACAATTTGGGATGATACCATGTATGAATGCTTAGATGAAGTTTTTGGTCCAAATACTCTTTCTCAAAAATTCAAATGTAAAAATGCAGATTTCGAATGGTGTATCACAAATGTTTATTCTCCTTGCACATATTGGGAAAGATGGGAGTTTTGGGAGGAATTGGATGACGTATCTGGGTGGGCTAACACTAATTGGTGTATTGCTGGAGACTTCAATGCAATCAGAAGAAGCAGAGAAAGAAACAAACTTGGAGGTTCAAAAAGAAACAAAAGGCTTTTTAATGAGTACATGGAAGAACACAATCTGGTGGATTTGCCATTGAACGGAGGTTTGTATACATGGAGTAATATGCAAGTAGATCCCTTACTTTGTAGACTAGACAGAGTTTTAGTCATTCCTCAATTTGAAAGTAACTTCCCTCTCCTCACTCAAACTGTTCTTTCTAGAACATTATCAGATCATTCACCCATCTTATTAACTACTTCAAATGTTAATAGGAATAATCCTCCTTTCAGAGTAGAAAGTTTCTGGTTTTCTCACCCTGATTTTATCAGAAATTTGAAAATATGGTGGGACACTTTGATCTTTGCAGGTTCTCCTAGTTACATAATGTCCAAGAAATTGCAAAATCTCAAATTCTTCTTAAAACAATGGAGTAGAGCAACTTATGGGCAGATGGAAGACAAGAAAAAAGAGCTTACAGGTTTCATTGATACTCTAACTTCCTTAGAGGAACATGGAAGTCTGACTACTCAGAAATTCAATGATAGGGAAGAATGGAGAAGTAAGCTGAAACTAATAAACTTGGACAATGCAAGAAAATGGTTAGCAAGAGCCAAAACTCAACATTTCAAAGAAGGAGATGCAAATACAAAATATTTTCACACTCTTGCAAATGGGAGAAGAAGAAGGAATACAATCCAGAAGCTGATCATAAATGAGGTAGATAACTTCAATCAAGAAGACATTAAAGAGGAGATATCTTCATACTTCTTCAAATTATTTCAAGACAAACATCCAGTAAGGCCACAAATGAATCATGAACTATTCACAAAGATTTCTGAGGAAGAGAGCATAGAGGTGGAAAAGGAAATATCCGAACAGGAAGTTTGGGAGGTGATCAAGCAGTTCAAAAACAACAAATCTCCTGGCCCAGATGGCTATAATATGGAGTTTTATAAAGTGGCTTGGGAGATAATCAAAAAAGACTTCATGGCAGTTATAAAAGAATTTGATTCCGACCATAAGATGGATTGGAGGGTTAATTGCTCCTTCATCAGTTTAATTCCAAAAATTGAGCAGGTGGGATCTCCAAAAGACTTCAGACCAATTAGTCTAGTAAGCAGTGTTTACAAAGTGATTTCTAAAGTATTGTCTCAGAGATTTAAAAAAATTCTTCCAAAATTAATATCGAAAAATCAAGGGGCCTTTTATTGCGGACAAGCAAATTTTGGATGGCATTTTGGTGGCGGGAGAAATGATTGATACAAGATTCAAAAAAGAAATCCAGGGAATATTATGCAAGCTTGACATTAAAAAGCTTTTGATAATGTCGGTTGGCACACTATCTCAAGTGTGCTAAAAAGTTCAGGTTTTGGAGATAAATGGATAGCTTGGATTAAGTGGTGTGTCACTTCAGCTCAACACTCAATATTGGTAAATGGAAGCTCTACTCAAAAATTCATTCCACAGAAGGGGTTGAGGCAAGGTGACTCTTTGTCACCCTTCTTATTCATCTTAGTTGCAGAAATTTTCTCAAAACTAATGAAGAATGTTGTGCAATTAAACATGATTTCAGGATTCTCAATCAATTCAATTCAAGTTTCACACTTACAATTTGCAGATGATACCCTTGTTTTTCTAGATGCAAAAGAAGAAGAAGCTGAAAATATGGTTATTATTATACAGATTTTTGAAGCCATTACAGGTTTAAGTGTAAACTTTTAGAAGAGTGCAGTTATAAGTATTGGAGCAGACCACAAGTTAGAAGCAATTGCAGAGATTTTAAAATGCAACATAGAGAAATTACCTCTAAAATATCTAGGCATGCCAGTTGGTGCAACTGCAAGACAGAGCAGCATTTGGGATTCTATAATTGAGAAAATTCAGAAAAAACTTGCTTTATGGAAGAGGAAATTCTTCACTAAAGCAGGGAGAATTACTCTAATAAATTCTTCTCTTGATAGTTTGCCAGTCTACTACATGTCTATCTTCAAAATGCCAGTAAAGGTGGAGAAAAAGATAAATCAAATCATGAGAAACTTTTTATGGGGTTCAACAGTTGACAAGAAAAAGATTAACTGGATCAAATGGGAGAAGATGCAAAAACCAAAGATCCATGGAGGGTTAGGAATAAGAAATCTTAAACTCACCAACAAAGCTTTGTTGGCAAAGTGGACTTGGAGATTTTCTAGAGAAAAAAATCTTCTGTGGAGGAAAGTTATTCAAGAAAAAATGAAGACAAAACCTGAAGCATTGCTTGTGAAAGAGTCAAATCAAACTCAAGGAAAAGGTGTGTGGATGAACATACAAAAGCAAAAATAAATTGTGGATAAGATGACTAATATTCAACTGAACAAGGGGGATGCAGTTTATTTTTGGTGGGATGCTTGGATTGGCAATCAAGCTTTAAAAACAAGATACCCAAGAATTTTCAAACTCTCAACAATGAAAGATGATGCTATCAGGGACATGATTTCACAGGGAACTTGGGATATAAAACTCACAAGAAATCTTCATCCAATTGAAATCACTGACATGATTAAGCTTTTTCAGGAGTTGGGAATCCCTCCAAATTTAGATGCAAACAATGAAGATTCTCTCTTCTGTTCTCAACCAGGAGGTTTTACGGCAAAAGTTTGTTACAAATGGCTGATTGAACAATTGCCAGATCCTCACCACTTGGTTCCTTATTCTTGCATTTGGATTAAACATGTGCCTGCAAAGGTACAATTCTTCATGTGGTCGGCAGCCCAGAATGCCATACCAACTTCGGATAATTTGCTGAGAAGAGGGTGCCAAATTCAGAATGCACAATGTGCTTTATGCAATGCGCAATCTGAATCAGTAACACATTTGCTACTTCACTGTGATTTTTCTCACAAAGTATGGAGCTACTTCATCAACGGATACAACATCAAGTGGGTGCAAGGAGGATCCCTAATTTGCCAACTTCAAGCTTGGAAGTTCATAAGAGGAAGAAATAGGGGCAGAAAAATTTGGCCACTCATCATCTTTGCAATTGTTTGGGCAATTTGGAAAGAAAGAAACATAAGAGTTTTGACTCAAAAAAGACACAAAGAGGTGAAAGAGATCATTACTCAGATCAAACTTCTAATTTACCAATGGGGAGAGGATCAAAATTGGTTTACAAACAATGTGTTTAGAGAACTTATCAATCATTGGAAGGTTGTAATAGATAGTTAATATCATATTCTTGTAACATTCAAAAATGGGAACTAGTCCTTTCTTTAAAAGGCTAGTTTTATTACATTTTCCTTATCAATCAACCTTACAAGTCAAAAAAAATTAATGGAAATTAATCTAACAACGATCTAGATGCGAAACTAGTATCATTGGATAGATCTCGAAATGTTACGCGGAATGGACTGCTCGAACATGTTAATCGGATATCGGATGAAGAAGATATCATCAGTTTTGTTTGAAAGGAAAAATAGACTTTCTCAGTGAACCGACCTGGCTACCCATATCCAAGTAATGGGTTCCTTTATCATTTTTCCGTCGGTCTTATCTAAACGAATCGAGCAAATATACTCGCCTTTCTTTCCTTTTTCTTTCTTATTCTTCATTCTTCCTCTTTCTTATTCTCTTTTATTTTCTTCTTCTGTTTCTCGCCTCCGGAGATTCTGAGAATCGATTTGAGAGAATTTGTTATTGTAGCATTTTAAGTTTATGAAGTTGAATATAAGGTGATTGTAAATCGATATGGAAGATGATTAGGGATCGAAGAAATAAATCAGAGGAAATCCAGTTAGGGTTTTTAGAACTGTTTAATTGAATTTGTATGGAATGATTGGTTGATTAGGTTGCCGATAGATGAAGAAAAAAGAGGCTATCATTTAATTCATCGATTTAATGAATTCTGGTTAGAGAAGAAAAAGATATGTCGATCTGTAGAGAAATCAGAAAGTTAGGGTTTGGGTTTAAGTTCAAGATATGGAAAAATAGGGTAATCTAAGATGGATTTAAGAATTCTTATTAGAACTAAAGCTACGGTTGATGGTGATGATGAAGACTAAGGGTTTTTATTTGAGGATTATTTAGGGTTCATGAGTCTGGGATACAGATGAAAAATATGAGACTGATGATGAATAATTAAAGGAAGAAGAGAACTTTTGAGTTTGTATTTGAGGTAATTTCTCTCACAGTAACTTAGTATAGTGTTTGACTTCAATGATTGATTTTATAAGTTATGATTGTTGATGATTACATGATGAAACCGAAGTTTATAGTATGTTGAATTATGAAGTTGAGAAGAGTTGGAGTTAGACGTGTTTGTAATTGAGTTACTAGATATGTGTATGTGTTAGTATGGAAATGGAGTTGCTGTTGAACTGATTGTTGTAGGTGGAGTTGAAAAATGGTGGTTAACTGTGTTGAGGAGTTTTGTTAAGAGATAGAAGTGGAGTTTACTAAGACTGAGTATAGTCTCAGTTGAAGGTGCGGGTGGTGGAAATTATATATAGTTATTGTATGGTGATGATGGTATTGATGTTACAGGGGAGGAGATGTGTATTAGTGGTAGTTCTGTAACTATAGGTAATTTTTAGGGTTGTGAGAATGGGATTGTTAGTGATTAGTGAATGGTGGTAGTGCTCATGGGGTTGACAGTTATGTTGAAGTTCAAGAGATGTGAATGAACTGTGTTTGAGATAGTAATGGTGAATATATGATGGAGTTGTAATTTTAAAGTGATGGTGGTGGTTTAAATAGAGATGTACTGCAGAGATGGAATTAAGGTGGTAATGAAGTTGTTTTTGTTGGTGGTGGTATTGAAGTGATAGTGGTGTTGATAGGTGTTGGTAAATTGTAGAAACAATTGTTGAGTTGAACTCAATTGAAGTAGTTTGTGGTTTGTGTAGAACTCTTGGAGTTGGTTTGTGCAATTTAGAGGTATAAGCTGAGTTGGTTGTAATGCTGTCATAGGGTTTGATGAAAGTTGCAACTGCAAGTAATAAGAGTTCTTAAATGTAATTGAAATTCAAAGTTTGTTTTGAATGAATGAATTGAAGTTGAAATGGTAAAGAAGAAGGATATGTTGTAGGAATTGAAGATGTAATAGTTTAGGCCTTGTGTTGATTTGTTCAGTAAGATGTCTGAATGATTTACCATGTCTGACTCAGTGTCTGACTCAGCTGTTTCTTTGACTGTTGACCTGACATTGACTATGTTGACTGACTTTTACTGTTAGTTGACTTTTCTGACCGTTATCATTGACTGTTTGACCAGGAGTTTGACCTTGAATAGACATTGACCGTTTGTTGACTCCCTCTGACAAGACTTTGACTGTTAGTGACCGTTAATTGACTCCTTTGAACCAGGCCTTAGGTTAGTGGACTTGTTTAGTGGACTTGGGCTTAGAAACATTAGATGGACTTGTATGAGCCTTGTGTGAGCCTTTTGGCTAAACTCTTAGAGTGCTTGTATGATTAACAGTTGATCTTTATTAACAATGATCGATTCAAGGATGAACCAGTGGATCGTGGATTTCGAGGTAGGCGAGGCTTGTCATCAAAATAGGTGGGAATCGATAACGAGCTCTATTGGATTCATTATGGTTTTATAAATCTTTATATTGTGAAATTCATGCATATCTTTGTGTGGTATGAGATGTGTGCCCACACTATATCCAGTATTATATGGTTAGGGCGATACACCGCAATATTATTATGGCTAGGGCGATACAACTTAATATTATTCTTCCTTTATATCCAGTATTATATGGATAGGGTGATACACTCGCAATATTATCTATGGCTAGGGAGATACACCTCAATATTAATTATTCTTCCTTTATGTGCGGGAAACACACATCTCATACATGGATGCTTACTCTTCTTATGGATGTTTACTGTTCTTTTAAATTACTTTGAGAAAGTTTCTACAAAATGTTTTACTGCCTTTCCGTGTATTATCGACTTTCAATAAAACCTGCATTGTCTTCAAATCATATTAATGATTACTTGAAATTTAGTTGTTATTTCCACTGGGCACCCATTTTAGGGATGATGTGCTCACCCATTCCCGCTTTCAGTTTCAGAGACACATCTGAGTTACACAACGGAAGCTTCATGGCGTTGAGTCTGTTAGTTGGTTAACTTCGGCTATGTTTATTATGTTGTATATTATTTTTGTAAACTAAATGATTATTGTATATGTATCATTTGAGAGGAGTCTTGTATATATATATTTCAAAGGGGGGCTATTTTTTGGGTCAAGTTTTGTAGAAGATTTCTTAATTGAATGCTTCAGTATATGATTTAGATTCTTATTACCTCGTTATTTAGTTAATATATTGGATTAGTTAGCTGATAGCTTTGGGGGCGTTACACAGATTCAGAGAACCTCCTGCGTTTTATCATATTTCCTACTCCCCCCTCGGCATATCTCAGGGATGATTGAGGAAATAAGGAATATGATATAACAGATTCCGCAAGCTGTTATACGACCAATCATGGGGAAGATGGAAGCCAAATGGAAAATTTGTCAACTAAAATTTGGGACCATGCGATCCTAGTTTTTATTAGTCAAATTTTATATCATGACACTGTGGGAAGAAGAAGAAATTATTGTATTACAAGATAAAACCTTACAGAAGATAAAGTTTCAGATACATTATATATATGTCTGAATAGAAGACTTAATCAAAGACATATGACCACTAAGTCTTATTTACTTTGTCAATGAAGACTTCCTAAATCCTAAAGCTAACATTCCTATTAGCCCCCCTCAAACTGATAATGGGAACAACAATCAGTTTGAAATAAAAACCTACAGCAACACTGCTGAAGGTACATAGAAAGTAACATGTCTAGAAGGACAAGATCCATACAACGTTTTTCATCCGAGGAATCAAGAGATGTAGAAGTACTCTGACTAAAACTAGAAGATGGAGAACCATTATCTGAAGAAATAGGAGATCTCAATAATTGATGCATGAGAGAATTAAACACATGAGCACATTGTCATTTAGTGAAACAATATGCTAACTGATTCTCTGAAGATATGTGCTGAACATTGATAAATCCACTATGAACTCTAACTACGTGATATTGAATTTTTATATGCTTGGTCTTGTAATGAGAAAAAGGATTAGCAGATAAGTAAATATCAATTTTATTGTCACAATAGAGTGAAATTGGCAATTTGATAGTAATATGTAATTCTGACAATAAAGAAGAAAGCCATTCCAGTTCAGCAGTAGCCACATACAAACACTTATATTCTGCTTCAGTAGTTGATCTTGAGACTGTAGGTTGCTTTTTACTTGACCAAGAAATTAATGAATCACCAAGAAAAACTGCATAACCACAAGTTGATCTAGTTGTTCCAGGACAATTACCCCAGACTCAATGTAATACCATACCCAATAGTACCTTTTAAGTACCTAAGGATTCTTTTAACCAATAACAGATGAATATCTGTAGGAGCATGCATAAACTGACTAACATAGTTAACCCAAAAGCAAATGTCGGGTCTAGTTAAGCATAAGTCACTAGTGGAAAATAGAGGTTTCGCGACCGTCAGAACAGGTCATAGATACGAGTTAAATGACTTGTTTTAACAGTCTCGGTAAGGGTCGTTGATAAAGCGTCTTATTTTTGAACGACCACAAGCCGTGGGTCGCGGAACAACAAACGATTATAGTAGTCCAGGTGGACCAGTCGTAGATATAAATTTTAATATAAAAAAAAAAAAGAGATTCAGAATTGGCTGAATGCCTACATTGAATCTGAATGAGCTGAAATAAATCTGAGTGAGACTAAAATGAAGTTCAAATTACAATGAAATGGAACCTGGATTCATAACTGGCCATTTATTTAAAATTAATAATTGTATACAATTCATCAGTTAGACAGTTGGCTTAAAAACCATAAGAAGAAAAAAAGAAAAACCAATACAAGTCCTAGCACATTGGTTGTAATGTTTCTTAAATAAGAGCAAACCAGCAAATCCTGAATATCCACAACTTGGTACTCTGCTCTTTTCCCAGATTGGATAGATGCAGTAAACATAGGCAATTAAAGAACACCTGTGGAATTGCAATTAACTGCTCATTTGAGATTAATAGAAAGAGAATGACAGTGCTCTAGTCACACTATGAATTCATTAATAACTTCTACTCAAAAGGAGAAGCAATGTCACCTTGGATTAATAGGTAAGCAAAATTCTTGTACCGCTGCATTGTCATATAAGTCCTGAACCCCCAAGGCTCTCCGTAAACCGCCAATCCTGTGCAAACACAAATGGCACTTGTCAACTCAAAATACATGCATTAATTGCTCATTTGAGATTGATAGCAAGAGAATGACAGTGCTCTAGTCACACTATGAATTCATTAATAACTTGTGCTCTTAATCAAGGAGAAGCAATGTCACCTTGGATTAATATGTAACCAAAATTCTTGTACTGTTGCATTGCCATAGAAGTTCTGAACCCCCAAGGCTCTCAACCAATCCTGTGAAAATATAAGTGGCACTTGTCAACTCAAAATACATGCAATGGGACCAGCTCAACTAAGTAGTGCACGAGTCTTACCAACTTGCTCTAAAACTGGTGCAAGCATTGATGGTGACTACTTTTTTGTGTATCCAAACAACCTAATTTGCTCAAACATAAACTGGACAACAATAAGAAGGTGGCAGTTGATAAGGGCGGGTAGAGGTTGATTGAATTGGATACCAGTTATAAGGCATCACATAATGGAAGTATACGAGTATATAAAAATTACCTTCCAACTAGTCCTGACAAAGGGAGCCACTTGTTACCCTGCATTGAAATAAATTTTCTATTAGAGGAAAATTCCTAGTGAACAAGAGAAAAAAACATGAGTTTCGCAGGGCACATAAAAATTAAAAGAAACAAAAAAAAAACAGACAAAGTGACCAAGGAATGACTGCGATAGAGTGCTAATATTCAAAGTGCACTGTTCAATGAGTTAACAAACAAACCATGCAAAACATATGCACGAACTGAATCTTTTAAACGATAGCATCACATCATACTGGATAGTCTCTCCTATATAAATACCATGCTCAAAAACAACTTAGTCAGCGTAAATCCAACGGATCATGGTGCCATTCAACACCACTAAAACTTAATGGAACGAGTAAAATACTAAGAAAAGTTCAGTTCGATTCACAAGGCTATGTTCACATAAATCAAATTATAAATTAATCAAGCATCACACCCTTCACTACAATGACCAAAACCATTTGGATTTGCCGGCATACACATCCAACCATTAAGTAGATAAATGAAACAAATAGTGCCAAGATGTTTAGCTGCACAGTGGAGTACTCTTAACCATAGTGGGAAAATTAAGGTTGTACAAGATTTCTGTTTACAGAATCAGTCACAATTCCCCTAATGTTTTCAGTAGCAAATCTTATCCGATCGACTTGAAACTTATACAGTAATCTCGGGACTTAATGCACTACAACATACTAAAAAATGGCTACATTCTAACGGTTCAATATGAATAAATTCACACCATAAGTTAACTGCTCATACTACTAAACGTGCAGAAGTCAGTCCAAGTTCCCTCACGCTTTGAGGTACCTAAAATAACTGGATTTTCATGAATTTTATACAGTAAGTATGTTATATAGTAATAAAAATCGTATCCAAATTTCAGCTACAACTGAAGAGCAGATAATGAGAAACATAGTAATTAGCGGAACTGTCCAAGATTTCATCCCGACAAATGCAGTCACATTTAGCTCACATTTAATTGCACCTACAGAAATCAGATCTTCTTGAAATTGCTATCGTACCTTTATCAGGTAATGAAGTGTAATATACCAAAATATTATGATGATCCAACCACTGGATCTTGATATATGATTAGCTCACATTTCCATTTCCTCTTTCGTCGGACAGAACTTTATGAGATTTTCAACCTGATCAACTTCTAAAACTGATTCTTCCATTGCTAGTGTTGCAGCCTGTGATGTGTCAGACATATAAGTGACCAGGAAAAGAAGCAAAACTAATATTTATTGTAGTAGAGGCATAAATGAGGTACACAATTTAATTAATTAATTTTTACGTTCGTGCGTTTATGGAAAATAGGCAGGAGGACTGGACGAGCTCCATATTATGCTTCCTGGTCACCTAATATTTCCAAGTGTTTAGAAAGAACAAAAATGTCAAGCACTTGAGTAAAAGATTCATACATGGTCAAATATGACGGCAACGACCTAACCATAAAAATGTCACCATTAAACTTAAGATTTCAATTACAACCTAACCATAAAAATAAGTAAGTCAAGTAGTCTCTTTAACAGCTCTAGCCAGCCTTAGTTGCTGAGCTATAAAATCTAAAGTAATGAACCAAATCAGACACTTATTCCCATTCTGTAAATATCTAAAAATCATCCACAACTTCCTATTTCAGGTCAAAGGATAAACCATATTCCAATTTTTTCAAATACATAGAGAGAAATTGGAGAAAACCCCCAACGGAACTCCCTTCCCAGGATTCCCAGAACTGACGTGCTATGTTTGAGAAGCCATAATCTCTAAATTAGAGAATGAAATCAAACATATTATAACATTTTGGAATGGATAAACAACACTTTACTGATTTATAGAAGAAACCCATACCAAATTCAGGGTTTAAAGGGTCTAAAATGAAACGACAAAACCGGCACAGGAGAGAAAATTTTAGCCTTGACTGCCTGTACATTCCAAGATCTATCTTCCAAACTACAAGCCCAAACAACGTTCCCCTTTCAACATGTCGTAGAGAATACTACATCAATTATTTTTCGAGAAGAAACTATTAGCGAAAATCTCGTTTATATGCCCCGAAACTAGCCTCCATAAAGGCTGTCCGTGCAGTCATATAAATGTTTGTTGTGACATTCTATCAAACATGCTGTCTCCATGAAAAGTCCAGAAGTTTCAATTGAGAGTATATTCAATTTTAAACCATTTTCATGTACAAAAGAGCAAGGCATATATTTAAAACACTAATCAACATACGCAACCCTGGAATTGACATAACCCCCAAACATACCCATTTTCCATAAACCCTGTAAAAACAATTGAATTTCATCTAAAATAAAAAAATGTAAGAACAGAAAAATAGTACCCGATTTAGACTCCTTTCCTTGGCACTTGAGTAAAATAGCTCTGTACTTAGAAGCACTCAAATTCTGCACTGCTGGGGAAAAGATCGGAAAAGTAGAATATGAATTAGGGATTATAACCAAAAATACAAAACTTATTGTCTTGAAGAAACCAATGCATTGATAGTCACATTACTGATGTCTTGAATTAGCTTGTTTTTTTTAGTACAAAATCAGAATATATAATCTACCAT
Source organism: Papaver bracteatum (assembly GCA_023529315.1). Taxonomy (NCBI): domain Eukaryota; kingdom Viridiplantae; phylum Streptophyta; class Magnoliopsida; order Ranunculales; family Papaveraceae; genus Papaver; species Papaver bracteatum. Next base: position 673,087 of record JAJJWX010002376.1, on the reverse strand, counting down.
TCCAAGTATCTACCAGAGGATCCATCCATATCAATTGAGACAAAATCAGTCAGCAACTAAATCAGTTAACAACTGAATCTAAATAAACCCCAAATTCAGATAAAACTTTCACATCAAAATCAGTTACAATTAAACATATCCACCAATTACCTAGACCCGAATATAAAATCAAGTTGAAAGAAAAGAAAAAAAAAATTAAAACCCAAATTATGTACCTGATGAAGTTTGTAAAATCAAACCCTAATGACAGCACCAAATTGAGAAATCAACCTGAAATCAACCAATAATCGAAATATGGTTAAAACCCAATGAAGAGAATCAACCAAATCAACAAAAAAAAAAAAAACTTAGTTTTCGTACCTGATGAACCCTAATAACCACACCAAATTGATAAATCAACCTGAAATCGAAAAATGGTTAAAACCCAATAAATAGAATCTACCAGATCAAAAAATAAAGTTAAAAGAAAAGAAAATAAGAGAACTTGAATTCAAACCCTAACTTTACCTGATGTTGTTTGAAAAATCAAACCCTGCACAAAATAAAGAGATGTGAAGCTTTATCGAGTTTCCATTAGGTTTCTATTAGGTTTTCAAGTGAAAAAATTCATGGTGAACTCTGGTTCGTGGTGGTGGTGAACGAAGAGGGTGGTGTTCTTCTGCGGATAAGGTTTGGGAGAAGTGAAGTGAGAGAAAGATATCGAGATATATACATAGGCTCGATAATACAGAAGTTCAATCTTGACCGTGCAAAATGAAACAACCAGATCTGAAGCGGAGGTCATGGGTCGTCGAACCGGTAGCTCCTTGATGGGAAACTAGTAACTAACTTTTCTAGTTCAGAGACGGCTGATTAGCCTCTCGGAATTTTTCCGTGTTTTTACCAAACCAGAGACAGCTATCTTTGGTCAACGGTCTAACTACAGTCAACAAGGGTCTCTGATAAGGGTCGCTAAGTAACCATTCTCCACTAGTGAGTACTGTAACATTCCTACTATTGTCCTGTAAGTTGTAGCATCTTGTAATATCTGACCCTCATGAACAGAAACTCTATGACCTTTATCCACTGGTGTGCAACAAGGATTACACTCTGTCATGTATGCATTATCTAATAACTCAAGAGTATACTTTTTCTGTGTCAATAAAATATTAGTCTTCTTGTAGCCTCTATGCCTAAGAAGTAATGCAAATCACCCAATTGCTTCATTGCAAACACAGAACTAAGATATTGCACAAGATGATCAAGCAAAGAATTTGAAGTATAAGTAAGTATAATGCCATCTACATACAATAAAAGCACCATCATATCTGAACCAGCAACATATACAAACATGGATAAATATGAAATTGTTCTAACAAAACCATATGAAATTAAATATGAGATGAAAATTTGAAACCAAGCCCTTGGTGCTTGTTTCAAACCATATAAACTTTTCTTTAAGTGACAAACTTTATTTGGAAATTCTGAGCTGACAAACTCTGGTGGATATTTCATATAGACATCTTTTGTTAAATCACCATGCATAAATGCATTTGATACATCTAATTACCTAATAGGCTAATTTTTAGTTACAGTTATGCATAAAACTACTCTTATTGTAGTTGATTTTACCACGGGGCTAAAAGTGTACACATAATCAATACCATCCTGCTGATTATACCCTTGAGAAACTAGTCTTGATTTTAATTTATCAATTTTCCCATCTGACTTCAGTTTAACTCTATACACCCATCCATTTACATCCTAATATATTCATATGACGCTCAGGATCTACTAACTCACAAGTCCCATTTCTATGTAATACAGTATTCTCTTCTTTCATAGAAACTTGATAATTTTGGATCTTGTGTAGCCAATTTGAAACTTTTTGGCTCATAAGGAGTATTAAGAATAGAAGTAACAGTAGAAGAAAGAGGATGTTTAGTAGAATAATGTAAAACATGATCAGGAAATTACTTTGGTTTGGTAGTACCTCTCTGAGATCTTGTGACAATATTTGAAGAAGGAAAATAAACAGGGGAATAGATTGAATATCTTCTAAGACAGGAGAAACAGAAGAAGATGTAGAAAAATAAAACTCACTTTCTGAGAAAATCACATGTCTAGATATATAGAGGTTTTTAGAGACAAGATGATAGCATTTATAACCCTTATCTAATGTGTTATATCCAACAAAAACACATTTAACAGACTTTGGAGACAATTTTTCAACTCTGGAACTTCCTAAAATAGGATAACATACACATCCAAAAACTCTTAAAAATGAATAATCAGGTGATTCATTGTAAAGAACCTGAAAAGGAGACTTGTCATGAAGAATATGAGTGTGAGTTCTATTAATAAGATAGGTAGCTTCCAAAAAGGCATCATACCAATATTTTTCTGGACAAAAAGCATTAAAAAGTAATGTATTTCCCATTTGAGTAATGTGCATATGCTTTCTTTCAATATGGCCATTTTTTTCTGGTGTTTTACGAAAAGAAATTCTTAAAAGAATACCAGAAGTATCCATAAAAGTTTTAAAAGCACCTTTGAATAGTTCACTAGCACCAACTGTTTGAAAAGAAAGAATTTTAGTAAGAAATAAATTTTCAGTTAAACTTTTAAAATGTTGAAAACATTGTAAAGCTTCTGTTTTAACTTGCATTGGATAAATCCAATGAAATCTACTAAAATCATCAATAAAAAGAATGTAATATCTATGTCCCGCTATGTAAGGAACAGGAGAAGGACCCCACTCATCACAATGAATTAGTGCAAGTAGAGATGAAGCATGAGAGGAAGAAATATGAAAAGGAAGTCTTTTACTCTTTGCCAGTTGGCATGGATGACATAAAGAATGAGAATTTTTCAGACTTAACAATAATATTTTTTGTCACTATGAAGTTGTTGAACAATTTTTGAAGAAGGATGACCTAACCTATTATGCCAAAAATCAGAGGAAGCAACAAGAGAAGAAAAGGAAAATTGGAGCTTAATAGAAGTAATAGGATACACGTTATTTATCATTTTACCATGTGCTAGTAAAACATGACTATGCAAGCTTCTTATCTCATACCCATAAGGATCAAAACTGATATAGCAAGAATTTTCTTTAGTAAGTCTAGCCACTGACAGTAAGTTGTGATTCGTCAACATACTCTTCCTACCAAGAAATTGAGTTCTAAAACTCATTTCAAGAAAATCCCAAATATCTTTTACAGTAGACAAACCAAGAACATCACCACTAACAGTTGGTGTAAAAGTTGTCTTAAGATAAGTAGAAATGAATCTATCTAACCTTTTCCAAGAAACCCATTCTGGATTAACATTCTCAACACCATCAACCACAATCTTTTGTGGTGGTTCAACTATATCACCATTAATATATCCATATAGGTCACAAGAAAATAAGACACCCTCAAATTGATCTCGCCAAAGTAGAAAGTTCGATGAATCAAGTTTCATTGATACAAGATTTGATATATATATTACTAAAAGGAAGAGTATTAGAGTTACCAGCGGAAAACATTGTATTGTAATTTTGATGATTCTGCGAAATTTCCAGATCCATAATAGAATCAATGTCGTGATTGTTGTTGCGACTATTGAACTTGTTGTTGTAAGTTGTTGTTCGAGTTGTTACCATAAAAACTTCCAAGAACCCTAAAAATTGATACGTGGGAAAATTTATGACTATGATATTACCCAATGAAAGCTAAAAAAATGTTGTTAAAATTGTGTAAGCTTTGAAAGAACACTAGAATCGTTACCTATCTGATACCATGAGAATTGATACTCATGAATCAAGAATAAGAATGTTACAAAAAGAATGGTAATGGAAACTCCTGTGGTATGGAGGTAAAATCATCCATAACTGAGGAATATCCACATATATGTGGACCCTTAGCAAAGAGTGGGGAAAAAACCCACTATGAAGAAAAATCAAAAAAGTAAATCCATCCGGTCATTAAGTGGTCGGATTGGAAAATATGACATTTTACAACGCTTATAAACATTGTTGGTTGGAGAGAAACACTAAAATGAATCAACAACGTTTATATCCGTCCCTAATTACTTTCAGCCAAAAAATAAAAAACTCCATCCGGTTATTCAGTGACCGGATGAGAATAAAAAAATAAAATAAAAAATATTGATCCGAACACTTAGTATCCGGATGGTATATCCGGTCATCCAATGACCGGATGGACTCTCCACAACACCCTCCATTGATTTGAGGAGTACCCTCTTGACCTCACAAACATATGGATGTTAAAAACATCCATAGTAGCACATTTTGGTCCATAAGATGTGGACTTTCAAAAAGATATGGATGATTTTTTTCTTCCAAGAACCCTAATGAAAGGAAGAAGATGAAGTTATTGTATTACAAGATAAAACCTTACAGAAGATAAAGTTTCAGACACATTAAATACATGTCTAGATACAGGACTTAATCAAATACATATGACCACTAAGACTTATTAACTTTGTCAATGAAGACTGACTAAAGCCTAAAGCTAACATTCATATTACTATCCTTTGTTTTTAATATTCGTAGTCTCCAATAAACATAACAGCTTCTTGATTGCTCCCATGCTTCTACTCCTTGATCTTTATCAAATGGATTTCTTCACTTACATTGAATATGAATCTCAAGCTTGACTTCGAAGAAGAAGAATTAAATTGAAATAGAGACATAAATGGTGAATTACGCATTTTTATAACCATCCCAACCTTGATACTTTCCCACTAACGGAAGTTTCTATATTTAATCCCAAGCACAAAATCACAAGACCTACTATAAATTAATATAGTTCTCCAAGTAAAAACACAGATAACAAAACCCTAGTTGTTTTTCCTCTGAAATTGCAATGAGAAGCAGAAGAAACAATGTCTAACATTCCTGAAGAGCTCCACCGCGAAATCCTTCTAAGGGTAGCCGCGAAATCATTACTTACATATAAGTGTGTTTCCAAGACTTGGACTGAATTTATTTCTGATCTTACTTTTGTTAAATCCCACCTTAATCTCACTATCCAGAAAAATGACCCCAGTTTCATAATTTATCCTGGTCATATAAAGGAAAATGTACTATGCTCCACAAGCTATCATTCATTAATATCATCATCTTTTGCGGAAGATTTGTTTGATAATTCCATTGAATTGGATTACCCATTCAAATCTACGAAACATGATGTTGGATTGGTCGGTTCTTGTAACAGTTTGGTTTGTTTACACTTAGAAAGTAGTGATAGCGACACGGGATTCTTTTGTATTTAGAACCCAGCTACTACAAAATATAAAAAAATACCTGAGGTACCACATAAAAAGATTAGTGGTAGTTCTTTTTGTTAAGATTACAGGGATGACGATTACATGTTAGTACGCTTTAGTTCGACATGGGAAGATATATTTGTCTATACATTAAGATCAAATTCATGGAATATCATCAAAACTCACCCCTATAAGTTTTCGTCTCTGGTATTTGTTAACGGAATTTTTCATTCTTTAGCTTGAAGCACAAGACAAGACTTTTCCAAAGTTATAATATCTTTGGATATCAACAACAAGAAATTCGTGGAATTGCAACTACCAAAAGAACCTAAAAGAAATAACCATGTGTTCATGGATGTAGCAGCGTTGGAAGGATGTCTTAGTATAGTCGTACATGTACCTAAGGTACAGTGGGAAGTATGGGTCATGCAGAATTATGGAGTTCAAGAATCATGGATTAAACGACATGTCATTCCCCAAGCCAAAATCATGAACGAGTCTTACTTGGAGTTGATGGTCTTTGAAGAATGGTTATATTCTATTTTGGACGGATAATTATAAGATAGTTTTATATGATACGGTGAATGTAATTGCTAGAGCATGGAACTTGTATGATATAGGGGAATACGTCGGAAGCCTAGTTTCTCTGAACCCTGGTAGGTATGTGAAGGAAATAGCCAAATATCAGAATATGGTGATGATGCCTTAGATGAACAAAAAGGGATGGAATACTCTAGAGATGCACTGATTACAAGGAAGATCAAACCTTTCATGGTGTATATATTTGATTTCAACAACCACGTCATTTAAGGGTACTAGTTTTACACCCGTGATATGCACGGGTCTATTTCTCGCTAATGAAATATTAGATCCATGTGTTAAAACAATTTTCGTTAAGAAAATATAAAAAAATAATAATAATAAAAAAAAAAAAAAATCATGATCCTCATAACTAATAAAACATAAAATAAACTAATGAAAATTTATTGTAATAGAATTTTTTTTATTGTAATAGAAAAAAAATAATTTAAAAATCACGGGCTTACAATGTGCATCTTCAATGCTATTTATTCCAGGTCCATAGCTCCATACATTGATTAAAAGCTATGTTGTTCTGGTTATTTCTCCAAATTTTTGATGCTTTATTTTTATTATTTTTGGAGGCATGTTCCTAGTTATCTTTTATATACTCTTGCATTCAAGTCCATGATTTTCCTAACTATTATATGCCAAACTTCATCAGCGGAAGCGTGATCGAGATGATGATATATAAATTCTCAAAAAACTTGTGTTTCAACTATTTAATTTAATTTAATTTTTAATAAATTCTTCCATGTCCATTATGTTATGCGATCAACTGGCATTCTATTAAGGTAAATTGGATATGGAACAGTACTTTTATGTTGTAGCTTAATTGGTTTTATTTATTTTCCTTTTCTCTACACACATCTGAATGCACATTCAACATAGAAACCATCAAACCCGAAATAAATTAAAATTTATTAATATGATGAGAACAAAATCAAAACGAAGTGTAAAAAAAAAAAATACCATGTATTATCGAAAAATTCATGATTATTGATGATATTAATGCTCTGGAAAGCCCCTCTGACACTGTAATTATCAATCGAAAAAGATTCTTCCATGCTAAATTAGGGACCCAAACTCTCTGATCACATTTTGTAATTTTAATTCACGTAAGTTTGCTCCCTGAATTTTTCTTTGGCATGGATTGGCTCGGTTGTCATTTGGTTTCACAATTCACAAAAATATATACCAAGGAGAAAATGAATTTCTATCTAACCACTATCTTGCTTTTTCTTTTCTTTATTTCTCCTTATCCCTATCCGTATTCTCCTAAATCTCAGCTCTTGTTCATGTGGATGGTATAAGTCTCTCATGCCCTCTCTTTTTGATCGATTAAAAAAAAATCACAAAAATACTGCACACATTTTAGATTTCATTTATTTTTGGTAAAATTTAGTTGCTTTTATTTTTTTCGGTCGATCAAAAGTTAGTTTTTTTTTTAATTCTTTTCAAGTATATGAAAAGTTAGTTTCCTATACCTTTCAATGAGTACCAACTACCATCTCGAGCCTCAACATTTGACTGGTTTATTGGTTTTAAAGTGGAATGATTTACAAATCTTCACAATCCATGCTTGTATTTTCGGGTTGCCCAATCAACAAAATTTCTTTACCTGTGTTTTTTCATTTCTGTATGACCTGCAAAGTATGTACAAAGTTAGAATTGGTTAGCAAGTATTGATGCCAAATTCCATATAAAATATTCTCAGACGGCACAATAAAGCACTTGTTACTCCGCAAAAAAAGAGGGAAAGAAATGGCAAATAATGTTCTCTTGAAGCTAAGACTAAGCTATAGGCTCATGGAGCCCACAAACTGAAATCAGATATTTTTGTTAATAACGACTACCTAACAACATTATCTCTCGCTTTTCATCTTATTATACAGTGCATTTTTTATCTTTAGAAAATAAAAATGATTGGATGTAGTTTAAGCTATCAGCACATCTCTTACTTTGATGTAATGCATCATTAGAGTCTTCAGTACTCGAGAAAAAATTTCGTTTATGCTCCATGTGGTCGATGTCTCTATAGTTTTCATTCTAAAGATGCGTGTCGTCCATATCAGTTATATCAGTTACATCACAGTCATTTATAGCACCGGCATTTCTCCTCTTTTTCCATTTCGACCTACAATACTACTTTCCATTTCCATTATGGTTCCATCATGATTTGCGTGAGAATGGTCCACACCAAGATCATGGTCAAAATGGGAAGTCGTAAATTCATAATCTCGGAAAATAAAAATTAGTATATATATCAACTGCAGTACATATAGGACATCTGTATCCAGCACCCTAAAAAGAGGGAGGATGCGAAAAATACCTTGTCCCTATGCATTGTCCTTAAAATGCCTCTCACCCAGTAGAGGGTGAAAGTAATTTCTCATGGTGCATGTCATATAAGAAGTTTTGACAGAAAATGTGTGAATTTAGTATTTTGAGAATGAAGTTGTAAAAGATACACCTCTTGGTAAGCTTCATGAGTTTTTGTACCTATTTAAAATATCTAAGCCTAAATTTTACTCATGATCCTCCATTCCCTTCCTAAAAATGATTATTAACTAAAATCAAACTGATGGCTAAATATTTTTGTCAAACTGTTTTGTCAAAATAATTTGTTATAGGATCTCGACCCTTTGTTATATGTCGTATGCCATAAAGTATCATCATTTTATTTTTATTTTTATTTTTGATTCGACTTGTAAAGATCTGACTGAAATCACCTAAATTTGTGGATCAGACTTAATATGTTTGTGTTATGAATCGGACCTGAATCAAAAATGTATGAGTCATCGAAGTTTTGTTCCATGACTCAAACGGGTACGAATCAGAAAATAGGTTTGCATCGGGTAAAGAGTCGAATCTGACTAAAACTAAAAAATAAACAGTCTTAACATCCGGCTCGCATCGAGTAAGGGGTCTACTCAGATCGAAATCGTGATTCAGATGAAAACAAACATGTTATAAGTTTGTAATGGCTTGACTCCCGGTACTGGCAGGTGCAATTACGATGTTATTAACCGATAGAAACTTTAGTACAGGCTATCATGATCCTGCTGGAGGAGGAGAAGTTGGCCATGGCTTGACGCATGAGAGGATGAATTTTTCTCTTATCCTGTTATAGTTGGGGAGCTAGAGCCTAAACTTTTTACGGAGACACCTTATCAGCAGAGGTGGAGCCAGGTTTTAAAAAAAAAAGGTGTAAAAAATTTCTTCCCCCATGGTAGGGGGTGCCAGATGGGCTTGTAAGTCCATTTTTTTACTAAAACTGTTATGGTTGGGGAGCTATAGCCTAAGCTTATGACTAAGACACCTTATCAGCAGAGGCAAGGCCAAGTTTTAAGGGGGGAAATGCAGAAAATTTCTTTCCCCATGGTAGGGGCCGTGCAAGATGGGTTTGTAAGACCCTTTTATAGAACGATTTTTTGGGCACTACTCAAAAATGAAGGGGGCTACTAAGTGATAGGAACAGCCACCCTACATTTTAAGGGGTGTCCTAAAGATTAGGAGAAGACTAATCTGCCCTCACCCTAATTAAGATTATAACTAATCCTAATAACCCACTAAGCTAACCATTACCCACTAATCTAACCCACTAATTAAAACCTAAATAGCCCAACTGATTAAAATCAGTTTCAAAACAAAACTCTTCATATTCTTTTCTTCTTCTTCTTCTGCGTAGACATCGTCGTTAATCGTCGATTCGAAAAAAAATCATCGTCGATTAATCAATCATTTATAAACAATGTGTACCAAGCAATCTCCAAGACTTCTAGGATCAAGTCTGGGACTCGCAAAAATGGCGAATCTCCCAAATCAAATTCAAATTGATAAACAACTTCAACAACTAAGTCAAGTCCGAATCAAGCATCCAACGGGAAAAAAGAAGTCTGATTGGAGTAAAATGCAAATCCGTGGGTAATTTCCTTCATACCTATTCCTTTTAGTTCGTTATTTGTTGAAGAAATCGTTTAGAAATCATCAAAACTCATTGAAAATGGTAGTTACAGTAAACATTTCGGCTAGGAAAAATTTGGTCAAACCCTAGATTTGGTAACCGAACTTTTTGAAATAAGAACACTTCGGTTAAGTAGACTAATATCTGGTAACCGAACTACATAGTTCGTTGAGCTCGCAAAAAAAACTTTCCTAACCGAACTCCTTGTTTCATAAGAAAAACTGAGTTCGGTTTTGTCGATAAATGCTTTTGCTAACCGAACTTTGGAAATATGTAGTTCGGTTACCTCGCAATTTTTATCAGGTAATCGAACTTTGGTATGGTAATAATTAAATATTTGGTTCGGTTACCTCGCAATTTATACCAGGTAACCGAACTTTTGTACGTTGACACCAAATGTTGTGTTAACTTCCTTCTTTAGTTCTATTTTATTTGATAACACATTACTATATTATGTTTAGCTAATACTTTGGTTTTTGTTCATTAGGAACAAAGGAAAAAGATCTCATCCACACCTAGATGAGGATTTGAAAACTCCCACCCCTCGTGGTATAATACATTTAGATTTCCGAAACCGTGGTGCCAAAAATGCTAAACATGGAGGGGGCTCGTTACCGAAAGTCAACCAAGAGAATGTTCGTAATGTAATCCAATATTTCAATGAAGAAGTGATGGATACAATCTATCATGCTGTTGAAGAAGACAAAATGATGAAGAATAGAAAGTAGATGAAGAGCAAGGCAATCAAGAAGATGAAGATGTAGAGGATGAAGAAGAGGAAGAGGCATAACAACAAGAACAAGTCAAAGAATGAGAATAAGAGAAAGAGTCGGAAGAAGAAAGAGATAAAGAGTCTGAAGAAGAAGAAAAAGAAAAAGAAAAAGGACAAGAGGAATAGGATGAACATAGTGAATAGGATGACTCTGAAGAAGAGGAAGATGCTGAAGAACAAGAAATTCGAGAAATTGTTCATGTTAAAGAGAATAATAAGCCGAGGCCGCCTGGTCCTAGATATTCACACTTTCCTCCTGATAATTTGTGCTTGTCACCCAAGAGCCTAACTTATGGTACTCCAAATGACGGAGGACAAACAATGTTTGGCTACAAACACTCATGGGATGCGAAGATCTATGCGGAAAAGGTATTCTTAACAAACTAAACAAGTTTTTTTTTGAACATATATTTCGTTAAGTATTAATAGTGTGATGTTCTTTTTTTTAGAATCATAATGATGCAGTTCGTCTTATTCGTCTTCAAAAGGCGGCCACATGGGATCTTAAATATGAGTGTGCCATGTTTATTGTGAAGGTGAAAGAATGTGTGTTATGGAGAGCCATTGAGTTCGCACATGAGGAATTTGACGTTGTTGGCGTATCTGCATTTCTTGAGAGACATTGTCTGGAGACAGCTACCATGCATCTTCTATTTGGCGAGATGGGAATTACTCCCGATGATTGCATGAGAATTACCGGACTACCAGTATAAAGTAAATGTCTTTGAGAATGCTATAACCCCTCTATGCGTTGTGAAGATCTTGATGTATTGGCTCTAAAGTGTATAGGATGGGATGAAAAAAAAGACCTGATGTGAGTTTAGACATTCTGTGAAGGAGCCTGAAATTGGCGATGAGTATAATCCCCATGAAGAAAATGGATCCTTGAATAAGATGGTGAAGAAATTCAAGTTGGTAAAGTTGATGGAAGCATTTGAAAATACAAAAAAGAAGGTAATGAAGGGAAGTTGGTGATGGACGACGAGACGCTTAAGCACCATGTCACTGTTTATTGGTTATATCATCTCGGAGCTATTATTTTCCCGACACTTCTGGAAATAGGGTGGATGCACATTATCTACATCTTTTGGAGGACCTCGATGAGGTCAACAACTACTCTTTGGCCATTGGGGTGGTTGCATTTCTTCAAACAGAGCTGAACAAAAGGTCTTGGATTAAGACAACTCAAATTGGAGGATACTTAACTCTTATTCTGGTGACCTTCTATATTATTAATTAGCAAATTATTTGATAAGATTTTGTTCTTCCAATTCAATTTTCATCTATGTGGTTAATATTTTTGTTTTTTCGCATAGGTTTGGATCCACCACCACTTCCCTTCTCTGAAATTGGCTAAAGAGAAGTCACCTTATCCCTATGGTGCACCTACAGAAAGAAAGTGGGTGTTCTTGGATGCATAGAAGAAGTCCAAAGAAGAGCAGTTGACTTCGTTGAGGGAGAAATTGGATAATATGACGGTGAAATATGTGGTATTTCACCCATACGTCGTACCTGCTGATATAGATATAAATCAAGTCGAAGTGCGGGATTTCTCTTTGGCTTCGGGTTACTATGGACCAATTTGGTATACTAACGGCTACTCAATGTATAATCCAAGAAGAATACTAAGACAACTTTCTTGTGTCCAAATGGTACCCTACATGGAGAAGGAAAATTTCAACTTGATGGTGCAAGGAACAAATAACACCGATAACTATTTATCCCAAAACACGAGCTAACTCATATGGTAAGATATTAGAATGAACTTAATAAGCACTACTTACCTTTAGGTGATTGTGTACCTTTATATGAAGATGTAAATGCATGTGACGAAGATTATATGGAGTGGTATGAAGGTATTAGTCATCCAATTGTGATAAATAGACAACAACAAGCTCATGCTAATAAGGCGAAGGCTAAAGCAAAAGACAGGGAAGCTGAGAGAGCTCAAAAGGAGATGCCTATTTGTGGAGAAGAAGCAAAAAGGTTATGAGATAATGTGGTAAGAAAATATCTTCTCTTTATACTTTTGGGTTGTTGCAAAGTATTGAAAATATATTTACTTATGGTTAAAATTAGAATCAGGTGAAGAAGGGTATGAAATTGTTGAAGAAATGGATGACTAAAATCCGTAGTGGAGAGTCGATGTCGACTGAGGAACAAATTAAACCGACCTCTACAACTAGTGGGAGGATCTTATAACTAAAATAATGGTGGAGACAAGTCAGTCTAAGCAATTGAAGAGGGGTCGACAACAAGAAGAAGGTTCAATTCGTGCCGTTAATACCACAATGGAGGAAACCGGTGAAGGAGATGATACCCCAACTAATGAGGAAGTTCAACTTAACACTCGTGGTAAACAAGGAAGTAAAAGGGTTCGTCGTAGTGGTCGTCAGTGATTTCGTATGGTTGTAGTTTCAAAAACCATCTTAGTTATGGATTTCGTATGGTTTGTGAGTTTAATTTCGTATGTTTGTGTGTTTTAAACAATTAGTTAAGGAGTTCATAGTTTCGTATGTATAATACTTTTATATTTGTTTTAATTGGGTTTGTGTTTCAGTTTTATATTTGTTTTATAAGTAGAGTCCAACAACTCTTCAATCTGTTGGCTACATGGTGTATTTCGGCTAGTAAAAAACATTAGTCAAAGAACCGAACATAGAGTTCGGCAACCTGTGACACAATATAGGTCACCGAACTTAGTTTTCGGCAACCTGGTAAAACTTGACAGGTTTCCGAAGTTAATCTTTGGTTACCTCGCAACATTTTCGTAGAATGCCGAACTTTGATCTGTAGACTGAAGCCCAAACCCTTCATCTATTTGAGGCTAAAGAGATTAGTTTGGTTATCTCACTATTTTACCAGGTAACCAAACTATGTTGTTCGGTTAGAAACCTATATTATAAGAAGTTGCGGAACTACTCTCTGGAGACTCAAATTTTTCTTTGTCCACAAGTTGAAAAGGTCATACTCTCGATGCAGAAATCACAAAATTGCACTCTTAAGTTTGTTTTAGAGTGGTTTGTGTAACACTTATATGTTTATTTTGGGTTTGAGGCTTCAAAGCAAAGTTCACTTATCTCATTATTTTACCAGGTAACCTAACTACGTAGTTCGGTTAGCAGCCTATATTATAATAGGTTGCCGAACTACTCTCTGGAGACTCAAATTTTGATTTTTCCACAAGTTGAAAAAGTCATACTCTCAATGCAGAAATCACAAAACTGCACTCTTAAGTTTGTTTTAGAGTGGTTTGTGTTTCATTTATATGTTCATTTTGGGTTTGAGGCTTCAAAGAAAAGTTCGGTTATCTCACTATTTTACTAAGTAACCGAACTATATATTTCGGTTAGCAACCTATATTATAAGAGGTTTTCGAACTACTCTATGGAGACTCAAATTTTTATTTGTCCACAAGTTGAAAAAGTCATACCCTCGATGAAGAAATCACAAAACTGCACTCTTAAGTTTGTTTTAGAGTGGTTTGTGTATCATTTATATGTTTAGTTTGGGTTTGAGGCTTCAAAGCAAAGTTCGGTTATCTCATTATTTTACCAGGTAACCAAACTACATAGTTCGGTTAGCAACCTATTTTATAAGAGGTTGCTGATCTATTCTTTGGAGACTCAAATTTTGCTTTGTCCACAAGTTGAAAAAGTCATATTCTCGATGCAAAAATCACAAAACTGCACTCTCAAGTTTGTTTTAAAGTGGTTTGTATATCATTTATATGTTTAGTTTTGGTTTGAGGCTTCAAAGAAAAGTTCGGTTACCTCATAATGTTACCAGGTAACCAAACTTTGTAGTTTGGTCTTGTCGCAAAAAATTTCAGGTAACCGAACTACTAAATTTGAAATTACAATGCTTTGTATCTGACACAAATATCGAGTAACGGCTATTTGTTTTTGAAAATATAGTCGTTATACACCTCCATGGTATATATATATCTATCTCATAGTTAACATTTTGTTTCAAAATCTCCTAGAAATGGCAGTTGCTAGTCCTAGATTTACTCTAGATGAATATCTTTCTCTTTCGGATACTACATATATACTTGTTTGTACCCAAAATTACTTTCGGCACTAAACACGATGATTTGATGATGATTATGCGAATTAGGGCTAGAAAACGGTAAATAAAGGAGACAAAAAATTTAACGTGGTTCGGTAAGTGTTGCCTACATCCATGGAGGAATCCCATAGCGAGAGTATTGTATTGATATGAGATTACAATAGTTATTGTATGGTTAGCTAACCTAGGATTCCATATCCTCTTAGGGTTTAGGATACATGTATTTATAATGTTTATGTAACCCTAATTCTGATATAAACTTGATGTGCAAGCAACTTGGGCAATAAGACTTCTGGAAACTTCTGGAATCTTCCGTCATGGGCTAGATGGGCTTGATTAGTGGGCCTTACGAGTATTTTGTACACGGTACAAACAATATTATACTATCCAAAGAAGGGCAAAGAACGAAGAATGAATGGTATTATGAGTCAAAGGGGGGGGGGGATTCATGAGAAATTATGCTCCGACACAACAAAACCTCATGACCATGACCATGTAGCTTTGTTCATTCGATTTGGAAATATTAAAGATAGAGTTGTGGAATTTATGGCTTTATTTCGGATTGTAAGGCGGTATCAACTTAGGGGTGAAACATTCGAGGACATCATTTCAACATCAAAAAATGAATGGCGAAGATGGAAAAGAAAGAATTTTAAATATGAAGATCATTTCCGCATCCTTAAAGACTTTTTTATTGCGTGTTTCGGATATTAAATGTTAAACCATGTTTTCTAATCTTTTAATTCTGTTTTAGTAATTTTGTAAGGCGTATGTGGAAGTTTTCGTTTACTTCTACATAGTTCGGCAATGTCATGTAATTTTAGTTTGTAACCGAACTTCTATTTGTAAACTCAAACTTAGAAGTTAAAAAATATCCAAAAATTTAATTTCATTAAATACAAAAGAAACATACATCTAGAGTAGAATTAAAAGAACTAAAATAACCAAGCTTACTAAATTCAAATTTCCTTAGAAACACTTATTCATATAATTTAAATGGAAAGGTGCTTTCTTCCAAGATGCGATAGGGATCGGAATGCAAAAACCCTTTGTCATACTTGGTTTCATATCCGGTGAGAGCAGCACACCACTGCAACAAATGAATCAATTATACGTCAGCATCATTAAACAAATAATAACCAAAACTATGGATACTTGGTTTCATATACTTACTCTTTCGGTACCCACTGCACGGGGGTAATGATCAACTATGGCTTTAATCTCATCCATCACAGCCTCACATTCCTTAAATACATCCTCGAATCTACTCTTCACGATTTTTTGTGTCCTCCTATATATACGATTTCACCAAGCATCGGATGTTTGAACCATGTTAAGGTACATATCTTGGCTATTGTCATGGTCAAGAAAGTTAAAGCACCGTCTATCGTAATTGTGCTTCGTAACCTTAATCCACGATATAACAATAGCAACATCTTCATCATTATTGAATGGAGGATCCATTTTTGTTGTTTAAAAGATATGGATGAAGAAAAATAAAGATATGGTGAATGAGAACAAAAAAGATGAGAGAATAACTTGAAAGGGATAGGTGAGTGAGATAGAGATTTTGAAAGGGACGTGTTTCCTTTTATAGAAATAGGTGAGTGAGATGATAAAGACCCAACGGCTACTTCTAAAAAAAAATAGTCGTTGAGTGAGTAGTAACGGGTATAAATCAAAATTAGCCATTGGGTCAATGTCAAAATCAGCAGTTAATGATGTTGGGGTTTTGAACCAAAACTTCGGAGATCTGTCAAATTTAACGACCTAACCCAACATAGTGTTCGGTTACCTGGTAATTTTTTTCAGGTTTCCGAACTATACTGCAAAAACAAAATTACCCAAAAAAATTAAGTTTGGCAACCTGTAAAATTTGAGCGGATGACCGAAACTGATGTTCGGTTATGTCGTATATTTTGATGGATGCATTCTTACTTTCTAACAGAACTATTATATGTCAACTCCAGAATACTAAAATTAACCCAATAATTAATATATACCACACTTCAAAAAACATGGTATTAATTTTATTGATAAGCATACTTAGTTCCATTACATATGTCATTTAACCATCCTCAAGGACAATTTGACCTTCATGTACAATTTCGTCCAACTTCTTCAAAGCTTTCCACATCACCATGTTCTGCTTATAAATTATACACCAACCCAACATTATATCGGGGTTAAATGCAGGCAAATAAGAGGTTCCGGATATTGGAGGCAATGGACAATCGGGTTTTAACCGTAGGCCTATAAAGTGGTTGTAGTTAATCAATGCCATCACACATCTCCTTCATTTGAGTTGCTCTACACATACGGTTGTTTTTGGGGTGAATGTGAAACTAGCATACTTTGAGAAATAATGCACCACATAATTTAATGCCTCGGAAATTAATTTCCCACATATCGGCATGCTCATCCAATAATTTATTGTGATTGGATAGCTCCCATGAAGACGACGTTGATACCTAACAAATTGCTCATTTAGACTACCCTCCCCGTCGCACAACATTGTCTTGTAAAAGGCCGGATTCTCCTTTAGTTTGGAAAACAACCTATTCCTTACATGAGTGATTTCCTACCCATTATATCTCTTGGCACCTTCGGAAAGGCCCTAGTTGTTGTACGACAACATGAAAACCATAATTACCATCCGGAGGAACGTTGTTGGTGGATATAACGTATTCTCTAAAGTATAGAGGTAGCTCATTCAAATAGTCTTTATTTGGATCCTTAACCTTCACGTATAGGGAAGATGGTTGGATGGGGAACATTGGAGCCTTAAGCTTCACATCTCCGGAAGATGGTTGGCTTGGTTGTGATGGACACATCGGACCTTTTTTCTTCAAATCTCGCTCACTTGTTTCGTCTTTCTCCTCAATACTCCTACCTCGTTTCTTGGCTTGCTCCAAGTACATTGTCATGGTATACTAATGGGCCGAAGGATCTCTAGTATTTGAGGTTTGCTCACTTTTGTTCTTACGTAACACCTTTGCATATTCTCTTAGTTGTTTTTAGTTTCTTTTTTTCTTGGCCGAAAGATCTCTAGTATAACCGTTGCCACGGTAAAAGGGCCGACTGTTTCCTTTTGCCGGTTCATAAAAATTCTCCGAAGTTTGTGGATATATGATTATCCTCATGTCATCCCAAAAGATTTGTTTTTGGAGCTTGTTCATGCCCCGATACATCTCTAGTACGGTTCTACCAATTTCGTTATCACCAAACTCTTCTCCGGCTTCTTCTCCCTTTGGAGGAGGGATGAAACTTAGATGCTTCAAAAATGGATCAATTTCGCTTAAAGGGATTACGCCATGCTCATAGTTGATTATCATATGGCGACAAGGGAGTCCCATAGACTTCTTCATGATACAAACACACACCTCATCCCCCTTGGTTTCCAACTTATCAATCAACTCGACTTGTATAATCAACAACTTCATACATTACTGAGATACATTGTAATGGATTCCCTTGAACAATGGGTGGTCGGCATATTTTCCGGTCATTTTGAATATACGGATTTTTTGGAACTTCTCTTTAATTATATCAAAGTCGCGCTTGAAGTAATTTTCCATAGCATTCCACACGTTACGAAATTATCAATACATCCAAAGAGATTCTTCTTCAACTGGTGGTAAGACGACTCTTCTAAACTTGTCGCTTGATTTCCCAAGTGTTTATATTGGTTGGTATAGGCATAAAAAAACCTCGCTTTGTGCGGTTCCAACCATTGGCGAAGAACATACGATACAACATCGGGGTAATCGGGGAGTATCCCAATGGGCGATAAACTATGTAAGATTTAGATGATATTCTTCGTCTGTAAGAGACCAACACAATGACTACCATATGCCGCTAAAAGCAACCCATTTAGAGTAATTTAGATTGAATTATTTTTCAACTTCCTCTTTTGCATCCGCTCGTTCATGTTCCGGTAGCTTCTTAATCTCTTCATATCTTTTTTTCTTGGGTGGACAAATTATTGGCTTGCACCTATTCATCAAATTACACCATATATGGAACGTACAAAGCATATTATGTGCTAATGGGAACACTTCCTCTATTGCATTCATCAATACGAATTCATTGTCGGTCACTATAACCCCGGGAATATCATTACCTTGGAAGATTTCCTTAACTTGTTTTAGTGCCAAATGTAACTAGGTTATTGTTCATCCCTTCATAAACAAAACGCCATGGTAAACGCTGACTTCATGGAACTAGTGGAAAAAAGCTGTTTTAAGATATTTGAAAAGTGTCGTATTAGAGAGAAATATGACACTTTGGAGTTGTTGCTGAAAGTGTCGTAGATTCAGTGTCTTTTTTTGGAACGACACTTCCAGGTTGCCTCTAAATTACGATGCTTCCTAGATGCCGCTATGGACGACAACTGGATTACGTCGTTTATTTAATTTATTTTAAAATAAAAAAAAATTAATTCAGATCTAGCTGACTGATTTCAGCAATTCTGACTAGGCTGAAATAATTTTGATCCAGACTCAAATTGCACTAAATTGAAACTCAAATGACAAATCAAATTCAGGTGAAATCAAAAATTTAGTTCAAAATCATACAAAAAGGATTTATGTCCTAAAAAAAAGTTCTACAAATCCTAAATAAAAAAATAGATCCATTTCAGTGATTACGACCTGGGCACCAGCTTCCTTGGTTACAAGACGCAGAACTTTAAACTCTACTGGTAAAGGATAAGGTATTCACCTCTACCAATTGCTAATGTAGGTACAGGCAGTATCCATGGTACTTAAATGCGGCAACTTCCAACCGTCTGGCACAAAGTACCACCAATGCAGCAGTAACCATAAGCAACAATTCACAAGCATCATATCTTGCACCCTTCAACAATTCACCAACACAGTAACTGATGATTTTGCACCCTTCAACGATCTTGCAGTCATAGGCGGCAGCAACACCTTTCTGAATAGCTTCACTTACTTCTTTATTCTGCATAACAATTAAAAAAATCATTAATAAAGGAATCATTATTTCTTATCATAATCATATCAGTTGATATGTAAGACTGGTTCAGTGGGTTTATATTAAATACACAACAAGTAGAACATCAAGCCTAAACCTTAGCTGAACTTGCAAACACCCCAGTGTGCATAAATTACTAGCCTTGCACACCATACTTCTCTTATAGTTTACTATGATAAATTCTTTGCATCCATATGATAAAAAAAAACTACAAAAGGGTACCCATTACTTACAACTATTGGTTAATGACAAGATCCCTATGCTTGTGAACAAGGTTGCAAATCCATGGAGAAACAATCTTACTACGGATTCATTGATACCAATCCATCTACGTAGAGAACACATTGAGAAGTTAAAGGTTGATTGAATTCTATACACATAGTGGAAGTACACAATGATATAAAACTTACCTTCCAAAACTAGTCCTGACAAGGGGGCACTTGCTATCCTGCATTGAAGTATTACCAATAAAGGATGTGCATGTCAAATTCCAACCATATCAGCTATTGGAAGGTCCAAGTTTGGCTTCTTTGGCGTTATTCTGTACAAATCAAAAAATAAAACTCATTGAAAAAGAACATGTAAAAACCAAGATGTATATCCGGAACAAACTACTTAACAAATTGAAACTTAAAAACATACTTGAACCACCAACTCGAAGAAACCTACAAACCAGTGCTCATAAACTAAATGAACAAGGACGACGATGTAAGATAATTTATCGAACACTTATCCCACTAAGACAATTTTATCAAAAAATTGATCTGGTAAGATTAATCTAACAAGACACAGCTGTGTGTTCAGTTAGAAAGTAGATAGAATACTACCTGCTAGGATTAAAGATTTCAACATCAATTTAAGTGATTATGACCTGGGCACCAACTTGCTTAACTTGCAAGCAGAAGTACAACCCTTTCCAACATCTTTGTATCCAGCAACAACAATGACCTTACTAGCAATCATGACATCAGTGGATCTCATGAGACCATCGGGAAGAGAATGACGGCATCGATAAAGGTTATTGACCTACATTCAGAATAAGAGTAAAATGTCAGACCTTATATACTAGGATTACATGACTAGTCAAACTTAATAATACGAAAATAGCACAAGTAACTTCATGAAAGTATATAATGCTAACTATCTCCTTCGTATCAACATCACATAACTTGAAAAAAAACAGTTAGGAAAAATATGGTGTCAGATACTTTGACATACTCCAATTAAAGCAACTACGAAGTCATAATACAAGAGTAATTAACACTGAATTAGGTTAAGATTATGGATGGGAGTATCTTAGCTACTACAGCTACCCTGCACTTAATAGCATCACTAATCTTATGACCCAGGAACGGAGAGCATTTGTGATGATGAGTATGACTTACCAGTGAATAACTGATGGGTATCGTCAATCGTCACTTTCTTTAAATTAGACACAAACTCCATGCCTGCAAGGCTACAACAAATGATATATTAGTCACCCAAGTGTATAGAGTCAATAGACCCATCAATTCAAAATAACAACAACAACAAAAAACAATTACAGGGTGACTTCATTTCTTACCTAAATCAACATGGAGTTGACGTTTTAAAACTTCACAATTGCCCTGTGAATCTTCGAGGAATAGAACCAGATCCTTCGCATTGCTACGGAAGCACATATTGCATCACACAAGCCATACTTCTAGGTTACTTATGACCAGAAGAAAAAAAGGTAAAATAAGGTAACAGAGGTTTTCCATGAGAAAATTCTAGTAAAAGTGTTTGTATCTCACCTTTCTTTCATGATACCCAAACTTTGTTAGTGGTAGTGCGTATTAGAGTATTAGGTAACCCTGCACCTAATGGTGCTTGTCAAGCAAGGGCCTGGCCTGAATTTGCACTAACAACACTACTAAAGAAGACCTTTTCTATAAGTTGTAGATCATGATCACCCTTTTAAGAGAGCCTGCAAATTGATCACCACATCATATCATATTGGAAAAGATTCAAACTAACTATCATATACAAGAAACATAAAAGGAAAAACTTACATAGTAGTGACTGCATCCATTTTCTAGGATCACCAGCTGAGCATCTTGAGATCTTCATAACATAACACAATGAGATACATTAGCACCAAATACAAGGGATACAAACACAATGAAAGAATAACCAATCCAGAAGAGACCTGTATACACCACAGTCAACTCTATTTGAAGTACAAACATTGTTGTACAACAGAAGATTATCATCAGTTTCCATTGGTATTGGTAAGATAAATCTCCCCATAGCACTTCGATTAAACCTCTTTCAAGTGTATAAGCAGATACTAAAACAAAAAACAGAAATTGATGCCATCAGTTGAATTAGTTACCAAAAATATCCATTATGTTCAGAGTTTCAGTGAACCAAGTTTCTGCAAAGACCTGTAATAGCAACAATATCCAGTAACATATAGCCATTTCAACTGGCTCAAGTTTCAACTCACTTAAACTCTAAGTCGTACCCAAGGAACATAATCTATTATGAGCTAAAAAAATCAGAAATCGAACTCATTCGTACAGATATCAATTGTCTTACCAGCATAGTGTTATAACCATCAACAATTTCTCAACCAGACATCATAAAAATACTTTTGTGAATATTTTTGAACCTGTACAAAACATTAAGGTTGTTATAATACAACTGAGCCTATAAAAAATAACCCTTACAGTAAAAGAAGCAACTTACAACCTTGCGCTCCCTCTCCAAACACCCTTCACCACCACCAGTTCAGTCCATACCCTACACTACCAACAGCGAGCTAGTCACCATCACCACCAATGAGTTATCAAACTCATTAATTCCTTCTCCAATCATCCAGTCACCAGCACCAGCTCGATCCACATAACCTCCACCACCACCAGCGATCTAGTTACCATCGCCACCAAAAATTATTCTTACAAAACCACAAATTATCAATAGAAGCCTACTAAAACTAACAAATCAAACCCAATATAAGAATCATAAATACCACATCACTCATACAGTTTCGTTTCATAAAAATTACAAATCTAAAATCCATCATATATAATCCTTAAGAATACCCAACTTTGCTTAACAAAAATTCTGGATGACTTCTAATTGCTTCATTCATACAAGAGTAACACCAAATGACTTCAAATAGTTTCATGAACATCAAATCGATGTGGAACAAGTAAAAGCGAGGGAGGAGTTATACCCGAAGGCTGTAAATCTTCAAAGATGATGAATGTTCTAGTAATTGCTACAATAAAACGACTACTGATAATAATACCCTGTCAACCAAAATCAAACATTAACTTAAATGCTGAAAAATAGGGAAAAACCCTAACTTTCACCTGATAAAGTTTGTAGAAATCAAACCTCTAACGACAAGCACAGAAAGAAATTGTGAAGAAAAAAGAAAATGGGTTTCTTTCAAACATGAAATTGATTCAAGAAAAATACAGAATGGGTTTATTTTGAAGGCAAGGGTTTCGAAGAAATGGTTTTAGAATGAGGGGTTTTAATGGTTGAGTTTTTTCTTTTTGTTTCATAGTGGTGGTTTTTAGGTTCATTAAGGTCGATTCGTTTAGGTAATTAGTGAATCGATCTAGAGAGATGAATAAGTTTGCAAGAAGAAAATGGGTTTTCTTTCTGCTTCTTATTAATAGAAGGATGAAGATGAGGAGATCTGACAAAGTTAAGGTTTCATCTGGAGAGGAGAACGAGAGAATGAGAAGAAAGAGAAGAAAAAAGCTATAACCTTCGAAATTTTGATAATAATTTATCAAACAAGGTGAGGGAGAATGAGATTTCTTCCTGGTTTGTAAACAAGGTGAGAGAGAAAGAGAGAGAGACGAGAGTAATGAAATGGGCGGAGAAAATAAAGATAAGATTACCAGGACACATGGCGTCATATTAGATAAGGTAAATAAAGTAATATTATAGTCACTATACTCTTAAAGTGTCGCAGTATAAGTCAAATAAAGTCTTCTCATAACGACATCCTGACTTTAGTCAAGGACACGGTACTGAGTAACGTTGTTTAAGTCAACAAAAGTCATTACACAAGGACATTTTGTCTTTAGTCAATGACACTTTTCGTACATAGTTTTGTTGCGATATTTAGTTTGTGTCGTTCCATAATGTCTTAGATAGCCCATTTTCCACAAGTATGCCCAACAATATTTAAAAATGGCATCGCGTACTTGTTTGTATTATAATTGAAATCCATTATTAGAACTTCATGAAAGCATTGAGCCAATTGAACACTCGTCAGATGTGCAATGAAGAGTTGTGTTATCTCTCTGTCTGAATCCACATCCTTTTGAACCGCGTAGTCTTTCTCTTTGGCAATTGTTGCATCAATTTTCTATCTCTTCATTCCTTCTTTCTAGTTGTCTCAATTACATTATAAATGGTGGACAAAGATGAGTAGTTATCCTTGTTATCCTCCTTTTGTATTTGAAGCATTTGAAGCGGTGAAATACCCATTGTCCTCATTTTAGATACCTTGTCCATCTCTTGAGGAGTTAGCTTTGCCACCATGAAGTTTACTTTAAGATGCTCTATACGAGGGTGGTTATGACGACCTTACATAAACCTGTAGAGAACCCATCCATCCAAATCTTTGTTGTAATGAAATTGTAGCTTGAATGGCCATTTAATCTTCTTTAAGAAAGTTTTGTTCTTCCTTTTTGTATTTCCTACATAAACATAACCCTTCCTCTTGTGGCTTTCTCGGGATCACTGCTTCTCTCACAAACAATTTCAAAGCGAGTTTGGCTTTCTCTCCCATTCAAAACTAATACGCACATGTCTTTTTGTGCATGTTGTCTATCCATGCTCTTTACCTCTAACGGATCATTGAATACCAAGTCATTCATGTAATGATGTGATGTGTCATCGTACAAAATATCAAATGAGGAAGGTTAATTTTCCATTGGTATTGGATCACATGCAACCTACGATAAATAGCACAACGTAAATACCTACCACAAACAAGAAACACTTAGATGTTCGGCAATGTAAACAATTTTATCGACCTTGCAGAACATATAGTTCGGTTACATAATCACTAAAAAAGTTTGTGATCTTGCCGAACTTTTTCTTTGGATTTTCTCCTAAGAAGTTCGGAAACTTAATTAGTCCTTTCGACTTAAGTTCAGTTAGCTATTCTATGAAAGTAATTTGCGATCTTGCTGAACTTAAGTTCGGAAATGAAAATAGTTAACTCGACTAAACCGATCTATTAACTGTATACTCTTTGAAAATAGTTCGGCTACGTTTTCTGGAAAAGATAACCGAACTCTCAAAAATATCCATTAAAATAGAGTTCGGTTACCTGCGTCTGCTGAAATAAGTAACCAAACTGCACATACATAAAACTTCAGTTACTTTTTCTGCAAAATAGGTAACCGAACTACTATGACCTAGCCGAAATTTTCAGTTTGGCCAATTTTTTGCACAATTCAAGCTACATTAACTAAATTTGAGCCATACATGAGTACCCATAACTTTATCTTCTGGTTGTGGCTGATAAAATCTATCATTTGGGTCGTTAGCTTTAGTTTGGGATAAAAAGCTTTCATCATCTAACAAATAACTCATATCCGGATCGTTAGAAATATTGACAAATAAACTAGGAGATGAAGGAGGTTCTGATTTTGAGGAGGAGGTATCATCACAAGAATCACTCATATCATATTTACCAAACTCAAAATAAGATTTTTTGGGTTCTTCCCTCTTTTTCTTCATCTTTTATTCTTCTTTTTCTTCTTTAATTCGGATTCTAACAAAACTATCCTATCAATAACTTACTAATGGGAACACTTGGGACTTCATTGTC
This sequence comes from Papaver bracteatum, assembly GCA_023529315.1. Classification (NCBI taxonomy): domain Eukaryota; kingdom Viridiplantae; phylum Streptophyta; class Magnoliopsida; order Ranunculales; family Papaveraceae; genus Papaver; species Papaver bracteatum. The sequence continues at coordinate 647,611 of JAJJWX010002376.1, read as the reverse complement.
AGTCACTATAACCCCGGGAATATCATCACCTTGGAAGATTGCCTTAACTTGTTGAAGTGCCCAAATATAACTAGGTTCTTTCTCGTCCCTTAAAAAACAAAACGCCATGGTAAACGGTGACTTCGTCGAAGTACGCCCAACAATATTCAACAATGGAATCTCGTACTTGTTCTTCTTATAAGTATAATCCATTATTAGAACTTCATGAAAGCATTTAGCCAATTGAACACTCGTTGGATGCGCAATGAAGAGTTATGTTATATTTTCGTTCGAATCCACATCCTTTTGAACCGCGTAGTCTTTCTCTTTGGCCAAAAAAAAAAAAAAAACAATAGTTGCATCACTTGTGTATCTCTCAATTCCTTCTTTCTAATTGTCTCAATTTCATTGTAAATGGTGGACAAAGATAAGTGGTTATCCTTGTTATCCTCCTTAGTATTTGGAGTATTTGAACCAGTGAAAGACCCATTTTCCTCATTTTAGCTACCTTGTCCATCTCTTGAGGAGTTAGCTTGGCCGCCATGAAATTTCCTTCAAGATGCTCCGGACGAGTGTGGTTATGACGACCTTTGATAACCCTGTAGAGAACCCATCCATACAAATCTTCGTTGTAATTAAATTCAAGCTTGAATGGGCACTTAATCTTCTTTGAGAAAGTTTTTTTCTTCCTATTTGTCTTTCCTTTATAAACATAACCCTTCCTCTTATGGCTTTTCTCGGGATCACCGCTCCTCTCACAAACAATTTCAAAGCGAGTTTTGCTTTCTATCTCATTCAATACTAATACGCACATGTCTTTTTGTGCATGTTGTCTAGCCCACTCTTTGCCTCTAACAGATTTTTGAATACCAAGTCATTCATGTAGTGATGGGATGTGTCATCGTACAAAATATCAACTGGGAAAGGTTGATTTTCCATTGGTTCTATAGGATCAGATGCAACCTACGAGTAATAGGACAACATCAATACCAACCACAAATAAGAAACACTAACATTTTCGGCAATGTAATAAAAAAAAATCGACCATGCCGAACAGAGAGTTCGGTTATGAATTCTTTTAGAAAAATTTTGCGATGCCGAACTTGTTCTTTGGATTTTATATGGTATAGTTCGGCAACATAATTAGTATATACGACTAAACCGAACTATAAAGTTCGGTTATCTATTCTATGAAAGAAATTTGCGACCATGTGCTGAACTTCTAGTTCGGCAACATAAATACTAAACTTGACTAAACCGAACTATTAACTGTATACTCTATAAAAATAGTTCGGCTACGTTTTCTGGAAAAAGATAACCGAACTCCAAAAAACCTCCATTAAAACAAAGTTCGGTTACATGCGTCTGCTGAAATAAGTAATTGAACAGTACATACAGAAAAGTTCGATTATCTTTTCTGCAGAATAGCTAACCGAACTACTTTGACCTAGCCGAAACTTTTTCCTAAAATTTTCTGTTTGGCCAATTTTTTGCACAATTCAAGCTACATTAACTAAATTTGAGCCATACCTGAGTACTTATAACTTCATCTTATGCTTGTGGCTGATAAAATCCATCATTTGGGTCGTTATCTTGAGTTTGGGGTAAAAAGCTTTCATCATCTAACAAACAACTCATATCCTGATCGTTAGAAATATTGACAAATATATTAGGAGATAAAGGGAGCTCTGATTCTGAGGAGGAGGTATCATCACAAGAATCACTGATATCATATTCTTCATCTTTTTTTCTTCCTCTTCTTCTTCTCTCTCAATAATTTGATTCTAATAAAAAATTATCTTATTAATAACTCACTAATCAGTAATTAACCATTACACTAACACTAACTAATCAATACAATAACGAATTCAATTACCAAGGGCAAGTTTGTTATTAAAAAAAATTAAGATAAGGGTGACCCAAAATTACTCCAAATATCCACCCAAAAAATGAAGAGGAGTCCCCCTCGATTTTTGAGTAGTGCCCAAAAATATTGTTCCTTTTATACTAAAAAGATGGCAACTATATTGGGCTTGGGAACCAACTGAGCTAGGTGTGCAACTGCACACCCATGCTCCACTGGCTCCGGCCCAGATTATAGACCATGATTCGCGGTAGTGGATATCAGAGGTGACATGATGCAGATACCGGCATGACCTTATACGAAGACGAGCTAGACTAGCTAAAAAAATGTGATGCGGTCAGCTCATTTTACAGTTCCTTTCCTTTTCTTGGACAAAACCCAAGAAACCATCACTGTGTAGCATTGTTTACGAGGATGCGGTGACATGATTCTGGTTCAAAAGGGAAGGCTTAGTGAACAATGATTTGGAGTGCATGACATAGGAGAGCAGTGGGAGGGAAGCAAACATAACAAAAGTAAAATACTTTCACAGTTTGGCATTCTTCAAGCAGTTTCTACACGTATAAGACCCAAAAGCAACTACTAATGCAGTGGAAGATTTTAAGTTCCATGATTATCGGTGTAAAAACGAGACTACTTCTGAATAATACAGGATAAAACATGTTCTATAGAAGAAGAGATGCTGAAAACAACTTGCTAAAAATGAAGAAGAAAAAAAACAGTGAATGAGTGAAAAGAGCGACAAAAACCATAAAATTGCTGATGATATGAACTCTAATCCACACAAATTGTATTTACGCCACTTCCTTCCCAACCAAATTTCTCAGAATTCAGAACGCTAACTTTCCAGCTCCTTGCTCTCAGTGAATTGTATTTTCTTTGAAATTCCTCATCAAACTGGTTCAACCTAGTCAGTATTCCATATCTCCTCTTTCAACCCAGATATAGTCAATCCAAAGATGCAGTAAAAGAAAATACAACGACTTGAATAAGTTTATAAGAACAAAATACTGGAAGATGAGGACAAACAAATGCATTAGATGCGCATAATAACTGACAATTCATATGAAAACTGAGACTAAAATTAAAAAATCTCAATTTGTCAAGATCCTTATGCCCATGATAGACATGTTAAATCTAAAACCAGTTGCACTAGAGATGGTGTAAATTTAAAACCAGATATCCACCACCTCACATCCAGTTTTCATGGGTATAAAATCTCATACTCACCTGCTCTCCTTGCTTTTCTCATCACAATTGTGTTCTCTTCCAAAACAAATTCTAAATATATTCAAGACGGAGAGTATTTGTAGATCCCTCGTTTAAAATCCAGTTAAGAACAACAAACAAGAAATCAAAAAGCAAACTAAAATCAACATTTCTACGATCCCAAAACATCAAATTCATTAATTCAACTAAATAAGCTGGAACTGCAAGGCTAATGAAGCAAGGATTAGGAAATTCTCGTTTAAACCACTTGAACCCTTCTTCTTCTTACTGATAATTCCATCCACCTTCAATTTACATAAAAATTAAGAAAATCCCTGAATGAAAACCTCAAAGTAGGATTGATACAGAACATAAATCAGACATGGAAATACAAAAAATTACACCAACCCATGAATGTAATAGACATACCATCTCCACTTGTATGATAACATGAGGTCCTGATGATCGAGATTTTCCTTCAAATTTCTTCAGTTAACCACAGATCTGAGTAAAGGAAAGGTTTTGAAAACAAATGCGAAGGAGAATCGAGATTATGTTTCAAATCCAAATAAATCCAATGGGGTTGAGAGGAGATATCATAATGCTTCGATGAATTCTAAGGGGTTCTTGTTCCTCCGCCACATTCCCATACCAAACCAGCATCTAGATTCCATTTGGGGTGTATGAGAAGGGAAGAGAAAAGAAAAGAGATGAAGAAAAAGAAGAATATAGGTTCTTGGTGGTGTTATGTTAAATAGAAAACTCGGTCAAAACAATTCAAATAAAGTTCAGGTCAATCGGACTTATGGCCGTCTGCCACAGCAACCTCACGTTATAAAATCTTATTTTGCATCTTGTATATTTGCCCGGAAATTAAAATAAGTAACTGAAGATTCGACAAACTGTTAGTAATTAAATTGAATATCTGTTTACAAAAACCTAAATAAACAAACGATTTAGAACTAGCCATTTCCAAAAGAAATAATGTACTAAAATGAATAAAACAATGTAGGAGTGAAACCATGATAAGTTTTTACATAATCTGCACACCTATCTACAACTTTAGCCGTTATTAGTAACAGCAGTGTATTACGGCTAGATTTCTTCTGGTGGTCCAGGAGGATTTTCCCATATTCTTTGCCGATTTGCTTGAGGCGAAGGAGGCTTACTCACCGTTCGTAACAACTTTCTTGTAGCAACATTATTCATCTTAATGTAGTTTAGCTTATTAACTTCATGAGTATCCTTGGAACCGCAAACTATTTATTCACAAAATTAAGAATGAAAAAGTGAAAAAAGTACGAATAGCAGAATAAGAAACCATAGAGCAGTGAAAAAAATACCTGAACTGGTATTTATTAGGAGGTTAAAACCGATGAGCAGAAACAGGCCCAAGACAACTGCTGGTGGCGTTCTTCGTTTGGAAGTGATTACATCCATCGCTTGAGAAGGAGAAGAATGGAAATAACATCCAATTTTGATTCTTTAGGCTTAAATAGAAAACAAACTTGTCAAACAAAACGAATCGAGGTACGCGTTAAGCTTCAAACTTGAAAAGTTGAATTTTTTTACTTTGATTTTTTTGGTTGGATGGATGTCACTAAGTCTGCTAAATTTGACTTCCTCTCTGTCATAGTGGGAAGTTGAACAAACAAATAATGGTGGGACCTTGTGGTGGGCCGTGAAGATATTTCCATAATACCTTTGGGCCTTTGGCCTGGCAGAAATGAAACCTCATACATTTGCCTATGTTCGGCTGATAACACATATGTTCGGCTCAAAATTTGAGTATGCCTCAAAACAGCCTCCGCAGAAATAGAATGCAGGGATGGAAGTGGAAATGTAATGTCCTCTCTGTATTCAATTTTGCTGGCAGAACTGGAGACTCCTATTGATCCCATTGTCAAGTTCAACCATATACAGTCACTACGCTGCCAGCAGTGATCTCAACGAAAAGTAATAAATATAGATAGAAGGGACATTCTTTGGGATAAAATTTGCAAATCAATTGGTTTGGACTGGAGGATTAGGGATCTGAACAAGCATAATATGGCTCTGCTTAGCAAAATGGCCTGGAGAATTGGGTGCAATGAGAAGTCTGTTGTGCATTAAATTCTCAAAGCAAAGTAATTCAAAAAGAGCCCAGACAGTAGCTAACAGCTCTTTAGATTTGAGGAGTCCAGCAAAAGGGAGAAGTACATTCGATGGTGTTCGGGAGTTGGAGATAAGATCAGTTTCTGGAAAGACCATATGAGTTAGAAATGTCTTATAGCTAATCTGGTTCCTGGTACACAAATTGAGATATCTGAGCTCTAAGTTAAAGATGTTATTGATCTAAAACCTAAAAATTGGAATTTGCAGGAGATCCTGAATGTTGTTCCTAGTGAAATTACTAAAGGAAATCCTTTCTTTCCTGTTCCTTTGCTAGTCTCTCATTCTCATGTGTGATACTTTGGCCCTTACATAAAATCTGGTGAAGTTACTACGAATAGATGGTGGAAATCAAGAACATCAAACAAGAAACCGAAACCAAAAACTGCAATTAACATTTCTAGGACCTGAAATACCAAATTCATTAACAGAACCAAGTAAGTTGGTACAGGGAAGTTAATGCAACAAGGATAGATTAAAACCTTTACTTGACAAAACTAAGAATATCAAAAACTAAATTAATCAAGTCTCCAACAATCTATCTATCTATCTATCGAAATATCAATCAACTTACAAGAAGAACTATTTGTCAAGGTCCATAGCTTGAGCAGCTTTAGCTTTGTTCAGTGCAGTCATTTTAGTTTTCACTTTCTTCTTCCCAACTTGAAATCCACTTGAACCCTTCTTCTTCTTAGCACTACCATCCACCTTCAGATTCAAAAAAAAAAATTACAGAAATTAAAAGAAACCCTAAATCCCTTAATGGAAAACCCAAAATTCTGATTGATACAGAACATAAATTAGACATGGAAATCCTAAAATTTAACACCAACCCATGAAAGGATGAAACTTACCTTCATCTTCCCTTTCTTAGCTTGCAATTTCTTTGCCTTCTTTTCTTTTTCTTCTTTCTCTCCTAATTTACACAAAACAGATTCAAAATCAGAAATTTAAAAAAAAAAATTTATTAAACAAAGTCTAGGGGAGTTTTCATACTTCTGAGATCGAATTCGTATTGATTTTTCCTTCGGGATAAATTGTTCTTCTTCGACATCTTCAAATTTCTTCTCTGCTCTGATTTTCAGCGGAACGAAAGTTTTATGTTCTAAAACCCTAGACTTTGTTTTAAGAGTACTCTCTTAGAATACAGAATTACTAGTTTATCCTTTGTTGACATGAATCGGACGATTTTATGATTCAACCCACTGAATGAGTCTGTCACGGGCTGAACAGTAATTTGCCGAGACAAATAGATTTTTAAACCGGACTTGATCAAGGACCTCTAGTTTAGCTACTACAGCTGACTGAAATCTGAATGAAGCCCGGAAGAAGTCTGATAACAGTAACTTTTTTCCGGAAGGAAAAAGGAAAATGCATTAATTATTATCATACTTGCTTTAATTTAGATTCCAATATTAATAAAAATCATACCGACAGCTACACTAAAAATATCTTTCAATTAATTTATTCTTTTGGAGGCTAAATTTTCTGCAAACACTTCTTTTGAAGGGTTAGATGGGAACAGATCGTGACCTTAACATTTTGAAACTTAAGAAAAATGTTGAGCACATTTTCTTAGAAGCGTAAGGTCACAGGTCTGATCCCAGCTTACCCAAAAAGAAAGACAATGAATCTTGAAGCTAAAAACTGCAAAAAATTGAAGGCTTTCAAGACTTTCTAAAGGGAACTTTATATCGGATTTCGACGATATCTACAAGAGTAAATTTCCGATAACACCAACGAACCGATAACACCGATGCAACCCCGCAACGGCTACCGAGAAGTTTCCAACACAGTCTGTAGTGTAACATCTCTTCCTGGATATTTTTGGCACATTCCCATCACTTTAATGACTCTAATTGACAACTTACAACACTTAAAAATTTTGAAAATCAAAGTTTTAGATGGACAAGTTTCTTGCAGTAAAATTTCTCGGTTGCCCGTCGTAAAAATCCTAGTTTCCACCAGCATTTTGTCAAAAAAAAAAAGGTTTTGGTCCTAGTACTGGCCGATAAAATGTACCGCATTGAGAACTTTGTTGGTCTGTCGGACGAAAAGCTCCGGAACTTTTTAATTAGTACAGTTTTTTTGCCTCATACCGGATGCACTCTCTGTCTAGCTTATTCATGCTTGTATATGCATCATGCATGTATATATTGCAGAAAAAGACAGTATTTACGTATTTCACGTACGTATACTATATGGCAATTATACTTATAACTATCCTTCCAAAACCAAAACCTCCATGGAAAACCATGACTCTTGACAAGGATCGATATCTAAGAAGACGTACTTACCTTGCTGAAGCTGGCAAACACAAAATTGATCTCAACTTTAGAGAAACAGATGAAAAATTCCAAAGAGATGGCATTATTCAATCATTATGAATAAAAATCCATAATACTGAAACAATGCGATCCCTTTGGAGTTCTTCAAACTGCACCAAGAATTACACACATATATATATATATGCAAGAAATCAAACCCCCGGTTTTCAGAAACTGGTTTTGAGTACTACTAATTAATGGATTTCTCAAAATCTTCATGAATTTGTTCTCTCTTTTATAGATAAGATGAAGTGATCAAGAGACAAGACATGTTTATTTTGCAGCTTTGGTTTGGGGGTTTGTTTTTCAGTTACTCTTTTGGATGTATGTATATACCTTCACGCATTCTTGATGAATGAACGAAGACGTTAACAATTAGCTAGTCTAGTATATATCATGGTCACTGATGATGAACACGACTCCACATCCATATCACTGCGAATTGACTTATATACCCAAATTTTATGCCTGATTGATACTGTTTCGTACAAGCATGGAATAGACGAAAGACATGAAAAAGGAGAAATGGAAAAAGTGATTTAGAAAAGATTTCCGTTCGCCTAACCCAATATAACTTACCAAAGCCTACTTGCACATCAACTACAGCGGTCTAAAAATCTAAGTTCGAGATTTAGGAATGGTAGGTTCCACACAAAGTATCAACTACAGTGATCTTTCCCAATATAACTTTCTAAAAATTACTAGCATTTTTAACTGCATTGATCTAAAAATCTAAGTTTTAGATTTAGGAATAGTAGGTTTCACACGAAAAACATCTAGAATTCTTGATAGACGCATAAGTAGCTGGATATACACGTCATTCCAACTTGATTGAACTTTCAACAATTTTGCTATTAGACTTATATAAAAGGCAAGAGCCGTGTTATTAGATCCGAATGTTATATAATATGCACGTTATATTTGGACAACTTAATTACTCTGAGAACCTAAAAATATCCGAAAAACCTAAAAATATCCAAAAGGAGTCACTGAAAAATGGAAAGTCGAAAACACTCCACGTCACCTACAAAGGTAAACTCGCTAAGTAAGTGACGTGTTTGATAGGGGTTTACTTAGATAAAACTGAAAGGAAAATTGGGAATAAGGTTGAAGAAATTGAGAGATGATGAAGAATACACCAAAGCAGTTTGGTAAGCAGTGTTTATCCGCAGCAAAACGTACAAAAGTTCATGTGATGTGTTGAGTGCCTGGGCAACCATTCAGAGATCACTGGGGGCATGACCAGAATTTAGACAAATTTTAAAGCACCACATCATCGGGTACACGTGATATCTCGATGTGTGCTTTACATCAATGTTTCCTTCACTTGTCGTTTTATTTTGGGACCCGCCCGTTGGCCCCGTTCTATCTGGGGGACTGGTGATAGCGCGTGCTAACTGTTAAGGAGCCTCTCACATGGGTTGGATATATTCTGTAGAATCTGTACCCAAATCTTATTTCGTTTCAAACAGTGTTATAACTTCACATGCAGACATGCTTATCTACCTAGCATTTTTGGAGGCGACCCCAAAAAAATTAAGGGAGACACAAAAATATAAAATAGGTTACAGTCGAGAGGTTAATCCACAATCGGTAGATAACTTTACGATCCTATTTTTTTAATGACCAAACTATCCTTTACAATCGGTAGATAAATTTATAATCGGGAAGTTAATCCACAATCGGGAGTCAATTTAGTTTATATAACTTCCGAATATAAAGTATCCCCAAAATAAAATCCTCTATCTTTTGAATTTTGATTATCCTATAATCGGTAGTAAATAAAGTTATCCTGACTTCCGATTAAAATAGACCTTTGGCTAAAATGCTACCATAATCGGTAGTGAATTTAGGTTATTTAACTCCCGAATACAGAGTAGCCCCAAAATGAGATTTTGCAAAAATGCTCTATTTTCTGAATTTTGGTCGAGCCAATAATCGATACTAAATGAAGTTCTCCTGACTTCCGATTATACAATAGACCTCTTTGCCGAAATCCTACCATAATCGGTAGTCAAGATAGTTCATATAACTACCGAATATATAGTAACCCCAAAATGAGATTTTGCAAAAATCCTCTTTAATTTTGGTTGATTCTTTAAATATTGGTTGTAAATGAAGTTATCCTAACTTACGATTATCCTGGCTCTCTTTGCAAATATCCAACCATATTCGGTAGTCAAAATAGTTCATATAACTACCGAATATAGCATAGCCCCAAAATGAGACTTCGCAAAAATCCTCTTTTTTCTTAATTTTGGTTGAGCCTATAATCCGTAGTAAATGAAGTTATCCTGACTTCCGATTATACTGGCTCTCTTTGAAAATATCCAACCATATTCGGTAGTCAAAATAGTTCATATAACTACCGAATATAGAGTATCCCCAAAAATAAGATTTTGCAATCGGTAGATAAAAAAAGACTAAACTACCGATTATAAAGGGACATATAAGTATTTTCAACCTATTTTGTCTTTTTGTGTCGCCCCTAATTCTTTTGGAGTCGCCCCTAAAAATGCTGGGTTTATTTGAAGAGGAAGGATCCCTTCACACTTTTATTATCACACTATCTCACACGTTAGACGTCATTTTTGTGAATAAAAATAAAATCGTAACGATTTGAAGCTAATACTTTGAGTATATGTTCCTCCTACCAAGTTCTACATGCCTACCAAAAATGAGCACATTCTGAAATATAAAACCTCACAATGTACCAGTCTTAATTTCGATGGTCAGAATTTCGTTGATTTTCAACGGCTCATTTTCAAAGTAGCAGATGGTGGTATTATATGTCTCAGAATACACTCATTTTCGGTAGGAACATAGAGCAATGTAATAGTAACATATCCCCAAAATATTAGCTTCAAATCCGTTATGGTTTGATTTTTATTCGCAAAAATAACGTCCAACATGTGAGATAGTGTGATAATAAAAGTGTGAGGGGATCCCTCCTCTTATTTGAATGGTAAGAAAAAATTTATTGCCTTCTAAGTTAGAACTACTAACATGGCTATTTATAGATGGCCTACCAGAGTAACTGTGAATTGTGAAAAAACTATTAGAAATGTTTTATGGTTGAAAAATTCAAAAAACAAAAAACTGTGAATTGTGAAAAAATTATTAGAGATGTTTTATGGTTGAAAATTTCAAAAAAGAAAAATCAACCTCACTGCACGGTGATAAAATCTTTGCGTGATGATTCCATAACCTAAGGTTGGTTCCTATGGAGGCTGGATAACCCACTCATATACCATGTCAGGTGGCCTGGCAAACTGGTCGAGCCACTATGGAAAAATATTTAATTGATCGAGTCTCAAACGCTAACGGTTTAGTCTCTACCGAACGATGGATTTTGAACCTCCAACGACTCATTCAAACACAAAATTTACACCAAAATTTTTAAACAAAATTTTTCTATCCTTTCTTTCAAAATAATTCAAATGGCAAAGTTAGAATCCCAACTAGACTTGGCTACCCAACTTGGTTTTTCGGGAGTGGTGCTTGAAGACGCTCTTATTAAGATATGTGACAGTTATAAAGTGCTAGAGCACTGCTTGGTCGAACTTGCAAGCGTTGATATCTCAAGCTTGTTTGTCAACTTTAGGTAATCAAAACTATAAGTCTTGATTTCTAGTCTACTTATAGCTATGTCTCGGATTAGGATAGAATGTGTAGTTGAGCTTTAGACTTCACGTCGTTCATTGATTGAAGACGAATAACTACTAAGGGGAGCTTGTGGAACTTCATCAACAAAAGGTATGTGGAGACTTGAACTCATCTATCACTCGGAAGTCTATTAAATTATATCTCATATTGAGACAAAAGTCATATAGATATATAGACTTTACATTATACACATTTGATATTTCGAGCTGAGTTTAATTCGCTTATATCTTTCTCGAAATATGTGTTGTAAAGCTTTTTGCTTTAACTATGTTCTTCAGTATTCTTGATGAAAGTAAAAATATGTTCATGTGAAAATCACCTGGTAAGATGTAACATCTTACATGATTTGTGTGAGAAATTCATTTGATGTAGCCTCGGAATGTTTCGTATTGATCATTCGATCAATTGAAAAATACTTATAATTTAATAGATCGTGTGAGACAACTATTTTCGTCTTCTAAGGATGTTTCAATGATTGAATTGGGAGTTTAGAAAAATTAACCTTTGTCTGGATACCACAAAGTATGCTAACCAGTATGCAAATTGCATTGGTATGATTCGGGTCTGGAAACGTTGTTTGCATACCAGTATGCGAACAGTTTTAACTGTTAAAGTCCGGGAACCAAGTTTACATACCAGTATGCGAACGGTTCTACCTAAGTTAGGTCCGGGACGGCCGTTTGCGTACCCATTTGCAAATGGCTGGACAATACCAAAGTTCGGGACTATAGTTTGCGTACCAGTTTGAAAACATAGTGGCTAAAGTTCTAAAATCGGTTAAGTATGATTCCATACTCATGAACAAATACATTTATAAATTAAGGAATGCAATCTTTGCAAACCGTGGCTTAATGTTCATGAATTGATTCTTGCATAAGTACTTTGTACAATCATGTGAATTAATCTGATTTTGTTTCTATTGGTTCTTATATACTTCTATGAGATATAAACAATTGAAAAACTCTATGAGTAATACAATTTGATTCATTTAATTATCTTTCATGATTTATTGATCATCATATTTGATATAGAAGTGTCAGATGAATGTGGTTAAGACAAAAGTGTTCATATGGCTAACTTCGGTTAACTATTGTTGTGACAACTCAATATACACGTGTAGGTACGGTAACCATATCTAAATGAAGGTATATTTCATTTGTGTGTAACAAGCTAATACCATCTAACGGTGGAGGAATATTGCTTTGGTTTGAAGCAAACTTAGCTTGAATCTTAATCAGGTTTTCATCTAACGGTAAATATTGAATGCTTTGTTACTAAGCTATCTTAGCTTTGATTGCAAGCAAACCATAATTTTAAAGACTATATAAGGGAGAACTCTAGCAACTAGCAAACTTAATCCCGACACTTTCCTATGTCCTAGTTGCGACTAAAGTCGATTCTCCTTTAACTTAGGTTTTTCCAAAACCATTATATGTTAACGACTTGAAGACTTTATTTTGGATTCGTGAAGCCAGACCCAACTATGTTCTCTGTAGTTGCATGTTATGATCTTAATTGTTCTATCATATTGAGTACTATCTTCTCTAAGATTTTCTCTAGATTTATCTCTGATAGGTAAGATGTAAAAAGTAATCACAAAGCTCTTCGTCTCATCCTTTGTGATTCCACAATAACTTCTTCTACTACCATATGCTTAAGTTATTGTGAGGTGATTGACATTTCTAGGTTGTTCTTTGGTAATATAAGACCGAATTATCAATTGGTTCATGTTCACCTTGATTTATCAAAAGACGGAACAAAGATCCATAGATACTTCTGTGGGAGATGGGTTTATCTATCTGAATAGACTTTTCGGTGGGAGATAAATTTGTTTATAAGTCTTCGACTTTGGGTCGTAGCAACTCTTAGTTCTGGTTGAGACCAGCTAAGGGAATCAAGTGCATCGAGTCCTACTGGGATTCAGAGGCGTAAGGAACACGACTGTACCTTAATCGGTATGAGACTTGGTTAGGGCTCAACTACATTCTAGTCTGAAGTTAACTTGTAGTAGGCTAGTGTTTGTAGTGGCTTAATACAGTGTGGTGTTCAAATCTGGACTAGGTCCCGGGGTTTTTCAGCATTCGCGATTTCCTCATTAACAAAACTTATGGTGTATGTGTTATTTCTTTTTCGCAATATATTTTTTAATATAATTGAAATATCACAGGTTGTGCGTAGTTCAATCAATTGGTTAATCCAACCTTTGGTCGTTGAATATAAATTGATTGACACTTGGATGTTGATTTTTGGTAGCGTCCAAGTTATTTCTCATATCAATCGGGCTCACAGATTTCTAATTATTTGATTTCAGATTGTATGGAGAAATTGAGATATAAGTCTTTGATATATTTCTTGGTTGAGATCGCATTATTATTTGGTGCTCTCAAAATTATATTGGATTTAATCCGAACAAATTGTCGAACGAAATATTGGGTGTGATTATTGTACCCCCATTTTTTCAGTTGGTATCAGAGCAGGAAAACACGTTAAGGCCTCATAAGTTTGTGTTTGTAGCAATCTGACTCTATGGACATAAGTGTTATCTCAATAAACGTATCGCCAGTACTTCGATGGCTCGAATTACTGATGGTGGAAAAATTTTATGAGTGCCCTTATGGCCTTCTCCAAGCACGTGATTTTCAATCATGGGTTTGTGTTTTTAATTGCTATAATCCTCTAATGGTTACAGTTAACGATGTAACTTCTCCTAAGGATATTGGTGCATATGAACCTGACGAGATTCTCGCTGCAAAACAAAATTCTGACGGTTTAAATGCGATCATCTATTCCACTTCAGCACCATGTGACCACATACAATAAGTCTAAAGGGAAAACCTTAGAAACCATATTTGAAGGGAATATCTCTGGAAAAGAAGTTAGGCTTCAAAACCTAAATTCTGATTTGGAAATCCTTTGTATGGCTGATGAAGATTCATTTGATGAGTTTAATCACAAAGTATCTGAAATTGTTAATGTTTCTTTTGCATTAGGTAAGACTATGCTTGAAAAGGACATTGTGATGAAAATTCTCAGATCTTTGTCAGCTATATACGATTCTAAGAAACTTGCCATTGTTGAGGGAAATAACCTTGAAACACTTTCCATAAATACTCTTGTTGGGAAGTTAAAGATCTTTGATCATGAGCATACATCCAAATCTCGAAAGGATATTTCTTTCAAAGCACAAAAGAACACTAAATTACTTGATAATAGTAAAAGTATTAGCAACTCTGTAGTTGATCATATTGAGACTAATAACTCAGTCTCACTGATCACAAGACAATTTAGAGATCTTCTTTTGAAGAGAAGTAAACGTTTTATCAGAGATAAACGTAGGTCATCAGTTAAACCTCATGATCGTGCCCCTCCTAAAAATAGGGACACCGTTGACACTGATGATGAGGACATGCCACAGTGCTTGAAGTGTAAAGGTTTTGGTAATTTTGCTAATGATATCCCAGATCGTAGAAAATACATTGGTAACAAAGGTCTTGCTGCAATTCTTGATGAAATATCTGATCACTACGATTTAAATGAAGATGAAAAATAAAGTGTAGCACTCCTTGGCGAAAATATTAATTTTGATAACTGTATCAATACGTACACCAATCTTGATATTCTTCTTGGAGAAACTTCTTCGACCACTTTGGAGGATAAAATGGATTTTACCCTGTCTACTGAAAATTTCATCTCACATGTTTCAGGTACCACAATTTTTTTAGCGGCATGCTCGACTATGATACATGAACCGTCCTCCAAATTGACATGTTCTTATTGTACTATTAAGGGTCGTGAACTCTCTAATTGTTTCAAGTACAAACATAAATAAGATATGTCAACAAACTTCAACGGAGAGCGAATCGATTAGCAAACAAGCTCAAACTTGTTCTGAAGTCGAATTCATCTAAGGTATGTAAATTTAACTCATCTTCGAAGAAGTTAATTTCTAAAGAAATACCTCTACAGAAAAGGACCAGGTCTAAACAATCTGTGAAAAATAGTACAAAGAATTTATATATGGATTACATGGTGGACAAATTATTGTTCACCCCAACACAACCTAATTGTGTTGAAAGTGCATCTTGTCTCATGTGCCTGATTTCAAAGAGTCTAGAGTTATGCACTAATCGGGTTTTAGGAAAAGAAAAAAAAAATATGTATTTTTCTTTTGGTTTTCTGGAATTCCGTCGATCTTTACATATACTCAATTGGCATTGAAAATGTTTCCCTATTTGATTATTAAAAGAGGGTTAAAATCAACAATTCTATCTTTTTTAGGATTGAGAGTTGTGTGTATGTGAATCCTATATATTTACTCTGAATATAGGCTCCGTAACCCTACATTCCTTTTTCTTCCCTTAAAATTTTTTTTTATTTGTGGAGCTAGTTTTGTGTATTTCTCTCACAATCCCATAGTTTAATGGAGATTCCAAGCATCATATTTTATGATGGAAAAGATGTTAATATGATTGTTAAGCCATCAATCATGAAGGAAAAATATAAATCCCATTATTCTACAACTTTGAAGAGAAAATGGAAGAATATGAAGAAACCAAGGGCTAACCCCTCAAATCTTCAGAAGTTTTCTGGTGTTCTTAAAGAGTTGAAAGAATCAAGGATGGAGATGCGGAAAATAAAATCTATTATTTTAAGATCTCTTGAAATTCAAAAGGCCCTGGTTCGGCATCAGTCAAGAAGGTTTGTTGGAATTGACTCCTTTCTTCATGAACCTTATGTTCCAATGTCTGTTGACGACAAGGAGTTCAGGGACGATAAAAAAAATCAAGAATCTTAATGTCTAGGAAACTTCTTATGAAAATTTATTCTTATGTTATAAGAAGGAAAACTAGAGTTTGGAATAACAAATATTGTGATTACACATAGCTATTGCAAACGATTTTCATCTTGCAATGCTTTAGATTTATTTATTTAAATTCTAAGTTCTTGGAAGATGATTTTGCGGTATTAATCTTTATTGGTTTTATATATTGTAAATATATGTTATGGGTTATGTGTGTTTACATCTGTGAACTATGATTATCGCATATGCTCAAAAGTTAAGTCTATTATGTAGTTATGCAAATATTGATAAACGATAGAATGAACTTTTGAATATTTCGAAGTATTGATCTTTCCCCGATCCACTTCTATGTGAAAGTACTGTATGGCTCCGTAAGTTTTCTTATGTTGAGCATTTCCGATTAAATTAATCATTAAGGTCTTCTTGTGGTTATTTATTCGAGTTTTCTAGATACAAATTCATGTTTCATGTGATTTGTTAATGTCCAAAGAAATCCTTATTTTCTCATAAAAGTAAGGTCGCTCTTGTTGTTCTTTCGGAAATAAAATTTTATGGGGGAGAGTTCTTAATTGAACTTGTGCTTAATTGCCAAATCTTTGTGGGGAGTGCCGTTGTGGAATATTATAGGAGTTATCTTGTATCTTTATAAACTCCTTGATAAATACACTAAATTTCGACTATGTGAAATCATCGAAACCAAGTTGATATGTTCTCTTTTAGTCATGATTAATCTCTTTGAGAATTTCATTATGATCCCGTTAGTTTTCGTACCTTTGCCAATTTTTATTGACAAAAAGGGGGAGAATTACTTTATAGTTCACACTACATACATATGGTTACGGATCACTATGTAAGGGGGGGGGGGGTAGTTTTCATTGTGAGATGAAGTATTGACTAAAGGGGGGGGGGGGGTAGTTTTCATTGTGAGATGAAGTATTGACTAAGGGGGGGGGGGGGTGATACATATCACCGTAGTATTATTGTCAAAGTTGTGATACAATTGGACTTTGATGCAAGGGGGGGTAGTTTTTATTGTGAGATGAAGTATTGACTAAGGGGGAGTGATACATATCACCGTAGTATTATTTTCAAAGTTGTGGTACAATTGGACTTTGATGTTGTGTAATAATACTATGACACTGTATAACATATGGTTTCGGATCACTACATACATATGGTTTCGGATCACTATGTAAGGGGGGTAGTTTTCATTGTGAGATGAAGTATTGACTAAGGGGGAGTGATACATATCACCGTAGTATTATTGTCAAAGTTGTGATACAATTGGACTTTGAGGATGTGTAATAATACTATGACACTGTATAACAATAATTGAGAGCAACTATTTTCTTATTGTTATGGCTGTGGATCTTCAACAACAATGATACTGAGTTGAACACGTTCAGAATCACTAAAGTACTTGGAGTAGCGAAGAATTCAATGATGTTGTGTAATAATACTATGACACTGTATAACAATAATCAAGAACAATTTTTTTCTTATTGTTGTGGCTACGGATATTCAACAACAATAATACTGAGTTGAACACGTTCAGAATCACTGAAATACTTGGAGTGGGGAAGAATTCAAGGAATGTTGAAAAACCAAGGAAATCAAGCATGTTGGATGAGAAGCTACAAAGTTTATTTATTTTGTAATCCATATGTATGGATATTTTTGTCACTAAAATTGACAAAGGGGAAGATTGTTAGAGCATTGCTCGGTCAAACTCGCAAGCATTTATATCTCAAGCTTGTTTTTCAAGTTTAGGTGATCAAAACTGTAATCTTAATTTCTAGTCTACTTATAGTTATGTCTCAGATTAGGATAGAATGTGTAGTTGAGCTTCAAACTTCACGCATTCATCGATTGAAGACGAAGATCTACGGAGGAGAACTTGGAGGAACTTCATCAACAAAAGGTATATGGAGACTAAAACTTATCTATCACTCAGAAGTCTTTGCTTTAGCTACGTTCATCATTATTCTTGACGAGTTTAGTTGGAAACAATTTATTTGTTGGAAACTAAATAATAAGTCAAAAGATGATCATGTGAAAATTGCCTTAAAACATCTTACATGATTTGTGTGAGACAATCATTTGATGTCAACTCGAAATGTTTCGTATTGATCATTCGACCACTTGAAAATTACTTATAAGCTAATAGTTTATGTGAGACAACTATTGTCATCTTTTAAAGATGTTTCAATGATTGAATTGGGAGTTTAATTAAACTTTGTCTGGATACAACACAGAGCATGCAAATTGTTTTGGTATGATTCGAGTCTGGAAACCTTGCTTGCATACCAGTATGCGAACGGTTTTAACTGTTAAAGTCCGGGAACTAGGTTTGCATACCAGTATGCGAACGGTTCTACCTTAGTTAGGTCCTGGACGGCCGTTTACGTACCCGTTTGCAAACAGCTGGACAAGACCAAAGTCCGAAACTATAGTTTGTGTACCAGTTTGCAAACTTAGTGGTAAAAGTTCTAAAATCGGTTAAGTATGATTCCATACTCATAAAAAAATACATTTATAAATTAAGGAAAGTAATCTTTGCAAATCGTGCCTTAATGTTCATGAATTGATTCTTGCATAAGTACTTTGTACAATCATGAATCAATCTGATTTTGTTTCAATTGGTTTTTGTATACTTGTATGAGATATAAACAATTGAACAACTCTATGAGTAACACAATTAGATTTATTTGATTATCTTTCATGATTGATTGATCATCATATTTGATCTAGAAGTGTCAGATGAATGTGGTTAAGAAAAAAGTGCTCATATGGCTAACTTCGGTTAAATATTGTTGAGCCAACTCAATATACATGAGTAGGTATGGTTACCCATATCTAAATGAAGGTATATTTCATTTGTGGGTAACAAGATAAGACCATCTAACGGTGGAGAGATATTGCTTTGTTTTAAGCAAACTTAACTTGACTCTTAAATCAAGTTTTCATCTAACGGTGAATATTGAATGCTTTGTTATTAAGCTATATATCTTAGCTTTGATTGTAAGAAAACCCTGATTTGAAAGACTATATAAGGGAGAACTCTAGTAACTGGAAAACCTAATCCCGATACTTTCTTGTGTCCTAGTTGCGACTAGAGTCGATTCTCTTTTAACCTAGGTTTTTCCAAAACCATTATTGGTTAACGACTTGAAGACTTCATTTGGGATTCGTGAATCCAGGCCCAACTATTTTCTCTGTAGTTGCGTGTTCTGATCTTACTTGTTCTCGTATTGAGTACTATCTTCTCTAATATTTTCTCGAGATTTATCTCCGATAGGTAAGATATAAAAAGTAATCACAAAGTTCTTCCTCTCATTCTTTGTGATTCCACAATAACTTATTCTACTACCATATAGCTAAGTTATTGTGAGGTAATTGATATTTCTAGGTTGTTCTTCGAGAATATAAGACCGGATTATCAATTGGTTCCTATTCACCTTGATTTATCAAAAGACGAAACAAAACTTCATAAGTACTTCTGTGGGAGACTGATTTATCTATCAGAATAGACTTTTCTATGGGAGAAAGATTTGTTTATAAGTCTTCGACTTTGGGTCGTAACAACTCTTAGTTGTGGATGAGATCAGCTAAGGGAATCAAGTGTGTAGAGTCATGTTGGGATTCAGAGGCATAAGGAACACGACTATACCTTAATCATTGTTTTTTGTTAGGGCTCAACTACATTCCAGTACGAAGTTAACTTGTAGTAAGATAGTGTTTGTAGACGCTTAATACAGTGTGGTGTTCAAATATGGACTAGGTCCCGAGGTTTTTCTGCATTTGCGGTTTCCTCGTTAACAAAACGACTAGTGTATGTGTTATTTATTTTCCGCATTATATTTGTTTATATAATTGATATATCACAAGTTGTGTGTAGTTCAATCAATTGGTTAATACGACCTTTGGTCGTTGAATATAGATTTATTGACACTTGGACATTGGTCTTTGGTACCATCCAAGTTATTTCTCATATCAGTCAGGCTTATAGATTTCTATTTGTTTGATTGCAGATTGTATTTAGAAATTGAGATATAACTCTTTGATATATTTCTTGGTTGAGATCGCTTTATTAGCTGGTGATCTTAGAATTATATTGGATTTAGTCTATACTGGATTCATACGACATGCCTCAGTAAATATTAT
Organism: Papaver bracteatum; assembly: GCA_023529315.1. Classification (NCBI taxonomy): domain Eukaryota; kingdom Viridiplantae; phylum Streptophyta; class Magnoliopsida; order Ranunculales; family Papaveraceae; genus Papaver; species Papaver bracteatum. Next base: position 627,450 of record JAJJWX010002376.1, on the reverse strand, counting down.
GAGTAAATATGAAAATCAATCTTCACATACCTTTGTTGATGAAGCATTCTTCGACGTCGTTGTTCTTTAGTTTTCAATGTTCAAGGTCGATATATGAATTCTAATACTAAACTATACCATGCTCTATTCCAAGTCCGAGACTGATTATAATATAAATAAAGATATAGTTTTGATCATCAAAATTTGACAACAAGCTTGACATATCAAACCTTGCGAGTTTGACCAAGCGATGCGGAAACAGAAAAATGAGGCAATTTTTATTCTTATATAATTTCTTGTTGAGAAAAAAAAATGTGATACGGAAGTGGAAGAAAAAACAAAGTGAGATTTTTATATATTAGACTCTCTTTAGTTTTTTGGAGGAAGAAATGTTTATATCGAAAAATAAAAATAGTTATAATCACCAATTAGCATAAAGCTATGCTATAACATTCTCCGGATGAAATAAAATATTGTTAAAGGGAATAAGGTGAAAAATGTCATCCCACAAAACCAACAAGGATTTAACATCTAATATCTAATTGCACAGTGTTTTTTTTTTCCCTTTAGCCTTTAAAAACCTTGTGTTATTTTCCTTCAGTAATGCCCTCAAAATAATTGCATACGGAGAAGTTTCAAATCTTCTTGTTCTATCTTTTCTACCATCCAATATATCGAATTCCCAGGTTTCAAAAAATTTCACCTAGATTAGTAACTCGCCAGAATTGGGTATACCCAGGTTAATTGGGGTATACAAATTTTGTTCCTGACCATAATAGTGAGCTAAGGAGTGTCTAATGTGTATAACGTTACCTAATTATCCTTCACATAATAATAACTAAAACTATTCCCTTTATTGCACTACACCATTTTAAGGATATATCAACCCAGAGTAGCAACATCGCTAGTGCCGTTGCGAAATTTTCGTTGCTATATTTTCGCAACGACGTATTCCTGTTGCTAATTTAGCGACATCAGATTTTCGGTTGCGAATAGCAACATCGAGGTGTTCATGCATGAGAAGCACGTGTGTGGTCGGAAACACTTTGACGTTTTTTTTCGCCCAAGTCAAAGTTTGGTCAGTCAACTGCTTTAGTTTTCCACCCCTTCAGCCTTATCTACCTATACTTAGAATTTTCGCAGCCATTTAACCATTTTCATTTTTCCTCTCTCTCTTTTTTTTCTTTTCTGCTCCCTCATGATATTTTCTGCCCTTGAAGATTCAGTTGCAGCTCGATACTAAGTGTGAATCTTAGAGGTTTGGTTGCTCGTGTTCGATCTGGTAAGTGTTTATCATTATTAGTTTTTTGATTTCAGTTTATGGATTCTAGGGCTTCACGATTTTAGGGCATTTGATTTCAAGTTTCATCTGTGAATCTGCTTTTTTTTTTTTTACATTTTAGTTTACTGATTTTAGGGTTCATCTCTGAATCTTTTTACGATTTTGATTTTAGTTTTTCAATTTCAGTTTCTCGATTTTACGGTTTCATCCGAGAATCTGTTGTTTTCGATTTTAGTTTTTTGATTTCTTCTTTCTCTTTCAATTTAAAGGGTTTTATTTGTGAATCTAACACGATTTTATTTTTTCCATTTTAGGGTTTGTCAAGGTTGAAGAGATGGACTACTTTGAAGAAAGAACTCTAAAGAACTGAAGAACTCTAAAGAACTGAAGAACATAGGAGGTATAAGTTTAATTTATTGTTTTATGTTAAGCTGTTTTAGGGGTTTTGGTCAATTTTTAGTTTTGGGTTTAATTTCTATTTTAGGGTTTCAGAATATGAACTGATTTAATGGTTTGTTTTTGTTATATGATTACAGTTTGCTCATCAGAGTTTGGACATAGAAGAACTGGCCAGAGTTGAATTTGGAAGAACTAAGAAGGTATGTGTTTCTATGAACTAGTAGTGAAGTTATTTTGATTGTACTTTAATATTGCTTTTGTGAAGTTGTTTTGATTTTGGATGATAATAACATGTCTGATATTTTGATGTTTATTGAACATGATAAATAGTCATAGTGGTGATTCTGAAAAGCTACTTGTTGCTCATTATCTCTTCGTTGAGAGGATGTTTCTGTCGTTAACCTAAGGGCTTCGGCAACCCTACCACTAGGACTAGTTTGTTTAAATTATGAACTTATGAAGTTTTGAAAGTTTGTATGAACTGAACTTAGGAATTTTTGAAAGTTTGTATGAACTGAGTTCCTTAGGAAGCTTTTTAAGTAATTTGTATGATTTTGTAAAGTACTTTGTTTGATCTTGTAAAGTTTATTTTGAGAGTAATATGATTGCTCAAGTTGTGTTTGTTAAAAATCTTCAAATAAATCGATTTGAATAACGATTTTCAGATCAAAATGTTTAGTTTAAGAGGAGTATTAGTTGATTTATTGATGGTTCGGAATTGTGGACACTCCAAAATGTAACTAGTGGGTGAATACTAAGTTAGAATTGAAACTCCGAAACCCACAATTTTTCTCATGAGATTATGATTTTGGTGGTCTCAATTTTTCAATAGTGAACTTTATGAGTATACTTGTCTAATTGTTCTGCTTTCTTTTCCTACAGATATACTTAGCTGGGGCAGCTGGAAGTATGCTTAAATGTACTACTACGATGGGTGGATTGTCGGTTTTTGTGATTCTGTTGCTATACATTTGTGCTTCTATCATTGGGGATGTATCTATTGACCAAGAAAATATGTGAGTGTTTGTATTTTTGTTGGGATTCAATGCGACTTTATATGTTTTGTTATGTTCATATAAAGTTGAATCCCAACTTTTTGTTGGGACTCGATGCAACTTTATATGCCATGCAAGAAGTTTTGGAATTTAGATTGGAGACAATAATAGTGCTAACTGTATATTTTGTTTTGGTGGTGGAACAAATTTTGCATGATAGTATAAAATGTGTGCTACTTTTGAATAATAGGTCGTACATATATATGATTCATTACTTGTTGAAAATTTTAATATCCTATATGCAACTCCTTGAATATATTACTTTTGGTGTCCCAAACTTAAGTTCAAAAAGAGACCAAGATCAATTACACTAAACCTTGTGGTCTACCTAGACTTATGGTTAGGTCTCGAGTTACAATATACTCTCTGGAAAAAAATAAAATATTATAGACTATGCACACACAAGCACTTCCTAATCACTGGAGTATATCATATGGTTTTATAGCCTAGATGGAATTTCATCACTGTGTAGTTTGGTACTTACATTTGAACAACAACTTGCAGGGAGATAGCAAAGTGCTAAATGTAGGGGAAGAACTACTTAGTGGAAACTTACCTTTGCAAATGGGTTCTCGCCTATATCGATTGAATGGACTCAAATCATCTACTTGGTATGAAGTGAAGATATCATATCCAGCTTTTGTATGTATACTATTTCTTTTAAAATGGGTTCTCGCCTATATCGATTGAATGGACTTTATATATCCTTATTATACTACAATAACCAATTTCAGGGCACAATATAGTCATGGCCTATGAAATTATAAACATCTTCAAGTTTTATTTTCCTTCTAGTCTCTGTGTAGCAAGATTTCGCATAATAAACTGAAAAGATCTGAGACAGACCCTTTAATATGGACCTTATTTGAAGGTCATTTCCACTCTAGCTGCTCTGATAGTATCATCTAAGCATAACCTTTTTCATTTTTGTTCTTTTTTTGGGTGTATACATTTTGCTACATTAGTAAATTGATCTTCTATACAGAACAATATGTGTTTTAGAATGCGTATATATCATCTGATGAGAACAAGAAATGGATGAAGTGGATATGTCAAAATAGAATTGGTTAGCAGTTTATCGTGATTCAATTCATAGCTACAGGTTAGACTTCAAGTGGGATGGAAACTGGCGGAGTTTATACACTTGAATTCTAACGTGTAGCTTTAAAGTTCTGAGTGAAAAGAAATCACGATAACATCATGACTTAGCTTTATTGTTTAGTTGTATTCATTTCATTGATCGAAAATGCTGCTGGTTTTGATTTGATGTTGAGTACATATACGGTATGAATTAACAAAATTTAGGCTCGCTGTTTGGTTTTGCTTAGGATTTTTTAAATTAGTAGAATCATTGCTGGTAAATCTGTCAACCAAAAACCATTACTTTAATAAGCTTAGTTTTTGTGTTTAGCTTGTGAAATTAGTGTAGACTTACAAATTGGGATAGGTTTGATTTTCCTATTTGACGTCAGAGGTTTGCAATTAGTGTATAATTGGGTTTTAGTTACTGATTTCTTTGGTGTGATTAAATGTAGTTGGATATTTTCATGGTGATATGGAACAAACTACATGGACCAGTGGAGAGACGGTAACTAATGGTCCTTTCTTGTATTATGTCTGTTTATTTCTTGGTTAATTTACTGAGAGACAAGAAATATGATTCTTGTTTATTGAATGATTACAAGTAGGATATGTGTTCTGCGTAATGGTTCAACTAGGAGATATACTTGACCGGAATTGATTATACTCCGGACAGACCAGTGACATAGATGATTATCAAGCATGCCAGGCAAGTAACTTTGGTTTTTTTCTGTTACATATATCCTTTATCTTCCTAAACTTAATGTATTATCTTAAATCAGATATACGCGATTCTGCATGAAACGTTGCAAGCATTAGGTGGTAAAGCAATGGTGGTGGGACATACTCCTCAAACTGAAGGCATAAACTGGCATTTCCTTATTCTTGCTTATGGAACTTTTGGTCGGACAAGCTCAAATATAACATTCTATATGCTAATTGGCGAAAGTATGTTTTGTCTCTTGTACTGCAGTAAATACGGTTGTTGTGTATGGCGTGTGGATGTTGCAATGTCCAGCGGAGTCCTTAATTCAAGACCGGAGATAAAGTATTTGTTTCTGCACCCTTTCATATGTAACATAAACGCCCTTATTAAGATTGGTGCATACATGGCCCGCTTTACTTCGATTCTGACATAGATATGCCTAAAATTTGAACTTTTTGTTGATTAGGTTCTAGAAATAATAGACAATGAAGCAAGGGAAATAAGGAGCAGAACAAATATGTTTAGTCAATTGAATTTCGGATGTTGATTTAATTTCTTTTCGTCTTGTTTGCTCGAAATAGGGCATTTCTTTGCTTTCCAACCCATTTAAGCTTGGACCTGTAACATACCAACTGATTTCTACCCCTTTATTTTTGCAAGAGAAAGGACTTAGGGATGAAGTTCAGGAGCTTAACTCTCGATTGCTAAATCAAGATGCGTACATTGAGGAACGCTGAATGGTGAATAAAAAACTGGAATCCTGCACTCCAAAGATATCACACTGGCTCCCCCCGTTCAAAGAAACAAAGGTATAAATGTCAAGATTTTTTTTTTATCACTGCCTTCTTCATTTAATGTGTAGGAAGAGTAAACTTGATATGGATTAATCAAGAGTAAACTTGATATGGATTAATCAAGAGTAATCTAGAGTAATATGGATTCAACCGATCTATGTCGGTAGTATAAGAAGCACCTAGAATGCTTAGCTAGTAAGTAAGAAGGTGGTCGATTTGTCTAGAGTGTTAGTGATTTTGGTTGTAAAAGATTGTTGGAAACCCGGTCTCTAGAGTAGTCGTATACTAGATAGTAAAACAAAGTTCTTGATCTTCTAGTTTTCGGTTAACTAAAGCTATAAATAGGCTTGAGTGGGTTCAGTTATAACTTTTAAAGTTGTAATTGAGTGGAAACTCGAAGTTTGTACTCGAGTGAAATTATGAGTGGTAAGGTGTTATGAAAAAAAAAATAGAGAGAGCATTCCGTAAAGAAAGTTAAGGTCTGTACGATCAAGTTTTAAAAAAGAAATAAAAATTTATTTTTCTTAAGTGACCCGTGAGTTCTTTGAGTGAGTCTAAACACATTTTCAATACCCATTATCCTTTAACCTTAAATTCTAGGCTCTCTGTTTTGATTTTAGGACTGCATTATTGTTCTCTCATTCTCACACTTGTCTCTCTGTTTGTATTTGCTTTTACATTCTCCATTTAGTTCACTTATAGAAGAGTTAATTTCTTGATATTTGCTTTTCATGGTTTTGACTTTTCTCTGCATATTATACAAAATCTTGTCTTTTGTTTGTAACCTCAGTACCGAAACATCAAATTGGTTATTATGCAGGTATTTGGGCTTAAGTCAAATAAAAGCAGTACTTGGTGATATTTTAGCAGCAGCTGAATCTATGTATGATTTGATGAGGAAATTTGTTAAGCAAGCGGAGTCTCGTGATACATTCTGTTGATATTTTAGTCATTCTTTCCCTATTTTTCAATTCCTCTGTCAGTTGACATAAATTAACTAGGTTACCCATCCATTTATAAACATCAACATAGAACGAATATTGTATGTTAGTCACAAAATTTTGGGTTATGTAAGTTTACTTGTGTAAATTTGTATCAATTGAAGAATACTTTCTTCTATAATATTATCTAGTGGTGATTCTCTATAAGATTCTCCACTATACAGTTTTGTATCACCATTTTAGTTCGTATATTTGTGTGGATGTTGAATATTGGGAACTGGCTAATTGCAGAGGGGGGGGGGGATGTGGGTGTAATAAATTTTGACTAGGTCAGTAAACATAGACTTGACCTTTTTTTTGTGGTTGCAAAAAATTAGCAACCCCTACTCTCTGTTGCTAAATTAGAACTAGAACCAATATATAGAACCGGAACCAACAATATCTAGTTCCAGGTTAGGGTATTCCTGTAATTAGAAACAGATTAGGAACAACAGGTTGTTGATTCTAATAAAAAATGTAGCAAGGGCAAGCGCCGTTGCGAATTTCCGTTGCTGACCGAGATTCGCAACAAAGCTTATGTCGTTGCTAAAAATTGTGGCACCGTGTTTAGCAACAGCGAAAGCCTGTTGCGACCCTGTTTAGCAACATATATGGTAGGTTGCTAATACCTTAAAATGATGTAGTGTTTTTTTAAATCTATGCTTTATTCTTTTCCTTCTCCTTCATCATTAATCTGATGATCAATTCATTTATCCTTCTCTATATTTCATCATTTTCAAATGAAAAAAATCTGTCGTTTAGAATTTTTTTATTGTCGATTAATCTTTCTGACTCTACGTAGTACTTTGTTTTGTTGTTTGAATGAAATATTAGGTCAGAAAATTGTTAAATTGTAGTTATACGATCGCCATGCATGGTATCTCTTCGTCGAGCATGACGACGTTTCATATTTATTTTCAGTCGTCAAGATTGTAGGATGAATAGCGTTACGAATTTTCAAGGAGTTTTATTTCTAAAAGTACCTTTCACAGGGTTGTCATGGTCTTCATCCTTAAACCTTGACGACTGGTGATATACTATGAATACTTGTCATGTTTTGAAAAGCTAAACCTTGACGATTAATAACTTTAAGAAATCTAGTTCTGTAAATAATTTTTTTATTGGTCGTCTGGGATTTGTAAAGATAAGATGACGACTAATAGACAGTTGTCAGTGTGATGCATTTTCGACCATGAAAACTGTAAATGCGAAAAACCAATATTTAGTCGGCATTTTTTGTCTCAGCCGAGCATGCTGGATAAATTTGGTTGTTGTGTTTTGTTTCGGTCGAGCATGTCGACTAAGTTTGGGCAACATGCTTTGTTTTAGTGGATCATGCCGACCTTTCATGGACTGAGTTCTAAACGTGCTTAGTCGACGTGATTTTTTTTCTTCAGTCGTGCATGCCGACTTTTCATAGACTGAATTCTGAAAATTTGAATTCCTGCAATCGTTTGATGAATTAAACCAACAAAACCATGTTCAATTCCATCTTAAGAGCTGTTTGACTAGTGTAATTCATTTTCGTATAAATTCTTAAAAACCCAAAAAATTCCAAATTTGTTTCTAACAAGATTCATCAGTTAAATTTAACAAAAACAAATAGTTTTTGTTAGACTTAAATTTTCTCTAACAAGATTCATAAGTTTGTATTAATGCTAACCACTTGTGGATAGTTTGTCCATTTTCAAAATATTTGGCTAAGGAGTTTTCAATTTTACTTCCTAATATCTTATTTTGTTTTATTTTATGTACTCCAAGTAATCTGGGTATACCCAACCTCCCGAGTAATTAGTACACCACCAAAATATTTCAATATTCTTAATTTTGACGAAACAAATTCAGACCCGTGCCTTGTAAATATCACAATCGAAAAACAAACGATCCCCATTTCCATCTTACTTATTGCATAGTTTGCATACAGTATTAGAGGTTATATTTATTTCCCTATGTTTAGGTTTACCAATGCACAGAGTTATGGAATTCATCCCACAACATTGTTGAAATGGAGGAATTGGGTTACTTTCTTATGAATTTCAATTCAAAGTTTTCTCATGAATTCGAACTCGAATTCAAAGTTAGATTTCAACGTGTTGAGAAGATAACACCACCTCAATTGATTGGGAAGCTACCAAAAAGTCAAATGTGAACAACTTCTTGTTGTCTTTCCTAGTTAAGAAATAAACATTAATTATCAATTGGGATAAGGTGAGGAAATGACTACTACTACCCAAAGATCATCACTTACTAAAAGACTATCTACTACTCCCTCCCCCCTATCTATTATATAGGTGAAATTTTCATTTTTCACTGTATCACTATATAGGCAAAGTCCAAATTTCAAAATTATCTTTTACTCTTTTTTTTTTTTTTTTTTTTTGGTAAAATCACATTTCAATTCATTCAAACCAAAATGATGATTACAAGATTGCTTACAAGATTATCAAAACCACCGAAATACAAGATATTCAAAACCCTAATACAAATGATGACATCAATTGCAAGTACATCGCGAAGAGAAAGAGTCATGAACCGCAAAGACATCCAATTTTTGTAGATGTAGTAGTGATGAATGATGGTGTGAACCGGAAACAACTTCGACCATTTAAAATTAATATCTTCTTCAATAAGAGATTCTCCAAACAAAATGGAGTATTTTGCCCAAAATCTTGTAGATCCAAATGAATCGGGGTGCCCTAAATCCCTTTTGTTGAAGATGAATCCAAAGCGACGCCGAGCATAATCGTTGATGTTCTTGATGAATCGAGAATAGCAAACCAAGAGACACCATGGAGATTTGAAAGAATCGATATTAAAGCGAAGAGAAAATCGTCCAAACGACGAAGAAAAGATCGCCCAAATAGCGAAGAAATGTGTCCATAGACACCAAAAACAACAAAAATAAAAACTAAACACACAAAGTAAATTATTCTTATTCATGAAAAACTGAAAATCATTGCTCAGATCTAGCCCAAAAGGACTAGATCTGAGCAAGAAGAAGTTCTAGAGTTTTTTTTTTCTTTTTGGAGAGAGGGAAGAGATATCAAACGATTCCTATTGTTCTTCTTTTACTCTTATTATCCCCATTTATTTGTTTGGGAATCATCATAATTGAGTATATGTATCTAATGTTGGGAATATAATTAAGGGTAAAACAGTGAAAAACATAGAAATTTATAAAATCAATAAAGTTTCTTAATCTAAGAAATTTTAACTAATCCACCTATATATGTGGTACGGAGGGAGTACTAATTAAGACTGAGGTTTCTAAAATAGTTAGGCCAAAAGAGAAATCACAACTTACAGCGCATACCTTGTTCCAAAAATGAAAACAAAATGCAAATAAAGGTAATATTACAATTTAACATCACCAAAATTAAGATTGCTGCATAAAGTTATTAAAATTGCATAAATTAAAATAACTTTTACCGCTCAATTTACTAGATTAGTGATCTTATAAAATTTGGTAATCCTTATAACAACCATGAGGCGCGCAAGTACCATATGAGTTTTTCATGATTCAAAAACCGGTACAAAAAGAAATCAGTCAATGCGTGTGATGTATGATTACTGTATAGCCTGTACGCCATCGTGTTGTATATATGAACAACCTTAATGCAGACTTAGCAGTTAACATCAAATCAAATAACCACCCAAATAAAGGAATTATATAATTTTTATGTAATCCGATGGCCTACTACTAGCTAGGGAGGCACATTCTTGTAGTGGTGTGGTCAATGGTGTCTTGACTCTTCATGAATTAAAATTTTTATAAAAATAAAATGGGGACTGAGCATATAAGACAAAATTTCAGACAGAATATTAAACGGTCGATTTGAACCAGATCAGCCTCCACCAACTGTCACGATTTAGAAAAATATTTTAGCTGTATGAAACAATACTATGTTTCTCTGAAATTCTTTTTTTCAACACCAAGTCCAAATAAAAAAAAGCCAATAAAGAAAAAATGAAAAAAAAAACGAAAATAAATGAAAACAAATATTGAAGCCGTAAAAAGTCGATGATAATATAGCCTGAACTAATTAATTTTTTGATGATAATGAAAACAAAGATGATAATTAATTTTTATTTTTTTGGTAGTCAAATTATGTTATTTTATAGGCTGCCAAACGGCTACAAAGTAAAGGCAGCCGTTCTAGACAGACCGGGCAAAAAACGTCGCAAAAACCGGGGTATGTGTGGAGCGGGTGGGTCCCGCGTGTCAGGGAGACTAGCAGGGGGGTCATCAGTGAGTGGCTGTGAGGATCCGGTTTCTGCGTCGTTTTTTCGTCGGTACGTTTATCTTTTTTGAATTAAAGGATACTGTCCTGAACTATTCCTAGGGAAACCACTCAATTCCGATGATAATGAGCCGTGAAAAACCAGCTGGACTGAAGTCAATAAATGGTCGACGGCTGGTTCAGTGTACTTCTAAATCCCTGACAATAAGTTCTTGTTCATATCCATCTTGGCCAATCAACAAATCTCAATTCATTCAAATCAAAATAGTGATTACATGTTCGCTTACAAGATTAACAAAAACATCAAAAAATATCAAGATAATCAAAACCCTAATATAAATAAGGATATCAACTACAAGTAGATCGCGAAGAGAAAGAGCGATAAACCGCAAAAATACCCAATTTTTGATTATGTAGAAGGGAAAGATGATGGTATAATCCGGAAATAATTTCGACCATTTGATTTGATTGTATTCTTCTACGATAAGATATGCTCTTGAAAGGAAGGAGTGTTGAATCGTTGATGTTTTTGAATCGAGAGAAGCAAGCCACGAACCAGCCATCAAAGATTGAAGAACTCGCCCCACAACGACGAAGAAAAATCGCCCCAAAACGGCGAAAAAACATGTCGAAAGACACAAGAAATGATGTAGATACATCTTATTCGATAACTATTACCTAAAACTATAAAAGAAAAAGAAATTCTTACTCAGATCTGGTCTAAAAAGACCAAATCTGAGCAAGAAAGATGAAACAACTCTTGGTGTTTTTTTTTTGAGAAGGGAGGAGAAAAGGAAGCGCATTTTTTTTGGTTCATATCCATCTTGACCGACCGCAGAATGCATTAAAGACGGGTTTTCTTGACATATTTATTCATGCATTTAATATACGGGCCCGAAAACCAATCATTTTCTATGGATTTCTATTTGTTGATAAAATAAAATTGATTTTGAGACGGATTAGGGTATACCAGATTAATTAGGGTATATCTATTTTGTTCCCATCTAAGATAGTGTGTTAAGAGGTGTCTAAAAGATGTTAAAAGACCAAATTACCCTTATTATTATTACCCTGCCGACTGATCACCCAAATAATTTTCAAAATATATCTTCAAATCTCTAACCCAATGTGATGAAATCAAAAATCAAAACTAAACTAAAAAATAAAAACAAAAAACAAAAAATTGTGGCTAAAGTCGGCGAGGTACCTTTTGAGAAATTTTTTGACAGGGACAAATACCAATGGGGCATGGGGGACGAATAAGAGACTGACACTTGTCTCTCTTTTCTTTATCATTTTTAACTAATTTACATTTTGACTTTGTATATCCTTTCCCAAATCTAATCAAATCTTATTAGCTATCCAGAGAGGGATTAGGTACCAAAGTGATTTGACAAAAGATTTTGACAAATCCTTTCAACCACTCGATTGTATCTATCTAATGATTCATGATGTATGGATCTACCTTGTGGACTGAGAACTTCGTCTTCTCCTGGTTAAAGATAAATCAGCAGAAAGAAAAATTATCCTTATCAGAATGCCAAAATTATGTATTTTGAAGTTTATTAGCACCTTCATCCATCAATATATAACACGCTATCGCCGATCATGATCATACATCACATCCATCAAAATATATCACGTTGATCATGAACATAACGAATTGTTAACGATCATGATCATTATGATATGACTGTCTTTCCATATTCATACACGACCGTTAGGGTTATGTTCAATTCAAACCAAACACATCTTACGATTAAATTGGGTGACAAATCATCAAAATGTGAACCGTCAAATATTTACGATCTTGCGGTCTATAAATTTAGTCAATCTTGTCCGGATATTTACTAACCTTAATTAAGGTCTAATCTAATAATTAGAAGAGTCCAAATTTGTGGATTTTCTTTACCAGTTTAATAGATTTGATTAGATTTGGGGAAGTGGGTATACAAAGTCAAAATGTAAATTAGATAAAAATGGTAAAGAAAAGAGAGACAAGTGTCGATCTCCTATTTGTCCCCCACATCCCATCAGTATTTGCCCATCAAAAAAAATTCGTAACTTTTTGTCGACCTTGCCCACTAGTATTAGTCGTTATCTTCCTAGGTTGAATATCGTGATGATTTTTCGTCTATGAAATTAGCATTTATAGGGTCGTCACGGTATTCATCCCTTATACCTTGCCGACTATAGTTTAATCGGCAGGTTATGGAATTAATACCTTGTCGACTTATCATGCATTTGTAACACCTTTCTCTGTATGTCAAAAATCCTATAGTTGGCAGGTTATTTTTTTTTGTCGACCTTGCCGACTATAAGTTAGTCGACAAGGTAAGATGCCAACCAATGAAGCATTTACAACAGTCTTCTGTGTGTCAAAAATAATAAAGTCGGCATTGTTATTTAGAACTAAGCATGCCGACCAAAATTAGTCGGCATGTCCCTCATTCGTCGACCTTGCCGACTTTTCATAATTTCAGAACTGAAAGTGTTGAATTCTTCTTTAATTTTGAGTATGATTTCATACAACAGCTTTGCAATCTCCTTTTTAGAAGTGTTTGGATAATGTGTTTTCATTTCCATTGCAAAAGATATTCTCAAAATAATTTTTTTCCATAAAAAATCTTCCCACTTAAGTTCAATCAAAAAAATAAATTCATAACTTAAATTCGTAAGTTTTAATCTACTCAATTAATTAATCTAAACTCAATAATTAACCTAATCATATTTTTCAGTGTTAATTAAATTAAACAAGGGTATATTATCCATTTAGAAAATACGTGGTTAAGGGATGTCATGTTTTACTTCAAAATATCCTAGGTTTTGTCTCATTAGGTATACCCCAATTAATCTGGGTATACCCAATCTCTCCAGGATAAATATTGAGTTATTTTGTAACAAAAATAACTTTTTTCCCTGGCTAAATTGGGGACTATGCTATTTAATTGGGGCCTATCGAAATTTTTTTCCACCCCAAACAATGATAAGGGGTGTCTAAATTTATTGAAACTTCCAAAATTACCCTCTAAAAAATAATAATATTACTAAATTATCCTATCAACTCTTAATAATAAACCTAAAACTAAAATCGTTTTCATTTCTATCTCATAAACCTATTCTTCATCTCTTCTACTCCTTTTTTTTTTAAACCAAAAATCGTGGATTATCGACGATCCAAAAATGATTAATTGTATTCTTTCTTCTGTAAAATGTCGAAACAATGGAGAGTAAATCATCCTACTAACATGAATTTTCCTAGTGATAAGAATCCTGGAATCGTTGAAGTGATTCGAAAGAAAACGAAGGAAGTGCTTGAGGAAGCCGAAGCCTCTCGTATTGCAAAAGAGGAGGAAATGGGTCGAATCAGGTACTTTTCTATCAACCAAATCTTCTAAACTAGGTTTTAGTAACATGCAATCCCTTAGAAATCATAATTTTTGAAATCATAATTTTCGGTGTTCCACAGAATCAGATTATGTTAATGTACTTGTAAACCGATTGTGTTTAGAAACTGTTTAAGTTCTTGCCCACAAAAACCGATTGTTCTGTATATGAATAGAAATCGGGGAATGTTAGTGTATAAATAGCCCGATTCAGTTATGGTAGGGATAACCGTTGTTTCCGTAACTTTTTTTCGTTAGAATCGGATTACAAATATGTTCACAAATACCGATTGTGTAGCCTTAAAATTCTTATATGCTTAGTCAATAATCGGACTTTATATGTATGTCGATAAACCCGATTCTTAAAATCGGGTTACATTAGCACTTAAAAAATCCGATTGTTGGTTTTATTGTTACAAGCGGATAACATGAGCACTTGCAATAACCGATTATATTAAGAATCGGATTTTATATGTATATGGAGTAAACCAATTATGTACCTTGACTTAAAAAAATTGCATTCGATTCCATTATCGGTTTACAGGCCAAATAAGGACAACCAACAAAAGCAAGCCGAAAATAAATATAAGAGGAAACATGACCTTGCTTCTCCTAAGCCTTTGGGACCTTGTCGAAAAGACAGTCAAAATTTGAATGCTTCCCACCGAAGGGCCACGGGGAGTAAAGCCAAAGGGATCAACATCAATGACCCACCACCTGAAGCGGAGCAACCAAAACACGAAGAATCTGATTCCGATACACCTACTAAACAAGAAGGTGGTGAAGAAGAAAGTGACGAGGAAGAAATTGGTGGCAAGGAAGGTGGTCAAGAAGAAAGTAATGAAAGTGAAAGTTATGAAGAAGAAGGTGAGGACAAAAGTGATGAAGAGATATGAGAAGTTCAAGAAAAAGTGAAAGAACAAGTCCAAGGAGGAGAAGTTCAACAACAAGTCCAAGGAGGAGACGCTGAAAACCAAGATAAGACAGATGGTAATAAGAAAGATGGTAAGAAGAAGAAGAAAGGGGACCATATGCCCGACCCACTGAAGATGTTTTCTCGCGTCTCTAAGGATCCCGTTCACAGGTTACCCGGTGATGGAAGACAGATATTATGTGGGTACAAAGACAGTTGGGCCGCCGTCATTTTCCATACAATAGTAAGTACCTAAACCTTATGCTATGTAATATTATAATTATTATTCGTGTAGTGTTTTGAATGTTGTCCATCAGGTTTTTTTTGTTTTATAGGATCACAAGGATGTCGTTCGTCTTATGAAGCCAGGAACGTCAGTGAGTATGATGAGGCAATGGCCACTGCAAGAAATAGAATCAACCGTTGGAGAAGTTCCGGAAGTAATCGATCTAGTCAATTCAACGGGTTTGATGCCCGCGGTCGATAATTTGGACCATGGTTACGACAAACCTTTGTGTTCCGCCTTTACTGGGAGATATTAAGGGGAAACAAATACTTTGCATCTTCCGTTTGGAGAACTAACGATAACTCCAAATGATGCTAAGTTCATTACCGGGATAAGCATAGAAGGTAAAGCAGTGAAGCACAAATAGTACGCGGAAGAGCTTGAGTGGGATAAGATTTACGCGTTCACCAAGGATGTGTTCCAATGCGATGAGGAGAATACCAAGTTAGAGATGC
Source organism: Papaver bracteatum (assembly GCA_023529315.1). NCBI lineage: Eukaryota > Viridiplantae > Streptophyta > Magnoliopsida > Ranunculales > Papaveraceae > Papaver > Papaver bracteatum. The sequence continues at coordinate 611,894 of JAJJWX010002376.1, read as the reverse complement.
TGGTAGGAAAGTCAAAGCAGAGGATATTCCATCTCTCGAAGCTGAGGGACAACCTCATGGGAACAAAGAAGCTTCGTGCTGAGGGAAATATGCTGATCAGGGAACATATCATTGCCATGTCCAATGCGTATGTCCTCTACGTCCTGTGAGCTGTTATCTTCCCCGACGTTTCTGGTTCCCGTGTGAGCGCCAACTTTATCCAGTTGTTGCAACCATTTGAGAAGATCCACGAATACTCTTGGGGCACTGCCATGGTTGCACCCTCATTGAACGAGTTGAGAAAGGTTTCTAGGGCTCAAAGGAACCAAATCGGAGGGAATATGGCATTTCTCCAAGCGTGGATATATTTGCACTTCCCAGTATTTTCTCAAAGGGCTTTTGATAACAAGGAATGGTACATAAGGTATTATGGAGACATGTACACCTACAGAAGTAATATGAAGAACCAAAGAAAGGATTATCTGAAGTTGAGACGCCAGTTGGACAACTTGACGACGAAAGATGTTGTCTTTGATCCTTACAAAAAGGATTTGGCTAAAGGAAAAGTAAAAGGAAAGAAGGTTGGGTGCGAAGAGCAAAGTGATTATTTTGTGCCTTTGTTTCACCCAAGAGGATATGTAATGTACAACTTGATGAGAGTCGTAAGACAATGCGGTTACGTACAAATAATCCCAAAGGAGCACAAGATGTTCAAAATCAATGAGAAAAAAACCAAATCATATTGACATTGTTCACAATCCTTTACCATCATGTGATTATTGGGAAGACATCGCTTTTCACAGATATCCTCTGCAAGGTCCATCTCTAAAAGATGATGATGCAATTACGGGTTACATGCCTTGGTACCTGAATGTTTCGCATACTCGAGTGATACGAGTAGATGAGAGGCCCAAAATAGAGGACAAAGATACGTCTCTCGAATGCCTGGTGCGTATTGTTTCTCAATTACGGTTTTGTTAATGGTTTTAGCATTATATATTGAATGTTTGTTCATTGAAATTGAAACAGAGAAGACGAGTCGGGAACTTGATAACCCAAGCAAAGCTAGAAATCAGGGAAGGCAAAAATGTTAACGCCAATAAAAAGCTGATCAATGAATTGAACAATCTCGAAGATGTAGAAGCTGGTGCAAAGTTTGGGGAGCTGGAGGAGGAATAGGAGGAGACAAGGAATAAGAGGAAGAGAACCCCTCCCCCCCCCCCAAAGATATATGAAGGTGCATCGAGTAGCGCCCAACCTGGTAAACGAGGACACGGTGGACGTGGTCGTGGCGGTGGATGTGGTCGTGGTGGGGATGTTCATGAATGAATGGTTATATTCATGTTTATGTATTTAACTATGGATAATTATGGAGTCAAAATTTATATCTTGTCTTAAACTTATTGTCGAATTATGTTTGGTTATATTTCTAGTTTATGAATGACTTATTCTGGTTTATTTGGAAAGTTGTTTGTGTTGGTGCAAGAAGCGATTAAATAACCAACAACAATGTGTCAGCAAAAAATGCATATTCTGGCATTTTTTGGTCAGAATCGGTTTATATGTCCCCATATGTAATCCGATTCCGACAGTTCCCCAGAGCTTCAGTTTCAGAATCGGTTTACATGTACCTATATGAAATCCGATTGTTATGAAGAAAATATCTGTAGCATTTTTTCTCCAAAGAATCGGTTTACATGTACCAATATGTAATCTGATTATTATGAAAAAAAGTTATGTATCTTTTTTTGCCAAGAATCGGATTACATATGCATTAAAAAAAACTGATTAATGAGAGGCATATTTTACAAGATTTTGTAAGGACACAATCGGTCTATGTGATCATCTCTAAAATCTGATTGTGTAAATTGAATTAAAAAAAAATAACCGTTGGGACTTCATCTATATAAGGACCTCTTTGAGCCACTCCCACATGACACACTTAACCTAGAAAATGGAATGGGAACCGTTTGAAGATTTGTGTCTCATTAAATCATTTTCTAATACGTTCCGTGAACGTTCGAATGAAATCTATTCAATGTTTTGGAAGAGAGTTAAAGAGTTCTTTTATAGGCGTACCGCGAATCCCAATAACCGTAAATAGAGAGACTTGGCTTTTCGATTCCAATACATAAAAAGCGCAATGCGAGAGTACGTAAAAGTTAGAAATATGGTGTACCACTATCATCCACGAGCTCCTCTTAGGGAAAAAGTGAGTAATGCGATCATTTTTATACCTATGTCAAAAGCTCACATACTAACATTTAAGAATTCATTGAATTTCAGCTGGAACGTTTCAACGGGCTATGGAGAATTCGTAATGGGGAAACTAAATTCATTCACCACAAAGAATATACGATGTTGTACCGACGTGCTCGAAGGTTCATTGACGAGCATTTGATGTGTCAAATTCTAGAATTCCCATACTGAATCCTATATATGAACTGCGCTAATTTCCTAAACTATGTAATGAATATTTTGTTTCTGAAATAAGGAATCATCAGATTATATGGACATATATAAACACCGATTTCCAGAATCGGTTTATGTGTATATTGATTAAACCCCGATTCTGGGTTTATATCGTCATTCGAATAAACTTAACCTAGAATCGGTTCACAAAATCACTAACATCAACCGATTCTGGATCGAGTCTTTTGAAAAAAAACTTAAATTTTTACAAGTGTTGATTATGCATTAATCATAGTTAATTTCAGGATTAACTTGATTAAATAATATTTAATTATCCGAATTACCACTAATTTAAGAAGGATATATTAGGTATTAACATATATATTGGATAAGAGGTTTCTAAGAATTATTACTTAATGACTCTATTTTGTTATGTAACTATAGGCCCCAATTTAGCCATTTTTTTTTCTGGTTGTTTTTTTTGGGATGGTAGTAAAGAAAAATAAGGAAAAAGAATATCATTTCTCATGTTGAATTTGAAATGGCATTGGATTTGGAGAGGTTTTCGTAGTGAAGCAGTTGTGATATGATGCTGGTCGTATTGTTGATATGACAGTGGTGTAGTGTTGACGATGAAGTGGTGGTGCTAGTGGCGGGCTGATTAGTTAAAGTGGTGACTACTTAGCGTACACGGTTGTGACAAAGTGGAATTAGGTGGGTTTAAAGGAGGTGTGGAAATGAGGGCATAATGACGACTTCAGTTCAGTATAATTCTATGTGACTAACGCGTGAGCGTATTTAAGGGATTCTGCAGAGACCCTGAGAATGAAGTGACACCGACTTCACAATCATCACGACCCTAAGAGTATCTCCAAAAGGGTGGGATTTTTTTTTTTTTTTTGACACATAGGATTTTACACCCTCGTTTAGATTAAATTCATCTCTAACAATAGGTCCTATAAAGTATGAAGGCTATCAAAATAAATATAAAAGTCGAGAAAGTCGTATTCAACCTTGGGAATAACCTTCATGTCATCTTTTTGACTATCCGTCTTCAACAATACCTGAATGCTATTCACCTCCCTATTCTCCACCTCCATACTATGCTCCCTCCAATCTGCACTACACATCTAGGATTTGAATAACATTTAGGTACAGGCGGGGTTCACCCTTTCCCAGGTGTGGGGTTTAGATTGGAGGGAACATAGTAGGGAGGTGGAGAATAGGGAGCTGAATAACACCAACGTTTATTTATGAGAAAAACATTACTCTTTTTGCTACATATATATAACCTCACAAATAAGGATCTAAATAAAAATTCTACATTTATAGAACCCACTGTTGGAGATGCTCTAAGTATTTGTTTACTCCTTTACGGGTTCAAGTCAAGCTTCCATCTATGAGGGGAGTTTGTGAACATGAATAGTTAAAGAAGAAGCATCAATAAGATTTTTGAAAGTAGTATATAAACTGTTACTTAGTAAAAGTGTTTGGTATGATGAATCTTATGCTCCTTTCCATTTCAGAAGTAGGGTTCGATCCGTAGTTTTCAAATAAGCTCATACGAAGGAGGTTGGATGTAATTTAGGAATCACTCTTCTACTTCATACCTATAAAAAAAGAGCTTAATTTTCCTGGTTTAATTGGGGGCCTTCCACATTAAATTGGGGCCATGACATTTTGTTTGCACGCAATTATTTTAGGGGTGTAATAATCTTCCTATGAAAATATTATTTTACCCTTACTCTTAAAAATCAGTTAAAGGCTAATTAACTACCCTAATTAAGGTCCCTAATTTATACACCCTAAAACAAAATCTAAATTCTAAAAATCAGTTTCATTTCATCTTCTTCTCCTCCTCTTCATCTTCTCCACTGCCACCACCATTAACGACGCTCGAAGAAGACGATTTCTTCATCCGATTCATCGTGTAATCGTCGATGATAAAACTTTAATCGACGATTAACTTCTTCTACAATCATGGCTCGCACAAAGAAGACCGCTCGCAAAGCAATTCAACTCCACAATTTCGTCGAAGCATTGAAAGGAAAGGTTAAGCAGAAACCCTCAGTCTCCAAACCCTAAAAATCGAAACCCAAGAAACGCATGGCCCCAATTAGAAGGTATGTGAACTAAAACCCAACTTGCATTCCATATTTTGGTGTTTTTGTGTGTGTTTTGATTGCGAAATCGAGTTTGGTAACCGAAAACTGGAAGTTACAGTGTAAGGGTCGGCAATTTCGTAATGTTAAAACCCTAACAACCCTGTAGTTGCATGTAAATCTTATGAAAAATCGTTAGGTTGAAGATGCCAACCATTTTTCTGAAACTACAGTTATGGTGACCTAGATTAGCGTCATTTGGGTATTAGTATGAAGATGACGACTCTTTTCTAACGACGGTGATTGTAGACCAACGACCCTTTTGGTATCCTCCGAACGACTCTTACTAATTAACCAACGACCCTACTGGAGAAAATGACAGAGTCCGTGTCCAAAAAACAAAAGAGTCGTCACCCACTATATAGAGTCATTGTTGTGTCTTAAAGGGTTGTTTGGTTGTTAGATTCTTAAATTAACGAACCTTAAACTGAAGACATGAATCTAACTCTTATGTTTGTTATGTTCTTTTATGTGTATGGGCTATAGTGCCAAGAAGGACAAAGACAAGGTTAAAATGATGATAACCCCTCCTTCCAAACCTCCCCGACATGGTAGGTACTTAAATGCCGGTCCATTTCGCGGAAGAAAACCAAGTGAGGTAGCCTTTTCTATCACTCAACCAAGAGACAAATGTGAGGAGTCATAGAATTCGTCACGTTCATCCTCTCCTGTTAATTCGGCTGAAGGAAGTGATATGGAAGAAGAAGTAGTAGCAGAAGAAGAAGAGATACAAGAATATGATGGTAAGGTGATGGTGATGGTGATGGTAATGGGGATGGGGATGGGGATGGGTATGGTGATGGTGATGGTGAAGAGGAGGAGAAAGAGGATGAAGAGAAGGATGATGATGAAGGTAAAGATGGTGATAAGGAGGATGAAGGTGATGATGCTGGTAAACAGGGCGGTGAAGAGATTGAACAGCCGAAGACTAAAAAGAGGGTAAAGAAGGATGGATCGGACATTGCACCTAGCGCGAGACACGTTCCTCTAATAGATTTTCAACTGACTCGTCTTATTAGTGGTAAAACGAGAGGAGAACCTATGGATGGATGTAAAGTTCTATTTGGATATCGGGGATCGTGGGCTCGTACCATCTATGAGACAATCATAAGTATACCATCTTTGCTTGTTATTCTATTAGTTGATATAACTTTGTAAATACATTCTAATTATTATTTGTTTCTCTTTTGTAGGATCATAAGAATGCCGTCCATCCTTTCAGGCACCAATCGTCTTTCGGGAAAATGGATCTGTGGCCTTTAGACAAGGAATATGCAAGAGTTAGAGCTCATGTTGAAAACTTTGATTTGTATACTGCCGTTCAGAACTCAATGATTGATTATGATAAGGTTGCAGTATCTACTCTATGTGAAAGGTATTATCCTGAAGTCGACACATTCCAATTCCCATTTGGCTAGATGGAAGTTACTCCTGATGATGCGGAACATATATTAGGGCTGCACGTCGAAGGAAAATCCACCAGTGAGAATTTCAAGAGAAGGCCTACTTGGGCTGATATCTATGGTTGGACCAAGAACTTGTTTGGATGGGATCAAGCCACCATTGATGGGCAATTTGAGAAGGGAACCAACTATAATAAGAAAGAGTTCAAACTTGTAAAGATCATGGAGATGTTTGCTGGGACATTGGAAAAAGAAAATGAGGGTCTCACTGATGAGGAATGCCGTTATGCTACAGGCGCGTATTTGTTTTACGTACTTGCGTCTGTTATATTTCCCGACAGCAAAGGTAATAGGGAAAGCACCAACCTTCTTCAGCTTTTGGATCCTTTGGAAGATGTGAACAAGTACTCTTGGGGTACTGCCATAGTTGCACATTTGAATAGTCAGCATTCCAAAGCATCTCGGGAACAAACTTCACAGATCAATGGCAATTTGGGTTTACTCCAGTTATTTGGATTGATGAAAGTTGTTTTGTTTGTCTTAATTATTTTCCTTAAATCATTTGATGTTTATTTCATTGTTTTAAATATATGTGTGGTTTTATGATCATTTCATGTCACTGATTAAAGGTAATAAAGATGTGAAACCAAACAAAGATTGGAATCAAGGTGATCCAACATGTAAACGATATTTGTTCACCGGTTTTCAGGATAAGGAGCAAAAAGAGGCATTGGTAGCAATGCGGGCAAAGTTGGACAACATCAATGTGGAAGAGGAAAAATTTAATCCGTACGCGGAGAATAGAGATGGCGTAATGGAACCTGTCGTGATGTACGATGGACCTTTGTTTTACCCTTACGGTTTCTCGATGTACAATCCGATGAGAGTCATGCGTCAATTTGGGTTTATTCAAGATTCACCCGATGTAGAGTACGTACCTCCGTTCAAGCATAAGTTGGATAAGTGTCTGGCTGACGAGTTGAACATAAAGGTGTTTTACGACTCTGAACCTAGTTACACCCATTGAAATGCTAGACACTCTAGGTTAGTAGATGTCACAACTTGGGCGCATGTCAACGAAGGGCACGAGGCAACACCAGATTACCTTGAATGGTATGAAAGTTTCTCGCATGGTCGGGTTATTCGTATTGATCCAACTAGGATGTTGCTATTTTCAGAGCACACATCACGGTCGAAAATCACGACTTTGAAAGAGAGCACCGGGTCTTCTCAAACCACGACGAAACCGGAGATCCCTACCTTAACATGGATCAAACATCCAATGATTGGTGGGAACGTATGTTCATGATTTTCAAAGCACTTAACGGAAATCGTTATGGAAGGTCGCTCCAAGACATTAGGGAGAGATGCGATTCTCTACAAGGATTGCGAAGCGCTGAAAGACGAATTCAAAACGAGACACAAGGCTGTTCCCAAAGAAGGCGGTACCACTAGAGTAAGTTTGTCAATCAATAATGCCTCTCATAGGGTTATTTTCATTTAAAACGCTAACTAATAATTTTTTTTTTATCTCCAATACACTTTGGATTGCAACCAATACGAGGAAAAGTACGTCCAAAAGTTTTTGAACGAAGATTGCTATCATCTCTTGACAGAAAATTTATGGCAATTCAAACAATATTGTTAAGATTGTTATGTCTTTTCCTTCTGTTTTATTTCGAATTACATGTACGTTTCTTTCCAATTCAATAAAAACAGTTCATCTTTTAAATATCAAAGCAAGGGTCGTCAAGTTACAACTATTAAAACCCGACGACTCTTTGTTTTTTCAAACTCAACACTAAGAGTCATCTGTTTAGGAGAAATAAATACGAACGACTCTTGATGCTCAATAAATCAGATAGTTCAAGATGAAGTCTCCATACTTTAAAAGTCATTACCGACGACCCTCAATATCAGAAAGAGTCGTCTCTTTGTTAATATGGACACTGACGAATCTTATAGAAGTAAATGCGAATTTTGAATCCACCTAATGTGGTTGAGTCCACCAACGGAAAAAAATTCGAAAAAAGGCAGTTGGGTCGTTCAACTCTATAAATAGAGACCCAAGACTCACCTAATACTCACACAACTCTTTCATTCTTAACCAACACATACTATATCATTCATTCATCATCCAAGAGGGAAAAAGTGAAACACCATGACTCCCTACACTTCCGAAGAGAATTGTGCCATTACGAGAGCTTGGTTGACGGTCACAAACCACTTTGAAGATCTAGGAAAAAACATTGACTAAACATCCGATGCTTGGTGGAACTGTGTATTCATCGTTTTTGTGGCGTTAGACGGAAATCACAACTCAAGGTCTTTGAAACAAGTCAAGGAACGGTTCCAGGAGATAAAATTATAATGTGATGCTTTCAAAAGAGAAATTTATGCCGTAAGGGAAGCCATGCCCAATATGTTGGGTGCTATAAGAGTAAGTGTTTAAACAAGAGGTAAAACTTATCGAAAGCTTTGAACAATACTAACTAAGTTTTTTGTCTTGTGTTTTCAGTTGGGGAAGGCGTATAAGCGATACGAGGTGCTTCGTGGGAACAAGTTTGAGTTCGAAGATTGCTACCTCATCTTGCATGGCACTACCTATAATTACAGCATATATGGTTGAGTGTTTAAGTGCATCGTTATTATCTATTGTATTTCATTTCCTTCAATGCAACGATATGCAAGATGTATGCCTTTTACTATTCAATGAAATGATCTTATGAAATCAAAAATCTTAAAAGAAAAGACTAAGGGTCGTTAATATGTAACACTATCGATAGCAACGACTCTAGTGATCAATGTTAATGGTTGGTTAAGGTCGCAATTTTTATGAATAAAGGTGTGACGACCATGAACCCAAAAAAAATAAATCTGGCCAGACACTGTGTTTAAGCGTCGTTGCAGTGTAAACAAAGCAAACAAACGACTCTGGTTGAAGTACCCTAGACAGTCGTCAGTTTTTAGCACATCAAGCTGACGATTTTTCATCACCATTAAAAGTTGCAGGTTTGAGTCGTCAGATTGGGTGTAAACAGACTGACGACTCTTTAGGATCGTTATCGAATAAAAAACCCGACACTAACGACCCTCACTCTGAGTAGTTGCATGGTGTCCATGAATCGACCACTTGGAGCACCATTAATGCGATTTGAAGAGTATATGAAGTTTACCTGATTGTTTTGAGCTTCGGGTTCCTCATTTTGAGTGTTGGTTCCTTCATTTGGGGCAATAGGATCTTTTTTTCCACCATTATTCATGGCTTCCTCCATTAACATCTCTTCATCAAACATCCAGATTAGTTGACACAATCTTACCATCAACACAATCATGGTTGTTGTTTGAACCTTCACCAACCTCATTTCCTCTACTTGAATCACTCATTTCCAAAAACCCTAGTTTTTCCTATCAAAACTCCTCTTCTTCTTCTCAAAACAAATAAACACAAAACTAAAATTTCCCCAAATTTTAATCCAAAAACCTGATTTTAATCTAAACTAAATTAACACACTAATCTACTTCATTAACTCTTAATACTAATCACTCAAGGCTATTTTAGGCATTTAGAAATATTTTTTATAAGGGGTGACCCAAATTGCTATTGGGAGACCTGTTTTCTCTTCTAGTGCTTGGCCCCTATTTAATGTGGACGGCCCCCAATTAAACCAGGTTAATTATCTGCAATCATAAAAAGAACTGCTGCTTACATATTCGTTTTCAGAAATCCGAAGCAAATACATCTTTTACTTCAAAAAGTCCTTAATTTTTCGACTTAATTAAGTTAAAGATACTTTTTGATATATCCAAACACTTTCTTATACTCCCTTCGTTCCTCTTTAGATGAGTGTTTAGGGTTGTTTTTTTTGTTCCACATTACTTGATAGTTTTTATATTTTTCTCACAAAACTACCAACTATATCCTAACATTTTGTCTCGGAACCTTAAATTTATTTTCAAATACACTAATAACAATTAATGTTTGAAAACTTTTCTCAAGGGTATACATAATTTTTTTATATATATCTCTATTTCTTAATCTGCGTGAAAACTACTAAAATATCATCTAAAGTGGAAACCAGAGAGTATTTAACGAGACATTTTTGACAAAATTTCAAACAAGATTGTATGAGGGGCTATGATCACAGGCTGCAACAAAAATGGCATGCATCCCAACAAGATTTTGTTTATTTTGTTAGAAATTTTTATATCGGTATGACCAATAAAATTCTGCTTTGTCATGCTGAAGTTGTTCTATTTGTTTTGGTTCTCAGTCAAAGATAATTAATAGGATTAACTCAAGACTGCTAATGGGGTACCAAATTGCTTGGGTTGTACCAACCCCAAGGTTATTAGCATTTGGTACACCCCCAAGCAAAACCAGTCCCCCCATTAGCAGCCTTGGGATTACCGACACATCACTCAGACTCTCAGAGTAAACCATCAGTTTTTCCCATCATTAAACCTTCAAAGTTTCCATTTTAAACACGTAACTCAAAAGAAAATTGAGCTAAACTCACTAATTATAGTACTAGTAATTAACAATAATGAAGATAGGACTAAGTTAATAAAAAGGAAAAAAACAGAAATAATTACTCTACAACAAGTGTGATAGGTGGGGCACCGAAATTATCAAGGCTGCTAATGGGTACCAATTTGATCGGGGATATACCAACCCAAGACAAATGAAGTTTTGTCTTATTAATATCTTGGTACACCCCCAAATAAAACTGAATCCCTCTATTAGCAATCTTGGAAATTATGAAGCCCTAGCTCCTTTTCACAAAGTGTCCCACTATAAAACAAAAACAAAAATGAAGAAAAAACGCCTCAAAAAAATCAATGGCGGTGGAAAAAACCTCGAAAATTAAATAAAAACCCCCGTAAATTGCATAAACATGTCGGTGGAAAAATGCAAAACAAAAAAATAATAAACCCATCGAAAACCCAAAAAAATTAAAATCATATTTTAATAATAATAGAGAGAGATCTGATATTTGTATTTTTAATTTTAATTTCTGTGGTGTTTCATTTAAATGTTCTGAGAAATTCTCATCTGTGCAAAAGAAGTTTCAATAATAATAATCATCTCGATTTGATCGAGATTCGTTCTCCTCCGGCGTTTTTACCGAGAACTGAATTCAACGCAGCGTACGGATTTCTCTTAGTTCTAAGTGTCTTGGAGTATAAATTTTCATTTTCTGCTGAGTTATTGATGAGCTGAAGCTGAACAGTGGAGTTTCCATGGGATTTCGGCGATACTTACTGAGTTGACTAGGTATTTGAATTTCTTTCTTTCCTTCATTGTTGAATTTTACTAAATTTGACTGTAGAAATGTTGAAATTTCATTTCACGTTTGTGTTTATCTTGACTTCAATTACAACTTTGAGATTTTTCTAGATCTTGAGTAAATTTGGGAATTTATTGTTTTATTTATTTTGTTTGGATTTCATCTAGGTGTGTGAAGGATTTGGTCTGTTGAGGAGGATCTTTGTAGTTGTGTATATACAATTTGATTGAACATAGTAGTGGAGATTGTGTTCGGATTATAGTGGGAGATGGGGTGTAAATACTCCAAATTCAGAGGAGCGTGTTGTTGTAATTCACAGTATAATGGTTCAGTTCTTGAGGCGCCAGATAATGGTGAGTGAATTTATTGGATTTGATTTTTTTCGAAGGTTATAATATTTTTGGAATGAAATGAGAATTGGTGTTTGATTGATGTTGTTTGTTGGTGCAGATGACAAGGGGGAGGCGGATGATTTGCCGAAATTTCAAGAGTATTCATTTGAGCAACTCAGACTTGCTACATCTGGTTTTTCTGTAGATAATATTGTATCTGAACATGGAGAGAAAGCTCCTAATGTTGTTTATAAAGGGAAACTTGAGAATCATAGGAGGGTTGCTGTTAAGAGATTTAATAGAATGGCTTGGCCTGATTCAAGACAATTCATGGTAATCTATTTACATCGATCAACTTTTTTTTCCATCTCTTTCTTTATAAATGGAATACTATCAAGATCATTCACGGGTTTCATTTCCGTAGTTGTGTAAATTTTTAGAGGCCTTTCGATTTGTGGACTGTAATGTGTAAATGTAGAGCAGTCGTAAGGATGGATGTGATACTATTTACTTAAGAGTCATGCTTCCCCTGTACCCTAGCTATCCTATCTTGGTCATTAGGATATTTGGAAATGCCTGTTTTAGCAAGGGTTCTCCAATCATTTACAATATTTACCGTGTGCCTGAAGATTTTTTTTTTTTTCTCTCAGGAAGAGGCAAAAGCTGTTGGTCAGCTCCGGAACCATAGATTGGCGAACTTACTTGGTTGTTGTTGTGAAGGTGACGAGAGGTTACTTGTGGCAGAATTTATGCCCAACGATACGCTTGCAAAGCACCTATTTCATTGTAAGCCTCTTCTAGATACAGAAAGTGTTAAATTACACACTCCCCACATGACTTTACAGCTGAAAGTCTAGTTATGAATTGGGAGTCCAGGATAGGGTTTACCAGCCTACTGTTGAATCTGGAAACGTGGCAGTTGTTCCTTCTTTTGCTTTAATTCATGTTTGCATTTAGTTTCTTTGATCATTTATGGGAATGCTATTGGTTCCCACCCTTTTATCGAGAGTAATCTCAATATGAAATTGCTGGTGAACCGTCCCACTCTTTTGTGACTATTCGGTGACTTTTTAGATGGATATGACATGTGTACGACAACCTCTTTTCTAATACATTTTGTGGGTGTAGGGGAATCACTACCTATGAAGTGGGCAATGCGATTAAGGGTTGTTCTACATCTTGCACAAGCTCTAGAATATTGTACTAGTAAAGGACGCGCACTTTACCATGATCTTAATGCTTACAGAATTGTATTTGATGACGTGAGTATTGCTATCATCTGTTCATTAACTACTCCTTCCTACTTTCGGATTTCGTATCTGTTTAGTTTGCTCACCTAGGATTAGCATTTTGCAGGAGGGTAACCCTAGACTTTCATGCTTTGGAATGATGAAAAATAGTAGAGACGGGAAAAGCTACAGTACAAATCTGGCTTTTACGCCTCCAGAGTACTTGAGAACTGGTAGGTTCCACAACAAAGATTTATTAATATCTTTTATCATCCTGTCCTATTAAGCTCGATCAAGGAAGGGTTTCAGTAGTATCCTGTTATACATTCTTCTAGCAGTAACAGATTGGATAAAAAAAGAAGTATTTTCATTACCTTCCAACACTCATCTTGAGTTTGCTTTTATTCTCCAAGCAATTTCTTCTAATGCTGAAATGTGTTCAAAAGTCTGATTGCTGCTCGGGTTTTTGAGTTTGCAGATGAGTAAGTACACTGTCTGTCCCCATTTCTGAATCAATAGCTTGGATGCCATATAAGAGTTGATTCAGCTTTAATGTAGTGTTCCCAGAAAGTAGCCTTCTTCCATTCCCTTAGCCTGCCATTCAAAGCCTTCAACTTCAACCACAGAATGGTGATCCTGCAAAACAGAAAGAGTTTCACAAACATACATTGTCCTCAAACCACATAATCTCAAATCTGAGTGTACTAGGACCCCAAGAAGGATCAGAAAAGTCTAGGAGAATTGAGGTATGATCAGAGGTTGGTATAAACTTGGCAAGCTGAGATTGTAAAAGATATTGAGCTTCAAAGGATACAGAGATTAGGAACCTATCGAGTCAACCCATGTTTCTTTATTTACTGCTCGACCCCATCGTGAAAGTACGCCATGGCCTTATCTACCAAGTTGTCTACTTGGTTTTCTATAGGCCCCATCTACACAGTGTCTGTCCACCTTTACTTGGTCTTTCACATGTTTGCTGAAGTAGTCTTCAGTACAGAGTTTATACATCCTTTTAGGCCACAGGAAATATCAATCAATCAACTCATCATGTGGTGTTCATAGTCCTTTTTTTTTTTTTTTTTGAAAAACAAGAATTCATGGTTTCCCAAGGTTTTGCCTCGTCATCAGTTCCTAAATTTTACTGAATTAGCATTTTGGATTTCTGCGACACCTTCTAGGACATGTTTTTCCAGTTCCCAACTCTTGGTCGGCAGAGTTGTTGTCATTCTCCTCGAGGTCTATCCTGTTGTTACCTTGTCGAGTATTCAGCAGAGAAGAGTGTCCCGTACTCTTATGTACACTGGAGAGAGAATGTCCAGTTTATAATGATCTCGAGTCACTTCACTTGATGCATTTGGTCTTGAGTTGGATTCCCATGAACTTAGCAGCTACTCACTGCAATGTTGTCTCTGTGGGTGTGAGACTAGTACCACTTAATGTTGATTACCTATGATTGACCATTTTCTAATGTAGTTTCTTGTCTCTGTTGTGCAGGACGAGTCACACCAGAGAGTGTAATATATAGCTTTGGTACTCTATTACTTGACCTTCTTAGTGGAAAACATATTCCTCCTAGCCATGTAAGTTTTTCTTTCGTCTTCATACAGCGAACTTTACCAAACTCAGAAAAGTCATCCACATCTTCAGTCTTTTTTTTGTAAGAATAATATCTCTCTGCACCTAATTCTTGGTTGCACAATTTCTCTTCAGGCCCTTGACCTTATTCGGGACAGAAATCTCCAGATGCTTACTGATTCCTGCTTAGAGGGACAGTTTTCAGATAACGATGGTACAGAGCTGGTGCGTTTAGCTTCTCGGTGTTTACAGTATGAACCTCGAGAGCGACCAAATCCCAAGTCATTGGTGACAGCTCTGACTCCTCTTCAGAAGGAAACGGAGGTCTGCTGTCTCTCTTTTGTTAACTTGCAAATCAGTTTGATATGTAATCTAGAACCGCCCTTATGCTAAACTGGCTTTCATTCACTGGTGCAAGCAAGACAACACTGTTACTGGTTTGTTGATTGTTAAATTTGAAGGTATGTCTGTCTAATGAACTGTCCTGCAGGTTCCTTCTCATGTGTTGATGGGTATACCATATGGTGCTACATTCACGCCTCTATCGCCTTTAGCTGAAGCTTGCTCAAGAATGGATTTGACTGCAGTTCATGAGATCTTGGAAAATACTGGGTACAAGGACGATGAAGGAATAGCAAATGAGGTTGGTGGTGCATGCTTAAACTCTTGAAAATGTTACTGGATTTCTTGTCTGGTTAGTTAGAATTAGATTGTCCTTTCTGTTATTTTCTTACTTCCATTTCCGCCATGTAATGCAGCTCTCTTTTCAAATGTGGACCAACCAAATGCAGGACACCTTAAACTCAAAGAAGAAGGGCGATGTTGCTTACCGACACAAAGAATTCAAAGCTGCAATTGAGTGTTACACACAGGTTAGAAATTGTGAACTCATCTGATATTCGTCTTACCATGTATCATAGGGAAAGTTCGTGGTTTATCATATTCCAGGCAAACAACTTGCCTACTTGGATGTACCAGAATCAGTACTTGTATTCTGTCTCAAGTTCATATGATAACAATCATTCTACTGTTGGCGTATGGGTCTGTTATGACCCACACTTATCTTCAACGTGCTTCAGTAGAACATAACCCCCACTCTCAGTTCCCACACTAGGATGCGATTCTTTTATATGGCAATCCAGAATCCTGGAGCTCCTTGTTCCAAAGAGAGAATCCAGTTGTCACGAATTTAGATTTGAACTCCAAAATATTTCTCTGAACTAACTGTATGCAATTTGTCTTGTGCAGTTCATCGAAGCGGCAACCATGGTTTCTCCTACAGTATGTGCACGACGTTCCGTATGTTATCTCCTAAGTGACATGCCACAAGAAGCTCTAAATGACGCAGCTCAAGCCCAAGTCATTTCCCCTGCTTGGGCAACAGCGTCCTACTTACAAGCAGCTGCCTTTTCTGCACTGGGAATGGAACATGAAGCCCAAGTTGCACTCAAAGAAGGTTCTGCTCTTGAAGCAAAAAAGAATGTAGCTTCTTCCAAGTAACAGATAACAAGTGAAGTGCGGCATTTGTAAAATCTCCATCGTGCATCCTTACCTAATTGCACTCTCTTACTGCAGATGAACATAATTCTTACTTCCAAGTGGAACAAAATCGTAAAAAAGAAGAGGCTAATTCAAGTCGATATACTGTTCTGCTTGAGATGACAAAACATCAAATTTACATTGCATGAGTTTTCTGAGTCTCGTTGTAGTTCTTTCACCATTTTAAGCAGGATAGAATATTTTGGGGAGTGTGGTTGGTCTTGGTACAGTTTTTTTACTGTTAGTTTTATCTTATTATATAGTTTCATTGCTTATGGGAACAAAAACTGATATTTTCACTAGATGAATCAGAATGATGGAATTGCTCCCAAGATTGTATTTTGTGTACAGCAACTGCTGGGTTTGTGTTATGTTGAAATGTAAGATACTAGATATGGTTTTTGTATGTTCTCTGTTCTTTTTTCATTTCTCCATTGAAGTTATTTGCGGAACCAATGTCAGTGGTAAAATTATCTTTTACTCAAAAGTTGAAAATGGAAAATTTGAAACCTACTGGATCAGATCAAGAAAATACTACTAGTGATAGTAGTAAAATCTCAACCAATATTCTAACTAGCCATGACGCAATATAGATGTGAACAGGAGATTTCCCTTTGTTGCTGGGGTTGTTATGTTGTTGCAAACTTGACGCCGGATTCAACCTGTCAACAGCAAAAAAAGTGGGTGAAAACTTAAGTGAGAAAAAAAAGAAAAGAAAAAAAAGGGCGCAACCGTGTTCGAACCGGTGACCTATTGATCTGCAGTCAATTGTTCTACCACTGAGCTATACACCCTTGGTGTTGATTGACGAGTTACTTTACATTATATACTTTTCGAGAGCAAAGTTTGTGATGATTTTTTTTTTTGGTGTTGAAGCATTTGTAGAAAATTTCAACATATAGAGTGAATGAAATTTGAAAAGAACAGGAAAAGTACATGATTTACTTATAATCCATTACAATAACTCACACAACCCAAATAAAATCAACAGTTAGTTCCACAAATATAATTCAACTCAGCCACAAAAAAACAAGAACAAGAAAGGTGCATGAAATACAAATTAAAGCTGTTGTTCATCATCCTCCTCATAATACTCCTCTTCATCAACAGTAGCATCTTGATATTGTTGATATTCAGCAATCAAATCATTCATATTACTTTCAGCTTCAGTAAACTCCATTTCATCCATGCCTTCACCAGTATACCAATGCAAGAAAGCTTTCCTTCTAAACATGACAGTAAACTGTTCTGACACCCTTCGGAACATTTCCTGTATCGATGTCGAATTCCCTATAAAAGTTGATGACATTAATAACCCGGTCGGAGGAATATCACAAACACTTGATTTCACATTGTTTGGAATCCATTCAACAAAGTAAGATGAGTTCTTGTTCTGAACATTCATCATTTGTTCATCAACTTCTTTTGTACTCATTTTTCCACGGAACATGGCGGATGCAGTCAGGTAACGTCCGTGTCTTGGATCAGCAGCGCACATCATGTTTTTCGCGTCCCACATTTGTATGGTTAGTTCGGGGATTGATAGAGATTGGTATTTTTGCGATTTTTGTGATGTCAAGGGTGCAAATCCTACCATGAAGAAATGTAGACGTGGGAATGGGATTAAGTTCACAGCTAGCTTTCTGAGGTCGGAGTTCAGCTGGCCAGGGAACCTTAAACAACAAGTTACACCACTCATTGTTGTCGAAATCAGATGGTTTAGATCTCCAACTGAAAAGTGAGAACAATAGAATAGTCAGGTGATAATAATTTGCTTGTCACAACATTATCATTAATATAATGATTCACATAAACCGGACCGATGATCCAAGAATTTATGAAAAATGGAACCAAGAAGCGGAAACTTACAGCTAGGGTTTGTGAGTTTGAGAGTTCTGAGACATATATCATAAAGAGCTTCATTGTCAAGAACCATGCACTCGTCCGCATTCTCAACCAATTGGTGTACAGACAACGTGGCGTTGTAAGGTTCCACAACGGTATCCGACACCTTTGGTGAAGGAAATACGGAAAACGTCATCATCATTCGATCTGGATACTCCTCACGAACCTTGGATAAGAGTAGCGTACCCATGCCAGAACCCGTACCACCACCAAGCGAATGACAAATTTGAAACCCTGTAATTATAAAAAATGTTTAGCCGCATATATTTGTATAAACGAGCAATTAAGGTGGCAGGGTTCTAGAGTTTAAGGGAAATTTACCTTGCAAGCAATCGCAATTTTCAACTTCCTTACGAACAACATCAAGAACAGCATCGATCAATTCTGCTCCTTCAGTATAATGACCTTTAGCCCAATTATTTCCTGCTCCATTTTGTCCGAAAACAAAATTGTCTGGGCGGAAAATCTTACCGTGAGGACCAGCCCTCAAGCTATCCATAGTACCTGGTTCAAGATCCATCATGACAGCTCGAGGAACATATCTCCCTCCACTCGATTCATTATAATAAACATTCAACCTCTCTAGTTGAACGTCGGTAGTACCGACGTATTTACCGGAATCATCAATCCCATGTTCAGCACAAACAACCTCCCAAAATTTTGCACCAATTTGATTCCCACATTGACCAGCTTGCATATGCAATATTTCTCTCATCTTATTTTATTTTTTGTGGTTAAATGTGTGAAAGTTTTGATACGATTGAAGGAAAGATTGGATTGAAGAAGAATGTGAGCAAGGGGTTCTATAGCAAATGGGATGATGATAAAGAGACTTAATGATGGAGAGGGAGAACATGGAGAACACAAACCATTAAAAATGAAGTATACTACGTGATGCCAACATTCATTTCCAAAATTGCCGGCTAAGAATCTATTAATGGTTGAAATTTGTTTTAAGTATTATCCTGTCCTTTGGAAAATTGGTAAGTCTTCTGTTTAGACGTGTTGAAACAGATAGGCAATGATATGCTATGGAGGGCATGTTTCTGTTTTTTGTTTTGTTTTTTAACTCGACTATAATTAAACAGGGAAATGAAGTCATACGACTCATATGGCCATTTTCTTTTTCTTCCGAAAATGGGTCATTTGTCCAAATATTTTTAAAACATGGTTCTAATTGATGAGTAAAAATTTATATGGTTGAAATTGACACCAAAAAAATAGCAAGGATGAAACTGGATTCATCATGTCTTAAATTTTTAAAATAGCGAGGACGAAACTGGATGCATCCTAATGTAAATTAAAAATAAGAAAAAATATTTGAAATGTTTACATTCCGGCTATTTTTATATTTTTGTCTATTTAAATAGTGTCAAAATTTAGATGTCTTTTTCACCCAAAAATTATTGATTTTGGTATTTTTAACCAATTTTGTGCATCTTTTTTTCTTCATATTAGGATGGCCAAAGTAGTGGTTTGAAAATTTCAAGGCTGAGTTGCCAAATTTTTTAGGAGTTACCAAATTCTTTACCATAAATAGTGGTTTTTTGCTGGTAAGATCTTTTTTTTGGTTAGAACTTAAATAATGAGATGAGATAAATCAAGCACACAAGTTTAGAAAACGACACAAGGCCTACTACTAATGGGCTACATACACCCCGGCCGGCTACATGGCAGCACAGCTGATTCATAGTGCCGAGGAGGCACACAGAGATAGAGACGTGCGTGATGATGAGATGCTCAAATCAAGGATGATACAGAATCAAGTATAGACAGATTGAGTTTTCACTTTATTCTCTCTTGCCATCTCTTCACCATTTATTAATAAATTTCTTTCTTTCATCAAAATATAAAGTAAAATTAAATAAGTGATAATCATTATATTTGCCCTACGGCTCCCCACGTACCCACATATGAAAAAAAATTGTGAATCCATAAAGAAGATTAGATGCTCTTTCGTGCGTATCTCCTAAAGCATTCTAAATTTGGAACGATCAAGGAATGGTCAGTTCAGTATTTGGTACCACCCATAATCATTTCTAACTCAAACTGCTTTGTTAAGTTTTTTTTTTTTTTTTTATATCAAGCAGTACTCGTAATCTTTCTTATTGAGTAATTTTGCTTCAACCGCAGAGAAGGCCTCGACGCAACGTGCTAGTTCTCATTCAGTTGATCCACAAATGAAAATCATGGCAAAGAACTCTATCAAATATGCTCTGGTAATTATACTTATCAGCAACTGTATCTAGCTTATCTTAACACATGCAATTACATATTGCTAGTCCTATCTCACTCATATTTGATAAGTACGTAGATTTTGTTGAGAATTTGCAGGTGGATGCATTCACTGACAAACCATTTAAAGGAAACCCAGCAGCCGTGTGTATGTTAGAAGATGAAGATAAAAGAGACGACGGGTGGTTCATAAGAGTTGCTGCAGAATTCAATGCCCCAATAACATGCTTCTTGACTCCAATTCATCACGACAATGATGCTTATAACGATAGTGAATCCGGCCATAATTTCAACATTAGGTGGTTCACTAGTATTGTAGAGGTAACTGTTATATTTAACACTTATCATCTATGGAATAGAAAAATTGATGCGAAGGAGTTGATATACTACTTCTGTTAAACTTCATATTTCATGAGTTGTCAGTTAACCTACATCCGCAGGTTAACCTTTGTGGTCATGGAACCTTGGCAGCTGCACAATATCTTTTTACATGTGGTTTGGTAAAATCAGACAAAATTGAATTTGTAACACCATCCGGAATAAAGCTGACTGTAAAGAAGATTCCTTCCTGCAGACACGGGGACACATTAGGTATATCAAAGGTTTTGAAAAATGGCTACAATGGGGTTGAACATCCACTTGTTGCTCATAGTGACCAAGAAGACTTCTCCATTGAAATGGACTTCCCTATGAATGCGCTAGACGACTGCGTTCCCCAGGATATACCTAACATACCACTAACTCTTAATGGGGTTTCTGTTCTCAATGTAAAGAAAACAGTTCCTCTTGGTGATGTACTTGTGAGTACCAATTTCTTTCTTTTTGCTTGAGTAACGATGATGGATCGACAAGCCAATTCTTGCTTTATTGGACGTTCAAGAACATTTGCGCCATATCATATTAACTATCTTTTGATTTGTACTTTGTTTTTAGATTGAGGTCTCATATGGACAGAGTGTTATAGACTTGAAACCAAATTTTAATGAGCTACAAGAGCGGAAGGGCCGTGAAAGGGTAATTTGCATAACAGGGAAAGCTCTGAAGGATCAGGTTTCGATTTCATCTCTCGTGTATTTGCTCCAACTATAGGTGTCCTTGAGGTAACAACATAATGATAAATCTTCCGGGAATGAGTTCCCGCTGAGGACTGAATATTATCTTATCTACTCTCTCGCACATGATAGTATATATTTACCGACTCTCTACTTTAATCAGGATCAAGCATGTGGGAGTTGTCACTGTGCCTTGACTCCTTACTGGGGCAAAAAGATGGGAAAAACTGATCTTCGTTCTCACATGGTATTTTCTCTGTCTCTGTCTCGTGCATGGTATATAATTCATTGATTCATGACGATTAATCGCATTTATATTCATTCTTGTTGTATATATACTCATGGCTTCGAGCAGGCTTCTCCAAGAGGAGGTGTGTTTGATCTCCATTTGGACGAAGAAAATGGAAGGGTGAAGATTAGAGGAAAAGCTTTTACTGTCATGCAAGGTTCTCTATTTGCTCAATAAGCAGTGTAGAGCATTCATAATCACTTATGATCGCGATGTTACAATATGTCACGCTTGCGCGATATAAAGTCTTAAGAGTCTAAGTTTATCTTTTGATCTAGATTTCTCGTCCAGATAGTATAATATGGTTTTACCGCAACATAGGATTCATTATGCTGCTGTCTATGGGTTTGTAAGTTTTTGAGCCTCTTTTTGATTCTCGATCTTCTGGGGTCAGTTTATTTATTTTCTCATTAAACTGCTCTTTCGTTTACTTCTGGATCTCTGATAAGCTCTTTTAATATATTTTTACCTATGTTGGCTAAAAAAACCAAGGTATCAGAGCAACAGAACCACAAAGTTATTTGTAATGGATCTTTTCTTTATTTTGTGTGACTGACATACAGTTATGGTAAGACTCGTACTTGTGTTTCTATAATTTTCTGTTTTCATTACTGTCAAACTCTTAAGGACCTAGAATCAATTACTACAATATGATCAAATCTGATGCCATATATTTTTAAACCTGATATATACACTCTTGTTTTTCTCTATTTACTGATCTTACAAACATATATACGAATTTCTATCTCCAGAGCTACAAGAGTGGAATCGTGAGGGGCAATTAATTAAGCAAACGAAAAAAAAGTAAGAGGGAAATTTACATAATAAGGAAAAAGCTCGAAAGGATCAGGTTTCAATTTCATCTCTCTTGAGGTACATATGGAGGCTTCTCCAAGAGGCTCCATTTAGATGAAGAAAATGGAAGGTTAAAGTTAGAGGAAAAACTTTTATTGTCATGCAAGGTAGTATACTACCATTCAAGAAACCCAATCTAAATTAATCATGCTAATCACTTTTTGTTCTATTTTTTTTTCTCTTTTATATATTAAGAAACCTTTGTATCCAGGAAAACTCTCTGTTGTCCTTCGAATGAGCCATTAGCCAAGCGAATCGTTGAATCAAGTTAATAAAAATAAATGGATACTATATTTTATTCTTTGAGATGATATTAACTTTGTTGGAATCTACCGAAACAACTTGACGAGGGAAGAATCACAGTTTCAATATGTTGTCCTTTACACATTAGTTAGTGGGCATACTCGAGATGAGTAATGCTAAACCCCTTACAATGAAGATATGTCCAGGATAAGACTGCTTGATATAACTTGGGTTAGAACAACGCAAGTTACCCACTCTTGAACTTAGCAACAGGGATTGGAAGTGAGCACGCCGCGGAAAACAAAGCAAGAAGATGATGAAAAGAAGAGTCGCTTCTGATGTATTTTTTGAACAGATTTTCAAGTAGTATTTATAGGAGAAGATTGCTTGTAAATCAAGTTATATAATTAGGTTTCCGTAAAAATCAAGTCTCTTGTAAAAAAATCAAAAAAAAGAAAAGAATTCTCCTATAAATAATAAGAAAATTATTTTTGGAATTAATTTCCTAAAGAAAAAGCTAGTAAAAATAAGATCGAGTAGACACACGACTTGGTGTATGGTGTACGCGCACATTTCATAGGATATATAGAGATCTTAGAATATTAACAAGTGAAAACCAATATTAGCCCGGTTTGATAGAAATACGGTTTTTAGCATATTTATGCCAATCGGAGGAACCATTTTAATCACATAAGTGCTCTCAAATTGGACAATAGGCAGTAGGTTAATAATGGAGCTGATCTTGAAATCGTTTTGGTAAACCATTCCAGTTCTATATGGGCTACGTCAAATCCCTTTAGAAATCCTGAGTTTCTCAATTGCATAAACCCATGTATTTCAAATAGTAATAATTTAAACCTTCTTAGACCAGTTTCTAAGCAGGAAGTTATTGATACTATTAACCAGATGACTCCCCGGACTGCCTCAGGGCTTGATAATCTCCCACCTGGGTTTTTTAAAGAGAGTATTAATTTCTTAATAGATGATGTTTGGAAAATAGTTAACATTTTTCTTGATTCTGGACATCTTTAAAAGAGATGAATTACACTTTCCCGACTCTAATCCGAAATATAAATAATCCTTCTAGTACATGAGTTTAGACTTATACCTTTGTGTAATTCTAATTACAAATTCGACTCCAAGATTATTGTAAATATATTAAAACCTTTATTAAGTAATATGATAAGTCATTTTCAGGTTGCTTATGTTCCTGGCAGACATATCCAAGATAATGTCATTATTTCCCATGAAATGATACACACTATGAAAAGGAAAAGAAAAAATGACAAATGGGGAGTCATGGGCCTTAAAAATGACATGTCTAAGGCCTTTGATAAAGTTGAATGACCATTTCTTAGAGATATTCTTAGAGATTTTGGTTTCTCTGAACATTGGTGTGATTTAATCCATCAATGCATTAGTACCACTAGTATATCTATTATGTTAAATGGATCTCCATGCAAATCTTATAAACCAACATTGGGTCTGAGACAAGGGGATCCCTTGTCTCCATACCTGTTCATTATTGTCATGGAGTCTTTCACTAGGTATCTCATTCATGTAGAAAAAAATCATCTCATCCATGGTTTAAAGGTCACTAAGAAAGCCCCGAGTATCAGTCATCTACTCTTTGCAGATGATTTTCTCATCTTTGCTAAAGCATGTCATGATGAAGCAACAAATTTATTGAGTTTGATTAATTTTTTTAGCATTGCCTCAGGTCAAGTGATTAACCTCCAAAAATCAGGTTGCTATTTTAGTAATAATGTTCACCCCCTGATCATGATGTATCTCTTATAAATGACTTCAAAGTTAAGAAGATTGCTTTAGATGTGAAGTATTTAGGTATCCATCTCTTCATAAATAGGTCTAGATCGGACTCTTTTAACCATCTCGATGAGCATTTTGATAAAAGAATGGATAAATGGAAAGGGAAACACTTTAATCAGGAAAGTAGGTATGTGATGGTTTAAAATGTGTTAAAAATTTCACCTATTTATCACATTTACACTTTTACTATTATTGATAATATTATTAACAATATGGAGTCCTCTCAAAAGGACTTATGGTGGGGTAAGTCTATACCCAGGGGTATTTATTCGAAGGGCTGGCCTAGTATATGTACTCATAAATATCAGGGAGGTTTGGGGTTTCGAAATCTCAAACCTATCAACCTGTCTCTTTTAACTAAAACATCTTGGAATTAATTCACAACCCCGATGTCCTATATATGGGTTGTTATTCTGAGATATAAATACTTCAAAAATTGTCATCTTCTTCATTGTCCCAAGAAGGTGGATTGTTCTTGGGCTTGAAGGAGCATAAGTCATAGTCTGGATGTCATTTTACATAACTCCTTATGAGAGGTTAGTAATTGTGACAACATACTTGCCTTTAGAGATAATTGGATACCAAATGTTAGTGAACCTAAGTTTGTAGCTAATCTTAATCCATTTTATTTTGTTGCATTTATTGATAGAGACTGCACTAATTCATGGAATTTTGAGGTTAGATCTTTTTTCACACCCCAAAATGCTAAGAATTTTATTGATTCTAGGATTCCTATCTCTAGAAGTGATAAACTTATCTTGCCACATACTGAGAATGGTCCGTTTTCAGTAGAATAAACTTATAAACTCCTTTCTGGTCAAAATATCTATATAAATAATCCTCTAAGTAGTAATCCATTTTATAAATCCATATGAAGATTACCCATTTTTCCTAAAGTCCAGATCTTTGCCTGGAAGTGTCATGAGAATATTCTCATTGCTAAACTTGTTCTTGACAGGTTTGTAAATAAGCATGATTCCTCTAGTAACATTGCAATAAATGCAGACATTATTGAAACCCCAAACATATTATTTTTCACTGTGTTTTCAAAATATGTATGGTCCCAAACTCCCAAACTCCCTATGCTGATTTTATTGAGAAGGATAGTGCTTTAAATATCAATCTTCATGACTGGATCACTAAGTGAATTTCAGATAACAATCTGTAAGAAAAGGAAGGAGCTTC
Source organism: Papaver bracteatum (assembly GCA_023529315.1). Classification (NCBI taxonomy): domain Eukaryota; kingdom Viridiplantae; phylum Streptophyta; class Magnoliopsida; order Ranunculales; family Papaveraceae; genus Papaver; species Papaver bracteatum. Next base: position 586,378 of record JAJJWX010002376.1, on the reverse strand, counting down.
TTTTAAATTGCTTGGAGCATATGGAAAGATAGATGCACTTACACCTTCTAAGAAAAACTCTGAATCATCATGCCATAGCTAGACAAGTTCTTAAGCTAATCAATGACACAAAGTTTTATTTGAGTAATACAAACTCTCAAGAAACTATTAGTCCAGTTCTTGTAGTAGAAAAGTCTCTCTCAACAGTCAGAGGCTCATTACCAAACGACTGTTATGAATGATACTGCCAGTATTTTCAAGGGAATGTGAGGAATGCAGAAGAAGCTGAAAGTCTGGATGTAACACCCCGTGTTTTTAGCATGGCGCATGCTAAAAGGTGCGCCATGTCCCGATATGAAGCTTCATCCAAAGCTTCTGTTGTATTGGAAAAGGAACATTGGCCCATGGCCAATGCGTTGACAATATTCAGCCAACATGCCTGGACATCGGGTTGACAATGTTCAGCCAACATGGCTGGACATCGGGTTGGCAGCGGACGACCAACATGGATGGACATCGGGTTGGCAGTGGACATCCAACATGGCTGGACATCAGAGTTGGCATTGGCAGTGAACAACCATCTTGGCCGGTTATTCATAAATATATGGCAACGGCCATGAATAGTAAAAGTGGGAGTTGATGAATGATTTTTGGTCCCCCAAATTAAGTTGCAAAAATGTCAAATTAACATGTATAGGGAGGGTTACTTGGTTGAAGGTGCATATACGAACCATGCACCAAGTAAGATAGCCTTGGAAATATACATCCATTATGGCCCTTCACGGGACCTGGCTCCGGAAATGTTCAGCCATTACGGACGGACATTGGAACTGTCCTGTGAGCCAGAACTAAATGTACGGCCATCAAGGCCGTACATAACATTTGGCCAGGGGATTCATGTGCAACCATCATGACATGTACGGAGTAGGTCATTACCATTATTGCTTGGCTACGACCTCGTAAACTAGTTGGTTTAAGTTACTTGTCCCTTCGAGGATGAACTATGGTCTATGCTTGATCCCTTTAGAGTAGGTAAGGGTACGTAGGCAGCCGCAATGAGTTGCAGCATTGCCGGTCCAGCACGTTGTCGCTCATATTATCTAATTGAGGGATGATTGCGACATACTGGCCTCTCATATCATCTGGCTCGGTAGCTCGATGCAAGAGATGATTGCGGACAAACTCGATGAGGCAAGTTGCATTCCATTCACTGGATGCTCATACTTCCTATTAAGGCCAGCAACCCGAGTGTCGTAATTTAGCTCAAGAGGAGTCCATTTTGATGGGAATTGTCCCAAAGATCAAGACATGTTGATCTATAGATCCACATGACACCAGAATTTAGCCAAATTACATCGTTTAGGGCCTCAAAAGGCTATTTTTGCCGTATTAAGAAAGTTTTTAGTTTCTTGATAGACCCTCTGCGGAATAAGGGTAAGTTGGAATGGTGTGAAAGCTAGGTTAGTTGTGTCATTCTCCACGAGCATGCTTGCAAGGAAAAATGAGGGTGCATTTTCCTAGCTCTAAGGCCCAGACTTTAGCTTCATCATGGCGCATCGGGGAAGTTATGGCCTGCGCGCCCAGGCGCTCTAGGTGTAATTTTCCGGTCCGTCACACTGGCATTACTGGAAGCTGTTATGTGGACTAAGGAAAAAGGACTGGAGAAAGTGTTCTGTGTCAGTAATGTTAAATTAGTTTCATTGAATCTTTTAATTACAATAATAACCAATTATTTTGGTATAATAGTTCAGTTTAGAAGACTGTAAAATAATTATTTATTTCTTTCATTTTGTTAAGTTTGAATTCTTATGTAGAAACCATATTGTTCTTGCTGATAACGCAACAAAATTTAGTAGAAGGTCTAGAACCTCAGGAGAATGGATGGGAAATCTCCCTGATTTTCTCTGCCTTACTATGTAATATAAATGTCTTTTTCTCAATAAAACTTCTTTTCTAGCAGGAAAAAAATGTTGGGTCTTATCATTGCCCATGGCGGCCAGGCCATGCTAAGTGTCGTGATTAATGACATTATGTTTACTTCATCAATATAAAGAATAATTCCAAGACCATCAGTCATCCACGCAGTTACCTAATGTGGAATCTACCTAGGTTCATAATACAAATCAATTCAGGGTTCAACTTGGCTACACAACCAGACCCTACTTATAAAATTGATAATGTGTATCATCCTTGATTTCTGCACCTGTCTCATGATTACACACAATGCCACGTTCTTGCTTGTCTGGTACCGTAATGATGGGACACCCAAATCTGAATATAGATTGAGTTATTTTCGGTCGTCTTCTTATTACTTGTTGTAAAATAAATAACATAAGACATTAGAAATTTAGTTAACGAAAAATTTACCTGCAATCTAAAATCTGTAAAAATCCGGAACCTCGTCCATTTTGAACACCATACTATACTGAACCGCTATCGACACTAGCCTACTATCATATTTCAGTCTTGAATTTGGTTGAGACCGAATTTTCCCTCCAATCTATTCAGCTACAATTGTATGTCTACTGGATCTTGTTAGACCCTACGCGCTTAGTTCCTAGCTAAAGTCATTTATTAAACTAGGGTTTCTCCGCCTCTTAAAGAATATTGTTGTTACCCTGCATCTAACTGAACAACTATTTTATTTTCTTCAGATATGTTTCAATCAAGGTAATGAAAATATATTTTTACGAGGGATCTTTAGGTAAAAAAAAATGTCAAACAAATATGAAACGATTAGGATTCATCTTTTCAAAAGGTTATACAGATTATTAATTGATTTAACCTCACAAGATCTTTCGAAATGATCAATTTTAGAGAGTAATTTGATGGAACTAAAGAGGCCAGAAACGACCAAGTCCTTCTAGTTTCTATCAGTGTAATTTATTAGCCGGTAGTTTTTGAATGGTTGTATGACAGAAGAGACGACATTTAGAATATGAAGAACTACGATGATCAAGATAAATTCTGGATAGCAAATATTTATCCGGTAAAATATAGTCTTACCGGGCTTTATGAATCCAGGTTAAGTCTTTAAAGTCATAACTAACCTGTTTCTCGAGAAAAACAAGGCCTTAATTATGGAGTACTCTTGCAGCAATAAGATACATAATGTGCAGGGATTAGAAACTTAGCTGCAGAGTTCCTCTATTTATAATGATAAATAAGGCTAGGCCGCTTAAAATTTAAGAAGCCGTTACTAGCATTCAAAGCAATTCGTGAACTATTTTCCAAGTTTACGAATTACTTTAATCCAAATTAAGAAAACTTTAACTTCTCAATATATGGAATAACTCCAAGAATGAAACCATATAAGCACGAAGTTTTTCTTGTAATAAAAAAAGAATGTGCATATTTGTATTTGTCAACTAAGCACCATGAATAAGGTGGCCCATTTATTAACCATATGATATGTAAACTATCAAGAAAAATTTCAAGTTCAAACACGTTTATGTTCAACACAATTCGTGAAATGAAAAAGATATTCCAAAATATATATGTTGAGAATTTCTCTTCACGAAACTTGAGAAATGCACGGTTTGTGAACTAGAAAAGTTGGTTCGAAATATAGAAAATCTCAATGTTGACAAGAAACTCTAAAAAATCCACATTTCGTAAACTGCTAAAAATGTGGTTCACAAACTCCAAGGTAGTTTTGAGTTTCTGAAAGAATGTACCAAGCAAACATGGTTTCGAATGCGATAAGCCCTTGTGACATATATTACTTGAGTTCAAGTTTAGAGATTAATCAAGTACGAGCTTGAATTCTTCTTTGCATCTCTTCATCATAATAAACTCAAACGACATTATCTCAGAAAATAGAATTGTAGAAATAATAAGTACATAAGATAATCAGTCTTCACATACCTTTACTGATAAAGTTCTTGCTAATATCTTTGTGATCTTCAGTCATCAATCTTCAAGAGCATTCAGTGATTTTTTATAATCAACTAGCAAAATTTAATCCTAGTCTAACATTAATTTTAATAGATGATAAATGAACAAATAATTTTGATTAACTAACATTGACAACAAGTTTGACATACCACCACTTGTAGGTTCAACTGACCAATACTCGTATAATTTTTTTAATTGTTTATCTAGGTTGATTGAGAAAAAATATTGGAAATGTACATCTTCATCCACACCAAATTAATATGCACGATGTGTTATAAAGCATAAGTATCTTGTAAGCTTATAAGAAATAGAAATCAATGGTTACTAACATTGGGAAGCAAAATTAAAAATTTTAGCCAAAAATATGAGTTGAAAATCGGTGATTAAAATTCCAAAATTTAAATGAATTATACTGTAATTTGGGAATAAAAAGCAATGATTATTAATATCGGAAAGCTAAATTCAAAATTAGGTCAAATATATTAGTTGAAAATCGGTGATTTTTGCGAATTAAAATAATTAGATATATATGTAACTTGGAATTTGGAATTGACTAACCTGGACTGAAATGTGATGTTTATATCTCAGATATGTCATAGCTGTTATATTCTGTTCATCGGGGAGCAAGGTGGTGGTGATGTTCAGAAAAAAGAGAGAGTATAGCAGTAGAGAAAATGAATATCGAAATAAGTGTTTTTTCAATTAGGAAGTCAAACTACAGGGTCACCCTTGGTTACATAGTTTTTGTAGGCAAATAAGAGAAAGTACTTTAGTAATAAAAAGGGTCCATTGTTAATTACTACACATTTTCTTTATAAGATACTAGTAATACCCCATGTGCGATGCACATGCTTGAATTTGATTCTTTTAATAACACCAAATTTGATAATAATGAAAACAAAATCTTTAATATTCTTGTTTGTACTCATTATGTAGATAATTCAAAGAGCTTTCCAAATATACTAATTTTACAAAAATCCGATATGTATTTTTAAAGATATCTAAGTTTTAATTTTTTTGATCTATTTTTAAAACAATGGCATTTCTGTGAATATAAAAATATTGATTAAAGACTTATTTAATGGGGGTATTGTTGTCATGTGAAAAGGCTTCACCAAAATAAGGCTTCACCAAACAATTACCTATTTTCTTTATATTAGTATAAGAAAGATGTATATGTACATATAAACACATAATATTAAAAATTACCACTTATATGATATATCTCTGATCACCAACAACCATTCAATATGTCTGGATTTTATTTAGCTACTTTTTTTTTAGCTTTGTCTCATAATCGGGATCATGCATGATTAAAATGCTAGCTTTGTGCTCACAGATTCAAAAAAGATTATAGTAGAGTTGTTTTCCCCATGGAACTAAATATTACCCTAACTTATATGACACAATGTATCACTTTTTTTATTGACAATAGTTGATAAAAAATTCATATTATTTTAATATCTTCACAATTTATATTAATATTAACTTAACTATGAAAATGTATGCCATATATTAAAAAAGAGCAGAATGTTAAGATATATAGGAACAAAATGACTTCGCAATCCGTAATAAGTTTTCCAGCTACATGTGTTTGTGCATGTAACACACAAACAATTTGGTTTAACTGGGGAGTGTTGGAGTATCGACTTTTGTATTGGGTGGTGAACATTTATATGACACAGAAAGGTGTTTTAGCTGATCCCAAATATGCAACTAGTATAAATAAAGAATTTCAAGAACACTTGCGACATATCATATTAACTATCTTTTGATTTGTACTTTGTTTTTAGATTGAGGTATCATCAGGACATAGTGTTATAGACTTGAAACCAAATTTTAATGGCTACAAGAGAGAAAGAGCCGTCAAAGGGTAGTTTGCATAACAGGGAAAGCTCTTGACGGATCAGGTTTCGATTTCATCTCTCGTGTATTTGCTCCAACTGTAGGTGTCCTTGAGGTAACAACATAATGATAAATATTCTGGGAATGAGTTCCCACCGAGGACTGAATATTAGCTTATTTACTCTCACGTACATGAGTATATATTTACCGATTCTCTACTTTGATCAGGATCAAGCATGTGGGAGTTGTCACTGGGAAAAAACTGATCTTCGTTCTTACAAGGTACTCTCTCTCTCTCCTGCATGGTGTATAATTCATTGATTCATGATGATTAATCGCATTTATATTCATTCTTGTTGTATATATACTCATGGATTCTAGCAGGCTTCTCAAAGAGGAGGTGTGTTTGATCTCCATTTGGATGAAGAAAACAGAAGGGTGAAGATTAGAGGAAAAGCTTTTATTGTCATGCAAGGTTCTGTATTTGCTCAATGAGTAGTGTAGAGCATTCAGTATCACTTATGATCGAGATGTTAAAATATGTCGCGTTTGCGCGATATAAAGTGTTATGAGTCTAAGCTTGTCTTTGATCTAGATTTCTCGTCCAGATAGTATAATATGGTTTTACCGCAACATAGGATTCATTATGTTGCTATCCATGAGTTTATAAGTTTTTGAGCCTCTTTTGATTCTCAATCTTCTGGGGTCAGTTTATTTATTTGCTCATTAAACTGCTCTTTTGTTTACTTCTGGATCTCTGATAAGCTCTTTTAATATATTTTTAACTATGTCGGCTAAAAAAACCAAGGTATCAGAGCAACAGAACCACAAAGTTATTGTAATGGATATTTTCTTTATTTTGCGTAAATGATATACAGTTATGGTAAGACTCGTACTTGTGTTTCTATAATTTTCTGTTTTCATTACTGTCAAACTCTTAAGGACCTAGAATCAGTTAATACAATATAATTAAATTTGATGCTAGATATTATTAAACTTGATATATACACTCTATTGTTTTTCTCTATGTACTGATCTACAAACATATATACAAACTTCTATCTTCGAAGCTACAATAGTGGAATTGTGAGTGGCAATTAAATTAAGCAAAAGAAAAAAAAGTGAAAGGGAAATTTACATAATAAGGAAAAAGCTCGAAAGGATCATGTTTTGATTTCATCTCTCTTGAGGTACATATATATGGAGGCTTCTCCAAGAGGCTCCATTTAGATGAAGAAGAAAATGGAAGGTTGAAGTCAAAAGAAAAACTTTTATTGTCAAGCAAGGTAGTATACTACTGCATTCAAGAAATCAAATCCAAATTAATCATGCTAATCACTTTTTGTTCTATTTTTTCTCTTTTATACATTAAGAAACCTTTGTATCTAGGAAGACTCTCCGTTGTCCTTCAAATGATCCATCAACCATATACCGTTAGGTTCACTTGTTGGAAATCTTCATTGTATGTTTCAAGAGAATCGTTGAATTAAGTTAATAAAAATAACTGGATATTGTATTTTATTTTTTGAGATGAAATTAACTTTGTTGGAATCTACCGAAACAACTTGACGAGGGCATAATCACAGGTTCAATATGTTGTCCTTAACACATTAGTACGCGGGTATACTTGAGATGAGTATTTCTACAGTGAATATGTGTCCAGGATAAGACTTCCCGATGTAACTTGAGTAAGAACAACGCAAGTTACCCACTCTTTAACTTAGCAACATGGATTGGAAGTGAACACGCTGTGAAAAACAAAGAAATAAGATGATGAAAAGAAGAGTCACTTCTGATGTATTTTGAAACAAATTTTTAAGTAGTATTTATAGGAGAAGATTACTTGTAAATCAAGTTAGATTTAGGTTTCCGTATAAAACAAGTTTCTTGTAAAAAAAAAAAGAATTCTTCAATAAATAAAACACTTAAGAAAATTATTTTTGGAATTAATTTCCTAAAGAAAAAACTAGCAAAAATAATATCGATTAAACACACGACTTGGTGTACGGTGTGCGCGCACATTTCATAGAATATATAGAGCTCTTAGTATATTATCAAGTGAAAACCAAAATTAGCCCGGTTTGATAGAAATACGGCTTTTACCATATTTATTCCAATGGGAGGAACCATTTTAATCACATGAGTGATCTCAAATTGGACAATGTGCAGTGGGTTAATAATGGAGCTGATCTTGAATTCCTTTTGTTAAACCATTTCAGTTCGATATAGGCTACTTCAAATCCCTTTTGAAATCCTGAGACTCTCAATTGCATAGAACCATTTATTTCAAATAATGATAATTTAAACCTTCTTAGACCAGTTTCTAAGTAGGAAGTTATTGATATTATTAACCAAATGACTCCCCAGACTTCCCCAGGGCTTGATGATCTCCCACGTGGGTTTTATAAAGAGAATATTGATCTCTTAATAGATGATGATTGGAAAATAGTTAACAGTTTTCTTGATTCCAGACATCTTTTAAAGAGTTGAATCACACTTTCCCGAGTCTAATCCGAAAAATAAATAATCTTTCTAGTACATGAGTTTAGACCTATAACTTTGTGTAATTCAAATTACAAAATCGTCTCCAAGATTATTGTAAATAGAATAAAACCTTTATTAAGTAATATGATAAGTCCTTTTCAGGTTGCTTATGTTCCTGGCAGACATATCCAAGATAATGTCATTATTTCTCATGAAATGATACACACTATGAAAAGGAAAAGAAAAAATGACAAATGGGGAGTCATGCACCTTAAAAATGACATGTCTAAGGCCTTTGATAGAGTTAAATGGCCATTTCTTAGAAAATATTCTTAAAGCTTTTGGTTTCTCTGAACATTGGTGTGATTTAATCCATCAATGCATTAGTACCACTAGTACATCTATTATGTTAAATTGATCTCCATGCAAATCTTATAAACCAACAATGGGTCTGAGACAAGGGGATCCCTTGTCTCCATACTTGTTCATTATTTTTATGGAGTTTTTCTCTAGGTATCTCATTCATGTAGAAAAAAGTCATCTCATCCATGGTTTAAAGGTCACTAAGAAAGCCTCGAGTATCAGTCATCTACTCTTTGCAGATGAATGTCTCATCTGCGCGAAAGCGTCTCATGATGAAGCAACAAATTTATTGAGTTTGATTAAGAATTTTAGCATTGCCTTTGGTCAAGTGATTAACCTCCAAAAATCAGGTTGCTATTTTAGTAATAATGTTCACCCTAATCATGATGTGTCTCTTATAAATGACTTAAAGGTTAAGAGGATTGCTTTATATAAGAATTATTTAGGTATTCATTTCTTCATAACTAGGAAAGTAAAAGAGGATTGCTTTAATCTGGATGATCATTTTGATAAAAGAGTGGCTAAATGGAAAGTAAAACACTTTAATTAGGAAGGTTATGGTTTAAAATGTGTTAACAATTTCACCTATTTATCACATTTACACTTTTACTATTCCTGATAATATTATTAACAATATGCAGTCCTCTCAAAAGGACTTATGGTGGGTAAGTCTAGACACGGGATATTTATTTGAAGGGATGGCCTAGTATATGTACTCATAAATATCAGGGAGGTTTGGGGTTTCGAAATGTCAAACATGTCAATATGTCTCTTTTAACTAAAACATCTTGGAATTAATTCACAACCATGATGTCCTATGGATTGTTATTTTTGAGATGTAAATAATTCAAAATTTGTCATCCTTTTCATTGTCCCAACAAGATGGATTGTGCTTGGGCTTGAAGGAGCATAAGTCGTACTCTGTATGCCATTTTTCATAACTCCTTATGAGAGGTTAGGAATTGTGACAGCATACTTGCTTTTAGAGACGATGGGATACTTAATGTTAGTGAGCCTAAGTTTGTAGCTAATCTTAATCCATTTGTTGTTTTTTTTTGCATTTATTGATAGAGACTTCACTAATTCATGGAATTTTGAGGTTAAAGCTTTTTTCACACCCCATAAAGCTAAGAATATTATTGATTCTAAGATTCCTATATTAGGGAGTGATAAACTTATCTTGCCACACACTAAGAATGGTCCGTTTTCAATAGAATCAACTTATAAACTCATTCTGGTAAGAATATCTCTATAAATAATCCTGTCAGTAGTAATCCATTTTATAAATCCTTATGGAGGGTACCCATCTTGCCTAAAGTCCAGATCTTTGCCTGGAAGTGTCATGAGAATATTCTCATTGCTAAACTTGTTCTTGCCAGGTTTGTAAATGGGCATGATTCCTCTTGTAAGATGTGCAATGCAGGCATTACTGAAACCCCTGAACATATTATTTTTCACTGTGTGTTTTCAAAATATGTATGGTCCCCATCTCCCTATGCAGATTTTATTGAGCAGGATAGTGCTTTAAATATCAGTCTTAATGACAGGATCACTAAGTGGATTTCAGATAACAATCTGTAAGAAAAGGCATGAGCCATTTTTTCAATTGCTTTGAGCATATGGAAAGATAGATGCTCTTGCACCTTCCAAGAAAATCTCTGAATCATCATGCCACAGCTAGACAAGTTCAAGCTAATCGATGACACAAAGTTGTATACTCAAGAAACTATTAGTCCAATTCTTGTAGTAGAAAATTCTCTCTCAACAGTCTGAGGCTCATTACCAAACGACTGTTATATTATCTTTAGTGATGTTGCTTTTGATAAAAAATTCTAATTTATCGGGAATTGGATTGGTTATGAATGATATACTGCCAGTATTTTCAAGGGAATATGAGGAATGCGAAAGAAGCTGAAAGTCTGGCATTACTGGAAGCTGTTATATGGGCTAAGGAAAAAGGACCGGAGAAAGTGTGCTTTGTCTGTAATGTTAAATCAGTTTCATTGAATCTTTTAATTACAATAATAACCAATTATTTTGTTATAATAGTTCAGCCTTAGAAGACTGTAAAACAATTATTTCTTGCTTTCATTTTGTCAAGTTTGAATTCTTACGTAGAAACCATATTGTTCTCGCTGATAAAGCATCAAAATTTAGTAAAAGGTCTAGAACCTCAGGATAGCGGATGGGAAATCTCCCTGATTTTCTCAGCTTTACTATGTAATATGTCTTTTTCTCAATAAAATTTCTTTTCTAGCAGGAAAAAAATGTTGGGTCTTATCATTGCCCATGGCGGCCAGGCCATGCTAGGTTCCGTGAGTATTGACATTGCGTTTACTTCATCAGACCACTTTAAGCATCATTTTTTTTATTTTCTTTTTGAGTATGGTTAACATGTCAAGGGGTTCTTATTTAATGATTTTAGGGAGCTAACTATTCGCAGATTTTTTGGCATCAATGGCAAGGCTAGAAAGACCCCAAAAATAATCGAAGTAAAGTGGCATCGTCCGCTTCATGGATGGATAACATCGTCTTATGCTCTCTATTAGAAACCAGGTATGGCAGGCCTTGTTGTTATCTTGCGAAATGCACATAGCTTAGTGGTTGCTTGTTTTGCAGCCTCAATTGGAGTAGACAACTCGGTTAACACACAAATTTTTAATTTTTTTTTTTTCGGGGGTAGGGGGTGGGAGGGCAAAAGCTCGTAACATGCGTCATATTTCGTTTGAATGAGACCCTATAAATGTTACATTAGCTATTTCTAATTCTTATTTGGTCCCTTGGAGGTTTTGGCCTCACCGGGAGTCTTCATTTCTGGAAGACCATCGAATTCATATTTTCGCATATTTATAAAGAAGGTAACGCTTGTGCAAACGCTTTAGCCAAGTTTAGTACTATTGACGCTGAAGCTCGCGGTTGGAATTCTTCACGGCTAATGATCTGTAATGTTATTTATTTCTAGAGTTTCCAACCTATAAATTTAAAGAGGGAAGATCCCTTTACATGCCTATGGTTACATTATCTCACATTTTGCATGTCTTTTTGTGAATAAAAACCAAACAATAACGTATTTGAAGCTAAGATTTTGGGGATATGTTCTTCTTATAAAGATCTACATACCCACAAAAAATGAGCACATTCCGAAATGTATAACTTTACCATCTACTATTTCGAAACCCAACCGTCGAAAGTCGACAAATTCTCAACCGTTTAAATTAAGATTGATAAATGATGAGGTTTGGTATTTCAAAATGTGCTCATTTTTGGTGAGTATGTAGATCTTTATAAGAAGAATATATCCCAAAAATCTTAGCTTCAAATACGCTATCGTTTGGTTTTTATTCACAAAAAGGATATGCAAAATGTGAGATAATGTAACCATAGGTATGTAAAGGGATCCTCCCTCAAATTTAAATAATTTTGTCTTTCTTTTCATTAGGTGTTATTCCCCGTTTATTTATTTTTTACTTTTTATGCTCTCTTGGTTTGGTTTTGAAAAGTATCTTATTATAGGCAGGGGGTTTTTATTAGAGGGAAGGGGGTGTGATCAGAATGTCCCTCTAGGTTGTTAAGGGATATCCTAAAGTCAATGTAAACTTACTATATTACCCTTTGGACATTAAAAGTACTAATCTACCCTTAATTAATAGATTAAAAAGACCTAATTGTCCTCCCCTTTTTATAAACCTAACTAATCAAAATAAACCAAATCAGTTTTTTTTTTCATCTTCATCTTCTCTCCTCCTCCTCTATCAAGCGTAAACACCATTAAAACTGATATTTTTATCGTATTCGATTAATCGGCAATTTGAAAATTGTCAATCGTTGATTGAAACCTATATTAGAGATGCCGAAGAAAAAGCTTGACAAAGATTGTGGCCGTTCTAATGAACCAATTCCTCCATTAGGTCAAGAAAATCAACTTGGAACTCCTCAACCGTCAAAATCAAACCCAATGACTTATATGTGGGATTTTTCGGAAAACCCATTTAGGCTTTTGTCTATTATGTATGAATTAAGTTGTTGTTGTATAAAAAATTAGGGTTTTGGATAGGATTTGAAACTGGATTGTGTTTGTTCAATGTGATTTACGGTTGCTAATAACACCGATACCAACCGTACCTGTGTAATACGAAGAACCTACGGTTGCAAACAACCAAATACGAACCGTAACTTCAAATTTTTTTGAATTTGGTTCAGTTTCGGTTGGTATAGAAAACTTATTTAGGAACCGTAATTCCTTCTGTATGTTTCATAGATTTTTTTACGGTTCTTATTTTCAACCCACTTATGAACGTAGTTGTGCTACGGTTCGTAACTAAATGATAGTTACCAACCGTACATAACCCTGTATGTTAAGAATTTAGAAGTGGTTTTGTACGGTTCCAAGATGTATCAGAATTACTAACCGTAGTGTAGTTATGGTTTGTGTCGATTATTTTTTTACGAACCGTATTTAGTTATTAATTGATGGGTTAGATACGGTTGGTATAATGTCATTATTTACCAACCGTAGTAGAGTGTCGGTGGGTATCTATTCATTAGGTACAAACCGTAACTAAGCATGGTCATGGTTACCTATCCAGCAGTGGACTGCCTGAGTTATTTTCTGTATATATTCCTGCTTGTACCTATGAAGGAGATAACACCGTTCTGCTTTTACAGTTTTTTGAACTATATATAACATTTCTATCCTCACTGTCATCATCTTTTATCAGTCGTTTATGGTTTTAATGTACCTTAACTATAGGTAGCTTTCAGATCCGTATCTTTGAGAATTTAAATAATGCCGTTTCCATTGCCCTTGTGTGCGACGCACACTACCCAGAATCATTTCTCACACCTTTGACATTTTTGGTATAAAATGAAGTCAGATTACCAAGTATAGAGGCTTTGAAACGCTTAAATATGGTCATGTGACTGCGTGATTACTGAAAAGTTTTTTTTGTAGGTTGCAAGGCCAAAGTTCCACCACCGATCATAGCTCCAACGACAGCAACAACCGCCAACTGCCAAACTCCACCATCTTCTCTGTCGAGCTGCCAACAGACAACGCCATTACCCTGCTCGTCCAAGCTTGCTCTCACAACTCCAGCAGCTCATCACCACTACAGCTTCACTCCAACTCGAGCTTCTCCTGCAGCTACCATTGTGTTCTGCCAACAGCTCCATCCCGAGCTAGTGATCCTCTCCATCTCCTGTTCTTCACCACGGCTAAACGAGGCAACTAAACGATAACACATACCAAGTTACGATTTATAATCATAATCATATAACAACCGTAATAAACATACGGTTAGCAATTGTCATTTTTTAACAAACCGGAAAACAGCAAAAATATTTTGAACACACAGACTTAATTACGGTTGGATACGAAGACTTAATAGCACACCGTAACAGTTGTACGGTTCATTTATGTTATCATAATAACAACCGTAAATTATGCACTTAATAGTGCCATGTACTTGTTACATTACGGTTAGTACGTAATGAAGGATTAAATCAACCGTAACTTGTGTACGGTTTGTATTGTCAAAAAATTTAATAACCGTAACTGGTTTTATGATTGGGTTTTCCCCAAATTCAACCAATTACGGTTGATATATCCTATTTAACAAACCGAAACAAATAGTTACAGTTGGTTACGAGCTAACTTCCAACCGTATGTTCTTCTGAAATTTTTTAATTTTTTTAATTATTTTTCGTACTTTGGATAATTCTGAGCCACAAAAAGCTAATGGGAACTAATTTAGAAGTTTACCTGGTCAGTTTCAAGCTCCAGTTCTTCACTTTCTTGGTTGAATTCTTCAATTGCTTGATATTGACCTTCATTTTGGGTTAAAACATCATCACCATCTAACAAATATTCCATATCAGGATCTCCATCAAGAGGTACGTAGTACTTGTTTTCTCTATCATGTAGAGATTCACCCAACTCAAATTTGTAACTGGAATCACTCATTTTGATTGAGCGAATCAAAATCTAGGGTTTCACAAATATCACAAAAGTTTTTATTTTTCTTCTCCTCAAAAAATTCTGGTTAAACTCTAAAATTAGTTTAGTTACGGTTGTGATTTGGAGTTAAACAAGATTTTTAATAAGAGGGTTAAAATGTCATTTTCAATTTTTTTTTAATAAGGGGCATCTCAAATAATCTTGTAATGACCCCTTTTGTCTTATTATACCCCCTTCCCTTTAATAAACAGCTCCGCCTCTATAATAAGCTTGTTTGAAAAGCAAAACAATATTGAGTTTTCATTTTTTTTTTTTTTTTTTTTTTTTTGTTGGGAATAAAAGATATGTTAAAGCAGGCCGAATCCGTTAATTTTCATATTCAATCTCATTCAAAACTAACTCTATAGACATTATCCTTCCGATAGCTGAATTCACCTGATTAAACTTTATCCGAAATTAGTATAAAAGCTTTATTTAAATTACATGGATCATAAATTTTGACAATATCATAAGTTATCGTAGGGACTAAAAACAAGGGTGCATATTCCGGTAGAGCTCTGTTCTCTTGTATATCCCTGCGCCTCTTATTTAAAAACTTCTTTCTAATTTCTTCCATCAAATAAATATGTTACTCATAATCATTATACTTCCATACCCGTACGACAAAAAAGCAAAACCATACAGATAGAGTGCAGGCACTTTAGTTGCTTTTTTTCTTTTTTATTAGAAAAGGGGTACACTTTAGTGCCAATCTGTAAAGCCTTTCTAAATTGGGAATGATTTAAAATAAGAATGGTCACTATTTGTTGCGCATACTCATTTTTAACACAAAGTACAAACATCTTAACTTGGGTTTTCAATCAGTCTTAACCTTTCTAATGGACAACTAAAATTTGTTGGAAAGGAAAAAAACCGACCCCAAATTAAGGAGATAACTTCCTGGTTATTATAATATATTTTCTCTACTCCTGAATTGTTCTACGTATGTGGCGGGATCACTGCATGAATCACGAGGGAAATAATGCAGGCAAACATTAGTTTTATAACAGTAGAAGTAAAGCTAAAACCCCTCAGCAATTTGTAAGTTGGTTTGGCCCTATGAAACCCAATGTCGACACAGACTATACGTGATGAGTTTTGTAAGTTGGTATAGTCTAGTATTTACTCGATAGTCAGTCCCACTACGGCTGGTTCTCACCCCAAATTTTTAGTCTTAATTGTCCGCTGCAGATGCTCTAACCTACTATATATATCACCCGATTAACCCAAGAGAAACTACACATTAATTAGGGGACGTGTTGAGAGTAGTCTTGTATCGTCCAGGTTCTTTTAGTTTCTGCAGAATAAACTTTGGGCAATCAATCCGGTATATCTTAAAAACAAATCTCTCCCCTTACTCAATACAACATCCTCTGTGTCAATGGTTTCAACTATAAGATGTTCCTCAGTACAACTTCCATCTTCGACTTCGATTGTAGGGAAGGCCTCCACACAACATCCTAATTCATGTTCTGTTAATCAACAAGCGAAAATCTCGAGAAAGAACCCCATCAAATATGCTCTGGTAATTATATTTATCAGACCCTGTATGCAACTGGCTAGCTAATTGTAACATTGATATAGTTAGTCTTGGCTCACTCATATTTGATAAGTAGATTTTGTTGAGAATTTTGCAGGTGGATGCATTCATTGCCAAACTATTTAAAGGCAACCCAGCAGCCGTGTGTTTGTTAGACGATGAAGATAAAAGAGATGACGGGTGGTTCATAAGAGTTGCTAGAGAGTTCAATTCCCCCAATAACATGCTTCTTGTTTCCGATTCATTATTGCGATACTGAATTCGATGATACCAAAAAATATTATCCCACGGTTTTCAACATTAGGTGGTTCACTTGTATGGTTCATATGGCACAGCGGAAACGATTTGAAATAAACCGACACGCGGAGAATCCACTCCGGTAAATAGGACCCAAATATGATAATCAACTCCAATCCAGGAGCAAAGCGACGATAAACGATCAAGACGATGATCAATCTCTCAAAGAGAATAAACTGGTTTTAACCCAAATGGTATTTTCATTAAACGAGCTCGCAAGCTAATCACAATGATAAAGGAAATGGCTATTTATAGCCTACAATGATAAAACCTAGGAAACTCTAAAATTACTAAACTAGCCTAGGAGAATATTTATTCTCATAAAAACAGGATAAATCTACGAAAGAAACTAATTATCCTAATAACTTAAATACCAAAAATAATAAATATCCAAGATTTAGTCAAATCTTGGAATATATGAGACTTGCCAAAATACGTCCCGTATCAGGCTCCCCTACTGCGACGAAACTCGTCTCGAGTTTATACTGAAAATGACAAGTTGAAGAAAGAACTTTGGCGCTCCCACTTGTGGCACAAGTGGATCTTGAGTTATGCATCGGAATCACTAACCGTTCAGAAAAGAATCTCAGTTTTATAATCTTCATTTTATGCATGTAAAAGCTCGTTTGGAAATGTCGTTTTCTCCCACCGTTACAATGTAGAAGCAGCTCCCATGACACCTTCCAAGCACTGTCACTTCGGTCTCCATAAGATATAAATTGCACTTCACAATATTTGGCTAACAGACCTTCATGTTGATAAGAAACGGATGAAGCAGGACCTATTTCCCATGGCTTCTCGTATGGAACTAACATGCCACCATCGTGTGAAACACTCAGCTCCATTGATTTTGGAATCAACATACAACCCCTACAAGTATCCTCTTGTAAACCCTTACTAACCGTTGGGTCTTCTTCTTTCTTTGTCTGTTCCTGCAAACTGTTTTCATCAACTGTTCCGCATAAAGTCTTCGCCTCAACATCTTCCACTCCTGTCGAAGGCCTAAGTCGGGGTATAAGAATTACCTTGATCTTCCCCCATGTAAACTCTTAAGCACCGTCTCGGTTGCTGCTAACTGCACCAACATCATATAACCAAGGCCTACCCAATACGATATCACAAACGTCCATGTCAACTACTTCGCAAATGATTGAGTCCGCATATGCCTTCCTGATTGAAAATGGAAATCTGCAAACACCTACACAAGTAATTGATCCCCTATTAATACACTCAATTTGGTCTGGCCAAGGATACCAATCCATCTCTAGTCCCGCGGCTTCTACCATTCTTCTCGACACCAAGTTATAACTGCAACCATCATCGATTACAAAACGGCAGACACTCCCAATAACAAATCCAAAAAATTTAGGCAACTGCGTATCATAACAATTTTCCATGTTGCAAACTCCAACTGGTTTGGGGTTAAATATAATCTAGAGACGGAACTTAGTGAATGCTCAAATAATAAGGGTTCTAGAGGTGGCCTTGAAGTTGAATACGTGAATGATAGGTGGTCTCGGATGAGTAAGATAGTTAGTGGGCCTGTAACAAAACAAGTCGAATTGACTCGTTCTCCCTCTCCCACTAGTAACAAAACTAGGTATTCACCTAAGAAAATTCCCACCAGTAACAAAAAGGGTTTCAAGAGAAAAAATTAACAGCAGCAGTGATCAAAAGATACTTACCAAACCTTGATACACGCAACTGTGATGATGAACAAGAACCCTGTCTTCAACTGATTTTTATTTTTTCTTCTTAAAACTTTTTTTTTTTGATTTTTTTTTTAATGATAAATAAAATACCTAGATTTCACAGGACTCCTCAACTGATTCTTCTAGGCAAAACCCACAGATGAACATCACAGGAAAAGGCTGCTCTGATACCACCTAATATGGCACAGCGGAAACGATTTGAAATAAACCGACACGCGGAGAATCCACTCCGGTAAATAGGACCCAAATATGATAATCAACTCCAATCCAGGAGCAAAGCGACGATAAACGATCAAGACGATGATCAATCTCTCAAAGAGAATAAACTGGTTTTAACCCAAATGGTATTTTCATTAAACGAGCTCGCAAGCTAATCACAATGATAAAGGAAATGGCTATTTATAGCCTACAATGATAAAACCTAGGAAACTCTAAAATTACTAAACTAGCCTAGGAGAATATTTATTCTCATAAAAACAGGATAAATCTACGAAAGAAACTAATTATCCTAATAACTTAAATACCAAAAATAATAAATATCCAAGATTTAGTCAAATCTTGGAATATATGAGACTTGCCAAAATACGTCCCGTATCAATGGTAGAGGTAACGTTATATCTAACCTTTATCTTGAGTTGGCTATTAATTTAATATTTGCACATGAGTTGGCTATTAATTCAAAAGTATGAATTGAATTAATACTACTTCTGTTAAATTGCATTTCATGGGTGGGGCATGATCTATTTGCAAGCGCAGATTGATATTTGTGGTCATGGAACCTTGGCAGCTGCGCAATATCTGTTTACATGTGGTTTGGTAAAATCTGACATAATTGAATTCGTCGGACTATCCGGAAACCTGACCGCTAGGAAGGTTCCTGCCTGCACATTCCGTATATCAAAGGTTTTGAATGATGGCTGTAATGGGAAACAATATCTACTTGATGGTCAAAGTGACCAAAAAGACTTCTCCATTGAATTGGACTTTCCGACGAATGCACTGGTCGAATGCAATCCTCATGATATACCTAATATACCACTTACCCTTAATGGGGTTTCTGTTCTCAATGTAAAGAAAACTGTTGTTTTTGGTGATATACTTGTGAGTACAAATTTTATTTCTTTCTTTCTTCTTTTTGCTCCAATAAAAGTCACGGCTCGAAAATATCAATTCTTGATTGGGCCTGATGGCTGATGCATCCACATTTGCGCCATATCATATTAAGTTATTAACCACCATTTTGTTCCCAGATTGAGGTCTCATCGGGACAAGGTGTGATTAACTTGAAACCAAATTTTCTTGAGCTACAAGATTGCAAGGGTTGTGAAAGGGGAATTTACATAACAGGGAAAGCCCCTGAAGGATCAAGTTTTGATTTCATATCTGGCGTATTTGGTCCAGCTGTAGGTGTCCCTGAGGTATTAACGTACGGATAATAATATGGTTATTTTGTTTTTGGTACTCAGGTTTTGTCCAATTTTTGAGTTTGGTCTAACATTTGTCCAACTTTGCATTTGTTACTTGGAATTCACGTTGACCCTCGTTGACTGTGTTATACCTTGACTTCTGTTACATAATTACTAATAATTTAAAATAAAAATTAATTATTAACTGAATTTACTATGGTATTCTTAACTATATTAATATTGAGAAAAACGTTTTAGATCACTTACATGATTAGATCCAACGGCTCTGATTAGACTATCAAATTTAGATTAGAGCTAACGTTTTAGATCCCTTCCATTAATCTTCTTCTTTGCTGCGAAAACTAGATTTAGATTAGAGATGTTCATTTACAAGCAACAACACATACACGATGAATGAAAAATGAAGTATACTATAATCCCATATTCCTTTCTCAGTAGAAAACATGGGCACAAAGGAAGATTTCGTTGGGTGGATTAATATCAAAGTTAACACGTCAGTGGTGTCAAGAATAATATGAAGTTTCCGATTATAGTGAACAGTTAATGGGAGAAGTAATCAATTTGGTTTCGTCATAGGGGATCTCATCTGAAGAGTAAAAATAATTCTCAAAATCACCTCTTTATATATGTGATAATCAAGATTTCTGATCCTCTCCCAATCGCTTTCGATACACTAAAGTCAGGTCTTTGAATCAAGCCCTTTTTGGGCTTTCTAGCAGTGGATTAAAATTAGGCTTTACATCAATGAAATATGAATTTGGGGTTTTTGTGAATTGATTCTGATTTTACATCAAGGAAGTGGAGATGCTCTTATGGTTTGGATTTTCGATGCATGAATGATTGACTAATTGAGAATGTATTTTGAGTTTTTATGAATGCTTTGGACAGTGGGTTTGTCTCTAATTTGAAATTGCATAAATTGGAGAGCTCGTACAAGTAGAATGGGTTAACTCTATGTTATATCAGTTTCATGCACACACACTGTTTGATAAAAGGCCTGAACGACCATTTCTTCCCTATATACATCAAATTGTTGGCCATGGGTCCAATGAGTTTTCCCCTGGATAATCAGGTAACGTGGGTCGAGTTTGTGTGGGTTTTGAGCAAGTTTTGAATCAGAAAGAACATGGAACATGTTGAATGGGATATAATCACTTTGCAGGAAGCTTTGATCCTTTTCGATGAGTGAATTAAGCAATTTAGGTTTTGGTCGGAACCTGGTGGTGGTGGAGTAAGTATGTCAGAAGATGGAAAAGATAAGAAATTGTAAGTGTGTACAAAATGTGTGTGTGCGGTTATGAGGATAATTCTGTCAAAGCGAAGGGTACAATAGTAAATATATAAATATTTGGAATATAAATTTAATAAGAATTATACTTAACTTAGTCAAACTCAGTCAATGGAAGTCAACGTGAATTCCAAGTACCAAACGCAAAGCTGGACAAATGTTAGACCAAACTCAAAAGTTGGACAAAACATGAGTACCAAAAACAAAATAACCCATAATAATATTAGCTTATTTGTTCTTGCGTACATGACGTATGTTTACTGACTCTTTGCTTTGATCAGGATCCATCACGTGGGAGTTGTCACTGTGCCTTGACACCATACTGAGGCAAAAAGCTGGGGAAAACTGATCTTCGTTCTTACATCATACTCTCTCTAATTTTATATTCGTGACAATTAACCGATTTTATATTCGGGCAAAAAGTTGGGGAAAACTGATCTTCATTCTTACATCGTACGCTAAAAGGCTAACTGTGGAAAATCCACAGTTACACCCACTTACTAATTTGATGAATTCAAAGATGAACACAAACAAGATAAAACACAAATCTTATATTTCAACTGGTTTTTAGAACTTTAGGTTACAAGCCGCTCATGGACACTCAAGATCCTAACTCCTCTCTCACAAGAGTTCTCTCACCTTTCCCAAATGTTACAACCCATTTTACAGAGGGCTAAGTCCTCCTTTTATAGGAAAAAGTTACATAATGGATTACAACCCGATTTATCTCGGGTATACACTTTTTACTTCGCTCAGATCAACTTTTCGCTTCTTTTATAACTTAAAGTTCGGCTATTGTCGGGGACAGCTGTCCCATTTATTGCACAACAATCCACATCTCGTTCATTTTACCTCGGGGATCCTACTATTTCTTGCTCAGCAAGCCACACTTCGCGCCGTTGACTTCGTATGCTCTCCCTTTTCTTGCACAACAATCCACACCTCACATTTCCAATATTCATCGTGAAGTATCTTCCCGTACAAGTCAGTGCTATCTCGTTAATCGATGCCTCGCGATATGAACTTCGCTAAAGTAAATCTGACACTTGATTTGACTCTTCACTGACACTTTCTTAAGAATTAGTGAATAATATCTTTCTTGAAGATTCACTTCGTTGCCTCGTTCAATCTACCTAAGACACGTGGCGGGAAGATTTTCTGTACCTATATTTTGCCTTTTCTCATTCCATTCGCGGGAACCAAGAAAGGAAAGAGAATCCTGCATTAAATTCGTAACTGCCACGTACCCGGATTTTTCGCTATCTTGTCTCCCATGACTCCTATTGACCGTTATTAGCCGGTTCCTCTTCTCGTGCAACCGCTTCTCCCGGTCGTGCCTTGGTTCATTATAAATAGTTCTCTTCTCTATCTCTTTCTCTTCTTTACAATATTTAACTCTTTCTTCTCCGGCACCGCCCTTCTGCAAATTCCGCTTCTTTTCTTTCTGCTATCCTCATTCTTCTTCAGTCTCTCAACATCGTTATCGTCTCTTCTCTCAACAATGGCACCCAAGAAATTTCTCCCTTCCACTACATCAAAGTACCTTGAGGATTTCCATGTTGATTTCAAGAAATTGGGTTTAACTATGTCCCCGACGGTGGATTCTTCAGTTACGCCTTCGGTTCTTGCAACCAGGCAGATGGAATTAAATTGCCGCTGGATCGAAGCAGAAACATGGTCGTCCACCAGGATTATTACCACCCTAGGTCAACTGAGAGCGGGTTTAACTTTCCCTCTGTATGATGCCTAGAATCCACTTTTCTATGAAATTCTTGATTATCTCAACAGAGGAGTCTTCCAGCTTAGTGGAAATGCAATTCGCATTGTCAACGAATTTCAGAGACGTTCTTCCGGTGGCTTGTCTAAAATTCCCACAGCAGCGGAGGAGTTTGTCTCGGCTGATTACAATATTACCTCTTTCTCGGAGAACTACATCGATAAAACTCAAGGCCGAAGAAGGAAGTATCAAGAGTGAGGCATCGCTCTATCTCGGAAGTCCATGAAGGATCCCTCCAAGGTTCTCCTCCTAGATGTCGATCCCGTCAGTTCTTCAAAGGATGCTCCTAAAGGTCCCTCACTGCGCTTGTATAATGATGAAGACTGGATGATGTTTCCAGTAGTTGTTGAGGGTACCATGGTTTGGGGCTTCGACGAGTCAGGAAAAGATCGGGTGGGTCCTCTCCCGGATCATGCCCATTTCGCTGCCTACGAGCCCTGGAAATTTTGTTGGTCCGAGAGGCCTGCCGATGTAAGTTCACTAGACTTCCTCTCTATTTCATTTTCATTCCTTCATCTAAGTTTCCCAATTTTCCACAGTATTCGCTCCCAGCTTCTGGCTTGATCAAGGACAGATCGTCTTATGCCAAAAAATCCACTGTCGGATCTCCAACTCCTGATCAGGTGATTTATTATTTACTTCGCCTTCTTCGTCTGCTTTGCTTCTTTTCTTCAATTCCAGATGGACTAATCCTTGTGCTTCGTATGAGGATGATTTTGTGGAGCCTCCTGTTATTGCTTCTCGGTTTTCCAGGAAGCGAGATCGCCAATAAAGTTATTCTGCTGCCGCTGCTGCTACCAAGGTATTCCGCTGTTATTTTTATCTCGTATCTCTTGTTCCCTGTTTTATTAACTTCGCGCTTGCATAATTCGGTGTATTAATCTCGTATTTACCAGGATACTTCGCTTCAGTCCCCTTCTGCTGTTGTTCACCCAAAACGCCGCAGAGGTTTAGACATGGATGCCTTAACTCGGATTCCTAGTTCCACAAAGTCTTCAGAGTTGCCTGCTTCTCCTCCTCCTAAAGGCAAGGTTGCCAAGGTGCCTGAGAAAGAGGATTATACTCAAGTTCCTAAGCCCACCATGCCGACTCCGATCAGTACCGCGGGCGATCCTACCACTGAGTCACCTGCTACTTCTGCTGGCGGGTCTCAAGGGAAGTCGATGAAGGTATATGAAGTGGAAGATCCCGCTTATAAGCCCTATTTGGACTTCTTGAGGAATGCTTTCCTTTTAACTCGTGACGTTCCATCCATTAGATCCGCTGCCACTGAATCTCTGATCTCTTTTAGTTCCGACTCCTTTTTGGCTGAAGATCAGTCCTTCATTTCTAATGCTTCCCTGAATCTCTCTCTCCCACAACATGCTGCTATTATGGCCTTGGTAGGTATTATTGACTTTAACCTGGCTGCTTGCCTTAGTTCTTTTCCAACTTGCTGCACTTCGCAGGAATTCAACCGCCACATGGCTCATCTCGTGGAGACAAGAGTTACTCACGAGAATTTGAAGACTGCCAGGGCCCGAGTTCAGGAACTTAAAAATGATCTCACTGAAGAGAGGGACCACTCGTCTAAGAAGGATCAAAGGATTTCAGAACTTAGCAGTAAGTTCATCCCTTTCTCTGTCTTTCATTTTATTTCGTTCTTGTCTTTACTATTCTTTTATTTTTGTCAAGCCCGTTCTACGAAGTTTTATATGGATTATTAGGAAGCCAAGTCGACCGCTGAGGATTGCCTAGCCGAACAAGCAAATCTTCTGTCCCAAATTAACTTTTACTTGTCTGAGAATGAGATTTGAAGTGAGAAATTAACGACGTCATATTCCCTGTCTGATCGTTTAGCCAATGAGACTGCTAGTAATGAAGAGCTAAACTCCCATCTCCACGAAGAAAATGAACATTTAAGGATTGAGTTACGTCGGGTTAATAATCTTCTTACGACTTCACTAAATCTTCATTCCTCCTCCATGGCTCATGGTAAACGGATGGAGGAGGATAAAGTGAGGATAATTAAGAGGAAAGATAAATCTGAAGTTGAACTTCGCAAACTCAGGAGTGAACTTTCCGATTTAGGGACGAAGTATGAGAAGTTGGAGACTGAGAATATTGGGCTAAGGAACGAGAATACTAGGTTAAGTGGTGAAATGTCCTCCATCTTGGCTCGCTTGGAGAGATTTCAAGGAAAGAAAAAAGCTCCTGCCTCCCCTATGAAGAAAAAGCTTATTGTTCCTCCGAGGAGTGGCAAACTTGTTATAGGGTCTCCTGATGATGATAGCCCTTCGTCTGATCCTAACAAAGATGAAGATAAATCTTCTCGTGAACTCTGTAACTTTCTTGAATCATAAGCGTCAAGACTTGACTTTCTGAATATCAACCTTCAGAAGACTCTAAGTTATGTTATTTCATAGAAAGAAGGTAGCTCTAGGTGTCATTGTCATGATTCATATTTTTCTCTGCTAGACTTATTTCTTACTCCGCTGTCATTTTGCAGAATCTGAGGAGAGTTGGAAGAATCAGGTCCTGAACTTATCTCTCCAGAGGGATGATCTTTCCAAGGAGGTGTCCGATCTTAAGGAAAGTCTTGCATTCCTGAACGAAGATTGTGATAAGATGGAAAAGGATGCCAGGAGGGTTGCGAAGTTTACTCGTAGAAATGCCCAAGAGGAGAAGGTGAAATTCGTCACTGATTTCTGCCGTTCTCATGGCCTTGACCTTCCTCCCATGGATATCGAAATCTTCTCCGATGATGAGCCTCCCGTTGATGTCGATGGTGAGAGCGAAGATACAGAGACTGACGAAGATGTTGAGGATCCTAAAAGCGAAGTTCCCAAAGGCATGGAGGGCAACAGTGGAGCTGGTACTGGTGGTGGTGATGCTGGAATTCAAGGATCTGGAAGTGGTTATGTTGAGGAGGAAGCTGGCAATCCTTGATTATTTATTTTGATGTCAGTTCAATCTTTTGGTTCTTTGTTTCTTTAGCATTTTATCTGGGCGCTCCCAAGCTTGGGGGGCATAAAATTTTCTGCTTTTATTTTGACTTAATATACCAACTTTTTTCCTTTTGGTTATTTCATATTCTTATCTCGTTCTGCTAGCTGCACTTACCATGGTTAGCATGTATAATTTGCATATCCTGATAAATACTGCATGTACTTCGCTAGATTATCCTACTAACTCGGAATCAATCCTACATACCAAGTATATACTTTACAAAGGAGATAGTCAAAGAATAATAAACGTATTTAAGTATATACTTGCCCCATATTCTTTGGGTATTTCCGAAGTTTCTCGGAAGTAGAAAGTATAAATCATTCTGTATTTTGCCAAATTCATTGATCTCCTACTTTAGTGCGTAGTAAATGCTCAAAAGAATAAAACCTTATTTAAAAGTATATACTTGCCTCTTATTCTTTTGCGGATTTATGTAGCGTACCTTAATTTTTGTGTATCTATTCTCCTTGCCTTGATTTTTTTTTTAATTGTTTGTGCCTCTGATTCTCCTTTGCATTCCTTTTCGTTCCCATCTCGTCTGTAATTATACCTTGTTGCCTTTTAGGGCTTGTTCCTGCATTATTAATATTCCAATCATAGCATAATCAAGTTAATATAAATATTATCATATGCAATATTTCAATTGCAAGTGTTTCTCAATCGATAAAGATTTCTCGAATCTTTGTCATTCTTTCTCATTTGATATGATTCACGAGATCAAGCATGGTCATGTGCTTGCCTTTTTCTTTGCTTCGTATCTTACCTTTTTGTTTTGCCTCAGGTCTCATTTTCTGCCTCACATCTCTCTCATCATTTCAGGGTCTTATTTTTCCTCCTAGTTAAGTTTTTATTTTGCCCCACTCCGTTGTGCAGGGTTTTGCGAAGAAGTCTCAGGCGCTCTTTACTCGGGTAAGAATAAAGATCTATCGACCTCGCCTTATCTCTCTCATTGAGGTCTTATTATGTGACAATATCACAGGCTTACCTACTCCCGTGAGTACTAGCCCCATAACATTGCCGTCTATTTTTGGTCACTTAGCTCCCTAAAGGAGGGTGTCATCCCTTCCCCTCTGAGTACCCCCGTGCTTTTGGGCTTAGGTATCAGTT
The DNA here is from genome assembly GCA_023529315.1 of Papaver bracteatum. NCBI lineage: Eukaryota > Viridiplantae > Streptophyta > Magnoliopsida > Ranunculales > Papaveraceae > Papaver > Papaver bracteatum. Next base: position 559,679 of record JAJJWX010002376.1, on the reverse strand, counting down.
ATTTCGTGACCTCGTGCCCTTTCGCCGATATTACTCTTGGTGACGAAGTCACACCCTATGTGGGGTGGTTTTGGGACCGAGTGGAAGAACTATACCAGGCCATCTTCTTCTCCACTGGCTCGTTCTTACACTCCTTACCGATTGGTTACCCAATTGGGGCCCCCGGCGGATGGGTCTTACTTTTTACCCTAGCTCATGGCGGATGGGCCATCTCCTGATGTTGTCTTATGACGCGCGTTAGGTCTCACATTTTCCTCTTGCACTTTGTGCGAACTAGGTTGCACGCCACGAGGTCTCAGCCTCCCTAAGTAGAGGTTTTATAGAGGACTTACTTTTGCCTTTTCTTCTATATATTTTTTATTTCGTGGGTCTTACGCAGCCTCCTAGTGAGGTCTTACTTTTTTCCCTTGCGTATATTTTTTATTTATTTTGGTTCGGTATTTTCATCTCTCTTTTCTCTTTTTTCTTGCTCATTTTTTGATTACGCTCAATAAACACTTCATTTCATTTCTCTTGTCGTTTACAAAACGATACTTTTTTTTATTACACTTTTCTCTGCGAATTTCTCCGCTTCCTAAGGATAATACTTCTTGATGTAGATCAGATTCCACGAGTAGTCTAGTCTACGGCCTTGCCTTTCTGCTTCGCCATATATGATGTCTCCGTTTCTATCTGTATCTTTCCCCTCACAGTCTGCAAGCTCGTAAGATTAGTTCCCCACTCTTCTCTTCACAATAAAGGGTCCTTCCCACGTAGGATCCAGTATCCCTCCAGGTCTTCTTTGATATGGCGGTATTTCTCGTAAGACCATCTCCCCTGGAACGAAACCCCTTTCCTTTACCTTCTTAATGTATTCACGAGATAGTCTTCGGTGATAATTCGTCATGTGTTGTAGATCAGTTTCCCTATTTTCCTCCAAGTCATCCAATTTTTCCAGGATCATATCCGATTTCAGACCCTTTTTCCAGGATTCTCGTTTAGTGGTAGGAAACATGATCTCGGTAGGTATAACCGCCTCTACTCCATACGCCAAACAGAAGGGAGACATCCCTGTTTCTTCTCTCCTGGTGGTTCTATATGACCATAGTACCTTCAGAACTTCTTCGCACTAGTTATGGAAATGCCCATCTAACTTATTTTTTAAAGTGGATGCTATCGTTTTGTTCGTCGCCTCCGCTTGTACATTACTCCGTGAGTACAGCGGGGTCAATTTTGCATATTGTATCTTGAAAGTGCTAAACAACATATTCACATTTTCTCCTTCGAATTGCATCCCATTATCGGAGACGATCTGCAGAGGGATACCAAATCTACATATGATGTGTTCTAGTATAAAATCGTATATGTCGCCATCTCGCGTATTTTTCACAGGCTTTGCTTCAACCCACTTCGTGAAATAATCCGTTGCCACTATCAGGTATTTTCGCTGCTGGCTCCCTACGACAAACGGTCCCAAGATATCTATTACCCATATGGAAAATGTCCATACACTCAACACAGATAGGTTTTTTGATGGCGCATGTATACGTTTTACGAATCTCAGATAAGCTTCACACCTCGTCGCAATATCTTTTGCATCTTTATGCATATTCGGCCAGAAGTACCCTTGCGACTTAGTCTTATAAGCCAATGATCTTGTTCCGCTATGATTCCCAGCATCACCGTAATGTATTGCTTTCATGATTTGTATCCCTTCTTCCTGTGACAGACACCGCAACAATGGGCCTAGGAATGACCTCCGATATAGGATTCCTTCTCACAACTCATAGTTCGTGGATATCCCCTTGATATTGTGGGCCTCAAATATGTCTCTAGGTAAATCTCCTCTCTCCAAATACTTTTGAATCAGGGATCTCCAATCATCTTCTCTCAGATCGTCAGATAAATTTTCCTCTTCTATTATTAGGACCTTTTCACCTTCCAACTTGTTAGTTACCAATGGACGCATTAATATTTCAATTCGAATGTATTTCTATGAAGTATCATCAATCATCAATGCAATGAAGGCTAAGGCGTCTGCATGTCTATTATTATCTCTGCTTACCTGCCTCCAGATTATATTTGGTATCTTCTTTGAATATTCTTTCACGAGTTGTAAATATCGGTTCATCACAGCATCATTCGCTTGATACCTTCCCTCTATCTTCCTGACTACCAACTGAGAGTCACTAGTTATTCTTATTTCGTCTAGTTTCATCTCGATAGCCAGCCTTAGATCTTGCATGACTGCGTCATATTCTGTTTCGTTATTAGTAGCTTTATATTCCAACTGGAAGCAGAATACTGTTCTCTCTCCTGCTGGCGAAGTAAATACAATTCCCATTCCTCCTCCGGCGTTGTTTGATGCTCCATCCACAAATATCTCCCATCTCCTCGGATGATTTTCTTTTAGCAAGTCTGTAGGATCTGGACATTCCTCATCTATATCTAACATCTCCTCCACTCCTTCATCTTCTTCCATTGGGAATTCGGCCAAAAATTCTACACCTATGTGTGATTTCGTGGAAGTTTGGACTTCGCATTTTAATCCGAATTGATCAATTCGGGTGTTCCATCTTTCAACTCGCCCGACTCTCTTCGTATTCTTTAAAGTTGACTCTATTGGGATTCTGGTTAGAACCTTAATTTTGTGAGTCTGAAAATAAGTTCGCAATTTTTCTGATGAGTATACCAAGGCTAGAATTAGTTTTTCTATCTTCGGGTAATTATTTTCAGCAGCATTGAGGGTTTTGCTGACGTAAAAGATAGGTTTTTCGACACCTTCATATGATCGAAGCAACACTGAACTTATTGCATTTGGTGTAGTCGCGAGACAGATCAACAATTCTTCGTCTGGTTCCGTCTTTTGGAGGATTGATAGGTTGATAAGATATTCTTTTATATTTTGTAATGCCTGCTCACATTCTTGCGTCCATGAAAATTCAGCTCCCTTCTTCAAGACATCGAAGAAATGCTTGCATTTATCTTAGGATCTAGAAATGAATCTGCCCAAAGCTGCTAATTGCCCATTTAGTTTTTGTACGTCTTTCACTATCGCTGGCGATGGCATGTCCAATATGGCTTGAACCTTAGCTGGATCTACTTCGATTCCCCTTTAGGACACGATGTTCCCCAGGAACTTCGCTGACTCTACGCCAAATATACACTTCACATGATTTATTTCCATCTTATATGCCCTCATCTGTTCGAAGATTTCTTTCAAATCCTCAACGTGATCTCCTGACTCTTTAGTTTTTACCAACATATCGTCGACGTAGACTTCCAATTTAGTATGCACCCACTTAGCGAAGATCTTTTAGACCATCCGTTGGTAAGTTTCCCCTGCGTTCTTCAAACCAAATGGAATTCTCGTATAATAGTATAACCCTCTAGGGGTGAAGAAAACCGTGTGGTCTTGGTCATCCTCCGCGAGTGGTATCTGATTATATCCGCAATAACCATCCATCAATGTTATCCATTCGTATCCAGATGCTGACTCCACCATTTGAGGTATATTGGGTAGCGGGAAACTATCCTTCGGGGAAGATGTATTCAAGTCGCTAAAATCTATGCATATTCGTATTCCTGTAGTTTTCTTCGGTACTATTACCATATTGGCAATCCATGTTGGATACTTCGCGAGTCTTATTATTCCAGAGTCTAGCATCTTCTGTAATTATTGCTCTATCTGCTCGTGGTAAGCAATTGCTATATTCTGTATTCGTTGCCTTATTGGCTTGATTGCTGGGTTTTGATCCAGTTTATGGCAAGCGACTTCCGGGTCTATCCCCGGCATCTCGTTCATGCCCCACGCAAAGACATCGAGGTATTCTTTCAACAGACTTATCAACCTTGCTTCTTCGTCCGTCTCCATCTTCGTCCCGATCCTCACCATCTTCACCTCATCTTCGTTACCCAAGTTTATCTCATGTGTGTGTTCTAATGCGGTGAAGTTCATGACCGGTTCTCCGAGTGGAGATGGCTCCTTTAATTGCTATTAAGGCTTATCTTTATCTTCGAGAATTTCAATGGGAATAGCCCACCCTTCTTTTTCTTTGACCATATATATCATTAATTCTTCTTCCTTCTTTGCTTTTAGCACCTTCTTATTTTGCTCTTTCTTGCGTCTTAACTTCTCGTCATAGTTATGCACGTCTTCTTCGTTGTATTCCCTGGCCTCTTTCTGATCTTCGTTTATTTCGCCAATTCCGCTTGGCATCGGGAATCAGATAGATTGGTGGTAAGTTGATGCTACTCCCTTGATCCCATGTATCCATGGTCGCCCAATTAGAGCATTGTAAGGGGATTCTACATCCACCACACATACTATTACATCGGTTTCTAGTTCCCCTTCGAAGATTTTCACGACTAGTTCTCCTCTCGGCTTTGATGCCACTCCATTAAACCCATAGATATTGTAAGTTGACGGCATTAAGTCTGAGTCTCGGTAGCCCATTATTTTGAATGTGTGATAAAAAAGAATATCCACCGAGCTCCCCGTGTCTACTAAGATTTTGTCTATTTCCCATACTTTGTTTTTCTTCGTGGAACTTTCTTCCCACTTTGTGTATTCCCCGAAGTTCAAGGTGATCACCAATGGGTCTGTGTGCGAAGTTCCTCCATCTGGGGCATCTGTTGCTGAAAAATAAATGGCTCTTTTTTTCCATTCTTCCAATGGATCCTTCTTTGCGATACTGAATATCTCATTTCCTTCAAAATCCCGTTTATGAACCCTTTGTAATACATTATCATGAAAATTTCGTATGTTCTTCGCAGAATGAATAATAGAATTGCAATTTAGTCTCTGGGTTCCCCTATCAATTTCGATTCTTTATTATCTTTGCTTTATTTTGATCATCTTTCCGAGGTGGTGGTGGCAGTAATGGCCCCGGATTTTCCAGAAAATGCTTGAGCTTCCCCTTTTTAATTAGACGAAGAATTATTCGTCGTATGTTTCTGCAGTCTTCCGTGAGGTGTCCGTGAAAACGATGATATTTGCAAAAGTCACCACTTCTTGCACTGGGAAAGGGTTCCACCCAAAAAATTTCCGGGGGAGGGATTTCTTCGGTTAAAACAATCGCTTCCCATATCTTCTCGACTGTGGTGTTAAGTTCAGGTAAAGACACATCCTCGAACTGTGGTCTTTTATCTCCGTATCATTGTCCTAGGTTATATCTTCGTGGATTCCTTGAATTATCACCTCGTGACTCATAATTCCGAGGTCTGTGATCAATATACCTCGGATGCTGATCTATTCACTCTTGATCTCCGCTGGACACTGCTACCAATTTCGCGGGAATTGTTGCTAACGGCTCTGCTTCCACATATTTCATGTCATCTTCTATTACACTTGCTACTCTCGGCAAGAGATGCGAATTCCCCTCCTTGGATTGTATCGGAGATGCCTCAATAGCCTCCCTTTGTTTCTCCTCTAGCGCTACGTATTCCTCTTGATACTCTCGGAGTTCACTCATCGTTATTGTGTTACGAATTACGAATAGTTGTGTATGCAAGAGATCAGTTGGTATTAACGCGTTGATGAAGTCCATTATGAAATTTCTCTCATCTACTCTTCCTGCGAGTTGAATGCATACCGACCTCCATCTCGTTATGATACTTCGCAGGTTTTCGCCTGGTTTCCTTCTCAAATTGAATAAGGTTTATATTCCGGGTCTTAACATGTTATTACTTATGTATGTTGTCAAGAATATCCTCTGCAAATCTTTGAACGACGAGATCGAACCTTCTGCTAACCCTTCAAACTACTTTGAGGCTTCCCCGGTTAAACTGGCTGGGAAATACTGGCATAACACCGTCTCGTACTTCGCCCATTGCATTAGTGAGAGGGTGTACTGTTTTAGATGCTATACTGCGTTCCCAGTTTCATCGAATATGCTTCCGAAGGTAGGAAATGAACATCTTCCTGGGATTCTTCCCTCCAATATTTCGCGCGAGAATGGTGATTTTTCAGCCTCCACAATTGCTTCTGCCAGCTGCACCCGTCCTCCTCTTCGCGAATTGTTGAGTAATGCTTTCATCTCCTGTATCCCGTTCATGATCGTTTGATTGACCTCGTCTTTTCCCTCATCTCTCCTGCGCCTTCTCCTTCTTCTATCTCGTTTATCATCATATTCCCTTCACTTTTCCTCATGTCTCCTTCTTTCTTCTCGATGTCTCTCTTCTTCCTCTTCTGCGTACCTCCTCGCCTCCTCTTGCCATTCTTGTGCACGACATCTTTGCTCCTCACGAGATCTTTTCTCTCTTTGTATTCTTTCTTCTTCTCTTAGTATTTCTTCTTCACGAAGCCTTTCCGCCTCTCGAGTTCATTCCTCTTCAAATCGCCGTCTTTGATCTTCCCACCTAGTTTCCTCCAAAGGTTTCCTCAGCAACCTTTCTTCGCTGCTTTATCTTCGACGCCTCCTCCTTCGTTATTCTCTTTCTCCTCCTTGTTCATCCGGTGGTATTCCTCCCCCTTGAGTTACGTTTTCTCCTATTCCGTCTTCACCTCGTAAATCATGAACAATCCTTTCCTCATTGAGTTGGTTGTTTTGGTGCATCAGGACCGTATTCTGCCTCATGAGTATGGATCTTTGTTCCATTAGAGCTCTCTCTCTCTTTCTCTTTATAAACGTAGCACCTCTCTGATTTGTTCTAACGTCATATTTTCTTCATTGATATTCTCCTCTCCGCTTCCTTGCACAGGTTCTTCTTCCTCCTCCGATTCGGTGTTAGCGGTATGGATCGATCCTTCTCGATAACGATCATCTTCTCCCTGTTGGACTTCACCTTGCCTTCCTCCTTTGTTTGACGTTTCGCCTCTCTCCATCCTTCCTCCTTCTCTTCATGCCAGACGCAAGCTCCTTCTCGATGCGATGATGTGCTGTGATCGTTCCGGTACTTTTGCCATGGACAACCTATTAATCTTTCTTTTTTCCGATTCACCGGCTTTTTGACCAGACCTAACTTGTTCACCTTCAAGATAACAGATCTCAGATCTACCTCTCCTCTTCCAACACTGCCATGGTTTCTTAGTCACTAATCTCTGGCTCTTATGAAGTAACAACTCACTTAATGATTTTGAAGAAGGACTCTCATACGATCACAAATCTCTCAAACTATCTAAAGTGAGATTGAAATCTCAACATGAGATCCATGTTTCTCGGTGCCAAAATGTAACTGCGGAAAATCCACAGTTACACCCACTTACTAATTTGATGAACTCAAAGATGAACACAAACAAGATAAAACACAAATCTTATATTTCAACTGGTTTTTAGAATTTTAAGTTACAAGCCACTCATGGAGACTCAAGATCCTAACTCCTCTCTTACAAGAGTTCTCTCACCTTTCCCAAATGCTCCAACCCCTTTTACAGAGGTCTAAGTCCTCCTTTTATAGGAGAAAGTTACATAATGGATTACAACCCGATTTATCTCGAGTATACACTTTTTACTTTGCTCAGATCAACTTTTCACTTCTTTTACGCCTTAAAGTTCGGCTGTTGTCGGGGACATTTGTCCCATTTCTTACACAACAATCCACATCTCGTTCATTTTACCTCGGGGATCCTACGGTTTCTTCTTTCTCAGCAAGCCACACTTCGCGCCGTTGACTTCGTATGCTCTCCATTTTCTTGCACAACAATCCACACCTCGCATTTCCAATCTTCTTCGTGAAGTATCTTCCCGTACAAGTCAGTGCTATCTCATTAATCGATACCTCGCGATATGAACTTCGCTAAAGTAAATCTGACACTTGATTTGACTCTTCACTGACACTTTCTTAGGAATTGGTGAATAATATCTTTCTTGAAGATTCACTTCGCTGCCTCGTTCAATCTACCTCGGACACGTGGCGGTCCGATTTTCTGTACCTACAAAAAGAGCTGATTATTTTTTAAACAATATGCTGTAATGCTTAAAGAACACTAAAGTAATGACTTCCTAAACTTTTTCTTGCTCCTAATTAAAACATTATGTAAAATGCTCAATGAATTGAAATTCTTTTAATAGTTGCGAGTTAAGTTTTTTTTTCTTCGGAAAATGCTCTTTGCACATCGCTGTCAGAAAGAATTAGCATATTTAGGTCCTTTTCCAATTCCATTAGTATTATTTCGGAGATAACCTTTAGAGATCCTAGAATATTGGCAAGGTAAAACCAAAATTTACCTGGTTTGGGCCTTTTCCAATTTATGTAACGATTACAGGGCTTTGAAAAAAAAGCAAAGTTCATGTGTCATTATTTACACCGTGTCTTCTAGGGTTAGAATACTTATAAGAAGTTGAAACGGTATGTGGTGCTTAGGTTTCGTAAGAAGAAGCTATGGTGAAAGGGAAACCAGCAACATCAAAGGAAACGAAAAGCTATGGTTATCCTCATGCACACATTCCTCACGAGGTAATCTTGCAAATACTACAAAATCTTCCTGTTAGGTCTTTGATGAAATTCACATGTGCTTCCAAGTTATGGCTTGAGTCGATCTGGAATGACCAAAGATTTTAAGAAGCTCACTTTCTTAAATCCCAAAAGAATCCAATTCTTATGTTTAAACTCGTAGTTAGTAAAGTTGATAATAGGGAAAAATATCCTTCTCGTCACTTGTTTTATCTGCCAAAGGATGAGTTTGGTATTGCCAAGAGAAAGAAGGTTTTTGCCCAACTTCATAAACTGACAGTATTAAAAACCAGAAGTTGGAGGAGATTAATTGGTAATTGTAATGGTTTAGAATGTTTTCAGGTTGGTGATCGTTTTAATATTGACAAAGGCAGCTGGTCTTATTGTCATTGATATCTTTAACTTTTGTAAACACGAAAAAATACGTATTGTTTCTCGCATCCACACCCAAGAGAAAATGTGCATACAAGGTTTTCGATTCGGATATGATTGCTTATCGAATAAATATAAGCTGATATGCATCCTCAATAGTTATCGTGGTGGAGATGCAGAGGTTAGCTACAAATATTTAATCCTTGAACTTGGATGTGGAGATTCTCAATTATGGAGAGAAATAAAACATCCGGCTACAGTGGCACAAGGGGTAGCACATCTTAAAGATCGAACAAGAGAGAGGAGAACATAAACGCGGAAGCGTAAAAGACTACATTGATATTAATCTTGGTGGAATACAATCTATTTGATATTATTGATTGATTCTTACTTGCTTACTTAAAAATGAATACAACATGCCTATTTATAGGCTACAAAAGAAGAAGAGAACTATGCCTATGGAGGCTAACAACTATGCCTTTGGAGGCTAACAACTATGCCTATGGAGGCTTACCAAACCAACTACTAGACAATCTAGTATTCTTGTTTGATTTGTCTAACCCTAGAACACTCATTTTACACATGTTAATTGTCTAATATTGACTCTAGACATCCTAGATATTTCTAGGTTAGTCTAGATAGGTGTGAACTCTTGACTAAGTTGGTGTTGAATATTCAACACTCCCCCTCAACACCTACTTTCCAACTTCTCTTTATCTTAGACGTTTCGGTCCCCTTCATAGTTTAAGGATGTTTCGGTCCTCTTCATAGTTTAAGGACGTTTCGGTCCTCTTCGGAAGTTTAAGGACATTATGGTCCTCTTCGGAAGTTTAAGGACATTACGGTCCTCTTCGTAGTTTTAGAACATACGGGTTCCATCGTAGTTTAGGGACATTGCGGTCCTCTTCGTAGTTTTAGAACATTTCCATCGAACATTGCGGTCCTCTTCGTAGTTTTAGAACATACGGGTTCCATCGTAGTTTAGGGACATTGCGGTCCTCTTCGTTTCAGTAAAATACTTCTTGTACTCTTTGGACAACTCATAGGATTTTCACCCACTTTTGTTGTTCTCTATCTCATCACCACTTGGTGATTTCTTCCATTTCTTCACAATCTTTTTGTTGTTTCTTCTTCTCTTCTTCTTTTGTTCCGGTCATGCTTTTGTTGCGAAAACCTTCACACTTCTTTGATTTTTTTTTTAAAGATTCTCTCACAATCTTTCATTTCGTCAAGATTCTGCCACAAGCTCTAACTATTCTTCTTCTTGCTATATTGCTGTTACAATTTTGCCACGCTATCCAGATGTGCCACATTTCTGAATTCGTAACAGATTTGCAACGCTGTGAAATTATTGTCACACTTATGTTTCCATGATCATCCTTGCATTTAAACAAACATCTTGTCTGCATCTTCTCTATTTTGTTTGAGGCTTTCAGGGTTCAGGGTTCAGGGTCTAGAGTCAAACAAGAATGTCTAGAGTCAATATTAGACAATTAACATGTGTAAAATGAGTGTTCTAGGGTTAGACAAATCAAACAAGAATACTAGATTGTCTAGTAGTTGGTTTGGTAAGCCTCCATAGGCATAGTTGTTAGCCTCCAAAGGCATAGTTGTTAGCCTCCATAGGCATAGTTCTCTTCTTATTTTGTTCCGGTCATGCTTTTGTTGCGAAAACCTTCACACTTCTTTGATTTTTTTTTTAAAGATTCTCTCACAATCTTTCATTTCGTCAAGATTCTGCCACAAGCTCTAACTATTCTTCTTCTTGCTATATTGCTGTTACAATTTTGCCACGCTATCCAGATGTGCCACATTTCTGAATTCGTAACAGATTTGCAACGCTGTGAAATTATTATCACACTTATGTTTCCCTGATCATCCTTGCATTTAAACAAACATCTTGTCTGCATCTTCTCTATTTTGTTTGAGGCTTTCAGCCCATCTTCAAATCATCTTCAACTTGCTCTCCTGTCATGACCATCATCACCGTGAACATCATCCTTGCTTTTTTTTTTTTTCTTCTAGAGCTCTTCCATCACATGCGAAGAAAGTTCCCATGGGCATCATGCTTTTTTTTTTTTTTTTTTTTTTTCTTGCTTTCTTGAGCAGCACCCTGTCTCCACTGCCACCTTCACGTTCTTTAGCAAACATCAATCATGGCATCAACTCATCATCATTTCCTTCATTTCAGAGTTCTCACGAGTTCTAGCATGCCATCACGTTCTCTACCCGAGCTCTCATCAGTCCCTTTATCGGCTTCGTTGGCAAACTTGAGTTCATCAACTGCCATGAAACCAATCTCGTCCTCATTAAACTCATCACAGTAAAACTACCAAACCATGTTCAGGTAGCAAACAATACTCCATACTCATCGAACCAAAGCATCTTCTGTTCAATGGCAGCAATCTTTCATCTCTTCTCTGCTGCTGCTGTTTATCATCTCGACATCCATTCTCGAGCTCGTCATTCTCTCAACAGCACCATCGTTATTCTTCTTCCTTCTGGAGCTCTAAAGCAGCAGTACCTTGCTCGAGCTCATTACCGAACATCACTTCCTTCTTCCATCAGCAACTACCAGCTCATGTATCTCCATTATCGTCATCAACATCAAGCCAAAAAACCGAGCAGAAGTTCACCATTCATCTCAGCCAACAGTCCCGAACAACAACACCATCACCGAGCCATGATTTATCCAAAGCTCAGCCACAGTTCGGCTACACTGTCTCTCATAACATCTAGTCGAGCATCATGACCATCATCTTTATCCGAAGCTCCGCCACATTAATTGCAATATGAACCGCAGCATCATTTCCACCGATGATGATCATCATCCACAACTTAGTGATTTGTTTTCTCGAGCAGCAACCACTCGATATTCATTGTATCTTCTCGGCCTTCTCATCTACTCGAGTTGCAAGTAATGGTGGAGATCATGGAGCCAGAGAAAGTGATACTTTACCCCAACTTTTCTGGGGTTGTGTTGCGATCTGCACACGTATTTTGTCCATGTTTCCTGCCAGGTCATTGAGCTATTTGGGCGTGTTATAGACAGGTTATCTTTCAGAGACAGTACCAAAGAGAACGTCCTGATTTCAAGCATGCCCCGGGATGAGCTCGACACCTTCCATACGGGAGAACATCAAAGGACGAAGTCGAGAGTTGGAGGCGAGCCTCCAACTTTAAGTGGGAAGGTGCCATCTTTTGAGGGAGTACAACCTCTTGTGCTCAAAGGACTGATGTGAACTTTCAGTCATGGGTATTCCATTGAGGTATACTGTCACGTATCACAGTGCACTCATGCGATTCCATATTTGGGGACATCGAGACACGGCTCCTCATGCCCATTACTGGGTTGCTTCCATGGCTCTTTTCATAGCTCAGCAACTCGTCACTTCCAAGCCACACATCTTCCTACTTTCTTCGTTGTTAACCTTTTTTTTTTTTTTTTCACGGCAACTTTCATACCGTCCTCATATCATGTTTTTTGATACCACGTTTTTGTGTATCTAAAAAACCTAGTTCCACACGTGCACTTACTTGGGTGGAGAAATCCAACACACATAGCCGCAGCAACACTCGCACCTTCTTTTCTTTTATTTTTTCTTTTTAATTTTCGCGTCTCTAGATTCTGCAGACCCATATGAATAAAAAAACTTGATATGTAACGATTCTTACGGCAGTAGAACTTACACCTCCTTCACAATCATCATCAGAACTGCGCACAAATTATTTTAAACCTTGTGTACTCAACACCACAACGAGAACTTAAACACTAACAACCATGAATTTTTTTGAGTTTCTCTAACTCTCTTCCTCTAACCTTGCTCTGATACCATCTTAAAGATCGAACAAGAGAGAGGAGAACATAAACGCGGAAGCGTAAAAGACTACATTGATATTAATCTTGGTGGAATACAATCTATTTGATATTATTGATTGATTCTTACTTGCTTACTTAAAAATGAATACAACATGCCTATTTATAGGCTACAAAAGAAGAAGAGAACTATGCCTATGGAGGCTTACCAAACCAACTACTAGACAATCTAGTATTCTTGTTTGATTTGTCTAACCCTAGAACACTCATTTTACACATGTTAATTGTCTAATATTGACTCTAGACATCCTAGATATTTCTAGGTTAGTCTAGATAGGTGTGAACAATTGACTAAGTTGGTGTTGAATATTAAACAGCACACAACCTAGCCATTGTATCAATGGAGTTCTGTACTGGTGGATGTGGAAGCGTAGTAGAGTAGGGTATGATAGAGCTTTGTTATCGTTCGACCTCCATGAAGAGAAGTTTCAAGTAATTGAATTACCAAAGAACATTGGTTCTTATTTTGATGATCAGGATCATCAATTAGAGTACAGTAGATGTCTCTGTTTGACCAGAATTAAGAAATCTGATGCTTATAGGGGTGTGGTTGAGTTGTACATATTGAAAGACAGAATCAAGCAAGTTTGGGTAAAAGAAACTATTACATTTAATCGTCGGGTAACTATAGGGATTCCTCCATCTACTGGAATCAAAATCCAAATTATTGAATTGGCTGGCAGAATTTTTCTTCCTGGTTCGGGAAGGAATAAAAAATCCTATTATATATTTTTATGATTTGCAATCGAGAGAAGTTAACGAAGTAAGACTTGATAGTAAATTTCCTGCTAATTATCATGTTTCAAATCATGTTGAGAACCACATTTGTTTAAGAGCTTGGGCAACAAAGGAAGGATATGGAGAGGAACTTGGTCTAATCTATGATACACGCACTCTAAAGATTATACAATACATGTTTAAGGAGATGCCGCCAACTGTTGGTTCGGCAGTTTCATTTTTTTCTTCTTCAAGGGGAATTACAATGAGTTAGTTGTTTTAATAAACGGAAGAGCCTCCTTTTTACTACTTTTTGGTTTTCTTAGGGACCACGAAGAATTAAATTAATTTTTTCTTTCTTGCCCAAAAATTGCATGGCTGCTAATGGGGTACCCAATTTGTTTGAGAAGTTTTAATCTAGTCTAGATCAAAAAGTTCGCAGTCAATTTTTTTCAGTATAGATTGCTTAAGAGTTTACGTTAAGAAGGACCTCAAACTATTGCGTAAGTTCGCAATGTGATCAAAAAGTTCTCATCATCTCTTCAGAGTTTTACGTTACCTGAGAGGGACCTCAAACTATTGCTTAAGTTTTGGGAAGTATCCTGCTGTACTGGAAGGGTATTGTGATGCCAACTGGATATCAGACTCAGAAGAGTGCAAGTCTACTAGTGGGTACATATTCTTACTTGGAGGTGCGTCTGTCTCATGGAAGTCTACCAAACATACATGTATAGCTAAATCCACTATGGAGTCTGAATTTATAGCCTTGGAAAAAGCTGGAGAGGAAGCTGAATGGATGCGATGTTTCCTGGGAGGAATTCCACTCTGGCCCAAGCCGGTTTCTTCAATCGCAATCCACTATGACAGTAAAGCCGGTCTTGGTTGCGCAAAGAACAATGTATACAACGGGAAGTCTATACATATACGAAGAAGACACAAGACGGTGAAACAACTACTCTCTACTGGTATTATCTCGATAGACTTTGTAAAGTCTAAAGATAATCTTGCAGATCCTTTGACGAAAGGCTTAACCAGAGAGGAAGTTAAATTTACATCGAGAGGGATGGGACTTAAGCTCATAGAATAAATCACCATGAAGGATACTCAACCTTGTGATTGGATTTCCAAGATCAAGGTTCAATGAGGCAACTAATTTATGGTGATATTTGGGAAAGCACTATCTTTGTCCCTCCCTATGGTGTAACCGTGCGATAGTGCTGCCTGCAGAATTTTAGGATGATCTTTTGCGATCTTAATGGTTACCATGGCTTTGATTAAAGCGGGGTGTGGAAGGACACTCTTTATGGACTCACCTTTGTGGATGTTGGAAGTGGGGACGCTTCCTATGAGAATTTGAGCTGATTCTCTAGAGACATTCATTAAGTCCGGGATTTTAGCCCACGGCCAAAATGGGCACAACCGCAAGAGCTTGGAAGCTGTTTTCTTCGGTTGAGGCATCAAGTGTGGATGTTATTTCTGAATTGCATTCATTGTTGGCGGTTCAAGACATTGCGTTCACCGTATCAACAAGCAGTTCAGGTAACCTCTCACTAAGTTAAGGTTCAATCTTTGGGACACCTTAGCCTATATTGTTGTCTTATGTTTTCTCGTGTTTTATCGACATGTTTTATTATTCATGTGGGGGATTGTTAGAAAAAACAATGTTTTGTTTTAATCAAAAAATGCATGGACCATGTTTTGATCCCAAGACCTTTTGCTCCCTAGATGTTTTTTCATGTGAATGAATAAAATATTAGTCCCACCTAGACTAAAACACTTAGAGTTTTAGACTTAAATACCATTGGTTTAGCCTTAAGGGCATGGCCCTTTGGGTCTTTAGACCTTTGTGTATGGGGAAAGCCCTAGACTATGGCAAGGTTGCCTATCCCTTATTGCATTTCTTATTGCCTTTCCCATTCGTGCGGTGCTTCGCACAGAAGCACGCACGCTCGGGCGAGGGCGTGGGCGTGTGCGTGGGAGTGGGTGTGGGTGTATCCGACCCTTTCTTTTTACTGAAATTTTCCACACGTTTCTCCCACACATGTAAAGAATTTTATTCTTTACCTTCTCGGTTTTGGGTGTCCGACCCGTGTGATAAAACCTCGTGAAGCATCTTTGATGCACGGTCGTTGTAACACCTGTGAACCTCGAGAAGAATCTCAAAATTTTTGAATTCCGACAAAAGCGTTTTACTGTATTTTTAACGGATGCTTTTACTCGTCCGACAAAAACAAACGCGTGAATCACGGACAGTCTGTCGCACATTGGATTCTAAGTCGAACGTTCAAATAATTTTTGCTATAAATACCAGATGAATTCTGCATTTGAAACCATACCACAGAACTCTTTCTGAAACTCTTTTTCTTCTCTTTTGTTTGTTTTCAGAAAAAAGTAAGTTCATATTTACATTTCTTTCAGAACATAGTTTACAGTTCAGTTATTCTCTAAAACAAGTTGTAGTTTACAAAAACATAATTTTGTATAACTACTTCTTTGTTTACAGAATATTTGTTTACATAAACATCATAGTTTACAGAAACATAAATTAGTTTTTACATTTCTCTGAAACTGGTTGAAGTTTCGTTTTGTGTTTTTGTTTTCATCTCTGCTGCAAAGTTCTAAGGGTTCTCTTTGTGTATGCTACACATAGAGGAGAACTAACAGTAGTTGTATCCTGGAGGTGATTTGCTAATTTCTATAGCATCTCAGAGGAGTAGCAGGCAATATTACCTTTAGCTCAGCGTATTTCATACGTGCCTCTACTAAGTTTTTGATACTATCATCAGTGCATCTCCGGTACAACAATAACACAACAGTGCGAGCTAAGTATTTTTCTCAGTTACATACGAATATTGTCAATTATTTCCAACAATCTAAAGGTAATATTCGTTTCTATATAATTGTTGTTGTAAGAACATGGGAAAAAATACTGTAGAAAGACCACCAAAGTTCAGTGGTAAGGACTTTAAGAGATGGCAGTCTAAAATGTTATTCTTCCTAAACGATCAAAGGTTAGATGGACTTGCTTTAAATAGACCCTCGAGAAGACTTTATCACCGTGGTAATGAAGATAAATTAGAAAAGTGGAATAGGAAGAATTACATGTGTAAGAATCATATTCTTAATGGTCTGGATGACTCTTTGTACGACTTCTATAATGCAAAAGAAAATTTTAATTCTTTTGATTTATGGGAAGCTCTTGAAGAGAAATATCATGCTGAAGCTGCTGGAAGTAAGAAGTTCTTGATGGCTAAGTTCTTGGAATACAACATGACTGACGAAAAGCCCGTGGTAGAACAGTTCGTCGAACTACAACTCCTCATCAGCGAGATTCTTGCTGAAGGCATGCATTTTGATGAAGCTCTACAAGTATCGGCTGTGATTGAAAAGCTTCCACCCTCATGGAGCGAATACAAGAGGAGGTTGCGATACAAGACTCGTGAAATCACCATGGTGGAGCTTGGCCAAAAGATCCAGGTTGAGGAGCTTATGTGCAGCAAGGACAAGAGCATGATGATGAGCAAAAACATGCCCAACAAAGCTCACGTCTTGGAAGATAAAGATGCTTCAAAGAAAGGTCCTGGAGAATCCAGCAAAATGGGTAATAGACGTAACAGACATCGAAAACCCAAAGGTAACAATTTTAAGCCTAGGGGTGGTGTCACTAAGCACACCATCAAAGGCGACTGTTTTAATTGTGGTAAACCTAGACATATGGCTAAAGACTATAAGGCCCCTAAAAAGATCAAATATGATCCAAAACAGAAAAATAAGGCAAACATAGTAGATGATTCTGGATATTTCACTGGCATGGTGTCTAAAGTCGACCTTGTCTCTAGTATGACTAATGTGAGAGACTGGTGGCTTGATTCTGGAGCCACCAAGCATGTCTGTAAATTCAGAAATGCTTTCTCCTCCTATGCCATAGTAGGAGATGATGAAAAACTGTTCATGGGAAACTCTTCCACCGCTAAAGTGGTGGGGAAAGGCAAGGTCGAACTGAAGCTAACTTCAGGAAAAACTCTCGCATTGAATGACGTATTTTACGTCCCAGACATATGCAAAAATCTTATCTCAGAAACCATCTTACTAGGAAAAGGTTTTAAAATTGTTGCTGAGTCAAATACTATTGTAATTTCTAAGCATGGTGAATTCGTAGGAAAAGGTTATGTTACCGATAACATGATTAAGATTAGTGTATGTGATTTGAAATTGAATGTTAATGCATCTTCTTCTGTTTATGTTTGTGACTCCTCACATGTTTGGCATGATAGACTTGGGCATGTTAATTTCAAATCGCTAGAAAGACTCGCTAATTTAGGTTGCATACCTAAAATAAACTTTGATAAAAATCAAAGATGTGAAATCTGTGTTGAATCTAAATATACAAGAAAACCGTTTAATAAAAGGATTGAACGTAAAACAGTTCCTTTGGAACTAATACACTCGGATTTAGGAGACTTGAAATCAACACCAACAAGAGGTGGTAAAAAATGGTACATCACTTTTATAGATGATTACTCACGCTACTGTCAGGTTCATCTTCTTAGAAGTAAAGATGAAGCCTTAGAGGCCTTCAAATTTTATAAACTTGAAGTAGAAAACCAAAAAGGAGTTAAAATTAAAACTCTTAGGTCAGACCGTGGCGGTGAGTATGTGATACCCATAGGTGAGTTTTGTAAACATAATGGAATCATTCATGAAACAACTGCACCATATTCACCAGAATCGAATGGTGTAGCTGAAAGAAAAAATAGAACACTCATAGATATGGTAAATGCTATGTTGACAAGTTCAGGGTTATCTTCGAACTTGTGGGGGAAGCTATCCTCTCTGCATGCTATATTTTGAACCGAGTTCCATTTAAAAAATATGATAAAACTCCTTATGAATTGTGGAATGGTAAACAACCTTCCTATGCATACTTTAAAGTGTGGGGGTGTTTGGCCAAGGTGGCCATTCCTCATCCTAAGAAAACTAAATTAGGTCCTAAAATAATTGACTGTGTTTTCTTAGGATATCCTGAGCATACAATTGCATACATGTTTATGGTCATCAGTTCTGACCATAATAATATTGGTCAGAACACCATTTTGGAATCTAGAGATGATGTGTTTTATGAACACATATTTCCTTTAAGGTCTGGACCTCGTAAAAGGGTCCATGATGACCTCTCTGATGTTCTATCGACTAGTCAAACCCCAACTTTAGAGTATGAGACTGAACCAAGAAGAAGTAAGAGGGTTAGAATTGAAACAAGTTTTGGCCCAGATTTTTTGACTCTTACGGTAGAGTCTGAACCCCAAACCTACAAGGAAGCTATGACTTCTCCAGAAGCTCCTTTCTGGGAAGAAGCTTCATTAAATGAATGGGAGTCCATTCAGAAAAACGAAACTTGGGAGCTTGTAGACTTGCCTCCTGGAAGTAAATCCATAGGTTGCAAATGGGTGTTCAAAAGAAAACTTAGAATAGATGGAACTATAGATAAATATAAAGCTAGGTTGGTAGCTAAAGGCTATAAACAAAAGGAAGGATTAGATTTCTTTGATACTTATTCACCAGTCTCTAGAATCACCTCGATTAGGATGTTGATTGCTATTGCTTCTATTTATGATTTGCATATACATCAGATGGATGTTAAAACTGCATTTTTATATGGTGAATTGAATGAAGAAATTTATATGGACCAACCTGAAGGCTTTATTGTAAAAGGTTGTGAAAACAAATTATGCAAGTTGAACAAATCTCTATACGGTTTAAAACAAGCACCTAAACAATGGCATGAAAAATTTGATCATGTTATGATAACTAATGGTTTCAAGGTTAATGAATCTGATAAATGTGTTTACATTAAATCTGTGGATGATTCTCATGTTATTGTGTGCCTATATGTTGATGATATGCTCATATTAGGCAGTAACCTTGATATTATTAATACCATTAAAAGCATGCTTAGAGATAATTTTGACATGAAATACTTAGGCCATACTAATGTAATCTTAGGGATGAAAATCAGAAAGACGTCTGATGGATATAGTCTTAGTCAATCTCATTATGCTGAAACCGTACTAAAGAGATTTAATTATGAAAATGCTAAACCTGCATCTACTCCATTTGATCCCACTTGTAAGTTGAAACATAACAAGTGTAAGGGAATTGATCAACTTGAGTATTCTCGCATTATTGGTAGTCTTATGTATCTGATTAATTGTACAAGACCTGATATTACTTACTCTGTGAGTAGATTAAGCAGGTATACTTGCAACCCAGGGCAGGATCACTGGAATGCTCTCTTCAGAGTTTTACGTTACATGAGAGGGACCTCAAACTATTTCTTAAGTTTTGGGAATTATCCTGCTGTACTGGAAGGGTATTGTGATGCCAACTGGATATCAGACTCAGAAGAGTGCAAGTCTACTAGTGGGTACATCTTCTTACTTGGAGGTGCGTCTGTCTCATGGAAGTCTACCAAACAGACATGTATAGCTAAATCCACTATGGAGTCTGAATTTATAACCTTGGAAAAAGATGGAGAGGAAGATGAATGGATGCGATGTTTCCTGGGAGGAATTCCACTCTGACCCAAGCCGGTGTCTTCAATCTCAATCCACTGTGACAGTAAAGCTGCTCTTGGTTGCGCAAAGAACAATGTATACAACGGGAAGTCTATACATATACGAAGAAGACACAAGACGGTGAAACAACTACTCTCTACTGGTATTATCTCGATAGACTTTGTAAAGTCTAAAGATAATCTTGCAGATCCTTTGACGAAAGGCTTAACCAGAGAGGAAGTTAAATTTACATCGAGGGGGATGGGACTTAAGCTCATAGAATAAATCACCATGAAGGATACTCAACCTTGTGATTGGATTTCCAAGATCAAGGTTCAATGAGACAACTAATTTATGGTGATATTTGGGAAAGCACTATCTTTGTCCCTCCCTATGGTGTAACCGTGCGATAGTGCTGCCTGTAAAATTTTAGGATGATATTTTGCGATCTTAATGGGTACCATGGCTTTGATTAAAGCGGGGTGTGGCAGGACACTCTTTATGGACTCACCTTTGTGGATGTTGGAAGTGGGGCCGCTTCCTATGAGAATTTGAGCTGATTATCTAGAGACATTCATTAAGTCCGGGATTTTAGCCCACGGCCAAAATGGGCACAACCGCAAGATCTTGGCAGCTGTTTTCTTCGGTTGAGGCATCAAGTGTGGCTGTTATTTCTGAATTGCATTCATTGTTGGCGGTTCAAGACATTGTGTTCACCGTATCAACAAGCAGTTCAGGTAACCTCTCACTAAGTTAAGGTTCAATCTTTGGGACACCTTAGCCTATATTGTTGTCTTATGTTTTCTCGTGTTTTATCGACATGTTTTATTATTCATGTGGGGGATTGTTAGAAAAAACAATGTTTTGTTTTAATCAAAAAATGCATGGACCATGTTTTGATCCCAAGACCTTTTGCTCCCTAGATGTTTTTTCATGTGAATGAATAAAACATTAGTCCCACCTAGACTAAAACACTTAGAGTTTTAGACTTAAATACCATTGGTTTAGCCTTAAGGGAATGGCCCTTTGGGTCTTTAGACCTTTGTGTATGGGGAAAGCCCTAGACTATGGCAAGGTTGCCTATCCCTTATTGCATTTCTTATTGCCTTTCCCGTTCGTGCGGTGCTTCGCACAGAAGCACGCACGCTCGGGCGAGGGCGTGGGCGTGGGTGTGGGAGTGGGTGTGGGTGTATCCGACCCTTTCTTTTTACTGAAATTTTCCACACGTTTCTCCCACACATGTAAAGAATTTTATTCTTTACCTTCTCGGTTTTGGGTGTCCGACCCGTGTGATAAAAACCTCGTGAAGAATCTTTGATGGACGGTCGTTGTAACACCTGTGCACCTCGAGAAGAATCTCAAAATTTTTGAATTCCGAAAAAAGCGTTTTACTGTATTTTTAACGGATGCTTTTACTCGTCCGACAAAAGCAAACGCGTGAATCACGGACAGTCTGTCGCACATTGGATTCTAAGTCGAACGTTCAAATAATTTTTGCTATAAATACCAGATGAATTCGGCATTTGAAACCATACCTCAGAACTCTTTCTGAAACTCTTTTTCTTCTCTTTTGTTTGTTTTCAGAAAAAAACTAAGTTCATATTTACATTTCTTTCAGAACATAGTTTACAGTTCAGTTCTTCTCTAAAACAAGTTGTAGTTTACAGAAACATAATTTTGTATAACTACTTCTTTGTTTACAGAATATTTGTTTACATAAACATCATAGTTTACAGAAACATAAATTAGTTTTTACATTTCTCTGAAACTGGTTGAAGTTTCGTTTTGTGTTTTTGTTTTCATCTCTGCTGCCAAGTTCTAAGGGTTCTCTTTGTGTATGCTACACATAGAGGAGAACTAACAGTAGTTGTATCCTGGAGGTGATTTTCTAATTTCTATAGCATATCAGAGGAGTAGCAGGCAATATTACCTTTAGCTCAGCGTATTTCATACGTGCCTCTACTAAGTTTTTGATACTATCATCAGTGCATCTCCGGTACAACAATAACACAGCAGTGCGAGCTAAGTATTTTTCTCAGTTACATACGAATATTGTCAATTATTTCCAACACTAGTTTCGATCAATTCAATTTGTGTGTGTTGAATGCATAACTGTTGGTTGAATTCTGTACATATGTCTTTTAAATGTTTGCTATCCACCACCATAGGATTTAGTGTTGCTTATGACAGGGCCGTTCCTGAGTTCTTTTTGCCCCGAAGTGGACAAAGTTTTTGTTGCCCCCATAATTATTTTTAATTTTCTTACCCTGCAGCGTTACTTATTCTAACAAGAGAAACTTTTAACTGTTCTTGGATCGTCGTGATGCTTGCTTCGTTTCTAAGTGAAAGCATAAAAAGAAAAGAACAATGAGTAACTAAAGCAAGAATCATGAGCAGAGTAATGAATACAACTTACAATTTTTCAATTATAACTTAAAATTAAATTACTAATTAAAGCCTAGAACATTTTGAGAGGAAAAAGCCTTGAACATTGACATCCATTAGTTGCGCATGTAATTAGTTATCTAGTATACAATTAACAAGAATATGAGAATTAGAATACTTCCTAAATGGTAGTATCTCCAGAAAAGAATTCTTAAGCCTGCAACAAGGATTATTTAGTGGAAAGTGTAAGAACTTCCGATTTAGCCTAAAGTTATTCTTTTTCTGCCTACATATCACATAATTTTATAGAAAGCCCCTAAAAACGTTTAATGTTTGATAAAAATCCAAAATGTAAACCACATAAGTTATGATGATGATTATTAAAGAGGAGCATTTATGCAAGTTTCAAATTAGAAGGCAAGAATAATGTGTAAATGCAAATTGAATAGTTTTCCAGGGGTTAGATAATTGGAGGGAAATTTAGGATTGCTGCACAGCCGTTGAAAAGTTACCTGGAGGTTATGAAATAGGGACACACTCTCATCATCTAGCAGAGGTTATGAATTTTGGCAGTAAATGAAGCTGTGAAGTTTAGAATTCTGAGTTTGTTAAGTGCATAATATTAATCCCTTGTCTCTGTATGTTTTTCTTGTAAACTAACTTGTTTGAGTCTCAATTTGAAGTGCATAAACTTGTCTATAACTTTAGCTTGCCATGTTTAAGAAATGTGCTGATACGTTGATCCAATGGAGGTCCTGGTGGTGGTGGTGTTGGTGGAACACAGGATTCACTTTGATTTGGTTGATGTTCTGAATGGAGATGAGTGTATGCCCCTTGCTATAGTACGAACAGAAGCATACATATGGGTATGTATATGGCGCATTTGTTTTATTTCTTTCATTCTAAATTAATAATATAAGTTTTGCTAACTACCAATTTGGTAAGCATGAATTAGGAAGAAGAATGTTATGTAAAACCTATTTCTCTCAGTTGTGTATTAATGTTAGTCTATGGTTGCATAGCGATTTTTTCACCATGTTAATATAACCACTTTTCTCTGTTTTTTATAGTAGGGGAGGACTGGGTTCTGGTGAAGGTCATGTTGGGGGCAATGGACGTGTTATTGGAAAAGCTTGCCCTGGAAGGCTTTATGGAACCTTTTGCAAGGTAGCTTTGGGTCTATGACTTTATTTTTTTGATATATACTATATATACAATATATATACAAGCCTCTAACCCGGTGCATACGCACCGGAATTGTGCATAGAATTGGCACTAATTGACCCCACTTCATTTATTTATTTGAACTATAGCCTCCTATACTTTGAGTTGGCATCTTCAATTAGTATTCCTCCTGGTACCATTTGTCATCGCTTGAGGCTAACTTTGGTTTATCTTGGTGATGAAGGAACAAAGAAATAAGCGCACGCAGAAGCTCTCACTTTTGCAATTCGACAATGTAAATTATTGATGAAAATATATAAGTAAAATATAGTCTACGTAGCATGCGTTATTTTGACCGAGAATTTACGCACCTGCCCCAACCTTGGAGAATGTTTTTCCTTCTCGCAAGTCCTACATTAGTTTACTTAATTTAATCTTGAGACAGTTTTCAACCAATCTTCATTTTTTGAACTGGCTTCCAATTCAGAGATTACATCCGGTCACATGTGAATCTTATGAACAAATTCGGATATCCCATAAATCTGCATATGGCCATTGGATTATGATAGTGTTGTAACATGTATCTCGGGCCTTTGGTAAGCGAAGGTGGTATAACACAATCCTTTTTTCCAGCGGACGCAGGTGATGTAACCCCTGACATGAATGCATTTTTCAAACGGTACGTTATAAAGTTAAGCCCTGATTATTATTATTTTTGGTTTTTTCCAACCAATCTGCAATTTGGACTCTTCTACCAAATATTGTTTGAATAGACGACTTTTTAGAAATTTCTAATGAGGCTTTGATTTGGTCCTTGTTGTGTGCTATATCCATAATACAAAGCTTCTGAGATTTTTTTCCCCTATCGTTTACGCCGCGTTCTTCTCTGTATGGGATATTCAGGATATATCCATTTCCATCTTCACCGTAAGGAAACAAAAATGGGTATTGCATTGTCTTAAAACCCAGATGAATTTAGTGATCCTTTTTAAGCATATTCCTTGACCATTATATCTCTGCACGTATACTTGCTATTACCACCCCCTGCAATTAGAACAGACACCTCTGTTATAGGTGAGTTATACTTGTCCCCATGTTTTTTCGGGATGAAATCATTGTCGATCTATCTGACACCTTTTCAGGTTCTTGATCCCGCTCTCTTGCCATTCTGAACCCTTGTGCAAGAAGATTACTTTCATGTAGCTTTTTGATAACACCGTTAATGAAATCTTTTATCCAATTGTTATTCATGCCCCAACTGCGCTCGTTCTTCGAGTTACTTCAATTTCAGCATCATGTATCGTTGTGAAGATCTCGGATCCTTAGCATCGTCCGTTAGTAGAGTGCCAATAATCTTATGATAATTCTAACCACTGATTTTGAAACATAAGGCGCTTTTCTGTCATTTTTTTTCTTGTCTCATGTTGGACGGTGTTTGATACAGTTTCGGAATTTAATTAACCTTGATCCACCCTTGTATCCCAAAAGTTCCTTCAAAAACGGGGAGGCTCAACTTAACCGTTCCTTCTTGACAACATACCAAAACGCTTCAGATAAAAAACAAAAAATTGGTGATTCTTTCTTTATACCATTGTACTGAATATGTCATCGACATAATTTCCTATTAAAATATCAAAAAAATTGTTAGGTTCTATTCGATCGGGATCTCTATTGATTGTATTAGGAACACCATAATGAAAAGATACATTGTTTTGATTAAAAAAAAAAAAGATGCACTGTTTTTTACGATGTAGATAAGGGAATTGTTTTCCAGTTATGTACAAACCTTTTGGCATAGCATTATCAAATTCCATTTCATTAACGTGAACTGTTAGTGATCGGTTGTCTTGTGTACATCGCTCGTTGATTCTTCTAAGGGGTTTTCACCTTTAATCGTGAACAATATGATAGGAAAATCCGAAAATGGGAGATGAATGTTTCCTTGTGTTGCGCCACTTTTTTTTTTTTTGCTGCTAAGTGCTCAGGCCCTAGCATTTGCATCATGTTGGAAGTTTTTCTTTACTTTTGAACTGTTACACCATAAAAGTAAATGTTTTATGCATATATGTGTGTCGAAGTAGTACTTTTTGTTCCAGATGATTACCTTTTAGGTTTGGATCGAAGTTATTTTATCTGTGGTTCCACAAAAGTGGTCTCTCCGTTCTTCTCTTCTTGTTTTTTCTGGCACAATGCTAAGTTTACGACTTTGAGAATTCTTTCAAATGAAAGTGCAGGATTTTTCTTCTTTCATTGATAAAAAGTTTTAAATTTGGTGATTATATATGGTAGTTAAATACTGAAATATATTTTCTTATCAGGCAACTGTTGGTGATCAATGGTCGTATCTATTGGGCTTCAACGGTTGTGTTTTCTCCGTGTATTTTTTTTCGTTGAAGGGTTGCGTCATGTACTGACTATTGAAATTTCCAACTGGAATGATTGTTGGATTACGCTGACATGGAAGGTATTGCTGACATAGCTTCACCAAATTTAAGAATGATTGTGGAGTCGACACATGGCTACTTAAGGGTCCCTTATTATAATAAAAGATATATATGCCTTCGAAATCATTTTCAAAGTGAAAAGATTTTTTTCGTCCACAGTAATATACAGGTCGAGGTTGAGATGTAGTGGTGCAGATAAGGATCTCAAAGTTGATACACTGATATACAAAAACCAGTTTACACTTGTTAGCCATTTCTGAGGTTATTTTGTTGTGGTTTAAAAGTCTTGTAGCTGATGGCAGAAGATTACTAATTTTGGGACAAGCAGGGGGTCATACTATTGCATTTACATCTCAAATTTTTCTTTATTCTAACTCTGCAACCATTTTTCCATTCTCAATTCACCATTGTAACTAGTTTCATTTGAAATCTTGCAGATAAGTCCTGCTTGAATCATGCGCCGTGCTCGGGGCAGTGTTATGCTTTATGAAGATGGAGTTCGCAACAGTGGGAAGTGAGTGTTCGGGTTTGAAACTCATTAATTTTTGTTCTTAAGATGTTGATTAGTCCTTACTACACTATGTTGAAGACTTTCTACTGGAAAGTATGAAATAATAGACTCAAGATTTTTGTTATCATCAAGCTGCATTAACATACTCAAATCATTGATTAATTCTTTTGCACTTTCTTTATGTTGAGAATTCTACTGCATTTATTACATGTCAGATGAACCAATTATATTTAAGTCAGTGGAAATAGTTACTATGTTCTTTCGCAAGTTGCATAAAGACCTTAGTTCTTGTTGGTGTGTTGTAATATAGTTTCTCATATAACTTTGCTGCATCCATTAGATAGAGCCGTTGTCTTATAAAAAGATCTACTTTGAAGAGTCCCGTGTTAGAAAAAACAATTATTTGTTTTAATCAAAAAATGCATGGACCATGTTTTGATCCCAAGACCTATTACTCCCTAGATGTTTTTTCATGTGAATGAATAAAACATTAGTCCCATATAGACTAAAACACTTAGAGTTTTAGACTTAAATAGCATTGGTTTAGCCTTAAGGGCATGGCCCTTTGGGTCTTTAGACCTTTGTGTATGGGGAAAGCCCTAGACTATGGCAAGGTTGCCTATCCCTTATTGCATTTCTTATTGCCTTTCCCATTAGGTGCGGTGCTTGCGTAAATCACGCACGCTCGGGCGAGCGTGGGCGTGCGTGGGAGTGGGTGTTGGTGTATCCGACCCTATCTTTTACTTGAATTTTTCCACACGTTTCTCCACACATATAAAGAATTTTATTCTTTGCCTTCTCGGTTTTGGGTGTCCGACCGTGTGCAAAAAAACTCGTGAAGCATCTTTGAAAAATGTCGTTTATAACACCTGCACCTCGAGAAGAATCTCGAAAAATTTGAATTCCGACAAAACATTTTACTGTATTTTTAACGGATGCTTTTACTCGTCCACAAAAGTGAAGCGTGAATCACGACAATGATCGACATTGGATTCTTGGTCGAACGTTGAAATGTTTTTTTGCTATAAATACGAGAGAAGAATTTCATTTGAAAAACATACCTTTTAGAACTCTTCTCTCTGAAATTCTTCTTCTTCTTTTATTCTTTCATAAATTTTATTTAAGTTTAAACATTAAATAGAGTTCTTAGTTTACAAACATAAAAAACGAGTTGTAGTTTATAAACATAATTTTGTAATACTACTTCTCTGTTTACAAAAACATAGTTAGTTTGCAAAAACATAAATTACTTTTTACATTTCTCCTAAAACTGGTTGTAGTTTTGATTTATGTTTTTGTTTTCATTATTTGCTTTTAAGTTCTAAGGGTTCTCTCTCTGTGTATGCTACACATAGAGGAGAACTAACAATAGTTGTATCCTGGAGGTAATTTGTTAATTGTTATAGCATCTCGTAGGAGTAGCAGGGCAATATTACCTTTAGCTCAACAGATCTCATACGTGCCTCTACTAAGTTTTAAATACTATCATCGATTGCATCTCCAGATAACAATAACACATCAGTGAGTGTTAAGTATTTTTCTCATGTTTCTTGAGTTGTTTGTTACTATTATCAGTGTAATCAAAGTATTATTTCTCAGTTGCATACGAAATTGTAACTTATTTCCAACATCCCGTGCCGCTACGATTAGCACGTACCAACTGGAAGCTCTCGAAGGGTGGGAGCAGATAGCAACGAGCAAGCTGTGGAGCAGATAGCAGCAAACCCACGTGCAATAAGTTTTCCCCTGTAACCTTTTTCTACTTTCATGTTATCATCTTTTTGGTAGAAGTATTTGCCTTATAATTTTGCAATTATTAAGATGTCTTTGCAAAGCATGTTAATAATATCTAATCGTCTGTGTGTAGTTGAACAATTTGTTTCTTGTCTATGCGAAAACCTATTTCGTATTTGAATTGATACTTTTCAAGTGTTAGAGAATTCAGCCTAAGTTTAGACTGACAAGTTTCAGTTGATGCAAGTAGTGCTAAAACACTTCTAAAAGCAGTGCTCCATGAAGTGGCTAGAAAAGGAGAAAGAGATGGATAGGCTTGCGCGAAAGGTTTGTTTCAGTGCTAGTATTACAAAGTAGTTATTATCTGCCAGTAGTTGTCAAAATCTGGAATTTATGACTTGTTTATGCTTTCAGGGACCTCAAAATTGCAACATTCAAGCTCATGAACTCCTGTCTGGTGTGGATCAAGTGCAGCAGCTTACTCGACTTCAGCTGCTGCAGATTTTTCTCCTTCGAAGACATCACTGAACCAAAACTACCGTCTAGTTGTTGATGTAGCTGGAGTTCAAGTTGCATGGCCTAAAAAGATTGTGCTAGAAGGAAGAAAGGCCAAAAAATTCATGAACGGCTAAAGGTACATTATAGTAAAACTATTATTCATGTAATGAGCTGTAAATCAGTATGTTTGGTCTTTAGATTCAGCAGACTCAGTACAGGTTGTTATGTAGTAAGACTATGCAGAAATGTGTAATTTTTTTGTTAGTTTGTGGTTCAGAAATGATTCAGACATTGAATGAATTTGATTCAGACATGGATTGAATTTGATTCAAACATTGTTTCCTTTTTATCAGTTTTTGGATTTGACTTACAGGTACAGAAATGGTATGGGATCACACTTTGGGTTACTGTTTTTATAGGGTAAATTTGGGTTGAAAAACTTAGAGGAAAGATCACAACTTTTAAAACCTTGTCTTTTAAAAACCTGTCTTTAGATCTCAACTTTTCAAAACTTTATGTTCTTTCCATTGGGTAAGATAACTCTTTTCATTGCAGGGTAGTTGTTATCTATAGATTACCCTTTAGATTATACTGGCAAAGATCACAGACAGCCAGTACTTAGATCACACTTTTTAAGAATGATCCATGTATATTTTTGTTGTAGTGACCGAAGATGGTCCTCTGCACAGACACTTGAAGATTTGTTACACAACAAAGCTTTAGAGGCAGACTTATAAATTACTGGAAATACCAACTAAGTAAGCATTTCAGAACGAGCAAATGGCTGATGGAAATACCAACAAAGCATTTGGTGATTTTATCTTCGCTTTTGGGGGATCTTTTCTTCGCTTTGCGAGCGATTATTTCTTCACTTTGATGGTGATTTGTTCAATCTTTGTTGGTTGTTTCATGGCTTGTTATTCTAGATTCGAGAACATCGGCGATTCAACACGGCATAGCTTTGAGTTCATCTTCAACAAAAGGGATATAGGGCATCCGGGTTTTTCGTTCACATATACAAGATTAAGGGCTTATCACTCCTTTGTTTTTGGAGCATCTCTTGTTATAGAAGACAAACATTCAAAATGGTCGGAATTGATTCCGGATTATACCATCTTTTCTCTCAACTTTTCATACAAAAATTGGGTACCTTTACGGTATTTTGCTATTTCTCTTCGCGAATTACATGTAATTGGTATCTTTATTTGTATTTGGGTTTTAAATTTCTTGTATTTTGATGTTCTATTTCTTGTAAAAAATCATGTAATCACCTTTTAGGATTGAATGAAATGTGGTTTGATTGTTGATCAAAAAAAAAAATTAAAAAAAAATTATGCTAATTTTGTAATGCCACAAAATATATAACGTTATAATATTATAAAATATAAAACATGGTTGATCATTCTTATGTTAAAATAAAATCGATAAAACACATGTCCATTTTAAAAAACTTGGTGCAATCAATTGCCATGTTATGTAATAACTAAACGAACGACACGAATCAAGATCAAAACATATGAAATTATTTATTATCGATTTGTCTATGTAAAGAGTGGTCAGGATTTGTCCTTGCCAAAGATAAATTTATCGTTGTGGTTTGTTTAACTTAACCATTTTTGAATACTTTATTAATTAGTGTCTCGTTGATTGATCATAATGATTAATTAAATTTATATTATAAATGTCCCTTTAATAATCTAACATAAATACATAATTTTATTAATAAATAATTATACTAAAAGCTATATTAATTCTAATGGTGGTAGTGGAAGTAGGGTCAGTATAACGGTGGCGGGTGTTTGTGAATGGTGGAGGCGGTAACATTACTATTGGTGGAAGAAATAGTGGAAGTGAATGGTTTTTATGGTGGTGGGTGTTGGTAATAGTAGTGGATAATAATAGTTTTTGCTTTTTAGTGAGTTTTATTGACCGAGTAAAAAAAAATCTTCACAAAACATGAAACATTGTACTGTGAAAGATGTAATTGGTTGTTTTTAACACCATTGATAAGGACAAAAAACAAATATTTAGAGGATGATACCGGAACGTATAAGACAATATGATCATGACTGTTGGATCACCGAAACGGTATCCGTATATTATATAAAGGAAATTGGTATGCCCGCGTAAGAGAACATTATCGCTCTCTCAAGTACTATTACATTTTTTTCCTGAAATACCATCAATGTCGAGTTGTTTCGCGACAACTACCTACAAAGACAACATCTATTTGAAAATATTTGTTTTTTCATCAAAATCATCATAAAAAACTCTAAATCATAATTCTACGGCTCCGATGTTTATAAAATATTTTTTATATTTTACATTCTCAAATCATGCGACCTCTTGATTAAAAATCAACAATATCAAACTACGGATCAATATGTATAGGTTTTATTCACTGTGTTAGAAGGTAGAGTAGATACAGATGGTAGATCACTCAAAGCAGAACATGACTGAGAATACTTCAATAATTTGGTCAAGAAATAAGGTCAAAAATTTAAGATTAACTTTATATAGGACTAATTAGATCGTCTTCGATAGGAGCCGACTAAAATATGGATTAATAATAATTTTCACGTAAGACAATTTCTAAACATAGTTTGGCTAACTCTACCTATGTAAAGAGTGGTCAAGATTTGTCCTTCCTCAATTGCTATGATATGTAAGAAAAAAGTGATATCTAAGATTGAGGTTCAATTCAAATCCATTATATTCATACCATTTACAACTAGACGCCTTGAAAAAAAATTGACGTGTTGTTATTATTATTACAAGTAAGGGATACATTGACCACGATTGCGCAAATAACTCACTTCGCAAATGATTGGTAGTGCATGTACTGTCTAGAATGCAACGATGAATTTGAGGAAACAAGACACAAGAAGCAGTGTCCGGAGTATTTTGGATATAGTAACTTAGACCCGATGAAACTTTTTTTATTTTTATTTTTATAGTTTTTCCACAATCTATTTATTTAAGAAAAATGAACATTGCAAATACATAACATCAACAAAAATTAGACAGATTGCATTTGATAATAATGGCTACCGATGGTCCGGAAACGGCAAAAGAAAGGAATTGTTGTAGAAGAATTTTTGGGATATACGATGGATTACTTGATACGAATGAAAGAGGAATAAATATTTCGATTATGAAATCACATAAAGTTCATAGTAGAAGATGACATCAAGTTTAAAGTTAGTAACAAACATAATATGACTAACTAAAATGTTAAAAACAAACACGATATATAAACTTAGAAAGCCATGGGACTTGAAGAGACCAATTTTGAAAACTACAATCTTAGAAAGCAACGATCCACAATACCATAATTTTTTTTATAAATATTCAATGTAGAAGATGTCAACTTTTGGTAAAGGATCTATTGACAACCTATAAATTTAAAATAGGATCAGGGAGTACAATATGTGTTCAAGGTTCTTTATGAGGTAATGTGTCGCCAGATTGTATTCCAAGTGAAGGTTGGAACATATGGAAGTGTCAAAATGTCCAAGGCTTTTGAAGTTACCAAAGCCTTCGTTAAGACGAACTGTTGGGCACAATACTTTGTTGAAGATTTAATGGAAGTGGTTTGCATATATACAATCCATTCGAAAAGGTAATTGGTACACATTTTAAACATTGTCATCTGATGGGTGTTGAAAAATTACAAGAAAATCATGTCACATTGGAGAGTTTGTATCATCCGTTCGATGCAAAAAAATATTATTGTCTGCCTATTTGGAGGATCGACAACATGACCATGATAAATGAGTCAGCTGGAGCGAAATAGGAGCATGGGGAAACTTTTATGGATGATATTGATTAGTTGATTTCACTGAGATGAGCACTGCTGATGACATATTTCCAAAAAATATTTAAACTTCCATGTTCATGTAGAACATTATCTCATTATAAGCAATGAACCTAAATAAAAAATTGTCTGGAAGTTAAGATTATATTACTTTCGTTTGAGCAAATCTCCGGCGGTAAAATATTAAAGGAAAAAACCAAGAAAAAAAAGAGAGGAAAATCACGACTATTTTTTATGACAAACCCATGTTAAATCATAAGGAGTTGATAAGAATTCGGGACACAAATTATACGATATATTAAAAATGAACCAACATCATGGCCCGTGCCGTTATGACACGGGTTAAGGGCTAGTACTAAAATAAAATAAAACATTTTTTTTGATTTCATATATGTGTTTTGGACACTATGAATTTCAGTACATAACAAAATTAACCATTTTTGTATTATTTTTATTTTTCAGTTTTTTCTAAGCAAACCAGCGTGTGCGCAAGCAGCAGACATTGTTGTTACTCAACCCATTAATAAAATGGAGGAAGGAATCAGGAAGATTCTTATTCCCATGTCACATGAATACGTGCATTGGACGTGTATGACTGCGAGAAAAGGGAATTCCACCACTACAACTCTTGGGAAATTGCATCCAAAGGCCGGTGTTTGGAGCATGCTACTCGTATGGCAGAATTCTGCTTGCTTTCAATTAATGATAACTTGATGCAGCACGGCCTTCCAACAATATGAAAAGTAAAGTTGATCAGTTACCCAACACCACAACAAGGTGACAATCCAGATTGTGCACTATATGTAATGCATTTTATGAAAAAACTTTCAAAGGAGGAAATCAACGATGGAGTGCGCATGAGTTTGGGAGACGATGAACAACTAAAAGTTAAAATGAAGAAGAAACGGGTCTCTTTAGCATTCAAGATACTTTCAGCAACAACTCTTCCTGAGCAGAGTTGGAGTCCAAGTAGTGAAAAATATTTTTAACCTCATATCTGAAAGTACATATATGAAACACTGAAAAACCAGGGTTTATTTTGAATTAGGAGTACATGGAAGTTATCCTAGAACATATTTGTTAGTTTACTCATCAGATTCCTTAGCTGTTTTATTAGTTTAATGTAGTGATAGCAACTGTTTTTGAATATATAGTGTTTGTTTTTAATCTATGTGTAGCGATTTCCTTTATAAAAGTCTTGAGATGTTGTTGGATGGTAAAGACTGAAATATATAAAGTACTATAGGTTTCACCTAAAAAAGTAAAGTAAATAATGACTGCACTTTAAAACTATCCAGGTACCAAGTACTTATGGAGGAGACAACCTCACTAAGTTGTGTAATGCAATATGTAGAGTACATAGGTGTGATATATGTAACAGTTGTGTAACACAATCTGAGTACAAAGTACTATGTCACCTGAGAAAAGTTGAGTACATAATGACTGTAATCTAAAAATTATCCAGGTATTTATTGTATCACCCGATAAAAATGTAGAGTACATAATTCTTGTAGAGTACATAATTCTTGTACTCTAAAAAACTTATAAAGCAACCTGATAACCAATAATATGCTGAAACTTAATAATGCTTAAACATAATTTCCCAATATCAATTGAGTTTTAAATGAGTACAAAGTACTTTGTCCCAGAAAAAAATTGAACAATACATAATTGCAATGCTCTAAAGAAGCCAATAGGAAAGTTTCAAAAAGTTGATGGTGGTTTTTAACTTAGGGGTAAAGTCATAAAACCCTAGTCAGACAGTGACGTCACAAGACTTAAACGCATTTATTGAACATTTTAATATGTCTGCAAGAAAATTACCAGGTATTTGAGGGTGAAAATGGTTTCTTCCGGCCAAGTCCGGCCTAAAACAATAAATGGTGTATGGGTGGGAAATGAATTTAAACCCTAAATAATGTACTGCAAGGTAGTACTTTAGATTCGAGAGATCAATCTGTACAAGTCCGGCCTAAACCAATAAATGGTCGTTCCAGACTTGCTTCGGTCACAAAGTGAAGGAGAATGGGTTGGTTTTGGGGATGGAAGCAAGGAAAATGATAAGACCAGAATAGTTAATTATGTAAGAGTAGTTATGTTACGACTTGTATCAGAAAGTGGAAAGCTAACAGATGGAAAGCTAGCAAACATTTTATGAGTGGTGTATGCTCCTGACTGAACTTGTTGTTCGGTGGAAATATGTAATACCTATTTATACAAGTCGAAGTGAAACGTACTCTCGCCTCATTAAGGAATGGAAAAATAGGTAAGTAAATGGGAGGAGGTGGTAACGTTAACGCATGGAATTGATGTTCCCTAAAAAGGAGCGTTTCACCATTAATTCCCTGTATTTACTAACCACCTCATCCTTATGACACTTTCTTATGACGGGCGTAGTGTACGCCGCACGCTGTAAACCTCCAAACCAATACCCAAAGATGATCCCCCAGTTTATGATATGTGTTGATGTCTCGAATGTTTTTGTGGAAAAAATGTAGCATATTGTTGTTTCCTTGCAAGTCGAGCTTGGGAGACTTGCTAGTTTGGTGACCTTCGACGGTCGAGATTTTGCATCTTAATAGGAAAGGTAGCCATTGATCATTGCACGCTTTCTTTTTGGTGGCCGTATATGGAAGGCCAGCGTGGTGGCGCGGATAGGTTGGCATGTCTATTGGCATGGCATGCCTTGGCGTGGCCAAACTAGGGTTTTGGGTCAAAGGTTACCATATGTTGTCTGGTAACCTTGGACTGCTAGGATTTTCTCCTGAGATTGAAGGGAGACCATTGATTGTGTCACGCCTTCGTTTTGTAGCCGTGTAGGGAAGGCCAGCATGGTGGCGCAGATAGGTTGTCATGCCGTTGCAATGGCATGGTTTGGCGTGGCCAAGCTTAGGGTTTCGGGCCAAAGGTTACCATGCGTTGTATGGTTACCTTGGATGGCTAGGATTTCTCCTGAGATTGAAGGGCGACCGTTGATTATCGCACGCCTTCGTTTTGGTAGCCGCGTAGGGAAGGCCATCATAGTGGCGCGCCTAGGTTGGCATGCCGTTTGGCATGGCATGGTGGGGACAAGGGTTTGTCATGGACGGTTTGGCTTGGCATGCCGTTGGCACATGGTGCGGCTAGCACGGCTAGGGTCAACGCAAGGTGCGTTTGGATTGGCATTGTGAGGGCAAGGGTTGGGCATGTCGTTGTCATATGGTGCAGCTAGCATGGATAGGTCCAAGACAAGGTGCGTTTGGCCTGGCATGGTGGGGCCAAGGGTTTGGCATGCCATTGGCATATGGTGCGGCTAGCATGGCTAGGGAAAAGGTAAGGTGTGTTTGTCTTGGCATGGTGGGGCCAAGGGCTTGGCATGGACAGTTTGGCTTGGCATGGTGGGGCCAAGGGTTTGGCATGTTGTTGGCACATGGTGCGGCTAGCATGGCTAGGGCCAAGGAAAGGTGTGGTTGGATTGGCTAGCATGGTTGGCATGCCTTGTCGTGGTAGGTGTGGCTGGCATGGTTTGCATGGTTGGCATTCCTTGGCGCGGTGGATGTGGTTGGCATGGTTGGCATGCATCGGCGCAGCATATGTGTCTGGCATGGTTTGCCATTGGCACAGTGGTGCGGCTAGCATGGTTGGCATGCCTTGGCACGGTAGCTGTGGCTGGCATGGTTTTCCATTGGCGAAGTGTTGTGGTTAGCATGGTTGGCATGCCTTGGCGCGGTGACGTGGCTGGCATGGTTTGCCATTGGCACAGTGGTGCGGCTAGCATGGTTGGCATGCCTTGGTGCGATAGATGTGGCTGGCATAGGTTTCCATTGGCACAGTGGTGCAGCTAGCATGGTTGGCATGCCGTGGCGCGGTGGGTGTGGCGGGCATGGTTTTCCATTGGCACATGTGGTGTGGAAATTAGGGTTTGGCTTATCGAAACCCTAATTAGTATTAAAAAAAAGGTACCCAGGTAATTTTCTCGCAGACATATTAAAGGGTTCAATAAATGCGTTAAGTTCTGTGACGTCACAGTATGACTAGGGTTTTACGATTTTACCCCTAATTTAAAAACCACCATTAACACCAGAGTACCCTTTTTTTAATTAATTACTAATTAGGGTTTCGATAGGCAAAAATCCTAATTCCCACGCCACATGTGCCAATGGAAAACCATACCAGCCACACCCACCATGCCAAGGCATGCCAACCATGCTAGACGCACCCCTGTGCCAATGGAAAACCATGCCAGCCACACCCACCATGCCATGGCATGCCAACCATGCTAGCTGTCACACCTTCAAATACTCCAAGAAATTTTTCACGAAGATATAACCCGACAGTATAATGGTTCAGTGATATCTTATCACCCACTTGTATGTCAGCATTATAAGATTGCACCAATGCAATCAACCAACTCTACCAAGAGTATGCAATGGAAGTATTACTCAGATTTTCTCTACCAAGCAATGTATCCCATACTTCAAAAAGGTTTCTGCCATGTTTATGCTTCACAGAATTTGCGGGAGTATAATCAAACCAACAGTAAACCAATGCCAAACGTATAAGCCAATAAGCTCACTTTTATTAGCTTAAGGGGAAGATACAAAATCGTCCAACCAATGGACTTTACAAGATTATTCTCTAAGCCTAATGCAGCAATAACTCTCTACTGCAAATGTGGTTCCTCAATACTCGAATTATTGAAAAACTCGTTTACAAGGGTTCTCTGGCTATTTATAATGCCAAGAACCAGGGCCAATCCGTATGCAACTCTGTTGCACGCCCCATGAATAACCATTTGTCCATGGGAAGTTCCCTAACCGCCAGTTCCACTTTTTAACTGCTAGCTTTAGTGTTGGCTTGCTCAATGACGCCACAACTGTCTTCAACGGTTAGGATATGCTAAACTCGGTTATAAAACACTTTATAACCGTCTCTAACTTGCTATTCTACTTTGGCATGAGTGTGATGCACACGCTCTTCGCATCTGGCACTTGCACTCAAGTCCTGCAACATCGCAACATGCAACTCAGCTTGCGCTTCTACCAAATACTGCTATTATGGCTTGCGTTGCGCTATTATAGCTTGCATTATACACTTAGCTCATTTGAATTCCATCATCCAAGTATCATGCCAACTAAGTCTTGACTTGCTTAGTTCAATCTTCATGATTCATATGCATCACTTGCATCTCTTTTGACGAGCAACTATCACCAATGGCGTGTTTGGCCTCGCCATTGATGCATATGCACAGTCCAAGCCTTGGCCAAAGCTTAGGACCATGCCAAAGTCATTCCATGACTGTACATATCATCCTTTATTCCTTCCTTGGGTTGGGCTAACTCTGAATAAAGATATACAACACTATCACATAATGTTGCCAATGCTAAGTAACCTTTCTTGTCTCAGCCATCTTGGCGCTACATCGTCGGATATGCAGCTCTATCTTCCAGGTTACCAATTCCATGATGTGCCATGATTATGCGTCACTGTACGGACCGGTGATAGACCCCCATACCCCCCCCAATCTATTCAACATCCTCGTTGAACGCCACAAAGTATACTCAATATACATGTTCTTCAGCTTTGTACACTTCTGAGCGACTCTCAGAATTCAGCAGACTTGTTTGGACTTTAACCTTGCCAACACTTATCTGTATAGTACTTTATGCCACCACTTAGTTTTTCTTCTTTGCCATTGATCCTGTAAATTCCAGCTTCATTGTCGCATCGTCGACTATGTTTCAATCTCTACTTCATTCACATCTCAACACCCAAATGCGACTCGCAATCTGTTTTTATGCCCCTTGCATCAGCATAAAATTTTCCTTTAAGCCATTCTGTTCCTAAGTGTACACTTTAAACAGCTAACATATCAGGGTTATATGTATAACTTAGCTTACTTGCCTTCAACTCCGACTGACATTGCACTCTTGCAATTCAACAAGTCTTACTGTAGACTAAGTGTTCTTCAATCACGTTGCAACACTCTTTTGCAAACTCGACTGAAATGCATGACATTATCCATAACTTAGGATACCCCTAACCTTAGACTGACTCTCTCTAGATCCCAAGTTCCTCTTCACGCGCCTTTGAAACTAACAAGGGCTCACTTGTTCCTTCAAACTTCTACGCTTTAATGTAGCGGAAAAACAACATCATGTTCTTCCTAACTATGAGTTACTCTTAACTCATAAGCTTGATGGACTTACATCTTCATTCTTCCTGCGTTACTCGATGCTATCGCTGCCAAATACTGTCGCAATTCTACGTAACTCTCCCAACATCAAACTCGCCTATGCCACCAACTTTACTTATTTGCTTGGTTTTGCTTTCAACGTTTCTTATTGTATACTTTGGATAAGTATACTTGTAGTGCTTCCCTAATGAACTATCTTTACATTAAGCAAAAAGAGACAAGGTTTTTGCTTAAACACCACCTTCATTCATTACACTAGCCTTACATAAGAAACTTAGGGACTTCTTCCCATTTACACCATTGGCCAATACTCGGCCTTACTGAAAGAAAACTACATTACCAAAGAAAATACACCAACTAAAGTGTGTTGTATTTTAATACCATAAGATTAGCAACACCCAACTTAACTTGAAAACAGACACATCAAAAATATAATATCCCAAAGTTTCCATACTTCAACAACCTTACAGGTTCAGGCACTTACAAACAACAATCCAATGCCCCTGCCTCATACATGCACTAATTACGGCGAACAAGGGATACTAAGATCCATAGGATATCTAAATTCCATATGAATCTTATCTAAGCTTTATTCCAACTTGCAGACTGGTGCAAACTCACTTGCCTTCCATTTGTCACACTTCATGTCAACCGGACTAACTTTCCCCAAACCTTTCACGAAACAAGGTGCACTAGGACTTTGTATGAAAATCCCGCCAAGGTGAGGCATCACTGTTGCCTCTACTTCTTTGAAAAGGTTATTACCAAGGATCATCTCGAAATCATTGAGATGCATCACCATTACACTGATCTGGGCGCGCCATGCTCCAACTTCAAAATTCTCCACTGTCATCCCCTTGATTGGCTTAGATATATCATTCACTGTCTTCATGCAGTGATCAGCTTGATATACTTCCAAACCCAAGTACTCTTCCATCGATAAACTCGTTACAGTGTGCGATGCACCTGTATCTGCCATTCCCCAGAAACGATGATTGTGTATGCCAACTTTCACATAAACCAGGCCAGCACCCATCATCCAATGTTGTACTGCTGCCGTTTGTGATACTATGTTGCATAGTTGAATAAGACTAACATGCTCCACTTGATCAGCTTCTTCTTTGTCACCACTACTCTCAATGACGATTGCAGGCAATTTTTCTTTCTTTGGACAATCACGCGCAAGGTGAGGAACCTTGCATAAGAAACAGCCACCTGCCTTGTTCTTCGTAGCCAAACTATCATCCCTTTGATAGATTTTATCCTTGGCCTCAGAACTTTTCTTATCTTTGTCCTTACTCTTCTAGTTCTTCTTATCCTTTCCATTTCTATTAGCATCAGTTGAGGGATTTACTGGCCCATAATCATCAAGGCTATCCACGATTGCAATGGCTGAAGGTAGGTCTTTGGCACCTTGCATTCTCACTTCAGCCTGAGCCCATGGCTGCAAACCAGATGTAAAATTAAACAACTTGTCTTCCTCCGACATGTTGCGAATGTCTATCATCAGAGACGAAAACTCTTTAATGTATTCCCGTGTTGTACCAGTATGCCTCAGCTTACGTAAGTTCTCTCTGGCTATCCAAGCAACATTGTTTGGTAAGAATTGACTCTTCAATTATTCTCTCATGACATCCCATGTCACAATGCCTGGACGACCAGCAGTAAGGTCATCATCAGTTCTAGTTCTCCACCATAACTTTGCATCACCCTCCAGGTACATGATAACGAGAGTAACCTTTTGTTCTTCCAGGGTTCTGGCGGCCTTGAAGTATTGGTCCATGTCCCACATGAAATTCTCCAATGATTTCTCATCTCTTGCGCCATAAAATGCCTTAGGTTCTGGGAATTTAATCTTCGTAAAGTCACTGCCACTACCACCTGTAGTAGCTTGATATGCACCAATTACACTCACCATACGCCTCAAGATACTAATCTCATCAGTTAGTTCTTTCAAGGCACCTGCGAACATGGTCTTAACAGCATTGATTTGTTCTTCCAAATCACCATGCTTCTTAGTTACATTCTGGCTTGCCACAAGCATATCAGCAGCATATGTGTCTAATGCTTGAATATGAGCCATCACAGTAACATTATAATTAGCATAATTAGGATGGCGCACCTCTTCACCAATCATGTCTTCCAAGTCCGCTACCCACTCAATTAAGGCATCCAGCGAACTCTTCTTACCAGCCATTACGATCTAACAATTTCAGCAACTAAACTCGAGCAAAATAGAGAAAATCTTCCAAAAATAAAGCCAAAAACAGAGCAAACCATGCTCTGATACCCGAATTGTCACAACTTTAAATGGTCCAAGCAATTTTTGCGAAGATATAACCCGTCAATATAATGGTTCAGTGATCTCTTATAACCCACTTGTATTTCAGCCTTATAAGATTGCACCAATGCAATCAGCCAACTCTACCAAAAGTATGCAACAGAAGTCTTACTCAGATTTTCTCTACCAAGAAATGTAGCCCATACTACAAAGAGGTTTCTGCCATGTTTATGCTTCACAGAATTTGGGGGAGTATAATAAAATCAACAGTAAACCAATGCCAAACGTATAAGACAACAAACTCACTTTTATTATCTTAAGGGGAAGATACAAAATCGTCCAACCAATGGACTTTACAAGCTTATTCTCAAATCCTAATACATCAATCACTCTCTACTGCAAATGTGGTTCCTGAACACTCGAACTAATGAACAACTCGTTTACAAGGGTTCTCTGGCTATTTATAATGCCAAGAACCAGGGCCAATCCGTATGAAACTCTGTTGCACGCCCCATGAATAGACATTTGTCCATGGGCAGTTCCCTAACCGCCAGTTCCACTTTTTAACTGCTAGCTTTAGTGTTGGCTTGCTCAATGGCGCCACACCTGTCTTCAATGGTTAGGATATGCCAAACTCGGTTATAAAGCACTTTATAACCGTCTCTAACTTGCTCTTCTACTTTGGCATGCGTGTGATGCACACGCTCTTCGCATCTGGCACTTTCACTCAAGTACCGCAACATCGCAACATGCAACTCAGCTTACACTTCTGCCAAATACTTCTATTATGGCTTGCGTTTCACTATTATAGCTTGCATTGTATACTTAGATCATTTGAATGCCATCATCGAAGTATCATGCCAACTGTCACATGCCCATCTAATCGCCTAAAATTTTCATGGGATATGACCGAAAATACTATGTGGTTCAGTGAATCAACTTCACCCACAAGTACTCATCCTTGCACACTTGCATCAAAGTATGCATCTGCCTTCACTCATAAGGCAATACGCAACTGAAGTCTTTTCTTCTTTCTCTCTAACTCTTCATGCCCCCATAAGCATAAGAGGTTCCTCCATGTACTTGAACAATTCTCACACAACATCATTAACATAATTAACACAAAGATATACTGCAACAATCCCATATTATTGCACTAAATGAAGATTACAAAACTCGTCCATCACATGGGCCAAAAACAGGCCATTCACCCTCTTGGTGA
Source organism: Papaver bracteatum (assembly GCA_023529315.1). Classification (NCBI taxonomy): domain Eukaryota; kingdom Viridiplantae; phylum Streptophyta; class Magnoliopsida; order Ranunculales; family Papaveraceae; genus Papaver; species Papaver bracteatum. The sequence continues at coordinate 517,555 of JAJJWX010002376.1, read as the reverse complement.
ATGCCTAACTCTCTCAAACATGAGACTAACTCTCTCCCATGTAGCCTCCAGATTTTCCTACTCCTTAGGACTATTTATATAGTGGTTACAATGGCCAAAACCATGCACAACACTTTCACACGCATGGAACAGCCATGTGTCCCATCAGGCAGTTTTCCTAACCGTCAGCTTACTTTTCAACTGCCACCTTTTGAGTTGTCAAGACAACATACACCACATCTGTTCTTGGTGGTTATAAACACTCCCACATGGTTATCACTTCTTATATAAGATTTCTATTTCTTCTCACATCATTGGAATGCTTTTGAAGCTCGTAACCAACTCGTAACCGTCACTTGAGCCGTATTGCACCACTTGTTGTACCATACTGGATTATATCTTGAGCCAACGTTCATCCCTATTGGCCCTACATGCTTATCTTTCGAAACTCATTCACGGACAATTCTTATGCTTCAAACATTGATGCCATCTCCTTAAGCTCACTCTAGTTACTCATGCGTCATATATGCTTCACTTCGCCAATTAGCTTGACAATAGAAATGCAACTCTTGCATTACCAACTTGTTTGCACTGTTCAGACTTTGGCCCTACCTTGAACTAATGCATAGACTATTCTTAGTCTATTCCACTCTTCTTGCATCATCCTTGAGTTTGGGCCAACTCAATTCCATGGATATGCATCGATGCCAACATCGCATGTTGCATCTTTCAACTTTGGCCATGTCTTGCCAATCCTTCAATGAAGCCTTATTGTGTTGGCCAATAAGCTTCATTCCTTAGCCAAATATCTTTACAATGTAGCGTCACTCTTGCACTTCATTGGCTTGTAGGGTTATGCCATTCTTGACACTTGACATTCAATACAGTATACCTCTATTATGGCCTACGTTGCACTATTATGGCTTCACAATTCGCCATTACAGCTATACTAACTTGGCATGAAACTCTGTAATGCATCATCATTATGCGTCACTTGCAGCACCACAATACCAACTGAGTCTTGACTTGCTTAGTTCAATCTTCATGCTTCATATGCATCACTTGCATTTCTTTTGACGATCAACTATCACCAATGGCGTGTTTGGCCTCACCATTGATGCATGTGCACAGTCCAAGCCTTTGCCAAAGCTTAGGACCATGCCAAAGTCATTCCATGACTTTGCATCTCATCCTTTATTCCTTTCTTGAGCTGGGCTCACTCTGAATAAGGATATACAATACTATCTCATAATGTTGCCAATGCCAAGTAACCTTTCTTGTCTCAGCCATCTTGGTGATACATTGTCGGACATACAGCTCTATCTTCCAGGTTACCAATTCCGTGACGCACCATGATTATGCGTCATTATGCGGACCAGTCATACTAGCCGCACTACTGTGCCCTATCCATGCTAGCCGCACCATATGCCAACGGCATGCCAAACCCTTGGCCCCACTATGCCAAGCCAAACGCACCTTGCCTTGTCCCTAGACATGCTAGCCGAACCACGTGCCAACGACATGCCAAGACCTTTGCCCCACCAGGCCAAGCCAAACCGTCCATGCCAAACCCTTTGCCCCACCTTTCCTTGGCCCTAACCACGCTAGCCGCACCATGTGCCAACGGCATGCCAATCCCTTGGCCCCACCATGTCAAGCCAAATCGTCCATGCCAAACCCTTGGCCCCACCATGCCAAGCCAAACGCACATTGCCTTGGCCCTAGCCATGCTAGCCGCACCATGTGCCAACAGCATGCCAATCCCTTGGCCCCATCATGCCAAGCCAAACCGCCTATGCCAAACGGCATGCCTATCCGCGCCACCATGCTGGCCTTCCTTATGCGGCTACCAAAATGAAGGAGTGCAACATACAACGGTCGCCCTTCAATATTAGGAGCAAATCCAAGGCATCCAAGGTTACCAGACGAAACATCGTAACCTTTGGCCCAAAACCCTAAGTTTGGTCAAGCCAAACCATGGCATTCCAACCTAGTCGCGCCACCATACTTTCCTTCCCTATGCGGCTACCAAAACGAAGGCGTACGATAATCAACGGTCACCCTTCAATCTCATGAGGAAATCCTAGCCATCCAAGGTTACCAGACAACGCGTGGTAACCTTTGGACCAAAACCCTAACTTTTTTCACGCCAAAACATGTCATGCAAAATGGTATGCCAACCTAGATGCACCACCATGCCGTCCTTCCCTACGCTGCTACCAAAATGAAGGTGTGCGATAATCAACGGTCGTCCTTCAATCTCAGAAGAAAATTCTAGCCATCTGTTACAGTACTGCAAGTGACGCATAATTATGACGCGTTACAGAGTTGCAGGCCAAGTCAGTATAGTCGTAATGGCGCAATAGGAAGCCATAATAGCGGTATACTGTATAAACTGTCAAGTGTCAAGAATGGCATAACCCTACAGGGCCAATGAAGTGCAAGAGTGGCGCTACATTTTTAATACATTTGGCTAAGGAATGAATCTTATTGGCCGACACAATAAGGCTTCATTGAGGAAAGGCAAGACATGGCCAAAGTTGACAGATGCAACATGCGATGTTGGCATCGATGCATATCCATGGAATTGAGTTGGCCCAAACTCAAGGATGATGCAAGAAGAGTGGAATAGACTAAGAGTTAGTCTATGCATTGGTTCAAGGTAGGGCCAAAGTCTGAACAGTGCAAACAAGTTGGTAATGCAAGAGTTGCATTGCTATTGTCAAGCTCATTGGCGAAGTGAAGAATATATGACGCATGAGTAACTAGAGTGATCTTAAGGAGATGTCCTCGATGATGGAAGCTTAAGAATTGTCCATGCATGAGTTTAGAGTAATAAGCATGCAAGGCCAAGAGGGATGAACGTTGGAGCAAGGAAGAATCCAGTATGGCGCAACAGGTGGCGAAATACGGCTCAAGTGACGGTTATAGGAGAAGTTATAACCGTGTGGGAGTGTTTCTAACCACCAAGAACAGATGTGGCATCTGTTGGCTTGACAACACAAAAGGTGGCGGTTGAAAAGCAAGCTGGCGGTTATAGAAACTACCTGATGGGACACATGGCTGTTCCATGCGTGTGCAAGTGTTGTGCATGGTTTTGGCCATTGTAACCACTGTATAAATAGTCCTAAGGAGTAGGAAAATCAGTAGGCTACATAGGAGAGAGTTAGTCTCATGTTTGGGAGAGTTAGGCATTCACCAAGAGGGTGAATGGCCTGTTTTTGGTCCATGTGATGGACTAATTTTGTAATCTTCCTTTGATACAATAAAATGGGTTAATTGTGTCATGTCTTTGTGTTCATTATGTTGATGGTTTGTGTGAGAATTGTTGATGTGCATGGCAGAACCTCTTATGCTTATGGGGGCATGAAGAGTTAGAGAGAAAGAAGAAAAGACTTCCGTTGCGTAATGCCTTATGAGTGAAGGCAGATGAATACTTTGATGCAAGTGTGCAAGGCTGAGTACTTGTGGGTGAAGTTGATTCACTGAACCACATAGTATTGCCGGTCATGTCCCGTGAAAATTTTAGGCGATTAAATGGGCATGTGACACCATCCAAGGTTACCAGACAACTCATGGTGACCTTTGTCCCAAAACCCTAAGTTTGGTCACGCCAAACCATGCCATGCCAAACTGGCCACGCCACCATGTTGGCCATCCCTACGCGGCTACCAAAACGAAGGAGTGCGATTATCAATGGTCTCCCTTCAATCTCAGGAGCAAATCTTAGCTATCCAAGGTTACCAGATAACGCATGGTAACCTTTGGATCGAAACCCTGAGTTTGGCCACGCCAAACCATGCCATGCCAAATGGCATGCCAACATAGCCGCGCCACCATGCTGGCCTTCCCTACGCGGCCACCAAAACGAAGGCGTGCGACAATCCACGGTCTCCCTTCAATCTCAAGAGAAAATCCTAGCTGTCCAAGGTTACCAGACAACACATGGTAACCTTTGACCCAAAACCCTAGTTTGGCCATACCAAACCGCACCAAGGCATACCATGCCAATAGGCATGCCAACCTAGCCATGCCACCACACTGGCCTTCCCTATGCGGTCACCAAAACGAAAGCGTGCAATGATCAACGGCTGCCTTTCATATTAAGATGCAAAATCTCGACCGTCAAGGATCACCAAGCTAGCAAGTCTCCCAAGCTCGACTTGGCATGCAACAACAATATGCTACATGTTTTCCACAAAAATATTTGAGACATCAACACATATCACAAACTGGGGGATCCTCTTTGGGTATTTGTTTGGCGGCTTACAGCGTGCGGCGTACACTATGCCCGTCATAAGGAAGTGTCATAAGGATGATACGGTTAGTAAATACAAGGAAGTAATGGTGAAACGCTCCTATTTATGGAACATCAATTCCATGCATTAACGTTACCACCTCCTCCCATATACTTACCTATTTTTCCATTCCTTAATGAGACCAGAGTACGTTTCACTTCGACTTGTATAAATATGTCTTACCTATTTCCACCGAACAACAAGTTCAGTCAGGAACATAGAACACTCAGAAAATATTTTCTAGCTTTCCATTGGTTAAGCTTCCAACTTTCTGATACAAGTCGTAGAAAACAACTACTCTTCCACAAATCAACTATTATGGTTTCATCACTTTCCTTACTTCCCTCCCCAAAACCAACCCATTCTCCTTCACTTTGTGACCGAGGCAAGTCTGGAGCATCCATTTCTTGGTTTCGGCCGGAATTGTACAGATTGATATCTAGAATATAAAGTACTCCCTTGCAATACATTGTTTAGGGTTTAAATTCGTTTCTCACCCACACACCCGAAATTACAGAAATCAGCAGAAACCATTTTCACCCCCAAATAATTGGCGACCACAGTGGGAGGTTGGTCTTTCGGTTATAATGTCAGTTTTCGACCATCGATCTCATGCTTCGACCCAAATATCAAGATGGTAGAAGCAGGCGATCCTTCAGGGATCGACGATTTAGTTTCCAGAAGACCCTATTATCAATAGCAATGGGCGACTGGGACTTCCCAGAGGTTAAAAGCAAACGATCCGCTCAGGCATAGATGACTCTTATCAAGTGACTCATGGACGACTGGGGACTTTCCACAACCGGGGGTGTTTCCCACAAAACTCGGGCTTACATCTGACTCGTTTTTTCGTTAGCAGATCCAAAAAGCCGAGTAAGTCTTTCCTAGAAAAAATATATTGGTTTACTATTTCAACGCGCAACATTCATAACCAATCATAACCAAAAATGGCATCATCATAAAATAGTTCATCCAGAATAATAATCCAAAACCCTACTTATCTGTCAACCCAAAAAATCCTGAAAATCAAAACCATAAACTAGGCGTTTTCATTTGCCTTTCAAAAAAAAAAACCTAAAATAAGAAGTTAAAAAGATGTAAATGTATTCAAGGAAAGTTTTCCAACAGCGGATTGCTCCTCTTAGCAAAGGCATCCTTCGTGCTCTGGAGATCCACCCTTTTAAACTTCAGCTACCACGCACATGTCACGATGGTAAAACTTCTTGAATTCCGCTTCCTGCTTCTTCACCATGTCTGCGGAAGGACCTTCGACTGCTTCGACCAGCGACTTTTTAACCTCGGAGAAACCATCATCGAACTAAGGGATATTGAATTCGAAGCCCACGCACATGTCACAATGGAACCTCCATCTTGAAATTACATCCTCAGAAACCGTATAACTAGTCACGTTGCACATGTCGTCAATCGAAGACAAGGATTCCTCCACCCGCTTAACCAGCACAAATCAACTAGTAATTTTCTTGGTTGTGGCAATATGTCTGAAGCTTTCCCATATCTTGGTGTATAACGCCGTATGTTTAGCTGGCATGCTAAATCCCCCAATCAACGCATGACCCGGATGAGGGATCAGGTACGGAGGGTCGAAACTGGCTCCTGCAACCGAATTAACAACCGGCAAGAGACCCCTAACTAAATTGTGCCAGTAGTCCCTAGAGTGATCTCCACCACTTGAGCCGTGGCAATGCCTTTAGGATGATGAACTTCAATGTCCAAGTCACCAACCGGCACGGTTTCTGCAATTGGAGTTATGGCTACGCCTTCACTCGGGAGGGTTTCCACTTCAAAGCCATCCTCGGAAACGGTTTCCTCCTAGAACATAAAGACTTAGTTTTTGCTTCAAAAAAAAAAAAAAAAAAAAAGAGGAAGAGGAAAGAAAGAAAGATCACCTATTCACTTTCGGACTCGCTGGAGGAAGATTCAATGCTGCTACCAGAAAAACTATCCTCCCTATTGCTGGACTCTGAATTCTCTTCCTTATCGAATTCCCCTTCACCATGGGTAGGCTCGGCATCGCTGCTTTCCATCTCAAGAGATGTTGTCTTCTGACTATGTGTAAGTTTAGTGAAGGCGTTCTTACTGCTAAGAATCTGGGAAAGACACAAGAACCGACACTCATAAATGAGGCAAAGATATACGTAATTCAACTAAATCAGGAATAAAATTATATGTACTCGCATATTGGAAGAACTAAAAGTCGGGAGAGCTGTCGTACCCGACTGAAAACCACCAGCACGGGTTTTAGATCTTCTCTCCTTCACTTGGGGACTGTCCGCATTCGGGCTAAAGGATTTTCGCTTGGGAGCCCTCAGCAGTGGATGTTCCGCTAAAACCGCAAGAGAAGGCTTACCGCGTTGGTTTTCTACCGCATCATTCATGAATCCATGGATAGTAAGAAACTTGTCCTGGTAAAATATGTTATATTTGGAGGTTGTTGATGGATTTCGTTCCACAAGCAGAAAATGGAGACTTTTACCCGACTCAAGAGCACTAGCATCGAGAAAATTTGACAATGGGATTTCTGTAACAACCGGCTGATGAACTAGTGGGACCTCTTGGTCAAAATCCATATGCCGAGCCGCTCAATCGATGTTGTAAGAGATTTCTTTGCAAGATCCTCGAAAGAAAGACGGCACATGACCGGGCGTGAAGCTTCGTATGAACACCATCTCTCCAACACTTAGATCCTCTTTATCAGAAGACAGAGACATGTTCGGAGCAGGAGCAAAGGTACTGATCTGAGTTATAGACGCATGCACCGGAGCCCATGGACGAAAATTATCCGTGTACGAGTTGTCAAGAAATCCAACCAGGTTCGAACCAATATTTGGGCACCTGTTCGACGATCGCAGTATCCTAGGGCCACCCCAAGACTCGGGAAGTGCATCCAAATGTTTCGAGGCATACTTCTCGAAGTGATCCCACAGCCACACCTGGAGAAAGGCGGCATGAATATACGAATCCACTTTCATGTGGCTGTTTGAAGTGCACATATCCGAAACTAGCTGATCCAAGTGTGCATACAGAGAACCAAGAAACAAACCGCCAATAGGGAGAATGACACCTTTTGCCAATTTTGTGGCAAACTTGATAAGTTCATGTCTTATCTCTTTCTTACCCGAGCCATCGTCAAAAATATCTCTGGATAACCAAAGAGCCAAGAACGCTGAGACATGAAGCGTACTATTTTTCTGGTTCGACTCCAACTCATCAGGAAACCACTGAGACACTCACCAGTCATAAAACCACCTCATCTCATTTTCTTTCCAAACAAATCCTTTTGATTTAGCAACCAGGGTAGCGTGCATTTCTCCTTCGTCTATAGACAATTTAACATCAAGGTTTCCAATTACGGGAAGGTTCAGCAATACAACCACGCTCTCCAAGGAGATGGTAATTTCACCCCACCTACATATGGCCGTGTGGGTATCCGGACACCATCTGGAAATAAAAGCAACCAAGCCTAAAATATCTTTCCTAATCTGAAGCACTGCGGAAGACGTGACATCATCAATGATCTGCGCCTTGGCCAAATTAGTTTTTACATTCCCATGGCTCATCATGAATCGACATCCATTTCCCGAAGGGATGCAACAGACTCACAAAAATTTTAAAGTCGATAAGAGAGGCTTGGTATTCTTTCCTCTGAAGATAAAACCTTATTACTTCTCCTAGACGAATCAATCGGTCTTCTTCCTCACTTTCCAGACTAGTCAGAAGAACCGACACGTACCTAGGGTGGTTTCTCTTAATCGTGGCTTGGAATTGCCAATGTATTTTGGTGGGACAGAACTTTTCTCGAGTGATGTCAGAATGAAGATTCTCTCACGGTACTCCCACCTTCCAAACAACTACAATGGAACAATACGAAGGGAAAATTATTCCGGAAAGTGCATGGAAATTACTTTTTCAGACAAAAGAGATCCACCCTCGACGCAAGCTAGTTTTGTTTAGAGGTTATAATACGCAAAGAAATGGAGACTGACGTGCCCTTCATCACCACATCATGTCAAGGCCGTACCATGTAGCAGGAAATTCGCGCCCGACCGAGGAGGCGCGACCTACCATGGGAACCATACACACGGCAATACCAAGAAAAAGAGTAAACCCTAGAAACTAGGTTTTCATGGGAAGGGAATGACAACTACTATCTCGCGCTGACTTCGCACAGTAAGTTGAAGCGGTCAACATTGCTATGGTATTCACGCCTAAATACTACTACAAGCTCGTGCGAAACATACCTACGGCCAGAGTTCACACCAACACAGAAGAACAACATTTTTTATAAGGTCATAAAAAAGTACGCCTACAGCTAGAGTTTGCACCAACACAAGAAAGAAAAAAGAAGCAATTTGAAGAGAAAGTGCTGGAAGACATTCCTAGTCCGCTCGTCCGCTTCTCCGTTACCACACAATAAGAGAAAAAAATAATAAATATATAATGAAGACGTGAAGTAAAGGGAGAAGGCCGACCCTCTTTTATAGGCATGATACTTGAGAGTCTGAATAAGGAAAGGACTTCCTATTTGAGCTAAGGAAAAGAGGAAACTGGGCCCGTGAAGATAAATCACCAAGTGTATGCGTGTCGTAACCACAACAAATTAATTTATATTTACTACCTAATTAACAAGTAATATAGGGTAGTCAAGATCGATCCCACGAGGAGCAAGAGATTATTAGTTGTAAAATTGTCACAAAAGGGGGGTATTGGTTGTAAAATTTATAAAGCAAAAGAAATAAACAAAGTAATTAAAAGTGTAAGTTGAAATCAATGAGAGAGAATAGATCAAGGAATCCTTCTTCGCTGCAAAATAATGATTAAAGTTATGTTCTTTTCCACTTGTTATTAGTCATAGATTATCACCAACCGTAGGTATAGCAGCTAGATCAGTGCTAACCCCAAAATCCCTTATTTCACCTGGATCTGGAAGTTCTCTTACTCTGATTCTATTCAACAAACCACCTAGTAGTAGATCACCCAAGATGTAATTTAGTTAAACGCATTAAGATTCATGAATTTATTAGGTTGATATTAGTAGTTAAACTCTTAGATCAAGGTCCACTTGCTAACGTTGTTTTTACACACAATTGCTCCACAGAATCCCTCCGCAAGGTCTTGTGTTTTATACTTATGTAAATAGTCAAGAAATGATTACTTATCCCCTAACTTTCACTAGCTCTAGATTAATTAACAAATCAATTTAGTTGGCCACCCAAACGACCTATCAATCAAGCATAAACACTAATATTAGTAAAAATAATCGATAATCATATGAAAAACTTCAAAGTAGAATTGAAACAAAACTCAAATCATATATTAAGAACTAGGAATTCATCCTCAATCAATAAGAAAATTAGCTACTCATAGTTTGGAGTTCACACAATAATAATAATAATTTAAGGAAGAAATAAAACTTATTGAAAAGATGATGGTTGCTCCTTCCTCCAATCCTTGTGCACTTTAACTCCTTCTCCAAAGTAGATGTGTGTAAAAAGTTGTAGAGAACTCCTTTATTTATAGGCTTCAATACTCTCCATGTAGGAAAAGAATCCTCATTCCAAAAGAACACCACTTTCCCAATTTGAGCCATATTCCAATTTCTAGTCCAATTCTCCAAAACTTCCAAGTTTTCATCCAACTCCCAATTCTAAGTCTTCACACACATGAGAGAAGTCCATACAAAATTCTGTATTTTTGCTCGCCGGAAAACTGTGTTTTTGGCTGGAAGTTGGTAGGAATTTGTCACCGCCGGCTACCTGAAAATTCTCGTCGACGGAATATTCCGTCAGTCCACCGTTAGGACTAACGGTCAAAGGAGTCAAACGTCAATCAACTGTTAGTCAAAAGTCAAGGGAGGGGAGTCAGCTGGCGAGTTAGCTTTCTGATTCTCGGCTGAGTCGTCTTAATTGTCTGAGTCACTGCGATGGATCGGCTCATCGGAATCGCTCTGGATCGGTCATCGCCGGCACCGAGTTGACTCGCTGGAGGGATGATTTGGCCGAGTTTCGGCTAATTACAAGGCATTTCGGGCCAATTTTTCAGGCCATTCATTTCAGCTCCATACCTGCGACAAACCTAACATACATCTAAGTTCAATCAACAACATTTTCTGCAGTACCACCTCCAACATTACAGACCCATTGCAGCTTCACAGCTGCATACCAACACCAGCTACCGCAACAGCTTCAACATTCGATTGTTTCCATCAATAGCAACAACAGCTTAATACCCATTGTTCTGTCACAACAACAGACTCCAATTCTTCCTTCTCTGCGATATTTGTTGCTTCTATTTCCCCCATAAAGCAATTCTGCCGCCATCAGAGACCACCACCATTCTTACCCTGTCTTGATTTCTGTCCATAAACCCTAACCCGTAGTTTTACCTCTCAACAACATCATCTCTATCTTCGATTGAATCTCAACCCAATTTCAGAGAACCTTTTCTTAGTCATCTTTATTACCTCAACAGCACAAACCCATCTTAACTCGACAGAAACAGCTCCAATCCTTTACTGTGTTCTTCAATCACTAAGCAGAACCCTTATTCATCTCTCGGTTTCTGTAAATCTCATACCCTCGATGTCGATCACGATTTCTCTACAGATCGAGCCTTCCGAAAATCTTAATTTCTCAGACAACGGCTGCTGCTTCTTGGTTTCAGCCCCAAATGATTTGGGGAAGAAATGCCCTTTTCGCTTAGGGTTAGGTTAAATATCTAGGTCTCAATCTGGGGAATCTCATGGGCCGGAAAATGACTTTGTACCGAGTAATATTATGGGCCCAATGATATACCACTGTTAGCTATATAAGTGCCATGATCAATTAAGAGGGTGCTTTTAACACTTCCAGGCTATCCCTTAACTGTGACTGGGCTCCAGATAGTGCTCGCCATGTGAAATGACAAATTTGCCCTTTTTGCTCAATTTTTTTGTGATTTCTTCTTCTTTTTCTCCGTGCGACTCCAGAGTACCTAATAGCTCAAAAACACGCGTAAAATACATAATTTTCAAGAGAAATAACAAAGAAAGCATAATCTACTAGATAGTAAATTAGGTGTATTCTACACCTATCACCAAGTCGTCCGCGCCTTGCCTTGGCCCCACCACACAAAGTCTCCCACATCATGCCTTGGCCCCACAACGCCAAGACGTCCTCCCCATGCCTTGGACCCGCCACACCAACCGGTCTTTACACGCCTTTCCATACCAAACCACGCCTCACCTTGGCCCACCGCGCCAATCCATCCATGCATGCCTCACATCGTCAATCCGCGTCTTGCCATGTCTGCACCATGCCAAGTCGTCTGTTACATTATCGTGGCCCCATCATGCCAAGATGTCCATGCCATGAATTTTCGCACCAGCACCAACTCGCCAAGCCAACATCATGATGTTCCCTGACCCAATCAAGATGATGAGTAGCCAGACTGAACTAACTATTTCTCGTCTCACCACTTCACGGTCAGCACCACAAAGAGAATCTACGCAAATCTGCCAAACACAAGGATCACAGGTTCTCCCTGCTTCCCGAAAGAGGTTAGACGGATCTTCCTGACCATCTTGCATGATTTATGTTTCGATTTTGTCTTTGTCTGTCACCATCTTATGCTTACCTCGCAAAAACGCCAATGTTCCGAGCTAAGCAGGGGACTTAATGTTGATGGTGGTTTTTAACTTAGGGGTAAAGTCATAAAACCCTAGTCAGACAGTGACGTCACAAGACTTAAACGCATTTATTGTACACTTTAATATGTCTGCGAGAAAATTACCAGGGTACCCTTTTTTTAATTAATTACTAATTAGGGTTTTGTAGGCCAAAACCCTAATTCCGACGCCACATGTGCCAATGGAAAACCATGCCATCCACATCTACCGTTCCACGGCATGACAACCATGCTATCCGCACCCCTGTGCCAATGGAAAACCATGCTAGCCACACCCACCGTGCCAAGGCATGCCAACCATGCTAGCCGCACCCCTGTGCCAATGACAAACCATGCTAGCCACACCCACCGCGCCAAGGCATGCCAACCATGCTAGCGGCACCCCTGTGCCAATGGAAAACCATGCCAACCACACCCACCGCGCCAAGGCATGCCAACCATGCTACACTAGTGGAAATCAACAGTTTCTCGACCGTCAAAGCAAGTCATTTAACTCGTATCTATGTCTTGGTTTGTCGGTCGAAGAAAGGGTCGTTGTTTGAGCATCGTTTTTAACTATCAAGTGTCTCTGGGGGTCGTTTAAAATCTTATATGAATGACCGATTATAACGGTCAAAACTTTATGACTTTATTCAATTAGTTGTGGATATAATTCTTAATATAAAAAAAATAGATTCAGATTGTTGTCTGTCCTGACTGAATCTGACTAAATCTGAAATTAAACAGAATTGAAACTCAAATTTGAATTCAAATGAAACTCAAATTAGAATTCAAATGAAACTCAATTTGAATTCAAATGAAACTCAAATTATAATTCAAATGAGATTCAAATGAAAACAAAATTCAAATGAAACTCAAATTTGAATTCAAATGAGAATCAAATTAAAATGAGAACAAATTAAACTAACACACCAAAAATCAATCAATTTAACAATCATTGATTCATTGGTTTGAATTACACAAAAAGATTAAAATCTGGAGTTTTGACCAGTGTAACCTTACAAGAAAAGTAACTGAGTTACAGGACATGTATACAAAATGATAAACTAAAATAGTAAAATATAAAATCCGATGATGAAGAATTTGTTCCTACTTCATAATGGTGTACCTGTACAGCAAAATCCATCAGCTTATTAATGTGGGAGGTCACAATAATAATCTTTTTACCATAAGACAGATGCATGGAGATATACCCAAAAACTAGCGATAGCAATTTAGCACTTTCTGCACTAAACAACTAGGAAGATAATATAATATTACCTGAAATTTACAACAGAAACAAAATTTTCCATTGGCAAATTGAATAAAAGAACACAGTCCCTTGTATATACAATTGACTCAAGTTGTGTTGCTAGACACTATCAAGAGTTTTACACTGTTCCAGAAAAAGGAAGTATGAACTTTGAACTGTTGCAGTCTGAACAAGAAGTTGGTGTTTACACCATTGTTGCGTTTACCTTCCCCTTCTCGGAGCAAAGATCTTTTCTTAAAAATCATGAATCCAACAAAAAAAAAACAGTCCAGACCAGAACCACTGTGTGTGCTAGTAACATTCTAGAGGAGGGAAGTTCACAGATTTGGGATTAATTACCAGTGCAAGCTACTTTGAGCCATATGTAATAGAAAAATCAAAAGAAAAAGTAGACAGTGAGGACTTGAAGCGAAACTCAAAAAAAACAACAGAGAAATACAAAGCACCGAGCAGAGTCACAATAATTACCTAATGCATTGACAAGGTCATGCCTATACGGCTCGTACTTGGAATGCAGGTGACACCATTATGAAGTGTTATGATCTAAGTAATTGCGAAGTAGCAAGTTGAGTAGTGTTTCCTACATTTCAATGTTATGTACTTAATTAGACTCAAACTTAAATAACCTAGGATAACATAGAGTGAATGGATACTGGTCTTCTTTTATTGATTGGGGATCTTCAGAATATGATCTACAAGACAAGTTATGTCCAAATGAGCTACATGACAGTTACAGGAAGTGAGAATAATTCTCAAAAAGCCCTGAAAATCTATGCAGTAAGCAATATTAACTGGTCAAGTTAAGTTAACAACATCCCAATTTTCGGTTTGGTAAAAGGAACAAGTGTTGTACACAACTCTCTCAACTATATCAACAAACTGATCAAGTTAAGAAAAATACAACCTGTAATAATATATCCCCTTAAAATAATGCATGTGCAAGAGCTTCGCGTTGGAAAGAAGCAAGTTTTCTAACCCTTGGAGTGTCAGCAACATCAGCAGCTTGAGCTGATGATAACATCAATTATCAACTGTATTAGACTAGAGAACATGTCGAGGAAATACTGCAATTTGATGCCTAGAAAAAATATAGCGTAGCACACAGTTAATAAAAAAAATCCTCTTTTATTGCCTTTCCTACACAAACAGGTTAACACACTGCATAGAAAAAATAAAGACAAGTATACCTGTCTTTTCTCTACGTGACAAGCTCTCTTGGGTGTTAATTCATCTTTCTTTGCTTCAGCCGCCTCGAAAACCACATATCAACGTGTTTGTCTCTCTACTTGCTTCAAATCTTAACTACTTGAAAAGTAAACAACAACGATAACGAGTCAGTCTATTTGTCCCTGACATAAACACACACATAAGGAACTACTTAGGAAAAAGTTGAGTCCAAACCAAGTACCTTCAAAATGAATAGTACATATTGACAATGCAAGGCTACAGAAAAAAAGAAAACCAAGAGTTTGGAATGTTAGATTTTATTCCTCAAGTCGAGTTGTTCCTTTAAGCTTTAACATGTTCAACCTAGAACTATTCAATTAAATTAGTGAGTATGAATTCATTAACATGGGTAAGAGCTATGAGTATATATAACTTACACTATTTGAATGATCATGCTAGTACAACTCGAACTTGGAATGCATTTTCTACATTCAGAGACCTAAGTAACAGCAATTGAACAACGAGAGACGAGTAATTACTTGAAGGCTAGCCACCTGATGTGAAGATTCAGTTGATGTTACAACTGTTGAGTTTAAGCATGTTGATTAGCCATCTCTGACATTTCCAAATGAAACTCCTGAATAAATCAACAGTGTAGTTAGCACAAGGAACCATATCATCTAGTCATTCACCGTCAAAATATATACCTGAAACTCTGGTAGATGAGGGGTACTTCTTGGTAATACTGGTAAATTTGGAGCTTCCGGGATCTTCTTGTTTACAGGTCGGGCCTCCATGGAGGCAAAGTATCTCATTCATCTCAAAGGTAGTATTAATTCTACTCCATCATCTACAAGACCATAACCTAACTCAGATTCCCTTTTTAAACAAACTCATGGCACAAGATAATTGAAAACAATAAAGGAAAATTTCAAAGAACTAAAAGAACGTACATTTTCACTTATATGCTACTCAAACAAAAATCTCAAATATGAACCCGAATCTAACGTAAAAGCACTAAGAAAAATAAAGAATCTATACCAATGTACGATAACTTATTTATCTCCAATTCAGTTGCCACCTGCAAAATACAACCATATACAATTCCATAAAAAAAACAAGAAAATACTGCAAATATTCACTCAAATCTCCATGCATCAGTTTGCACTTTTGGTATAAATTTCGCATCACCATAAGAATGTGATCATTTATAAATAATACAAACTTAATATCACATCGTCTTTACTGGAAATAATATAACAACAACAAACTTTAAAAGTTCGCTATGGGTTTGCCAATTTTGTCCATTTTTGTATTTCGAAGAGCAATATTCAATCTACAATTTACAAGGACAGTGACACACCTTACCTAACATGCACGCATCATGTATATCCTATCCCTTTATTACTAAGATTGAATCAGTAATCTAAATTTCAACTAAGTTAACTCAAAAAAGTTAACATCATAATACTATAAACTCAAGTCATAATATCTCAACTGCATTAGTAAAAAATCAGGAAGAAGTTGAATCTCTTCACAATATATCCATTTAGTAAATAAAATTCAATGAAACTATCAAGAAAATACTTACCCTCCATGTATACAAATCGAGCACAGAACACCTCTTCTTTCAATTCACCATCAGAAAAATCAGTAGCATGCAAGAAACATGATATCTGACTCCCATTCCCAGTATGTAGTTGAACCAAAATTGTAGCAAGAACCACCCAAAAAAAAATCAAAACAAAAAAACCTAAATCAAATCTCCCATATCAAATCTAAACTTCAAAAAGAAAAAACCAAACCAAATCAATTCAAAAACAAAAGCGAACCTGGATGATTAACAATAACCTCTAGTGTTCCAGATTGTCTCATAACCAAACGAAATTCCTTAGTTTCTTTATGTTTAAGAAGCTTAATAAAGCCATTTCATCTTTTTTACCACTTATTTCCATCTTTATCAAATCGGTACAGTTTCGATCGTCTACAGAATTAACAATCATAAACCAAATCATCAATTTTGAACTGGCTCAAATCAAATAAAATCAAAGGGAAAAAGGTAATAAGTAAAGAAATTAATGAAGCGCCATAAACTACAATCTTACCCAGATTGGGGTCTACATCATTTCAATTTGTAACTTCACCAAACGTAAAGCATTTTCTATGAAATCAAAAGAAACCCTAACAAAACCCCCAAATCAAAACTCTAATTTCGATCCAAATCTTAAGAGAACATCATATCTACTGGGTTCGGTATCTATTTCTAATAAAATTAGAGTATTGATTTGTGGGTATATGGATTATGGTTTCGTTTCTCGGATTAGGAAGAGGAGATGAAGAAGATGGAGAATAGAGCATCGTTCTGGTAAGGTGAACAATATGGGGTTATTGCCTCATCATTCTTAATTTAGGTTAGGGATGGAGTCCGAGAGGAGCACAAGAAGAAAGTGATGAAATTTAATTTGATAGGGTTTGAGTCGAATGAGAAGAAGATGGGGTGAGTGTGTTAGGGTTTTAGAAAGGAAATAGATTTAGGTTTCTTTATTTTTATTTTATCTCTCTTGTATCTATATGTAGAAAACCCTTGTTATTATGCAGCAGAGCTGGACGACTTGTGACTCCGACATCCATCTGATTGGTTTCAGAAGATCGAATGGTTAACTTCTTACCACGTGTCAAAAATATATTCATTGGCCGTCTCTACTTGTTTTAAATTAGGTGGTGCATTTTATCGCTTATCACTTACCGCACAATGTGACATCGTAACATAGGGCCCGTAATTTTGGGAAGAAAAATCTAGTAGTTTACGAATATCTTGACGCATATATCACACCAAATCCAAATAATATATAAGAAAAAGTATGAATCTGAATAATGAAAACAAATTAGAAGAACGAGTAATTAATCTTGAGAAATCGGAAGTTGAACTAAAATTATAAAGTATCAGCATTTACGAACTCAAATTGCCAGATTACTAGAGATAGCCACGAGTTTATCATTCTAATGAACTGAAGTTGTCAAAAATCAGAATTTACAAACTTAGGTTGCCAGACTACTAGAGATAGACACGAGTTTCTCAATCCGATGAAATTTATAAGAATTGAACATCACAGGTTCAAAGATTACCAGAGTTAGACCCGAGTTTCTCGTTCGGATGAACTGAGGACGAAATATATCAAAATTGAACATCACAGGTTCAAATATTACTAAAGTTAGAGCTGAGTTTCTCGTTTGGATGAACTGAGGACGAAATATATCAGAATTGAACATCACACTTTCAAATATTACCAAAGTTAGACCTGGGTTTCTCGTTCGGATGAACTGAGGAGGAAATATATCAGAATTGAACATCACAGTTTCAAATATTACCAAAGTTAGACCTGAGTTTCTCGTTCGGATGAAATGAGGATGAAATATATCAGAATTGAATATCACAGGTTCAAAGATTACCAGAGTTAGACCTGAGTTTCTCGTTCGGATGAACTGAGGACGAAATACATCAGAATTAAAAATCACAGGTTCAAATATTACCAAAGTTAGACCTGAGTTTCTCGTTCGGATGAACTGAGGACGAAATATATCAGAATTGAACATCACGGGTTCAAATATTACTAGTGTTAGACCCGAGTTTCTCGTTCGGATGAACTGAGGACGAAATATATCAGAATTGAACATCATAGGTTCAAATATTACTAAAGTTAGACCTGAGTTTCTAGTTCGGATGAACTGAGGACGAAATATATCAGAATTGAACATCACAGGTTCAAAGATTACAAGAGTTAGACCTGAGTTTCTCGTTCGGATGAACTGAGGATGAAATATATCAGAATTGAACATCACAGGTTCAAATATTACTAAAGTTAGAGATGAGTTTCTCGTTCGGATGAACTGGGGATGAAATATATCAGAATTGAACATCACAGGTTCAAATATTACTAATGTTAGACTTGAGTTTCTCATTCGGATGAACTGAGGACGAAATATATCAGAATTGAAAATCACAGGTTCAAATATTACCAAAGTTAGACCTGAGTTTCTCCTTCGGATGAACTGGGGACGAAATATATCAGAATTGGACATCACAGGTTCAAAGATTACAAGAGTTAGACCTGAGTTTCTCGTTCGGATGAACTGAGGACGAAATATATCAGAATTGAACATCACAGGTTCAAGTATTACCAAAGTGAGACATGAGTTTCTCATTCGGATGAACTGAAGACGAAATATATCAGAATTGAACATCACAGGTTCAAATATTACCAGTGTTAGACCTGAGTTTCTAGTTCGGATGAACTGAGGACGGAATATATCATAATTGAACATCATGGTTTTAAATATTACTAAAGTTAGAACTGAGTTTCTCGTTCGGATGAACTGGGGACGAAATATATCAGAATTGAACATCACAGGTTCAATTATTACCAAAGTTAGACCTGAGTTTCTCGTTCGGATGAACTGGGGACGAAATATATCAGAATTGGACATCACAGGTTCAAAGATTACAAGAGTTAGACCTGAGTTTCTCGTTCGGATGAACTGAGGACGAAATATATCAGAATTGAACATCACAGGTTCAAGTATTACCAAAGTGAGACATGAGATTCTCGTTCGGATGAAATGAGGACGAAATATGTCAGAATTGAACATCACATGTTTAAATATTACCTGTGTTAGACCTGAGTTTCTAGTTCGGATGAACTGAGGACGGAATATATCATAATTGAACATCATGGCTTCAAATATTACTAAAGTTAGAACTGAGTTTCTCGTTCGGATGAACTGGGGACGAAATATATCAGAATTTAACATCACAGGTTCAAATATTACCAAAGTTAAACCTGATTTTCTCCTTCGGATGAACTGAGGACGAAAAATATCAGAATTGAACATCAAATTTTTAAATATTACCAAAGTTAGAACTGAGTTTCTCGTTCGGATGAATTGAGGACAAAATATATCATAATTGAAAATCACAGTTTCAAAGATTACAAGAGCTAGACCTGAGTTTCTCGTTCGGATGAACTGAGGATGAAATATATCATAATTGAGCATCACAGGTTCAAATATTACAAAAGTTAGACCTGGGTTTCTCGTTCGGATGAACTGAGGATGAAGTATATCAGAATTGAACATCACAGTTTCAAATATTACTAAAGTTAGACCTGAGTTTCTGGTTCGGATGAACTGAGGACGAAATATATCAGAATTGAACATCACAGTTTCAAATATTACTAAAGTTAGAGTTGAGTTTCTCGTTCGGATGAACTGTGGTTGAAATATATCAAAATTGAACATCATAGGTTCAAATATTACCAAAGTTAGACATGAGTTTCTCGTTCGGATGAACTGAGGCAGAAATATATCAGAATTGAACATCACAGTTTCAAATATTACCAAAGTTAGACCTGAGTTTCTCGTTCGGATGAACTGAGGACGAAATATATCAGAATTGAACATCACAGGTTCAAAGATTACAAGAGTTAGACCTTAGTTTCTCGTTCGGATGAACTGAGGACGAAATATATCAGAATTGAACATCACAGGTTCAAATATTACCAAAGTTAAAACTGAGTTTCTCGTTCGGATGAATTGAGGACGAAATATATCAGAATTGAACATCACAATTTCAAATATTACCAAAGTTAGACCTGAGTTTCTCGTTCGGATGAACTGAGGACGAACTATATCAGAATTGAACATTTACAGGTTCAAATATTACAAGAGTTAGACCTGTGTTTCTCGTTCGGATGAACTGAGGACGAAATATTTCAGAATTGAACATCACAGGTTCAAATATTACCAAACTTAGAACAGAGGTTCTCGTTCGGATGAACTGAGGACGAAATATATCAGAATTGAACATCACAGGTTCAAAGATTACAAGAGTTAGACCTGAGTTTCTCGTTCGGATGAACTGAGGATGAAATATATCAGAATTGAACATCACAGGTTCAAATATTACAACAATTAGACCTGGGTTTCTCGTTCGGATGAACAGAGGACGAAATATATCAGAATTGAACATCACAGATTCAAATATTACTAAAGTTAGACCTGAGTTTCTCGTTCGGATGAACTGATGACGAAATATATCAGAATTGAACATCACAGTTTCAAATATTACTAAAGTTAGAGTTGAGTTTCTCGTTCGGATGAACTGGGGAAGAAATATATCAGAATTGAACATCACAGGTTCATATATTACCAAAGTTAGACCTGAGTTTCTAGTTCGGATGAACTGTTATACATGAGTTTCTCGTTCGGATGAACTGTTAGACCTGAGTTTCTCGTTCGGATGAACTGAGGACGAAATATATCAGAATTGAACATCACAGGTTCAAATATTACCAAAGTTAAACATGAGTTTCTCGTTCGGATGAACTGGGGACGAAATATATCAGAAAAGTGTTAGACCCGAGTTTCTCGTTCGGATGAACTGAAGACGAATAATATCAGAATTGAACATCACGGATTCAAATATTACCAAAGTTAGACCTGAGTTTCTCGTTTGGATGAACTAAGGACGAAATATATCAGAATTGAACATCACAGGTTCAAATATTACCAGTGTTAGACTTGAGTTTCTCGTTCGGATGAACTGAGGACGAAATATATCAGAATTGAACATCACAGGTTCAAATGACCATATTACCCTTGTTGGAAATAAGTGGAATAAATATTATGGAGACTGTGAAAACGACCATACTACCCTTATCGAAAATAGGTAGAGTAAATATTACAGACTGTGAAAATGACCATATTACCCTTAATGGTAATTATTGCAATAAATATTGTGCAGACTGTAAAAATGACCAGACTACCTTTATCGAAAATAAG
This sequence comes from Papaver bracteatum, assembly GCA_023529315.1. Lineage (NCBI taxonomy): Eukaryota > Viridiplantae > Streptophyta > Magnoliopsida > Ranunculales > Papaveraceae > Papaver > Papaver bracteatum. The sequence continues at coordinate 496,339 of JAJJWX010002376.1, read as the reverse complement.
TAAAGTAAATATTACCGATTGTGAAAATGACCATATTACCCTTGTTGGAAATAAGTGGAATAAATATTATGGAGACTGTGCAAATGACCAGACTACCCTTATCGGAAATAGGTAGAGTGAATATTACAAACTGTGAAAATGACCATATTACCCTTATTGGAAATTATTGCAATAAATATTATGTAGACTGTGAAATGACCAGACTACCCTTATTGAAAATAAATAAAGTAAATATTACATTCTGTGAAAATGACCATATTACCCTTATTGGGAAAAACTGCCATACATATTATGGAGACTGTGAAAATGACCAGACTACCCTTATCGGAAATAGGTTGAGTAAATATTACAGACTATGAAAATGACCATAATACCGTTACTGGAAATTATTGCAATAAATATTGTGCAGACTGTGAAAATGACCAGACTACCCTTATCAGTAATAAGTAAAGTAAATATTACATACTGTGAAAATGACCATATTACCCTTGATGGAAATAAGTGGAATAAATATGATGGAGACTGTGAAAATGACCAGACTGCCCTTATAGGAAATAAGTAGAGTAAATATTACAAACTGTGAAAATGACCATATTACCCTTATTGGAAATTACTGCAATAAATATTATGTAGACTGTGAAATGACCAGACTACCCTTATTGAAAATACATAAAGTAAATATTACATACTGTGAAAATGACCATATTACCCTTATTGGGAATAACTGCCATAAATATTATGGAGACTGTGAAAATGACCAGACTACCCTTATCAGAAATAGGTAGAGTAAATATTACAGATTGTGAAAATGACCATATTACCCTTACTAGAAATTATTGCAATAAATATTGTGCCTACTATCCAAATAACCAGACTACCCTTATCAGAAATAAGTAAAGTAAATATTACCGATTATGAAAATGATCATATTACCCTTTTTGGAAATAAGTGCCATAAATATTATGGAGACTGTGAAAATGACCAGACTACCCTTATCGAAAATAGGTAGAGTAAATATTACAGTCTGTGAAGGGTAGTATGGTCATTTTCATAGTTTCCATAATTTTTATTCCACTTATTTCCAATAAGTGTAATATGGTCATTTTTATAGTATGTAATATTTATTTTCAATAAGGGTAGCTTAGTCATTTTCACAGTCTCCGTAATATTTATTGCACTTATTTCCAATAAGGTTAATATGGTCATTTTCACAGTCTGTAATATTTACTTTACTTACTTTCAATAAGGGTAGTTTGGTCATTTTCAAAGTCTCCATAATATTTATTCCACTTATTTCCAACAAGGGTAATATGGTCATTTTCACATTATGTAATATTTACTTTATTTATTTTCAATAAGGGTAGTTTGGCCATTTTCACAGTCTCCTTAATATTTATTGCACTTATTTCCAATAAGGGTAATATGGTCATTTTCACAGTCTGTAATAATAATTTACTTATTTTTTTAAGGGTAGTCTGGTCATTTTCACAGTCTCCATAATATTTATTGAACTTATTTCCAATAAGGGTAATATGGTCATTTTCACAATATGTAATATTTACTTTATTTATTTTCAATAAGGGTAGTTTGGTCATTTTCACAGTCTACATAATATTTTTTGCACTTATTTCTAATAAGGGTAATATGGTCATTTTCTCAGTATGTAATATTTACTTTACTTATTACCGTTAATTGGGTAGTCTGGTCATTTTCACTGTCTCCATAACATTTATTGCACTTATTTCCAGTAAGGGTAATATGGTCATTTTCAAAGAGTGTAGTATTTACTTTACTTATTTTCGATAAGGGTAGTCTGGTCATTTTCACAGTCTTTATAATATTTATTGCTCTTATTTCCAATAAGGGCAATATGGCCATTTTCACAATCCGTAATATTTACTTTTTTTTTCTTTCCAATAAGGGTATTCTGATCATTTTCACAGTCTCCATAATATTTATTGCACTTATTTTCAATAGGTAACGCATTCGCGGAGGAAAGGAGGGTCCCGCCTAACAAAAGTAGCAGTGATTCAACTAGGTAACGCAGTCGCGGTATGGGTTGATGAGTCGGGGATATAATCGTAATTAAAAAAAAATTATACAACGACTATTTTTAACGCTCTAATCTGTGCTTCGAAAATTTTCACTATCTAGGACTGCTTTGATCGGTCCACAGTCCGTTGACTGCTATTGAGGGTCGAGGATGTGGGTCATTAAAACCCCCTTCTCCACTAGTTCTAGTCGCACCCCTGTGCCAATGGAAAACCATGCCAGCCACACCCACCGCGCCACGACATGCCAACCATGCTAGCCGCACCCCTGTGCCAATGCAAAACCATGCCACCCACACCAACTGCGCCAAGGCATGCCAACCGCACCCCTGTGCCAATGGAAAACCATGCCAGCCACACCCACCGCGCCACGACATGCCAACCATTCTAGCCGCACCTCTGTGCCAATGGAAAACCATGTCATCCACACACACCGCGCCAAGGCATGCCAACCATGCTAGCTGCACCCCTGTGCCAATGACAAACCATGCCAGCCACACCCATCGCTCCACAGCATGCCAACCATGCTAGCCACACCCCTGTGCCAATGGAAAACCATGCTAGCCACACCCACCGCGCCAAGGCATGCCAACCATGCTAGCCGCACCATGTGCCAACTACATGCCAAGCCCTTGGCCCCACCATGCCAAGCCAAACCGTCCATGCCAAACCCTTGGCCCACCATGCTAAGCCAAACTCACCTTGCCTTGGCCCTAGCCATGCTAGCCGCACCATATGCCAAACCCTTGGCCCCACCATGCCAAGCCAAACACACCTTTTCTTGGCCCCATCCATGCTATCCCCACCACGTGCCAACGGCATGCCAAGCCCTTGGCCCAACCATGCCAAGCCAAACGTCCATGCCAAACCCTTGGCCCCACCATGCCAAGCCAAACCGTCCATGTCAAACCCTTGGCCCCACAATTCCAAGCCAAACGCACCTTGCCTAAGCCCTAGCCATGCTAGACGCACCATGTGCCAATGGCATGCCAAGCCCTTGGCCCCACCAGGCCAAACCAAACTGTCCATGCCAAACCTTTGGCCCCACCATGCCATGCCAAATGGCATGCCTAGCCACGCCACCATGCTGGCCTTCCCTATGCGGGTACCAAAATGAAGGCGTGCGATAATCAAAGGTTGTCATTCAATATCAGAAGCAAATCCTAGCCATCCAAGGTTACCAGACAACGCATGGTAACCTTTGGCCCAAAACCCTAAGTTTGGGCATGCCAAACGGCATGACAACCTAGACGCGCCACCATGCAGGTCTTCCCTACACGACTACCAAAAACGAAGGCGTGTGACAATCAACGATCGCCTTTCAATCTAAAGAGCAAATCCTAGCCATCCAAGGGTACCAGACAACGCATTCTAACCTTTTTCCCAAAACCCTAAGTTTGGTCACGCCAAACCATGCCATGCCAAATGGCATGCCAACTTAGCCGCGTCGCCATGCTGGCATTCCCTACGTGGCTACCAAAACGAAAGAGTGCGACAATCAACGGTCTCCCTTCAATCTCTTGAGCAAATCCTAGCCATCCAAGGTTACCAGGAAACGCATGGTGACCTTTGGCCCAAAACCCTAAGTTTGGTCACGCCAAACCATGTCATGCCAAACAGCATGCCAACCTAGCCGCACCACCATGATGGACTTCCCTACATGTCTACCAAAATGAAGGCGTGCGACAATCAACGGTCGCCCTTTAATCTCAGGAGCAAATCCTAGCCATCCAAGGTTACCAAACAATGCATGGTAACCTTTGGCCCGAAACCCTAAGTTTGGTCACGCCAAACCATGCCATGCCAAACAGAATGTTAACCAAGCCGCGCCACCATGCTGGCCTTCCCTACGTGTCCACCAAAATGAAAGCGTGCGATAATACACAGTCGCCCTTCAATCTCAGGAGAAAATCCTAGCCGTCCAAGGTTACCAGACAACACATGGTAACCTTTAACCTAAAACCCTAGTTTGTCCATGCCAAACCGTGCCAAGGCATGCCAGGAAAATAGGCATGCCAACCTAGCCGCGCCACCACGCTGGCGTTCCCTATGCGATCACCAAAACGAAAACATGCAATGATCATGGCTACCTTTCCTCTTAATATGCAAAATATCGACCGTCGAGGGTCACCAAGCTAGCAAGTCTCCCAAGATCGACTTGCCAGGAAATACCAATATGCTACATGTTTTCCACAAAAATATTCGATACATCAACACATATCACAAACCGGGAGATCCTCTTTGGGTATTAGTTTGGAAGTTTACAGCGTGCGGCGTACACTACGCCCGCCATAAGGAAGTGTCATAAGGATGAGACGGTTAGTAAATACAGGGAATTAATGGTTATAAACTCCTTTTTATGGAACATCAATTCCATGCTTTAACGTTACCACCTCCTCCCATTTACTTACCTATTTTTCCATTTCTTAATGAGACCAGAGTACGTTTCACTTCGAATTGTATAAATAGGTCTTACATATTTCCACCGAACAACAAGTTCAGTCATGAGCATACAACACTCAGAAAACATTTGCTAGATTTCCATTGGTTAAGCTTCTCACTTTTTGATACAAGTCGTAGAAAACAACTACTCTTCCACAAATCAACTATTATGGTTTCATCACTTTCCTTGCTTCCCTCCCCAAAACCAACCTATTCTCCTTCACTTTGTGACCGAGGCAAGTCTGGAATGGCCATTTCTTGGTTTAGGACAGACTTGTACAAATTGATCTCTCGAATCTAAAGTACTCCCTTGCAATACTATGTTTAAGGTTTAAATTCGTTTCTCACCCACACCCGAAATTACCGAAATCAGCAGAAACCATTTTCACCCACAAACACAAACATAATAGGAAAACATATCTGTATTATGACCCAAAGAAGTAATAAGAAAAAACTTAAACTTAAAACTCATGGGTTCGAAAGAATGACAGTGCACGTAGCCTTGTTACGATGAGCTTTGAGATGACATTTTGAGCATCTGACCGACTTCCTACCCTTCTCCCATGCACTTTTGATATGATTCTCCTTTGTCCTCCCTGGTAGAACTCGTGTATTAGGTGGTAAAATAGTATCCTCTGGATCATAATAATCTGGCATGTTGTATTAGGAATACGTTTGATCATAATCGAGTACAACTCCTAAAAATGGGTAACTTTGAAGTAGTCATGGATATAATTTACATATCTATAACCCTTGGAAAAACTAGTTGCGGTACCATGTGATCTTGGAAAACCATAAACAATCCATGTTTGGCAGGTGCAAGTCTTTCTCAATAAATATATTAGACACTGTAAGTATGTCAATGGTTTGTGTGTCAAGTAAATACTAGTTAGAAGTTGACTTGACTATTATGGTTTCTTTGTGTGGCTTACATAAGTGTTGTAATGTTATTACAGCTCATGTTTTCCTCATATAAAGTCTGCAAGAAAACTCTGTGTAATGTTAACTTTGACATTTATTGAATAATAAAGATTTCTCATGTTTCTCATGGTATCGATCGGTTCGATCCAAGGGAATTGAAGTTTTTCATCATCAATTGTTTTGCAAACAACTTTTATCAATAGTCTTTCAGGCAGATTTGTGAATCACATAATCTTTACAATATTTCTTTTTCATATTCAATTTTTCTTGACTGTGCTAGGGCAAAATTTTAATTTTAATATCAAGATCTTTTCTCATTAAGTTTTTGGGTACAATTTGATTCATCGTTTTTTAGTTATCTTATGTCAGTAATAGTTTACACCAGAAGACGAAATATGGCTTCTTCGTCCGCTGCTTCAGATGGTAACTTTACTTTACCTTTCTCAAATATTGGAAATTTTGTTTCAGTAAAGTTAGATTTAACAAATTTTTTGCTATGTCGTGATCAATTCAAATCAATTTTATACTCTACTTCTTTGTATGGTTATGTTAATGGAGAAGAACAAGAACTGGACAAGCAAATTCTCATATATTAATGGAGTTCTTTCTCTTAATCCATAGTGGGTTTACTAGAAAAAGGCTAATTCATTTGTTATGAGTTGTTTGAAAGCTACACTTTCACCATCTGTTTCTGGAGATGTGCTGGGATTATCTAGTGCAAGAGACATATGGTTGTATCTTGAAGTTAGTTTCAAAAATCAATTTATGGCACGCAAGAGTATGTTAAGGAATCAATTATATGAATGCAAGACATGTAATTCTTCAATTCTTGTTTATCTTTAGAGTATAAAGACAACTGTTGATGCTTTAGATGCCATAGGATAGAAAGTGAATGAATCTAACTTAGTAATGCATGTGTTGAATGGATTAGGGAGAGAATTTGATGATTTTGTTATCTCTGCACAAAATAGAAAAGTGCCTTTCACATTTACAGAATTAAAACCTAGGTTACTTATTCATGAGCAATGACTATCTTCTATAATTGGAAGATTAGATAGTTGGATGTCAGTAATGCGTTTCTACATGGATATTTAGATGAGGATGTTTATATGTCATAGCCACATGGTTTTACTAATCCAGGTTATCCTTCCAATTATGTTTGTCATCTTAATAAGAGTTTATATGGGTTGAAACAAGCTCCTAGAGCATGGTTTCAAAGATTTAGTTCTTTTCTCTGTTCAAATGGTTTTAAGAAATCAATCTCTGATAATTCTATGTTTATGTTTACTTCAAAGCAAGGCATGCTTGTTCTGTTATTGTATGTGGATGACATTTTGTTAACTGGTACCTCTTCTGTTATGATTGATGCTTTAATTTCTTCCCTCAAGAAGGAATTTGCAAGGAAGGAGTTAGGTGAATTGGGATATTTCTTAGGAATTGAAGCTGTTAGAATTTCAGATTCTATTTTATTGACACATAAAAAGTATACTTTAGAGTTACTCACAAAGGAAAATATGTTAGACAGTAAACCTTACATACTCCTACGGTGAAAGGTGAAAGAGTGTTAGTTCATGATGGTAATAAATTATCGGATCCTAGTGAATACAGAACTATTGTTGGCATTTTATAGTATTTGACAGTTATAATCTAGATATCCGTTTTGGAGTAAATTATGTTTCCCAGTTTATGCATTCTCCATCAGATGTACATATGTAGTTAGTGAAAAGAATACTCAGATATTTGAAATGCACAATTAAGCTAGGAATCACTTTAATAAGGGATAATTTATATCAATTGAAAGCATACACAAATTCTGATTGGGCAGGATGCTCAGATACAATAAGGTCAACTTCTGGTTATGCTGTTTTTCTTGGTACAAATTTAATTTTTTGGTCTTCTAAAAAGTAGTACAGTGCTTTGTCTTTAGCATCTTATCTTGTTTTTCATGCTAGGACCAAGCATATAAAGATTAAATACCATATTATAAGAGAGCTGGTGGAGCAAGGCTTTATACAACTTCAACATGTGTCCAGTGAAGAACAAGTTGCTGACCATTTTACGAAGGGACTTTGTGCTCCTACTTTTTCCAGATTACCGAGGAGTTATACAACATGATTTTTGTCAAAGGGAGAGGAAAAATGGAACCGAGGAGAGCGAAAACCGTGGTTAACTCACTGACTAGGTTAATTTATACGGTGAGTCAGTTTTTTTTCCTTTCTAAGACTAATATATCCCCATCTCATAATATTTTGAATCTGAGGTTTTTATTAAAAAAAACCAGTTTCACGTTCTGATCCAAAATGGTGAGAAGAACATGTTTTACTCTTCCGGTTCAAATAGAAAGGAACATCGTTATCCACCATGAAAGCTCCAATTGCAGTGATGTCAGAATCATTTAATATTATTGGACTTATATGATGGCTCTTACTCTTTCTTTTTAGGGTAGAAAATTCCTATGTTGATTTGTCATGAAGGAAACTTATCCGGGACATGCTTTTCTGATGTTAGTAGTAGTTGTTTATAACTTTATAGGGATTTCATTTGAGAAATACAAGATAACCTTGATAGATATAACTAAACTTTATCATGTTGTAACATACTAGGTTCGCATCAAACTCTATTAATAATTGAAATCTCGATAATTCATATTACAATGCACATATAGTGCATCAATAAATGAAGGAGGTGGAACATTCAATCATTGTAATGAACAAATTTAACCGTATTTTAATGGAAGTTTGTTTTGAATTTGATTTATGAACTTTCTAATTAGTGTGTTTAGGTTGTAGGTGTGTGAAGAAAGCGTGTGGCAATGTGGATACTTTGGTTTGAGTCAAATAAATTTATCAAATTCTCTATATAAAAACAGAGTTTTTTCGAGCGCTCTCATTAACCGGAGCTTCGGGTTGATTCTGGCCCCACCATTTTATGTTTTTTTTAGTAATTTAATAGAATTTTGGAAAAAAGAATATATAAAAGATATATGTGGCTCCACAAATCTTATAAAATATTATGAAAATTCATAATTAATATTTTTGACCATAAATAAATGTTAACATTAAATTACTCAAATAAATCAATGAAATAAAATCGTAATTATACTATTCATCTTGATTGAAACACTGAAATATGCATCATGATCTCATCATATAATTAATTCGACTATAAAATTAAAATTAAAAACCGAATGTCCAATGTCCAATTACACTTATTTTAATTAAAATAATCCTAATTACATTTCCAAAAAAAAAAGAAGGAAAATATTAAACTAATAGTAATTAAAATTCACAGTTCAGACATAAAATACAAAACCAAAATTAATGAAATTGTTGATACTCACACGTTGGATTGCAACATTCTTTCACTTCCCCATAAAAAATGATCATGTTCAATAGTCGATATACAAAATTGTTAGTAGAAGATTGTGGGGGAGGTATTAAAGCATGATATTAAGCGAACTTTTATTGAAAATGAAAAAAACAAACTTGGGGGAGGTATTAAAGAATGATATTAAGCAGACGGTTATTGAAAAAGAAAACAAAAACATTAGCAGAAAGTAAATTTTTCGATCTTATTTTTCTTACATCAAAAAGAAAAATTATTTTTATTCCTAAAAATACTTCGGAGGATAAATATGGCTATCATAAATTTAAGAATATCAATTGATATTATTTCCAAAAAATCGTCTTATATTTATGGAATTTCTTGGCTTGGTCGAGGTCTATAAAGCACTCGGACAAAGGCAAACTTTTACATGGTTGTTTTTTTTCTTCTTTGGTTTTGTTGTTGTGTATTCTTTGTTGGTCTAATGTTTTGGAAATTAATCTTTTTTTAGCAGTTGATGGTGATATATCCTCGCAGCGAAGGATCAAATGATTGGAAAAAATTTGGTCCACTTTTGAGGTGATGAACTTTTATCTTTCATGCCTTTTTTATTTATTTACGTGATTTACCAGACCAAAAATATTCTATTTTTTTTTCCAAATTCCTTTAGTTTAGGGTTTTATTGTTTGGGTTAGTAGTTTTTGTTAATTTTATATTTTCTTTCGGATTTGTTTTGCGGTTGTTCCTCATTGTTCCTTGCAGTCAAGAATGAAACAATAAAATTGAATCTTAAGGTTTGCTTTTGTTCGAGTGCATAGATGAGGTAATGAGCATCTTTTTTCTCTTTTATCTAGGGTTATCTTTGATTCTTATCTTTATTAATATGGTCCTATGATTTTATCCCTCTATGATTTTGTTCCTATAAATTTTATTTATCCCTCCTACTCCACTTTTTGTTGTTGTGTGATCGTCCTAGATCAGTAAATAACAGACTAATGCAATACACGGACGTGGTAAGGAGTTTCATTTTTTTACCCTTTTGCGAGTTAATTTTATTTATATTTTATTGATATGTGGTTTTCTATACTATGTTTTTAGTTCAATTGAATCATTCTTTAGAGAGATTTTTTTTAAGACAATGCTTATTCATTGGTTTCGGGTTCAGATTCAGATTTAGGTGTTTGGGTTGTTTTAATGTGATATATTAAGAGTTTGCAATCACATAATGGAGATGAAAGATCCGATGGAGTCGACATGATGTGCAATGACTGAATATTCATGCACGTTGAACAAGCTACTTGATCCTTTTATTTGAAAGGATGATAATTCATTTAATTTGTGTATTGTAATCAAAATATTATGTTCAGATAATCAATTTTATTTAAGGTTCTGCGCCTTCAACCATTTTACTAATGTACCGCAAAAATGGCGTTGTTGTTTTTATGTTTCATGCTTTCTTAAACCTATACATCAATACCTATTCGTATACGTACATTAGAGACCTATCTAAACTAACATGAACCCGCAGATCTCCTGAACTGTTGAAAAGGATAATAATAACAACAAAGACGTTAAATCTTGCCGATATTATGAAAGTTATTGTTTTTCGCAACTCATAAAATCAATAGGTCGTCAAGAAAACTTAAGAAATATTCCTTTCAAGTTAGTGATTTTTCTTATTCAAACAATGCCAAAAGTTAAGGCAGTGCTTCAAATTTGAAAATGAGAAGATAAACAAATATACAAAAATATATTCTCATTAAAGATGTAGGACATTCAGTTGCAAAAAATAAACGATCTTGGCATCATTTTACTGCTCTGATTAAATGGGTAAGAAATGGATAAAAAATATTTTGTCGCAATATTTACTCGATTTTGACATAATTGACGGATAAAAAGAGTAAGGAAATCGGAAAACTTCAGAGATTTTATGGAGTTTTGGTAGATGATGTCTTTATCAAAAGCTCCTTTTTAGATTACCGGAAGATACTTTGCTTTCTCTGAGTGGGATGCTTATTTGACGTACTGATGGATGGTATAAATCATGTTGAGCGCAGAGGAGCATGTTTTCGCTAATGCAAGGCATTTTTGGTGTGCACATTTTCATAATCTCTCGGACATCTTTTCCATAGTTTGATTTTTTAGAGATTATTGGTAAAAAATCCAGTTTTTTTTTTTTTGTCGATACAATAATTCATGCAACAAGAAAATCCTAGAGTACAAGGAATGAACATGATAAATCATTAGAGCGAGTAACTCCAGAAGAAGCAAGAGTAAACTTTTGCGGCGTATGGGTGTGATAATAGACTGCATAACCGATGATGTAGTTGCCTGTAATGCATCCATTGCAAGTTGGCGCCTAAAAATTATAATTAATTCTTCAACTCTAACATCTATATCCTTTTTACTACTACTAGTAGTTGTATTAGACAGATTTATAGGAGTATGATCCTCATTCACAGTAACCGAATCATCACAAACTTCAAAATGTTCATTTTCCCTCTCATCATGAGTTGATCTATTCATATTTCTTGCTCAACTTCACTAATTTTGCAGAATTAGTCTTCAACAGATTGAACTGACGATAAGTACCAGCTATTGTTTCTATTACAAGAAGATATCATCGATGATTCCAATTTCTTATATTTCTTACCAATATTTCGTTCGGCAATCCGAATAGACAAACTCCAATATACTTTCAAGAGAATCAACCAGACAGTCAGACTCAAACTAGAGAAAAGTATATCAAATAGTTTTATATGTCTATCTCTTAATTCAATCTGCAATCAACAAATAGGAATTTGCGATCCCGATTGAATATAATAGGAATAACTTGAACGGCACCAAAGACCAATGTTCAAGGATCAATCAATTTCAATCAACAACCAAAGGTTGAATTTACCAATTGATTAATTCAATGCATAATCTGTGATATTTCAATTATATAACAAAATATAATGCGGAAAAGAAATAACACGGGCACCTGAAGTTTTTTTAATGAAGAAACCGCAAATGCAGAAAAATCTCGGGACCTAGTCTAGCTTTGAACACCACAATGTATTAAGCCGCTACATACCCTACTACCAATTAACTTCGGATTGGAATGTAGTTGATCCCTAATCAATCTCACACTGATCAAGGTACAATTGCGCTCCTTACGTCTCTGAACCCTAGTAGGATTCTACACACTTGATTCCCTTAGCTGATCTCACCCAAAACTAAGAGTTGCTACAGCCCAAAGTCGAAGACTTGATAAACAAATCTGTCTCACGCAGAAAAGTGTATTGGAATAGATAAATATGTCTCCCACATAAATACCTACGAGTTTTGTTCCGTATTTTGATAACTCAAGGAGCACATGAACCAATTGATAAACCAGACTTATATTCCCGAAGAACATCCTAGTATTATCAATCACCTCACAATAATATTAATTATATGGTATCGAAACAAGCTATTATGGAATCACAAACGATGAGACGAAGATATTTGTGACTACTTTTTAATCTTGCCGATCGGAGAATCAATCTTGAGCAAATCTTAGAGAAGATAGTACTCAATACGATAGAACAGGGCAAGACCAGAACACGCAACTACAGATAAAATAGTTGGGTCTGGCTTCACAATCCCAATGAAGTCTTTAAGTCGTTAACCTACAGGGTTTCGTAAAAAACCTAAGGTTAAAGGAGAATCAACTCTAGTCGCAACTAGTATCACACAGGAGGTGTGGGGATTAGGTTTCCCAGTTGCTAAAGTTCTCATTTATATAGTTTCAAATCAGGTTTTGCAATCTAAGTTACCTTGGTAACAAATCATTCAATATTCATTGTTAGATGAAAACCTGATTAGATACAATATAATATATTTCAACCGTTAGATCGAACTTAGATTGTTATACACAAATGAAATGTACCCTCATTTAGGTTTATGTAACCGTACCTAAACATGTACACCATGTTGTCTCAATAATAGTTAACCGAGGTTAGCTATATGACCACTCTCATATCAAACTTATTCATCTTAACATTAACTAGTTCAAATGACTCAAATGAAACTAGTTAAAGAGTTATTCAATTGCTATATTCTCATAGAAGTATACAAGAACACAATTGAAGAAAAATCTGTTTGATTCACTCGAATAAATTCATGAACATTATAGCCACGGTTTGCAAAGAATGCATTCCTTATAATATAAATGTATTTGTTCATGTCTCAACATATTTTAGAACATTAACCATTCAAGTACGCAAACGTGTACGCATACTTGAAATAGCCGGACCAAGTTTGGTTTTCTCCAATATGCGAACGGGTATGCATACCTCCAACCCCAGCAGAAATTTTCGGTCACAAACCTAAGCCATTATGCATACGGGTACACACACTTAGGTTCCCGAACTTCTCAAACCAACAGGTACGCATACGGGTATGCATACTATGGTTCCCAGACATGTATCACACATATGCAAGAGTGCACAACATGTTTATAATCCAATGTTGGTTAAGTGTTCTAAACTCTTATTTCAATTATTGAAATTTTCTTAGCGGATGGCAATAGCCGTTTTTACACACTACTAGCATCAAAGCAATTTTCAAGTTATTGAAATAATCATAACGAAACATTCCAAGTCTATACCAGATGATTATATCACACAAACCATGTAAGATATTACTCGGAGATTTTCACATGATCATCTTTTTACTTTCATCAAGAATATAAGATAAACTTGGTTGAGCGAAAGCTTACCAACACATATTTCGAGAAATATGTAAGCAAGTTAAACTCAGATCGAAATCTCAAATGTGCATAATCGAAAACTATAGTAATACGATCTTTGTCTCAATATAGGAGATAGAGTAGAAATAGACTATCCAAGTGATTGATGAGTTTTAGTCTCCACATACCTTTTGTTGATATTGTTCCACAAGCTCTCCTCAGTAGTTCTTCATCTTCAATTAATGACCGTCGTGAAGACTAATGCTGAACTACACAATTTATCCTAGTCCGAGACATTACTTTAAGTAGACTAGAAATCAAGACTTATAGTTTTGATCACTAACATTGACAAACAAGCTTGAGATAGCAACTCTTGCGAGTTCAATCGAGAAGCGCTCTAACAGCTTATATGAGATGCCATTATAGTTTGGTTCTTTTTACCAATATCGTTGGTTTCTATTCTTACCGGAAACCATGGATTTTTCTAAATTAAATAACGAAAATGATTTCTTTATATTTATTAAGAAGAAACATATAAGCCAACTAGATTTGGTTTTTCCCTATCGATCCTAAAGGGATAAAATATCGTTATGGTATTTTCAATTGCAAACGCCGACGAAACATGGAATTACTGCATTCTCGAGGGATATTTAGCAATTTTTATCTTTCCTTGCCGTAATAATTTCCAATATTTGGACAGTTCAACTTGTAACAAGGACACAATTTAGCACAAAATATCAAAGGGTGCGCACCCGGCTTGTTATCTATATAATTAGTCTTTGTAGTGACTAAATTGATCTTGAATTTAATTTCTTTTGAAAAAGAAAGTGTCCACAATCTCATGTTATTGAGGTCATGGAATTATTTGGAGATTTATTTACATGTTTTTGGTTGTAACTAATAACATCCATGCTTTGTTCAATTTGTATTTCAAGTGGATTACATTTTTAGGATAATTTTTAGTGATTCTTAAGTGTCGGTATCCACTGTCCAACCTGGTATTTTTAAATCCAGAAATTATTATAAGTATATGTTCTCGAATTAATCAGATAATACTTTAAGAAACTTGATTTCGTATATGAGATGCAAATATTTCCGCCATAATCAGGGGGAGACTATATACACTATCAAAAACTTGTGTTAATGAACTTTAAAAGTTATATCAATTTCTCTCCCATTAAATCAAATCGATAAATACTTTCATTAGATAAGAGGCGTGAGAATGTCTTATTTAGATTTTCCATAAGCTTATGCCGTTTGAAAAAGAAAATCCAATCACTTCTAGCAAGCATGTAGCATTTTAGTACAGACTACAGATAGTACTCTGGTAGAGTCTATCATAATATGATTCCATTCTCAAAATTAATATCTCCTCATTTGAAGAGGAGGAGATTATAAGCTCGCGGGCTCTGGTACCAGTAGTTGACTGAAATTTTCAATATATGCATATATTTGAGAATTATGCGGGATCGTAGTAAGCTCTAAATTGACGAATATTCATTTATAGTAGCTACTGAAATAATGAATGATGGCGGTTGTGAAACTGGCCTCTGCAGAGGAATATGATAAATGTGATTGGTTGGCATATAATCCAAATTATGTTGGATTAATTTCTCGTTTGACGCAATTTTGGATTCAAGACTTAACACCTTTAAATTTCCTAGCCGGTTATTTACATGATGGTGTTGTTATTAATGTGTTCTACGAGAAATATTATCGTTATACAACGATTTCAGGGTTTTATTATTTTACTCAAACCCTAAGATTGATTCAATAACATTCAGTTCTCCCTGAACAATGCATTTGGCGTGGTAGTCTTTGAATGACTTGTATTGCATTTGGAGAATATGTTCTAATTTGTAATCCTTGTAGGATTCAAATTATATCCAGGTAGCCATCTGACTCGATTATATCAGGTTTACAATCCTTTAAGTGTTTTTTAAAAGTTTTGCAAGGTTCCAAAATTTGGATTAGTTGATGCTATCATCTTTATTGGTCTCTTGAAGAGTCCTTAAAAACACCAAAATCCATGCTTTAACAGCATAGATTATGTTTTCATTCATTCGTTCTTAAATCTGCAGTTAGAATTATGCTAGCTTAAATTCGTCTTTGAGATAAACTAGAGTTATGATTTTGATGCTCATTTTCTGTAGTACCCATATAGTTGAGTTAGTATCCATAAATCGTCAAAAGTTGTACTCTTTTCCCTTCGTTTCAGGTTTTGTCCCATGTGGTTTTCCTGATAAGGCTTTAACGAGGCAACACCTCGTCCACATTCCTTCGTCCAAATTTTTCTCATTGGGTTTTACTGGCAAAGTTTTAGTGAGGCAATAGTTTAACATGGTGGTCATCCAAGGGGGAGTTGTATCAAATTACGGTTATTTGGTGGATTCCCACCGTTAACTAAGTCATTTTATTAGACCACATCAACATAACCATCTCCTATGACTTTGGATATCTTTCTAATCCATATGAGGTATGATCACAAATTTTGTTCACCTATGCAACTGTAACTACATATTGGCACTTTGTTGGAGAAATTACATCAACTACTTATGCAAATCATCTTCGAGAAGCTAGCAATCCAAGAAGCAAGTCCTCAATCTATTTAACGAAGCATGAAGACTTGGGACACTACCATTATAAGACTAACACAAAAGAAGACACCATCAACTGACGAATTTCTCAAGAAATCATTGCTTTCTCCAGCATTCAAGAATTTCGTTTATCGAAATTGTGGAATCTCGACTCAAAGATTTGCAAGCCAAGATTTAAGTGAACTACTTATCAGGGGGAGGATAGTAAAAGGTATTTTACTGGACTATCACGTTGTACTCTTTTTCCTTCGTCAAGGTTTTTCCCACTGGGTTTTCCTTGTCAAGGTTTTTAATGAGGAAACATATACATGTCCGTCTTTGTACTAAGTTTACTCATATTTGTACTGTTCCCTTCGATCGGGTTTTGTCCATTCAAGATTTCCTGACAAAGTTTTAACGAGGCAATTAGCTTAGATACAGTGGTCATCTAGGGGGAGTGTCATAAACGGCAGTTTATTATATAGATAACCACTTAAGTGAAACCCAGGGGCGGAGCCAAGGGTTGACTAACCCTGGCTCTAGCCCCCCCTAAAATTTCAAAAAACCATGTTTAGCCCTTAATATTCTTTAGTTTTTAGGTTTAATCCTCTAATTTTTAGGATTTAGCCCCTTATTTTTAATAATCTAGTCCACCAAGTTTATCAATTTTTTTTAGCCCCCTTAAACTTAAAAGCTAGCTCCGTCACTGGTGAAACCGTATTACTTGGGAACCAAGTATGTAAACTCTATAAATAGAGTCATAAGCCTTTGTATTTCATACACAGATTAATAGAAATCCCTCTCTTCATCTTCCCCTCTACTTTGTGTCTCTTTCTCTATTTTACAACACCACTATCCAAATTTTAAACAAAAAAGATTCACGGATCGCCAAAGAAATCCCGACCAAAAAGCTCTCACAAAAACCGGACCCTGCGGTCCTTTGCGGGGCCGAACGGGATCACACCAAAAAAACTGTGAGTGTGCGGTTTTTTACTTAGTTTTTTTGGCGGTCCGCCAAGAGTAGTTGATTTTTAAAAGGGTAGAAGCGGATTTTTTGAAAATAATCTTTGAACGACAACACGGAGCTAGAGAATGCTTCAAAAAATAAAAAGAAAGTCAGAGACACACAGACAAGAAGAAAGAGATGTATTACAGCTAGTTCCCTAACTAATTAAAACTGAAGACAAAATTTAAAGGTGTCCATTTCTCCGGTTTAAAGTTTAAAGATGTATTATAGTCGCAGAGCCTATACAAAAATGGGCGGACCCCACTTGTCTTGATCAGTTGATCTCCCACGAGTCAACTATCACAGTTGAATGATTTCTCTCTACAAATGAATTATTTTATCCGTGTTGTTTAGGGAGTGCGAGAAACGGTTTGAAGGACATTAGCAATGCAATAGCTTCGATCACGTTTAGGAAGAAGAAAATCATATTACTACCTGCATATCTCAAACAACAGAAATGGTACGTAATTGGTAAGGCTCCCATTATAACAAAGTAAAATAGACTTGGGTTAGGTAAAAAAAGAAATGGAACTACTATGAAAGTGGGAAACTCAATATGTACGAATTCTATGTGGCCTAGCTCCTCAAGGTAAAGATCAGTATGATCCATTCCTAATGTGTCTGGGAAATTCTGGGGCTGATGCTTTTAATTAGTCTTTTAGTCTAATCCTAACTATTTCACATAATGGTTACAGACCTGGAAGAAACGCCGCGTTCCTTCGCGATTGTCCACATGAAAACCTGCATATATGGATTCCACATGCGATATCAAATCATAAGGAAGTAGAATAATGTTTTATATTTTTTATTTTTTTGAAGAAAAAAGTAGAATAATGGAGTAGACGAGTAGTATATAACTTAGAACTCAAATCATAGACCATGCATGGAATTTAAAGAGTTACTAACATAGCACCGCCAAAAGCTGGACCAACTGCTTTGAAAAGAGACATTGCAGTCACAGTTATTCCATTTGCAGCTCCCCTTTGGTCTTGAGACTATTAAATATATACAATGGAAGCAAGAAAATGCCGATTAGTGTAGACGATATACTTAGAAAATGGAAAATAAACTGAGCAAAACCGAAAATGGGGATTAATTACCACTGCGTTGTTTTGTAGAATGTAAAATCCAGTGTCAATTGAGAGCTGTTTTACAGTATAGCACGCGTGAGATGACTAAAACTGGTAACATGATTGATGAATAAAAACCATATTCAATTACTTACGGAGAAAACATTCTTCAAAATTGATGCACAATTTAGAACTAACAAAAGAGTGAGCCCGGATAGCTGAGCCATTAGTGGGTAACTTGCTAGCAAGATTATGGTTAACACCTTTAAAATAAAAGTAGAGAGAATTAAGCAGAGATTCAATCAATTTATTTCAGAACAGAAGGTACATTAGGTTAGGCATACCGTTGCAATACGAGCAACATTTAGATACCCTAAAATCCTCTCAACCGCGGGGTATAGTGTAAATTGAAACAGCAAAAGACCAATACCTGGCACAGTTGAAATAATAGTCAGGAACCGTAGTAACTTAATTGGCACTTGTTGAATTCTTAACACTGAGAAAATATACAAATGTAGTGCATCTAATTCCAAATTAATACCTGTGAATGAAAGAATTTGACCAATATTCTTGGTCGTAAAGCTCAATCCACCGTAGTCTCTAGGACTAACAGCCCACATTGGGAATATCTATGAAAGAAATTTCACTGAGTGACAGATATAGCGCTGCATCACTATACATTTTATAGCTAAAAATATCGGAACAGGAAAAAACTATGATAACCTACCTCTGCATAAGCACTGTCATGCAGTGAAAAGACACAATATGCAATGATAGATGAGATTAATGGCCAATTCTGACACATGATTTTTTTGGAATCGAACCCTGTCCCATCAGTACTCTCTTGCATGAGTTCTTTTTCAACATTCCGGTGTTTATCTTCTTCATCTTCATCTTCTATTCCAGCATGTGTGTGCAACGTTTCCTACAAACATCAAGGAAAGCCGTGCATCAAATGTGGGATTAGTTGGAGTTAAATTATGCATGTTGCGTTAAGAAACTGAGAGAATCATCATCTACTAATAATTTTATGGTGTCCCGAATGCTACAGTTTTTGTTCCAAACATAATAATTGTCTTAGAAATGATAACATTTTGAGGCAGCAAAAATATATGGAAGTTTCAGGAAACGTACGGGAAGCATAAAACAAGATACAAGAGAAGCCGTGGCAAATACTGATATGCAAAGGCAGGGTAGGAAGTATGGAAATCTGAGGAAAAACAAACAAACAAACAAATTTGGTAGCATCAGCGTAGACTGAATGATGATTCGGTGTGTTCTAACAAAAAAATATGTACATACGATAATGCTTACTTTGCGAAGATAGATCCCTGTGGAAATAATCTTGGATATTTCTCTGCAGGCTAGAATAAAAAATCATTCAGATAACAAAAGATGCAGAATTTTAGCATGCACGAGATGCAAATTCTTTCTGAAACGAAATTTACTAATATTACCTGCGAAATTAACCCTCCAAGAGCTGGACCAATAACCAACCCTACTCCCCATGCTGCACTAATCTGAAGATCAATTTCTGTCAAATAACATGAACACGCAGCTCAAATTTATATTTCTTAAAAACAAAATAAAAAAGAAGTCTTACTAGAGATAGTCCCAAAGGTTGGTGTTCTCGGCTGCAAACTTCTGTAGCATATGCCTGGACGGAGAGAAATAACAGACACTTCAATGGAAAATACAAGACGTTGGATGAGATACTTGACAATGTCAAAATTCTTATCTACAACTGGTCAATCAAGCTTGATACCTTTGAAGATATTTCTATAAGTCAAGTCCTAAATAATTGGGAAGGGGTGCTTGGCCCTCTGTAACTCTAGCTCTACTAAAATTGAGCTCTGTATTTTTGTCGTTTTGACAGTGCACCATTTTCTTATTGGTGCTACTGTTCTTTTTCAATATATTGCCCTTTCCAGTAAAAAAAAAAAAAAAATGCCTGGGAAGCACTCATACATACGGTTAAATTCGGAACAGTCAAACAAAGCAAATTTGGTAGTAAAATGCAGTAGTAACTATTGCATAACATTGATCAAACAGAAAAAACCTCAGAATTAATTGATACTGCTAAATTAGAAAATGTCCCTCCGGACACTTACCATTATAGCGCTAAATAGGCCATTCAAGGATCCAAGAAGAAACCTCATAGAGACCGCCATCCAAAAGTTTGTACTGAGACCAAATAACGTATTGAAGATAATTCTGAAGAAGAAAGCCATTACAAGGGGGTATTCACATGTCACATTAACCAATACAACTCTCTAGGGAAATTTTGAAAAAGATAACAAAATTAAATACTAACACAGTAATGGTGCCGAAAATTAGAACAGGTTTGCGGCCATATCGATCAGCAAAGATTCCCCACAGATACGAAGTCAAAGCTCTTCCAAACATATATGCAGATCCTTTTAAAGAACAAAGGAAAATCAAAGAAGATGAATACAGACGTACAGTCGTATATAGCATTACTAACTTTGTGGACATATCTCAATGATTATACTGACCTATACATCCAGCATAGTATCCAATATTTTTCACCTTGGTTGCAATTTGGAAATCTCTTATCTACGCAAGAAATGAAAACTAAAGTTATTGATGTTTAATTCACCGGATCAACCAAAGAACACAATCTTAAATCATGCATAATTTGAAAAATAGAATGTCAAAAATGAAATTTGAACATTAATGCCTACCATGAAATATAAGAACGGAAATATAGACGATATTGGTAGAGCTGAAAAAAAAAGAAACAGATACATATAGATCAAATAATCTTATCGATATATGAATTTACAAACACAAAATTTAACTGAAAATTATTCAGTACTCAAAATTCTGTTCACTACATAGTTGAAATGACTTACCAGTACCTACTGTTGCGATCCATATCTTGTAAGGTATCCCTGTTTCTGTATCCTTTCTATGTTCAACCTGACAACCTGAACAGTTCTCACGATACACCTTCTTGTTCGATAACACTTGACTGTTATTGCTATCATCCTCCATTAATAATCAACTTATTAATCCTTTATGCATCTACACAATGTATCTATAATCTGTTCATGTTTATATATTTGAATTCTATAGCCTTTTATAAGCCCTAATTGACGTTTTCAAGCTTCGAAAAGAATTATTAATTAAGTTTTAACAAAATATGAGTTAAGTTTAATTAGGAGGAAGAAAGAAAATGAGAGGTAAAACAGTGATGCTCCTCGTGTTAAAATTTAAGCTTGCAAACCCAAAGAACAGAAGTGGCACCAGCCACCAATTACATAGTGGTCCATAGATGGGAGCCGTACGCGGCGATGTTGTAACATCTCTCGAGTTGGCAATGACTTGAGCAAGTACATACTATACTGTAGGTGATATTGTTGTATCATCCATTTCACTAGATGAAATGCTGGAACTTATCAACGCCTAATACAAATTACTGCTAGAGATTCCATTACAATCCAACACGTCTGTCACCTATGCCCAGCTAATTGTGTGAGTTGAATACATATATCTTCTATTAAACAATAGAAACAAAATCGGCAAAAAATATATCCGACACGAATCATGTTTTGAACATAAACGCATAGAATTCACTGACCGGGGTTAGTGCCTTCACGTGGTGGATACCACGATGGAACAAGCAACGGCAAAATCCTACCTAATTTATCAACAAAATCTTGCAATAAGATCTCCCGTTTACTTGTAATAAAACAGCACCATTCGCATATTTCCAAGGCAGCAACCATGGACCACCCATGTTGCCGATAATTAAGATATTAATATGATTTGCCTTTGAAAAAAGTAGTTCCCTGATATGGCGTAGCGGAGTCCAATGCTGAGCAACTCGAACAGTTACAGGGAGGTAGTCGAATGAGATTTCTATATATGGTAGAACCACTGTAAATTAATACTCGCTAAAATAATAATCTCGCTAAAATAATAAAATTTCTTAGTCCCTTCTTGGGCCTATAGTGCTAAAATAATAATTTCGATAATATAATAATTTAATACGTTTCAAAAATTTCCCTTAAGTATTTATAGGTCCCAAATATTATATAAATTAATATTTACTAATAATAAAATTGAAAAAAAAATTATATGTATCAAACTTTTGGAAACTATGAATTAATAGTTGCTTGTTTTTCTTTGAAGTTCAAATCTAATTGTTCATAAGACCCGGAGTTGCATTATTATATTGCAACAAATTATATTCCAACGAATGAATATCTAATTTTCTATAGTCACTTCAAATTCCAAATCGTTCAAATTAAATAAGTCAAATTCAATTTATTGACGTTATCAATAGGAAATAATCTCTAAATTAATATATTATTAATTTATCTTTAAAATAATAAATTATTAATTTATCGATAATTTAATATCTCTTTAAATTAATAAAATTTAGTGGTCCCAAGGCTATTAAATTATAGAGGTTTAACTGTACTTTTATGGATTTTTATTTGAATGACTCCCGAAAATTCTTTGAAAATATTGAAATTTCCAGTGATTTTCTGAGAATATATCATAGGGTCTTTGTGACTTGAAGAGACAAAAAAATGAGATTTGTAAAGAGTCTCTCTGATTTGTAGAGACAATTTTT
Source organism: Papaver bracteatum (assembly GCA_023529315.1). Taxonomy (NCBI): domain Eukaryota; kingdom Viridiplantae; phylum Streptophyta; class Magnoliopsida; order Ranunculales; family Papaveraceae; genus Papaver; species Papaver bracteatum. The sequence continues at coordinate 473,629 of JAJJWX010002376.1, read as the reverse complement.
TTTATAAAATATGTAAACAAAAACTCAAAACTTCTATCGATTACTTTAGTATTATGTATGTGTTGATGGTGGTTTTTAGCTTAGGGTTAAAATTGTAAAACCTTGCATCTGATGTGACGTCACTCTGTAAGGAAACGAAGCCACGAGTGTTAACCTCTCCACTGGCATATTTATTGAGCCACTCAATACATTTACATGAAATTTATCCAGACTGGCGCATGTAGAAACCATCCCAGATGTTCTGTAAATTTCGGCGAATTGCGCTTAATATACGTTTCTCTGAATGCTTTCTATGTTGTGTTCCCTGGCAAAACCCTTAATGTTGATATGGCATGAAAATTTGTGTTCACTCGCAACAGAGTAGCTCGAATTTCCAAATATCAAGGATAAGGTCCTTGCATAAACCCTTAATGTTGATATGGCATGACAATTTGTGTTCACTCACAACAGAGTAACACAAATTTCCAAATATCAAGGATAAGGTCCTTGCATAAGGTATTCAATCATAAAGCATGTTGCTCTCTGGCAATGAACTTAAAGAACTCTGTGTCAACACATAAGATTCAATCAATTACTTTTGCGCCTTGCGCAAAATACCAGACCTTGCTTTTCGAAAGTAAGCCTAGTCAAACTAGGAAATCAATCCGCCATGGATTAGTAGGGGAAAAAACCTTGCCAAGAATCTGAAAACAGGGAGGCGCAACAACAAAGGGAGGCATGGCCATGCCTTAGACCAGCTGGTGCCACTCGCTATTGACCACGCTGCATCCTAAACCGTCCCTATATTCCTCGAACAATCAGATCGCTTTAAACTCGCCACACACACATAAGTTGTGGCTAGGCCCATACTTGCCGGCCCCATTTCACATCGACCAATCAGGCTGTTATAAATCCTCCAGAGTCACACCAGAAGTGTAGTTGCGCCCATGCTTGGTCGTCCCTCCCCTTCCTACCGACCAATCAGGTCACTTTAAATGCCACAAGCACTAGATGTGTGGTCGCGCCTTACGTTTGGCCGACCCCTTTTCTTGACCAATCAAGTCGCTCTAAACTTGCCACCATACATTAAAGGACAAATGCGCCCTGCCACAAACACATATCAAGCGGCATGCCAACATGCCACTCTGCTAAAGTACATGCCAATGACGCCACCACGTGCTAATCCGCTTTCCATTCGTGGCAAATGCCATAACAGACTCTAATTGGGATTTCATGATCGAAACAAGACTTTTGCTTCAGTAGCATTGGCCGAAATCCTAATTTTTTGTCATTGTGCACAACATGCCATGAGCCACTTCAGCCTTGGCCACACCGCCAAGCCCCAAATTTGGCCACGACGCCAAACTCTAGCCTTGGCCATGGCTCCAAGCCCTAACATTGGCCACGGCGCCAAACCCTACACTTGGCCATGACGCCTAGCCCTAACTTTGGCCACATCGCCAAACCCTAGCCTTGGCCCCGCCGCCAAGCCTAACTTTGGCCACGACGCCAAATCCTAGCCTTGGCCACGCCGCTAAACCCAATCCTTGGCCACGCCGCTAAGCTCTAACTTTGGTCACGGCACCAAACCCTTGCCTTGGCCACGCCGCCAAACCCTAAATTTGGCCACGAAGCCAAATCCTAGCCTTGGCCACGCCTCCAAGACCTAACTTTGGCCATAGAGTCAAATCCTAGTTTTGGCGACGCCGTCAAGCCCTAACTTTGGCCACAGAGCCAAATCTAGCCTTGGCCACGCCGCCAAGCCCTAACTTTGGCCACAGAGTCGAATCCTAGTTTTGGCCATGCCACAACACCACGACTATGCCACTGGCATACCTTTATGCCATGGCTACGCCAAGAACCACTATGCCAATGACGCCACTTTGTTATACAACGAGATATGGACATAATCAATGTCCATTCTTCCTCGTGAGATGCAATCTCAGCCATCCAAGTTCACCACCGAACTCACGGGCTTGTGGAAAGTTTCAGGCGACCAGCCGCCTAAATCTAGTGGCCATGGCTACGTCAGGCGCCACTTGCACCACCGTGCCACTGGCATGTACGAGCCATGCCAGTCATGCTACATTACTACTGGCATACACCAAAACACCCATGCGCCATTATCGGGCGCCAACACAAGCTAACCATAATCAACGACTACCCTACTTCATGAGACGCGATCTTAGCCATCGAAGTTCGCCACCGAATTGATAAACCTTTGGTACGTTTTAGGAGACTAGCCAAAACGATGCCTAATAGCATCATGTGCTATATTCCTGAGGTAAGTCCCTTGAATTTGACTTGCCACAAGTAGCCAAGTACTACATGTTTTCTACGAAAACACCCGAGACATCAAACATGTCACAAACTGGGGGATGCTCATCAGGGTATTGGTTTGGCAGTTTACAACGTGTGGCGTGCAATGTGCCCGTTATAAGAAAGTATCATGAAGCGGGACAATTAGTGGCGTTGAAAAGTAAAGATGTAAACGAATTCATTTCCTTCATCATGGAAGCATAATGTCTGACGGTTACACGAATTCACTTCCCTCATCATGGAAGCATAATATTTGACGGTTACACGTTACCCTATTCTTCTATCACTCAATCGTTTCCCCTTCCTACAAGACCAGGATACGTTTCAATATGACTTGTATAAATAGTCTTTACCTATTTCCTCAAAAAATGGGCTTTGGACGGCAAAAACACAGTATCCAGAAATCACCGAGAACTGATAGCTTTTCACTTTGCAAGCCAGTTCCACTTTCTGATACAAGTCATAAAACAAGCCACATCTTCATAATTAACCATTTTGGTCTTAACACTTTCTTCACTTTCCTCCCTAAGACCAACCCTTATCCTTCACTTTGTGACCGAAGAAAGCCTGGAATGGCCATTTCTTGGTTTAGGCCAGGATTGGACATATTGATCTCTCGAATCAAAAGTACTCACATGCAGTACATTGTTTAGAGTTTAGATTCGTTTCTTATCCACACACCCAAAATTACCAAAATCAGCAGAAACAGTTTTCACCCATAAACAATTGGCGACCACAGTGGGAGATTAATCTCTCGGTTACAATATCAGTTTTCAATTCTCAATTTCATTTTTCCAATTCCAATTTCAAGATGTAGAGTTAAAGATGGGTTAGAAAAAAACCCTGATATCAACGTTCCTTCCAGTGAAATCAATGTACCACCTGTCAGCATGATCAACACCAGCGGCGTAGGAAATATTCTCTCAGGCGTTACACCTCCGATCACCAGATCTAGAGACGTTGTTGCCTCTCCCAATGTTTCTTCAACTGTGACTCCCCCGATTGTCACCAGAGCCACTGCTACTCCACCATCTGGACAAGAAACTGGGGGAGCCAGAGGAAGCCAACCTCTTGAAGATTTAATGGAGAGACAGGAATTTCTTTCCAAAAATCAGACGGATATAGCCACAACTCAGAAGGAGCGAAACAACGAACATCAGAATAATTATGTCTTGGGGTTCAGAATCCAGGCGTTAGATTGCCATGATCCAGATATGATTGAATATCAATTGGTGGAGTTGTGCATCAATAATTTCTGGGGACTCTGTTCACATGGATGGTAAACGTATCTGGGGACTCCTAACCCCTACTCACCTGAAAGGTGACTATTTGTATATCGTCTTCCCATCTTCCATATCGTATCAATTCGATTTCCTAAATTCAATGGTTAATGGCATCCTCACTAGAGTTCGCTCCGAAAGATGCTTCAACGTTTCTCTCCGGAAGCCGCTTTGCTTCAACATTCCTCTTCAGAAGCCTCTCCTCTTCAGTGGAAGCCGCTCCGCTTCAACGTTTCTCACCCGAAGCTGCTCCGCATCAACGTTTCTCTCCAAAAGCCGCTCCTCTTCAATGTTTCTCTCCAAAAGTCGCTCCGCTTCAACAGAAGTCGTTCTGGTTCAACGTTTCTCTCCAGAAGCTGCTCCGCTTCAACGTTCACTCATGAAACTGCTTCAATGTTTTTCTCCAAGAACCGCTTCAACATATGATCCAGGAGCCGCTTATACGTTCTCTCCCGAAGTCGCCGCTTCACCGAAAAATATATATATAAAAAAGGAATAAACTCACATACGTGAGTTATCAAATCCCATCAATGTTCATGTCCTTGGTTATCCAAGATTTGATCTCGTAGCTTCCGCTCCTTCCTTTCAATATCCAGTTGCTACCACTCTTCCTCGCCAAGATCTGTACCCGTAGTCACCACTCCTTCCTGTCAAGGATCGTGACCGTAGCCATCCAAGCACTTGCCAGCTTGTTTTTGTTCCCATGAAAACGCATTCTCTTCTGATCACAGTTGCTGCCAAGAACTATTGTTATTCTTTTGTTGATACCATCCAGAGCTTTACCATAGCAACAATCACTACAAAAGTAATCCATACTTCTCCATATTTTAGTTTCACATGGATGAAGTAATAGAGTCACCAGTACAGATGCAAGATGATATATTTATCATGGTCAACTCACCGATCATACAAGATAGAACCACGAAAACCACACTTGGGGACTGAGGGTCAACACATAGAATCCCTTCATTGTCGAGAACCTTTCAACTCAAAAGGGATAACCAACCAAGAAGTCATGACCGTAACAACGTCACCACTCTTCAAAGATGTAGTGCAAGGATATTACCACCTCCTTGTCTGGAAGGATCCTGACCAACAAGCAGTATTTGGATCAACCATTCCTAAGCGTTGATGTTAGTGAATAATCGAAGATGAAAGACGCACCTCAGCAAGACATGCATACCAACTACACCATGTTTGTCGCATCACCTACTCAGAACTAAACACCACCTACCCAAGGCCTGCATGAAAATGCACATCGCCGACAGAGCCAAATTCGGTGTTTCTAGATTTCCAATTTCATATGGAAGGGGTGCATGGGCTGCCAGAAGTTGGGTGCAATGCATAGCTATTAGGTGAGACTCCCACCCACTGATCAAAACATGACGAATCCAACATATTGTCACCTTCATCAATCCGTCAACCACCTTACCAGCAAATGCATTAGAACTTTACGAGCCGTAGGAATTTCTCAACATGAAGCTGTTCACTGCATCAAAGACTCCAAAAGCATTCCGCAAAGATATTCACATATCCGGCCACGCCATCGGATCTATGACCAGACAGAAGTGTAACTGGGGACTTCTCATCGCATCCCATTTGATACAATAGTCCAAGATTCATAAGATGTTTCGAAGGATGTCGCATGGAATGAAGTCCTTAGAGACTTGTTAGGAGCACGTAGGAAACATAATGCCTCTTAGCTTGTCTACTTTACATAGGAATTCCGGAAGATGTCAACCACACAAGCATCCAAAGCATATCATCATCACAATCAGAAAGTCTAGGTACCAAATAACCTAAAAGTCAAGGATGAACCAACAACGCAACCAAAATCTCCAAGATTAGCCATGACATTATTTCATACATCCATCCCAAGAGCGCAATGGAGTTTGGTAAATTTTGAAGTTCACTGGAGAGGTTAGATACTCTTTCCTCTAGAGTCAGAACCTTATTACACATTCTGGAGAAGATCGATGGTACTATTGGGTGGATACATGCGAGATCACCTACCTTGAGTTCTCCCTCCTTTCATTGATGTTGATTATAAATATTGGAGATTGCTTTGTTACCATCAATGCTCGCTCTACCACCACTAACAAATGACAAAGAGGAGCCAGATGCTGCAGATGAAAGCACGGAGCCGGAAGAACAACAAAAACAGAAGAGGATCGATACCCCTTTTCATACGAACGCAGTTTCTAGAGTTTGAACAGAATAAGGATTCCTTATTACTCCATGAACGGGAATAGATGACTAGGCGCACCACACTCATGCTCCATAGCCGAACAAGTAGTGTGCCAATATCTCTGCTTCATGACCAAACCAGCAGCGTGCCAGCACGAGGAACACCAGTCTCTCAACTTACAACGCTCTATGGCTCCCACACTCCGGGTCAAGCCAACTCTCCATGTCTCCAGCATTCTAGGTCAAGACAACTCTCCATGGCTCCATCACTCTGTGGTAAATCCAACTCTCCATGGCTCCAAAACTCTATGTTTAAGTTAACTCTAATGATCCAGCATTCCGTGATCTAGCCAGTAAGCCTTCCAAGTGCCATTTCAACCGTTCCACGAACTGAAGCCATCAGCGCCACCATCACCATTTGTTAGCCAAAGTTTCAGTGCTACATTCTCACTATTCCACGGACGTAGCCAAGCTAGATGCGCTATCCACCATTCCGAGCAAGCGGCACCATTCCGTAGTTCCATATCCGCATGGACAAGATTTAAGCACCATCTCCGCCGTTCAAAGCAGCGCCATCTTCACTATCCAAAGCACCACATCTCCGTCCAAAGCAGCGCCATCTACGCCGTTCAAAGAAGCGCCACCTTTACCATTCCACGACAAGCGTTATCTCTTCCCTTTCTGCGACCTAGCCGGCTCCATCTTCACTGTTTGGTAGCCAAAGTTCCAAGTGATGTTTTCGCTATTTCGCGGACTGAAGCCATTTTCCATCATTTCATGGACTTAAGCCATGCGCCATCTCCATACGTTTCGTGACCTAGACAGCTTTGCTATCTCTGCCAATCAGCAGCCAAAGTTTCAGCGCTGACGCCAATACCTTATAGACAAGTTAGGATTATGCAGAGTCGCCAACACAAGGATCACGGATTTCTTATACCTTCCACCAAAGGTTAGTCGAATTTCCATGGCAATCTATTCACATCTTGCACTTTTGATTTTATTCTTGTCTGTCACCATCTCATGCTAACCCCGCAACAACTCCACTGTTACGTGCTAAGCATGGGACTTAATGTTGATGGTGGTTTTTAGCTTAGGGTTAAAATTTTAAAACCTTGCATATGATGTGACGTCAATCTGTAAGGAAACGGAGTCACGAGTGTTAACCTCTCCAAAAGCATATTTATTGAGCCACTCAATACATTTACATGAAATTTATCCAGACTGACGAATGTAGCAACCATCCCAAATGTTCTATAAATTTTGGCACCTTGCGCTTAATATAAGTTTCTCTGAATGCTTTCTATGTTATGTTCCCCAGCCGAACCCTTAATGTTGATATAGCATGACAATTTGAGTTCACTCGTAGTAGAATAGCACGAAATTCCAAATATCAAGGATAAGGTCCTTGCATGAACCCTTCAATCAGAAAGCATGCTGCTCTCCGGCAATGAACTTAAAGAACTTTATGTCAACACATAATATTCAATCAATTACTTTGGCACATTGCGCAATACACCATACCTTGCTTGTCGGAAGTAAGCCTAGGCAGACTAGGAAATTAATCCTCCATGGATTAGTAGGTGCAAAATCTTGCCCAGAATCAGAAAACAAGGAGCCGCAACAGTAAAGGGAGGCATGGTCATGCCTTAGACTAGTTGGCGCCACTCGCCATTGACCACGCCCCATCCTAAACCGGCCCTATTTTCCTCGACCAATCAGATCGCTTTAAACTCGCCACACACACATACGTTGTGGCAGTCAGGATGTACTAAATCCGCCACACTCACACCATAAGTGTAGCCTCTCCTATGCTTGGCCGGCTGATAAGCACGTAAGTGCTACATTTTATACCCATATTTATATTAGCCGGGACTCGTTATTTGGTTAATAACATTATTTTAGTGCTTTTGTAGAAAGTACAAATAAATTCGATCATCCGAGGAATAAACACCTAAGTTGCAGCTTAAATGGCGTTTGCGGCGAAACTCACAAAAATATGGCTGGCCTGGTATCTTTGTATATCAGGAGCATATAAGTCATCTTCCGGCCAGAGAAGAAGACAGAGAGTGGAGACATTCTTTAACTACAACATGGTGATTTCTGCCGTTGTCATCATCTCTATGCCTATGGAGTTTGGTTGGTAGTTGTTAGCTAGATGAAGCCGATATATAAATAGAGTTTCTTAACAGAGGAACAGACAGCAAGGAAGATGTCGTTTGAGCTTCAAACCATTTCGTGCAACAGCAATAGTTTCATTTGCAGCAGCGGCAACGTTAGCATTTGGGATTCCTGGTATTCCGAATGAGTCCTCAAAGTATCTGTACAGAGAGCTTGGACATGAGAGAAAGAGACGAGTATCGATGGGAGTCTTGAGAAGTCGTAGAAGCTAAGAATGAATGGAGGATTCTGTCGACTGAAATTGAGTTCAGTCAGGGGTGATTGCAAGCAAGTCCATGCAGGAAGCAGGGAAGTAACACAGAGAAGATGCAAGAAGATGGACTGGATGATGTGCAGGCAGGAGTGGTCGGCTGGTGGTGTAGCTGAGATGTTTAGCTGGAGTTCGTAATAGTAGTGATGCTTGGTGTTGACACTGAGATGTAGATGGAAAGCTGGCAGCTGGTTCGTGAAGGAAAGGAATGAGCTGGTCATCATTTCAGCTAACAGGGGAAGCAAAAGGATGGGCAGTGAGAAAATGAAAAGGAGCTGATAACATCTAAATTCATTCTTCGCCCCAAGCAGTTCGAACTATGAAGATTTGGTTGAACTATTATTGTAGTTGGCCGAGATTGAGCTGGCTCAGTGGGGAGATGCAGATGATAGCAGTTGGCGGTAGTACTCACAACAAGAAGATACTGAGAAGGAAGGTGATGTACATGTATGAAGAAGTAGACTGAACTGCATTGATGGAGCAAAGAAGTTAAGGAGCTGGTGGTGCAAATTTTTGATTCGAGTGAGATGGCCTAGTCTGGGATCAGGTCAAGCTACTACAACCATTTTACTCGGTGCTTGGATGGCCATAAAATAGAAACATGGAGCGAGCTTGAGAAAGGAAAAGAAGGTGGTCAGGGAAGTCGTGACTCTTGTTTCTGCAATCAGTCGACGGTGATGCTTGCAGTCGACGGAGTTAGTGTTGGTGAAGATCGATTGCAGCGAATGGAGTATGGGGATAAACTACATGTGACTGAAATAGGGTGTACCCCATTTGCTAAACAAGGATCATCTCTTTGGGACTGAATTCAAAGTCCCCTCTCATGAATCAGCAACACTGAAGCTGTAAAGAAGAGAAAATGAAGCAATGGCTGCGCAGGTTTGCAGTGAATATCATTGGTTCTTGGATGGACTGAAATTAGTGGAGTATGTGCTATGTCATGGATGGATGGTTTTGATGTTAATGGTAGTTGTATAGAGAGCTCGCACTTGAGTGCAAATGGGTTTTGAGATGCAGCGAATTCAGGCTACAGAGAGTCTAGATGCCTATGCTGGATCGACGAGTTGTTGCTGCTGGTGGTGCCGAGATTTAGCTGTAGAAGGAAGATGAGTCAGTGTTGAACTTGTTTGATTGCTTTGGGTACTGTTGTTGCAGCCGGTGGTCACGAGTCTGAGAAGGAGCCGAAGGACAAACAGGCAATAGCCGGGCTTGGAAAGAGTTTGGGTATGGAAATGGGTCTTTGTGTGAGATTTGGGCTTTTGGACTTCTACAGTTCAGTTACAAGACTTCGCAGCATACCTATACAAAAGAAAAAAAAAAAGAACAGAGAAAGGAGGAGAGGGCGGCTACACAGCCGCAACTGGAAGAGAAGACTAGGGTTTGAAGTTTCATTTCTTCAATTCCATTTTGATTAGCTATTGATTTTATATTTGTTTATGGTTTTTGTGAAAGCTATGTCTAGCTAAATCATGTTAGGGTTTAGATAGAAACCAGTTTGATTATATAAACTTTACGATGATATTTTCTAATAATGATTCATTGACTAGTAATTTCTCTTCATATAGCTTGATATTTATTTGATTATGTGATTTTCTTGATTATTTATGCTTTTGAATTGATATTGCGTGCTTCGGTTAAATCCCTAGACGTGGTATGCAAGGATAGATAGGTAATGCTTTAGGATCACTACATAAGAAGCGAAGGAAATTACAGCGGAGAAACTATACTTTTATAATTTAACATACCATCTTCCGAGACATGAAATTATTTCGATATTTGTCTTGAGTAATAAATAGAAATTAGTAGAGTTTTGTATGATTGAATTGGTGGAAATCGAAAACCCTAACAACCCTTTCTCATTTTGGTTACGTCTTTGTTATTTATTATTATTTCATTTTGTCCCGAAATCTGAAAAATTGTTAACCATTATTTTCTTTTATTTTTTGATTACTTTGTTTTTGGTATTAGTTGGTAGAGTATTTCACACTCCTGTGGGAACGACCTGTACTTTCTATCGTTCTACTAGTTTGACGCTGTGCACTTGCAGTATTATTATTGTAGGTTTTCGAGCCTATCATCGGCCTTCCCCTTCTGTAGTTGTAGGAAAACCTACACTACACCCTTCACAAGAATTCACAATAATCAACACATATTTGAAGATTAAAAACAACACTTTATTATTTGATTCTCAGAAATGTTTACAAGAAATGGAAGAAATCAAGAATACAATAGCTCTCTTGAGTTTTCTCTCTCCTCAAAACTTTCTTAACGCTCAAAAATTCACCATCCCTTTCCTGAATCTACTGGGTTACTTTATATAGGGTAGTTTCATAATGGATGAAAGCTAAGTTGTCCTTTAATTTCGGATTTGACTCGCGATCTTCTCGCAGAAGTAATAATGCTAATTCTCGCAGATGATATAACCCTCGCAGAATTGGCATACTCTTCTCATGTTTCCGCTATCGTCATTTGCTACGTCATTCTTTGAGTCATTCTGCGACACTCGCAGTATGTTGTTGAAGAACTCGCAGACGAATTCGCAGAAGTGTTGTAAATCTCGCAAGAATAATATCATTGCGATATTCTGGTCCTACACCTTCCTACTGACCAATCAGGTCACTTTAAATGTTCCACAAGCACTAGAGGCGTGGCCATGCCTTATGTTTGGATGGACCCTTTTCTTGCCCAATCAAGTTGATCTAAACTTGCCACCATAAATTAAAGGCCAAATGCGCCCTGCCATAAACACATATCAAGCGGCATGCCAATATGCCACTCTGCTGCAGTAACATGCCAATGGCGCGACTACGTGCTAATCCACTTTTCATTCGTGTCCAATGCCATAAAGGACTCCAATTAGGATTTCATGATCGAAACAAGACTTTTACTTCAGTAGCATTGGCAGAAACCCTAATTTTTGGTCATAGTACACAACATGCCACGAGCCACTTCAGCCTTGGCCACACCGCCAAACCCCAACTTTGGCCACGACACCAAACCAAAGCCTTGGCCACGCCACCAATCCCAAACTTTGTCCACGATGCCAAACCTTAGCCTTGGCACCAAACCCTAGCCTTAGCCACGCCGCAAAGCCCTAAGTTTGGCCACGGTGCCAAATTTTTAGAGCACTGCTCGGTCAAACTCGCATACATTGCTATCTCAAGCATGTTTGTCAATCTTACATATAAAGTCTTGATTTCTAGTCTACTATAGATAAGGTCTCATTCTAGGATAAAAAGTGTAGTTGAGCTGAAGAACTCCATGGAAATCATCATATAAGACGAAGGACTACTCAAGGAACCAGTGGATCTTCAACGACTAAAAGGTATGTGGAGACTTAAACTTATCTATCACTCAAAAGTCTATCTACTCTATCTACTATCTTGAGACAAAAGTCGTTTTACTATATAGACTAAGAATATGCACATGTGAAATTTTAAGCTGAGTATATCTTGCTTATCTATTTCTCGAAATGGGTGTTGGTAAAGATTTCTCTTTATCCAAGTTCATCTTTACCTAGTGACGAAAGTCATGTTATATCTCAATCATTTTGGAAATCGCTCTGACGAAAAATAGTTTGTGAATAACAACAATATATATAACGCCCTCTGAGAATATTTCAATGATTGAAATGAGAGTTTAGAATATATAACCATTGGGGGATATAAACATTGTTGTGGAAACACATATATGTATAAGTTCTTAGCACTTGAACCGAAGTTTGCGAACTTTGTTGATCAAGTGGAACCGGAACGTGAGCAGTCAACTCAGTCCTCGAACTGGCGTTGTTCTCGAACCCGAGAATATCTGCTGGAGTTGAAGCTCTGGTGCAGTCCGCGAACCCAGCCCGCGAACTAACAGAAGTTCTCGAACCCGAGAATTTCTGCTGGAGTTTATTAACTTCAACCGGTTAGCTTGAGTCAGCGAACTCAAGAGGTTATTTCTGAAAACGTTGTTCGTGAACTTATCTAAATTGTTAAGGAATGCTTTTGCAAACCGTGACTTTATAGTTCATGAAATGATTCGAGTGAATCACATCCTTTTTGAATCAATTATGTCTTGTGTAGTACATGAGATCTCATAGCAATTGGACAAACTAGTTCATTTGAGTCATTTGGACTAGTTATAGTAAAGAAGAATATGGTTGATATGAAAGTTATCATTTTTCTAACCATTTGATTGAATAATATTGAAACAACCATTGTACACGTTTGGGTACGGTTACACAAAACCAATACGTCAAGTACATGTGTGTACGAGAAGCTAATTTTTCGATCTAACGGTTGAGAGATATTAGCTTGTATCTAATCAGGTTTTCATCTAACGATGAATATTGAATGCTTTGTTATCAAGCTAAAATTGATTAGAAACCATGATTTGAAAGACTATATAAGGGATAACTTTAGAAACTGGGAAACCTAATCCCCACACATTCTGTGTGATACTAGTTTGCTAAGATAGTGTCGATTCTCCTTTAACCTTTGGTTTTCTTCTTCTAAAACCAGGTTAACGACTTAAAGACTTCATTGGGATTGTGAAGCCAAACCGATACTACTTTTCTTGTAGTTGTATGATCTGATCTTGTTGTTTATATAGTACGAGTACAATTGTAATAATTGTCTTGAGATTTCTATCTCTGATAGGCAAGATAAAAGTAGTCACAAACATCTTCGTCTCATTGTTTGTGATTCCTCAATAATCTTCTTCGCTGCGTCGATTAAGTTTATTGTGAGGTGATTGATGAAACTGAGATGTTCCACGGGAATATAAGTCTGGTTTTATCAATTGGTTCTAGTTCACCTTGATTTATCAAAAGACGGAACAAAACTTGTAGGTTTATTCGTGGGAGACGAATTTATCTTTTACCTGTAGACTTTTCTGTGTGAGACAGATTTGTTTATTAAAGTCTTCGACTTTGGGTCGTAGCAACTCTTGGTTGTGGGTGAGATCAGCCAAGGGAATCAAGTGCGCAGTATCCTGATCAGATCATAGGCGTAGGAGCATAAATGTACCTTGGATCAGTGTGAGATTGGTTGGGGTTAAACTACAGTCCAGACCGAAGTTAGCTTGGAGTAGGCTAGTGTATGTTGCATCTTAATACAGTGTATGCTTAATATGGACTAGGTCCCGGGATTTTTCTTCATTTGCGGTTTCCTCGTTAAATTCTGGTGTCTGTGTTATTTTTTTCCGCATTATATTTTATTATATAATTGAAATAATACATGTTATGCGTTGTTCAATCAATTAGAATATCCGACCTTATTGATTGTTGATTTAAATTGATTGACACTTGGATATTGGTCTTTGGTACCATCCAAGTTATCTCTCTTTGATTAAGACTCGCGAATTGTGTTTGCTTAAGGAAATCAAATTGAGAGATTGATATTATAACTCATGGAGTATTTTCTATTTATTGAGTCTAACTGTCTAGTTGATTCTCTCGAAAACCAACTCAAAGTTGTCCATACAGATTGCTAATCGAAATATTGGGTGAGGTTGTTAGACCCCCGCTTTTTTCAATTGGTATCAGAGCAGGAAAAAACGTTAAAGCCCTTACAAGTCTATGTTTGTAGCGATCTGACTTTATGGACGAGTCTATCTCTAATAACGTACCAGTTCATAAATCACCAGATAATTTTCAAAGATTGGATTCACCTGAGAGAAATGTCACATCTAGATCGGTATATAAACATTCTCTTAATGTTGAACCTATTGAATTCTGGGAAATACGCCTAGAAGAACAGTTGGATGAACTTTCTAATGAAGGTGATTCAGATATTGATAGAGATGTTGATGAGGAAGTCTCATAGTATGTTAAGGTTTTGAATTCATTGGAAAAGAATAAGATGACAACTTCTCATGTCACACCTTTTCTGACTCCTCTCTATCGAGAAAACAAGAAATTGAGAAGATGTTACGCAGGTGTTTATGTTTCGAATTGTTCTAACGAATCGATCCTTAAGGATTCTGAGGAAAACCTGCGTATAAAGTCACTTGAATGTGATAATCTTTATCAAAAGTATTTTTTGTTGGAATAAAATCTTGCAGAATCTGAAGCAGGGATTAACTCTCAGCAAACAAGTTTTGATGACAGATAAAGCGCTTATCTCGCTGGAGAAAAACGCCTTGAGGATGATTTAACTGCTGATCTTGATAAAATCAAGATGTTGGAAGATGACTTGAAAAAGTTCAATTCTAGTTCAAGCAAATTAACCACTATGCTAGGAGCAAGAAAAAATCATCGTGATACACGAGGTTTGGGCTATAAGGGAATAGATGCTCCAAGTACTAGCAAAGAGGTAAAATTTGTGAAGGCTAGTGATGCTTCTCAACAAAATGTTTCCACTGATGGCAAAAGTGAAATACCTTCACCGGCAGTTAAGGTTCGAAAGAGAAAAGTATATCAACCTTCAAAGTTAGCACACACGGATCGAGGTAAGAACATTCCTTATGTTTGCCACTATTGCGGAAATAAAGGTCACTTGGAAAGGAGATGTTGTTTCCGTATAAGGAATGAGAAAATTAATCATGTTCTTGTTTGGGCATTACAAGAAGTTGTGAAACCAAGATCATATGTTAAGACTAATCCCCTTAACATTACAGGTTGTAACTGTCCAACCTTTAGGAAAAGGAATCAGTGTTGTGATCAACCTAGATTTTCCTATAAATATCATAAGAAATATTTTCACAATCGTAATGGTTATCAAAAGGATAACTTCGTAAAGACGAAGACAAGATCCGATGCTCCCAATTGAAGAAAGACTAACTTGGAAAAGAATAGTCAATCTAATTCTCTCTCGAGAATTCTAGAAGAGAGTAATGGGAAGAAAGTTCCTGTTTTTTCTAAACGCACTCAGAAGTGGATACCAAAGAAAGTCAATGAAGTTTTGAGTGTGAAAAGGAATGATCTTCCAGAAAATTCCATGACTATGGAGAAGGCAGTATCCATGATGTTGGAACTTAACAAGTTTTTTGGAAAAATGGAATTGGATGTGAAAGGTTTTAAAAGCGATATCTTTCATGATAATCCAAAGGTCACTTGTGGTGAGCAAGACATTGTTCACCCCAACAAAACTTAGTTATGTTGTAGGTGCATCCTCACCAAGGAATGCCCTGTTGTACACGGTGAGGGAAGCACAAGAATTGGGGCACACAGATTATGTTCGGTAAGTCGATTGGATTATTCTAAAAAGGTATATCTATAAACTTGAGAAATATTTGTTTTTTTATTTTCTTAGAGTACTTATAATGATCCATGTACCTTGCTTATCGTACATTTATACCTAACTTGATCTGTGTTTAAGGTTCTTAAATGTTTAGGTTTGGAAATAATGGTTCGGGATGTTTGGACTTCATGGTAGACATATCAAGTATGCATAACATGGTTTAAAATCAAAATCCATGGGTTTAAGTTCGCAAACCCAGTTTGCAAACTGCTCAAAGTCTTGAAAATTCGTGTGCAAACCCGTAAGTTCGCGAACTTTCCTGTAGACGTCGATATTCAGTCGATTTTTTTTGGCCGTAACTTCTTCGTCCGAACTCGGAATGAACTCATTTATTTTTTCATTCTCTTTATCTTTGAATTATATTCAAAATAAAGATGAGAAACCTTGAATTTGGATGAGTTAAGATTGGTATTTGTCTTGACTCTTGTTTTGAGTATTTTGCTCTGTTTCGTTTCACTTTTTCAATTTCTCTTGAACTTGGGCACTTGGATTCTTGGAGTACTACTCTTATAAGCTAATTTGTATCTTTTACAAGAATGTTGTTGGAAAATATTTTTATATTCCTTTGTTAGCTATTATTGGTATAAATCCGGGCGAAAATGATTGATTCTACCTTCTAAGGACAAATCATCTTATATGTGCATTACGAGTTTGTCTTGGTGCCTAGGAAACTTCTTATGAGAATTTATTCTTGTTTTTGAGAAGGATTACTAGAGTTTGGAATAGAAATTATTGTGATTTCATATAGCTATGTCCAATGTATTCATCTTCAATGCTTTTAGATTTATTTATTTAAATTCTAAAGTTGATTTGGAAGATGATTTTTGCAGTATTAATGTTTATGGTTTTATATATTGAAATATGTGATGTGATATGCATGGTTACGTCCGTGAACTCAATTATCGCATATTATATTGATAGAAGAATTAATAGACTTTTGACAAAGCACAAAAGTTAAGCCTATATTGTCAATCTTTGATGTAAGATAGGTTAAAATCTTTTGTGATTCAAGAATAAAGTCTATTATGTCACTTTGTGATGGAAAAATAGAATAGATCCTTGATTGTGTAATCTATGGTATAGAGCTTAATTGTTCCATATTATTATGTATTACCGTGAAGGCTCCATTATGTATCTTATGTTGAGCATGATACGACCAAGTTGATTTTTTATTGGCATGGTTGGTTGTTCTATGAGATGCAATATGTTGAGCATTAAGAACTAAATTGATCAACTTGTGTGGTTATGTAGTTTGTATTCCATGAGTTCTCTCATGTTGAGTACATGTACGGTTAAGGTTGTCATTTCCTATGATAATCTTAGTCGGGGTTCCATAATCTCTTATGTTGAGCCCAAATGAACTAAATCAATCAACAATTATTTACTTAGCACTCCATAAGTGTTCTTATGTTTGAGAATTTCCTTGACTAGGTTGGTTTTTCATGATTAACTTAGTCATTGCTCCATAGATATTTTTATGTCGAGTGTGGAAAATTAAATTGATTACTTTTGTGATTAGTTTAGTTGTGAATCCGGTTAGATTATTTATGGGTTTTCTTGTGAATAATCTAATCGATGTATTAAGTCTCCATAAGTTTACTTGTGTTGAGCATATTTTGTCAAATTAATCTTGGCTCGCTTTGGTTAATTTGATTGAATATTTCTTATTGGATTTCGAATTCATACTTGTATGCAATTTGTTGAGTCTAAAGAAATCCTTATTTTCTCTTGAAATTAAGGTCGCTCTTGTTGTTACCTTGGGAATGACATCTTATGGGGGAGAGTTCTTTTGAACTTGTGCTTAATTGCCAAATATTTGTGGGGAGTGCGGTTGTGGAATATTTTAGGGGTTATCTTGTATATTTATAAACTCCTTGATGAATGCATTTATCCTCGGCTTTATGATTGCATCTAAACTAGATGATAGAACATTTACCTTTGGTCATGAAATGTCTCTTACGGAAATTTCATTAGGATCCCGTTCTTGTACCTTTGCCAATTTATTGACAAAAAGGGGGAGAATTAATTGTAGTTCACACTACAAATACATATGGTTTTCAGATCATTATGTAAGGGGGAGTGGTTTCCATGTGAGATGGAGTATTGACTAAGGGGGAGTGAAGTATCACCATAGTATTGTTGTTGTAGTTGTGATGCAATTGGACTTTGACGTTGTGTAATAATACTATGACACTGTATAATAATGATTGAGAACTGATGCTTTTCTCATTGTTATAGCTACGTATTTTCAACAACGATGATACTAAACTAACAACCTTTGGGATCATTGGAATACTTGGAAGTGACGAAGATTTCGAGTATTGTTGAAGATTAGGCATGTGGAATAGGAGTTACAAAGTTTATTTATATATTTTTTGAATTCCATATGTATTAATAGTTTTTCCACTAAAATTGACAAAGAGGGAGATTGTTAGAGCACTGCTCGGTCAAACTCGCATGCGTTGCTATCTAAAGCATGTTTGTAAATCTTAGTGATCAAAACTATAAAGTCTTAATTTCTAGTTTACTATAGCTAAGGTCTCGGACTAGAATAGAAAGTGTAGTTGATCTCAAGAACTCCATGGAAAAAATTGTACAAGATGAAGGACTACTCAAGGAACCAGTGGAACTTCATCGACAAAGGTATGTGGAGACTTGAACTTATATATCACTGAAAAGTTTATCTACTCTATCTCCTATCTTCAGACAAAAGCTGTTTTACTATATAGACTAGGAATATGCACATGTGACATTTCGAGCTGAGTATATCTTGCTTATCTATTTCTCGAAATGGGTGTTGGTAAATATTTCTCTTTAGCCAAGTTCATCTTTACCTATTGACGAAAGTCATGTCATATTTCAATCATTTTGGAAATCCCTCTGACGAAAAATAGTTTGTGAATAACAACAATATAACGCCCTCTGAGAATGTTTCAATGATTGAAATGATAGTTTACACTATATAACCATTGGGGGATATAAACATTATTGTGGAAACACATATATGTATAAGTCCTTAGCACTTGAACCGAAGTTTGCGAACTTTGTTGATCAAGTGGAACCGGAATGTGTGCAGTCAACTCAGTCTGCGAACTGACGTATTCTCGAACCCGAGAATATCTGCTGGAGTTGAAGTCGAGGTGTAATCAGCGAACCCAGTCCGCAAAATGACGGAAGTACATGAGATCTCACAACAATTGGACAAGTCTCTAAGTAGTTCATTTGAGTCATTCACTAGTGGAAAATGGGTGTTTACCGACCCACATCAGAGACCCCCGATAACGGTAGTTGGGACGCTGACCCGTAATAGCGGTCTTTGATATAATAAAAAACCGGAAAAATAATGGGATCTTAATTAGCTGTCTCTGAATTAAAAAAATCATTTTCCATTTTACCCCTCCTGGAGCTCCGATTCAGAGACCCCCGGCCGTGAGCTACAGTTCTTATAGTTTAGTTGAGCGGGATATTTGCATCCATTTCCCACGGTCAAGATCTTTCTAACCTATGAACGGATGGATGACAACTTCATTTTTATCGATCTTATATAATTCCCTTCTCTCTCTCTCTTCACTTCTCATTCCCTTCGCATTTCTCTCTCTCTTTATTTCTTCTTCCCTAACCTAGACGCAGCAGAAAAACTCACCTCTGAAACCTCTCACCATGAATCAGAAATCCACCATTAAGTTTATCTAATTACTGAATAGAAACTCGATTAACCTTCTATGTATGTGAATTTAGTGCTTTTATGGTTTGATTTTCTAAACAAAATCAGGTACAGTAATTGGGGTTTGAATTTGAGTTTTGAAATTTTTTATTTTCTTTTAACTTGTTTTGCAATTTGTTTGATTATCTTCATTGGGTTCTAATTATTTATCGTTTTTTTTGTTGATTTCAGTTTGATCTCCTAGTTAGGATTTGAGTTTGTTCATCAGGTACATGTAGGTTTCAATTTTAGTTTTAATTTCTTTTAATTGGAGTATCTTTTTGGTTGATTATCTTCAGTGGGGTCTAATTATTTATCGTTTTTTGTTGATTTCAGTTTCATCTCCGAGTTAGGGTTTGAGTTTGTTCATCAGGTACAGGTAGGCTTCAATTTGATTTTGAGTTTTTTTAATTTTTCTTTTAACTGGAGTAGCTTTTTGGTTGATTATCTTCAGTGGGTTCTAAATATTTATCATTGTTTTTGTTGATTTCAATTTGATCTTCAACAGCTTAAGTTGCAGGAAGATCTTCACAGGTATAATGATTTTGGTCTCTCATCTATTATATTTTTGCAAGGATAGACTATGAATCACCCCATCTAAAGCCTGCCTAAAATGGTGTTGTATGGGGAACAACCGCCAACCTGTACCTACATATATAACCCCTTCAAAATTTATTCTAATCAATTTTAAGAATAGAAATCGGCATTAAGTCAGGTTGCTAACCTATGACTTTGCCCTCAGTCCGAATAGCTGTCACAATTGCATGAAATGGTGCTTGTCCATCAACAAACCATTGAGTCTGACTTATATGCTCAATTAAGGTTCTTGATGGAGCTTAATTGCTGTAGCCTAATCTCTAACTTCAGAATTACTTTTAGCTCTTAACTTTATGCTCCAATTGCCACAATTATTGATTTAGGTATGGAAGTCTAAGATGTAAATTCATGTTGTTAGTTGCAAACATGATGACTAAAATGGTATTGGGAACATACCAGAATGTACAAATATATACATCTCCTGTCATCTCCTTCTGCTTACTTGTATTGGACATTTTTCTTATACCTCCACTTAAATTTAAGAAATGTAAAATTCTTCCTGTAATAGCTAATGTTAGTTGGATTTGTTTGTTTAATCCAAGTTGACTAAGATTTTGTGTTATGTTGTCTTGTATAAAGATATGAGAAGTCATGTTGGAGGTACCAGCCGATTCCGTTCTGCAAGTCCTAGGTCTGCTAGTACTAGGTCGCCAAGTACTACTCCTACCTCAAATGAAGTTAACTGGCCAAGGGGTTTGCTCGATTCACAGGGCTCTGATAGGTGTCTAAAACACCTAATTCTAGTATCGGTTTTCTTACGCCTTTATTAGTTATTTCTCGTAAAATTGTATATTACATTTTCTTTTCATGTTTGTAGGTACAATGGAATAAACTCGCATAAAGGAAGAGAAACCAAGCTGTTATTAGTGATAAATTGACAACATGGCTGCAAGTTTGCAAAGGGAATGGATTGCTAGTTATCTTCCAAATTGTGGCAGGTGAAATCAAGCCCATCTCATGGAGAAGGCAACACATCCCAGCAAAGGGGCACGTTTACAGGACCTTGTGCGGTTGGCATATGTGTGCTAGAAACTAGAAAGGGCAATACAAGGAAACAGAGTTGAGTTTCTTTTGAAACCAAAATTCAGTAGAAGAGAAAGAAGACCCAAGTATGCTGCAGTTGTTACCGAGACTGCAGGTTAGTTTTTCAGTTCTCAGGTTATGGCTATATTTTCCATTCAATAAGAAGATCGTTCTGATATTCGAGTAAATGGAGAGTTCTGCTCAAATTTGTGTCTGAGAAGTTATGGCTGATATTCATTTACATGACCATCATCTATGCACCTACAGCTGAGAAGACGTTGCTGCCATGGTACTGTTGATGGGAAGGTGGATGAGTGTATGAAGTTTATGCTCGAAATGTAAGGTTTTGTTTCCATATACAACGAGTACAGTTTTGGAGAATGATTGAGCTTGGAAATTCAGGAATAAGAGGAGATACCGGTGTTGTGTGGATTGTTTATAATGGGGTTTGTGGTGATATTTCAAGAGCCAGTGAGGATGTTTTGTCAAATTTATGGAAGGAAGAGTCAGTTGTTGGCAGGGTTGTATAGAAGGATTCGAAGAGAAACGAAATACATCAACAAGAACATGGAGTTTGTGCTCGAATGGGTGCAGTTTGTGTTCTATCTTGAGCTGAAATACAGCTGAAACATGTATGTTGTGAATGAGCTTACAAGGGTTAAAGTTGGTTGTACTTGTGAGAAGTGGCTCGATGGCTAAGTGCAGGCATGTCTACCATTAGCCAGGAGATAATTTAGAAGCCAACAGGGTAAGGAAACTTGGGAACTTATTTGTCTCAGTTTTTGGAAGAGTTTTTTAGCGTGAAAATAGCCAGAGAAGTGTTATCTTGTCCGGCAATTCTGTTTATTGAACGGCTGAAGTTTGGAAGCTGGCAGAGTTGTTACTGAACAAGGATTGATGGGTTGTTTTAGGTCACGACTTTACAGGGAAGAAGAGCTATATAAGGAGGCGCAGGAACAGAACAAAACACCCTCTTCCTGACCAGTTTTGTGCTTGCAGATTGTTTGTGAAAAATCCTGAAAGAGAAGCTCTACACAGAAGTTACAGCAATAGTCCCTGAACCTGTTTTCTGAAGCAATTTGAGTTTGTTTAAATTTGAATTTCATTTTGGGTTTTATTTAAGTTTAATTTGAGTTCCACTTGACTTGACTTTGAGTTCCATTTGACTTTTCCTTGACTATGACTTGACTTTGACTGTAGTTGACTTTGAGTTCAATTTGACTTGACTTTGACTTGAGTTCAATTTGACTTGACTTTGACTAGAGTTTCATTTGACTTGACTTTGATGCAATCAGATTATATCAGATGTAGCCATTCAGATATAGTGAATCTGAATCTATATTATTTTTTTATATTATAATTTAAATCTAAGACCCACGGCTATGGGTTTGTACCTCGTACCCTTAAAATCAGTCGTTATTTTGAGACCCACGGCTAAGGGTTGTACGAAATAGCGACGCTTTATCAGAGACCCCAATAAAGACGGTTGAAAATGATCGTATATCTCATATATATGACTTGTCCTAACGGTCGCGGAACTTCTGTTTTCCACTAGTGATTTGGACTAGTTATGGTGAAGAAGAATATGGTTGATATGAAAGTTATCATTTGGCTAACCATTTGATTGACTAATATTGAACCAACCATTGTACATGTTTGGGTACGGTTACACAAACCCAAAACGTCAAGTACATGTGTGTACGACAAGCTAAGTTTTCGATCTAACGGTTGAGAGATATTAGCTTGTATCTAATCAGTTTTCATCTAACGGTGAATATTGAATGCTTTGTTAGCAAGCTAATATTGATTGGAAACCCTGATTTGAAAGACTATATAAGGGAGAACTATAGCAACTGGGAAACCTAATCCCCACACATTCTGTGTGATACTAGTTTGCTAAGCTAGAGTCGATTCTCCTTTAACCTTTGGTTTTCTTCTTATAAAACCAGGTTAACGACTTAAAGACTTCATTGGGATTGTGAAGCCAGACCGATACTACTTTTTTTGTAGTTGTATGATTTGATCTTGTTGTTTCTATTGTACGAGTACAATTGTAATAATTGGCTTGAGATTTGTATCTCCGATAGGCAAGATAAAAGTAGTCACAAACATATTCGTCTCATTGTTTGTGATTCCTCAATAATCTTCTTCGTTGCGTCGATTAAGTTAATGTGAGGTGATTGATGAAACTGAGATGTTCATCGGGAATATAAGTCTGGTACTTTTATCAATTGGTTCTTGTTCAACTTTATTTATACGGAACAAACCTTGTAGGTTTATTCGTGGGAGACGAATTTATCTATAACCTGTAGACTTTTCTGTGTGAGACATATTTGTTTATTAAAGTCTTCTACTTTGGGTCGTAGCAACTCTTGGTTGTGGGTGAGATCAGCTAAGGGAATCAAGTGCGCAGTATCCTGATGGGATCATAGGCGTATGAGCATAAATGTACCTTGGATCAGTGTGAGATTGGTTGGGGTTCAACTACAGTCCATACCGGAGTTAGCTTGGAGTAGGTTAGTGTATGTAGCGGGTTAATACAATGTATGTTTAATATGGACTAGGTCCCAAGGGTTTTTTGCATTTGCGGTTTCCTCGTTAACAAAATTTTGGTGTCTGTGTTATTTTTTTTCCGCATTATATTTCATTATATAATTGAAATAATACAGGTTGTGCGTTGTTCAATCAATTAGAATATCCGACCTTATTGGTTGTTGATTTAAATTGATTGCCACTTGGATATTGGTCTTTTGTACCATCCAAGTTATCTCACTTTGATTAAGACTCGTGAATTGTATTTGCTTGAGTAAATCAAATTGAGAGATTGGGATAATAACTCCTGGAGTATTTTCTGTTGATTGAGTCTAACTGTCTAGTTGATTCTCTAGAAAAATAACTCGGAGTTGTCCATACAGATTGCTAATCGAAATATTGGGTGAGGTTATTAGACCCCCGCTTTTTCACAAATCCTAGCCTTGGCCATGCCTCCAAGCCCTAACTTTTTCCACGGTGCCAACTCCTAGCCTTGGCCACGCCGCCAAGCCCTAACTTTGGCCACAGTTCCAAACCCTAGCCTTGGCCACGCCGCCAAGCCCTAACTTTGGCCACGACGCCAAACCCTAGACTTGTCCACGTCTCCAAACCCTCACTTTGGCCACGGCTCCAATCCCTAACTTTTGCTACGCCGCCAAGCCCTAGCCTTGGCCATGCCGCTAAGTCCTAACTTTGGCCACTTCGCCAAATCCTAGCCTTGGCCATGCCGCTAAGCCCTAACTTTGTCCATGGCACCAAATCATAGCCTTGGACACACCTCCAAGCCCTAACTTTGGCCACGACCCCGAACCCTAGCCTTGGCCACGCCGCCAAGCCCTAACTTTGGCCACATAGACAAATCCTAGTTTTGTCCATGCCACAATGCCACGGCTACGCCAATAGCATACCTCTATGACATGGCTACGCCAGGTGCCACTATGCCAATGACGCCACTTTGTTATACAATGAGATATGGACATAATCAATGGACATTCTTCCTCGTGGGATGCAATCCCAGCCATCCAAGTTCGTCACCGAACTGACGGTCATCTGGAAAGTTTCAGGATACTAGCCGCCTAAATCTAGTGGCCATGGCTACGCTAGGTGCCACTGGCTTGCACGAGCTATTCCATCTATGCTACATTACCACTGGCGTACACCAAAATGCCATGCGCCATTATCAGGCGCCAACACAAGGTAGCCATAATCAACGGCTACCCTCCTTCATGAGACGCGATCTCATCCATCGAAGTTTGCCACCAAACTGACAAACCTATGGCAAGTTTTAGGCAACCAGCCAAAACGAAGCCTAATAGCATCATGTGTTACTTTCTTGCGGTAAGTCCCTTGACTTTGAGTTGCCACAAGTAGCCAAGTGCTACAAGTTTTCCACGAAAACACTCGAGACCTCAAACATGTCACAAACTGGGGGATGCTCATCAGGGTATTGGTATGGAGGTTTACAGTATGCGGCGTGCTATGCGCGCGTTACAAGCGGGACAATTAGTGGGGTAAAAAGTAACGGTGTAAACGAATTCATTTCCTTTATCATGGAAGCATAATGTCTGGAGGTTACATGAATTTGATTCCTTCATCATGGAAGCATAATGTTTGACCATTACGCGTTACTCTATTCTTCAACCACTCAATCGTTTCCCCTTCCTACAAGACCAGGGTACGTTTCAATACTACTTGTATAAATAGGCTTTACCTATTTCCACAAAAAAAAGGCTTTGGTTGGCAACAAAACAGTATCCAGAAATCACCGAGAACTGATAGCTTTTCACTTTGCAAGCCAGTTCCACTTTATGATACAAGTCATAAAACAAGACACATCTTCAGAATCAAGCATTCTGATCTTAACACTTTCTTCGCTTCCATCCCTAACACCAACTCTTCTCCTTCACTTTGTGACAAAAGCAAGCCTGGAACGGCCATTACTTAGTTTAGGCCAGGATTGTACAGATTGATCTCTCGAATCAAAAGTACTCCCATGCAGTACATTGTTTAGGTTTTAGATTCGTTTCTCATCCACACACCCAAAATTACCAAAACAGCAGAAACAGTTTTCACCGATAAACAGTATGTTATAATGTTAAAGAAAGTACCATGTATACCTAGTAAAATATGTCTTTATTGTAAAAATAAATCTCATTGTTGTTCCTATGCCTAAGTTTTCGTACTCTTTATTCCATTCATCCCACATTTTATTTTTGATGCTACCTCGCCACTGGTTTACTACGAAAATGGCTTGTTTCTTGGTCATCGGCTCAAACCACAAATAGAAGAAAAAAAATGGTTCACTCATAAATACAAATATTCCCTAAATTTCCAAGTCTCCCAAAATATCACCTCTTGGGAAAATATTTTTATCATGCCTATTTTCCCAAAACAATCTCTCCAAATCTCTGAAAACAACAAATCAATGACTTTCAATTATTCTTCGAATAATAGGGATGTTGGAGTGACTCTTATAAAATCCTACATCAATAACCTGGAATTTCAGAGAATTTAAAAGACTTAAATAAAGTCTCTAACCAGTAACAAGAAATATTAGGAGACTCTCCAAAAATCTCTAAAGACTAACAGTAAATTTGGAAACTCTACGGATGTCATTTTAAATCTCAATTACCTCCCTGTTAGACTACTCCTACTCGTTATCCAACATGTTATTCCCAATAAAAAATTTCAACTTCTGTTTTATCTATAAACTATATATAGAGGGACTATTAGACTTTTAGATATCGCATTTCTTTATAGAGAGGGAAATGTTTGTCCAGATTTTGTTAACGAAGTGAGGGTGAATTCGAAATATCATGTTGGGTGGAACTCAAATTCAGATTTCTTTGAGAGAAAAAAAAAATAGCAACATTTACATATTCTTTTACAAATCTAATTGCGTAGGTTTGAAAATTAACATATTCCATATATTTGATACTCAAATGCTGAAATATGTGTTAACCAGTAAGAATAACCCATTTTCAATGGCCATGCCATCACACATAACCTATAAAAAAAATTATTGAAATTTCATCTTTCATTTCTTTGTAAAGAGTCTAAGTAAGAATCATCGGGTTTTTTAAGGAAGCTCAAGAACAAGGGCGCTATGGGATATAGCGTGAGCGTTCTGACCCTTAATACCTTTCAAAATGGAGTAGTAGTTGACGACTGTCATAGGTTCATACTACCCAAATGCAATATCCAACCTTGACAATCACGCTATGCTTCACATCACAGTCTCATCCAATTCTCCCTTATCCAATTTCTTGACTTCTTGATTAAAACTATATTCAGCCGTAGTAACCAAAGGTTCTTCTCACAATCATTCAAGCCTTAAAATAAATGATACCCAATTTTACTGGTTTGTAATCACATAATGATGCAAATACTATTGTAACAATGAATTTATCTTCTTCGTCTGACCATTAGTTTGAGAATGATCGCTTGTAGAAAACTTTAGTTTAGACCCAAGCAATCTGATCAAGGAAGTTCAAAATATGCATGTAAATGGTGAGTCTCTATCACTCATAATATCTTGAGAAAATCCCTAATACTTCATTACATTCTTGAAGAACAAATCCGCTGCGACGTCTGTATTAAAATAATGGGGCCGGGACAAGGAATGAATGTAGCATATTTTGAAGAAAAGAAATCAACGACGACCATAATCGAGCTAAATCCTTCCACCTTTGTCATCCCATTGATAAATTCCATCGAAAAGCATTGCCATGGCTTGTATGGAATCAGCAAAGGTTGTAGTAATCCTCCTACGTTCTTCCTATCCCTCTTATCCAGTTGACACACTAAGCATGTCTACACATACAACTCAACATATTCTTTCATCTTAGGATAGTAGTAGGAACGATCTATCAGGTCATGCACGCATTCCATGCATGGATGACCATCCCAAATGGAATCATGTATCACTCGTAAGAGTTCCCTTTTCAATCCTCCTAAATTCGGTACATAAATTCTCCCTCTTTTGGTATAGACGACTCCATTATCTATGTAATATCAACGAACGATCCCATCACAGATCTGCTTTGTCCGGCGCATACATGCTTGATCATTCTTCGTCTCTTCTTTGATTCGAGGCAATAATTCTTCCTCAATCGTGGTCAGTTCCTTCCTGGATTATGTTCGAACTTACAGTAAATCTCGCTCAAAAGTCAAGCCACCTTGCTTGTTTTGGTGAAAGTTTTTTTGTCGGGTAAAGAACGTAATGGCAACATTGTCTGTCATTATGATGAAATAATTTTCCAACAGATAATGACACCATGTTCTTAGGCAATGTATCACTGCCAACATCTCCTTTTCATGCACAATATATCTCGCTTCAGCATCATTAAGCTTACAACTCTCATAAGCTTCTGGATGACCATCTTGCACCAAGATTCCCCCTAGAGACATTTCTGAAGCATCAATGTTCACTTTAAATGGTATATCGAAGATTGGAAAGCGGAGAAACGATTATGTCGAGACCGCTTCCTTTAATGCAACGAATGATCGTTGATACACGCTAGTACATGCCCAAGATTTGTCCTTTCTCAACAAATCTGTCAAAGGGGATACTTTCTTTGAATAACCAAATATAAAACACTGGTAATATAAAGTTTTCAAAACCCAAGAAAGAACGAAGTTCTCTCAACTTCTTTGGTTCAGGACAATCCATATGGCATATACCTATTCTAGTCCATATGGACGCACCCTTGAGATATCATGTGGCAAAGGAAAGTTTGCTTAAACTATTTGTTAAGTTTGCTATTACAATAGTTAATTGCCTCACAAACTTCTCTCAAGGTGATTCGTCTCACAAACCTACTTCTCTAGGTGTGTATGTATCACAAACCACACTATCTAGATGTCTTAGTCATGAGCTAAACATCTCTATTTATAACTTTAACGGTTTCCCAAACCTTCTAGGAATCTATTTTCTTATCAAGAAATAATTCCTTTTCTAGTTGTATTTCCTTATCTAGAAATATTACCTTTTCTAGGAATATTTCTTATCTAGGAATAATTCATTTTCTAAGTATATATTTCCTTATCTAGAAATATTACCTTGTCTAGGAAATATTCCTTTTCTAGGTATATTTCCTTATCTAGGAATATTACTTTGTTTAGGAATATTTCCTTATTTAAGAATATTGCCTAAAAATAAGTATTCCTTCCCAAAGTAGAAGTCAACCCCCAATATAACTTGAGGATTTCTAAGTTCCCAAAATAGGAAAGATACACCTTTATCAACTTTACCGCGCAAAAGAAATTCATGCCCAGTATAAGGTCTTAATCATCCATGGACATCACTAGAAAATCTAGTTTTCCTTTCTATTCTCCAACTTGAACATACGCATTGCGAAATTTCCCTCGACTGGTTTGTGGCTATGAGTTAACATATTTGATGGTTCTAGTCGCGCTAGTGACTGTTAATTTCGATGCTGAACCAATGTCAGGATGAACAAAGGAATTAGTAGCACCGGTATCAGCCATCGTTAATACCCACTCTCCATTGATCTTCACATCAATGTACATCACTCTAGAAGATATTTTCTTCTTAATGTGTGCCTTACTCCCTAGTAAGCGAATGATGTTGCGATGTTGCATTGGACCATACTAATATCATGATGAGATTTTCTAGCATCGTGTTGTATCTCATCAGCACTTGCAGCGTGTTTGGTGCCCTTAGTGTAGTTCTGATACGTGGAATAGATCTTTTCACCCTCATCAAGTTGTTCCGAGGATATCCTTCGTGTCTGATTATTGATTGTTGAATTTTGGATATAGGGTTCACATACCTTTAGTTATAACCTTCACAACCAATTTCAGGAACAACAACAAACTCAATCAGCCTTCTATAATCCAACGTGAACTGAGAGACCCTTAACCAGGGCTTCGATACCTGAATTTTCATAGGTTGAAACTACCAAATGCAACATCCAACCTTGAAAATGGGATAATGCTCCACAACACAGTCTCAGCCAATTCTCCCTTAGACAATTTCTTCATTTCTTGACTAAAACTTTATTTATCCCATAGTAAACAAAGGTTGCGCGCACAATCATTCAAGCCTTCAAATCAATACACACACTCTGCTTGATGCATAAAAAATTTTCCAAAGAAAAGGACAAATGCACCAACAAAACTTAGTTTTAATCTTGGCCGAGGCATTATTATTACTGCACACTTAGGAATACACAAACTCTTCTTGTTCCAGACACCCAACCCTTTACAAGATCAGGCTTATATAGCCTTACAAAATCCATAAACAAATAACTGACTAACAATTACAAATTTACATTATAAGACGGTTGGCCAACTGTGCCAACTAGCCTAACTTCTTTCCTAAATCCTTAAAAGCAGATCCTAGCCTTTTAGAAAGTATAAAGAAAACACCAACTCGTGTAACCAACACTTAACCGTCAAGGCCATGTACCTGGCACATGTCTCCATCCTTGTTGCGTCATGATAGCTTAAACCATCCTAAGTACAACTATCATCATTGTGCATCATTCTCCCGATGCAACAAGTGTGCTAATGCAAATCTTGCTTGCAGACCTATATGCTTCATGCACACAGGCTATCTGCCAAACTCTATTGGCACCTAATGATGTTACTCTCTCATCTTTGGCCATATCCAAATCATGTTTGGCCCATTCCTTGGCTATCTTACAACTATGGATGCACTATGCATCTTTGGTCTATGCCATGTTAGAAGTAATTCGCCATGTTGCCGCTTTATTACTAGGACACTTGACCGATCGGTCATATCGACTGAGGTTCTATCATGGTTTGAGAAAAATCTATACGGCAGAGTCTGCAACCCACATTCACATGGCATAATTCCTACCATGTAGTCTTCACTATCTAACACCACATCATATGAAGCAGAACCTGAAGTAGTCTGGCATAAATGGAGTAATCTCTAGTTTCATAATTGGTTGTTTTAAGGTTAACTAATTTACATTTGAAATATAGACTATACTCCTCCATAGCCCTTGCTCTTATACAGTGGAAAATGAGATCATTCACTGTTAGGTTCACTAGTTGAAAATCTTTATAATCTCTTACAAGGAAATTACATATCTTAATTTATTAAAATGGGATACTAAATACCATTCTTTGGGATGAGACTAATTTCATAATCCATGAGAAACTAATGGGAAAGTAGAGGAATTTTCTTCATAATCCTATTATTCCATAAATGCAGAATTGAATTGATTAAATGTTGTTTCCATTTTTCCATAATTGGTTGTAATGTTGCTAGATTAAAAATGCTAAAAAAAAAGTAAAAAAATAAAATCCGAATCAGTAGAGGAATTCATCAAAAACAGGATCAACAGAGTTGGACCATTTCCCGTGATACATTTCCAAAAGCTTCTCAGCTGGTGTCACACCTGTGCCATTGACAGAACTCAGTTATTTTGTATCTTCAGAAGAAATGGCCACTGAGTTCTCATTAAGGACAGTCTATATGGGTAACAAGAAGGATAGATTGTAACATATATAAAGTTTAATGAATTGAGAAAGTAATCAAATACGTACCAGTGCGAACTAACTCAGATAAGGGATCTAACAATCCCGATTCTCCATGGCCTCTTTTCTCTAGGCCATCCTGCAAAGTAGCCCGGAAACGTACATGTTCTACCATATTGTAAGTTGATAAATAAAATCCAAGGCGTGAGTGCCATACATACGTAAATTCTTCAATTACGTACCTTAGCGAATTTTAATACAACTTCTGCCACTTCCCTCACCGTCCCCTTTCTAAAAGGTGTCTTTAGTCCAGTCTTTGGTACCTATATATTGAGATTTCATTCCACACAATCAAAATAATGCCTGATAATAGAAAAGAATGTACTACAATTAACATGTGTAAATGATGTTTCCTCTGGAACTTCTGCTGTAAAAAAAGGTACAATTTACCGGTGATTATACGCTTTAGTCTTTATTATATATAGTTGATCAAGATGTATGAAAGTTTTACTGAACATAGAAAATTTACTGTATAGCTGCTAGTTACATTAATTGGAAAAATCCTCGTGCGTTATAGAATGGGCAGTTAGTAACACAAGAGTATGTAGCTAAAAACTCTCAACTCTAGTGGTGTAGGAAATTTGCTGAACAGGGAACACACAAGTGACAAGACCCTACACCATCACCCCTTGAAGCCAAGCTTTAAGTTTTAGCGACGTACAAAGAATATCACTCTTATCTCTAGTCATGTGAAAATAAAAACACCGACTGGTGGTAATGTTAATCCTGTGAAATATTCGTTTTGGCAACCGGGAAGTCTTGATTAGCAAGGTGAAGTTGATAAGCAACGAACTAGAGAAAAGGTTCTTACAGAATTACGCAACATATCCCTCTCAGCGGAGGTCCAATCCTTTGTTAAATCTGCTGCATTCTGCAAGGCAACTTCATCATATAATAGTCCTACCTGTAGCATACATAATTTTGCAGCGTGACCATCCAAATTTAATTGAGACAGTGGAAACAATTGCTTAATTAAGCCTTTTATCTGGAATTGAAATATGTATGGTTCCCCCTAAGGACCCTAACTACAAATTTAATGTTTTCTGCCTATGTGAGGCAATGATCCTTGTCTACCTTCCAAAATTTCTTCATCAATTTATCAATAAAAAATTGCTCCTTTGTGAGTTTTGCTTAAATAAAATAGTAAGAATTAATTCAATTATATTCGTCAATTAGTTGACTACTGCCTTTATTTTTATTTATTTTTGAAGCATATAATGGCTTTATTCATATTTTCTTATTGTTATTTACCCAGAGCGCTGGCAAGGCACATAAGCTCCATAATGGTCCTGTATCAGCACCCCTCATCTCCAAATACTTCTTTAGCCTGACCTGTAAGGAAAGGGTGGATCATCATCTGACCAACGCACTTTTATCGAAATGCTTATCCAAATTTCCAATCAAAAAAAATTAAAAAAAATACTTTTCCAAATATATTTGATGTTGTTGTGTGTAAATATTTACCTCAGGAACTACAGTCGCTAGGTGATTTTCCCAATCACTAAGAGTAGCAAACTCTCCTGGAAGGCACGGGAGATTTCCTCTCATAAAGTCCTGCACAATATTAAATTTAAGACATCTGTCACTTAACAAATGCAAATGGAATAAGTTGGAGAGGGTAGTAACAAAAAAGCCAAAATTTGTTAATATAGATTTTGCAATTACTATTATCACTGCCTGTTAAAAAAGTTTAATCTAATATTGGCCTTCTGATTCTCAACCTTCAACCTCCAGTTTGTAAGGTTAGGTGAGTGTCAAATCACTTGGCCTGTTGGCCATCTTCTTGATGGTTTCAGTGTGTGAATTCTGCAGACTAAATCATTGAAGCATATGAAAGCAAGTGTAGTGCTCTACAGATTTATTTTAAATACGTACACGGAAGGACACTCCAGAGCCGCAATTGATATACTTCTTGTTCCGATAAAGCATGAATAAAGGAACATCCAGAGTATACTTTACATACTGCTCAAATCTAAAAAAAAAAAACGAATCTTATTCAAATCTATGCTCAACAGCTTTAAGTTTTTCATTATGAAACTTAAAACTTGAAAGTCTATATGTTACCCAAAATTATCATCAAAGACAAATGGAAGCATTCCTGTTCTGGTCTCATCGAAATCCGTATAAGTATGACTGCAAAGAGAGATACACACAAATCATAATTTAGCTACTATTCAATATCGCCATGAAAATTATTTGATTATATTTTAAACCAGAAAAAGAATAAAATGAAATTGATTTGGTTCACCGCCTACTTATTTACACACTAAAACGACCAAGAGATTTAACTAACAGGAAATTTGGGTAGTTGGGTAACGTTAGGCTTAGGCCTATGTTGTCTGTACTTCGGGACTATTATGAATGATAATTTGAGGTTCACATCTATATATCACACAGGTTTAGTTGGATTTTGCACTACGAACATGTGGCATCTGGTTTTACGTCACGTAAAGTACGATCCAAGTGTAGTTTCTTACGTGTCATTCATCTAAATCCTAAATCTATAAACGGTGAATCTTTTTATGAGCACTACACTATGAGTCCTACCTAAACAGCCAGGTTACTACGAATACACTTGTGGACTCATTTTCAACTGTCTTTTTTGGTCTACGTTAATTAGTGTTTTCGTGCAGAGTACTGATGCGTGCAGACTTCAAGACCAAATATAATAAAACACAGAATCAGAGAGACCTTCTAGCACTGAGATACCCACTGGGTTTGCCTTCCCTGAATGGTGAATTCGCAAACATTGCTGTTACAATCTGCAAATGAAAGTCAAAAAGATAAACAATTAACTCGAAACTCTATTACTCAGTCAGTGGCTGACAAAACTCAACATTAAAAACACTCACAGGTTGTAGAGAAAGAGAAACACGGAATTTCTTTATCATGTCTAATTCAGAGCTGAAATCGAGATTAACCTATTCCCCCAGAGCAAAACAATGAGATTATTATACTGTACCTGAACGTCATATAAGCTCACTGCGATCATAAGCTAAATTTTAAATAGTATTAAATAAATATTACCCTTACAGCTTGTTCGTTTCAAGGAATTGTATTCCTTGGAATCCAATTCTTAGGGAATGCGTTCAATTCCTTGAACCGAACGGCGCAAATGAACTCTATGTAATTGGGAATTTTAATTCCTAGGAATCTAATTCCCTCCAAAATGATAGATTTCCATTGCATTGGTCGAATGATGCAATGGAATTGGATTCCAGAGTAAAAACAAAGGTAATTGAATTACCTCAACCGAATATATTTTTTTTTGGATTGGAATCCAATTTCAAGAATTGGATTACCCCATAATTGAATTCATAGGATTCTAATTCTCCCAACCGAACGGGCTGTTAAGTTAATTACTTAGTCATTTAGTTAATTGTTACCTGAACTGAAGTTGTCATTTGCATCACCTCAAGGCCCAGTGAACCCTTTCTGGGTAGGTAATTTTTAAGAATATCCAATCTTTTCTGAATTTACCAAAAGAACAAGGAAAAAAAAAAAAGGTTAGTTATATGTATAAATAATCCACCATTAATCAACAAAAAATGTTTATGAATAACACTAGCTATTATAATCAAAAAATTATTGAAGGAGTAAAACCTTGGGCATAAGTGGTACATCCTGAAGACTCCATTTGGGTTGATAACCGATTCCTAAGAAGCCAATTCCAATCTTTTTAGAAATGGTATTGACTTGATAAAGGTGTGAGTTGATTTCAGCACAAGTTTGATGAAGTGTTTCAACTGGTGCACCACTTAGTTCTAACTGACCACCTCCCTCTAATGTTATAGTTTGCAGCCCCTGATTTAATCACAAATTTAATTAGATATTTAACTTATTATTATTAATTACGATTGGAAAATATTTGCTCCCTAGCTGCTGGATAACTTTTTATCTAGCTGCTCGAGCAATTTTTTTTTTAATTATTTAGATGCTTACTTGTTGAAGTCCAATAATGTTGTCTCCTTCCATGATTTTATCCCAATGAAATGTTAGAGCAATGCCATTGAGTAAGTCTGAAATCTGATCATGTGTTATGGGTCTTAAACTTCCAAATTCAAACCCAATCTTTTCATGTTCAGTTCCAATTCTGCAACCAAATAATTATAAAATCAAAATCATAAATTAATTATAAAAAACAAAAATCAAATAAGAGTGAAAAATAAGAATCGCACCTCCACTGTTCCTTTGATTTGCATCCAGAGACCAGATAGTTAACAATTTCATGTTCTGTCAATGGTTCAACAGCAACACTGACATTATCTCTTGGGGGACTTGCTGCAACCGGCCTAAACTTCAAAACTTCATGTGGTGGCGCTATTTTCATTATGTTATTGTTCCACCCAACTTTTTTCCATGATACGAATGAGAAAGATGATGAAGAAGCAGAAGAAGACAAACCTAATCTAATGCTTATGGTATTAGTGATCTTTTCTGAAAAATGAGTACTATAGCAGGATGAAATATCCATCATCATCATGATCAGCCGAGGGAAAAGTACTAGTAATCTTCTTCCTCTTTACATATGTATATATATTCATCGAACTCCACGTTGAAATAGCTTTGATAATAGCATACATGATTGATTTATTATTGTGAAGCCACAAAAATATTTTATAGACCAACGTGCTAGGAACATTTTGGACAGCTGTAGAACCACATATGATAGGCGATGGCCAAGGACTTCTAATTTAATTTCACGGAGCAATGTCTATAAGATTTTGCATTTATGTTAAAGGAAGCAGATTAACTTCAATTTTTGATGTAATTTAAACATTATTTCTCCACCACCGGATATTGATCATGAAAAAGAAAATGAAATTTTAAAGAATAGTAGAATTTAGTATTTTTTACATGACAGTTAAGAGAAGGGCGTTTTACAAAATGGTCATAATCCCCTAATTTGGTTTACAAAATCATCACAACTTTAATTAGTCTTTACGAAGTGGCATTTTTCCATCCGATTTAACTGTTTTGAGAAAAACAGTGTGAATTTTGTCTTGAATACCCCTCCATGGTTGTTGAGGTAATGGAGATGAAGCGGTGGTGGCGATGGCTATACCCAAGAGAGGAAGTGGTGAACCCTTCTAGGGAAATTGATATAACGATCCTGAATGCGGGCTGAAGTTTCCATGTAGGGATCCTAATCTATTTCACCAGCAGCAACGGCAGCAACAACAACACCTGCAAGCAACACCACCACCAGCGGCAAGCACCACCACTGAAAAATCATACTAACAGTTCCATCCAAATCACCAAAGCCATACTTAACCACGATATTTGTTCATAATCCCCATTCCACTTCACTGATAAAATATACATGCAGCAACCTTTAATTATGGATGCAAAATCACTGAACCTGAAGAATAATTTCCAAATTAGGGTTTTAGAAACCAATCGACAGAATTCACAATTGGGTTTGCATAAAATGGATTGAAAATTGAACAAATTAAACGAAGGAAAACCCAATTTGGTTAGATTTAGGGTTTATGAAAAATAATCTAAGTCTAAAAACTAGGGTTTCTGAAACCAAAAATTGAAAAATCACAAACATGAAATTGTTACCTCTTAATGTTTATAGCCATGTTCATTGTGAGTAACATCAATAACTGGTCGTGATGAAGAAGAACCAAAATAGTTATCACTGAAAGTCACCCTTTTTCCGGTTGCAGAGAAAAAGAAGAACTCATCGAGAAGAAACGGAGGCACTGAATGAGATCTTAGTGTTTTTGGTTTGATTAAGTGTTTTTCTTAGGGACAATTATGTAATTCAGCCACCTGACATAACTCTGACTGCTGACATAACTCTGTGGTTAACACAAAAATGACTATTTCCTAAATAGTTTGTAACAGCATGACTAATTTGTGAACAGGAATAGTAAAGTGTGACCATTTTTGTAAATACTCTTAAGAGAAAGATTGGAAAGTAAAGAAAACATCTAGCTAAATAGTTGATTTTTTTTTTTAATTTTGATCGATTATATAGAAATTTCATTGAAAAAAGGCACTTAAGGGATACCTTAACCCAATGATTACAACCGAATAAAAAAAAGGGAACCGAAAGGGGATTCGGCTACCCAAGTAAAAAAAACACAAAAAATTACGGAGGCCAGTAAAATGAATCCATAAAGAAATCACAATATTTGCCATAAGCCTTAACATTTTCAAATGTTGTTGCGTCGCCTTCCCAATCGTCTTCCTCACCAAGAGTTAGACCCATCAATCCAATGTCGGTTAATTTCCAAGAGGTTTATTTTGTTTAAATCTCTAAAAACAAATCTTGTTTGTATTTGTCCAGATCTTCTGGAGCATTTGTACAACCTTGTTTGTCACTTTCTCGCATCATAATCTAAGTCTTTTAAGCTTCACATTCCACTGCTAAAAAGCAATAAAATGTCACAATACTTTCTATTCACCGGTAAGATTTTTTCACCTCCGATGTCTTCTCCTTCGAGTACGCGCGTGCCACCTAGCATCCGTTCAATCCCCTTTTAATCTTTAAATTAGTAAAAGAGACCCAACAATCTTCACCCCATAAAAATCTTCTCATTATAGTATTTAGTTTTTCTACGAAACAGGCATGTGAAGAAGAGACATTAAACCGCCAAGCTTTCCAGGATCTAATTAAAACCAATTCAAGTATAAATTTCTTCGGCCTCCTGAATACATTCTTTTATTATTTGATCCGATAGGCTTCCCGAGATAAATTCTGGGATTGATTCTCTGTTTGTCATTGATCAGCTTTGCTTATCATTTTAACATTCTTGTGTTCGATTCCGCTCAAAAAAACGTTTGTAATTTGATATCTCTAATGAGGCTTGCCGAAGTTTTCATTTTGTTATCAAAGGTTCTTGCATTTCGCTATTTCCATATACACCACCATATAGCAATCGGGATGTTATTCCATATTCGCCCTAAAATGTTGATGTTCTCTCAACTAAATATTTATTTTGTTTAACAACAAAATTAGACGGCATTTCAGTTGCACATATAATGTCTTTCGCTAACATAAGTCACAACGGTGACACCTGATGTGTTGCCGCATCCGTTCACTACTTTATTAGTACAACAACGGTGCTGTGCATTATGGATTTCAAGAAAATGGCCATACATGAAACTTATATATCGTGTTTTTTTTTTACCATTGTATAAAAACTTTGACGATTTTAATCTGATTCACACAGATAATCTGTCCTAATTAATAAACCAACCACGATTTTTGCATTTTGTAAATTTCATGAAAATAGAAGTATATTTGTTAGGTAAGCGGTAAGCACACATCCTCCCATTATTGTGATTCATTATTTTCTTTTGATTATTACAAAATCGCTATATGCTGAATGCACAGGAGGCGAGGAACCAAAATTAGGTAACTGGGCCGATCGACCGACACATTTGTCATCAAAGGGAATGTTAAGCGGGGAAAAAGTATTATTTTTTCTAAAACGGGAAAAAAATAGTTGCAGACAGACACTATTTTCAGATTCTTCTTCGGTCGGCCGTCCTACCGTGTCAAAAGTTGTATTAGTTAAGCTAGCGACGTGCAAAGAGAGAATGAGAAAAGAGAGGTTGAACTTGAGAGGCATTAATGTAAAGAATCATTTACATCGCCATCAATGCAAATCTTTTTTCAAATCCCATCTTACTTCAGTTATTAAGTTAGCTTTTCTTTCTTTTTTCCCCCCTTTGTCGTGCTGCATCATCACATGTTGCCCGACATGTGAACAATAGTCGGAACATAGCCACCATCCCATCTTACTCCTAATCCGAACATGGACATTCATTCCATAACTGCGTACATACCCTTTTGCACATCATCTTCACAACTAATCATAACATGCATCTGAGATCATATCAGCCCTCGTTCAATTCAATACTGGACTGTACCACCAGGCTTTCTCAAAATCAATGTGATGCCTCTTTTGAGTCTTTTGGCTCTCATTATTATCTAGCAGGTAGTGCATTTCTAAACTCGTGACAAATGCACCGACACATTTGTCATCAAAGGGAATGCTAAGCGGCTAAAGCGTGTTCGACTTCGACATTCTAGCTAATCAAGCCGAAGCATGGACCTTACTGGAAGCGATGACATGGGCTAAACATCACAGTAGGACTCACGTGTACTTCGCTACTTTGAAACGGATAGTCTTAGACTCTTAGTATATGAACCGTGTTTTATAGCATACAAAAAATTCCCGGACATATCAAACTTTTAGAATAGGGCATCCAACTCAAAACCAATTAACAATTAGTGGAGAGACCCTAAGGGATTATAAATCATAGGATCTTAGATGCCTAGACAATGTGGGATTAATAATCTCAACACAAACAAGGACAAAAATGGGTCATTAGATAGTAATTCTTAAAGCCCCTTATCCATATATATTGTTTAATGATAAAACTACCCTTATTTTTATTTTATTATTATTATTATTAAATATTTATTATTATTAGATAAAAATCATTACAAGAAATTTGTTGGAAGCTCAACAAGCTGATCTCCAACAACGTACTACTACAGGGTGCAGATCCTCTGTACCAAAAGTTGCATGTCCCTCTGCCCATGCCTATCAAGGGATGCCACGTGTCCATCACTTCGACGACGTTTGATTTCCCATCAATCACCTAGATTTGTCTCCGTTTGACTAATTTCTTGGTAAATATTCTTTAATGGAAATATACTATGAAAGCAATCCCAGAAACATTCTTCAAGCACACACAAAAAAAAAAAAATCATCCCGTGATGTAGAGGTGTAAAACATGCCGGCACGGCACAGCCCACCACACGAAGTCGCGTGCTTCACGTGCCATGTGTCGTGCTGTGTTATGCCAACGATTTAAACGTGTTGTGCCGTGCTGTGCTTTACTAGTCAAAAGCTAGGCACAGCACAGCCCACGGGCACAACACACGAAGAAACGTGCCGTGTTATGCCGTGCTAGCACACGTGCTATAAACAATTTGAAATCACTTAATGTATACATTAAGTCGGACATTATCACAAGAATTTAATTATACAACATACCATTTGAAATTATTTCAAGTAAAATTAACAAGTTTATTCAATAAAAATAAATAGTCCATCAAATATAAAATTGGATTATTGTCATGTAAATTAATGTTCTAGTTAAATATAGATGACGACATTATAACAACGATATTGAAATATGTTTTCCAAATATTAAGATATTATACATGTTGTTATAAATAAGCCAGTATAAAATGTTAAAAACTAGCTAGAATAGTGACTCTTTTGTGAAATATACAAAAAATGTGATGTATTATGCCTTGTTATATGGTGTACTTGTACATATTATGACGTGCTTTCTTAACGTGATGTGATGGGTTGTGCCACGTGCTTATCCGTGCCGCGTGCTGTGCTGTGCTACTGTGCCAATTATTCAAACCCAGCACGTCCCATTTAACTAACATGTTGTGCCGTGCTGGGCTAAGCCACGTGCTAGGCTGGTCTATGCTCAAATTTTAACGTGTTGTGCTGGGCTGTGCTCGTGCTGGCACAACCCACTTTACACCTCTACCGTGATGATTGAAGAACTATCAAATATACAAATCCCAAGTTCACAGATATCAATGTGCAAGATCCATGAAACTATGTAAAAGATTCAATAAGGGTCCTTTTGGCACGGTTTAATTTATGGAAATAATGCAGTCAATGAGGTAGTCAGAGGCTGCAGGAAATTAATAAAATGCTCATGAGGGGAAATATAATTAAGAAAATGCCCACGTTTTTTTGAAATTTAATAAAATGCCCATGAGTTGACCTTTTCCGTCCCTTTTTTTCATTCTAACCCTTAAATCAGCTGGATCGGCCCCCGTTGGAACTATGACTCAGCATGAACTCGGGGCATGAGTGACAGCACGTCATCCATACGTGCAAACTTCAGTAACGGTCGGCTGACAGGTGTCACTATCTTGTGGTAAACAATCAATGGCCCAGATTTAATCCCATTTTATAACGGTCATATTCTCTTTCAGCCTGTATAAAAACCAATGATCAGACCCAAGTTCACCCAAATCATTAAAAAGAAACCAACTACACACAGTCATGAGCAAAAATCTGATACATTCTCCTAGTAGTTGTAGAAACAACAACATCAAGGCTAGTGAAGAGAACCAACCAAATCTATGTTCAATCTGTGATGTAGGAAGCCATGAATCAAAGGTTTTTCCTTGGATGTATTCTAGGTGTAAACATATACCTTGTAATGGCATAAGGCAATTACTTAGATCAAAGACAACTGAAACAAAAGGTGAAATGTTCTTCAAGTTCTCAAATCCTACCTGCACATACTTTGAATGGTTTGCTTTAGCCAATAATGTAGTCAGATGTGCTGATATCAAGCTTCCATTTAAGATTTGTTGTTGTGCTTGTGGAGAAGCTGGTCACTCCTACAACAAATGTCCACTGTACAATCTACACTGATTCAAAGATCACTGCAAATCAGAAATGAAACTGAAATTATGTAAGAATAATCACAACTTCAACATGGCTTATCTTACCTGCATAGATTGTGAAGCTTTCAGATGGGTTTCTGATCACATAGTCATTGATGCAAGGGAAAGTGTTATGCATTCAAGTATTCATGTCAAAGAAATATGTAAGGAAGTTAACAAAAATCTTACAATGTAATTTTCCCTACTTTAAACTAATAAACTTTGATTAATATTAAAAGTTACTTCAAATCCATATTTTTTTGTCATCCATAAACAAGTTCAGACCTAAAAGCAGCTGAAACAAAAGACAAACACTACTGTTGATGGTGGTTTTTAGCCTAGGGTTAAAATCGTAAAACCCTAAACCCTAGTAAGACAGTGACGTCACGACATTTAAGTAATAATCTTTTACTAGCCACATTTATTGAAACCTTTAATATGTCTGTGAAAAATTACGGGGTATCTTTTTACTTTTAAATACTAATTAGGGTTACGACAAGCCAAACCCTAATTCCCACGTGTGCCAATGGCAAACCATGCCATCCACACCTACCGCGCCAAGGCATGCCAACCATGCTAGTCGCACCCCTGTGCCAATGGCAAACCATGCCAGCCACACCTACCGCGACAAGGCATGCCAGCCATGCTAGACGCACCCATGTGCCAATGGAAAACCATGCCAGCCACACCTACCGCGACAAGGCATGCCATCCATGCTAGCCGCACCCCTGTGCCAATGGAAAACCATGCCAGCCATATCTACCGCGCCAAGGCATGTCAGCCATGCTAGCCGCACCCCTATGCCAATGGAAAACCATGCCAGTCGCACCTACCGCGCCAAGGCATCCCAACCATGCTAGCCGAACCCATATGCCAATGGAAAACCATGCCAGCCATACCTAACGCTCCAAGGCATGCCAACCATGCTAGCCGCACCTCTGTGCCAATGGCAAACCATGCCATCCACACCTACCGCGCCCTGCCAAACGCACCTTGCCATGGCCCCACATGCCAACCTAGACGCGCCACCATGCTGGCCTTCCTTATACGGATACCAAAACGAAGGCGTGCGACATACAAA
Source organism: Papaver bracteatum (assembly GCA_023529315.1). Lineage (NCBI taxonomy): Eukaryota > Viridiplantae > Streptophyta > Magnoliopsida > Ranunculales > Papaveraceae > Papaver > Papaver bracteatum. Next base: position 431,285 of record JAJJWX010002376.1, on the reverse strand, counting down.
GGCCGCCCATCAATCCCAGGATCAAATCCTAGCCATCCAAGGTTACAAAATGACCTTTATCCCAAAACCCTATCTTGGTCACACCAAACCCTTGGCCCCATATTCCAAGCCAAACCGCACCTAGACAAGCTAGCCGCGTCATGCGCCCATGGCGAACCCTTGGCCCCACATGCCAATCCAAGCCATACCTAGCCAAGCTAGCCGCGCCATGCCCCCATGACGAACCCTTGGACCTACATGCCAAGCCAAACCGCTCCTAGCCAAGTTAGCCGCGCCATGCGCCCATGGCAAACCCTTGGCCCCACATGCCAAACAAAACTTCACCTAGCCAAGCTAGCCGCACCATGCGCCCATGGCTAACCCTTGGCCCCGCCATTCCAAGCCAACCACACCTTGGCCCTACCCATGCTGGTCGCGCCATGCCAAGCCAAAAGCACCCTGCATTGGCCCTAACCATGCTAGCCGCACCATGCCATGCCAACAGCATGCCAACCTAGCCGCGCCACCATGCTGGCCTTCCCTACGCGGTTACCAAAACGAAGGCTTGAAATAATCAATGGTTGCCCTTCAATCCCAAGAGCGAATCCTAGCCATCCAAGGTTACCAGACAACACATGGTAATCTTTGGACCGAAAACCTAAGTTTAGCCATGCCAAACCATGCCATGTCAACGGCATGCCTACCTAGCCTGCGCCATCATACTGGCCTTCTCTATGCGGCCACTAACGAACGAAAGCGTGCGACAATCAACTGCTACCTTTCCTCTTAAGATGCAAGATCTCGACCTTCAAAGGTCACCAAGCTACCATGTCTCACAAGCTCGACTTGCCAGGCAACAACAACATACTATGTGTTTTCCACGAAATATTCGAGACACCAACACATATCACAAACTGGGGGATCCTCTTTGGGTATTGATTTGGCGGGTTACAGCGTGCGGCGTACACTACGCCCATCATAAGGAAGTGTCATAAGGGTGAGGCGGTTAGTAAATACAGGGAGTTAAAGGTGATACATTCATGGGACATCAATTCCATACGTTACTGGTTTTATGGATCATCAATTCCATGCATTAACGATTTTATGGAACATCAATTCCATGCATTAACGATTTTATGGAACATCAATTTCATGCATACGGTTACCACCTCCTCCCATTTACTTACCCATTTTTTCATTCCTTAATGAGACCAGAGTGCGTTTCACTTCGACATGTATAAATAGGTCTTACATATTTCCACCGAACAACAAGTTCATTTTGGGGAATATACAACACTCAGAAAATACTTGCTAGCTTACCATTTGCTATCCTTCCCACTTTTCTGATACAAGTCGTAGTAACACAACTACTCTTCCAGAAATCAACTATTCTGGTCGCATCACTTTCCTTTCTTCCCTCACCAAAACCTACCCATTCTCCTTCACTTTGTGACCGAAGCAAGTCTGGAACGGCCATTTCTTGGTGTAGTCGGACTTGTACAGATTGATCTATCGAATATATAATACTCATGTGCAGTACATTATTTAGGGTTTAGACTCGTTTCTCACCCACACACCGAAATTACCGAAATCAGTAGAAATTATTTTCACCCTCAAACAATTGGCGACCACAGTGGGAGATTGATCTATCGGTTACAATATCAGCTTTCAATTCCTGATTCCATTTTTTAAATACCGATCCCAACATATTAGAACTCAGATCCGGATCAGCTGCCGAGAACACCAGCACAGAATACATCCCTAGTGTTAGCATTACTTCCAACAACGTCGTCATGTCGCCTACTGACCACGGTAACACCGAAAGCACTCCTACAAGTGTAACACCGCCAATCACCAGGGACAGAGATGCCGCCGCCTCTAATGTCCCTTCACAACATACTAATCACGGTAGTGCCGAAAATACCCCTTTGGGCGTTATGCCACCGGTCACCAGAGCCAGAGCCGCCGCTACCGCTCCTAACGCTTCGTAAAGCATGGCACCTCCAACCACTACTAAGACTCCAGTTACCCGCCGACGGGACGAGAAACCGAAGGAGCCAGTAGAAGCCGACCCTACGTCATCATCTCTGATTTTATGGGACGACAGGAAGTTCTTGCTAGAGCCTAGGCGGATATGATTTCAACACAGAAAGAAGTACTCATCTTCCTCAAGGCCCTAACACAGCGTCTAAAATGTGAGTCACGCCCTCCAGAGCCATTTAAAAACGCCTCCAACACCCATGACGCTAGCACCTCGGCGGAACACATCTCCGCGGATGAGGAGATTCGCGTTAGAAAACCATTGGAAATAAGCCATCTGTCCAACTTCGTTACGCGATAGGATTTGGAGAAACTTCTCCGCAATCGAGTCAAGAATGATGAAATAAACATGCATGAGCATCAACCTCCTTACCCATCTGAAATACAAAGAATCCTTCTTTCAAGAGGGTACTCCTCTCCTCAATTCACCCAGTACGATGGCACTGGAAATGCACGTGAGCATGTATCCCGCTTCTTGGAGTCCATAGGCGATCATGAATACAATCACGTTCTTCGTCTGAGGGAGTTTTCGAAATCACTTACTGGAAGAGCGTATACATGGTACAACAGTATCCATTCGAACAGTATCCCTAACTAGTGTAGCATGGTTACCGCATTTTACAATAAGTACTTCTTCGTGTCTGAACAAGTTACTTTCTCAGACCTAGGAAGGATGTACCAGTGTGAAAACGAACATCTGAATGATTTTGTAAAGAGATTCAGGGTTCAAGCACTGGACTGTCATGACCCAAACATGACCGAACAATAGCTTGTGAACACGTATATCAATGGTATGGCTCATATTTACCGCTCCCTGCTAGAGAACTTGCGTTTCCAGACATTCTCCGAACTCCATGAAGATGCCAGATGATCTGCAACAACAACACCAACATTATTAGAAAGAGCTAGACCGACTCGAACCGAAGACATGCGAGAAACTCGCGGGAATAGACGCCTCATAAGCAAGCAATTTAACGTTGTCCCCTCTTCTGTGAACGTAGTAAATGAGATAGGGAAAAGGAAGGCCCCAGCTGCATACCATTAGCCTAAATATAAAGCGCCGGCATAACGGGCAACTCCGCCACAAAAAATCCCATCCGTCATCACGAAACCGAAGGGAATGCCCCAGATTTCCCGTTTCCCATCGAGGAGGTGATTGATCTCTAAGAAGCGTGGATTCAAGATGATGCTATCAGACTGCCACATCCCATATGCCCACCGAATGATACCGAGATGGCAAACCCCAAATACTTCCACTACCACAGATTTGTTCACCACCCAACCAGTGATTACAACAGACTAAAGCATATCTTCAAAGAAAAGATAGAAGCGGGGAAGATCCAACTAGGAAACGAGGGAGTACATCGAAACCCACTTCCAGTAAGAAATTGTGGGGTCTCTGGGGACTCCTTCCATGAGACTGTACAATCCATGATGCAGCATGTATGCGAAATTCTCTACCTTTCCAAGGTGCAGCGCCAAGATATTTTCGCGGCTCTCAATCGCGTTGTATCGGGAAAATGACTTTTTCACTCCATGGAAACCGCGCCAAGGGCCCAAGCTTTCCCAGCGAGCGGAATCGAAAGGGGAAACTGGGGACTGCTGACCACATCCCATTTAAGAGATATTGAATTCGACAACATACTCATCAATGCGTCCTCGGACTTTAACAGTATTAATTTCAAGACACTGAAAGCTGCGGGATTTACGAAACAAGATGCTACCCATTCCCCGTCTGTGATTAAGAACCTGGTAGGAGAAGCCTTGAACGCGCATGGCTACATCAACCTTGAGGTAAAGATAGAAGACGCTATAATGCATAGCAGATTCCACATTGTCAAAGAGCTGGGTTACGACATGATATTAGGGAACTTATGGGTACTCGACAACAAGGAAAAATTGGGTACATCCCCTCTACCAATGTCAACACCCGAAAGAATCTCCAACAAACCATCCCACTTGATGTTGCATCGGCGAGTTTCCGAGGAAACCCAGATGCCAGGAGAAAAATGTTGGCGCTAACTCATGGATTCCAAACGCAAGTAATCCTGGCCGAACGATTTTCTCTACGACCAGTCATTTCTTCCCCAATTCCGTCATGGGGACTCGGCGCAATTACTTGAACAAACACTGTCAAGAGATGTGAGTGGAGTGCTAGTCCATTTAAACACTTTGCAAGAAACTTAGAAGCAGACACTGAAATCGACGAGGCCAAGATTCAAACTGTTACACAACGCCTGAACCCGTTTTCAATCGGATATATATTGGTTGAGGTAAACTCGTTCCAAGTTGGGAAGATGACGGTAGAAATAGTTGTTCGAATTGGTTCTCCTTATAAAATAGAAGAATAGCTATATCTGGTGGCATACGATCTTTTAGGAGGATACTGCAAGATCATCAACACAGACAAGTCGGAAGGCGTGATAGTCCACTCGTGATGTCTCAAGCTTTATCATCCCTAAAATGTTGTATTTTTCCATCCACTCTCCCTTTAGTACTTCCTTCAACAGTTTCTCTTGATATATGTATTTACCCAAGATGAATACACCATTTGTATTCTTCTCCGGAATTTCACTTTCATTAAAAAAAAACATACATCTCTTTCCGAATAGGTTTTCCTGATCTCAGAGAAATACACCAAACTAACCCAAAACCATTGAAAAGCCATTGACCATCATATCACAACCATAAATGCCTCACTCAATTATTCAAAGAAAAAAAAAACAAGCGGAACGTTAATTGGTGAAGAAGGTAAAGATGAGTCTACAAAAAATATCACGACGACTAAGAAACAAACATGAACAATAAATGGGAGAAACTAGTCATCGAAAGATCGAACACGAGTCCCCTCGGTCAAGGCTATTTTCAAGCACTTTCCCCAATAATCTCTCGGGCAACAAAGATTCCATTCGACGGCATTAGCAGCAGCAACCTCAATATCCCAATATGCCTCGGTGATGTACGGCCAGATCAAGCCAGCAAATTTCGTCTCACCACACCACAGTCTTCATCCCCAGTGCAACTTATGTAGGGCCACCAACACGGGAAGAAAAACTCTCTTCACCCTTCAAAAAGGGTTAGTCAGATTTTCCTGACCATCTTTGCAATGATTTACGTCTCGATTCCGTCCTTGTCTGTCACCATCATATGCTTAACTCGCAACAAGGCACATGTTCCTATCTAAGTAGGGGACTTAATATTGATGGTGGTATTTAGCCTAGGGTCAAAATCGTAAAACCCTAAACCCTAGTAAGACAGTGACGTCACAGCATTTAAGTAATAATCTTTTATTATGCATATTTATTGAAACCTTTAATGTGTCTGTAAAAAATTACGGGGTATCTTTTTTATTTTAAATTCTAATTAGGGTTACGACAAGAAAAACCCTAATTCCCACATGTGGCAATGCAAAACCATGCCAGCCACACCTACCACGCCAATACATGCCAACCATGGTAGCCGCACCCCTGTGCCAATGGCAAACCATGCTAGCCACACCTACCGTGAAAAGGCATGCTAGCCATGCTAGTCGCACCCCTGTGCCAATGGAAAACCATTCTAGCCACACCTACTACGCCAAGGCATGCAAACCATGCTAGACGCACCCCTGTGCCAATAGCAAACCATGCCATCCACATCTACCGTGCCAAGGCATGCCAACCATTCTAGCCGCACCTATGTGCCAATGGAAAACCATGCCAGCTACACCTACCGCGACATGCCAAATGCACCTTGACATGGACCCATGCCAACCTAGTCGCGCCACCATACTGGCCTTCCTTATGTGGCAACCAAAACAAAGGCGTGCGATAATCAACAGTCGCCCTTTAATCCCAGGAGAAAATCCTAGCCGTCCAAGGTTACCAAACGACCTTTAGCCCAAAACCCTAGCTTGGTCACACCAAACCCTTGTCCCCACATGCCAAGCCAAACTGCACCTAGCCAAGCTAACCGCGTCATGCGCCCATGAAGAACCCTTGGCCCCATATGCCAAGACAAACCGCACCTAGCAGAGCTAGCCGCGCCATGCGCCGATGGCGAACCCTTGGCCCCATATTCCAAGCCAAACCGCACCTAGACAAGCTAGCCGCGCCATGCGCCCATGGAAAACCCTTGGCCCCACATGTCATTCTAAACCGCACCTAGACAAGCTAACCACGCCATGCGCCCATGGAAAACCCTTGGCCCCTACATGCCAATCCAAACTGCACCTAGCAAAGCTAGCTGAGCCATGCGCCTATGGCACCCTTGGCCCCAATTGTCATGCCAAACCGCACCTAGCCAAGCTAGCCGCGCCATGCGACCATGGAAAACCCTTGGCCCCACATGCCAAGCCAAACCGCACATAGCCAAGCTAGCCGCGCCATGCGCCCATGGAAAACCCTTGGCCCCACATGCCAAGTTAAACTTCATCTAGCCAAGCTAGTTGCGCCATGCTCCCATGGCAAACCATTGGCCCCACTTGTCATGCCAAACCGCACCTAGCCAAGGTAGCTGCGCCACGTGCACATGCCAAACCCTTGGCCCCACATGCCAAGCCAAGCCGCACCCTAGCCAAGCTAGACGCGCCATGCGCCAATGGCAAACCTTGGCCACACATGCCAAGCCGAACCGCACCTAGCGAAGTTAGCTGCACTATGCGCCCTTGGATAACCCTTGGCCCCGCCATGCGAAGCCAACCACACATTGGCCCTAGCCATGCTGGTCGCTCCATGACAAGACAAAAGCACCCTGACTTGGCCATAGCCATGCGAGACGCACCATGCCATGCCAATAGCATGCCAATCTAGCCGCGACACCATGCTCGCCTTCCCTACGCGACCACCAAAACGAAGGCGTGCAACAATCAACGGCTACCCTTCAATCCCATAACCGAATCCTAGACATCCAAGGTTACCAGACAACACATGGTAACCTTTGGCCCGAAAACCTAAGTTTGGCCACGCCAAACCATGCCATGCCAACGGCATGCCTACCTAGCCTGCGCCATCATACTGGCCTTCTCTATGCGGCCACCAACGAACGAAAGCGTGCGATAATCAACGACTACCTTTCCTCTTAAGATGAAAGATCTCGACCGTCAAAGGTCACCAAGATACTAAGTCTCCCAAGATCGACTTTCCAGGTAACAACAACATGCTACGTGTTTTCCACGAAACATTGGAGACATCAACACATATCACAAATTGGGGGATTCTCTTTGGGTATTGGTTTGGCGGTTTACAGCGTGCGGCATACACTACGTCCGTCATAACACTAGGCCAAATATGGGATTTGGTGACGGTTTGAAATTTTCTATCATGACTGTTTTAGAAAAAAGTGTCACAATACATTGTTGGTGACAGTTCCTAAAGGTGACCGTCACCAAATGTTATTACAAATCATGACGGTTGACATAACCGTCACGGAAACGGCATACTGCGACGGTGATTGATGTAAACTGTTATAATTGACCTATCGACGGTGACACTTAACAACCGTCATGTACATATGATATATAATGACAGTTTGTGTCTATGCCGTCACAGTAGCACTTATAATGACGGTTTTGGTGGTAAATGTCACAATAGCCTGTAGTAAATGATGACGATTTAGAATTAACTCTCACAATAGCTTATAATGATATTTTCCTATCAATGCAAACGTTAGATCTTAATAACTCGTGATTGCTTTTATATAAAATAAATGGGACCAAATAGGTAATGATTCCACCGAAATCCTTCAATCCAAGTTTGAAAGGATGATTCCACCGAAAATAAGTAATGATTCGTTTATAGTAATGATTAAACAAACAAAATAAAAATTAAACCTTTAAGCCAAGTTGGAAAGGATTATTCCATCGAAATCCAGTACCTAACCTTTGATAATTATTAGTACCAAAAAAAAAGAAAAACTTTGAAAATTGTTCCTTTTTCTTTTTAATTTATTGGATCCCTTTTTTTCTTATGAGAGGCCACCCTTTAATGATTTGGTACAACCTTTGAGCCAAGAAATATTGGTGCCCTTCGATGATTTTGGCTTTTTTTTTTTTTGGTAGGACGATGGTTCTATGCATTAACTATTTTTTTATAAAATGGAACTGTGCGTATGGACCCAATATGAAAAATTTGTAGAAAAGGGAAATTATGAGCGGAAATCATGTATTGGAATCCTCCCTATGATTTCCAAAGGATCCGGTTATGTATATCCCACCAATCAAAAGTGCTTTGGATCCCGACAAACAGTCAATCAATCTCCTCAATCATAGCCGGAGTTATAGTCTTCACAACCTGGCACACTTATTACACATATACTGGAATCATTTTTATCCTTCAAGTTTAAATATATAGTATATATTTCTCATGAAATATTGTGAAACCTCATTCATCCGATATCTTGTGTTTACTCAACAAACTACTTTCCCTACAAAGTTCAAAAACAATATGTATGTTCCTGAGAATGGTCGTATCAACATGCTATCTCGTCAACTCAGACATACTAATATTGATCTATCTGCAATCACAAGAAGAACTATTGGTTCTTCCCAAATTATTAATCAAGCTGCGGATGTGTGGATGTACGGTATACTAGGGAAACTTATGAAGAAAGAAAAGATGAAGATTAGAGTCATTAGTTCTGAGATTAGAGTCAAACAATTTCTCCCGCTTATCAAGAAAATATTTTACACTTTTGATGATGAATATTCATCAATAATTTCGTCTTTGTTATTGGTTGATTTTATGGAAGTGATGATATTTGCTATTGTAAATTGATTTCAGGTTTATTGAATCAACTAAAAGCATAGTTTAGAGTTTACTTATGATTTATCAAGAGCTGTGAGATTGGAAATGTCTACTAATCGAAGGAGTTGACGAAAGAAAATGTTAATACTGAATTATATGTACTTTTTCATAAAATGTGAATTTTTGCAAAAGCATTGATATTATTTTAATGAGATTGTAAATTGAATTCAGGAATAATATATATGATTTTTCTTGTTTTAATTTGGTTGCATATTTAATTTCCTTTACAAATTTAAATTTATCTGGAAAAAAAAATTGGCAACATAAAACCGGCACCTAATCAATGTTCATACGGTAACTTTTAATGAAGAAAAACCGTCAGACAAGGACTTATAAATGACAGTTACAATAAGAAACCGTTGTTGTTATTTCTTATGCCGACGTTTTTCAACATTATATTGATGGTTTCTTGGGAAAACAGTCACCATAACATCGTTAAGGTGGCGTTTTCAATAAAAAACCGTCGTGGATGTCTGTTACAATGACGGTTTAATATACTTCATGACAGTTTTGAAGGCTAATTGGTGACGGTTATGTGACAGTTCATAAGCGTCAGTATAAGATGACCCCTTACGGTGACATCGACATTGGTGACACTTTCAAATTTCACCTGAACCGTCATGGAATTGATATAGTGACAGTTTTGAAATGTCACCTATGTTGATATTTGGCCTAGTGTAAGGAAATGTCATAAGGGTGCGGCAGTTAGTAAATATAGGGAGTTAAAGGTGAAATATTCATGGCACATCAATTCCATACGTTAATGGCTTTATGGAACATTAATTCCATGCGTTAACGATTTTATGGAACATTAATTCCATGCGTTAACTATTTTATGGAACATCAAGTCCATGCATACGGTTACCACCTCCTCCCATTTAATTACCCATTTTTCCATTCCTTAATGAGACCAGAGTGCGTTTCACTTCGACTTGTATAAATAGGTCTTACTTATTTCCACCGAACAACAAGTTCATTCTGGGGAATATACAACACTCAGAAAATACTTGATAGCTTACCATTTGCTAGCCTTCACACTTTTCTGATACAAGTCGTCGTAACGCAGCTACTCTTCCAGAAATCAACTATTCTGGTATCATCACTTTCCTTGCTTCCCTCCCCAAAACCTACCCATTCTCCTTCACTTTGTGACCGAAGCAAGTCTGGAACGACCATTTCTTGGTTTAGGCCGGACTTGTACAGATTGATCTCTCGAATCTAAAGTACTCCCGTGCAGTACATTGTTTAGGGTTTAGACTCGTTTCTCACCCACACACACGAAATTACCGAAATCAGCAAAAACTATTTTCACCCTCAAACAACTTCAAGAAAGGATGACAGATCCAACAAACAAGCAAAATAGACACACACATTACTTTTTCTTTGCATTCTTTATCTGCTTTCCCTTAACCTGTGTAATAGTAGCAATATTCTCAGCCACATATCCAATACCTGCAAAAGCTTGACTGAAACTTTGTGTGTTACTAGGCCGTGGAGATGTAGATATTTGAGTGTTTGGTACTGGAGGTGGTTTTCCATGAGAGGATGTTCTTGCAGAAGACTCACCAACATATGATGTTTTCCTTGGTTCTTTGCTTTGCCCCTTGCAGTGCTAGTTTCATCTTCATCTGAGTTTGTGAAAGTGAAGTTTATTGTATCACACTCAGTTCTTGGCCTATATCCAGTTTGATTCTTACCAACATCACCACCTTTACAAGTTCACTTTTTGTGACCTTATGTAAATCCACACTGAGTACACTTCCTTTTCTTCTTCTCAGTTTGAGGTTCATCATAACTTATTCTCCTCTTTGAATGAGGTCTACCAGGATTTCTTTTGCTTGGAGGGTGTAGTATCTTGTTTTGCATTGGTGGCTACAATATAAACAAATAAAAGAAAAGATCAAAGAAGAAAGAAGAGATGAGATGGGAACTGATGAAACCCTAAAGTGCTTTTAAATATAAAATAATGTTAAAGTTTAAAGTAAATGCACAACAACCCATAAAGTATAGAATAGTACCTCTGGATAGTCAGAAATGTCTTCTAGTGGAATTTTTTTTGGAGCATATGTGGTCCTATAATAATCCATTGAATAGTAAGGAGAGCAATACCTGACAAAACAAATGTAAATAATATTGTTAGAATCTTTCCATGAATGTTTGGTGGTACATTAATGCACAAATAAAAGAGAAATAAAAAATATAAATGCCTCAATAAATGGTAAGATCAAGACACATACTCATCCCAATTTGGTGAGATTGTCTTCAATGCAGATACAACATGTTGACAGGGGAATCCCATAAACTTCCACTGCAAACAAGTGCACTTCTTCTCTATAAAATTCACTGTGAATATTCTTCTAGTGGACCTATTGGTGAGCAAATAAACCTCCACAACCACACTAGCTTGAACATGAAATTTTTCACTAATGGCAAGCATTTTTTTGATAAGGTCCTTAGCTTTATGAACCAAATCTCCAGATTTCCACTTTGTACATTGTTACCTTCTCTTTGTAAATATTTTCATCACCAACACACCATACAACATGCCAAGAATAACTATAGGTTTATCTCTCAGTTCACTAGACATTGAATTAAAAGATTCAGAAAAATTGTTATTCAGATGCTCACAACAGCTAATGGGATCAAAAAAATCCCTAGCCCAATTACAGTGACCTTGTTTCATAAGATACTCTGCATCTTTAGAATTTTCTTGGTACATAGCAGTCATGTGTTCCGACATTACCCATTTGTACATTAGCATGTATTTACATTACTTTAGAAATGTAATACAAGCAAATTTAAAAGAAACAAACCTCAAACTGCTTTATCTTGTAGGCTTTGTCAGCATTCCACATTGATCTGTGCAATGTGAGGGACTTATAAGTTTTCTTGAAATTCTTGTAATTGTGCCTGCAACATAATTCACACACAGACAAAATGAAATTTTAATCATTGTAAATAACGAAGTTATAAATTTTCTACCGCAAATTTAAAAGTAAGATAATTACCTCCAACAATATTTGTGGGGCATACCAGGAAACACCTCTGCAACTGCTTCCAACAAACCTTTATGTTGATCTGATATGAAAACTTTTCCAGAATGATGGGCTAAGATCCCTGGTGCCAAATCTCTAAGGAATATTAACCAGTTTTCTTTGGTTTCACTTCTAGCCACTGATCGGTAGTCAGGCGACACAAATATAATTAAACTTTCTTACTACTCAAAATATAAATATAGCAAGGGCAAGAAAGGATCGATCCCACAGAGAGGTCTAGGTTGTCTCGTTGTTTTGGTTTCCTATAAGAAACACCGGGGGTTTTTCTGATTTTTGTGCAAGTAATAAAATAAAAGCAAATAAAGAAATAGGCAAACAAATCAAAGTATTGAGAATATTGGTTAAGGTTTCATCTTCATTCACAAATATGTTTTCAAATCAATAAGTAGAATTGATATTTAATCTCAACTTTTATCAAAATCCCTAGAATACCTTGATCGCAAGAATATCCCGCAAATATGCTTTTGTCATCAAAAAACACATTAAAAGATGCGAGTATGAGTTCTATCTAAGAGAACAACCTAACGTGTAAAAGCACTAATCAAGTTTAATTACCTAGATGCATTAAGTTCTATGAAATCAGGCCAATCAAAGCAATCGAACGTGGAAAACGCACTAATTCAATTTAACAAAGGTTACGATTCACATATGATCATAAGAATATATCACTACAAACTATAATCATAATTATGCTACTTGTATTCAAGGAATATCACTTTTACGTATAATAAACCCTAAACTAGCAATAGATGTGATTAGAAGTTCTACCAATTTGCAACTTGACAAAAAAATCAATCAAATCATGTAACTATATTTTCAAAGAATCGTAAACGATAAATATGAGACAAAACTAATATATTGAATCAAAGAATCATGCTTTGTGAAATCAAATTATTCCATAACCAATAATAAACTTAAGTACTCATGTTAATGGAGTTCATAACAAGAAGAAAGAGAAACCCCCTCATGTTCTAAACCCTAAAAACAAAAGTAGAACAAGATATAAAAGTCATCTCTTTTATATGTTTCTCAATTTCCATAAAGGATACTCCTTCCAAAATTAGGTCTTCTCTTCAAAGTCCATTAGTTGGAAATCCACCCGGCCCACAAGTAAGAGAAACCCGTGTACAAAATATGTCCCAAAATTTGTCGTCGGAAAACTGGTTTTTTGGCCGAATCGAAATCGCTTAATCCTCGCCGCGGTCACCTGAAAATTCACTGTCGTCGAAGGAATATTCTATCAAGATTCTGTTATATATAACGGTCAATATGGTCAACCGTTAGTCAACTGGGTCAAGGAGTGAGTCAGAACCGAGTCAGCTAACTAACTCGGTTGACCGGTTTGAGTTGGCATGGCACAAGTCTCTCCAGCCATGATGGCTATGCATTGCCATCAGACTGCAGCACTTCAGTCAACTCCTAGCATGCACTGTCTTGTGATCTGCAATCCTCTCCAGTTCAAACCACCAATCATGCACACTTCAATAACATTCAATTCCATTACCAGCTCTACCAGCATAATGCACAACCACCACATACCATAACCCCAACTCAGCTGCACATAACTCCATAGCATGACCAAACCACCAGCTCTCACTCGCATCTCCCTCTTGCATTATCAAACTTCAACAGCAAGACTAAGACATCAACAACATCCACAGCAAACAACCACCTGTAATGTCTCCAAGAGCATCACAACTCCAGTCCCTTCAACTCACACTGCTGCTCAATATCACCACTCCATTTTCAGCTACACCCCATCCATAATCTTCCCAGCTCGATCTCTCCCATCCATCACTGCCGTTTTTGAGCGGCTGCAACCATATCCAACAGCACACACATCACTTCCACCAGTTAAACTCGTTGTAAGCACTCACCAAGATGCAGCTGCAATCAGACCAATCAACACCTGCAATGTCACTGGTTCATTCCTTGCCCTGCGAACAACAGCACCAACACTTCTCAACTTCATACCCTGAGCTCCAAATTCATTGCAGTCACCATCTCTTCGGTTCAGTTCAACCACTCATCTACAGCTGAAGAAGCAATACAACTCCACCAGCTCAAGCAACATCTCTCTTTGCAGTGCACTTATCATTGTCGAACAACGACCACCACTGCAACACTATCTTGCACTCCTGCAAATCCAATCAGCAACAGCACATATCACTGATTTCTTTGTTCATCACCACAGCCCTGGCAATTTTGCAATTTCAACTCATTTCCACCTGTATCTTCAATTCAACTCAAATTCAACAGCATCCATCAATACCAGAACCTATTTGGAACCAGCACTAATTTCTCTTACATCTGTTCATGACTTCAACTGAGTCATACCCATCATTATTTCCATTCCAATCTCAGGGAGAGAACCCATTCTTCTGATTCTGCTGCCTATACTTAGAACCACCACCAATTTCTCTCGATCTTCATCTCAAATTCAAATAATTCTTCAATTCAGAAGTAGGCTCGAACCCTAAACACCAATTCCAATCAAAAACCCCATCATCGATTCATTATAAACCCTTTCTTTCATCAACATCTGAATAATCTCTCAAGAACACGGGTCGATTACAAAGAACTATCGTTCGATTTCTCTTCAAGTAGCTGATGTTCTTGATTCAATCACTGTTCCCCCTCACCATCTAACCCATCCCTCACTTTCTGTAAATTTCGGACATAATCACTTTCTTCAATGGCTGCTATTATCGTCTCAATTTCAGGGAACTAGAAAGATGAACACATCTCGATCTAGGGTATAGAGTTAGGGCTGGATATTTGCAACCAATGTGCTTGGGTCTGGCCACCCCATTGCATCCCCTTAACATCAGCTGGCTTGTCTTTAGTGCTTCCATAGAACTGGTCGCCCCTTAACGCTCTGCAGTCTGTCCTTAGTGCATCACTCAGCTGGTTGTTCTTAATACTCCTCTGAGAGAGTTTCCCTCTAACCGTGGCTCGTCTCCCGATATTGCTCGCAGTGAAATGACCTTTTTCCCCTTTTCGCTCTGAATGGCTAATTTCTCCTTCTTGTTCTCCATACGACTCCAAAATACCTAATATACTCAAACTCACACATAAGATACATAATTCACACGAAAAATAGCAAAGAAATCATAAACTCTACATAGAAAATTAGGTGTTTATCACACCTATCAAATTCCCCCACACTTAGACTTCGCTAGTCCTCGAGCAAATCAAACAAAACTAAAATACAACAACTCCGTGACGTCCAGGATACGGTTAATTTTAGCATAAATAACAAGCCTTTGAACCCCTAGGTGTCCCTAGTGGACGAGTTTTAGTCTCGTGAAGGTTTACTAGAGATATACCTACAAAACCTATATTTCCAACTCCGTCTATTTGTGACAAATCAATGAACGAATCCAAAATGACTACGGGAGGAGGTACCTTGGAAACTCAATTCATATATTAAATAAACTCTAATTAGATAGTCGAACAAGCCACAATACTCGGACACTAACAAACCACATTCACAATGAAAATATTAAGAAGATGGATATAGATGTAGATGTTGGTGAATGTTCACAAGTGATCGATGTTTCCCATATCTGTCTGAAGGTCACTGCCAAGATGAACCTATGCCTATTGGATTGAGTTACTGGTTTGAATGCTACATCAACTCACTGGCATATATAAGGGAACCAGAAGTGACTTTATTCAACCAATATAAAACTTTCTTTTCTTTTCTTTTCTTTACTTTTTTTTTCCACCTTTTTTTTCTTTTTTTTTCTTTTTTTTTTCTTATAGACATCATGATTGGATCAAACTAGATCCAAGCGTATGATTCTTGTCAGCAAGTACATGATAGTTGCCTTGGATCCTGCATTCCACGTTTGTTTAGGCGACGAAGACAGGGACTACGTTTCACACATACTGCTATTCCCAAGTGTCATTTTATTCCGTTTTGGTCTAATTGGTCGGGTTTTTTTTTTCCTTGTTTTTTTATTTTTCTAGTAACTCAATCACTCTATTTCATCCTAGCAGTAATAACAACTCGATTTTTAGTGACCCACCAAAGCACTTAGAGAACAATAGATAAATATGGAAAAATAAAAATAGAATGTGATATGGTGATATTCCGAGATATGGTAAAAACTATCATGTTAATTTTGATTTCTGAGCTATGTTCGTCCCTTTTAGTTAATTGGTTCCTCAAAACCTGCATTCAAAATGGTTCCATCCACTAATTGTGTTATCCTAAAGGCACAAGTTTCTAGATTTCGGAGTTCAAAAAGCACACATTTTTTCTTGGTTTTTCTATTTTTTTGATTTTTTTTTAAAGGCATAAAACGAACTAAAACAAACTATACAAACATATAAATTCTCCCCCACACTTAAACTTCACATTGTCCTCAATGTGAAAAACGGAAAGTTCTGAATTCTGACGTAACATCAGATAAAACGCAAAAACTGTGCAAATTGGTAAGGAATTTGGAAAAACTCCATTTCACAAAAGTTGTTCACCTACGTGTTTTATACACAATGTCAAAATTTCACAGTGTTTTGATAAACGGTCTGACAGTTATGGTCTCTGGACTGAACTACGCGCAGTCTGAAATTTTCTGACGAAAAGGTATTCATCATAATTCTCTTCTAAGATAGATTATGGACTTAATGAAATTAAAAATGGGGATGCAAATATGATATGAAAACAATAAAAAATAAACAAACGAAACAAAAATAAAATAAAAAGAAAAAGCAAAAGCAAAAGGATAAGAGATGCAAAACCGGTGGGTTGCCTCCCACTTAGCGCTTGTTTTAAAGTCGACGGCCCGACTTAGCTTCTTGAAAGATTCATTCCCCATATATTAGCAATCTAAAAAGTTGGGGATCCATCCATAGCACCTTTTTTGCAAACACTAGCTTCACACAAATATTAGTAATATAAAATAGAAACGAAGCTATGAACCGATAAAAGCTTCCCCCACACTTATTCTTGTCCACACTTGGAAGTGCATAAAGAATATAGGAGTCGGGTACTTCCACGGTTTCTTGTTCACAAACCTGCATAGTACGAGAATCAAGTTTTTTGAATGGCGGAAATCGAGAAACAAAGTCATTCAACAATGTTTTCGAAGCACATACATTCAAACCAATAAGAGGTAAAGGAGAAGAAACAATATGCAAAGGGTTAGATAAACCTATCACAATTTATTTTAGAACGGCATCCTCTTCATCCTTGAAAAACTCAAGTGAATTATTCACCTCTTGTATATCATGGTCCTCTATCAAACCTTGCAACCATTCTTCATCCGTTTCTACCTTAACCGGAGTCTCGACATAAACATCATCATTACAATCATTCACAAGTTCAATTGGGTCTTCCACAATATTTGTTATATCGGTCACATTCTCAACATACTCCTCTTCATTAGACTCAAGCCTTGTTGCAAAGTTATGTAAAACATTAGTTTCATCATACTCATGTACCATTCGAATAGGTGCTTGATCATTATAAAGATCAAGAGATGAGTCAACTACACTAACGTCATCAAATATCTCCAAAGGTTGGTCCTTTTCAACACAATCATCATCGTCTTCATCTTCAGACTCACCATAATCAGAATCGTCGTCGGTTTCCCAACCTTTATCACGACGTCGTTTAAGTTCCATATGAATGGTCCTACTAATTTCATCGACAAGCTCTTCCGAGTATCCATCGTCTTCCAACTTGTATAATTTCTGCGCAAGTTTTCGGACGTTCACACGCTTACCACCATTAGCTACAATATGTTCTCTTTCCCATGAATCTCCCCTTTGAATGGGTGAATGATCATAACTACGATCCGGAGTCGGGTAAGAAGGCATATTCCAGAAATTGGTTTGTGCGACGTTCTCTCTATTACGGTCAAGTTGGTCTAGCATTTGTTGCATATCTTGGAATTCGTTCATAATCTGCATACAACTCGAATAAATCCAATTAGAAGTAGAATTATCCCACCTAGGTGCTTGACTTACATACCCACTACAAGGTTGTTGTTGGTATGTATGAAAATCACCATAAGGTTCTCTAGGATATGCATCATAGCCAATAAATTGGTTTTGATTGCATTCCATAGATTGTGGGTAATTGTCATAGTGTTGAGGAGGGTGAAAGCCGTATCCATTGTTCCAATATGCTCCTTCCATAGAATTGGTACCTGAAATACGATTCCCAAACCAAGGTTAAAAACCAGAAAATAAGAAAAACAAAAATAAGAAACAAAAATAAAAACAAAAATAAAAACAAAAATAAGAAACCAAAAACAAGTGACAACCGTTGCCTCCCCGGCAACGGCGCCAAAATTTGATCGGTTGTCAGGCGACACAAATATAATTACACTTTCTTACTACTCAAAATATAAATATAGCAAGGGAAAGAAAGGATCGATCCCACAGAGAGGTCTAGGTTGTGTCGTTGTTTTGGTTTCCTATAAGTAACACCGGGGGTTTTTCTGATTTTTGTGCAAGTAATAAAATAAAAGCAAATAAAGAAATAGGCAAACAAATCAAAGTATTGAGAATATTGGTTAAGGTTTCATCTTCATTCACAAATATGTTTTCAAAGCAATAAGTAGAATTGATATTTAATCTCAACTTTTATCAAAAGCCCTAGAATACCTTGATCGCAAGAATATCCCGCAAATCTCCTTTTGTCATCAAAAAACACATTAAAAGATGCGAGTATGAGTTCTATCTAAGAGAACAACCTAACGTGTAAAAGCACTAATCAATTTTAATTCCCTAGATGCATTAAGTTCTATGAAATCAGGCCAATCAAAGCAATCGAACGTGGAAAACGCACTAATTCAATTTAACAAAGGTTACGATTCACATATGATCATAAGAATATATCACTACAAACTATAATCATAATTATGCTACTTGTATTCAAGGAATATCACTTTTACGCATAATAAACCCTAAACTAGCAATAGATGTGATTAGAAGTTCTACCAATTTGCAACTTGACAAAACAATCAATCAAATCATGTAACTATATTTTCATAGAATCGTAAACGATAAATATGAGACAAAAATAATATATTGAATCAAAGAATCATGCTTTGTGAAATCCAATTATTCCATAACCAATAATAAACTTAAGTACTCATGTTAATGGAGTTCATAACAAGAAGAAAGAGAAACCCTCTCATGTTCTAAACCCTAAAAACAAAAGTAGAAGAAGATATAAAAGTCTTCTCTTTTATATGTTTCTCAATTTCCATAAAGGATACTCCTTCCAAAATTAGGTCTTCTCTTCAAAGTCCATTAGTTGGAAATCCACCCGGACCACAAGTAAGAGAAACCCGTGTAGAAAATATATCCCAAAATTCGTCGTCGGAAAACTGGGTTTTTGGCCGGAATCCGGCACCGGAGAATCGTCGCTGGTCACCTGAAAATTCACTGTCGTCGAAGGAATATTCTTTCAAGATTCTATTATATATAACGGTCAATATGGTCAACCGTTAGTCAATTGGGTCAAGGAGTGAGTCAGAACCGAGTCAGCTAATAAATCGGTTGACTGGTTTGAGTTGGCATGGCACAAGTCTCTCCATCCATTATTGCTATGCATTTCCATCAGACTGCAGCACTTCAGTCAACTCCTAGCATGCACTGTCTTGTGATCTGCAATCCTCTCAAGTTCAAACCACCAATCATGCACACTTCAAGAACATTCAATTCCATTACCAGCTCCACCAGCAGAATGCACAACCACCACATACCATAAACCCAACTCAGCTGCACATAACTCCATAGCATGACCAAACCACCAGCTCTCACTCGCATCTCCCTCTTGCATTATCAAACTTCAACAGCAAGACTAAGACATCAACAACATCCACAGCAAACAACCACCTGTAATGTCTCCAAGAGCATCACAACTCCAGTCCCTTCAACTCACACTGCTGCTCAATATCACCACTCCATTTCCAGCTACACCCCAGCCATAATCTTCCTATCTCGAGCTCTTCCAATCATCACTTCCATTTTAGAGCGGCTGCAACCATATCCAACAGCACACACATCACTGCCACCAGTTAAACTCGTTGTAAACACTCACCAAGATGCAGCTACAATCAGACCAACCAACACCTGCAATGTCACTGGTTCATTCCTTGACCTGCGAACAACAGCACCAACACTTCTCAACTTCATACCCTGAGCTCCAAATTCATTGCAGTCACCACCTCTTCGGTTCAGTTCAACCACTCATCTACAGCTGAAGCAGCAATACAACTCCACCAGCTCAAGCAATATCTCTCTTTGCAGTGCACTTATCATTGTCGAACAGCGACCACCACTGCAACACTATCTTGCACTCCTGCAAAGCCAATCAGCAATAGCACATATCACTGCTTTCTTTGTTCATCACCACAGCCCTGGAAATGTTGCAATTTCAACTCATTTCTACCTGTAGCTTCAATTCAACTCAAATTCAACAGCAGCCATCAATACCAGAACCAATTTGGAACGAGTAATAATTTCTCTTGCATCTGTTCATGACTTCAACTGAGTCATACCCATCATTATTTCCATTCCAATCTCAGGGAGAGAACACATTCTTCTGATTCTGCTGCATATACTTAGAACCACCACCAATTTCTCTCGATCTTCATCTCTAATTCAAATAATTCTTCAATTCAGAAGTAGGATCGAACCCTAAACACCAATTCCAATCAAAAACCCCATCATCGATTCATTATAAACCCTTTCTTTCATCAACATCTGAATAATCTCTCAAGAACACGGGTCGATTACAGCAACCAGTCGTTCTGATTTATCTTCAAGTAGCTGATGTTCTTGATTCAATCATTGTTCCCCCTCACCATCTAACTCATCTATCACTTTCTGTAAATTTCGGACATAATCACTTTCTTCAATGGCTGCTATTATCGTCTCAATTTCAGGGAACTAGAAATATGAACACATCTCCATCTAGGGTATAGAGTTAGGGCTGGATATTTGCAACCAATGTGCTTGGGTCTGGCCACCCCATTGCAGCCCCTTAACATCAGCTGGCTTGTCTTTAGTGCTTCCGTAGAACTGGTCTCCCCTTAACGCTCTGCAGTCTGTCCTTAGTGCATCACTCAGCTGGTTGTTCTTAATACTCCTCTGAGATAGTTTCCCTCTAACCGTGGCTCGTCTCCCGATATTGCTCGCAGTGAAATGACCTTTTTTCCCTTTTCGCTCTGAATGGCTAATTTCTCCCTCTTGTGCTCCATACGACTCCAAAATACCTAATATACTCAAACTCACACATAAGATACATAATTCACACGGAAAATAGCAAAGAAAGCATAAACTCTACATAGAAAATTAGGTGTTTATCACACCTATCAGCCACTCCAATACCTAGAGGCACTAATCTATTCTCACCATCAAGTGTTGTTGTAGCCATTAAGACACCACCCCACTTTCCAGTAATATGTCATGCATCAAGCCCTACAACACCTCTGCAAGACTCCTGAAAATCTTTCATTGGTGCAACAAATGATATTGTCATAGTTTCAAACTTGAAATATGCATATGCAGTTTTCAACATAAGTTTTTTCACAAAAAAAAGTACTAAAAAAGAATAAAGAAGAATACAAAACTGAAATATTACAAGAACCTACCTTTTCTTCCAAATGTAAACTTGGTAATAGATCATGGGTTAGTATTGGCCACCATTGAACATCAGCATAACTTTCTTCATAATCTCCAAAAAATTCCTCTAGAACCAGATTCCTAGCTTTCCATGCACAAATATAGGGAATGTTGATGTTGTGAGTACCTGCAAAGTTTTCTTGAATATTCTTGGGCTTTGGTATGAAAGCCCCAGAACTTTCTTTCAAACTTTCAAGTACAACATCTTTTACAGTTTCTGGATCAACACTCCTATTCTTACCTTTCTTATCCCCAACACATGTGTGTTCCAAGTTAACACTTCTAACAACAAAAGTTGACTCATTTTTTACTCTACTAGCATAAAAAAACCATTTACACTCATATTCATCCTTAAACCTGCATAGAATAACTTTTTTTACATTTGAACTGCCAATTATAAATGACACAAAACTTTTTAAGATGTTTTTTAAAATGTTTTTTGTTATGAAAGGCATACTTTACGAACATCTTACTAGGATCCACTGGTGGTATTACATCTTCTCCAGGGAATACCCTTTAAATACAACTCGAAATTATGTTTTCAATATATAAAAAAAAAAAAAAAATTGGCGAGTTTTCTTTAGGAAAGTAATTCCAAAATTAATTCTTAAAAGTTTTATTTATGGGTAAATTCCTTTTACTTGTTTTTGAAGAAAACCAAAACCCTCATCAAGGTATCTTCCCCTTTAAATACAACTTGAAATTATGTTTTCAATATATAGAAAAAAATTATTTTTTGGCGAGTTTTCTTTAGGAAAGTAATTCCAAAATTAATTCTTAAAAGTTTTATTTATGGGTAAATTCCTTTTACTTGTTTTTGAAGAAAACCAAAACCCTCATCAAGGTATCTTCCCCTTTAAATACAACTCGAAATTATGTTTTCAATATATAGAAAAAAATTATTTTTTGGCGAGTTTTCTTTAGGAAAGTAATTCCAAAATTAATTCTTAAGAGTTTTATTTATGGGTAAATTCCTTTTACTTGTTTTTGAAGAAAACCAAAACCCTCATCAAGGTATCTTCCCCTTTAAATACAACTCAAAATTATGTTTTCAATATATAGAAAAAATTCTTCTTTCGTTCTAGGGTTTTTCCATACGTTTTACTTCCATCCCCGTTGCTGAGTTCGAAGAGAGGGTAACTTTCGTTATGCTAACTCAAGTTATGTTGGGCAGTCTTATCCTGGACACATCTTCGTTGTGAGGGGTTTAGCAACTCGAGTATACCCGCGAACTAATGTGTTAAGGGCAACTTGTTGAACATGTGATTCTTCCTTCATCAAGGTGTTTCGGTAGAATTATTTCGCATTAGTTCTTTAAATATTATTTTGATACATCTAACGTGTTGTTCATTGTTGCAAGATCCCAACATTCAGTACAAACCTTCAGCAATGTGGATATTAGATCAACTAATATGGTATTAGAGATGAAGTTGATGATGATGAATTGATGAAGAAATAATGATAGCGGTGGTGGTGGTTGTGAAGAAAATCAGATTAGGATCGATTACCCTCAGAAATAGAAATTTCTGAGTTCAATATGTTGTTAGCATACTAGTTAGATATAGCTAGTGGTGATTCTTATGGATGGTTCTCTTGCTGGTCAATGGTGGAGTCTGTGCAAGGATTCATTAATGATGGTTGAATATTTTCTTGGTGTTTGTGAAAGATGATCGATTTCACAAAGTGTTTTTCATGTGGAAGATGGATTGAAGAATTTTATTAACATCGTGGTGTTTTGGTCGAAGAGATGGTTCTACAAAGATGGAAGTTCGGATGTCAGCTCAGAACTTGTTCCTAAAGTTAATGTTTTGGCTAAGTTGTGTTCTCTCTATATAGGACTAGAACTGTGTGTTTGTAGATAATTCATCCTAGAAGAGTGGTAAAACCTCGTGATTAGGTTTTTTGACCTCTTTCTTAGGGATGGTTGAGTGCTGTCGTGAAGGTCAACACCGATGTGAGAGAAAAACTTTATAAAATCATTGTAATTGGAAATCAAAATTTCATGTTGTCTCCAATGTCATAATATCCTCCAGGAAGATCTATCAGCGATCGAGAAACTGAAAAACAAGTTTACAGGAACATTGTTTTCTTTTTAAGCCATATAACGGTACCATATTTTGGGTTTTATAATCCTTTTCTTTTACTAGGAAAGAAAGTTTTACAAAAAAAAATCGTGAATGCTACTCAATACGAAAGAAAGTTAAGTTCAAATTCAAAACTAAAAATCTTTTAGGGAATGCTGCACATGTCGTGAAAATTAGCCCCGGAGGCCCTACCACAGAGAAACACGGGGTGGGGTGGTCCTTAGGGCTGTGTGTTTCGGGATTTTTTTCGGGAGATTATCACGGTGTAACTTTGAGTTATTGGAAATAAAACTGCCCTACCGGATCGGTAACTGAGTCCAGGTAGGGCTATTATATAATCTGGCTAGCCAACTTTCTTCACTTTTGTTTGTGTTTTTCTTCTTCCTTTTGTGCTGATCATAGTTACCTTTCCATTGTGCTGATCATAGTTACCTTTCCATCCAAGAAAAATACCAGAAATTCTCTTTATACTAAGAAGTCAGACATTTAGATTTCTCGAGACGAAAATTAGCTGGGCAAATTATAAAATCCAAATCTAAGTACTCAATCTGGATAAGTCAAAAAGATAAGGCTCATTTAAGGGGAACATACTTGACTAATGTAATACATAAAGTGAAGTTGGCTCCTTGCAATGTTGCACATACGTACGCGTCTACCTCAGATGCGTTCGTGCTGTTTTCGACAGGATCCATTTTGGTTCAATTTGTAACAACGTTACATTTTTGCAGTCATCCGCAAGCTTGCCTTCTCAGCCTTAAAATTTTAGAAAGATGAAAATGAAAATTTAGGATAGTGACAGAGAGAGTTGAGTGTGAGAGAGTGTGATCAAAGAATCACCTGCATATCCCAATCACATCTAATGGTGATTATGACCAAAATCAAGGTTTGAATAGTAGTACCACCTATCATGCCACTCCATATACCCTGCAATTAAATATTCGCATGTTATATGATTGTTCCAACGTTCCTAGGAAAAAATGGAAATAATGGCAATAATATCATTGCAATACGTACCTGGACACCCAGATGGAAAAACCATCCAAGGACAGCACCAAGTGGAAGTCCAACTATATAATAGCAGCCAATGTTTATGTAAGCTACAGACGCTTGCCACCCTGAACCAACCGCTACCCCTGATCAATCGAGTTGATATAATACTTATTAGCGGGTTATGAAGAGAGAAAATTGTGTCTAAGAGTACACAAGACGTGAGTTGGGTAGGATAAAAGTGGCAAATACCAGAGAGAACGGGCTGAATGCTGTTGAGGAAAATGGTGATGGCCAAGAGGGCTGCAAGCTTATCAACTTCTTCGATGACGATATTGCTGGAGGTGAAAATGGTCGCCAACTTCCCATGAAAAATTAGTATCAGAACGCAAATACAAAGCCCTACTATTAAAGACGTTGTGGCTGAAATTATGGAAGCGAATTTCGCTGCTTTTCCATTCCCTGCTCCCAGCTCATTTGCAACCCTTACTCTGATATATTAGTAGGTAAAACGTACGAACTTTCAGGCATTCAAGATACTACAAAAAGTGGTTATCTGACCA
Source organism: Papaver bracteatum (assembly GCA_023529315.1). Taxonomy (NCBI): domain Eukaryota; kingdom Viridiplantae; phylum Streptophyta; class Magnoliopsida; order Ranunculales; family Papaveraceae; genus Papaver; species Papaver bracteatum. Next base: position 406,143 of record JAJJWX010002376.1, on the reverse strand, counting down.
TATGCGCATTATGGAGTACTAGCCATTTACCCAGTTGCAGCGAAGAAAGCAAACGGAATTGACATCTCCCATGCATTTATGCTCATGCTGTATATCGCCATCACCACCAGATTCACACATACAAAAAGGAAAAGTTTAAAAAGCTGATGACGAGAAAAGAAATTTTCCGAAATCCAAAAGAAAAGTTAAGAATTCACACCAGACTGCAAGAGCTGAGACCGCTATTGTAGCATTGTTCAAGTTCCCAGTCATTAAAACCAGTATTCTATAATACCAGTTCTCCAAACTGTAAATTTCACATGTACCATCAAATAAATATTGAAGCAACAAAAAAAAAAAAAAAAGTTCAGTATGAAAAAGTATGGTCAGGAAAAGAAGATATGCGTACCATAGCATGACACCAGAAGCGGCCGAGAGTTTGAAAAACTCCCAAAGGCCAGAAAATGCTTCAGTAGAGAAACCAGTCCAAGTTTCAGGGCAACCACCACAAACAACATACCAAAACAAGACCAAAACTATAATCCACCATGAGATATTCATAGTTACAGCAGCTCCAATAATACCAAAACCAAGTTTGTAAATGAATAACCAGTTCACAAAGATATGAAAAACTAGAACAAACCAAGAAACATAGGCAGTAATTGGTGTCTTATGTTGGCACTGAAGGTATCGTTGTAACGGGAGTTGAAAAGCGAAGGCGAAATGAACAGGAATCAACCAGATAGTCACTAGACCAGATTGTTCAGCTAGATCATCTGGTTGTCCCATGAGTTTAAGAATTGGTGAAGTGAATATGTATACCGGTAAGAGTAAAATTGCGCAGAGAAATAAAACGACCCAAGAACGCTGCAAGTATATCCCTAACATACGGTATTGTTTAGCTCCGTAAGCTTGGCCACATAACGTCTCTAATGCACTCGCCATTCCTAACTAATGAGAACACACAAAATATGAAGAAAAATAAATCTGTGATAGATCGATGAAGAGATTGTAAGAAAGTTAGTTAAAGTGATGAAGAAAAACTAACCAATAAGCCGAAGTTAAAACCAAGGATAACAGTAATGGAAAGGGAAATTGAAGCAAGCTCAAGGTTACCCAAACGACCAGCAAAGGATTGAGTAATAATATTCAAAGAATAAGATGCTATACGAGTGAAGATAGTTGGACCAACAATATTCCATAACTTCTTCGATTCTATCCAAACTCTCCTCCGTAAACCCTCTTGAATTTGATTATAATCTTTTTGCAGTTGTATTGCCTTTGATGATGAATATTCTTTCAGCAACGGAACCGTCACTTCCTCACTTCGTCCGTCTCCACTTTCACAATTTTCCATCGTTTCTTGGTTTGTGTGATTCAACTTAATTGAATCCAACCACTTTGCTATTCTGATATACTCCATTTATAGATCTGTCGGTCAGTTCCCACCCAAGAATTAAAAATACCGTAACGTGCCGAAAGCTGAATATTATAAATAAATCATTAATAATTTTAAACTAACAATGGTGCCATGCGAACAAAACAAAATGCTTAACTAATACAGTAAAACCTCAGTTTCAGAATATTATTGGGACCGCATAACATTATTCTTATATATAGTTTATTCTTATATAGAGGTAAATTTTACAAAAATTAAGCCAAATCGGGACTAGAATTTTTTATTTATTTATGGAGTTTATTCCATTATAGAGTATTCTTATATAGAGGTTTTACTGTATAGCAATGTAAATCAATAAAATAGTTGGTGATTATGTAGCTATCTTCATAACTGGCCTCCTCCATACCATCTGATGGTAAAATTTATCGTCAAATGTAAGTCTGTCTATGCCTTTTACTGTGCCTCTAAAATAAGCTAGACATTTCTGTCGGGAGCACTAGGACGTGGAGCCTGGAGGTGTCAAGCAAGACATTTCTGTCGGGTCGGCTAGATAGCTGCAAGAAGAGTTGTGCAAATATTCGTGCTGTTGGCAGCTGTATAACCTGCTCCTTGTTCCTGCAAGTTTCGGGTTGTTCGCAGCTGTATAACCTGATCTTAGTCAAGAAGAGTTGTGCAAATTTCCACTTTAAGGTGATTCGTGGTGGCAGAATTAGGTAAGCTTAATTTTGTGATCAAAATCAAACCCGTAAAGGCTCCTCTATTATTTTATTTTTTTTTATTTTTTTTTGCTGGCGCAGCCCCCATTCAACAACCATTTTGATCCGAGAAAATATCTCAATGATTTATCCATTAACGGAAAATAAACCCTCCGTTTCATTAATTTATGGGTAGTTTTTGTAGGTGGATTTTGCTTTCTATCTTTTTTGCAGGTAGGGCTTACTAGATAAAGCTGGTTCAGTTGATGTTGTCCCGGGACATTTACTACCAGACAAGATAAGCAGATCCCATCCAGAAATACTTCTGCCTAAACATTAAAATATTGAGATTACAGGGTATGTGCACCGTGAAGAGTTTCAGTCGGGAATTTAGCATCGTGCCATTGTCTCGTATGAGGCAAGTGGGAATCTAGCAGTGTGCCACTGTCTGTCAGTAAAGCATACGAGGCACATCAGATGACAGATTTTGGGGTATGGGTTATATATGCCATTATGATTTGAAAGAATCACCATATTCCCTTCATCTCTGAAAATAGTAAACTAGATGAAACATGCAACATAACCAAAGAAAATTACACAATAGCTACAGACACAGGAATACAGATGGAACTAGTTCAGTTGGGGATACCCAGCACATATATCTGAAAACTAGGAAACAAAGCTTTGTAATATTAAAATGCTATCACCTTTGGATACTTCTACCTAAACAAAAGCAGCTGCAAACATTGAAGCCTTGAGGCCGTGAACTGTAAAGATGCTTCAGTTGGGCAATTCGAGATTCAGTTTCTTCTATTGTGGAGCGAGGAATCTAGCATTGTCTGTCAATGAATATGTTCCTATGGTATATGTAGTTTTTGCAGCTGTAGTTCAACGGTTCTCTATGATGCTAAGAAGAGGCCGAATAAAATGGAGCAGCTTCTCTTCTTGTGTTTAGCACCAGAAGTCTTGGAGTCTAGGTCCCAAACCCTAACTCCAACTACCCCAACTAAAAGTGGCGAAAGTACAAACAGTGACAGATCTTATTTACCTAGTGGAACCATGCTCCGCCCAATCTACACCCCTTAAGCTACAAGTACGATCAACATACACCTGCCACAGGATGGCAGGCCAGATCAAACTATCTGGAACCGCACAGCATCAGGCAAGTACACAACCAGATACAGAACTTTGAATTAACAACCAAACCTTACACAACCGAACCCTTAACCATCCACTCACTTCTTACCTATGGACATGATCAATGAAGGTTTCTCCACCTTCAACATTTCCGGAGTGTAATCAAAATTTGTCCGCCGACCTGCCATGGGTCAAACGAGAGAGATCTCGCTTGAATCCCTAAAATGGAATTGGCAGGGGGGCGTAGGGGCTTTATATTCCTATATGTGCAGCAATAGCAGTAGTGTACATAGTGCACAGTATATGTATTTGATACTGACATTAAAGCCCATTGCTAGGGCGGGTACCAACTATGTTGTGAAAGGCCCTCTAGGCGCCCAAGGGCAACCTAGGCGATAAAACGCCCTAAGCACGTAGATGCGCACCCCGAAAAAAATCTAATTGTTACATAAGCGTCTAGGCGCGCCTGCAAAGGGCTTGGCGCCTTGCCTCGCCTAGCGCCTAACACAACATAGGGTACCAACCCAGAGATCCAGTGGTCAGGATTATTTTGTTTTATATGAATTGGTACCCGCCCTGGCAATAATAGTACCCACCTTTAGCAATCGCGCAAGGATTGATATAGGGGATACCAAATTCCAGCAAGGTTACCAAATCCATATAAAACAAAACAATCCTCACCACAGGATCCTCTGGGTATATATTTTCCTGCAGAGTAGGTCTAATAGAAACAGATTAAAAGTTGTTATAATGTGGACTCAATGACTAAAGTTTACGGAGTGAAGTAATTACAAAAACTACTAGACATAAATTCAAGATTACAGGAAGAAATGAAGGAGATTAGTCAATAGTCAAATAACTCTTCTAATATGCTGGGAGATTACGGACACATCATATAACACAAACACAACTACTCACAGCAACTAAGACAGGTTATACAGTTATGACCAACCTGAATATTTAACAACTCTTCTTGCAATCAGCTAGCTAACATTGGGTTAAAAGCAGACTTCGGCCACCTGGTAGAATTTAGATCACCTTGGGAGATTTTAGATCAGATTTTAAATTAAGCGGAAATTTATGGTCACAACTAGAATGATTTGAAGAGTCAAATCGTATTCCCTTCATCTTTGAAATAGCAGACTACATAAAACAGGTAAAATGGCCAAAGCAAATTACACAATAGCTACAGTCACAGGAATAAAGATGGAACTAGTTCAGTTGGGGCAATCCCACATATATCTGAAAAGTAGGAACGACACCTTAAAACATTAATGCTATCAGCTTTAATCGCAGGGATACTTCTACCTAAACAGAAGCAGCTGCAAACATTGAGGTGTTGAGGCCGTGAACCATAAAAAGCTTCTGTCATACATATTTTACTCAGCTATATGTATTTTATGCATGGTTCAGCAAGGTACACGTATTTTTTGCAGCATGGTTCAACGACTATCTATGCTGCTAAGAGGAGGTCGAATAAAATGAAGCAGCTTCTCTTCCTATATTTAGAGATGCTAGGAGTCTTGGACACATTGGAGTCTAGGTCCCAAACCTAAACTCTAATTTCCTCAACTAAAATTGGCAAAACTACGCAGATGTCTTAAGTTGTTTCGATTTCTTCATAACCACAAAGTGAGAATTCCAAGCAAACTTCATATTGCATTTATGAGACAAGTGCATATTACAACATATCTAAAGGGTAAGCCCAGTGGGGAGTGGGGAGATCATCCCACGCCATTTCTTTTTCTTTCTTTTGTGCCTGTTTTTGTACAGTCTGAACCAAATATACATGACAAAGGGAAGTAACTGAAGACCTAATTCATGATAACCTTTAAGAATTAGGTGCAGCAACTAAGTAATCTGTACATTAAATAAAGAGATACTTTCTTACCAGAAGTTATCATCAACTCCAACTGCTGTAGACGGGCGCGTCTCTTCGTCTTCCTCCTCCATTTCCAGTTCTGATTCTCCAAAACCGAATTCTGGGGACTCAATATCTGCAAGGTTCTTCAAATCCACCACGGATAGCTCATCCAACTGTCTTACAATCAAATCAGCAGCTGATAACTCGTATACAGGATGCTTGCTAGCAACTGCAACACACTTCATTCGAACATCATGAGCAGCTTCTACTGTTGAGTTCGAATTTCCAAAGACAATACAACGTTCTGGTATGTATTTTAAAAGCTGTGATGCATAGATAAACATTTCTGGATCCGGCTTCCCTCTATGAACATCTTCAGTGGACACAATCACACTGAAAAATCCCTCCATTTCGATGACCCTAACTGCTGCTTCGATTATATTTCTTGGACGTGTAGAAACCAATGCCATGGGAATCTTGTAATTCATCAGAACATTGACAAATTCTCGAGAACCTGCTCGTAATCTATAAATTCCACCTTGCAATCCTTGGTATATCTGCTCCTTTCTATTAGCCATTCTTCTTAGACTAGTCGGGTCTCTCGACCAACAAAGCACCTCAGAAATCGCTTGTTCAATCTTCATCCCTTCGATTCTTTTCAACATATAAGTTGGCGGAGAAGGTTTCCCTTCTTCTTGAGACAAGGTTACCCATGCTTGTTTCTCAAGATCAGGATTATCTTCAACAATCACTCCTTCCCATTCAAATATAGCCCCCAACCAACCACAACCCATCATTTCCTGACGAAGTAACGGGTTATGAATCGCAGAATTATCAGCCATATTTGGTGGCGGCCAAGAACCTGCAGAACTCCTACTCGAACCTGTATCAACCGGATAACCTAAATTCTTAGGAATTCGATGTTCTTCTCTATAAGAATACGCTTCTTTAGTCAATTGCGCCGCAAGCGCCTTAATTGCAAACCCATTTCTACAACTTCCCCATTTATCAGTCCTCCTTGATTGAGCTGACACTGAACTTATACATATCAACCGACCACCAACGAATTCACTAACCGGAAACTTACAGAAATCATTCACCCTTCGTTTCAATGACCCATCCTTGTTTATAGAACATCGAAAAACCGGCCTGTGCCCAAGTAGTGATGTTGAAGCAATCGAATCCACCATTTTCCTAAAACTGAATTCCAAGTCTATCAATCAATTAGGCTAAACACACAAACCCCTTCTTCAAACTAGTTGAACTAGAAGAATATCTCCTCAACTCCTACCCACCTAAAACCAAATTAAGGACTTTAACAATAACCCAAAATAAGCAAAAACCCACAATTTAAAATACCTAAATTAATTAAACCAACCACCTAAACTGAATTTAGAAATCAAACAAGAATCGAAGAAATCAGACCCTAATTTTTCTAAACCACAACAAATTCAGACAAGTATAAATTTTCTACTACAACTAATAAAACCCCAAGTTTTGTATCTTAAGATTCAATAATTTTATATACAGGAGAATGAAAACTATGTAATATATTTACAGATAAGTGAAATTGAAAGAACCTGAAAAAAGAAACTCCAAACGGAAAATCCAATGATGATGAATACAAGGAGGAGGAGGAGAAGGTTGGGGTGAGATTGTAAAGAATGGGTTATGAAGATTTTGAATGGGTGTTGTTGAAGAGAAGAAAAAAGGAGAGATTTTTTTTGTGGTTTATAATTTTAGAGCTGAGACGGCCATGGAAAGAAGAAGACTTCTTTCACCGGCTATGTCGGTCATAGGTAAGGGAGAGGCTACTTTGTTTGACCCACACGTGGCTGTTAAATTATTGCTGATATTTACCTGATTGACACGAGCTGCTTTAGCTAAGTCGACAACTCCAAGACGATGCTGCTGGAGCTTTCTAGTGGAGCCGGGAGCCAATCCATCAGTTTGCCTTTTGGGATAATTTGTTTGGATCTGACTCGTGATCTGAATCTGACTCAATGTACTATTCTTTTCGTGTTAAATGTCAAATTATTTATTTTTATTTTCGCTTTTTTGATATTTGATATACGAAGTCTGATTCAGTTTATATATTGACTCATAGGTTTTGAGTCAGGTATAAACTAACATCTGACTCGACGTATTACTCGTCCCGAATCAAACGTTTGATTATTTGATTTTCTCCTTTTTTAATATTTGATATGAAGTCTGATTCAGTTGTACATCTGACTCGGAGCTATTTGAATCAGGTATAAATTAACATCTGACGTGTTGGCACGGATTTGTCTGAATTTGAAAGTGGAAATTTTCTTTCCCAGTTCATTATCAATAATTTTGGATCACATGTAAAGAGTTAGATTCAAACGAGTCAATTGAGTCAGACAAAAAATTCTCCATGAATCAGTTCAGTCTTGTAGAGAACTTCACAGGCTTCTTCAATTATATGTGACTACTTAGTCTAATCCAGTAATAAAATAAGGTTTTTTCTGGTCTCCAAAATGGGACTTCTTCCATGAGATAAGAAGCTTAATTAGTTTATTAGTGAAAGCTTATTCAGCAAATCATTGGAAAGGTAGACGTAATACACACGAAAACAAGGGTTTTCTTCTCTTCTTCAAGAAAGGAAAGTTGTTTTAAGTTTTCAGTTTTAGTATTAAAGCTTGCTTTCAAGTATGAAAGACAATGACTCTGTTCGATTAAGACTCCTACAAATACTTTTCTTCAATAATACTTTGCCCAATTATTTCAACTTCATTAAACAATTCAGCTTTATACTGGAAGTCTGGAACTGTAAAATTTTCATTAGGTTTCAGTTAACCTTACAAGAAAACAATGTTAAAGCTGCTCCGAGTCATGTTACAAATAGTTTCCTGAGCTAAATCAAAGCTAATGTTACAAGTATGCAAAAGAACTGCACTTTACATTCATTCCACCGTACTTGGTCTACAAAAAAACATGCAAAAGTCATGTACGCCACCGACGGGTTGAAGTCAAAGTGCAATGAGGCATAATCGTCTTGAATTGGCGGTCGATGCAGCTGAATCTAAGAAGAAAGCGTGCATTAACCTTGCAGCAGTTTGGACACTTCCTGGTGGTGGGTGGGACAAGGACGGTTTTACTTGTCCAAGCAAGCTTCCCTGAAAAAATTGGGATCATCTATAGTAAGTAGGAGCCAAAAATGAGGACCACAGAAAGAAAGAAAAAAATCAGCTAAGGTAGTGTGATTTGAGCTGCTGCTGCAGCTTGTTTGTCCAGGTTCAAGTAAGAATGCACAGATTTTACTTGCTCAAAACCCCAGGACAAGGCTAGTCCAAGTAGACAAATTTTAAAAGGACTAAATGTAGCCAAGTCATTGACATGTTGTCCAATAGTTATACCGACTTTCTAGAATTAGACATGTCAAGTAAAATCATACACACAAATATAAATTTAGGATTTCATTGTTTTGCTTATATTCTCTTAAGTCGGTACCAACCCAAATTGATGGGGGATGTTTCCCTGCAAAATTTGACTTGTCTTGGTCCGACTAATATAACATAGAGGCAGAGTAAGAACAAACACAATGCATCATATTCAATCCCAAACATCAAGGAAAAAAAAAAATGAGGAGATTTCGAGTTTATAATGTCAGAATGACTATATCAGTCATCTGACAAAAGATGAAAATTATGGCGCAATGATCAATGACTACCCTATTCTTCCCTACACCCAATCACTTAGATCATATCCAAAATATGACAACACGACAGGGAAGAAAAATGGAAAAGTTACTTACCTCGCTAATTTGCGTGATTCCTTTGTTACCCCGTAGTAGACCGGTTTACCACCAGGCTGCATGATGAAATTCCAACCTAAGTTCGAACCCCCGACAACATATGTCCCTTCAAACACGACATCTTGCACGCCATTGTTGGAGTTACTCGCATCCAATGTAGGTTCACTTACTTTTTGTGGAATTTGGTCAGGTTGAGGTTGAGGTTGTGCTGCATGCTTTTCCTCTGGGAGCTTCTCCAAGGGGATCTGTTCAACCTTGCTTTCTCCTGGCAAGGATTGAACGCCAGAATTACAGGTCGTAGTTGAGACTGCCTCAGACACCAATTGTTTATACAGATCTATCAGGAGGCCCATCTCTGCAAGTTGCAAGACACAGAAAATATAAGCATATCTTCATCTCAAATTTTATATCCAACAGTTTCCCTTCTTACAAAAATGTTCACGGATTATAGCTGAATATGTCAAAAGGGCAAGCTTATAAGGCAGCCATCAGACAGGAGACGGAACTTGAGGTAATTGTTCAACTACTAGTTCATACCAATTTGTTCTTGACTCAAGTTTTTTACGGTTTTGGCCAAAATTTCATATTTCAAAGACTTAAATGCATGTCAAACGATATCCAACACTACCAACAAGATAGTAAATAATTGGGAGTTAGCCCACAGAAAGTAGATCAAGAATGAGATTTTAGACGAGTAACAAAAATTTATCCATTTAAACTGTAATGCCCAAAGGCACAATGAACTTACTTGTTTTAATTTCTTCGGCAGCTTTACTGTTTCGGAAATCAGGGGTTCGCAGAACCTTCAAGCAAACAAAACTCAAGTTCTTCACATACAGAATATACTAGAAAACAAAGGCCATGAAAATGGTAAACCACACGCAGAATATGCTGCAAGAAGTATCTAAAAACGAGCTCTCAATTCCGACTTTTGAAATCATAATCCACTCATGAAAAAATTCCCCCAAGTAGGTTAAAAAATGCTCATTCTGCGAACTGAAGTTTTAAACTGCTCAAGGAACAGACTCCTACACTAGAACAAACATTGCAGTCGGCGTGGAAACACAAAAGTAAAATGAAATTTCTAAATAAACCGATCACTTGGATCCACTTCAGACCAAATTAACCTAAGTTGAATGAAATCAAACCTTGCACTTAGGTTATCCAAAAAGTAGCAACAGATTCAAGACTCAATTTCATCCAAAACCTTAGAAAGCTTACTCTTTGCTTCAAATGCCTATAATTCCTCAAACCAACAACTTTTCAGTAGAAAGTTCCAAGATTTATCAACTAATCGGTGATATTACTGTAACCCTAGAGCTTAATTTGTTAAATTTCACTGTTATATCAATTTCAAACTAACCCCACTACCTGTAAAAAGTTCCTTTGTTCTATTGATGTTCTTGAAAACCAATTACAGTACGAAATCAAGAATTGAAGAAACCCAGTGAGGAAATTACAGAAGAAAGAAGCATACCTCGATGAAATTAGGGCGAAGATCTTTAACAATTGCACGGATCTTGAAACACTTATTATTGGTATCAACATTATCAACAGGCTTTCTCTTCTTGGTGGTATGATTAGGAGGAAGCGGAGGAAGAGAAGAAGGGTTTTGAGTTGGAATTTTAGGGTTTTCAGTTGGTTGCGGTAGTTCAGTTGCCGGAACTGGAGTTGGAGGTTTTTGTTGATTTTCTTCTTCCATGGTTTGAATGAATTCTTCCAAAAAGTCTAATCCGAGTCTTACGAAAATAATAGATTCATCTAAATTCGGTACTTTTATTTTATAAGAAAGAATCTTTATCCTTTTATTTGTTACACTTCTATTACACCTCCAAAACCCGAAAGTAAAGAACCCACAATTTTACTCTTTTTTTCTCCCCATAAAGCACCCGATTTTAATTTCAACTTATGCTTCAAAAAGAAAAAAAAAACTTATCTTCAAAATTAAAATTTATTTATTTGATCTTTCTTGTAAATATATATATAAGAGAGTTTTTCACGAGAATATCCAACACTTGGCTAACAAAAAGTTTATCAAGATTGAGATTTTAAACATGCGGCAAAAATCCATGTAAACGATAAAGAAAATGTTGGAAAAAGCTAGAAGTAAGTCTATTTTTGAAAAAATATAGATGAATTACTATTTCGAAAATTAGGTGTTACAAAACCTCAAGGCTATAAAACTTTGGTTCATCAAACAAACGATACAAATAAATACTACCCTCTTTCTAACCACAGATGTTCCTTTTCATTTTAAATTTGTATCCCCCTAAATATGACCTTTATCAGAACGCGCAATTGGGGGATATCCATATTAATTGGGGGATATGAATTACTTCCCCCACCCTTGGGTATCTGATAAGGGGTGTTTTTTGGGTATGAAAATACCAAAACACCCTTAGATTAATTAAAAAAACTTATGAAAAGACTGTTTTACACTCCCCACAAAATTAAAAACTTAAAATCAAAACCAACCACAAAATCAGTTATCCCCCATTTCTATACCGGCATAGTCGTGTGAGAGTTCCGAAATTTTTTTCATCTTCTTCATCGTTCTTCATCGACGATTAATCGTTAAATCAAAAATTTCTTCGTCGATTAACCTACCCGAATCATAACCATGCCTCCACGGAAGAAAACAACTTCCAAATCGAACCCAAGTCAAGCGAATCCAAGTCAATTGAACCCAAGAACGATTGCTCAACAGAAATTGAAAAAAAAACTTGATTTGATTGCTCAAGAGGAGGAAGACAAAGAAGCAGAGTTATCGGACGATGAACTACTAGCTAAGATGGCTTCGTGAGAAGGTTAGTCATTTTGAACTGTTTAATTAGTGTTTCACTCGATTTGTAGCTATGGGTTTAGGTCAAAATCGCAAAAACCTAGCCGCAAATTTTCGGTTTTCAAGATTCGGCATTTAATTTAGTATGAATGCCGCACCGTAGTGGAAACCGCATGCAATCTAGGATAAATACCACGCCGGTAGATATCCCGTGAAAGATTTAGTATGAATACCACACCGTAAATTGGTACCGGCACTCAATCTAGGTTGAATACCACGCCGGTATTGAACTTCTAATATACAGAGACTCATTGTTTAGTGAGTTGTACAGGCACTCAATCTAGGTTGAAAACCACACCGGAAGTCTTTTTTTGGAATCCAGGATTTTTAGAATTCTTTCCGGCATTTTCGACATTTAATTTTGTATGCCGTTACTTCAATCCGGCATGGACGTTTATTATATAAAGATGCCGGTATTGGTGTAAATTTATCCAGGAAAATTTCTGAAGTATACCGGCATTTTCGACGTTTAATCTTAAATGCCGGCATTTATACCCGGCATGAAAGTTTATTATACGGATATGCCGGAACTAGCTAATGGCATGGTTTGTATGCCGGTACTAAAAATGAAATTTAGTGGTATTAATTTCGTGCTTCTTTTGAAATAGATCTAAAGCCAAGGAGGCCAATGCAAAGGCGGAAAACAAAGGAAAAGCTAAAGCTGATGCGACTAAGAAAAAAAGGAAGGATGGTCTTGATACTCCTCTGTCTTTGCCTCCTCGAGGGAATAACAAAAAGCGTTTTGGTTTTGAGACAAGAGGGGATATTTGGGAGAGTGGTCGTGATCGTAGTATTCTTGTAATCCGTGAACCTGCTGCAGCTGTTGAGAAGGAAGACGAGGAAGATGAGCAACATGTGCAAGATGAAGAGGAAAGTGAGGACGAAGACAATGATATTGATCCAACTCAATTAGAAAACCAAAGCCAAGAAGTATTTGAACAAGATGGTCCAAGTCAACAACCAACACAAGGCAAGGGGAAAGGAAAACGCAAAGCAAAAGTTAAAGGTGAACACCTTCCTCATGTTGATGACATGATACCCGACCTTGAACGTGGACAAATTTGGGGCGCGGCTTCAGTTTTTCCGGGCCATATATTTGGATACAAGCACTCATGGGCTCGTACTATATATCATACCTATGTAAGAATTTCTCTTTCGTGCATATGTACTGTATTAATGCAAAATCTCTTAAAATCTCTTAATCATTATCTCCTAATTGTAGGATCATGAGAAGGTTGTGCGTGTTTTCCGAAACCAAGCCGCGGCTGATTGGGATTAGTCTCTAGAGCATGATGATGTCTAGGCAATAGTAAAGGAATCTAGTCTATATCCTTTAGTTGAAAATTATGTGAAGCCCGATATTGTAACCGTCAATTCCTTCGTCGAAAGGTATTATGGTAAAATTGATACAATGCACTTCCTGTTTGGAGAAATGACCTTGATCCCTGATGATGCTCAGAACATTCTAGGCTTGAACGTTATCGGTAAATCAATTGCAGAACGAGGTGACTTTGAGATAGAATGGACGAAGTTGCACGAGCTTACTAACAAGTTGTTTGGTTGGGACTACAAAGAGTCTGTGAAAAGCTTCTATGTATCAAAGGTTAGTAGGACAAAGACATTCAAACTGACCCTTCTTAAGAAGAAGTTTGCGAACACAAAGAAAAGAAGTGTTGATGATGGATGGGACCCTGCACAGATTCGTTATACGGCCGTCGCGTACCTGTTATACATCTTGGGCACTCGTGTATTCCCTGACACTATTAGCAACAGGGTTAGTGCAAATTTCCTTCAGTACTTGGATCCGTTTGATGAGGTCTTTACCTATTCATGGGGCACCGTTGCAATGTCACATTTGATGACGGAGATGAGAAGGGCCTCTAAGGAGGTTACAAACCAATTCGTCGGGAATTTCATTCTACTCCAGGTACTTTTGTTTTTAAAACTATGTTCTTATTTATATTTTTCACGTGTATCCTTGTTATGTATTTAGAAACAAAATTTACTGACTTTTATATGTATAATTTAAAATTTGTATAGGTGTGGGCTTATGAACATTTCCCAACATTGTTCAAGGACCACCCCTTTTTGAAGTTTAATCCCGATGTTAACCCCCAGGAGCCTAGAGCAAAGAAATACGAGTTCAACGCCCATCCGAATCCCGGTAACAATGGTCGACTGATAAAAATGAGATTGGATCTTGACGCGATGACTACCAAGGATGTTGTGTTCGACCCCTACAAGGAGGCTAGAGATAACCGTCTATACACTTGGTTTTATAACGTTGCATTATACCAAGGTCCTGTTTTCCATCCAAAGGGATACGTTATGGATGATCCTCGACGTGTGATGCGGAAAATTGGATTCAAGCAATTACCTCGTTATATGACAGTTTATAATAATAGGTACCATCTTGATTTAACTCGTTGCATGTCAAGTTCCACAAAGTTGAGGGTAGAGTATGATCCAACTCATGAAACAACACACTGGAGGGATAGAGAACCACGTCGTTTGGTGGATACTACTAATTGGGAGGTTGCGAACAATGGTGATGAAGCTGACCCATCCTATATTGATGATTACTTGAAATGGTCCCATACACTTGTTGTGCGTCCTGAAGATGTCCAAGTTCCACCCCAGAAAAACCCTCCCATTCCAACTCCTATGGCGGCACCACCTACGATGAGCCAACTTGATAAGACTGTTGGATTTCTATATTAGCATATTTATACTAACTATGTGTTGTATGTATGAATCTAACGGCGTCGGCTTGGCAAGTTGAAGAAGATTTTAGGTTACAAGTACTCGGGAGGAGAGGTGATATCCCTTGAAGAGATGAAGGAAGTCGTGGAAAAGCTTGATAAAATTGAAGAAACCGACCATTGTTCAAGAGTTTTGTTCGGGGAAACGAGGAATAGATTTGGCCAAAAGAAGCAAAGGACCGAGTGATTAGCTCTTTAGTTTTTACGTCTTGGTTTTGCTTTTGGTTTATGATTCGTGGGTTAAGAACATTTAAGCACGATCCAGTTTGTTTTTGTTTGGTTGAACATGTTTAAATTTAAATTTACAGACTAGTACCGGCATACAAATAGTTCTACCAAACTATACCGGAATTGGAAAATTAAAAATTCCATGTTCCTGTATAGATATGCTCTGGTACCGGCGTAAATGCGTTTTCTAATTGCATGCCGGAATTGTATTTTTTTAAGTTTTATTTTGGTTACAAAACCGGCACTCTAATCTTGATTGATTGAATGCCGGAATTCTGCTGTAATATTTTTTCACAAACGCTTTCTTAATTCATCCCTAAGTAATCTATTACATTGGATTAGAAAATTAAATTAAAACATACTAAACGGCATGGAATGGATTAAACCTGGTTGGATATCACAATCTATTTCCATCCCTTTTCAATAATTGCGGAGCCTTTGAATATTTCGCGAATATCTTCTAAGACATCGTCTGGAATTTCGGTGTCAAGAACCATCTTAATTGGTTCATCTTCTCTTTCAAAATATTCCTTTCCCTTCATATAGCACCTATCAATAGGCTTGCATTGTCCTTTGTGGTTTTCTCTTGACTATTCTAGTTCAACATCTTTGTCAAACCATTGAAACTCATCGCACTTTGGGTGATTCAAACACCTTAGAAACATTCTTCCATTTTCATCCTCATCAGTTTTTGCAATCCAAAACTGGCGTGTGCCATCACAGCTTCTACATTTTGAATAAATAAAAGGACAATCCATGGCTAGATGAAAAGTTGACTTGCAAATTTTACACTTGCAATGATGACTCTGTAATAGAAAATTATATTAGTTATGCGTCATAGTATTGAACATTAGATTGTTAGTAAATCAACTTACTTTTCAAATAGAGGTAGATGATGAATCCCCCATCCCTTCTAAAGCTTTAACCGTGCTTGGTATCTTGGGAGAATGATTTTTTTTATTTGGTGCGTGGTTTGTGTGGATTTTTCCAAAGGAATGTGGGGTATTATATAGAAATGAATCCCCAACGGTCTTATTTTTTTTTAAAATAGCCGTTTTATTTTGAATTTAACAAATGTCGGCGTCCTCGTTAATTTAGATTGAGTGCCGGACATGGAAACCGGCATTTAACTGTTTTTTCAATATCATGCCGGTATAGGTTTTGTTAAATCTCTGTAAATAAATTATTCTATACCGGCATTCTCGTCTTATAATATAATAAACCGGTAATCTTTCCCGGCATTTATTTTTATGATATACTAAACCGGAAGAGTTTGCCGGCGTGGTAAATAGATTACAGTTATTGCCGGAATAAAAAAGTGGAATAGAGCCGTTATGTGCTCATCTATTTAAACGAATGGCTACACCTATTGCACTTGATACCTCCAAAAATACAAAAAAACAATGTTAGGTCCAAGATATCTCTCTAATGGATTATCAATCACCAACTACCAAGTTCAAGTTCATCAATTCCCTCGAAAAAGAAAAACGTATGAGGAACATATTGTGCACTGCGATAGGAAATCAATCACCAACCACCACCAACTCAGTCGACACAATACTAGAAAAACTAAGAAGGAAGGAAGAAACCACCAAGTCAATTGCCGCAATGGAAGAAGAGATAGTTAAGAGGAAAAGAGAAGAAAAAGAGGAAGCAATGCTTGAACATTATCGTGAAAAACTAACTAAGATTGAAGCGGATGTTGAGGAAGCGGGTAAACGTCAAAAACAATCTAAGATAGAAGCGGATGTTGAAGAAGAAACCCAGTGGATTAAAAACTACTACATAGTATCGGATTTGCCGGAAGTTCACCGGCCTTCATTTTTTTTTCGGGTCTAGAATGCAGAGATCTTGTTGTACGCAATTGAACAACTGCACTCATCAAATTATGTCGCAAATACAACGAGTTTCTTGCAAGATATATAGGTAATAGGTATGAAGCTCAGGAGGCCTATTTGAAGTTGTTCAAAAGGCCTTTTAGGCATTTTGAAGATGCTTTGTTTCTTGAATATCGTTCCGAGAACTGATGTTAGTTGCAATTGGCCATTTGTTGATGTTTCATTTTATGTGTTGTTTATGTGTTCAATGTTGTTTAGGTCGGTTTGTTTTCTTAAAATTGAGTGTCAAGATAGTGTTTCGGCTTTTAGTGTAGCAAGTCAATGTTCCGGCGTACAATGTAACATGTGGGTGGTGCCGGAATTCTGAGATTTTTTACCTTTGTAACTGTCGCACCAATTATTTTTTACCTCGATCTAAAACATTCAATCCTAGGATCGAGTCTCACAAACATTTTTTTTTTGGTGAAGTCGTATCTATGGAAGATTATATTCTTGTCCAAGGGAGGCAAGATTACTTTGATCCTAAAAATAGGTACGCATACTATAATCATTTGTAGTTCACAGGAAAATGGTGGCTTAGGCATTCGTTGCTTAAGAGAGTGGGTTAAGTTTTTTTTTTTTCCTAAAAGTGGTACGCATACTATAATTGGGTTGCTACCAGGTTGGTAGCAACCTAAATGTTTTTAAAATACACATCTACTTATTACACATTTATGATTGGGTTAATATCATCTTGGTAGATACCTAAATAATTGTATTAGATTATAACGCCATACATCGGCCAAAATCACCGTCCGTGAAAAAAATTCCAGTGAAATATTCAGAAAACAAGTTTTTTTTTTTATTCCTAAAAGTGGTACGCATACTATAATTGGGTTGCTACCAGGTTGGTAGCAACCTAAATGTTTTTAAAATACACATCTACTGATTACACCGTATGAGGTTAGCACAAAATACACATCTATGATTTGGTAATTTAGGTTGCTATCAGCTTGGTAGAAACCTATATACGCATCTATGATTGGGTTGCTATAAGCTTGGTAGCAACGTATATACACATCTATTATTGGGTTGCTATCAGCTTGGTAGCAACCTATATACACATCAATGTTCCGGCGTAAAATGTAACATGTGGGTGGTGCCGGAATTCTGAGAATTTTTACCTTTGTAACTGTCGCACCAATTATCCCCCATTGTAACCGCCACAAACTTCCTCAACTGACCACTTTGTCAACAACATTAATAACCCAATTCGTCAACTTCATGGTTTCAAACACAAACAACCACTAAAAATCAAATAACATAAATTCTTGTCTGCCACAAAGATAATGAGACACCCCATTTCAGTTTCTAAACAAAAAACTGCAAAATAACGGTCAATCCCCAATACCCCATTTCAGTTTTCAAAATCTAACCTTGGAAAAGGTTCCATCTTCCAAGCAACATTAATAACCCAATCACGGTTACAAACTCCATTACTAATAAAATTGGAACGGTTCCCTCTTCCAATTTTTTTATTATCACTTAGCAATTCCAAGAGAACTTGTAGAAACTTTATTATTTGGTTTCATCTTCCAAACCAAACTCATTCGAAATCAAAACCCCAAGAAGAATGGGTCCTCGCAAACATCCTGATAAATCGAAATCAAAAGAATCTATTGAACAAGATATAAGTGATGATGAGGAAATAACAAAGATGATGAGGTAAGTGATGTCTATTTTTATTGAACCATTCTTAGGGTTTATTTGATAGCTTAATGAACACAATTCCGGCATAAAACGCATTTAGTATATAACGCCGGGAAACATATCCGGCGTACTCGTTTTGTTCAACTACCATGTCGGTATTTGTTTTAATTCTCTGTAAACATTTCTCTTAATACCGGCATAATATCACATTTACATAACACCCCGGAAGTGTAAATCCGGCATAGAACTGATTTAGTATATGATGCCGGGAAAAATTTCCGGCATGTTCTTTATTATATCGACTATGTCGGTAATGGTTTCCTTATTTCTACCGGCATGATATTTGATTTATATAACACACCGGAAGTAATAACCGACATTTAACTCATTTAGTATACAACGCCGGGACAAGTTCTGGCATGCAATTTATTATACT
Source organism: Papaver bracteatum (assembly GCA_023529315.1). NCBI lineage: Eukaryota > Viridiplantae > Streptophyta > Magnoliopsida > Ranunculales > Papaveraceae > Papaver > Papaver bracteatum. The sequence continues at coordinate 387,496 of JAJJWX010002376.1, read as the reverse complement.
TACCATGTCGGTATTTGTTTCCTAATTTGTTTTAAAATTCTCTGTATCCCATTCTCGTAATACCGGTTTCATATTTCATTTACAGTTAATGCCGGAATTGTTACACCGGCATGGAAGTCGTTTAGTATACAATTCCGGAGTATTTTTTTTTTTTTTAAAACTCATTTTGTTACTAGGTCAACAACTCCTAAAAATAAGAAAGGAAAGGAAAAAGTTGTTGATGAATAAAAAAATAAGTCTTCTCGATGTCGACGTGGTAGATATGATCCGAAATGTCGTAAGCTCACGATCCGGGACAATCCCCGGGATGAGGGAGACGCAAGCAGCGATGATGCTTCTCAATGGGAGAATTATGTACCTCATGATGCAGCAGGTGGCTCATCCACATAGGGCTTAGGAAAACCTGGAGTTGAAGTCAATGACAAAGCACCAAAGCACCTCCTAAAACAAAATGACATAATTCCAGAACGCAGTGATGGCAAACACTGGGGTCATCCAAGAGATCTCAAACTTTTATTTGACTACAAGGACTCTTGGGCTTGTTGGATCTATTCAACTTATGTAAGAGTTATGCATCTTGTTATTATATTGTTTATATATGATCAGGTGAATTGAAATTTGTTTGGTGTGTTTTTATAGGACCACAAGAATGCCTTCCGTGTTTGCCGTCATCAACAAATGGATACATGGGATTTGGACATGGAGTACCCGGAGGTTCAAGCGGCAGTAAGAGCATCTGGGTTGTATCCCGCGGAAGAATACTACGTTGCCACTGATCAAGTGACGGAAAATTGCTTCTTGGATAGGTTTTATGCTTCGACTGATACCATGCATTTTCCTTTTGGAGAGATGACCATTATCACTGAAGATGTCCAAAGAATATTGGGTCTAGAGATCCGAGGAAAATCCATTAACAAAGATGACGACGGTAAGAGCCTAGAATGGTCCAAGATATATTATCTGACTAAAAAGTTGTTTGGTTGGGATGAGAAAACGACAAAAGCAAATATGTACGTGAAAAAGAAAACCATGACAAAGACTATTAAAGTCGTTAATCTCAAAGAGTTGTTTGGAGATACGATGGGAAAGGAATTGAATTCCGAACAAATTCAGCAAACTAGCGCAGCTTATCTGTTGTTCCTATTGGGCATCGCAATATTCCCTGACTCTAATGGTAACTTGGTGCATATGAACAACTTACAATACTTGGATCCTTTGGAGGATGTTCATGAGTACTCATGGGGCACTGCCTTCTTGGCACATTTTTTGGCGGAGATGCGTAGATCTTCTAAGGCGACTTGCCATCAATTTAACGGGAATTTCACTGTATTACAGGTATTGTGAACTAGTTATTTTTTTTTTCAATTAAATTTTTTTTATACTTAGATTTCATTGGAACGATCTTTCATTTTCGTAGGTGTGGGCTTATGAACACTTCCCAAAATTGTTCAATGAGTACAAATATTTGGAGTCGTCAACATATGGTTTGGATCCCTGGACTCCTATAGCCAAGAAATACGTTTTTGACAATAAACCAAAGCCCAATAACATAACTCGGTTACTCACCATGAGGGAGGCTTTGGACACTATTCATGTCGAAGATGTTGTGTTTGACCCACATAAGAACGATAGAGGAGTTCACTTTCCAAGGCATGACAATGTAGCGTTTTACAACGGACCATTGTTTCATCCTAAAGGATTTGTTATGCATAACCCTCTCCGTGTGATGCGCTAACTTGGGTACAAACAGAAAAGACGAAAGGGTGAATCTGATGCCAAATTCTCTCATGTCTTACCTCAATGCGTATCAGGTGAACACCATACGCAGGTGGTTTACAAACCAACACATGTAGTTGCACATTGGAATGAAAGGGAAGAACAACAACTAGACAGGGCTGGTTGGGAATTTGCGGAAAACGATTATGAGTGAGGTACTCACATCCTTATGTTGTACGCCCGACCAGCGATGAAGTGCCTCCACAAGGGGAAAATCTTGAAGAACCTACTTTACCCGTACTTCGCAAGACTCTCCTTTTGGTGGTACGTAATTCTGGTTCACTTCCTATCTTTTGAATGTTTACCTATAAACCTATAAAAAATAACGTACAAATGGAAATACCGGTTTCAACAGTGTTCACGCCTAGCAAAATTAGGAAATTGGCTTAAATGAAAGATCAAGAAAGGAGAGGTGATGACCCCGGAAGAAATAAAGACAATTGATGAGAAGATAGACAAAATTTAAGATCCAGATGCAAAGGACTTGTGGACTCCAAAGAAAAAGAGGGCGCACAAGAAGCCAAGGACCGAGTGATCTAAGATGTTGGTTAATGTTTATTTTATAGTGTTAGATATGTTTGAACAATCTACTATCGTTTTATGTTTATGTGTGTGTCTTGCTAAACTTTTAAATCTTTGTTTTCAGTTGGGTACATCTTCACTTTATATATTGATTGTTAAACAATCTAGTATTTCCTTATGTTTTTATGTTTAAGTGGATTTCATTCTTTTTTGAGATGTGAATTTAATATATTTTTTGAAACCGGCATGGTATAAATTGTACAAACCATGCCGGAAATCTGTTATCTTTCAAGAATATATATTTTTTTAATTCCGGCGTTGATAGGATTTTTAATTTGGTGCCGGTACTCTATCATTCCCTTACGAAAAATTAATCTTTTACGGTTCCGGCATTCGCGTAAAGTCATTATTAATTCCAGAAGTTAAACTAATATCTCTGTGTAGTAATGGTTATTTACCGTCATAAAAGAGAAAACTATTTCTAAACCGGTATAAATTCCGGCATTGCGAAGTTTGAATTAAATCATGTCGGTATAAACATAGCATATGGTTTAATGATTACAATTCAAACTTCCAAAAAAAAAAAAGGTTGCGTATGTCGGAAGCACATATATCCAAATTACTCATCATTGCTTCCACACGTATGGAGTTTCCTCTCCTACTCTTCAAGAGGTTTCTTTAATAAGGCCAACGCATCCCATAATTGGTGATTCTCCTCATACAATGTCATCCATCCTTTCCAGATATTTGGATCTAGGTCCTTGTTTTTAACCATACCACAAACAGGTGGCAATGGACAATTGTCCTTGAGTTTTGGAATAACAAAATGATTTCCGTTCACGAACGCCAAAATAACTCTTCTCTTCTTAAGGGATCCTTCGCATTTTTGCCACTTTGGTGTAAATGTTGTGACTATGGTGGGGCTAAAATAATGAAAAATACATCTAAATGTATCCGCCACTAGATGCCCACAAAGCGACATTCTCATCCAATATTCAGAAGGAAGAAACTTCATCTCGTGGTCGGGCACTAATACTCGAGAATACATATCATCAAACCTCTCGCCTTCACCAACGAATTGCTCATAAAAGCTCTTCTTGTTCACTAGTTGTTCGGCCATCCTCGTTCTAGCATATTTGCATGGTTTCATACCTCTACTAACCGCCGTGTCAAAGATTCCTAATTTTTCTGTCACAGCATGATAGCCACAATTTCCATCTCCATCAACATCATCCGTATACACAATAAACTCACGAATAGCCTCAGGAAGTTGGTCTATATAAGACTCTATCTTCGTATGGTAGTGTCTAAAAGTCCTACCCGTTTGTGAATCCTTATACATGGTCATATTACCAACTTTTAGATTAATTATATCCAAACCATCCTCTGCAATCCCTACACTCAAAATGTCTTTGGTATTAGACGGGAGAATATTCTTCCTTGGCCTACCCCTACCCCTTTTCTTTGGAACTTCCAATACATCGACTACTGGTGTGGCTTTAGAATGCTGACCTTATTGTTCTTGCAAGCTCAATGTTGATACATTTGGCGGCCTACCCATTTTCTTTGGAACTTCCAATACATCGAATACTGGTGTGGCTTCGGAATGCTCAACTTGTTGTTCTTGCAAGCTCAATGTTGGTACCTTCGATGGCCTACCCCTTTTCTTTGGACCCTTCGATCCATCATTTTTTGGTGTGGATACAGAAACCGAAGCTTGTTGTTCTTTCAAGCTCAATGTTGGTACATTTGGAGGCCTACCCCTTTTATTTTGAACATCTGATACATCGACTACTGGTGTGGCTTCGGAATGCTCAACTTGTTGTTCTTGCAAGCTCAATGTTGGTACCTTCGGTGGCCTACCCCTTTTCTTTGGACCCTCCGATCCATCAGTTTTTGGTGTGGATACAGAAACCGAAGCTTGTTGTTGACTTGTTAACGGTTCCTTCCTCGGTCTACCCCTTTTAATTGTAACCGGCTCTTCCGCGAATTGGAGTTCCGAAATCTCACTTGCGGATAGATCTCGTAACTTGGTTGACGCGAGTTCTTCTAAACGTCTAGTCATTTCTTTAAATTATTTCCTTTGTTTTCTCCTTGAAGCTTTAGTTTGTGGTCTACCTATCGGATCTCCCTTTCCTGGCTCTTCACTTGGTTTGATCCATGGGCGAGATAGAAGCCTTAGTTGGCTCAACAATACTTGTCGGCTATCCGAGTTTCCACGTGAGTAAGCTTCGTATAATTCCTTTCCTTCACTTGTATCCCATGGGGATTGTCCGGGAGCTTCCGTGGGGGGGGGGGGGGGGTCAAAAGATAGTTGCCTCCATAACTTCTTTATACTTCACAAGCATATGACGACACGGAAGCCCCAATGAAGACATGTCCGGACAAATACACACATCACCTGGTTTTCCATAATTTTTCTCATATGCCATTTCTCTCATCATATGTTTTATTGCCCATTGAGAAACGTTGAACTCTATTCCTTGGAGAAACTTAGTATATTGAAGAAATTGAGTCATCCTTTCCATTAAGTTTTTCTGAAAAGCCTTCTTGATCCGATCGATATCAGGCTTGAATTTTTGCTCCATGGCCTCGGTGATCGTAACCACGTTTCCTTGCCCGGACTGGATGAGATCTTTAAATCTACCATGAGAGGATTCTGCTGCACTAATTGCTTCAGTTTTGAAGTGCCTATACCGGTTTGTCCATGCGCGCACAAAATTTTCCTTGTACTTATCCAACAATTTATCCTGACAATATGAGACGGCGCTTGGATACACTTCCTTATATTTAGCACTAAACATATTCAATCTCTTTTCATATATATCCTCGGTAAGTGACCAATAATTTTTTTTCCCAATCCTTTATAAATTCCAACCATTTTTTATGATTTTCATCGTGTTCTTGGTCCGCTCGCTCTTTCATCTTCTTCTATTTCGGGTGATAGTTTCTTCTTGCGGACATCTTCCTCTAGTTGAGCAATCATTCTCTTCTTAATATCCGCCTTAGAGGGTTCAAACAAAGCATGACAATGTTTTGTCACATTTTGACCTATATGATACGTACATAGGAAATTTTGTGTATCCAGAAATACATCAGATATAGCACCCATTAGTGCCTCATCTTGATCGGTTATGATGACCCTCGGAAATTGATTTTCTGGGAACAATAATTTCAATTGTCGTAATGCCCAATGATAATTGTAATCCCTCTAGTTTTCCATTAAACACCAAGCCAATGTGAATGCTACCTTGTCCGATGTTTTCCCCACGATGTTGAACAACGGCATGTTGTATTTGTTTGTCTTGTAGGTGCAATCCATCAAAATAACACCACAACATGTATGAGCCAATTGTGAAAGCAAAGGATGCGCAATGAATATTTGAAGGGGCTTTTCGTCCGGTCCTCTTTTAATGATGCGCGTGTAGTTGTGATCCCAAACTAGCTTCTAAAATTCTTGCATAACGGTCCTACCTTCCCATTCCACCCTTCTAATGGTTGCTTGTGCGCTATAAATTTTACTTAGAGAAGAAATGTTCTGATCATCCTTTTCCTTGAATGTTATGAGAATCACTCTTGGTTTGATACATGCCTTGGTCATTATCTTTACATCCTCGAATTCATGAGGTTTTAGCTTTGCAACTATGGAGTGACCATTATAATCTTTCGGATCCAGGTGGTTATGTTGGCCAAACCACACCGTACAATCCCAATCATTTTCTTTGTCTCTTAAATAGAATACTAACTTAAAGGGGCATCCATACTTCCTCGTACGAGTCTTGTATACCCTATTAGTCTTCTTTTCATATACATAACCCTTTCTCTTATGGCTATTCTTCGCCGTGTATTTCCCACTTCTCTCGCAAACCATCTCAAACCGTATATTTGAACATTGGGTATTCCTCACCAACACACACTTGTTCTTAAGATCCGTCTCTTTTTCCCAAGCAATTGCTTCCTATGGAGATTTAATTCCCTACATTAGGACAACAATGGAATATTATAAGTTTCATTACAAGCAATCCGCATAGAACGTTCTAAAAACTTGGTGAAAAGTATTGTTTGGTAACATACCGGGGGCATCTTATAGTATTCGGCCGTATCCGGACCAAGCGGTTTGGAATTTTTCGGATCAATGTATGTTACAATCTAAGGAATAAATGAAAAAAAAATTGAATTAGTTCATAGAAAATAAAAAAATTACCATGCCGGGTACCATTTCCGGCGTGCTTGACCACAGTTCCGGCATTGAATGTTCTGGAATACAAAGGCCGGAAGAGTCAATACCGGCATTTTATCTAAACAGGGTACATGCCGGTAACAATAACTGGCATTCTCGACATGTGAGTTTTCCAACCGGAACCGAGTGCCGGCATTGAGGTAATTTTAACAGAAAGCCGGGAATAAATACCGACGTTCCAGATATTTTATATACTACGCCGGTATTGGAGTTCAAGAATCTTAAACTCCTGGATGCTTTTCTGTAAGTACCGGCATCGTCAGTTAGGAGTAAGCTATGCCGATTGGAATATTCTATGGAATATTCGGTGTTAGGTAAAAAGCATAACTAAATACCGGCATACATAGATTGTTTCAATAACACGCCGGGAAACTTTTGAAATGGGGGATATGCTATACCGGCATGGACAAAAATATGAAAACCACGCCGGGAAATATTTTGAAATGGGGTATATTTTGTACCGGCATTAAATGGTGTTGGAACACAACGCCGGGAACGTGTTTAAAATGGGGGATATATTGTACCGACATGCGTATTGTATGAATACCATGCCGATAGCTCCAGTTCCGGTGTATAATTCATACTACGAGTGTGCCGGTACTAAGTTTTTTCAGAGAAATAATGGCGGTTTGAAAAAGAAAAATCAAATTTTCGACCTCTTTGAAGCATTACCTGTATGTTGGGGTTGCTTGTATGTTGAACATGTTTACTTTCTTGGGTTGGTTCTTCACAAAACACTTCATGCTCACGAAAATCATGATTCAAGGGTGTTGGTTCATCATATAACTCTAATTGTGAGTTATTATCATACACCGAAGATTGAACATGTGATTGTTGTTGTAGTTGAGCTAAAGATTCAGCTGCTGCAATTCTCTCATCACAATCATCTTCCATTTTCAAAAAAAAAAAATTCCACTCAAATTTTTTCCCCCTACTTCAACTCCTCACTCATACAAATTAAAATAAAAAATCAAACTAATCTATCCCCCAAATACTTAACATTTTTACTAATTATAATTATTCACTAATTAGGATTAGTCAGGGCTAGATTAGGAATTAAAAAAATAATTACATAGGGGGTCACCTAGAATTGTTATTGGGACACCAATTTTGTCCTCTAGCTATATCCCCCAATTAGTTTGGATATCCCCCAATTGCGCGTTCCTTTATAATTTAACAAGGTCATATTTCAAAAGTTACACTTTTTATTGATTATTGTTATTAAAACTTAGTACAAAAAATATGTATAATTTAATTATTTTTACTAAGTCATAATTCTTATAAGAGTATACAGGGGTTTTGTAGAGTTCATTCAACAAAAATCTAAATAACGTCCACTAGATTATCTTATTATTCATCCCGAGGAGAAATATATATGTGTTTCATTTTGCAATTTATCTCTTTATCCATAAGAAATCAACATACTATATAAAACTTATTCACATATAAAAAGAATACATCACAAAATAAACATCACATGTTCATGGAGAAATTTTTAGTTATGTATGAAAAGTAGAGGTTCCTATAGTACACCACCAACATTTCATTCGTGAATCTGTATGGACAAACCTCTTGTACAATTTATACTTTCGGATGCAAAATTTATATTTTCTAAAAAAAATTACTAAAATAAAAAAGATTGTAAGACACTGAATTCTTTGGATGCGCTAATTAAGGTACAAATCCATAAGGTTAACCTAGTATGTATTTGAACCTTCAATATCTGAAATTAATTAAGGTAAATTCTTTACTGACCTATATTACAAGATACAATTTCAACAAGAAAAATCCTTAAAGGGTCTAATTTACTATAAAGCTAAAACCTGTCTAAGTTAATTAATGTAGTATTTGTTATTTTAACAATAAAGATAAAACAGTATAATGCGGAAAATAAATAACATAACACACCAGAAATCTTGTTAGTTGTTAACGAGGAGACCTTCAATCTAACAGCAGGAGAACTCCGGAACCTCGTCCATTTTGAACATCATACTGTATTGAGCCTCTACCGACACTAGCCTACTATCAAATTTCAGACTTGAACTAAGTTGTACCGAATATGCCCTCCAATATATTCAGCTGGAATTGTACGTTTCTTGGATCTTGCAAGACCCGACATACTTAGTTCCTAGCTGACGTCCTTTATGAAATAAGTTTTTTCCACAATCCTTCTAGAATCCTTCCAACTGAACACCTATTTTATTTTGTTCAAGTATGTTTCAATCGAGGTAATCGAAATATATTTCTGAGAGGATTTTCAGGTAAAAAAGATGTCAAGAAAATCTCAAACAATTTGAGATTTATCTATTCAAAAGGTTATATAGATTTCTAACTGAATTAACCTCACAAGATCCATCAAAATGATCAAGTTTAGAGTATTATTTTATGGAACTATAACAAGGTCTGAGACGACCAACTCCTTCTAGTTTTTACCAGTCTAATTCATTAACCGATAGTTCTTGAATGGTCGTATAACAAAAGAGACAACATTTAGAACAAATAAGAACCACGATGATCACGATAAATTCCAAATAACAAAGATCTATCAGGTAAAAGATAGTCTGATTGCGCTCATGAATCCAAGTTAAGTCTTCAAAGTCGTAACTAATCATGTTTCTTGAGGAAAACTAGGTTTAATTATAGAGAACTCTTGCAGCAATAAGATGCATGAAAAAGATGGGGGTACCAAAATACATAACCAACTTTTTCTTAGAAAATCTGTATTGACAAACTCAACATAGACCCGAGACTAAAAACTCAATTGAGGAAAGTTCCTAGAGTTATATCTGTTTCTTGTTGTTAGAACGTTTACAGAATTGAATATGTGAACTTAACTACAAAGAGAGTTCTTGGATGGTACCAAAGACCAATGTCCAAGGATCAGTCAAGTCTTATACAACTAACAAGGTTGGACCTAGCTATTGTGATTGATCAACATACAACCTGTGATATATCAATTATAAAGATAAACAATATAATGCGGAAAAGGAAATAACACAAACACTAGAAATTTTTTAGAGAAGAAACCACAAATGCAAAAAAAAAAAACAAAAAAAAACTCATGACCTAGTCACACCAAACTATATTAATCCGCTATAGACAGTAGCCTACTACCGATTAACTTCGATTTGGAATGAAGTTAGGACCGCACTCAGTCTCCCACTGATTCAGGTATAGTCGTGCTCCTTGCACCTCTTAAATCCCAGCAAGACTTTTCGCAATTGATTCCCTTAGACGGTCTTACACCAACTAAGAGTTTCTTCAACTAAATTGAAGACATTAGACCAAATATTTCTTCCTCTGATTAAGCCTATTATTGATTTCCTGATTTTCGATCTAAATGGATGATCAGATCAAACGATAAATCTAGGTGATCGAAATCGATAGTAACTTAGAAAAAAGTCTGGCTATCCTAAAAATACGAACTTATGCTACCCGAAGTGCAGCCTAGATTATTATACACCTTACAAGTATAAAACTTGATGAACCAATAAATTATGAAACGAATATATTTTGTTGATTATTATCTATCTTGATTAATGGAGCAAGGATCTACAAAAAATCAAGATTAGGATACTCTAGTTATCAAGATAAAAGATAACTAGACCTATCTTCATGAATCCCAATGAAGTCTTTGTAGTCTCTAAACCCTAAAAGGGTTTCTAGAGATGAAGAATCTACATACAACTAGGACACGCCAAAAAGTTGTGTCAGGATTCAAAGATCCCAGTTTCCAAGAGCTCCCCTTATATAAACTTCAAATCCTAGGTTGCTTTAGGTTTAGTCTAAGATAGCTTTGGAACCAAGCAATCAATATTCACCATCATATGAAAGCTTTGAATCATATTCACATATACAAAATATACATTATGGTTAGGTAAACCCTAACTGAACCGTGTATAAAGAATTTGTTCATCATGGTTAGCCGAAACTAGACGATTTGAACTTAAAAGCTTAACACTCATTTTCATGTTCACAAGACATTAATATTGAGTCACGATTATGTGATCAAATGAGTCTAGTGTTAATTATAGAATTGATCAAATACAAATTACTTCAAGGAAATAATTTAATTGCAATTGAATCATAACCGACATAGTTTATAAACGTACAAAGTACAAGTACTTGAACTGTTCGTGAATCGGATGAGTCATCGTACGCGGACCGGTTTGCAAACTTATATATAATAAATGAGTTCCAGAGTTAACATAACTTCTCAGTTCATAAACATGTTTGCACACTTATGAAATTACCGAGTTTCGGAATCTTACAGAACTTTTCAGTTCACGTACCAGTCTGAAAACTTTAAACTAACTCAAAGTTTCAGAGTTTATAGAACTTTTTAGTTCACATACCGGTTTGCAAACTTTGGACCTTTGCCGGTTCCAGAGTTCACAAAATATTCAATTTGCGTACCAGTTTGGGTAGTGAACTGGTTCTAGAACATAGAACTATTTTAACTCGCATACCAGTTTGATTATTTTAACCGGTTCCCTTACCACAGTTCCACAATGGTTTGTATATGAATATACATACCTATCCCGATCACGAAACAAACGGATTTTCCATGATGTATATACGATTATTCATATCATACAAATCTGAAAGTCGATATATATCTACTTTGTTACGAATACAAATATATGTAATACGGCTTCAGACATATAATAATTTTCTCAGTTTGTGAGACTGATAACACTGTCTTGTATTCTAAATATATTAGTTCTATATTTCTCTAAATCGATTTGACACATTCCTGAATAACATCAATGACACTTATCACTATTCCAGGCTATTTTCGAATGATACACTTGAATCATGATTTGATTCCGAACATTAAATTTTTCTCCACCGAATTCGATCAAGTATGAACAAATGTTCATTAAGCTTAGTCATTATATTTTGAGAAATTCGTAAAGAAATAATTAGTTCTCGACTCGAAATTATTATTTATGCAAGCTAGTCTAATTAGTTATGCGACAATCGTCTCAAGATACAAAAGTAAATATAACTTGAGAAATAGGTGGTCCAGTCTTCACTAACCTTTTTTTTGATGAAGTTCTCCAAAATCTTCGGTTGATCTTCGTCTTTAAATAGTAGAACGCAAATGATGTCTAGTTCGTTTCTCAACTCCACTATGCTAGACCGAGACTTAACTAATTGTAGACAAGAAATCAAGATATAGTTTTGAAAACTAAATTTTAAAACAAGCTTGATATAGCAACACTTGTGAGATTTGAGCAAACATTTTTCTCTAGTTATACTTTCTCCGAGGGTATCTGAAAAAGCGGGGGTCTATCAACCGCACCCAATATTTTGTTAGGCAATCTGTATGGACTAAATATAATATAATTCCAAGGGAATCAATTAGACAGTCAAAATCAATCAAGGAAATATATCCAAGAGTTATATCTTTGTTTCTCAATGTAATCATCAAATCAAACATATAAAATCCATGAGCTTGATTATTATGAGAAAAAATTTGAACAGTATCAAAGACCAATGTTCAAGTGTCAATCAAATTCAATCAACAACCAAAGGTCGGATTTACCAATTGATTGAACTACGCACAACCTGTGATATTTCAATTATATAGAAAATATAATGCAGACAATAAATAACACATACACCGGAAGTTTTGTTAAAGGGTCTAGTCCAGATTTGAACGCCACACTGTATTAATCCGCTATAGAAACTATGATACTACAAGTTAACTTTGGACTGGAATGTAGTTGAGCCCTAACCAAGTCTCACACGGATTAAGGTACAGTCGCGTTCCTTACGCCTCTGAATCCCAGCAGGACTCTACGCACTTGATTCCCTTAGCTGATCTCACCTACAGCTAAGAGTTTCTACAACCCAAAGTCGAAGACTTTATAAACAAATCTGTCTCTCATAGAAAAGTCTACTCTGATAGATAAATATGTCTCCCACAGAAATACCTATGAAGTTTTGTTCCGTCTTTTGATAAATCAAGGTGAACAAGAATCAATTGATAATCCATTCTTATATTCCAGAAGAACAACCTAGAAATATCAATCAGCTCACTATAACTTAACTATATGGTAGTCGAACAGGTTATTTTGGAATCACAAAGAATGAGACGAAGAGTTTTGTGATTACTATTTATATCTTACCTATCAGAGATAAATCTCGAGAAAATCTTAGAGAATATAGTACTCAATACGATAGAAAAAGTAAGACCAGAACATGCAACTACAGAGAAAATAGTTGGGTCTGGCTTCAGAATCCCAATGAAGTCTTTGAGTCGTTAACCTATAATGGTTTTAGGAAAAACCTAGGTTAAAGGAGAATCGACTCTAGTCGCAACTTATATCACACATGAGGTATGGGGATTAAGTTTTACGGTTGCTAGAGTTCTCCCTTAAATAATCTTAAAATCAGGGTTTGATAGCTTTGATACAAAGCAATTAGTATTCACTGTTAAATTAAATCCTAATTTAAGATTCAATCTAAGTTTGCTTAACCAAAGCAATATCTCTCCACCGTTAGATGGTCTTAATTAGCTTGTTACACACAAATAAAATATACCTTCATTTAGATATAGGTAACCGTACCTAAACGTGTAGAGCACTGCTCGATCAAACTCGCAAGCGTTGCTATCTCAAGTTTGTTGTCAAGTTTAGTTGCCAAAACTATAAGTCTTGATTTCTAGTCTACGCATATCTAAGTCTCAGACTAGGATAGAAAGTGTAGTTGAGCTCTTGACTCCATGGCGATCATCATACAAAGACGAAGAACTACTCAAAAAACTGGTGGAACTTCATCGACTAAAAGGTATGTGGAGACTTGAACTTATCTATCACTCAAAAGTCTATCTACTCTATATCCTATCTTGAGACAAAAGTCATATTGCTTTATAGACTATGATTATACACATTTTCTATTTCGATCCGAGTTTATCTCACTTATCTATTTCTCGAAATATGTGTTGGTAATATTTTGCTTAGGCCAAATTCATCTTTACTTGTGACGAAAATCATATTAGTTTCAATTACTTGAAAATCACTTTGACGAAAAATAGCTTGTCAATAACAACTATATAATATCCTCTAAGAATGTTTCAATGATTGAAATGAGAGTTTAGAATATAACCATGAAAGGATATAAACATTGTGTGATAACTCACACATGTGTAAGTCTATATTCCTTGAACCAAAGTATGCATACTTTGCTTCTCAGGAAAACTGGAACTAAAGTCCTCGTACCAGTTCGCGCACTGTCGGAGGTTCATATCCCGTGAATTTCTACTAGAGTTTGTGAACTAAAACAAACTTATTCCGGGTACTTAAGTCCGCTAACCTTACTTAAGTGGGTTAGTTTATAAAAACGGTTATTCGTGAACTTAAACTTATATAAACTAAGGAATGCATACTTGCAAAATGTGGCTATAAAGTTCATGAATCAAATCATTCTTGCTTCAATTGTATCTTGTATACTTCTATGATATCTAAGCAATTTAACAACTCTCTAACTAGTTCTCTTGAGTCATTTGAACTAGTTATAGTTAAGATGAATAAGGTTAATATGAAAGTGCTCATATGGCTAACCATTTGGATAACTGCTGTTGAACCAACTAAGTGTACATGTTTGGGTACGGTTACACAAACCTAAATAAACGTGCATTTCATTTGTGTATAACAAGATAAGTTCGATCTAACGGTTGAAAGATATTAGATTTGTTACCAAGGTAACTTAGATTGCAAACCCTGATTTGAGAGACTATATAAAGGAGAACTCTAGCAACTGGGAAACCTAATCCCCACACCTCATGTGTGATACTAGTTGTATTGCTAGAGTCGATTCTCCTTTAACCTTAGGTTTCTAACGAGACCTTGTAGGTTAACGACTTGAAGACTTCATTGGGATTGTGAAGCTAGACCCAATTATTTTCTTTGTAGTTGCGTGATATGATATTGATGTTTCTATCATATTTGAGTACAATCGTAAGATTAGCTTGAGATTGATTTCTCCTATAGGTAAGATATAAAAGTAGTCACAAACATCTTCGTCTCATCATTTGTGATTCCACAATATCTTCTTTCGCTAGTCGATTAATATTATTGTGAGGTGATTGATAATTCTAATTCTAGGATGTTCTCCGGGAATACAATTCCGAGTTATCATTAGGTTCCTGTTCACCTTGATTTAATAAAAAAACGGAACAAAACTCATAGGTATTTATATGGGAAACAGATTTATCTATTACCGTAGACTTTTTTATGTGATACATATTTTTTTATTAAAGTCTTCGACTTTGGTTCGTAGCAACTCTTAGTTGTGGGTAAGATCATCTAAGGGAATCAAGTGCGTAGTATCCTGCTGGGATCAGATATGTAAGGAGCGCAACTATACCTTGGATAAGTGTGAGATTGATTGGGGTTCAACTACAGTCCCGACCGAAGTTAGTTTTAGTAGGCTAGTGTCTGTAGAGGCTTAATACAGTGTGTGTTCAATCTGGACTTGGTCCCGGGGTTTTTATGCATTTGCGGTTTCCTCGTTAACAAAACTTCTGGTGTCTGTGTTGTTTATTTTCCGCATTATATTTTGTTATATAATTGAAATATCATAGGTTATGTATTGTATCAATCAATTGTGAAGTCCAACCTTTGGTTGCTGATTGGAAATTGATTGATCCTTGGATATTGGTCTTTGGCACCATCCAAGTTTATATCTCTTATATTCAATCGGGCTCGCAGATTTCTATTTGCTGATTGCAGATTGAATTAAAGATTGAGATATTTAACTCCTTGATATATCTTTATTAATATTGAGTCTAGCTGTCTAGTTGATTCTCTTGAAAGTATATTGGAGTTAGTCCATAAATATTACTAATCGAAATATTGGGCGTGGTTGTTAGACCCCCGCTTTTTCAGTTGGCTCAATAACAGTTAACCGAAATTAGCCATATGAAAACTTTTGTATTAACCGCATTCATCTAACACTTCTAGATCAAATGAATCTAATTTTGATACTCATAAAGTTGTTCAGTTGGTTATATTCTCATAGAAGTATACAAGACAGAATTGAAGCAAAATCGAATTGATTCAAAAGAATCAGTTCATGAACATTTTATCTACGGTTTGCAAGGATTACATTCCTTAATTTATAAATGCATTTTTTCATGAGTATGAAATCATACTTAACTGATTTTAGAACATAAACCAACTCAGTTTGCAAACGGGTACACAAATTAGAGTTCCAGACTTTGGTCATGTCCGACAGTTCGCAAACGGATACGCATACTATCGTTCCAGACCGAACTTAGGTAAAAGAGTTTGCAAACGGGTATGCAAACTTGGTTCCAGGACTTTCACAGTTAAAACCGTTCGCGTACTAGTATGCAAACTTGGTTCCCGGACCTGAATCATATTACAACAGTTTGCATACTGGTATGCATACTATGTTATATCCAGACAATGGTTTAATTGTTCTAAACTCCCATTTCAATCATTGAAACATCCTTAGAAGACGACACTAGCGCCTCACACAAACTATTAGCTTATAAGTAATTTTCAAGTGATCAAATGATCAATACGAAACATTCTGAGTCTATATCAAATGACTGTCTCATACAAATCATGTAAGATGTTATAAGGTGATTTACAGATGATCATCTTTTGACTCATTATTAGTTTCCAACAAATAAATTGTTTCCAACTAATTAAATTCTCCAGGAATAATGATGAACGTAGTTAAAGAAAAAAAAGTTTCCAAAAAAAATTTCGAGACAGATATAACCGAGTTAAACTCAACTCGAAATATCAAATGTGTATAATATAAAAGTCTATATAGATATACGACTTAGTTTCAATAGGAGATAGAATAGAATAGACTTCTGAGTGATAGATGAGTTTAAGTCTCCACGTATCTTTTGTTGATGAAGTTCCCCCAAGCTTTCCTCAGTAGATTTTCGTCTTCAATCGATGAACGCCGTGAAGTTTAAATCTGAACCACATATTCTATCCTAATCCAAGACATAGCTATAAGTAGACTAGAAATCAAGACTTATAGTTTTGATCACCCAAACTTGGCAAACAATCTTGAGACAGCAACGCTTGCGAGTTCGACCGAGCAGTTCTCTAACAGTATCTTCAAGTATACTAATCTTTTCATCTCAATTATTAATATCTTGTTCAAATATGCGCTTATCCTTAGAGAAATTGTCAATATAACCATAGAGTTCACACTCCCTTTTAAGGGATTTATCAAGCTCATCTGAAAGATGAGTACATCTTTCTTCAATATCTCTAATTCTAGAGGTTTGAACATCAATGAACTCAACGGGACTTTTTAGATTTTTGGTAAGTTCCAACTTAGTAATTAGGGGAAGCATATCATCAAAGACTGACAACATGGTATCTTTTCCTCTGGATTCAGAAGAATTAACTAAGGAGTAAGGAAAATCCCAAGCACTTGGCATTATCAAAACTGGTTGGAGACATGTTTGTACGTGAATATAGATTCCACAAGATTTACAAACACATACTTATTAGGTATTAACGTGTTTGCCTGCTCTAATACCAACTCAAAACGGCGGGGGTACCAAAATACACCACCAACGTTTTCTTAGGAAAATTGTATGGACAAACTCAACACAACCCCGAGAGTAAAAACTCAATCAAGAAAAGTTCCTAGACTTATATTTTTCTCTCTCTTATTGTTATAAAATTTACAAAATTGAATCCGTGAACCTAACTACAAATAGAGTTCTTGGACGGTACCAAAGACCAATGTCCTAGGATCAATCAAGTCTTATCCAACTAACAAGGTTGGACCTAGCTACTGTGATTGGACAACGCACAACTTGTGATATTTCAATTATAAATATAAAGAATATAATGCGGAAAAATATTGTAGCGCACACACCGGAAATTTTGTTAAAGAGGAAACCGCAAATACATAAAAACCCCGGGACCTAGTCCAGATTGAACACCAAATTGTATTAAGCTGATACATACACTAGCCTACTACCAATTAACTTCTGTCTGGAATGTGGTTGAGCCCGAAATAAGTCTCCCACTAATTAAGGTACAATCGCGCTCCTTACGCCTCTTGAATCCCAACAGGACTCCCGCAATTGATTCCCTTAGACGACCTCAAACCAACTAAGAGTGTTTTCAACTCATTTGAAGACTTTAAACCAAATCTTTCTCCAATAGATTAAGCCTATTGTTGATTTCCTGATTTATGATCTAAACGAATTTTCAAATCAAACGATAGATCCAAGTGATGGAAATCGATAACAACTTAGACAAAAGTCTGGCTATCCTCAAAATCCGGACTTATGCAACCCGAAGTGCATCCTAGATTAGTATTTACCTCACAAGTATAAAACTTGTGGAATCAACAAAGTATTGGACAAAGAGACTTTGTTGATTACTATCTATATTTATTGATAGAGCAAAGCTCTACAAACAATCAAGATCAGGATATTTAAATTATCAACATAAAAGATAACTGGACCTGGCTTCACGAATCCCAGTAAAGTTTTTGTAGTCGCTAAACCCTAAAAATATTTCTGGAGAGAATGACTCTAGATACAACTAGGACACACCACTCAGGATTCAAAGATCCCAGTAGCCAAGAGTTCCCCTTATATAGACTCCAAAGCTTAGGTTGTTATAGGTTTAAGCTAAGATATCTTTGGAACCAAGCAATCAATATTCACCATTAGATAAAAACTTTGAATCTTATTCACATATACAAGATATACACTATGGTTCGGTAAATTGTTACCGAACCGTGTATAAAGACTATGTTCAATATGGTTAGCTGAAACTGGCCGATTTGAGCTTAAAAGCTTAACACTCATTTTCATCTTCACAAGACATTAATATTAAGTTACAATTATGTGATAAATAAAATGAGTCTAGTGTTAATTAGAGAATTGTTCAAATGCAAATTACTTCAAGGAAATAATTTAATCGCAATTGAATCATAATCGACATAGTTTGTAAATGTACAAAGTACAAGTAATTGAACTGTTCGTGAATCGGCTGAGTTGTAGTACGCGGACTAGTTTGCAAACTTATATACAATCACCGAATTCCAGAGTCAACATAACTTCTCAGTTCATAAACCGGTTTGCACACTTATGCAATTACCGAGTTTCGGACTCTTACATAACTTTTCAGTTCACGTACCGGTTTGCAAATTTTGAACTAAATCAAAGTTTCGTAGTTTACTGAACTTTTTAGTTCACATACCAGTTTGCAAACTTTGTACCTTTGTCGGTTCCGGAGTTCACAGAACATTCAGTTTGTGTACCGATTTGGGTACGAAACTGGTTCTTAAACATAAAAATGTTTTGTCTCGCATACCAGTTTGATTATTTTAACCCGGTTCCCTTACCACATTTCCACAATGGTTGGTATACAAATATACATACATATATGTATCACAAAACAAATATATTTTCCATGATGTACATACGTGCATATCACACAAAGCTGAAAGTCGATATATAGCTACTCTGTTACGTGTACGAATACATGTAATACCACTTCATACATATAACCGTTTTCTCAGTTTGTAAGACTAATAACTTTGTCTTGTATTCCGAATATAGGAGTTCTATATTTATCTAAATCGATTCGAAACATTCCTGAATAACATCAATTACTTTTATCATTGTTCCAGGCTATTTTTGAATGATAAACTTGAATCATGATTTGGTTCCGAACAATAAATTGTTATCCACCTAATTTGATCAACTATGAAAAAATATTCATTAAGATTAGTCATTATATTTCGACAAATTCGTAAACTAAATAATCAGTTCTCGACTCGAAAGTCTTGTCTATGCAAGCTAGTCTAATTAGTTATGCGACAATCGTCTCAAGATATAAAAGTGAATATAACTTGCGAAATAGGTGGTTCAATCTTAACTTACCTTTTGTTGATGAAGTTCTCCAAAAGCTTCGGTTGATCTCCGCCTTCAAGCGGTAGAACAGAAATGGTGACTGGTTCTTTTCTCAACTCCACTATCCTACACTGAGACTTAACAAATTGGACACTAGAAATCAAGATATAGTTTTAACAACTAAATATGATAACAAGCTTGATATAGCAACACCCGTGAGTTCGACCGAGTAATGCCCTAACAATACACAACGTGCAGGAAGTTGCATAGATTCCTCTATTTATAATGATAAATAAGGCTAGTCTGCTTAAAGTTCAAGAAATCGTGACTTCCATTCAACGCAATATCGTGAACTATTTTCGATATTTATGAATTACTTTAATCCAAAGAAAACTTTAACTTCTCAATATTGAATAATTCTAAGAATGAAACCATATAAGAATGTGAGAAGTTTTTCTTGTAATAAAAAAGGAATGTGCATACCCGTATTTGTCAACTAAGCACCATGAATGAAGTGGCTTATGTATTAACCATATGGTTTTTGAACTATCAATTAAAATTTTCAAGTTCAAATACGTTTAAATTCAACATAGTTCGTGAAATGAAAAAGATGTTCACGAACTAAATATGTTTTGATGTCTTTAAAACTTGTTGAGAATTGCACTTCACGAACTCTAAGAAAAATTTGATGTTAACATAAAACTTGAGAAAATGCACAGTTTGTGAACTAGAAAACTTGGTCCTAAAACCTAGGAAAAATCAATGTTAACAAGAAACTCTAAAAATTCAACATTTCGTGAACTTCTAAAAGGTGGTTCAGAAACTCCAAGGTACTATTGAATTTCTGAAATAATGTACCAACCAAACATTGTTTCAAATGCGATAACCCCCGTGACATTTATTACTTGAGTTCAAGTTTTAATATTAATCAAGTACAAGCTTGAACTCGAACTTGTTCTTTGCATCTCAGCATATAATAAACTCAAACAACATTATCTCAGAAAATAGAACTGTAAAAATAATGAGTACATAGGATAGTCATCTCGCACATACCTTTACTGATAAAGTTCTCTCTTATGTCTTCGTATATCTTCTGTCTTAAATTTTCAAGGGTATTTGGTGATTTTTGATAGTCAACTACCAAAATTTAATCCCAGTCCAACACTAATATTAATAGACAATAAATCAATAATTTTGGTTAACTAACATTGACAACAAGTTTGACATATCAACACTCCTAGGTTCAATAAATAAATACTTAAACAATTGTATAATTCTTGTTTTACTGTTATTTGTTTATTATCTTATGGGTCTAGGTTGATCGAGGAAATAAAATATTAGAAATATGCATCTTCATCGACACCAAATATGCACGATGTGTAATAAAGCATAAGTATCTTGTAAGCTTATAAGAAATGGAAAGAAATGATTACTAAAATTGAGAAGTAAAATTCAAAGTTTCAGTCAAAAATATTATCATTGAAAATCGACGATTAAAATTTCCACATCTAAATGAATTGGATTGTAATTTGGAAAAAGAAAGCAATGATTACTGATATCGAAAAGCAAAATTTAAATTCTAGGTCAAATATATGAGTTGAAAATTAGTGACTAATATTTGCAAACTAAAATGAATTAGATTTATAACTTGGAATTTGGAATTGACTAACTTGGATTAAAATGTGATATAAGATCTCAGATATGTCATAGTCGTTGTATTATGTTCATGGGGGAGCTAGGTGGTGGAGATGTTCTGCAAAAAAAAGTATAGCAGTAAATAAAACAAATATCGAAAGTAGAGTTTTTTCAGTTAGGAAGTCAAGATACATGATCGCCCTTGGTTGCATAGTTTTTGTAGGAAAATAAACAAAAGTAGTCTAGCAATAAAAAGAGTCCATAGTCGATAACTACACGTTTTCTTTATAAGATATATATATAAACACAATACTAAAAATCACCACTTATATGATATATTTCTCATCACTAACAACCATTGAATATATATGTCCGAAAAATTCTTTTAGCCATTTCTTTGGCTTTGACTCGTAATTGGGATCATGCATGATTAAATGTTATATTTGTAATCATAGCTTTGCAAAAATATTATTGTAGAGTTTTTTTCCCAATAATATTTCTCTAAATTCACTACAGGAAAAATATACATCTACAACTGGAGATTTACAACGCTTCTCTAAGTATTGTAGAAAGTCATATGTTTTACAACTGATTTCAAAGGAAGAGTTGTGGTATATCATCACTGCCAACCCTTATGAAACAAGGGGTTGCGCTAAAAAAACAAACGACAACTCCTTGAGCAAAACAGTTGTGACGACATTTATCTATAACAACTCTGTTTTATAAGTGTAGTGACTTAGCCTATCACAACTCTCACAAGTGTTGTTGAAGAACACCAAAATATGATGATGAAAAATAATGTTAGAGGGGAGATTCGAACATGAACCTACAACATGGAAGTCTAGCTCATCAACCATCCTTACAGTTCACAAGTTTTTTTTTAATAAAAACGTATAACAACACTTATAAGTGTTGTTGAATTAAAAATATCGAATGTCGGAAAAAAATGAGGTTAGAGGGGAGATTCGAACATGAATCTACTGCGTGGAAGTCAAGCTCATCAACCATCCTTACCGTTCACAAGTTTTGGTTTTTTAATAAAAATGTATAACAACACTTATAAATGTTGTTAGAGTAAAAATATAGAACGTTGGAAGAAATGAGGATGGGGGGATTTGATCCTTAGCCTCATGTATGAAAGTATACACCACTAACCATACCTACTAGAAGTGGAGAATGGGGTTTTTATGACCCACATTCTCGACCCTCAATAACGGTCAACGTACCGTGGACCGGTCAAGACGGTCGTAGATATAATAAATTTCCGAAGCACAAATTAGAGCGTTAAAAACGGTCGTTGCACAAATTATAGTCTCCATAATATTTATTGAACTTATTTTTAATAAGGGTAATATGGTCATTTTCACAATATGTAATAATTACTTTATTTATTTTTAATAAGGGTAGTTTGGTCATTTTCACAGTCTACATAATATTTATTGACTTATTTCTAATAAGGGTAATATGGTCATTTTCTCAGTCTGTAATATTTACTTTACTTATTACACTTAATTGAGTAATCTGGTCATTTTCATTGTCTCCATAATATTTATTGCACTTATTTCCATTAAGGGTAATATGGTCATTTTCAAAGAGTGTAATATTTACTTACCTATTTTCGATAAGGGTAGTCTGGTCATTTTCAAAGTCTCCATAATATTTATTCCACTTATTTCCAACAAGGGTAATATGGTCATTTTCACAGTTTCCATAATATTTATTGCACTTTTTTTCTAATAAGGGTAATATGGTCATTTTCACAGTCTGTAATATGTACTTTCCTTATTTTTGATAAGGGTAGTCTGGTCATTTTTCACAGTCTCCATAATATTTATTGTACTTTTTCCAATAAGGGTAACATGGTCATTTTCACAGTATGTAATATTTACTTAATTTATTTCCAATAAGGGTAGTTTGGTCATTTTCACAGTCTCCATAATATTTATTGCACTTTTTTTCAATAAGGGTAATATGTTCAATTCTGATATACTTCGTCCCGAGTTCATCCGAACGAGAAACTCAGGTCCAACTCTAGTAATATTTCAACTTGTGATGTTCAATTCTGATATATTTAGTCCCAGTTCATCCGAACGAAACTTCGAGTCTAACTCAAGTAATATTTGAACTTGTGATGTTCAATTCTGATATACTTCGTCCTGAGTTCATCCGAACGAGAAACTCAGGTCCAACTCTAGTAATATTCGAACTTGTGATGTTCAATTATGATATTTTTCGTCCCCAGTTCATCCGAACGAGAAACTCAGGTCTAACTTTAGTAATATTTGAACTTGTGATGTTCAATTATGATATATTTCGTCCTCAGTTCATCCGAACAAGAAACTCAGGTCCAACTCTAGTAATATTTGAACCGGTGACGTTCAATTATGATATATTTCATCCTCAGTTCATCCGAACGAGACACTCAGGTCCAACTCTAGTAATATTTGAACCTATGATGTTCAATTCTGATATATTTCGTCCTCATTTCATCCGAACGAGACACTCAGGTCCAACTCTAGTAATATTTGAACCTGTGATGTTCAATTCTGATATATTTCGTCCTCAGTTCATCGGAACGAGACACTCAGGTCCAACTCTAGTAATATTTGAACATGTGATGTTCAATTCTGATATATTTCGTCCTCAGTTCATCCGAACGAGACACTCATGTCCAACTCTAGTAATATTTGAACCTGTGATGTTCAATTCTGATATATTTCGTCCTCAGTTCATCCGAACGAGACACTTAGGTACAACTCTAGTAATATTTGAACCTGTGATGTTCAATTTGATATATTTCGTCCCAGTTTCATCCGAACGAGAAACTCAGGTCTAACTCTAGTAATATTTGAACTTGTGATGTTCAATTCTGATATACTTCATCCTGAGTTCATCCGAACGAGAAACTCAGGTCCAACTCTAGTAATATTCGAACTTGTGATGTTCAATTATGATATATGTCGTCCCCAGTTCATCCGAACGAGAAACTCAGGTCTAACTTTAGTAATATTTGAACTTATGATATTCAATTCTGATATATTTCGTCCTCAGTTCATCCGAACGAGAAACTCAGGTCCAACTCTAGTAATATTTGCACCAGTGATGTTCAATTCTGATATATTTCGTCCTCAGTTCATCCAAACGAGACACTCAGGTATAACTCTAGTAATATTTGAACCTGTGATGTTCAATTCTGATATATTTCGTCCCCAGTTCATCCGAACGAGAAACTCAGGTCTAACTTTAGTAACATTCGAACTTGTGATGTTCAATTCTGATATATTTCGTCCTCAGTTCATCCGAACGAGAAACTCAGGTCCAACTCTAGTAATATTTGAACCTGTGATGTTCAATTCTGATATATTTCGTCCTCAGTTCATCCGAACGAGACACTCAGGTCCAACTCTAGTAATATTTGAACTTGTGATGTTCAATTCTGATATATTTCGTCCTCAGTTCATCCGAACGAGACACTCAGGTCTAACTCTAGTAATATTTGAACTTGTGATGTTCAATTCTGATATATTTCGTCCCAAGTTCATCCGAACGAGAAACTCAGGTCTAACTTTAGTAACATTCGAACTGGTGATGTTCAATTCTGATATATTTCGTCCTCAGTTCATCCGAACGAGAAACTCAGGTCCAACTCTAGTAATATTTGAACCTGTGATGTTCAATTCTGATATATTTCTTCGTCAGTTCATCCGAACGAGACATTCAGGTCTAACTCTAGTAATATTTGAACCTGTGATGTTCAATTCTGATATATTTCTTCGTCAGTTCATCAGAACTCTCCCGGAGCTTCATAGTTTATATGCCATTATACCGCATTTGAAGTTCGAACTGACATTGGTATTCATATTTATCAATTTCGATGATGTATCATGCTAAGTTTGAACTCTGAAACCCTCTTGGAGCTTCGAACTTACTTCGTGACCGATGTGAATAGTCGAAATTTAAACTCGAAGCACAAATAAAAAGCACAAAGAAACACACCGATTATCGAATTCACTTCTTATTTTTCAGCTTCATTCTTATACATTTTTGGATTTTTTTATATCAGAATGTCGATAGCAATGTCCTAAATTTATTCATATTTTTTTTGGATTTCTTTTTTCATGTCGAAGGTTGATAATAAACAAAATACATGGGTTCGTATTAGAACAAAGAGAAGCACAAATGCTTCAATCCGATGAGCATCCCAAATAAGATATCAGCCGCAAGATCTTTTCTTGATCCGTATGATTGAATTAAAAGAAACGTGGTCCGTCGATCATTTTCATTCGGATTTACTTTTTTTTTTTCCGAAGTGTTTTCTTCTTTCTCGTTCTCTTTCTTTTTTTGTTTTTTCTTTCTGCTTATCCTCCGTTTCTGTTCCTGATTTAGGGAGATGAAATATAGTTCTGAGATCGAGATAAGAAAAATCTGATCATGAATCAGGTGATGGTGGGAGTGATGTTGCTGTTTGAGTTTGGGATGAAAATGAATCGAGAAGTCAGTGAGTTAGGGTTTTCTGAAGTTGGTTTTCTTTCAGAGTTGGTGTAGAAATAGGATGATTTCGAGCTGCAACAACTGAAGATTAAGAGGGTTGTTGATCAATTGATGAGTTGAAGCATTTCTGCTGATGAATCGAATAAAAAAGGTAAATCTAAGATTTAATTTAGGGTTTCTTTAACTAAGCTCTGTTTTGTGTGAAATTGATGTGTTGTTTGATCTTTAGTAATGGGTTTGTTTTTTAATTGAATTGTAGATGGATGTAATAGGTTTAATTTCAGTTTCCATAGGAAGCTGATTTTGAAATTAGGTGTCGAAATCGGAAGCAAAGAGATGAAGAAGATGAATTGGTTTATGATGAGGAAGATTTAGTGATTAATTTGTGAGTTTTAATGAAGAGTAAAAAAGCTAGGGTTTCTGTTCTTTACCCAAATAGATATTAGGGTTCTTGGATGTAATTGAATCAAGTGACTGAAATTGAAACTAAGGTTTTAGGGGAAGGATTAGAGATGGGTATGTTTGATTTGAAATTTTTATTGATGTTGTGAAGTTGTTAAGAAATAAATTGAAGAAGGTGATGTTGATGTTGAATCGAATTAGAGGTCGTGGTGTTGGTGGTGTTGGTGGAGGTAGAGGAAGAGGAGGAGGTCGTGGTGGTGGTACTTAGCTAAGGAATTCTGCATTGAACTCCACATTACCACTTCCACAGGTAAAAAGCTTACTTAACTTTGCAATATTTTTCTCAATTTTCTCTAAGTTTTCAGCTGGAAAACTCAGTAAAAATGTATGTCCTTGCAGCTGATTTGGTGGGGGTGTTTCAAGGGTTTTGAAGTTAAGCATAAATTGTTATTGGTTTGGGTGATTCAGGTCTTGGAATCGGAGATTTCCGAACAATGTATTATAAACAGGTATGCGATTTGAAAAACATCCTAATATTTTTGTAGCTTTCATATTTCTCAGTAATTGTGCTGGTAGCAGCTCTTAAACTATGCTGTCTCACTGTTTCAAGCACACACTCAGTGCATTTCTGAAATGGTTTGTTTTTAACCTCGAATCGGCCGATTTTTGACTAGTTTTGTGGTGTTTGTGATGATTTGATTCGGATTTGGGTCCATTTGTGACAGGAGAAGTATGGTCCTAAGGAAGATGTGAAGCCTGGGAGTAATGCACTAGCTTCTGCTAAGAAAAAACATGACGTTGATACTAATGTTGGTTTATCTTCTCATCCCCTGTGGAATTGTAAGTAAGTTTGGATTTTTTTTTCTTCGTTTGTGTGTGTCATTTTTTCTAATTTTGAAACAAAATTCATGTGTAGAACTGCTACTTAGCATACGTGTGAAAATATACATTTCAATCACTATGTGTATTGTACTATGTGAACTTGGTGATGTGTCAATTGCTTTGCACATGACTAAACATTTCTTATACACCTAGTCATTTTTTTTGTATATATGAGCGAGTCCCTTCGCCTGTACAAATATTTGTGGAGTTGCTTTTTTTTAGTACTTCATTGTTGTTAATTAATTAAATAAAGTAAAAGGGTTCCCAATTGGTAGTATCTTGTTAATATGTGGACAAGTCCTGATGATGCTTCTTGTTCATTTTTTAAGCTCCGCTATCCGTGATAAGATCATCCCACATGTTGTGTCGTGGTTCACTAAAGAAGTTGTCCCGAGTGAAGAATTTGATATGGATATGGATGATGACGAGGAAGAAGACGGCGGGAAAGATGAGGATGGAGATGACGACGAGGAAGACGATGATGAAGATGAAGGAGAGAACAGGAAGAAGGTAATATCACTGAACCCCTTAATCTGAACACTTCTGGTTATGCTACTCTATTTCTTCTCTTCTCAAATATGTTCTAATATGTTTCCTTTGTTTTCTCGCTTGACTTAAATCCCCAGAGCCAACATCCGGAAATGTAAAAAAATCTCTCTATTTGCCCATTTCCTTTTTAGTGAGTTCATGTCAATTCAATTTATTCACTGCTGTGGTTTATATGTTAGATCTTTGTAGCTGAGTTTATCTACTTTCTGAGTTGCAGAAAAGTAGAGTTTCAGCTGCTCAAGGACAGCAAGGGGAGGGACCTCCAAAGTGCAAGTAGCAGTAAGGTTTGGTTTAGCAGCAGCCAAGTAAATCACTGCCATTTTTTGAATGCGTGTGTGTAACATTTGCAAGTTGATTGTGTTGCATATTCGTCATTGTTTCACTAATGATCAACAAATAATGATTCGACAAGGTCGAATGTTGTTTGAATATGTTACTATGAATGCAATTGCAATATGGAAAGTCTTAAGAAATATGACAAGGTAAACCATCTTTTTTTCTTATGTGAAGATATTTAAAATGCTCCTGTGCATCCTGGTTTATTGAGGTTCTAATGGATTTTGCAGGTACACTCCTCTGTAAATGGCAATAACTTCAGGTCCAAGTTGAGGGATGAGCACATTGATCTCCTTAACTCTCCTTGGATAATAGAGTTGGGAGCCTTTTATATAAATTTCAATGGATCTAATGGAGTTTCAGTCGAGTTTGTCGATCAATTCTCTTGTGATCTTGAGTCAGATCATCCTTCAATGACATTGATGGTTTTGGATTCTGTGAAGCTGGAGTATAGCCTAAATTGTGTTGTTTGATTGGTAAATCTTTCATTTTCATTCATTATGGGGATGGTTAACTAATCAGATATCAGATATGCTTATGCCAATTTTTCGGTTTTTTGTTTGCAGGAGAGTACTGTTAATCCTTACGCTTTGAGCTGCGGCCATATTTTCTGAGAATCATGTGCTTGTTATGCAGCTTCTGTGATGATATTCCAAGGTCTTAAGGATGTTGAACCAAAATGAAACTGCCCTGTTTGTAGAGAGGTACTAATAAATATATTATTTTTTATGATGTATCTTCAATTTGTGTGTGTTTCTATGGTAACCCTCTCGCAGTTAGGATCTACCTCTCCCGTATATCTTGCTCTGCTCTCTAGTCATGGTTTTTTGATTTTGTTGCTTGCTAGGAAAGCTTCGTTTTGTCATCTATCAGCTGAACTTGCTATCTATTTTAAGAATAGAAAATAGAAAAAATAAAAAAAATAAAAAAAGAAAGATATTATCAGCTAATCAGATTATATGTTCTTTCTTTGCAGGTTGGAGTATATGCCAATCCAATTCACATGATTGAGCTAGATCTTCTCTTGAAAAAAACAGGTAAGAACATGAAACTAGGAATACTGGTCCATCCTTTGTTTGAGAAGCTTTAATCTTTACTAAAACACTTCAGCATTACAGGCGTAGGGATTATTGGAAAGAGCGGATGTTGTTCCGAGATGGTCAAACAATCTAAAGAATACTGGGGGTCGCAGACCAAATATGTCATTGGATATTGGTGACAGCTTGATAGCTCTGCTCTTCTTCAGGGGAAAAGAGAAAAAAATTTAAAAAAAGAAATGAAAACTTTGCTCTTTATCTAGTTCTAGGATAGAATGTTATAGAAATAATTGGAGTGTGGGATTGTAGGCATGTATTCATTAGTGGGTAAATAATTGGGAAGCTTTATTTGTGAACTGTACATTACTTTCTTGTTAGAATGAATGTAAATGTGTTACATTAGCAGGTTTAATAAGAATGTGAATTACCTTCGGCAGTTATAAATTTTTTTCCAAATTTTTTTATGCACTACTTCTAACAAACATTGTAGTTACACATTCATCTACTGAAAACATATGTTGTAACTTCAAATATTACAACCCTTAAGGATGTTGTGTTAGAGATTATGACTACACTAGACAAATGTTGTGAAGGAATGTATCACAATATAAATAAGTTTTGTGTAAGATTTTTCAGTCACCCTAACAAGTGTAGTAATAGTACTATTCACAACAATTAGGGAAGTTGTGTTATAGAATTTTACTACATATACTAATGGTTGTGAAATCAAGTCTTACAATATAAATAAGTGTTGTGTTAGGCTTTTGAAAAAAAATCGAAAGAGAATCACAACTTTGGGAAAATATTGTTGAACCATGAATGACAACACTGTTTACAACGCTTAGTCAAGTATTGTAGAAAAGCTTGGACTTTCTACAATACCCCACCTACACAATGCATAAAAAAGCATTGTCGTAGGGGTACTACAACGCTAATAAAGTGTTGTCAATGATGATTTTTCCCGTAGTGATTATATGACACAATGTACCTTTTTTTTAATTGATTAACAGATAAGGAATTCATGTTATCCTAATATCTTTACAATTTGTATTAATATTAACTTAACTATGAAAATGTATGCCATATATATTAAAAAGAGCACAATGTGTTGAGAAATTCGAATACAAAAAAAAATGACTTCACAATCTATAATAAGTTTTCCAGCTACACTTGTTTGTGCATGTAACAAACATTAAGGATATAATATGAAAATCAAACAATTGGGTTTAACTGGGGAGCGCTGGAGTATCGACTTTTGTATGGGGTGGTGTACATTTGTATGACGCAAGAAACTATCGGAGGTAAATTGTTGAAGTAGTTGAAGAGAATTATCGTTACAGCTCCAGAATCTCAAAATCATTATCATTTTATGGATAATTGAGTTCTTCCTTCTCATGTCGACGCTGAATTGGCCATCTCTGAAATCCTTACTAGAATGAGATGACATTGAAATCGAACAAAACTAGTTAAATAAATCTTTTTTTTCTTCCTTATATATTTGTTTATTTATTTTATTTTGTATCTAAGATATTGTTTGAAGTATATACTTCCTTTATTGTTAATAATATATAATTGTTTCTCTCTTCTCAATGGTTTTGCGGATTATACATGATCTCCAAATAATTAAGAATTTTTTTTTTATTAATTTAGTTTCATCAAATTAACCGGTATGGATTTAGATTTATTCCTTACACTGGATAAAGTCGATTTAAATATGTATATTATCACCAATACCTAGACACTAGTTAATCTTAAATTTTGCCTAAAATATTCAAAAAATATAGAAGTTTATACAATGGTCTCGGTATCAGAAATCTAGAAGTAGAATCCTTCTCATAATAACAAATCTTTCGCACTGTTCGTATGAATTAGAGGCCAAAAAAATATGTTTTATTGTGTTAAGTCAAGATGATCATAATAGGACCGAACAAATGTTATGCAAGTGGTGGATTGATAGTTTGAACTTGGGGATTTGACGATCATCCATGGGAATCAAACAAACAAATATACACCCTGAAGGGATGCTTATAACTTATTTCTTCACCAGACAACTTAATTAAAGTTACTAAGGATATACATCTCTCTATTAAAAGAAAGTCATCTTTCGGAATAGATAATACTGATAATATAGAGCTGTATATATATTAGGTTTTCCTAAGAATATGCTTGATAATCGGTTCAGTATAGGAAATTTTGGAAATCGAGGGAAATATTCTACAATTTATGATGAAAATAATTGATATAGTTCATGGGAAGAAACAACATAATATCTTAGAAGCAAAATGATCTTTTTTGGTATTTGTTTAGTTGAGTTCTCATCGAATGAAGAAACTGAAAAGATGGTAATGAAAGTGATATATTTTATGAAACGGTTGTTATTTAACTGTAAACATGTGATTTATCAACTTGCTGTTGATTTTTAGTTGATCAAAAAGCTGCATATGAGAGCATCTTGGATATCACTTGGCTTATGAAATTATAGGATAAGCATGAGCACATATTATATCTTATGCAAATAAACATTCAACTTCATCAACAGATATGCATAAAATAAGGTCACTATGAAGTAAATGTGGTTAATTACCCCTTATCCAAGTATTTTCATCAATGCGTAAATTAGCCATATTTGGGATTGAATTGAGATTTCAAAAACTGAGTTGAGATTTTCACATTCATTTTTCTGTTGAATCATGATTTATGAGACTAACAATATTTTGTAGTTTATCACCAAGGATACAAAAAAAAATCGTGAACATTATTCGTGAGCTTAAGATTGAATTTTTTTCTTGACTCATATAAACTCAAGGTTTCGATTAGGGATGTAAACGGTTTAAAATCCGACGGATTTTGGCTAATCCGATTCTGATAGGCTAACTTTTATCAGATTTCCGATATCCGATAACATTTGATAAATTTTCAAAAATCCAATCCGATTTCGTTATGATATGGTTATCTGATATTAGATTTTATTTCGATAAAATCCGCAAACTCCAAATTACTTCATGTAAAGTTCTATTCCCTTGAAACAATCCAGAAAATCTCATAAAACACCTGAATTTTGTTCTTTCACAATCAAAGATTCTTCGATTTCAAAACTTAATGAGATGCAAATTAACCATTGAAAAACAGAGATCCAAACAAAATACTTATCACAAATCAATCAAATCATGTCAAATTCCATACAACAATAATTAACTCAAGAAACCCTAAATTCAACCCCCTGATTTACCTCTCTTCCATTGAAACTGAATCAACCACATCGATCCATATCACCACTGTTAATCATCCCATGATCTTTCTTCTCTTTCTATGAACTCAGAAATATTTCAATCCTCAAATTTTTAATAGATAAAATGTGGAAAAGAAATAAGGAGGAAGAGAAGGAGAAGAAAATGAAGGAGAGATGATGATTCTCTCTCCAAGTTTTTTTTTTTCCGGATAAGACCCGATCGTAATTAATGACGCGCCCGTTGAAGTGGATATGACCAACCACTAGAGATAAAGTTTCCTAGAATTATCAGATGTCGTAACTTAACCAAACAGACATGGCCTTATCCGGGTTCTTTATGATAAAGAGGAAAAGTCCGTTAAGAAGTCCAGTTCAGATATTCGAAATCCGATACATCAGATTAAATCTATAGGATGTCGAAATTTCGGAAACAAATCTCGTACTTCAAATAGGGATTTACAATCCTATTTTTGATTGTTTTATTTTTGTTTTCTTCCTGAACCGGAGATTCAATTTTTTTTACCTAATCAAACTAAGTTTGTTTTTTATTTTATTTTTAAAAAGTGAGAGGTTATTTGCAATAATGTAGTTTTTTTTTTTTTACTTTTACTTAATGAACATGATATGCATTAATAGGGGCGTGCACTCAATTAGGACAATTTTTGGATATTGATAGATTTGTTACTGGGTGGATTCAAATAAACTTCGTAAATATCCATCAAATATTTTTCTATTTATTAGTTGTTAGATTTCTTAGAGATTTGTATGGTTGTTCGTATAAGAAACCATCCAACCTGTTCACGAACAAAAGAATTGGTGGTGTACTAGATATCTTTTTATTTTTAAGGAAATTCTAACTCGTTATTTTTATTTTTCTAATTTTAAAAAGAGCGAAGGATAATGATATGATCCTATCGGATCCAAAACTTTAAAATTTGGATCAGAATATTGGTTAAACCATTTAACATTAGCCATTGCCCTAATTAGTCCCTCTTAAATACCCAAATTTCCTTTCCCAGTCTTTGCATATGCCATATTTTTTTTTGGATTCCTTCCTTCTTCTTTTTCTTCTTATGACCGAGAACTGACTTGATTAATTGGTGTACTTAACTCTTACTGCAATCTCTTTTAAA
The DNA here is from genome assembly GCA_023529315.1 of Papaver bracteatum. Lineage (NCBI taxonomy): Eukaryota > Viridiplantae > Streptophyta > Magnoliopsida > Ranunculales > Papaveraceae > Papaver > Papaver bracteatum. Next base: position 354,378 of record JAJJWX010002376.1, on the reverse strand, counting down.
TTAGATTAAGTCCAGCTTCTCCGGAAAAAAAGTTGCTAACTGGATTTTATGGAGGTTTCATTTGTAACTCGGAAGCCCACTTTGCTGCCCCTGGGAGAGCTTCTGCACGATTTGAGCGGGCCACAATAGTTGATTTTTTTTTTGGATGTGAAAAAGCGTTCGTACTCAGCTACAAAGTTTATTTTCTACACTGTAGGGGGTTCTATATTTCTCTTAATGGCAGTTCTTGCTATGGCATTATATTCTTCTAAAGAACCAACTGAATTTCGAAACATTAGCGAATCGATCATATCCTGTGGCATTAGAAATAATATTCTATTTTGGTTTTCTTATTGCTTATTCTGTCAAGTCACCGATTATACCTTTACATACATGGTTACCATATACCCACTTGAAGCACATTACAGTACATGTATGATTCTTGCCGGAATCTTATTAAAAATGGGAGCATATGGGTCAATATGGAATTATTACCCCATGTTCATTCTATTTTTCTCCTTGGTTGATTATTGTAGGCACATGGCAAATAATCTATGTGGCTTTAACATCTCCTAGGCAACGCAATTTAAAAGAACAGAATAACCTATCCTTTCGTATCTCATATGCTCATGGATTTATTAGTGCAACACTTTTTTTTCTTGGCAATAACGAGTTACAATAGAATACGTCTCGTTTATCTCGAAGAAATGGGAGAAATCGTTATCCCAATGCCAAAAATATTTACAATGTTCAGTAGATAAGTCGATTATGCTTTTGTTGTGTTCCAAGATATTCACAACGATGATCTCTACAAACACAAGGTAATCTCTCTCTCCCTCAACAATTTGTAGATTTAAAATATAACTGAAATTTAGCCTAAATTTAGTATGTTCACATTGATAAGTCGATTATGCTTATGTAGAGGATTTTACGTTCAATTTCAGTGATCATTATGATTATCTTTCCGATATATCATGGATGGTCTATAGTAAGGCATGTCCACCACCTTGGTAGTGGTGGTGGTGGTGTTGGTTTGGCCACACATGCTTAAATATTATGGGAGTTGAGTGGTTCTATATCATGCGCGCAGCCGAGTGATTGAATGAATGAACTCGCGTCTATGGGATGTTGGATTTGTACAATAGATGTTGATATGTATTTTAGTGAAAATATAAAATTCTCTGTATATTTTATTTGTTAAAAAACCATATGTTTTTTATATTTATTTTGCATCTATTCCTTGATGTATCAATCACATAGAAAAAGAATTCGTTCTATTTAAGATCCAGTTTTTGGCCAATTTTTTTTATCTCAACTATAAAGTCATATAGTACCATTTCTAATTTTTGTTACAGAAGTGATACTTTTAGTTTTGAAACTTTCCGTAAGTCAAACATATTATTATTTTTATCTTTCAAGGAGGAAGATCAACAAGTATATCAGCAAAAAAGAATTGTATTTAAATGTTGGTCCCATAATTAAGTATCAACTGCATTCAAATGAAGTTTAGGTAAATATTTGATCATTTCACTTAAAGCTCCATGAGTAAGGGCAATTCCTATGGAAATAATCAATTTTTTTTTTTGTTGAGCCAGATGAATAGCCAAACACGTTTCTCCACTATGGGAAAAGAAGTGAGTGGATAATCTTCAAACGTGCTTGTCAACTAAAAATGCTGCGGTTTTAATAAAAAATGGCTGTCTATCTAAACACGCTGGCGTGTGATGCACAACCGCCGACGACTAGGTTTTCAAATTTAAAAAACAGTCATTTTTTTCCTTCGAAATTACCTATATAAATTACCATCCTCATCAAACAATTCACTCACACTAAAATTCACTTCTCTTGAGTTTTCTCTTCTAAATCTATTTCAATTTTTAGTTTTGTTATTGGTGAAATGGCTGAAAAGGCGATCACACATTTTTGCGATGCAAAACTTGAAAGTGTTATTTTTAAGATATGTACAAGTTTTAAAAAGATTGAAAATTGTAAGAGGGAAGTGCAAGTTTTTGAAGTTGCTCCCAGAAAATGTTTCTTTAAAAGGAAGAGAAGAGCTCTGGTTTTGAAAGTTAATAACAAAAGCAAAACTGTCAAAGAGTGTCTTGAATGGAAGATACGACATATGAAGATAAACAGGAGGCCAAAACTTTTACTTGATTTTTATTGAAGTTGTTTAGTATTTTTTTTTATTGTCTAAGTTTATATCTTGTAAAAGAATTGGCAGTAATATAAGTGAATGAAAATATTTAGAACTTAAAATAGATTTCGACTTCAAATTAGGAGATATTTAATACATTTTAAACTTGCATATAACATCAAACTAAATTTTAATAAACCAAAACAATAACATCAAACTACATGAAATCCGGCGACATTATCTCTATAGAGTTCATAACATTCAAAATGCTTAAACTCTCTTCCAGTTTCTTCAATTGACTTGGTCTGAGCGATGGTTTTCTGTAAAATAGATAAACAACAAGTTAATATATCTATGATGCAGTTAATCAGTGAGGACAAAGGTAAGATGTGAATTTGGAGATGAGAAGAATGGAATTTATAGGGTGAAGAAATAAAATTGGTTCATTTGAAATTTAGCCATTGGCGGTCAAAGTAAAACCGCGCGACTTTACCACTACCGCGTGGCTTTCCCATGACCGCCCGTTTGAATTACCAACGAATATATATATATATATATATATATATATATATATTTTTAAATACAACACTAGGTTTGATTCTCAACCAAACCAACAAATTTCTTTCTTAGCCAACCATATCCACCATGTTTTCTAAAGGCAAAGCGAAGCAAATATTATGTGTCGAAGCAAAACAGGTTTGTCCATTATGTTTCATGGATAACCACAGTCTTATGCAATGCCCTTGGACAACGTATCCGCGCGCGGGAAGGTTTTTCACGCATCATAATGGTGATTGAATCACAAACAAAAAAGATCAGGTATTTACAATGTCAAGATCCCAACTGCCCAGAGGAACCACATATGCTAGATGATGCTATGAAGGTTAAAGAAGAAGAAGAAAATTTTGCAACACTCTGCAAAAACTTCAAACTTAAAGCCAAATTGAAGAAGAAGTTATTACACTGCAAGCATTGTGGAGATGGATATCACGAATACAAACATTTTCCACAGAGAATCAGTGGATGCTCAAATCCCGGTTGCAGGACTTTTATGCATTTTTGTACTTCTACTGAAGAAGACACATATGAAAGGCATTTCTGGAAATGTCCTAGGTGTATTTTGGTGGAGTGGGCTGATTAAAGTTGAAGGAAAAATCGATTCACTATGGTATTATGTTATTTAGTTTGGTGTTTATTTTGTGTTATTATTATTATCTAAACCATGTGGATGTCTTCATATTTGCACCATCAATATCATAACTAATTTAAATTTTTCTTGGATTAAACATTGCACCATCAATATCCTAAATAAAAACATACTGTGTTTGATTAAACAACTACATCATACATGAGAATAAAGGAAATACGTTAGATTAAAACAACTATTACATATGCGTCAATTCTCGTCCGGTGGTGAAATTCCTAGGACGATGTAGAGATCGTATCTGTTGAGCACCCTAAGAATGTTGAAACAAGCGTGGAAGTCGAAAAGACGTCCGTCGTGAGATACTTCCCACATCCTTAGTGTTTTGGGGTCCACATCATTTACAACTTCACCGTTGAGTTTATTTTTGTGATTGTGCACTAGCACAGCTACGAATTCCGTTACATGACGACTAATTACACTAAAATGATGCGACAATCCGCCAGAATCACGCCCATAAATGTTCCATGTTTCAGCGGTGGACATTCTATAAACGTTCTCCCATAATCACATCTTCGACTCGGTTCCATTCCTATCGACATCATCTTGTGCGTGAAAAACAAAGGCACTACAAATAGCTAAATCCTCTTGTTGATTGAATCTATTACCACGAATTCTGGGAGAAATTTTTGTAGATGATTTGTGAGTGAAAAGATTTAGATTGTGTAGAATGTGTGAATTTGGAGTTGAAATGAGGAGTATTTATAGAACTCAAAACTCTAGCCGTTGGATGATAAGATTTTTCAGTCATCCAGATTTAGTCGTTGGCAGTTTTGGATCACACGCTGAAGATTTTACTACCGACGCTGGTATGTGAAGGAAAAAAATGGTGGTTTTGGATCACACGCCAGCGTTTTTAGATCACATACCAATGTTTTTGGTTCAACCATCCGGTTTTTCGTCAAGCACGCGTTTGGTTTACTGCCGCAGTGAACAAACCCTCAAATTTATTGGTTTGCCCATCCGTTTTTCATATTTGTTAAGTCCATAGTGGGAGTAAAATGAACAAACTTCAAGTTTGTTGAGTCCATATGAACTTCTCTAAGTGACTGAATTATGAAATGTTTGTTCATGCTTCATAATCAAATATTTAAGAATTAACTCTAAAGATTTTACACTATAAGAGGCAAAATGCAGAACAAAATCATTTTCTCAAAAATTATGATCATTCCAACAATTTTTGACAAAGTTCACACCTCCGTTTCCACAAGCACGACTTGTTCAAATTATTGTTTCAGCATTGTATTTATGGATGTGAACCTGTCAGCAAAATTACAAATTATTCATGCGAGTTCATTTGTGTTGCATCCGCGTGATAGCATGACTCATGGAAATTTTACAGTATAAAATAGAAAACCTTGGTAGCAATTATACGAATCTGTATATAGGAAAATCATGCATAATTAGAACATTTTAGCCCCAATTTATTAATCAAGTCCATGGCTATTTTCCATGGGGAAAATTAGGGGGAGACCAAAAAAAAAAAAATTCTCATTTTCAGGCCCATAATTAATTTTTGGTACCGTGACACCCATAATTATATGGAATTATTATATGAATCAATACATAACTCTTTATGCATACTATCTTTTCAGGTCAATACATAACTCGTTATGCATACTATCTTTTAAGGCATAACTCGTTATGCAGCCTAATTTTTCAGGGGTATAATTGGAAGCGCAACTTGGACATAACATATCTAAAAATCCGCGCCTTAGAATTTTACAAATTTTATATCGTTGGAAATCTTTTTAAAAGAGCTACGCAACGAGTACAAACAAGAATATCAAAATTTTGTTTTTCACGAAAAAATCGGAGGTGATCCTCATTTTAGGGAAAATTTTCAAAAACTTGATACATAACCATTATGCAGTCACCAAAATCGATGCATAATACATTCTGCAGACACATAACGAATTATGCAACCATTTTATCCACTGCATAACACATTATGCATTTGGATAACAAAATTATGCATCTATAACAAGTTATATTACCATTTTTTTGGTTGATTTTAGCGCGTATATATAAAAAATTGATGCATAATGCAGTATGCATCCATATTTACGGATGCATATCAGGTTATGCATCTATTTTCTCGATGTATAGAAGATTATGCAACAATTTTCTCAATGCATAATGCATTATGCAGTCATATTTTCGAATGCATAACAGGTTATGCAACAAATTTTATAGATGCATAATAGGTTATACATCAATTTTCACGACTGCATAACATGTTATGCAGTTATTATTCTAGGTGTATGAAAAAAACATTAATTGCACTGTCATTGCACAAAATTCATTGCACTGTCATCCATAAAGGAAAACATATGGGTTATAAGTATTCGCAACAACACCACTTTGTATGCTGTGTTCAGTTTATCATGTACCAGTGGATGGCATCGCTTACCATCGTTCTAGGTTGGTTATTTCAGTTATGTTCGGTCAAGTAGAACTTGGCTTAGGCGCTGGTAGAGTGACAAAAGCTTGCAGCAGAACTGGTTCAGGCTCTTTTCCAAGCACCTGGTGTGCAGTCTGTTGATGCTTCAGAGATGAAACCTCTGTTGATTTCTAAAACCTTTCAATCTCCTTCCCTGCACACAATTTACATTCAACACAATCCCATACATTTATTCAAGACTCTATATAAGAACTCTGAATCACTTGATCCATTCATTCCAAGAAATCTACAACAGTGGATTGTTTTCACGGCAGAAAGCTTGTGTTGTTCACTGGATTCTCTTGGGAAGCAATAAGGAATTCAAAACAAAACCAAACTCCCCAAAATCGAGTACCCAGTTTTCATTTCCTTCTACATATTGGAAATCCATGTCCTGATCTCCTCCATTCAATCACTGTGAATCATTGGCACAAAACTCATCCTCGCTCTATTTTCTCGCCAAAACAGCTCCAAATGTACCGTACCAGTAGCGATTCTTTGTTCTCCATCTTCATCCACAGAGGGTAACCCAAATTAGGATAAAACCACCATGTTTATGTTTTTCAGAGAAAATCCTTAAATGGGTTTGTAAAACAAGGTTTGATAAGCATAGATCTACATCTAAAACTTGTTTTCATTGAAGAAATTTCGGATTTTTATGAAATTAGATCGGATTTGGAGATGGAGGAGAAAGAGAGAAGAAGAAGAAAGAAGAAGAGTACAATTTCAATAATTTTGGGTCGGGGAATAATTTTTTCCTAAAAACTGGGTGCGCGCCTTTAAATTTATGGGCGTGGGTTTCACAGTGGGAGAAATTGGAAAAATGGATCTCCCTGTAGTTTTCACTTTTCCATGGAGACTTTGTAGTTGGGCCTGCGTAGACCACCAGTACCAACACCCACTACTGCTAATCTGACTGCTATGCTGGCAGTGGCGGTGATGGTCTATGCAGGCCCAACTACAAAGTCTTCAACAATTTGGAAGGAAGGATCCCAAATACTCTGAGACAACTCGCAAGCTTAAAATATCTGATACTGGATTCGAATAGGTTTTCAGGTATTGTCCCTTCTCCGCTCTATAATATTTCATCACTTCAACTCTTTTCATTGTCAGGTATTGTCCCTTCTCCGCTCTATAATATTTCATCACTTCAACTCTTTTCATTGTCAGATAATCAACTCCATGGTAGTATCCCTTTTGACATTGGTTTCACACTTCCTGATCTCATCTATATTTCAATCGGAAGGAACAACTTCACTGGAACCATTAGAAGTTCCATTTCCAATATATCTAGACTAGATATTTTACAACTGCATGAGAATAATTTAGTTGGAGCAGTACCTTATAACCTTGGTTATTTAACAAGTCTTACAAATCTATACTTAGCAGAAAATGAACTTGGGCATGGACAAGCTGATGATCTAAACTTCTTCGATTCTCTAATCAATTGTACCAACCCAATGTTTATTGGTGTAAGCAACAATAATTTGGGTGGGGTGATTCCCAGCTCTATCGCCAAACTCAATGCCAACCAAATTTCTCATTATCATCATAGTTACTGCGATTTTATTTTTAACCTTGATTGTGTTTTTTGCCACTCTTTACTAGAGAAAGGAGCCCAAAACAGAACTGTCTGTAGATGTGGGTAAGCGGTTCAAAGGAGTTTCTTAAAGCTACCAATGGATTTAACAGTTCAACCAATTTGCTTGGTGTGGGAAGTTCTGGTACTGTATACAAGGGAATTCTTCCTGAAGATGGATCAAAAGCTGTTGCAATCAAGGTTCTACATCTTCAGCAAAAGGGTGCAACCAAGAGTTTCATGGCCGAATGCGATGCCCTCAGGAAAGTTAGACATAGGAATTTACTTAAGATCGTTACTTGTTGCTCGAGTTCAGATTTTCAAGGTAATCCTTTCAAAGCTCTGGTTTATGAATTTATGGCTAATGGGAATCTAGAGAATTGGCTGCATCCAGCTGAAGGTGACACAACCGACGGCAATCAGCTACATATGTGAAGAATTTGAATCTGAATAGAAGATTAAGCATTTCAGTTGATGTTGCTTCTGCATTGAATTATCTTCGCCATGATTGTCAATCACCAATCGCTCATTGTGATCTGAAACCAAGCAATGTCCTTCTCGATGATGAATTGGTTGCCCATGTTGGTGATTTTGGCCTGAGCACATTGAGCAGATAATAGATTCGCGTTTTCTGTTGGATGTAGAAGGAGAACATTATAATGGGAATGCAAGAGATAAAATATAACAAATCATGTCTTGTATAATTCAGATTGGAGTGAAATGTTCTTCAGAGTTACTTTCAGATAGAAGCAGCATGAATCAAGTTATTGTGGATGTAGCAGCGGTTAAGAATCAGTTTGATGTTGTTGGAATGTAATCAGAGAATAGAATTCCTTTCGCAGTCCATGTATTCCTCCTGTAATAACAAGGAGTAATTTGTATTTGTACTCTATGGTTCATATTTTGGTGGATGCATGTAGGTTTTGGTACATTCTTACAAGTATTTTCCACCAAATCAAAATCATTCAGTATAACCATGGTTTTGAATGAAAAGTATTGGTATAATTTAGGAGTTATGTCATAAATGTGAAAATGGTCTTCATAGAAAAAACATTCAAATGGCCGGAACAGGAGTTATATACGCTACACAGTACACACACACAAAGGGAAAATTTCTACGTTTCTTCTGGATGAACTTTGGAACAACCTTAAAACATGAAATTTCTACGTTTCTTCCTTAACTGGTGTCTGGTGGCCGGGATTCAGGATTCAAAACCAAGCCTTAACATTCTTTCATGTCACCACCTGAATTATCACGTTTTGGGTAGCTAGAGTTGAATTTGGAATTATGATCCTCAAGTAACGTACATGATTTAATTTAAAAATAATTAGTCAGTTGGATTTGAAGGAAAAGTTGTATTCAATCGATACAACCTTTGGAAACAATTAAATTTGTTTGAGACGATGTCCATCTAATTTTATGAGAAGAGAAAATACAAAACAACAGATAGTACATCTCGCATGGCCTGACATAAATAATCGATACCTAGTCCAGACTGTTCAAGTCTTTTACATTCCTTTGCAGTGTACTTCTTTTCCGTCTATTCAACTCTCAACCGTGCCGTCAACTGCTTGCATGCACCAACTGTTATAACCAGATCTAAAATTCAAACCCTGGAATGAAAGCAGTTGAATAAACTAGAAGCATGTCGGTGGATAATGCAATACTATGATCAGTTATCAGAAACCTTTGCGGGTGTGTGGTGGACACCAATGATGGCATCATCAGGGATGTATTTACCCCAGAACCAATGTTTTTTCCATATATTGTTCATTTCTTCAATTGGAACATTCTTTGTCTCAGGCAAGAAGAAGAAAATGAAGAGAGTCATTATCAAGACGAAGCCGCCAAAGAAGAAGAATAGACCAAATTTCATGTGACAAAGCATGGTAAGGAATGCTTGGGCAATGATAAAGGTAAAGAACATGTTGACTGATACGTTAATGGCTTGTCCTGCTGATCTGATCTCTAGAGGGAAGATTTCACTTGGAACCAACCAACCCAAGGGTCCCCAAGACCATGCAAATGCCGCAACATAAGCACAGATCAAGAACAATACCAGATATGAGCTCGACTTGGACATGGATCCAACACCTTCTACACCAAATTTCATGCCGAGTATGACTCCTACTAAGATCTGACAGATGAGCATCTGAATTCCACCTTCGAGGAATAACATTCTTCGACCAACTCTGTCGACTGTGCCAATAGAAACGAAAGTAGCAAACATATTGACGAGTCCAGTTATAACAGCAGACATAAGGGCTGCATCATCACCGAAGCCTATAGTTTTAAAGAGGACTGGTGCGTAAAACATGATGACATTGATACCAGTGAACTGTTGGAAGAACGGAATCATAATGGACATGATGAGTTGAGGCCTGTATCTTGGCTGCAGGATATTCCTCCATGGATGTTCAATCTTCTTTGCAGCTTCGCTCGCCTCGATAAGGTCTTGAAATTCTTCTTCGACTTCTTGGTTTCCTCGGATTTTCTGCAACATGGTTTTAGCCTTCTCTTGATGACCTCTTTCGAGGAGTGAATTTGGAGTGTCCGGAAGGAAAATGGCACCAACAGTCATTATGATTGCTGGTACAGCTGCCAGAGCTAATGAAACTCTCCATCCATATCCACCCTTGATCTTGTCTGTACCATAGTTCACCAGATTTGCTGCCAATATTCCAATTGTGATAGCTAACTGAAATCCCATGTTCAGGGCTCCTCTCAGTTTTGCAGGTGCCATTTCAGACAAATAAACTGGAACAGACTGGTTGGCATATCCAACACCTATACCGAGTAATATTCTGCCGAGGATAAGCATCGTGACATTCGTGGCAGCACCGTTTAGGGCCGAACCACCTAAAAATATAATCCCTCCTGTAAGCATGGAAACTTTTCTCCCGAAGATTCTTGTTGTTATTGAAGCAGCAAATGAAGCAACCAAAGCCGCAATGTACAGAGAAGAAGTGAAGCTTGTTAACAACTGACTGTCAAATTTGCAGTACTGATTTGTTTTACCGGTATCATCTTGCATCTTCTTGTATACTGAAGGAAAGAACTTCTCCAGAAACACATCCATGGACGTTACTCCTCCTGAAATTCCCAAGTCATAACCGAAGATGAGACCACCAGTTGCCGCTACCAGACAAGTCATGAGCACAAACATTGTAATCTTTCCACCATAATCCTTTGTATCTGCTTGAATTGCCATACCTCCTGCCATTTTACTGCAATTTTAAAAAAAAAAAATATTGAAAGGTTTTTTTCTTTTCTCCCCCGACCAAACTTCTATGAAAAACAATCTTGGAAAGCAACAATTTAATAGTTCTGCTAAAACACCCAAGATATTCGTTAAATGATTAACAATGAGGATGAGGTTTTGAAACCTCATATGTTGTTTATATATCATGAAAATGTCATCTAAAATTAGTGTTGTTTAGCTGTTGTTTTTGTTCATAACTAAAATTTTACTGAAAATAGCCATTTTTGATCGATACTTATCCATTTTCTTTTGACTACTCTTGGATCACTAGTTTTTAACCCTTAAAATCTATCTTTACCTTAATTGTTAGTTGTATAAGTGGATTAATAGATAAATTTTAATCCCATAGCTGTATGCCTTGTTTCTATTACAAGATAAATGATAAGTTGGTTAATTTCAAACTAATGATAAGCAAACTGAAAGAGATTTATTAGCCAAAAATGCCAACTCATTGTGGTTAATTTGGTTGGATGATAAGAAAACTAAAAATGGAAGTATGTTGTTTGTTGGATAATGTCATAATTTTCCTGATAAACTGTCATAAGCAAAAAATTAATAAATGAGAAAGGAGAAGGGAAAGGGTGTATACAGACACATAAACTCTGAGGTTTTAAGATCCAATAAGTGAGATGAGATAGCTTAACACATAGGAGGATATAGAGATATATGAAGGGGTGTGGTCTTCTTGTCCTGGCCTTGTAATGCCAAGTTGTTCACTCCATGATGGATGATTTATTAATATCTTTCTACTTGGTTTGTGTTCGCTGACGTTGGTGATCGAACTTCACTTCTACAAATGGACTTGCAGAACCATTTCCATCTTTTGGCATAAGATCCTCAGTTGCATCAAGAACTTCAACAACTAGTTTTGACATGGCTATAATTAGTAACTCATTTCAGAGTCTTGTCTGTAAACCTTATAGGAATTATGCAACTCACAATCAGAGAAGTACGGTCTTAGAACTTGTACTGTATATAGTAAGATTGAGCACAGGTGGTTGTCACTCTACATTATTATGTAATTTATTTATATTTTTTGTTTTTTCTTCAGTGCATGCTTTCGTGCAAACCAATTAAAAGTATGACAATTCTGTAAATGGCCCATTTTACTACCATTTTGGTTGGATGCCCGCAACTTCGATGTCAAGTACACACCGTCTCTTTTTCCTTTCAAGAGGTGAATATTCAGTGAATACAGTTTCATCGCCATTTTTTTTGACTCTATTCTTCTTGTCAAGACTCATTAGATGTCAATGTTGCAGGAGCATTCTTAGAAAATATAGAACTAAACAAAAACCAGATATCAACAAAGTCAGGATGGCCGAGTGGTCTAAGGCCCCAGACTCAAGTTCTGGTCCTCTTACGAGGGCGTGGGTTCAAACCCCACCTCTGACATAACAAATTTTTTCCCCTTGATTTGTTCAACATACTTACACTTCACTTACACCTCAAAGAGCTACATATATTTCTGTCGAGGTTCGGTGATCCTTCTTTCTTTTTGTGGTTTTCGAAATTTTGTAAAGATGGGTAAGAGTGGAAACAAGAAAGGAGGAGGGTTTGTTAATGGAAGCAGCAGCAATCAAGGTGGTGGTCTAACACTTAGACAACAAATCCATGGAAGCAACAATCAGAAGAAGAAAATTGGTGGGAGTTCTTCAAATACTAGTAATAATGAAAGGAGGTCGATATTGAAAACAAAACATTTGGAGAAATTGGGATTATGGGCTGCTGATGCTTCAATTCCTCCATTAGGAGCTTTCTTTGGACAAAGATTAGCTTCTTCTTGTGAATCTTTGGGTACTCCTGTTGATCCTTCCTTGCTTCTTTGCCAGAGGTATGAACTTTTTGCTTTCTTCTTGTTTTCTTGGTGCAGATGGACATCTAGTGTTTGATAAAATGACTGTATGAAATTTGTTTGATTTACATATTTGGGTTAGGGTTTTACGGTTGTTCAATTCTAGGTGTTAACTTCATGAGATTTGTCTTTGAACGTATGATATGGGATCATCTAGACATATCACATAGCAAAAATTCTTGCCACACTTTTATGAGATAAAGTCTCTAGCCTACCTGTTCCTGGACAAAAGGCTTCGGGTATTGGTTATCGGACAATGTGACAATTGATATTTATTAGAAACACCAAACCGAACAACTAAACAATTTGGTGAAATTGCTAGGACTACATGCTAATGAATCCATATTTTTTCTTGTCAATTTAGAAACAATGCGAACCCTTTGATGTTGACTGTAACTGGCTTCATGTTCTTGAAGAGGTAGAGCTGATGGTCTAGGAATCCAGTGGTCATACAAAACTTTGATTTGGTTTCCTGTTTTAATTTGCCAACTAAAACGCTGTTTCACAATTGTTCTGCCTTGAAGACAACCTAGCCAGACCCAGCTTCCGTTTCTGGTGATTGAAATTGAATGCTCAATGGGATATCCAGCTAGCTTTGTAATATTTTGCTTTCAAAATTTGAGCCCATAATTCTTGCTCTTTTAGTGATCAGTCTCCATGCCATTTTCGTTAGCACATATAACTCCTTGAAAACCCAAACCTCCATCTCTTTTTGGCTGATAGATTTGCCATGAAGTGATATGTAAACATTTCTTCTAAAAACATGCAGCCAGTAGTTTCGGTGGAGTTGACCCATCTGTTTGAGGAATAATGAAACAACTCATTTGATAGAGTAGTTGTGATGATAAAACTGCTTGCACTGTCACTGTTTTGCCTGTTTGATTGAAAATGTTCACCTTGCCATGTGTTTAGTTTGTTCAGCATGGATGCAGTTTAAGGTTGTGAACTGCTGACTTTGTTTCTATACAAGCAGAATGGTGCTCCAATTTACTCTCATCCAGTGCTTGTTGTTTCATCTGAAATACATTTCAAATTTGTTGCCCATTGATTTTAGTTACATTCTCGCTGAAGAATACCCATGATGTAGCAATTTTAACACTTGTCCGGAGGCTGCATTATATCTTGAACTAAGATTTATTACAAATTTTATTTCTTGTAATTCTGCTTTAACTGAACAGTAGAACATAATCTTGTTAGGCTTTCCATGTTCATTAAGAAAAAATACTCGATGATATATATTAGTTATAATCGTTTTTTATTATGCTGTTACACAGATGTGAATCGATTCTTCAACCAGGTTCAAACTGTACTGTTAGAATTGAAAAGAATGGATCGAAGAAGAAGAAACGGCGCAAAACCTCAAGTGTTCCGCCACAAAACAATGTTGTTTATACATGCCACTTTTGTACACATAGAAACCTGAAAAGAGGGACCTCGAAGAGTCATATGAAAGAGATATTACCTCCACGACGGAAAAAAGCTAAATCTGATGAGAAGCGATTAAATTTGGTAAAAGCTAAAGCTGTTGAAGGTAAGTTGGATATGAATTTGGAGGCAATAGTTTGTCCAGAAAATGTGGCAGGGTTTAAAGAAGATGTCGCCGCTCAGATTTGTTCAAGTTCTGAAAAAGCTATAGAAGGAAATAACGAGAGAGGCAAGATTGCAGAAGAGCTAGTACCTTCAGAATATATCCCCATTGAAATGTCAGAAGCAACAGCCCCTGCTGCAAGTGAAAAAACCCCTGTAACTCCACTGAATAAAGTGCCAATGCTATTGCTAGATTCTAAACGAAGAAAGAGAACCAAGTCTCATAATAAACAGGATGCAAATGAAAGCAACTCCCCAACCACAGATGCAGAAAAAGTTTCAACATCTTCGAATAAAAGGAGGAGGAAATCATGGTCCAGTTTGAAGGAGTTAGCTGAAGCTAATGAGCGGAAGAATGACATAGCGAACCTGAAAATCCCGTTTTGTTTATGAAGAAGCATCAACAATCAGATGCTAGTGGATCGAGTAAAGCTTTTGGTTACAAATTCTTAGTGGTAGGGAAAGTGCAATTAGAACCTAATTTGTTATTTTTATTTTGAAAATGCTTACTGAGAAATGATCTACAAGTGCATATCAAGGAGGTTTTAGTGCTAGAGAAGAATGCCCAGCTTTGTAGCTTTGATTGAAATGCAAGGAGGCTACATTAAACATGAAAAGTTCCCATAAATTCATTGTCTTCTTTTCATAAGAGTATATTTTCCTAAGAATGAGAAAAATGCATGCATATCAATATAGTCAATTCATACAAAGAAAAAGAAAAAGAAAAAAAATTCATAAAGGGCCCAACCGGGTTCGAACCGGTGACCTCTTGATCTGCAGTCAAATGCTCTACCACTGAGCTATAGACCCGTGTGTGGTGTTATTTTGATGATCATTAATAGGAGAGATTGAGCATTCAGGATACAAAAACAGCCACACAAGTTTGATGTCATTTTGAGACTGGTTATTTTTTAGATCGCTCGGGCGATATAATTTAGGCAAAATCAGATTTGGTGGTCGTGTCTAACTTCATAAATCTTAGGTAAACCATGTATGGTACACTTAACTCAGCGGAAGAAATCGACATAGCAAAGTAAGTCGATTCAAGTTTCATGGACTGGAAGTTACATGCATCTCAACAGTCTTTACTAAAACATGCACTATATTTTAATTGATTTAATTACTCATAAATCAGACCCATGACGTCTACTCTCTTTCTCACGCACAAAGTCCTTTCACTTCCTCTCAATGTGCGTTAGAATTCAATTAATCAGACAATGGCCGCATAATAATGGCTGAATCCCACTCTCCTCTATATATACCGAACCCTCAAGCAGCACTTCCTCACACAGTCGCTCTCTTTATCTCTTGCATATTTCCAGTCAAACTCATTAACCTTTCAGGCAAGACTATGGCTCTCTTCAACGGAAAATTGGTTCTTATGTTTGTCATTTCAGCTCTTATGGCCAATACAACAACAGTACTAGCTGGCAGGGACTTGGGGACAACAATTCGTTACCCTGTTGGTCATAACTTGGCAGCTCGGATCTATGGAGAAGACGGTGCTGGCATGGTTGAGTGCTAGAATGCCCTGTATGAATTACGATCGTGCACTAATGAAATCATACTTTTCTTCATGGATGGAGAGATGTATCTAGGTATTGAATGTTGTAGAGCCATCCGTATTATAACTCGCGAATGTTGGCCTTCTATGCTTACATCTGTAGGCTTTACTGCAGAAGAGTGAGACGTTTTACGTGGTTATTGTGATGCTTCACACTCTACTGCACCGCGTTCTTCACCCGTTACTGTGCTTCCACCGGCACTGATCACTCCTGCTCAGTCACCTTTTGTGGGACCAAATACTCCCACTATGGTAGTTGGATAGACAACTAGTCCTTCACTTGAACGTATCTATTTGTCTTCAAGTCGTTCGATTAATTAGTGTTTGGTTATTTCTTAGGGTCGTTATCTGTTAATTTGAGGTCATAAGCAGTGATTGTTTGGTTTACTACATGCATGTAGTGTTCTTCTCTTTCCATGAATAAGCTTATGGTAGCGTTAGCTGATAATGTTTGTGTTGCTAAGTTTATTGTTATCATCAATTTTTAATTTTTTCAGTTTGCAGTGAATATGAACCGCTTTCTTATTAATTATATCTGTTTCACTATTTACATTTAGCCACAAATTTGAAGCAAAATCAGTCTTTTGACGAAAAAATCGTGGCGGGTTTGAGAAAATCAATCAATATAGGATAATTGCAAAACCAGATCTGGTAACAAACTGCTTAGCAAAAAGATGAGATGAGTAAAACTTCCTAGTTTCCACTACAATTTTCTTACTGTTATAACAAAAATTACAATCAATCATAAAAGATAATTGATGCTATTTACTCCTAGGACTATAGGAATATCAAGTAATATTTACTCCAAGGATCTCAAGGAACTATCTATCGGCTAGTACCCACTAGCCATGCAAATGCCACACGTTTTGGTATTCTAATGCTAAATTAATTTCTAAAGTAACTATTCATATTTTTATCGAATACCTAAATAAATAAGGTCCTAGCACATGCTGAAAGTAGCGACTAGTTAAGTAAGCATCTCTTCTGACTTGCAGTTCAGTACTCAGTTAGGTATCAAATTTGGAAAGGCTGATCCCAAAAAAAACCTAAGCGATCATTGTCCTTCTGCCTCCTAATCCAATCTACAAACTACCTAAATCTGTATCTGAACGCATTTGAGCCTCTGTAGTCTTCTCTTTTCAGTCTGCTGACAGAATTTACTAAATTAGCAGCAAGATCAACTAGATTTTCTCATATACATGATAGCATCAGATGAACCTTAAAACAATGTTGTGACGAAGAGTTGAAGACAAATCATATAATCCGAAGTGTATTATTATTGTATGCCTTTTCTAAATGTATATATAGATATTGTTGTATTCAGAACGTTAAAGTCCTACTATGCCAATATAGAATGTTTACTGCTTTGGGTAACCCTAGATAGTTTCAATCACAGCGAAAGTGCTTGAAAAAGACATTATAAAACTACTACTTGTGACCTTCGCATATAAAAAAAAACAGTAGCAAGCAAGATTGAGCTTGAACACACTGGAAATAGTGGTTCAATTTTCAACGTAAAGAATGAGGAAAGAACCTACCAAATAGGAGAGTAAACATCAAGATTGCATTACTCAGCTAGCTGTTCGGATAGACTTTGAAATAAATAAATGAAATCCACAACTAATGCCTGAGTATATATAGTATACTTCTAGGATTTTGTTTCCTTTTTCTTTTGGACAGGAGTAGAATAAAAGCAAAGAATTAAAACCTTTACTAATTATTAAAGGAACTCTGATTGTAACTTGCCGAAAATGGAAATCTTATGGTTTTTATCATCAGTTATTTTCATGATCTCTTAACATGAAAAAAAACACACAAATCTAAATATTCAGTTCCGAAAAAGCAAGGTATATTACCCAACTATTTCAAGTTACTGTATTATATTTACATTAATTTATTAATTACGAACCAATATAATGTCTTCCTAAATTTTTAGTTGAAACATAATTAGCAGTTAATAGTCATGATTAAGAGACAGAGGAGAATTAAAAATATGGAAGAAGCTTCATGGTCGTCGATATCAGATATTGATCTGGAAGCCGGAGATCCTTACAAAGAATTAGAACTCATAATACAAGAAGAGAAACAACCCATTTTCAAATTACCAGCATCTCTCAAAATGGGGAATGTGAAAATGTATGAACCACAAGTAGTGGCTATCGGTCCATACCATTATGGTAAACCTCACTTAATGCCAATGGAAATTCACAAGAGGAGAGCACTAATCCATTTCGTCAAGAGATCAGGCGTTCCTCTTCAAACATACATCGACCAACTTATGAAAGTTGTGGATGAATTAAAGATGTCTTACGCGCAGCTGGATCAAGAATGGAAAGATGATGATAGGAGATTCATTGAGCTCATGATTGTCGATGGATGCTTCCTTCTTGAATTCTTGGCTGTTGGTACAAAGGTATCTATTGATGATTACGCTCGTAGTGATCCCATGTTCAGCTTTCAAGGGAAGATTGTTAACTATGATTCTGCAATTAAAGACTTGTTGACAGTTGAAAACCAACTTCCTTATCTTGTTCTTACAACTTTACTGTCCGTTGCACGTCCAAATGAGGTGAGAAGCACTAACATAACATACATATTGCAGTTTCTTAATTATAGAATTTTACAACAGCGCTTCTTTGGTATGTGTGTTTTTGTTTGCACTCTTGAATGCAGGATGCACACGACACCATATCAGATATGATGCTGTGCCACAACGAAGGTCCACGGCGTCACATTCTCGACCGCTATGCAGAGAGAGTACTCGAGGCACCAGAAATGGAACTGGAGGGAGGAATGAAATTACCTACTGGATATTCAGCGTCAGAGCTGTATTACCAATTCGGCATACAATTCCGTAGGGTTGGTGGCTATAAAAGTATCAAGTTCGATGATAAACAAGCAATCCTAACCCTTCCTCCTATCATGATCCACGATGATCACCAAAACCCATTTCTGAATATGAGAGCATTCGAAGTTTGGGTGAGCAAAGATTTGAAGTTTCACTCTTTCATTTACCTCATTAAAACTCTTGTTCAGTCAGTCAAGGATGTCGCGTTGCTAAGATGTCAAGGGATTATTGTTGGTCCCTTAGACCAAGAAGCTGTCCTTAAATCAATTCAGGTTTTCACCAAGGACATAGGAATGTTCAATGTGGAATCTGAACCTATTGTTGCACTTCAGAAGATGAATGAGTATTGCGAACGAAGATCAGTCATGTGCTGGAGAATGTGCAGGATTTGGATTTCGAATCTATATGAAAATTACTTCAGTAATCCTTGGACTACTATGTCAGTAGTAGCAGCTGCTATTCTATTGGCCCTTACTGTTGTGCAAACCGTTTACACTGTTCGCTCTTCTAGGTGCGACAAAAAAATGTAAGAAGATAGTATAAGGTTTTGTGCACAGGAGCGTATACCCTGTTTTGTTAGCCCAACAAGTCTTCTTTATTTCTTCAAAAATGATATATGGCGCCCAGTTTTTGGCACCCATTTGCACCCACTATTAGGTGGCGTCTACGTGGGATTGTTTTAAGAACTAAGGAAAACTATTACGGAAAAATTTGTTTGATTCTGCTAAGTGCCTTAGTATTTCTCTGGCTTCTTCTACAAAAATCTTCCCCTTGAATCATTGATACACTTGAATTAGTACAAAGAAGTAAGAATTTGTTTTTTATTCCACCTCCGAGTTTCTTTTTTAATCATGTTTGATCGATTTTCTGATCGATACTGAATTGCTTATATTGAAGTCATTGAGATGAATTAGTTCTCTCGAAGTTGCGTTACCTACAATGACCGAATAAGGTTCCAAAACATAACTGCAATTAACTGAAAAAATAAAATAAAATAGAGAATAAAGAATGAACTTGCAAAATTTGGTTGGATTTCACCAAGAAATTGATGATTATTTTTGAGATGCAAGTGCCATTCGGTTGTGGTAATTGATATTCCCTAGTAGATTGCTGATTCTTTCTGAGATATAACAAAACCCCTAATGTATCTTCGTCTTCTCCTCTTCCGTGAAGGAGAACAAAACCCAGTATGTTTGTAACCTAAGCCGTTGATCCTCATCTATGGTTGCAAACTAAGCACTGATATTCAACAAAACAGTTTTGTTCCTTAACTTTTTTGAAACAAAAGCCACGTAATACCGGGTGCAAATGGGTGCACAAAAAATGGGTGACATATAGCACGATTGTTATTTCTTTCTTCTTTTACCTTGAAATAACCGGATCCGCAACCGCACTGCTTTTGTAAATTTTGCATATAATGTAAACCATAATAAAATAATTTCTGCCGTAAAGAGAAGAGGTATTTCATCGTGCTTTAGTCAGGTTCAAGATTTTATTTGACTCGGCAAAGGATTCACCAGCTTAGCAAACACAGTACAAATACTGGGGTTGAGTCTATTGAAACAGTGAGACAGGTATCGACTCAAAACAATTAAGTAAATCGATTCAAGTTTCACTGGATTGAAGGTTACATTTTAACAGCCTTGACTCGACATGCATTAAACTTTTCATTTATTTACAATTACGTTGATTGCCATTAAATCAAACCCACGATTACTCTCCAAAATCCATTCATTTTCTCTAAGCTTATGGCAGCGTGCAGTAGTTGAAACGCATGAGCATCTTCGTTTATGTCTGTCTTCCTATTTACATTAAATACCCAATTCAAATCTAAACCAACGTAGGCTTTGACTTGAAATCGTCTTATTTTTTGAGAAGCTTCCGTCTATGATACTTTTATAGTAGATAAGTCAGTATATGAAACTAATTATGTCAGTGTTAGTACACCTGACCTCGTATAGATATACTTGATTACTACTCCAATTTCTCATTTCCCATATAAACACGAATTTAAAACACTACTTGGATATCTTGTTGCATGCTGTATAGAAGAAATTTCTCTTCTCCAATCTGAGTTTTGCTCATTAATTTTTATGGGTTCTCTCAATATCTATAGCAGCTGATGAGCCGAACCTTACAAGATAGCAACTGAGACCCATGCATGGATTTGGAAACCAGTCAACCACCTATTTGCAAATGAAAATATTGGCCTACTTCCACACTAGACATATAAAGTAATAAAGTATACCCCCAATCTTTACTTTTCTAGTTTCTCACATGAGCGCGGTGCTCAAGAATAAAAATGTTGGCTTGCTCGGTAGACTAAGTACAAAAGTCACATTAGTCTGACTCGAATTCACATACTCGGTTACCGTTTTATTACTATTATTATTTGGCTGAGTCACTGGAGTATTTTTTAATTCATTCGGTGCTTCATTGACGTTAACTTTCTATTCCTGTAAGCAAGCACTCAATTTAAACTCTTCTTATCCCCATTTCTTTGAACTCTAAAAGTCTTCTCTTCCGAAATCAACGAGATCGAAAACAATGTCAATATCAAATTCAAGTCTTCCGAAGGACATCGCCGAAGAGATCTTATTAAGGTCGCCGGTGAAATCTCTCCTAAGATTTAAATCCGTCAGTAAGTCATTCTATTCTCTAATTAGCAGCCTTAATTTTGTTAATAAACACATGAACCATAATATCCAGGAAAACAACATTGTTCTTATTTATCCTGATTATCCGATGAATATGAGGACAACCCAATTCATTTCATTAAAATTATCACTATTGTTTTCATCAACTGAATGTCGACATGGGGAGGTTAGTCCTGAATTTTCCGATTACTCATTCATATATTCGGGATGGAGAATTGATTCTTTCTGTGGTTCTTATGATGGATTGTTATGCGTATGTTATGTTAGAACTGATGTCGATTGTAGCAAAAATGAACAGATTGTTGTTTTGAATCCATCGACTGCCGAATTTAAGGAAATACGCGTTCCAACGAAACTAACCGGGAAGGCGAGAATAAAGTTGCGGAGTTTATTTTGGTTTGGGTATGATTACAAGATTGCTAATTACAAGTTGGTTAGAGTTGTGGGCATAGACAGTCGCGGTAAGGAGAGTTTTGAGGTTGAGGTCTATACATTGGGATTAGATTCATGGAGAAAGATTGAAAATGTCTCTTACAAATTTGAAAAACATCAACCTGGGGTGCTTGTTAATGGTGCTCTTCATTGGTTTGTTGTTTCCAATGTGAAACGAGTGAAAGTTCTAGTCTCTTTTGATATTTCTAATGAGAGGTTTGTAGAGTTGCCACTGCCTAAAGAGCGGTTGACAAATCCAGAAGAACCTTTAGAAGATGTTAAGTATCAGGAAAGGGTGGGGGAGCTGGGAGGGTGCATTTGTTTGCTTTTTCATGTTTTTGGTGTTCGGGTTGATGTGTGGGTTATGCAAGAGTACGGAGTGAGGGAATCATGGACTAAAAGCTTCACGATAAACGTAGAGACTATTGCCAGAGCATTCTATTTGAATCTCAAATGGAGCTTTCTGACCAATGAGATTTTATTGCAGTGTGATGACAAGTTAATCTTATATGACCCAAAGAACGGAAGACATAAGAAACTTGCAGTTTGTCAAATCGATACATGTACAGATGCAGTTAAGTATGTACCCAGTCTTGTTTCACTGAACTCTGGTAAATATTTAGTGCACCGGAAAAATAAGGGGAAACAATGGAAAGCGTAAATAAACTGGAAGAGGCATGCTTTGTTATGCTTCTTATTGCTTACTATGTTTATAGGTAGAGTTTCAGTTGACCTTGTACGTTAAAAAATTTCCCCATGTAATCTATGGGCATGTGTTGGGCAGACGTTGTTTGAACTTCATGGGACATTCTTATTCCTTACTGTCAGTATCTTGGAAGTTAGATGTGCGAGTGCGATAATTGACTTATCGTTTGGCATTGAAAGTTAGTTATATGAATGTGTATGTGTAATTGTTTGTCTCAGTATCCTCCAAGTCTGTACTACTACAATGAAGATTCCATGGAGGATCATATATGATTTTATAACTTTATGTCTCCATTTTGTACTGAAATAAATCTGTCTGTAGAAAAGATTCTCTCTTAGTTTGTTCTTATGTAGTTATAGGGAGATTTTTTTTTTTTTTATTCAAAGAGTGATTTTATTGATTAAGCATTCAAATTACATCCGGTAATATTATTATTTTTTTTAATAGGAAAGGATAGATTTCATTTCTTAAGGTTCAATTACATTGAGTTTCTCTTTGACGAGATCTACTGACCAGCTAGGAAACATTTCTTCCCAATTGGTTGTATGATTACTACTACTTGCATCTTTGTCAAGGACGTCAGCCACACTCTCTGTGACGTCTCTGGGAACATAAGACACTTCCCACTTATTAAAAAAACTTCAGAAGTTCTAAAGAATCTCTTATAATTGCATTACAACTCTCCCTTTTAAAGCATTAACTACATGAAGACAATTTCCTTGCCACTGCAAATTTGTGATTTGCATTTCTCTTGCCATCTTGATTGCTTCCAATGCCGCCATCGCTTCTGCCTGAATTAATATATCCCCCTGTATCGATGAATTAATATCAGGTGGGAATTATCCACATACTCAAAATTAATATACATTTCTTAGCTACTAAATTAATTGAATTAATATAAATCTGCTACTCAATTCTTGGTTCTTTTTATCGACCGACAAACAAAATATTCTTGGTTTTGAATTAAAAACTTAATGTCTAGGACATTATTTTGATTCTACCAGTGAACATAGAAAGTTTCTACCATTATTGACTTAACTGGAACTTCACTGTCTGACTCAAAAATAACTTTAGAAAAGTCCTTTGATATTGCCCACTCCACTGCTTCATGCACTGCAAGGCATTCCAATTGTTCCACTTCTTGATCCAGAGTCATTCCTCCATTGAAGAACTCCCTTTAGCTCCATAGCGTTGACATGCAAAATTCCTAGCTATTAGTCCTATGCCTACTGTTAGATTAGATTTGAGAAAAGAAGCATCCATATTAATCTTAATTAAGTAATCTTCATCTGGAGGATCCCAGTATTGAAGCTGCACCTGCAAACTGGTAGACCTGTTAGGTACAGTGGAAACATCATTTTTACATCTATCAAGCAATAATAGAATACTGTTTATACTGAAAAATCTGTTAGGTTTTTTACTTTGAAAAATAACTATGCATTTATCTTTCCATATAGACCAGATACTGATCATAAGCAAATACCAAATGGGTACATTATTTACAAATCGGATTGCAAAACTAGTTACACTCATAGTAAACCAACTAATAATCCGGTTAAACAAGCTACCATGCACATTCTTTATATTGCTGACATTCACATTAACACCAAGCCAAATAGATCTAACATAGAGACAATCTAAAAATATATGCTCAACAGTTTCAATAGTAGCATTACAAATACTACATTGTACATACCTTGTTTGTACTTTGCAAGCTTATCTCTCTAGTAGGACCTATGTCCTTAAGACACTTCCACACAAATTTTTTAACTTTATGGGGACTTTCACATCCCCAAAGAGCGTTCCAAATATTACTTCATACCAGTTGAGTACCCGAGCTTTCAATAGTGTGGTTACTAAGTACTTTATAAGCACTTTTGACAGTAAAAACACCTTTCCTATCATGTATCCAACTAAGGTTGTCACTACAATATCTGGGGATTTTCATAGAGATAATTTTATCAGCAGAGTTCACCTCAAAAATATCTTGGATCAGTTGCGCATTCTAAGATCTAGTTCTTCGATAAAATAACTCACGACCATAAACAAGATTAGGTAATGTATTAGAATTGACTATGGGTTCAGGGGGGGTGTTCTAGACCAACCACCCATTTATCAAGCCAAATATTAATTTTGGTACCACATCTTACATACCAAAAGGTATTACAGTAAAAACTCTATATATTGATACTCCATACATTAATAACCTCTCTATATTAATAAAACATTTGGTCCCAACTTGTAAAATCATATAGAAAATAACCTCCATATATTAATAACCTCTATATATTAATAATTTTGTTAGGTCCCAAGTGTATTAATATATGGAGTTTTTACTGTATATCCTTAATGGTTCTAATCTGCCTATTTATACCTTTCCAGACCCAAGAACTTTTGTCATTAAGTTTATCCAAGTGAAGATGATTAGTTGTCCTAAAATATCCGGCTTCTAAAATATGAACATATAAATTAGCAGAGTTAGCGCAAATTTTCCAGGCAATTTTGCTAATAAGGGCTTTAATAAAAAATTCTTGTTATAGGGCCTATGGCCCATGGATGTGCGGTCCATCTAGTTACCTAGAGTTTACCTTTACATATATATAAAGGATATTGTATTCATGTAACCCTATTATCCTGATCAATAGAAACCTCTCTTTGTCTCTTTACTTTCTCCATATTTTCCACTGCAACACGTTACCATGCACGACTCTACCAACTGGTGCAATTTTTTTTTTCGTTCAAGATTGGTTATGGATTATTACTTGAAGTTTATCGTGGTTCTGATCCTATTTGTTTATCATTATGGATGCATTACCAGGTATTTCTTTTGAACAAAGAAATTTCGTTTTCGTAGTATATATTAGGGTTCCACAAACGTATGATTATAAAACCTAGAGATTTCACCGTTAAATTTTCATGCAATTTTAATATGTTTAACCCAATCAGTCATTACCATGTGTGTTAAAATTTCAATCAAATCGGAATAAGATGCACACTCTAAAACTGGATTTTAACGAATCTGTGTACGTTCAGGAAAACCCTAATTATAAAACTGCGTATAAAAACGTATTTTTTAGGAATTACAACCGTTAGATTATGCTGTATTTTTGTTATGTGTTACATTGTGTTCTCCTTAAAGTACTTTAAAATTTTCTTAAAGATCCAACCATGGAAAGTACTCCAAAGTACGTGATATTTTATGCTATGTCCATAGAAACGTGAATCGGAATAGTCATACGGCGTCATAAATATATTTTTATCGAGCCATTGGATGTCTTTGAAATTTTAATATGTTTTTCGAAATATTGTGATAAATCTAATTTAAAACATATATCATTATCGGATGACGATGCATTTGTCTGTCGATCAGAACAGTTGAAAGAAGAATTTTGTCAACTTTTAGGGTTAACGATATGTTTTGGGCTCATATACTAATAGTTTCAAACTTATTATCAATGGGCCTGAATATTTCATATATATTGAACCATATATGTTTATATTCATTAGCCATGACCTTGTCAACCTAATGGACCGGGTCTTGACCAAATAGTTGACCAGACTTTGACTAAACCAATTTGGCTCTAATTTGACCTTTTCAACTCAGAAGTAATTGAGCACCATTAAAGAGTCTATGATGTGGAAGTATGTGTGCATAAGTACAATACTTTCATCATAAAAATCTTCAACTTGTAAAGATACACCTTTCAAAGAGGAAGTCATTCCTTCAACATTTCCAAGGCGACATATTAACTTCAGACGATGTAATGCTTTGAATGAAGTTTGTCGAAACATTCATTTTCACCCAAACTTGAATGTTCAGTGGGATGTGATCCACTTGTTAGACTATAATGAGTCAATAACTTCGACAATGATATGTTGTAATTAAAAGCAAACCTCACTTTTATTGAAAAGAAACTCACATAAGTTTTCATGAGTCAATGTAATTCTGGATCCAGTAATAATAATACAAAGTAAATGTATTTACCTATTATGGGACAGAGATGTAATTCTGACTCATATGAATGAGAGTTGAAAATATTGGTATAAGCATTTTACTGAGAATGGTACAAGTGTTGTAATGCAAGTATCATATATTAACAGTCAACTATAAGAGTTATAGGGAGTTTAAAGGAAAACGAACTCACTGTATTCTTGGAGAAGGTCATATCATAGTTAGACGTCAACATTAATGGCAACAAGAACTTTGCCAATTTTTCTTATTGTTTATCTTTATTCAATCGAATTCATATGGTTAGATTCTATATTTTGCATGATTTGATCCTAAACTATTGTCTACATGATAGTTTGACCGATATTATATTAGCTAAAATAAAGAATTTTTTTTTTGCGAATAATTATATCCATTGTATGCTCTTACGGAA
The DNA here is from genome assembly GCA_023529315.1 of Papaver bracteatum. Lineage (NCBI taxonomy): Eukaryota > Viridiplantae > Streptophyta > Magnoliopsida > Ranunculales > Papaveraceae > Papaver > Papaver bracteatum. The sequence goes on along the minus strand of JAJJWX010002376.1, from coordinate 327,742 downwards.
TGAATAGTATATCATTTCCATGAGACTGAAATTCTCTAAAGCACTTGAGATATACTCAAAAGTACTTGAGTTAAAAGGATCATTCGTACATTATGATGAAAAGTATATCATCTTCATGAACTGTAACACTCTAAAGTAAATGATATAATTTTTCTTTTGTTACGTAATAAGGCCACGCAACTTATTACACGAAGCTCTTAAGGAAATATATTAAACTGCTTGTTGAATTGTTTCCTTATATAATACCATGTGATGATTGGATCATTACATGTAATATCCGAGCGAAGAAATGCTCAATCTTTGTTGCCTAATTGGTATAATGATTAAAAGTTACATAAGCTCTATAAGAACTAAGAGATAATCACACCTTGTTAAATTCCACAGAAACCCATGGAAGTGGATATCATATGGTAACTCACAGTAATGAGAATTTAATTTGGTTGCATCTTTTTAGTCTCTAATATATTTGGAAGGACATTAGAGAAACTAATGAGTCAATCTAGTGAAGTGTAAATCACAATAGTATTTGGATTATTGAATCCATATTGACACCGACGATGAAATGTTGGAAATTGACTCATAAAGGCTTTGATATAACCATAAATCCACTTTGGTTATGACATGATGATTTTTTTGAAATGAATCATACAAACATCAATTTATTTGAGTGAACAAAAACGGAAGAAAGATTGACAGAATCCGAAGTCACGACATATCTCTCAATAAGTGTTTTCTAAAGTACCAGATTCACAACCTCCTTCTCCCTCCCATTATGCTTTTAAGTAAGAGATCATATCACTTATTTTACAAAGTCTTCAGTAAAACAGGATCGAGACCATCCTAACATGCAAATGGTAAACAATCCATATTACAAAGATAACAAGGTGAAATTTAGAAAAATATTCAAGCAGAATGCGGACCATTGATGTGACTGATGGATCTGGTGAATATTTTGACATTTTGGACTAATTATAGCTCCAAAGAAATTTGCGTTTAGAAAACTACTAGCACATATTTTACATGTAAGGACTCACCAACCCTTGTAAATGCTAGCGAGTGTACATCAAAAGGACTTGATGGTTATTGCATGTTTAATAGGATCAAATGCAGAGTATCTTATACCCCAAGGTCTCGCAAAGGCTATCATTAAAGGTTACAGATGGTGCCTAAGGCATGGTTATGCGTACAAACCTACCTTTAACTCCTTGAGGAATATGCAATATTGATGCATCTTTACTTAATTCGTTATAGAACCCAATATTAGTCAACCTTTTATGCGTACCAGTTGGTAACTGGATTTAAGCCTAACATTCGTGTTCTTACGCATTTTTGGTTGCACTATATATGTGCAATTACAACTCCACATCGTACTATGATGGGTCTTCAAAACTGTTAAGTAGTTATTTTGGAAATGAGTTCCCAACAATTATCCGCATTTTAAAACCTTTGGCAGGAGACTTATCGCTAGATTTGCGGGTTGTCATTTTAATGAGACAGTCTTCCCGTCGTTAGGGGGAGATAAGAAAAAGTATTTTCTAAGGAAATTACATGAATTGTCGTGGTGTGTTCCAACTGTGTCTCCTATTGATTCTTGTACTCCACAAATGAATGTGAAGTGACAAAGAATAATCAATTTTCAGAATGTACACTGATGTCACTAAAGTTACAAGATCACACATACCAGTTGCAAATATTCCTTTAAGGTTAGAAATCATCAGTATGAGGTACACCATAGACTAAGGTGTTCCAATTACACTTGGTGGAAGTGTAGTTGAGGTCGTGGTTCCATAAAGGAAGATGTAGAAACCATCAGGTTCGATCAATGCTCACCTAGAAAGGAAGTAGTTGAGTAAGGCAAAACCTAATTTGTATCATTAATGAAATCATCTCATTTGATTGTCTCTGACTATGTCCATGAATTAATAATGGAGGACGCTCCGAAGGTTTAAATGATTATAGAGAACAATGAAATCCTGACGTTTTATGAGAATGCATATGAGTCAATGGAAGGATCATGAGTGCACAGTGATGATATAATCTATAAATAGTTTCTCCAGAAGTTGAGCACAATGAGATTGAACCATGCTTTATTTTGATTAATTTCAAATAAACAACATATTTGGCCTACACAATCCAGGTAGAACTTAGTTCTTTGGCAAATATATGGGTATTTGGTCTAGTATGCACTACACTAAAACATCAGATTTGGGACGGATATACGCATTGCAAAGAATTTTACCAATGCGTATATCTGTTGGAAATATGGTGTAGCAAATTCGTGTGCAACGCGAAAATCCGTTGGGAAAATTAATATTTGCAACGCATATAAACGTTGGTCAACCGGTGCACCAACGTTTGTTGAGCAACGAATTCTTTAATTTGTGCAACGATTACAATAATTTAGGCAACGTATTACTCTAATTTGAGTTACACTTATGTACGTTGCAAAACCATTTACAGGTAAAAAAAAAATCGACGACAATTCCAGGTAAAAATAAGAAAAATCCGACGATAATTCCGGCCAAATTCTGCACCTTCATATATCATTGTAGATCAATGAAAAGATTCAATTTTCATATGAACATATGGTTGGTAAAAGATACCAAGCATACTTTTCATGGTCATAAGATTGGTATAAGATAATCCACAAAAGAATAATTATCGAAAGAATAACTTGTAAAAATTGATTAATAAAACATGCTCGGAGTTTTGAGTTCCTCCTCAATCTATAAGGTTATTAGCTGCTCATAGTGAGGTTCATGGCGCAAAGGTATATTCAAAGTAAATAAGGTTCAGGGATAAAGCAAACTCTGTAGCAAACCACTGCGAAAACAGGTTCAGGTGCTGGTTCTGTATAGCTTCTTCTTTTAGGAATTTATGCGAACAATCTGAAAGCATAAAATGGAGATTAAGAGGTCTCCTTTCACTGTTTCTACGGCTCCTCTTTATAGCTTTATTTCCCTGCAATTTCGTTATCTAAAACATCCCCATCAATCCCTTGTTCAGTACCAACTCTAAAAGCTTCAAATCTCGGCCACACACTACTCAAAACTGATGGCAAAGACAGACCCTGCTGAACCCCAAAATGTGGGAAGGGAACACTCGAGAGTCTGAGCATGCAAACACCATGAACTGCAAATACATATCATCACAAATTGATCAAATTAATGTAACCAGAACTTGATGATTGGAAGAGACCGTTTTTTAAGTTCCCAGTTAAAATTCCTTGCTTATTTTTCAGAAGTAAAATAAAAGGCGAAAACAACTCTCATTTTTTTCAACTAGTTTGAAGTGAAGTTGTTCTACAAAACATGCAGCTACGGGTTGGCTTGTTGCAACTTGCAATATTACAAAATAAGTGACAAAAGTAACGAGCTTCTTTTTGATTTTTAAAAATCAATTTTGAGAACTAAGTAAACAAACTGTAGGCGTAAATTATCCACAGAACCAGGTGGCAACATCCTAAGCTATGACACACCTAGAAACGAAGAAGCGCGATGCATGGAATGAAGACCAACCAGCGCGAGGTTTGAGGAGCCATGTGGATCGGGCGTAATTTCTCTACAACTGTCGGACAAGAGTTGACCTAGGCTCCTGAAAAAGCTGACAAGACAAGACACGGCGGGTCAAACTAGGAGATGTGGTAAAATGGATAAGAATATACGCGTCACATCGGCCAACTAAGAAGGGAGACACACAATACATGCGACATTGTGCCAAGAGAACACCCGAAGAGGTCGGCTCGGACAAGAGAGAGGCGAAGGAATCAAGATACATCAGCCACATGCATAGAAGAAGGGAGGACACAAGCAGGCCCAATCACAGAACCTCAAAATAGATGTAACATGACCAACACCCTAACATTGGTTGTATGAAACCTCTCCTATAAATAGAGTAACTTGTATCCAAGAAGAGGTAGGTTAGAATTGGGAGAGAGAGGGAGAACAGATTTCACCAAGTAAGAGGAGAGTAAGAAGGAGTTAGTCGTGTAAGAAGTTAGGTCAAAAGAAACACCTTTGTAACACTTTGAAGTAATAAGATTCACCCTTTCACACCCGTGGACGTAGGTAATCATACCGAACCACGTATATCTTGTGTTCATTGTTGAGTGTTTACTTTCATTTGCATGAGTAGGAGGTTTATATCCTTTGGATGTAGTTTGTAGTAAATTACATCTACATTCTTTCACGGACTAAGGGGACTCGACTAAGATATCCGGATACCTTGCCCTGACGACCTTCAGAGACGATCAAAAGCTCTTAAATAAACGTTAGTGTGTCGTAGTTGAAGCTAGGATGAACTCTGTTGGTCGAAGTGATGTTGTTTTGAGACAGTTACCACGCGTGTAGAGTTACAACAATAGCAGCGCCTTCAAAAAAGTGAGGATTACCCACAGTTTGATCGGCGGAGGATCTCCACAAGCTCACCGGTGACTAGTAGTTCGAGTTAGAAGCTAAGGGGAGAATCTGCTGATAGGACGACTGTTTGTTTTCGATAGCTGAGTGATTTTTAGTTAAGTGAGTTTCCCTCCAGCTACGGTATAAAGTTGGGTGCTCGGATTTACCAAAGGTTTGCGTTTTAAATGTTACCTCGTGCGTTAAGCTGTCAACCATAGGGAGTTTCTTTCCGGTGATGTAGCATAAGTCATCGGAAAGATCATGATCAGATCTCGAGGAAGTAGAGTTTACACGTACTTGATTTGATCCCTGGGGTTATGTGTTGTACCTTTTTTAATCGTCACGTGCACAAGTTTAATGATTTGGAGCATATAGAATAAAGGACAAGCTAACTTAAATGCATAGGACGGGTACTGAAAGAGACGTCGTACGGAGTAACATCGGCAAAGAAGTAGGGTCTTCCACAGTTTCAGCATAAGGCAAAACTAGGGTAGATAGGCAGAACCCACCTGATAAATGGAGTAGTAGTAATTGGGAAGGCAGTCGAACTTTTTCCTTTATTGTTTGAATTTTTTGTCTGTGATAATAGGTCAAAGTAAGGTGTTTTTTTTTGTATTTGCTGACGTAGGTATGGGCGATAATCGGCCAACTACGCGACGTACCCGATGGCTACTACTTCAGGAACGAGAAGGATATTGAGGAATCGTATAGCAAATAGCAGCAGCATGAAGGCAGGGGTAACAGAGCCGAGGCAAGAAGCCAGTCGACAACCACCGCCCGAGGAATCTCATGCAGCTGCACGGGGAATGCCAATTGTCGATGAGGAGGTGGATCTGGGGCGAGATGATAACACCCTACCCTTGGACCAAGTTATCTTGACCCAGGGAAGAGTTGACCAAGTTGACGGACTAACGGCTTCAGATACAGACGACGATGAGGAAGCACTTGCAGCACAAGCCCACCGAAAAAGAGTGAGGCAGCAAGTTGAGTACCAGGAAGCCTTAGGGAGAGAACAAGAGCGTCTCATGCAGATTCAACTAGGGCGAGGAGCAGCCAGCAACATCGTCCCAACACCCGTTCACGCGGTCGGCCATGTAACCCACCCGATACTACCCCCACCACCCACATCTGCACCATTACAGCCTCGGCCACACCAGCCAAATGGACACTCTAGTCACGAAAGCACTGACCCGACACTCCTAGCCATTCTAGAAAGTCAAAGAAGGCAAGAAGCGGCACTAAGAGAGCTCCAACAACGGAACCTCGCCTTAGAATATGATCAGTTGAGGAATCAGCGAACTAGGTCATGTGGCTCGTCTAGCCGAGGAACATCGAGGCATCATGACCGATCGGGTAACTCACCACCTATGATGGGACCAAGCAACCCTAATCAGCCCGGACAATCAGGTCAACCACCATTGCCTCCGGTGCCCCCCACACAAAGATACGGGCCACCCGAGGACTCGTCCACTGACGATGATAGGCGAGGAAGGGACGGGCGACATGATCGAGCAACAGAGGCTAAAATTAAGGAATTGGAGGCAAAAATCAAAGAGGTCTCGGGAGGAAGCGAAGAGAACAAGTTGGCAGATATTATGTGTGAAGCCGAGAAGACACCTTTTTCTCAAGAACTCGAACAAATGCCGTTCCTTCCCAAGTGTACTTTACCTGCATTCCCTTCTAGATGTGACGGAACGGGGGATGTGATCGAGCATCTAAAGATGTACACCATGTCATTGATACAATGGAGGAACAACCCGGTAGTTACGTTTAAATTCTTTCCAGCTAGCTTGGAGGGCGAGGCACGAGATTGGTTTTATTCGCTAACACCTGGGTCGATAAACGGGTATGATGCGCTAGTTGAAGCCTTCCTAGAGATCTACATGCACAACAGTCGACCTCAGCCAAGGTTGAAAAATTTGTTCACCCTCGCCCGAAGATTCAGGGAGCCCTTACGAACCCTGACCGATAGGTGGAGGAAGCTATGTACTGAAATTGGGAAGGTGCCGGTGGATCATGCCATCTTTGGATTTGAAAATGCGTTAGGGAGATCAGACCCCATCTGGATATCCATATTCTCCGAGAAACCGAAAACCTTAAAAGGAAATGAGAAAAATGTAGGAGTATTACATCGCTTTGGAAGAAATTCAAGCCGAGTCAAGAGATAGAGGAATACAAGAATCTAGTGCTGAAGCTGGTATCGAAGTCAAAACTATTACGGACGATCATATGAGGCGTCCAGAGAAGAGATCGGACCCTCCCCCGAGGGGCAGCGAGAAGATAGAATGGATGACCAAAGGTAAGAAGCCGAGACAGGAAGCCCAATCGTATACCCCTCTCAATGCTTACTTGGAGGAGGTATTTAAGGAAGTCGAGAAGAGAAACGACATCAACTACCCAACGTCAAGGGGGGTTCAGTTCTAGGAGACCAGGGATCACCACGAATATTGTCACTACCATCAGTATAGGGGCCACTCCACTAACAACTGCCGAGAAGTAAAGGATATCGTTCAGCATCTCATCCGAGACGGGTATCTAAGGAAGTTCGTTCGACACCCATCTCAGCCGACAACAACACCCGATGTACCGGTTAATTAAGTCCGTATTGATAGAACGACTCAGTTCGTGAGTACCATTTCACACTCAGCTGTTCAAGGTTATGCTCTCGGCCTGGTAATCACCTCTAGGATCCACAAAAGGTACCGCGATGGTAAAGAACTATTTAGTGTAGCCAAGACTTCGCCCATGGAACCTTGGATGGTGCAACCCATTTCGTTCTCGGCTAAGGATGTCCCAGCCAATGGGCAAGCGCACGACGACCCCTTGGTCATCACTCTGCTGCTTGAGGATTGGGGCGTAAGGAGAATCCTGGTGGACAGTGGAAGTTCTGTCGAGGTACTGTTCTACGATACGTTTAGGAGGATGAAGCTATCAGACGACATCCTCGTCCCATAAACATATCGCATCTACGGCTTCAATGGTACTATAACTATTCCCAAGGGCGAAGTGACCTTAAGGGTTTCGGACGGTGGAGGCTACCTCGAGACACTAACCACCTTTTGCGTGGTCGACGTCGCCTCACCTTATGAAGCGATCATCGGGCGTCCATGGGTCGCTGGGATTAAGGGGGTAGCATCGACATACCATCAGAGGTTAAGATTCCCGACTTGCAAGGGAATAGATGAGGTTGTGGGCGACTCCCAGGCATAACGACAGTTCATGAAGGTTGACGTAGAAATTAATGAAAAACGGCGAGCTCGGAAAAATCAAGAGAACAACAAAGCAAAGGAAGTTCAGACGGCAAGAAAATTGGAAGAAGTGATTTCACAAGTTGTAATGGTATATGAGACCCAGGTGAAAGAAGGAGAAGAACAAAGAAAAGACACTTTATAGAAACCAAAGGAAGCGGCTCTATTCCGGGAAGCCAAATCCAATTTCTCGGCGGTTGAGCCGACTCGGGAAGTAAATTTGGGGACGATAGAGGCGCCAAAAATAGTAAGGATTGGGACACTTCTATTAGATGAACAAGCAAGTCAACTCATAATGGTATTAAGGGAAAACTTAGACACATTTTCCTGGGAAGTACGTGACTTAGAAGGAATTGACCCGAAGGTCTGCTGCCATCACCTAAAGATCGATCCAAAGTTCAAACTAGTGAGGCAAAAAATGAGGCGCATCGCGCCATAATTACAGGCAGCAGTAGAGACTGATATAAAGAAGCTACAAGAATCCGGAATAATAAGGAAATCCCATTACCCACAATAGATATCAAACATGGTCTTGGTACCGAAAAAGAAAGGAGGAGTCAGAATATGTATTGATTTTAGCGACTTGAACAAAGCCTGCCCGAAGGACAGTTTCCCCCTCCCCAGCATAGATCAATTAGTAGAATCAATAGTCGGATAGGAGGCGATGACCTTAATGGATGGATGCATGGGCTACAACCAAATACCTTTGGCACCCGAAGACCAGGAGCATACTTCCTTCTTTACACCAAGGGGATTGTACTGTTACACCAAGATGCCATTCGGACTTATAAATGCTGGGGCTACATACCAGATATTGGTAGGCGACATGTTTTAAGAAAAGATCCACAACACTATAGAAGTTTACTTGGATGACATGTTAGTTAAGAGTCACCGAGCTAAGGACCACGTCCGAGACCTTCGGGAAATTTTTCAGACAATGAGGAAACACAAGATGAAGATTAACCCCGCCAAGTGCGACTTTTGGGTCACATTAGGGAAATTCTTGGGGTATATCATCACCCCTAGAGGAATAGAAGCGGATCCCGAGAAGGTCCGGACAGTCCTTGAAATTCCATCTCCCGCGACGGTAAAAGACGTGCAGAAACTAAATGGTTGCATAGCAGCATTGGGGAGATTTGTATCACGGTCATCGGACAAATGCAAGGCCTTTTCCGACATTTTGAAGAAAGGAAAAAAATTCCAATGGACGGACGCCAGCGAAGAGGCCTTTCAAAATATCAAGTTACACCTAGCCAGCCTCCCGGTTCTTCAGAGGCCCGAGCTGTCAGAAATTCTCACCATATACTTAAGGGCGACACCCTATGCAATTAGTGCAGTGCTAGTAAAATCGGAGGGAAATGTGGAAAAGCCGGTATATTTCACTAGTAAAACATTAAGTCCGGCCGAGAGAAACTATACAAGAATGTAGCAGACGGTACTCGCGCTAGCTTTTGCTGCTTCTAAGCTCCGAACATATTTTCAAGCTCATCGAATACGGGTGCTCACCAAATCGCCTATCGAAGCAATTTTGGATAGTGCTGGATGATCAGGAAGAATCTCCAAATGGGGAGCCTTAATCAAGAAATATGATGTGGTGTACGAGACAAGAATCGCGATCAAAGGACAAGTAGTGGCCGATTTCTTGGAAGATTTCCCCCTTAGTGATGAGGACGAGGTAGAAGATATACCGGGGATGATTGAGGAACAAGAGGAACCAGCGGACCTATTAGCATCCAATAGTCCTACACGCTGGGAGGTCTTCGTCGATGGCGCATCGAACAAGGAAGGATCAGGCCTCGGGCTAGTATTTACGATTCCGAAGGGGAGGAAGATCGTGCACTCATTCAGACTAGAATTCAAGGCAACCAACAATGTCACCGAGTATGAAGCGGTGATCCATGCTTTATGAATAATTGTGGAAATGGGGCTGAAAGAGGTCCGCTTGACTAGTGATCCGGCAGATTACGGGCCAATACGCTACACACAATCCGGTGTTTCAAAAGTATTGGGAGATCGCCCAATTCTACATCAAACAAATACCCAACATTAGATTCCGCCACATTTTCCGAAAAGATAACAGACACTCGGACGCTCTATCATACATCGCCTCACAGCTAGTGGACCCGAGCATCGAAGGCATACGTGTTATGAGGCTTCTTATCCCTTCTATCCCGGAAACACCAGACGTACGGGTCGACGTGGCCATTACCACATCCGAGAGATATAAAGAAGGCAACTGGAGAAAGCCGATACATCAGTACTTAGATACGGGTGAGCTACCCAAGGTCTGGCCCGAGATAAACAAAATCAAAAGCAAGTCGGATTCTTACGAGTTAAGGGAAGGGATCTTATATTGAAAATCTTACCTAGGACCACTCCTACGATGCTTGAGCAAAGAAGAGGGCCACATAATCCTACACGAATTACACTATGGAGCGGCTGGGAATCACAGCTCGGGCAGAAGTTTGTCGGCCAAGGCAAAAACAATGGGCTACTTTTGGGTGTACTTAAACGAAGATGCAAAGAAAATGGCGAAATCTTGTGAATAATGTCAGCGTTATGGGAAGAAAATCCACGCTCCAGGAGTACCTTTAAACTCAGTCATAAGCCCGTGGCCCTTTGCTAAGTGGGGTGTAGACATTTCCGGGCCATTACATGTAGGAACAGGGCAAAGGAAGTATCTGATCGTGGCGACTGATTACTTTACCAAATGGGTAGAGGCGGCACCACTAAGGCACATTCGGGACAAAGATGTCTTTAAGTTTATTTGGGAACATATCATTTGCCGCTTCGGGGTCCCTGCAGCAATCGTCTCTGATAATGGAAAACAACTACATGGCGAGAACATCGATCTCATATTCAACACTTACAACATCATAAAGAGTAAAGCTACCCCGATTTACCCCCAGAGTAATGGCCAAGCAGAGATTACCAACAAAACCATCGCTGATAACATGAAGAAGAAGCTAGATGGGGAATATGGTAATTGGTGTGAAGAGTTATATAATGTTCTGTGGGAATACAGAACCACACAGAGGGAGGCTACGGGATTCTCTCCGTTTATGCTCACTTATGGAACCGAGACAATTCTACCAACGGAAGGAATGATCCCCACTACAAGAACCGAGGCTTGGAGGCGAAATGTCTCGTCCGATCTAATTTTGGCAAAACTCGGTGATCTGGAAGAAACAAGGGAGATGGCACTACAAAAGATGGAAAACTACCAAAGGAGGTTACAGTGAGAATACAACAAGCGAGTTCGACCAAGAGAATTTAACCCCGGGGAACATGTATTAAAGTTTTTGGCCGAATGGGAACGAGACAAAAAGGGCGGAAAATTAGCACTGAAGTGGGCTGGGCCGTATATAATTGCGTCAAAGGCAGGCGAGGGATCGTATCGGCTACTGCGACTCGATGGAACAAAAGAGCCCAAACCGTGGAACATCAAGTACTTGAAACTCTACCACCCCTGAAGGGAGACGCGCATAAAAAATGTAAGCATACATGTCTTCTTTCTTTTTGAAACCGTGAGGGGTATGATGTAGGGCATGAGTGACTAATGGTCATTCGTACTCGGGGCAAAGCCAGTGTGGAAGTGCCGAGGTGACTTACACTCGAATGGTCATTCGTACTCGGGGCAAAGCCAGTGTGGAATTGCCGAGCTTCCTTACAGTATCCTGGATATTCGTACTCGGGGCAGTGGCAGTGTGCAAGTGCCGAGGTAACCTAAGGGTTCTGGTGGTTGGAAACCAGTTCCAAAGGTTGTTGAGATACGAGGTCTCCTCAGCTAGGTGGACCACTTACATTTGAAAGGTCGCCTCCATCGCAGGTGGTCGTGTCCACTTTCCCGAGACTGGTTGGTCGATAACCACTCGGGAATATCGGGCCTAGAAATAAGTTGACCGGTACCCTTCCACTGAATCCAAGATATAGTGATGAGATACCCCGATCAGGACATGGAATTGGGCCCGATGACCCTCCTTGTTGGGTGTGTTCGACAGAAAAGGTTAAAATATTAACTTACTTAAACAACATTTGCAGGAACGATAGGAGAAACAAAGATAATTCGATAAGCGTCAAGCGTCTATGAAGAAAGTACGAAAAGTGTCACACAACCGTACGAAATGAAAAGTTTAGCGGAAATAAAACAAACAACATTGGCGACAAAGCATCCCCATTAAAACAAACAAACTGTGCATCATAAATAAAAAGGGGAGAAGTGTTCAAAGCGATTTACAATCCGACAGAAAGGTCAACTTAGTGGCACATCACTACAAAAAGAGACTTCAAGCATTGGGAGGAGCAGTATCGTCCTTCTTCTGCGCGACCTCGCGCCGCTTATTCTCCACCCACTCCTCAATACCAGATTGAACCTTCTCGTCTATCTCCTCTGCATGGACGACGCGTTCATCCTCGAGTTGTTGGGTAATCTGGAAGGCGTTTTCCTCGGCTTCGACTAGCTTGGAACCCAGATCGGCCTCGACCTGCTTCAAACGTCGGACCTCCAAATCCAATTCACGAGAACGCTGTTGCTCTCCTACAAGAATAAAAAAATGCGGATTATTCATTATGGTCTAAAGGTCCCTAAAGACATGATCTAAGCCTAAGTAACTGCTTCAAAACAACGCTCACGAGACCTGAAAAAGAGATGGTAACACGGATGCAAGTGACTCTGCGGATTTCGACAATTCATCCTCGGCCTTAGACAATTTCAGGGTTAGATCATTATAGCATTGCTCATTGAACTCTTTACTAGGATAATACTTCTTATGGTCACTACAATCATCCATTAAACGATTGCGCGACACCTGGAGCACAGCAAGCTGCGATCTACTCCATTCTAGCTCGCCCCTCACTTTATCAAACTCACTCATTCGGCCTAGCAAATCACTATTATCTCACTCCACCACATCTTTATCTCTTAATATTCGTCGGCGATCCTCATGAAGATCCCGGTTCTGCAATTGAAGAGCGTCTACCCGTTGCTCTAAATTCGTGTCTAGAGCAGCTCTCTCGGAAGAAAGACGTTCAAAAGATCCCAAGTGAGCCCGTAAATTGTCCATCTCTGCAGGGTCATACTCAAACTGACGATATCGTTCTAGCTCGCCCTCAAGTTTCGTGATGTCTTCGGCCTGACGGTCTATTTTGTCGTCTTTGTTGGCCATCCGCCGACGGAGATTCTCCACTAAATCCTTTTCGATATCCCATTTTTTCTTCAGGATCTTAAACTCCGAAGCAGCGTATATACCTATACTAGCTACCTCAGCTAGTATAAGGATACCCGACTCAGGATACTGTCACGATAAACCCAATCAATACAAGTTAAGGTTTCAAGAAAAATAATCTACCTTGAGCATCGGCAAGTTTGATCTCCAGCTCGTTCGCGTGACTCTTCTCGTTCTGCAGTTAAAGTTAGAGAGATTCTATCAGCTGCTTGTCTCTGCGGTGATTGGCGGCATCTAAACGCATCCGGTTCAGGATCTGAAACAAGTTAACAAGACTCAATTATAGGTAACAATGAGAACAGAAATACGAATTGGGGCATCACCATGCTGTCACGAATCGCTCACCACAGTGTCAAGAGTCAGAGCGATATCACCATACATGGGAACTGCATTCAGCATCTCTTCATCAGCATATGCTCTAAAGTCGGGGGAAGTGAGCTCACCCAGAGAGTTCATAATAGGGCCAGAGACAGTGAAGGAAGTTTCGGCGCTAGAAGACGACCCCTCAATAATCCAGGGCACACGAGGAAGCTCTACCGTATATAAATAACAATCTTCTCTTCGTCGGGCGTCTCCAGGGGATCCTGCTGGTCGCCCATCCATTGCTTATCGTCCTTGCCACCCGAGACGTCATCACCAAATAACTCATCTTCATCGGGAATCTCAATCACTGGCTTGCCCTTTGATGAGGGCTTAGCAACATGCTTACCTCTGAGGGGATTACTCCTAAGAGGGTGAGGGTCAACCTCGTCAACATCATCATCATCGTGCCTAGGGTGTTTCTGCACAAGGTGTCTCGTCAGAACATGTGAAGGAAAAAAACAGGGGCAAGTACATGTACTTATAAGAAAACCATTGTGTTTGTTACCTTCCCATGGCCTTACTCAACCCTTGTGCCAGCACCTCTTTTCCTAGACGATCCGGCACCCTTGGTGGAATCACCCTGAGATTTTCAAACAACAACCAGTTGACGCCCGAAGACAATAAGATAGCAAACAACAACAAAGGAGAAAACGCATACCTTATCATCCTTGTCGTCATTAACCACCCAAAAAGGATAGGGCTCGGCGGGAAAAGTAGGCGACGGGAAGCTACCATGAATAATGGGACCTCGAACTAGAAGTGGATCTCGGGAATAAATCGGGTAATTAGAATGGCGGGCTCGCTTGTTGGAACCCTGGCCGATGGGATCGGCATCCAGCATCATCCTTTCTATACCATCGGGCATAGTTCTGACCCGATGAGGAATAACAGCAAAACCGGCAAGGTCGCCTAAGGTTGAAGTACCAGCTCGATAGTTGACAAGGAAATTGACAACGGTATATTCTGGAGCGTCCTCGGGCTTGTAGGTCGACCACTCAGCCGTAGAACCGTGACCATCTCGGCGATCCCTCCATTCGTTCATAATTCAGAAAGTATTTCCATTCCATTGAGCCAAATCACGAGAGGGCTTGAGCTGGGAAAGAATCTCGTAGTAAAAAGGGATATCAGGGTTGTACAGGGGAAGATGAAGGCCAAGCTCCAGTTGGACTTGAGTGATGACCACGCAATCAGCCGACTGCTAGTGCTTCTTCATATCGGACTTCTTCAAGAGACTGTTTTGGCCCGAGAGCAGGGTAACTTCATAATCTCCAAGGTCGTACTTTTCCTTCAGATGTTGAATAAACTCCTCATCGGAAAGATCCATCACCCTTCTCTCGGACCTGCACGGAACAGAAGGAGAACCATTAGGAAAGATAGAGCTCATGGCGCGATTAGCGTATTTAGAAGGACTATCAAACGAAAACAGAGAAGCAAGAGAAAAAGCATCAAACTCGGAAAAAACGTCATCAACAGACCTTCTCTCAGTCATAGAGGGAGAATAAGCCATTAACGGAAATATCGCAGAACTTGGTTGTCGACGAAGAGAGGTGGGACGACAAGAAGGTAACCGCAGCTACTATAGCAATCGGTGAGGAAGAAATAAAGGAAGAAAATCAAGAAAACAAGGGTTTCCAAAAGCAAAGACTAATGAAGGAATCTGGGAGAAAATATTGCAGAGGCGGAAAACAGAAAGAGAAGTGGTGAAGAAGAAGAAAGAGAAAAAAAAGTGGGCTATTTAAAGGAAGAGAGTTGTAACGGACGCCGACGGTTACCAGGTAATAAAGTGGAGTTAGTGGGGCACTGCATGGCGGGATTTGCGGCATGGACGAGGACGTGGGCTGTTGGGACGACTTTCTTCCACTCGTGTCTTTTACATGAGCGAAAGAAGGGGCATAAATGTAGGCGTAAATTATCCACATAACCAGGTGGCAACATCCTAAGCTATGACACACCCCGAAACGAAGAAGCGCGAAGCATGGAATGAATACCAACCAGCGCGAGGCTTGAGGAGCCACGTGGATCGGGCATAATTGCTCTATAACTGTCGGACAAGACTTGACCCAGGCTCCTGACAAAGCTGACAAGACAAGACACGGCGGGTCAAACGAGGAGCTGTGGTCAAATGGATAAGAAGATACGCGTAACATCGGCCAACTAAGAAGGGCGACACACAATACAGGCGACATCGTGCCAAGAGAACACCCGAAGAGGTCGGCTCATACAAGATACAGGTGAAGGAATTAAGATACATCGGCCACATGCATAGAAGAAGGGATGACACAAGCAGGCCCGATCACAGAACCTCAAAATAGATGTAACATGACCAACACCCTAACATTGGTTGTATGAAACCTCTCTTATAAATAGAGTAACTTGTATCCAAGAAGAGGTAGGTTAGAATTGGGAGAGAGAGGGAGAATATATTTCACCAAGTAAGAGGAGAGCAAGAAGGAGTTAGTCATTTAAGAAGTTGGGTCGAAAGCAACACCTTTGTAACACTTTGAAGTAATAAGATTCACCCTTTCACCCCCGTGGACGTAGGTAATCATACCGAACCACGTATATCTTGTGATCATTGTTGAGTGTTTACTTTCATTTTCATGAGTAGGAGGTTTATATCCTTTGGATGTAGTTTGTAGTAAATTACATCTACACAAACCAACATTACAAAATAAATTGAAGTCAATTTTGAGAAACAAACGATTTCTACTTGAAGTCTTGAGCCATATCGGCATGCCATTTGCCTTGGGTTCTAAATGAAGAACTAAGTAAACCAGTTTTTATCTTGTTAAAGAAAGATGCATTTAATAAAAGTAAAAAAAAATGAAACATATATACTTACTCGTATTTTCCCTTCTTCAATTGGAAGAATCCAGTTCTCATCCGGTTAATTGGGAAGAAATGGCTTTCGGCTTTAACATTTTTACTAGTCTGTAGATCAGCTATCATATGTTCAATCTACACCACAGTAACTGCCTCTAGACTTGTATTCTCACTACAAAAAATAAAAAAAGTTAGAAAACATCCAAAATCAAAACTAACAGGGCGTTGGTTTTATGCTGACTCGATATCAAACAATCCATTCTCTGTCCTGACTGCTAATAACCCTCCTATCTTCCAAGTCTTGACTTCTCCTTATTTTCCTTAACTAAAATATCACCAAACCCCATTGTAAACAATCCACATAGCACCGGCATCTCCTCTTGTTCCTAAATTTCCGAGCTCAATCATTCTCCAGGCAGCTGCCAAATAATGCACCAGACCTATGGAAACACCCATTGAAGAAGCCATGGATAACTAATAGAAACAATTCAACTCGACTGGTTCATCTCAAAGTACCACCAGCTCCATGCTTGTCTTGACAGAACCAGCAGTAAAACTTCCGCTCAAAACTTCATCCATTCACTCAACTGCGCACTAACAACAACAACTCCTTTTCAGTTCCATTTCTTACTCAAGAACCAGCGTCAATAGATGTATGTAACTGGCAGATACCCCATTTTTCTCATGGAATCAATTTCATGCCAAGGAAGCTGTCCCTTCTCAGCTTCAGAGAACTCTCTTGAACCCTTGTACATATACAATCTCTATGGCATCTCTCCAATACCTGCGACTGAGCTTCTCCGAGTATTCATCTTACCTACCTCCTCTTACAGCAAGAGTACGAGAACTGGCAGCAGTAACAACTTCAGATGCAGAACTGATGGGTCGAGCATTTTTTCGGGCACCCTTTGTGCATTCTGTTGGTAATTCAGACATTACAATTTTGCAGTCGGATGAGTTCTCTTTAACTTGAAATTTCACATTTATTCCCAACCCATCATTCATATACTTAGAACGAAAAGAATTGGTGAATATCTTCCACAGTTTGCAGTGGAGATTAAAGATTTTATTTATACTTAGTTTTGGTTACAGAAGTTGTTGCATAATCAAAACAGAAATTTAAAAGTAAACACGATCCGTAATTTTTGTAGGAGTAATAGTAGAGAGACCAGACTAAGTTATATGCTGTTGAGAGTCTTCAGGATAGACGTGAGCTGTATCCTTGACACCCCCCCTCAAGTTGAGCCGGAGCTGGCGAATGTTCAACTTGTTCCTTATGAATGCAAAACGTGGTGCAGCTAACCCTTTGGTGAAGACATCTGCTAGTTGATCTTTCGAACTGATAAATCGCACCTGCAACTGCTTACGCGCTACCCTTTCGCGGACAAAATGAAAATCTATCTCGATGTGCTTCGTGCGTGCATGAAACACCGGGTTAGCTGTAAGATACGTTGCTCCTAAGTTGTCACACCACATGATTGGTGTGGGAACTTTAACACCCAGTTCAGATAGCAATGATTGTATCCATATAAGTTCAGACGTTGCTATAGCCACTCCCCTGTACTCAGCCTCTGTACTGGATTTAGATACTGTTTTTTGCTTCCTTGCACTCCACGAGATGAGGTTGCCTCCAAAATAAATGCAGTATCCACTGGTAGAGCGTCGGTCATCCAAGTTACCTGCCCAGTCTGCATCCGAATAAGCATGAAGAGTATTATCCGCCGAAGCACGAAGAACTAAGCCGTAGTCTATTGTGTGTTTCAGATATCGCAAAATACGTTTAACCATCTCCCAATGCTCAATATATGGCTCATGCATATACTGACATGCTTTGTTCACTGCCACTGAAATATCCGGTCTAGTGATATGCAGGTACTGTAGCGCTCCAACCACACTTCTGTAAAGGGTTGGATCTGAATACTTCACACTTCCAAGCTTCTGTATTTTTGTATTTGGAGGCAGTGGTGTAGTTACAGGTTTGACCCCATCCATCTTTGTTTTGCGCAACAAATCTGCAACATACTTGCGTTGGGTGAGCATTAGGCCAGTTCCTTGCTGTAGTACCTCCACTCCAAGAAAGTAAGATAGTATACCCATGTCTTTGACAGCAAATACCTCCCCAAGATCAGTGATAAGCTTATTGACTTGCATTGTATTGGAGCCAGTTACTATTATGTCATCAACATAGATAAGCACATATGTAACTGAGCTTGCTGTTTGAAGCACAAATAATGAACTGTCAGCTACAGAGGCAGTAAACCCTAGATGCAATAGATAACTACTCAACCTTGAAAACCAAGCTCGTGGCGCCTGTTTCAGGCCATATAGTGATTTATGTAGCTTGCATACATGATTTGGATAATCCGGATCGACATACCCTGGAGGCTGCTGCATATATACCTCTTCATCAAGTACTCCATGGAGAAAAGCGTTTTCAACGTCTAGTTGCCGTAATGGCCAGCCATTCATTACTGCTATCGAAAGTACCAATCTGATGGTGCATGGTTTGATAACCAGGCTGAAAGTCTCTCCGAAATCGATTCCTTGTTGCTGGTGATAACCCTTGGCGACAAGACGTGCCTTGTGTCGTTCTATACTTCCATCCGGGTTTTGTTTGATACGATACACCCACTTCGAACCTACTACATTCATGCCAGGTTCATATTTTACCAACGAGTACGTACCATTATAAATTAGGGCATTGATTTGTTCATCCATTGCACGTTTCCACTTTGGATTTTTGTTCGCAGCAGAAAAACAAGTTGGATCCATAAACTCAGAATCAGAAAGTGGATGTTTTGTTGCTGTTAAACATAGTTTTTGAATCGGTTTTGTTATTCCAGCTTTTGCCCGTGTTACCATGGGATGAAGAACAACATTACTTTGCACTGTTGTTTCAGCACTTGACTGTGTCTGCGTAACTGTTGCTGCAGAAGACACGCCTGAGTCTTCCGGAGTGATTTCCGCTGAGGCCATTATCTGTGCACTGGAGAGTGGAGTGGCTGGGGTTGTAGCTGATGCAGAGCCATTCGTCATTGCTGGGGATGATAGAGCCTGGGAGTTACTTTGTTGAGGCAACTGCGGATTACCATCTTCTTGACTAGCTAACAAATTACGTTGTCTAAATGGAGGAGAGAACAAAACACTAGTACAAGATGGTTTAGTACCTGGACAAGTCAACTGCTGATGCTGTTGGAGAGGCGTGAATGGGAATGAGGTCTCTTGAAATCGTACATGGCGAGTTATGTAGACCCTGTTTGTTTCCCGATGCAAACACATGTAGCCTTTGTGAGCACTACTATATCCTATAAAAACACACGGTAGAGACCTTGGTTCCAGTTTATGTTTGTTGTACTGTCTAAGACAAGGGTAGGCCAAGCACCCAAATACTTTCAGAAAAGAGTAATCAGGCAATTTGTTAAACAGGAGCTCTAGTGGAGTTTTGGATTCAGATTTAGATTTTGGGAGCCTATTGATAAGAAAACAAGCAGTTGTGAATGCATCTGCCCAAAACGATTGAGGCATATGTGCATGAAATAAAAGAGCCAAACCCGACTCAGTAACATGCCTAATACGACGTTCGGCTATTCCATTTTGCGGTGAAGTATGTGGGCAGGTGAATCTATGTTGGATGCCGGTTTCATTAAGATATGCTGTAAATTTTTTGTATTCTAAGGCATTATCGGATTGAAAAACCTTTATTTTATGATCTGTGAGGTTTTCTACCTGTTTTCGAAAAATAATAAATGTATCCAAAGCGTCAGATCTACGGAAAAGTGGGAAGATCCATGTGTAATGAGAATAAACATCCATTAAAAGAAGATAATAATGAAAGCCAAGTCTAGACAATTGAGGTGAAACCCAGATATCAGACACGATCAAGCTCAAAGGCTTGTCATAAATAGTTTTGCTAAGAGAAAAAGGAAGTTTCCTGCTCTTACTGAGATGACAGGAATGACAGAACTCAAAGCTATTATTCAAAACAGGAATTGAATGTTGTTGACAAATTTTGGAAACCGTACGCAACATTGGATGACCCAGACGTTGGTGCCACAATGGTAGTGTAGAGGAGACAAGAGCTTGCGGCTTTATTGGAGGAGCTAGCATGTCTATCCCTGCAAAGATGTAGAGACCATTCCTATTCAGCCCTCGCAGCAGAGTTGCCCCCGTTTGCTTGTCCTTTACAACAAAGAAAGATGTGTGAAATTCAAAATATACATCATTATCCTTGCAGAACTGAGAAACTGACAGCAAGTTGGTTTTAATTTGAGGTACATGATAAATATTGTTCAATTGAAATGATCTTGATTTGTAAGTGAATGAAGCATTACCAACATTGGCAATGTTTAGTGCATTGCCATTACCAACATGTACTTGTTCAGTACCATCATATTCATGAGGGATAGTAAGATTCCTCATGTCTGCAGTGAGGTGATGTGTAGCACCAGTGTCCGTCACCCAAGAGTTGTTAGTATGTCCACCAGGTAGTGCGATATAAGCAGCCGGCTGTCGCTGTGCATTGTTGTTGTTCCTATCATAGCGAAACCAACATCTATCTGCTAGGTGATTCTTTTTCTTACAAATCTGACATTTTTCTTGTTCTTCTGGATTGCCTCTCTGTGATTGCTGATTAATGTTTCTCTAGTTGTTATTGTTGTTTCTCCTGGGTTGCTGGTTGTTGTTGTTTTGGTACTGATATCCTGGATTGTTGAACCTCCTTTGATCTGGCCTGCTTCCAGATGCCGTGTTGTTTCTGGTAACAGCCACATTAGCCAATGGTTGCTGCAACAAAGCCATTTGCTGCTCTAACCGCATATCAAAGGGTTAGTAGATGAGAATAGAAATTATCAATTGTCAGATTTTCTACAGTACTCAAAGCTGTAACAATAGATTCATATGACTGATTCAAACCATTGCTAATGTGCTGCTTCTTCTCATCATCTGTGACTGTGTAACCAGAGGCTGCAAGTTGTTCAAATAAACCCTTAGCTTCTTGTAGAAAGGATTTCAGCGTTTTGTTACCTTTTTGCAAGGAGTGTAGTTGTTTCTTCAGATTCATCTGATGAGCATGCGTTTTTGGAGTAAAGTGACTCTCCAATTTGTCCCAGACTTGTTTAGATGTTTCAAGTCCACTGACTTCAGCTAGAACCTCAGGTGTAAGAGTGGAGTTAAGCCATCCTACCAACAAAGAATCACAAGCCTCATATTCTGTGAATTCTGGATTAATATCTTCACTTTCAGGGAGGGTTCTGGCAGGTTTTACCTTGGTTCCATCAATGAAACCAGTTAGTCCGTACCCCTTAAGAATAGGCTTGAACTGTGTCTTCCACAGTAGATGATTTGTTTCGGTATGTTTTAGAGTAACAAGGTGATGAATCTGGATTTGGCGAAGATTAGTTGTTGTTGCCATTGAATAAGCTTTAGGGTTTGTGTTGTATTGTTTTTTTTTTTTTGTGTGAGCGGAAGCGTTGGATCGTCAAGCTGATACCAACTTAGAGCGAAAAGAATTGGTGAATATCTTCCACAGTTTGCAGTGGAGATTAAAGATTTTATTTATACTTAGTTTTGGTTACAGAAGTTGTTGCATAATCAAAACATAAATTTAAAAGTAAACACGATCCGTAATTTTTGTAGGAGTAATAGTAGAGAGACCAGACTAAGTTATATGCTGTTGAGAGTCTTCAGGATAGACGTGAGCTGTATCCTTGACAAATATTCTATCAATAATTCTATACATCATCAATCGGCACCATCAGACCAATAGCAACAGCTTCTCCCTTGTATTCTCGATTACAAATGAAGCTCTCAACTCCTTTCAGACAACCAAAATCCATAATACTTGGTATGGCAGACTCATGGCTTCAATTTTCTTATTTTCCTTGTTGATTATGATTCCAGCGCTCAATCCTTGGTTAACCATCACAAGAACCATGACTCACCAGTGAATTAACCTACAGATTTGGTTTTGGTCGACGAATGCAAACAACAGCTGGGTCTCTTCTCTGCTTATTGAATTTGGTTTCAAAGAAACCTAGCTTCATTTCTTGTTTGTACTACCCTTCCTAGCACACACATGCCAACATCCCAAGGTCTAAAATGCCCCTTTGCTAGGTTGTGGCACTTATTGGACCCAGGTTTCGCCATTCAGAACTTTCTCAAAGTGTACAAGAGGTGTGTATAGTAGTTCGAGTCTCTCACTGTCATGTTGTATCCAAGTGTCATAATCTGCTCGATTTCTATCCTTTAATGCAAATTCACACCATTATACCTGGAATGTAGAAAGCAGGCGTAATATACAATTTTACGAGAAAAATAGCTAAGAAAAGTGTAAGAAACCGATACTAGAATTAGGTGTATTAGACGCCTATCACATTACCACCTGCATCACACTGTCATCCAAGCACGTTGTCGACAAAAAAAATTCTCCTAGAATTTCAATTAGAAAAACACCGAACTCTTCATAAGCACATCTTAACCACATATGGTTTATGCACAAAAGCATTGGTAATGAAGAACTACCAACTGGTGCAGAAATCCAGATCCCTATCTATGTATCTCATGCCAAAAATTGAACATCATGCACTGACTTGAGTTGCTAGGTTAAATCTATTCATCTGATATATAATCTTTGCATGTTAATCATCATCATGACTTAAAGTATTCCATTCCAAATGTCGTATGTTTTTCAAAATAAGATTCAAGCATCAATCCATTTCATTAAATTAACTCACATAAGTCAATCCAAATAACACAAAATATAACAATGGCTAGATTCGAAAGACAATTAGATAAGATAAGTGAAACCTAGTTCATCAAATCCAGAGAAACAAATTTATGAATAACAAGAAGAGATCTTAGATTGAATCAAGAGGATTAAATTGAAAAGTAAATACATAAACTGGAAATTGAACCTACGACAATTGAATCTAAGTCAGTTCAAAATCTATTACATTAAAATAACCAAAATCTATTACAAAACTGAAAGGGAGACTCCAGAGCAAAACCCCTAACTTCAAATCACCATAGAAACTTCATAAAACACATTGAACCGAAATCTAAATACACGCACCCCATGCTTTATAATTACAAAATGCCCCAAATGAAAACACCAAAACCTTTACCTGCAGTAAGACTACAACTTCACAAAGTTAGGTTAAATAAAGATCAACAAAATCAAAATTAAACAACAGTAGTAATAGTAGTAGTAGATAATGGTTTATACCTTAAGCAATCGACTATCAAATGAATTGATTTTGGATTTCAGGAACAAAAATAATTTTCTAGGTTTAGGAGTCTTTTTGGATTTTAGAGAGTAGATCGAGATTTATGGGATTTATGGGTTTTGATTACTGAAAGACTTGGTTAGGAAAGCTAAATAGATTTGTTGGTTTGATTCTGAGAGAAGGTTTTGATCAACACCGAGCAGTGTAAGAGAGGTTCTTGATTTTTCTCAGAAGAAAAACTCTCTTAAAAATAAGAGAGAGAATAAAAAACGGGAATAAAATTTAGTTTCTGAAAAAATAAAAACTAAAATTGAAGATTAAAAAAATAAGACTACTAAAAGCCCATGCAAGTGTATGATATTACATAAATGCCAATGATGTACAACGCTTTTACACGTTTGGAAAACGTTGCTCCATTAATTTTATTTAATAAACCAATATTATTTATTTTGTGCAACGTATTTTCGCGTGTGCAACGGATATTGGCGTTACACAAGGGAGCAACGCCAATATCTATTGCACACTCTCGAAATTAATATGTTGCAAAATGCAGGATATGGTGTAGTAGTGCTAACCAACCAAGTTTAAAGCCTATTGGACATACATAATTAATTTTTCATAAAGCATAATGAGAAGAAAGTAGTCTTAAAGTACAATGACTCGCCTTGTGGCGCGAGGTTTCTCACAAAGCCCTGGAATTGTTCTCTTGTAATGAACGTCATAGAGTTCCGCTACTTAGTTAGATTGGTAATTTCAAAAGGACTTGAAATGAAGCATGTGTATGTGTTTGTTACGTATCTCTGAAAGAATCAAGAGATAGAAGATATTTACAAAAGTAATTGATAGATTTTTGTTGCCCAAATCAAAAGACTCTAAACCACAGAGTGCGTTTACAGTTAGATAAAACGCTCACTTATAGATTCAAGCAATCAGGTGGATGTGGTATACCCGTCTAAGTGACTATTTGATTTGGAGGGCATAGACAAGTAAGTTATTTATCCTTGCGTATTCACAAGAAAGTTCCTGATTTGGAATTATAGCTATCTATGTCGTTGGTAAAGACATGATGGGTACTCTTGATGTAATAAGAGATCTTAAAAGCTATTTGAAATCCGAATCTGAGATGAAAAATCTGGGGAAAGCTCGACCGAATACTGAGCTTGTGGTATATTATCCCACCAGTTTGAATTTGTCTAAAGTTGTCAGGAAATTTAACAAAGACATGCATCCTGATAGCACTCCCATGATTAGTCGAGGTTCAAATGTAAGTAAGTGACCATTTTGTCTAAAGGAAGATGGCGAAGATGTGTTGGGAGATATAGCTCAACGCCAACGCAAGGTCATTGGAATGGTATAATGAATGTAATCATGTACTTAAAAGTAACCATTGACATAATTTTTTTTTATCCATACAAAGACATTAAAAGGAATGCTAATGAAAGTGCAATCCAAAAGTTGTTGATTAAGAAGGAACAATAATCTCTTTTCCAACGAAAGTAATCAGAGGGAGATATGGTAGATTATTTTCTAAGTCATTACCAATATTCAGTTTCGAAAAATACATGACTAAAGGAACAGTCTTGAACAACTCTGAAAGTAATCAGAGGGAGATGCCGACATCAGGGGGAGTATCCAAGGATATGATGTCGACATATTTTACTTCGAAATCGAAGATGTGTTGTACTCTTTTTCCCTTCAATCGAGAATAGTTTTTCCCGAAGGGTTTTGTTACTCGACAAGGTTTTTAGCGAAACAACACTAAAAAAATCAAGTATGTTGAACGTTGAAGACATAAAGATCGTGTTGATATTACTGAAAATATTTGAATCAAAGAAATGAGATGCGATAGTCTGTTAAGAAATGTAACTTCTATAATCAACAATAGGGTGGTTTTATAAACGTTCAATTCACCAAAGTAAAGTGTGATAAACTCCTTTTGACTGCATTAGACTAATAAAAATTGTATGATATCAGGGGGAGCATCTAATGGTGTCTTGAACTATTTTCCTTCACCGAAGTTGCTTTTTCCCACAGGGTTTTGTTACTCGGCAAGGTTTTTAATGAGACAACAACAAACACCGGGAATGTAATTTCCTAGCTAAGGCTATTGTCTTTCCCACGAGGATTTTCATCCTTAAGAGTTGTAAGCAACCAGTAAACTTCAACGGAGCAAAGTGATCATCTGCAACGGATCACTTTTACTTGCATCTGTCATGTGGTACTCTTTTCCCTTTGTCAAGGTTTTATCCCACTGGGTTTTCCTTGTCAAGGTTTGAATGAGGCAACATATTTGAGTCCATATATGTTCTAAGTTTGCTTGATATTGTAATCCTTTTCTTTAGTTCAGGTTTTGTTCCTATGGGTTTTTCCGGATGAAGTTTTTACGAGGAAATTAACTTAGACTCGTCGATCTTTTAAGATCGTATTGCATGTGACGAACTACATGTAAAGTACGAGACAACATGTGAAGTAATACATGTGAAGATTTATACCAAGGTTTTGTCCCACTGGATTTTTTCCTTATCAAAGTTTTAACGAGGCAATTTATTTCGGCACAATTCATCAAGGAGGGAACGACATTTGAAGAACAACATTCAAAGAACTATATGTGAAGAACTATGTATAAAGTTTTTTTATTGAACCGCATAAGGGGGAGTGTTATAGGGCCTATGGCCTATGGATGTGCGGTCCATCTAGTTACCTAGAGTTTACCTTTACATATATATAAAGGATATTGTATCCATGTAACCCTATTATCCTGATCAATAGAAACCTCTCTTTGTCTCTTTACTTTCTCCATATTTTCCACTGCAACAATTCTAGATTTCTAAATCCTAAACCTCCTATTTTTTTTTTATCTTTTGAAGAATGGTCCAACCTACAAATTTAATACCCTTGTTAGCCTTATGACAACATCATAAGTTTCTCTGCAAAGTGTCAAATTTATGTATAATAGTAGTAGGGATCTTAAAACAATCCATCTGGTAAGTTGGGAGGGAATTCAGAAAAGACTTAATCAAAGTAGTTCTGCCAGATTGGTTTAGAGTAACACTTATCCAGTTACTGAATCTAGCCTCAAAATATTGGGTCAAAGGATTTTACTTTAGAATGACCTAACAGTAAGGGGGCACTTAGGTATGTTTCTGAATAACCAACAATATTCATGTTTATCTCTTTATCCAAGTCATCACAAACAACAAAACTTAAGTTGCTACTAAAATAAACACAAGATTTGTCAAAGTTCATAGTCTGACCCGAAAGCTTTCTGTTTGTACCCAATATTACTTCTAGGCACTAAACACGATGATTTGATGATGATTATCGAAAATTAGGGTTATGAATTGAATTGAAGAATAAATAGAGAAGACAAAGATTTATCGTGGTTCAGTAAGTGTTTCCTACATCCACAGAGGAATCACGTAGGGGAGATATTGTACTGATATGAGGTTTACAATAATCTTGGTTAGCTAACCTAGGAGTCCATATCTTTTTAGGGTTTAGGGTACATGTATTTATATAGTGTATGTGATACGTTTTATCTCTATACCTTGGTACGTAGCTATTACTATAAAGGTGGAATTCAGAATAATAATAGACGAAAAACTTAGAAAACAGAGACATAAGAAAGTAATTCGAAGAAAACTATCTTTTCTACATTATGAACAAGAAAACGATTACAATTCCCTCTTTGTTACACTCAAAATCTCTCTAAACAGTGGATGTACCTTAAATTGTTTGCTAAGCTTGCACAAGTATTGTTCCAAGATTTCTCTAGGTTTTCTGTATCTATTACCTGTCCTTATCTATTAGCCAAATCCCACTATTTATAACCTTCATTGTACTTAGCTGACCAAGGACTTCTATTAGGAATCTATTTCCTAAACTAAGAGTATTGCGTAAAACAAAACTCTTCCCTAACTAGGAATTCTTCCTAAACAAGGATTCCTTCCTGGAATAGGATTCTTTCCTCAACTTAGCTTTAGGTTAACTAAGTTCCCTAAAGGAGTAAGGATACACTTGTATCAGTATGTAACCCTAATTATGATATAAAATTGATATGCAAGCAACTTGGGCAACAAGACTTCTGGAATCTTCTTTAACGTTCTTGTTGGGCTTAATTCACGAGCTTACGGCCTATTTTATAGATGATACAAACACTTTCCAAAATCACTCAAAATGTTTAAAATACCAGCAATATTTCTCATATCATCTTTTGCAAAGATGAATATGTTATCTACAAAAGATATGAAATAGAGGGAGCTTTTATATCTACCATAATACCTGCAATTTCTCTGTTAGTCTATGCAAAACTCAATCTTCTAGATAGGAGTTCCATGTATATGATAAAAAGATAAGGAGATAATGGATCTCCTTGTCTTATACCTCTTGAAGGTATATATTCTTGACATGGAGATCCATTCAGTAAGTTATTTGTGCATGTTCTGGAGATGCATTGATAAATTAAATTACAAAAATCCTTACTAAAAGAAATCTCAGATAGAATTTTTAAAACAAATGACCACTCAAGTTTATCAAAAGATTTAGAAAGATCTAACTTTAAGGCCATACTACCTCCAATAACTTATTTTTGCTTCATTGTATGAACCATCACATGAGTAATAATGATATTATCATGTATGGCTCTACCTGGAAAAAATGCACCTTGATAGGGTGAAATCATGTTCTTCAAATAGGGTTTGATCCTATTAGCTAGGATTTTGGAAACTATTTTATAAGGGACATTGCAAAGTCCTATTGGTTTAAACTCAGATGGTTTCTTTGGGTCTTTCACCTTAGGAATAAGACTAATATAAGTCTTGTTAAGTTATTTAGGCATGAAACCAATGATAAAAAAATGCTGGACCACATCAATGACATCCTTACCTACAATTTTCTATTGAGATTGATAAAACCCATCTTGGAAGCCATCAGGACCTGGTGAGCTCCAAGCTAGCATAGATTTCACAACACTATCAATTTCATAAGTATAAGGGACAACAAGAAAAATAATATTATCAACATCATGGATGACAGCATGAATAACTTCAAATACTTCATCAGGTAAAACATGATTACTTGTACAATTAATAGAGCTAAAATGATTAGTAATAAAGATGCTCTTTTAATTGAGAAATTTAATCCCTGACACTTTGTGTCCTGTTTGATTCTAGAGTCGTCCTCTATAGACCCAATTTTCCTTTGAGAAACATAATTAGATCTACAATTAAAAGACTTCGCTTTAGGGATTCCTGAAGCCAGATTTGACTATCTTTAGGTTGATAGTTCGTGTATCCTGATCTTAATTTTCGGTTATCGAGGTTTTTGTAATATCTTTTAAGCAAGATAGATAATAATCACAAATTTTTATTCATCACAGACTTTATGATTCCTCAAGATATATATATATATATATATGAAAACTGATCTTAATTAATCTTTTCAAGATTTTTCTTGAGAGGTGGTTAAGAATCTAGGTTGCGCTTCGGGAGTCGTAAGTCCCAGATTAATTTGTGAGGTTTTCTATCTTTGTCTATTGCAAAAAACATTCCACACCTTGATCTTGTTCTAAACGAAAATCAAATAGGTTTATCTATTAGAGGAAGGTTGGTTTCAAAAGTCTTCACTTCGACTTATATCCCACATAGCTACATCGACTGATTTACTTTAATCAATTTTTAAGGGTACTGACCTTAACTCTTTATAAGCTTAGGGTATAACTCAACTCTCAAGCAGGTCAACAATTTAAGGGATCTCATTGACTTATAAACTACCAAATTAAGCCCCCTCTAAGCAATGTGTGACTAAGGTCCCAACATCCCTTCACGGTTCTAGACCCAACGTCCTTATTGTCCAACTCTATCGACATTGTCCTGGCGATAGCCCTCTCCTTATGACTTCTCAACCCAGCTACCAATATTCAATGTGGTGAAAACTATGCCCATACATAGGTGCACCCACACCTTAATCTATCCTACAGGTCATCTCTTATTTGGAACGCGTTTGTGTCATGGTGGTTGGCTCTGATACCAAATGTTAGGGTACCAAACCTAATTTGTCATAAGTCTATGGGTTGAACTCAACTTGAAAATGGGTCTACAAGTTGAGGGATCCCATTTACTTATAAACTTCCCAATTAAGCCCCATATAAGCAATATGGGACTAAGGTCCCAACACAATTTCGGACTTTTATCTCACAATTAATTCGCAGAAGAAGAAGAAGAATGAAAAGATCGAAGAAGAAGAAGAAAAATAAAAATAAAAAAAAAAAAAAGTGTAATTCTGTTCGTTCGATTTTGGTATAAAATCAAAATGGAATTACTAAGTCAACCATTGAAATGTTTAACCAAAAAAAAGTAAAATAATATTTGAGATAAGAGGTGCCTTGATTAGAAGATATATATATATATATATGTAAAATGACTATTTTCCCCTTAATACAAATTGAATAGTTTCTTCTTCGTACAATATCCAAATGACGCGTTCAAGTAGTCCATTTCGTATAACTTTTATCTAATGGTACTAATTTCATAACCAAATTGTTGTTGGGTTTATTTTTAGGTTTTACATATTTCCCCTCCTCACTTATCCTAAATCCCATCCAAACTAGATATGTTAGTTTTTGTTTAACTTTTTTTTTAGGTTGGGTAATTAAAACTCACTTTCTTTATGGATAACCAATTAAACATCGTCTTATTCAACCACCATCTTCTTTATTCCTCTCTTTCTAATCTAATTCAAAGTCGTCTATCAAAAAAAAAAAAATCTAATCATAAATCTAATAGTCTACCACTATTGTATGTATTGAAATTATAGTAGTCCCCTGGATTGATCATAGACGTGACCTAATGGTGGTTTTGTACCCAATATTAGAACGACCAGAACTATAGTTAATGGAAAAATAGCTAATTAACTTTGAGGAGGGATCACCTCACACTTTTATTGTCACACTATCTCACATGTTGGATGTCATTTTTACGAATTAAAACCAAAATGTAACGGATTTGAAGCTAATACTTTGGGGATATATTAATATTACATATCTCTACTTTCCTACCGAAAATGAGCGTATTATGAGACGTATAACACCATCATCTACTACTTTGAAAATGAGCCGTTGAAAATCTGCGGATTTCTGGACATCGAAATTAAGACTAGTAGATGGTGAAGTTTTATATTTTGGAATGAGCTAATTTTTGGTAGGCATGTTTATCTCAGTAAGAGGAACATATCCTCAAAATATTAGCTTCAAATCCATTATGGTTTTGTTTTTATTCAAAAAATTAACGTCCAATGTGTGAGATAGTATGATAATAAAAGTGAGAAGGGATCCTTCCTCGTTAACTTTACTTTTTTATTAAACATTTAATTTTTCTATTGATGCAGTTCAAAAAAAACGTACATGAACCAAAATTGATTTACCAATCATCAAGGAAACATAAAATTTTCACCGACATATCACTATTTCGAATTAGGTTTTCAGTGTATTCAATTGTTCTCGAAATGAACAATTTTATACAAACGGATTGAAGCAAAAGTAGGTTTCGCTATACGATCTTCATATATGATGATTTGAGAATTTTGGAAATCAATTTACAGACCTAATCAATTTGGTGGGTGTACTGTTCAGGTTATAAATGGAAAATAGTAGAGCGGGTTTTGTTTACCCAATCTCAATAGGTTTTACAAAATCTGATATGGGTGGTTGGGATTGGATTTAGGGAATATAGGGATGAGATATAGGTAAAATCTGATATGGGTGGTTGGGATTGCAGGTTTTGAATATACTGAAAAATAAGAATGGCTTGTGTTTCAGTTTTAATTGAATTACATGCATGTGTTTCAGTTTTAGTTGAATTGCAGGCCTTTAAACTGGAAGCCCATGTCCATCATTATGAATTGCAAGCCTGTGTTTCAGTTTTAGTTGAATTGCAGGCCTTTGAACTGGAATCCCATGTCCATCATAAGGACCTGGGCTACCCATATTTTTTTTAATTTGTGATAAGAAAATTTTGACGGTTAACTGTGACAAGAAATTGTGACAAAAGAGAACACGTGTCACCATCACTATGTTGTTATAATTGAAAGTAACAGTTTCAATGTTACAGTAATCGTGACAAAAAAGACACGTGTCCCTGGAGTAATTGTTGCTAAATTTTGGTAACACTTATATATGTTACTATAACCGTGACGAAATGTGACACGTGTCCCTGGCAGAATCGTTGTAGTTACGGTGTAACAGTTAAAACCGTTAAGATAAATGTGACAAATACAACACGTGTCGCAATCATAAAATTAGGTCAACTGTGGCTATTAATTATTGTAACGCTTTTTATATGTGACTGTATCTGGATATTGTCACAGATAAAACCGTTACAAAACGCCATCACACTTATTAATAACGGCCAAATTGTTACAGGCTATACACTAGTGGAAAAAAACCGTTTTAAGATATCTGGAAAGTGTTGTATTAGCGAGTTATAAGACACTTTATAGGTGCCGCGGAAAGTGCCGTAGATTCAGTGTCTTTTTCTGGAACGACACTTTCAAGTTGACTCAGAATAAACTTAATTTACGATGCTTTCGAGTTGTCGCTAGGAATGACACCTGGACTGCGTCGTAGATTTAATTTTATAATATAAAAAAAATAGAAATTCACCATAGTTGATTCAGCTGAATTCCAAATCAGATCTGGCTGACCGCAATGTTACTGACTGGGATTACATGAATCCGAACTGAACTCAAAATTACCCAGAAATAAAACTTGGAATTATGAATTCAAAGGGTCACTTAAATAAAAGTCACTGTATTAGTTGCATGATTTATCACTGAATTCAGTTTACACTTAGATTCAAAATTACAAAAGAAAATAACGAATCAAGTCCTGAATTCATACTAGTCATATATCTAAGTTCTAAGGTTCATAGAAACAACTGCAAACCAGTGAAACGAGATCTTGCCAACGGTTCCAAAACAACACACCTACAACAAACAAAAGGTTCAACATCACCGAAGTATAAAACAAGTGTGAAAAATCACTTAAAAGTGAAAATAACATGATGAAATTTGAATAATTACATATCAAGTAAATTCATGAAAAAAGATAACATCTCTCACTATCACCTTATTTGATTTCAAGATCTCAACCTCACTATCACCTTATCTGATTTCAAGATCACAACAGTTGAACAAACTAGCTAGTGAAAAGACGGTGTAAGTTATTAGACAGATTCCAACTAAAGAAAATGTGAAGTCAAAATACAAGTTCTGAAACATAAATCTATTATCTTCTTTCTCATTATGTATTCCAAGTTCAGAAATATGGATTTGGTAAAAATTATCATTCATAATGAATTAAACCCACCTATTTTATTACGAAGGCTATATTATAATAAGACAACAAGTTATATATTGTAGGCACAAGGGAAGCTTTACATGCACCATAATTAAATGGTTTTAAGAATCTAAGCTATCCAATATATATTACCGAGCAGTGGACAGAAAGAGCACACTGCGTAAGAAACTACGCACATGCTCAGATAGCCTGCTGAAATCTGAACGATTCCTTGACGATTCTTTATATTTCAGCACAAATCTGTGCATTCAAAGCTTAATTCCTTAATATCATGAGGGAAATGCAATTCAATTGATTTCGTGATGTTTTGCAGCAACTAGTTAACATGGGAAACAATAAAAGGGATCTATCACGAGTTGGAAAAGACACAGCAAAATGGTAACTAAATTAAAGTAGTGAGACAAGTCTCAAACCTGGATTTGGTTTTTTCTAGTAAAAGAGGTTTTCCATGTCACAGGTTGATAACGTAGAACACCTACACTCCAGAGATCTTCCTGCATATAAATATTATAAGATAAATCAGGTGCGAATGGAGATAGAAAAAGATTGGCATTCCATTTAAGTCAGGGTTATGTGTCATCTTCAAGTTAGGATTATTAACTCAAAACTGCCTCTCTTTTTTTTGTGAAAGATGGCCCTGTAAAATAATCATCACTCAGACATGTACTCATAGTTATACCTATGCTGCTATACGCACTCAGACATGTAACTGTAAGCACTTATTCGAAGAAAAAAAAATCATTTCTGTATATTTTAGACGAATAAAGCATCACATCTAAAAGTTTCCCATATTGGGATCATTACCCATGGCAGAAACATCACCACCACGAATGAAGTCCACATCTAAGACTAGTATCCACAAAAGAAGGGGCAATGAGGTACTCTCGTAGGTATCACCAAATGACTTGATCAAGTGGGTATTTCAAAAGCAAGGAAATTGTAGCCATTTCCTTGATGAAAAAAGATACATCAGTTCCCAATTCAAGTGGAGGGTAGTTCCATTCACTACAAAAAATTACAAGAATACAATATATAAGAATATCATGAAGCCAAAAATCACAAACCTTGGAAAAAGCTACATCCTAAAGTAAAATTTATTTCCTAGGAAGATCGCTAGTCAATCTTGTCATTAGCTCTACATTTGAACCATTTCAATCCAATGATTTCAAGTGACAATAACTAAATATACAAAAAAAAATTAAGCTCGCCTTCATGCCACCCATTGCAGAGACAATCACAACACCAAATTTAGCTTGCAGGAAGCATCGGTTGCAACTGACCTTCAAGTCTAAGCCTGCTAATCCATACCCTGCAAAACAAGTAGTTTGAAACATCAAATACACATTGACAACATACTTAGCATAGTATCCCTTGGATACATGAATGCAACAAAGATTGGTAGTGATACCTATGCACTCCCCATGTAAGGCGTTCCCTTTGCACACTCCTCACAGTATCCTAAAAGCTTTGCCATATCTGACTTGCCAAACCTATTCCCACGGCTTGACATACATTAAATTCGAGCACTTCCCAGCTGAAGGAAAAAATGTAAAATACATGTCAAATTCAATAACCAAACAAGTATAATTTGAATCAAAACATAAACTGAATAACAAACATTCGACAAGTTTCAAAGCTTCAAAGCCATAAACAACCAATGTCACCAATTTTTTTTTTTGTTTAATGATGGCATTAGAAAAATATATGTACAAAGAATAATTCCAAGACTTGGTATAACTTGGATATATATATACAAGTTGGAGAATATATTAAATTCATATAATAGTTCGCAAACAAGGTTGAACACATAAGCATTGTATTTATTTGTTCTTATGTCCACGAATTCAAAGTGCAATGGGGAGCAAGGAAATAAACATTTACAAAGTAACTACAAATAATTAGATTGGTTTCCGATAACCAAGAATAAAATCTTACTATCCAACAGCTTCTCCTTTGTGGTAGTGAGTCAATCCATAGTTCAGGGAATCAAATACATAATAAATCCATCACCATCCTACCCAAAATAAACATACAACAACAAATTAACCAGAACCCCCTAATTGAGTAAAATCATTCCCATATATATGAGTAATAGATTAGTGGAGTTAGAGAATTTACCCATGAATCGTATTATCGATTTTACCTTCCAGAGATTCTCCAGGAACAGCCCAAGCTCTATTCATGCATCTACACACATAATAAACAAAAGAATGAGTTTTCAGAATAAAGCCTTCGCCAGAAAAACAAAATTGAACCAAAAAGTAATTTGAAATGAAATTTTTATTCTCATCTTGGAACGAAAAACCCATTCAGAAACACATCAAATAAGACCCTAAATTCATACGAAAATCAGGAACCAGATAACGATTTGCAATGAAATTTTTCTCATCTAGGAACGGAAAAAACATTCAGATACATTCAAACAACAAAAAACCAAAATGTTAGATCGAGAAATGTAAATAGACTGTGAAGAATAAATAGATCTGGAGTATCGAGACAAAAGACCTTTCTACCACCACCTAAACTGAAAAAAAATCAACTAATGATAAGAAGAAGAACAAGAAGAAGAAGAAGAAGAAGAAGAAGAAGAAGAAGAAGAAGAAGAAGAAGAAGAAGAAGAAGAAGAAGAAAAAGAAGAAGAAGAAGAAAGTGATGTTGGTGGTGTGGTAGTGGTGATGGAAGCGGTGTAATCTTGAGGGAGGGTAGAAAATACAGGAGGCGGCTGAAGAGGAAAAGGAGATAAGAAAGAGAAGTTCGTGGAGAGGAAAAGGGGATAAGATAAAAAACCGAGAGGAAGAGTATTGTTTCCCATTTCCCTAAAAAAAAATCTACTAGTGAAAAGATGCTACCAAAGTGTCATTGTATAAGTCAACAAAAGTCTTACTACAACGACAACTTGACATTCGTCAACAACGCTTTCAGTATGATGTCACATCGCTATATTCAGTAGGTGTCGTTTCATTGTGTCTCAGATAACCCTTTTTCCACTAGTGATACCCGTTACAAATTTAATAAGTAACAGTTATAGCCCGTGACAAAATTCCTGATTTGATGTAGAGGTATGGAGCGATGGTGGTGGTAAAACGGTGGAGGCGCAGTGCTGATAGTGTTGGAGTTAGAGGTGGTGGTAAAGTGGTGGAGAAAGAATCTTTTTGTTATTCATAATGAAAAAAGATGTTATGTGCATACAAATATGCAATACACTACGAAAAAATCACACAAAAAAATGGTATTTAGGTAAAATAAATAAATTAAGTGGATAAAGCTTATAGAAGATAAGGAACTCACAATTGGGGGATATAGCTACAGGACAAAAACGGTGTCCTAATAGCAATTTTGGGTGACCCCCCATGTAATTATTTTTTTAATTCCTAATCTGGCCCTCACTAATCCTGATTAGTGATTAATAATAATTAGTAAAATGTTAAGATTTTTGATAAATGATTAGTGTGTATTATTATTTGTGTTTGGGTGAGTGAGGTGAGAGTATAAGGAGGGAAAGAAATTTTGAGAAGGAAATAATTTAGGTGAAAATGGAGGATGATTGTGAAGAGAGAATTGTTGCTGCTAATTCTTTAGCTCAACTACAACAAGGCGATTATCTTGAATCTTCACAATTGTAAGTTTTTGTGGAACCAACACCATTAAATGATTCTTTTTACGACCAGGAAGAGTTTTTTGAAGAACCTACACAAGAAAGTATACTTGCCTACCATACAAGCATCCCCAACACACAGGTAAAGTTGCTGATAGGTTGAAAATTTAATTTTTTTCTTTGAACCCGCCATTTTTTCAGCTGAAAACCTCCGTACCGGCATAGTATTCATATGAAAAAAATGCCGGCACACTAAAAACCGGCATCATATTCATGATCCGTCTATGCCGGCATTCAATATCCCCCAATTCGAAACCCATACCGGCATAAAAAGGAAACAAAAAACTATGCTGGTATACAAGTTATTTTTTACCTACCAAGGAATATTCCACGGAATATGATACCGGCATGGTAAAATTCAAAGGTTTCTATGCTGGCACTGCATGAAAAACATACAGGAAGCAGTGCCTTCAGTATCTAAACACCGGCATAGAAAACTTAGTTAACCACTAAGCCGTAAATTAAATTAGTACCAATAGATAACGATAATGTTTAAAATTTTATCTTGATTCCTGTTTAACTATCTTTGGGACATAGGTCGATAATGCACATTGTTTTCCAATTCCTTGTCATTGCGAATAAGTGTTTCCTTGGACGAGCAAGACGTATTTCTGAGCTAGAGCCTGATGGTATTCATAATAAGGAAAAGTACTCAATCCTTTATACCCTTTGAAGAACTCCGGGAAGTGTTCATAAGCCCACACCTATGCCAATGCAATGTATCATAAAAAAAATTACTGACAAAGTAATTGGAAACTAACCAAATAAACCCACACTAAAAAAAAAATACTAAAAAAAATACTAAAAAAAATACTAAAAAAATACTAAAAAAATACTAAAAAAATACTAAAAAATACTAAAAAAATACTAAAAAAAATACTAAAAAAAATACTGACAAAGTAATTGGAAACTAACCAAAAAATACTGACAAAGTAATTCGGGTGACGATAAATGGAAGGAGAGAGTGGGAGAAGACGTTTATTTAGCTCAAGTACAAAACAACGGTGAAGGAATGTACCTGAGAGTGTCAAGATTCAGAAACAAGGAACAAGGAAAACATTACAGTCTTTGCTTTCCATGCGGAGATAAACTAAGTTTGTTCTAAAATTTTTCCTCCAAGTGTAAATAGATCAAATTTGGCAGTTTGAAGACTACCCGAATTGAATAAGGTCGAGCTGAAAGGGGTAGTAAAGTGTCAAAAAATATTGGCTGGGAAAAATAGCTAAACACATGACTATTTCTATGGAGATGGTGAGCGATCACCGCAATGGCAAGATTAGAGGTTTGCCGCTGAAGTATTGGGGGAGGAAACTTTAACTCAGTTCACGAGACATTAGGAGGAATGCATAGAAAACTTAGTTAACCACTAAGTATTTCAACGGAAGATGGATAGAGCATAAAGACTTTGGCCCTAATGTGAGGCGTTGGTGGGGGTCATGAATTATGCAGAAGTGCAAGCACATGTACCGGCCTACATTATATCTATGCCGTAAATTAGTACCAATTGGTATGGTGTATAAGATTTTATCAAAGGTGCTTGCGAATCGCCCGACAAAAGTGATGCTAGATTGCTAGATAACGATAATGCCGAAACAAGTTTAAAATTTTATCTTCGTTTTCTTACCTTGGGATGCTTTTCGCTTTGTTCGATTAGAATGGAAGAGAAGCTATGTCGACATAGGTCGATAATGCATGCGCAATTTTCTATGGGGGGCGGTGAAGGTCGAAAGAAATTGGTGTGGGTCTCCTGGAAAAAGACGTGTGTGCCGAAGGTGAAAGGGGTCATTGTTTTCCACTCTTTTGTTACTTAAGTGGATTTGGAGATTTTCATTGTCATTAGTAATAAGTGTTTCCTAATAAGTTATTGGGCTTGGTGCCTATGGTTCGAGCGTTGAAGACGTATTTCTGAGCTAGAGCCTGATGGTATTCATAATAAGGAAAAGTACTCAATCCTTTATACCCTTTGAAGAACTCCGGGAAGTGTTCATAAGCCCACACCTATGCCAATGCAATGTATCATAAAAAAAATTACTGACAAAGTAATTGGAAACTAACCAAATAAACCCACACAATAAGTTCCAAAATAACTACTTCACTCTACCTGAATTAAAGTGAGAGAACCATTAAATTGATGTGCATTCGCCTTAGAAGCTCTACGCATTTCTACCAAGAAATGTGCCAATAAAGCAGTGCCCCATGAATACTCATGGACTCTATCCAAGGGATCCAAGTATTGAAGGAGACTCAGATGAACCCTGTTACCATTAGCGTCAGGGAATATAATGGAGCCTATGGCGTACAGCAGATAAGCAGCGGCAGTTTGCTGAATTTCTTCGGGAGTCAATTCCTTATCTTTCGTATTCCCAAACAATCGAAGGAGATTTACGAATGTGACGGTCTTTGTATTTTAACGGGTTGTCTTGTACACATTTGGCAAAGTCGTATCCCTGTCCCAACATAACAACTTTTTGGTCAGTTCAAAAATCTTGTCCCATCCTAGTTCGTGATACTCATCTCCTGTCTTGACAGCTTTTCCCAGAACCCATAGACCTATTATCCTTTCGACATATTCAAGGATAATGGCCTCTCCAAATGGAAAATGCATGGTATCAGTTTCACCAAAAAACCTCTCCAAAAAGAAGTTCGCCGTGACGGGATCCGTGGCCATATAATTTTCTACCGCGGGATACAACCTAGATGCTATGACTATTGCTCCAACTTATGGACACTCTAACTCCAGGGGCCATGCTTCACTAGTTTGATGGCTTCAAACAGGGAAGGCTTTCTTGTGGTCCTATAGAAACACAACAAACTAAATTAAATTCACTTGATCCACTACACCATATTTTGCGTTTTGTGACACATTATTTCAGTCACGAAATGGGGTTGTGACGCTCACGGACCGTTACAACCAGGTGTGTAACAAATTTTCGTAACCAACATGTTTCCGTCACTAATGTGAGGTTGTGACACATTTCGTGACACTCAATCGTCTGTCACGAAATTTACATTTCGTGACGGGAGAAAGACCGTTTCGAATTATTTTTTTACGGTTACAAATACATTGACTTAGTCTACGTTGACCGACTACGATGTGCTGGTAAAATTTTAGTAACCAAGATTTTTCCGTCACTAAATCTCTTTGTAACAGGAAAAAAAAGGTCGGTCTTCATTGACCTGGTCAAAAATAATTCCCACCCATTTTATTTTACCCTGCAGGTAACCTATCCCCTGGAATTGTTGTCATTCAGTCCAATCCAATCCAATTCAAACATTCATTCAAACATTAATTCTTTCTACATTCAAACATTCGAAAGAAGCAAAAATAACTGCCAAGTATATGATACTTGGGTTCATGGTGAGTTCAACATTTAGTGATTCATAACTGCTAAGTATAGGCATATAACTCTTTTATCATCCAAAAATCTAAGAGTTCCAGCATACCAATAAGTTTACCAGGATCCACTTGTTTCTTTATTCATTATCCGCTTGTCCTCGACATTCTTTATAACTCCTTCGTCTGCAAAGAAGAAAACAATGCTTTAAGAAATAGAGTTTCACAAACTCTAGCATACCATATTGACGCAAGATAAAACATACAAAGAATACATAGGAGTCAAAGTGAGTAGTAAAACTACTAAGTTTAGATCGCAAAAAAAAGAGCATCAGCTATTGTTCATTCTACAGTTCATAAGAATGAAGGGAACAAGATGGAGAGTCTAACGAAGAGTTTACCTGAAAATGCACAAGATATAAGATTTGACAGGCCTTGTATAGAACGTACTTGCTTAATCAACCCCTTTGTGCCCCTTTGTATAACATGCCGCTTTGAGAAAACAAACCAGAACAGGAAGGTATTCATCAGCATGCCGCTTTAGAACAGAAAAACCACCAGTATCTTGCAAAAAGAACGTGAATGGATCCCCTAAATTATTAGCATTGTCCTGACAAGTGTTGTTCATTTGTCTCCCCTAAATTATTAGCATTGTCCCGTAGAAATGTTACTGGACTAACTTTATCACATTGTGACATGTATTTTACGGCTGGTACTGTATTGTTTCTGTCAGTTCCCGACAGGTCTACTACTCCTGGTCATGGACTACTTTTGTCAGTACCTAACAGGTCCTGTACTCTAGTGATTGTACCAGTGCAGCCACCTATTATATCTGGAAATGAATATGTGTCTGAGATACACCTATAGAGAATGGTTTCAAGACCAATAACAAGGGTTGAGATAAACGAGAAAACTAATTCACTTATTGACTACTATGTATCAAGGACATAAGAGGACTACCCACGGTAAAGAATCAGTTGAAATTTTAAACTATACATACCTCAGCCATAACTGTTTCAATGCACTGCTGAAGTCCTTTATAAGCAGCACCTTCTGCACTGGACATAGCTGTTGCCATTTTTTCACAAGATGCAGCATGTGCACCATCCACAGGAAGTAAGAGGCGAGAAATAGAGTTCGTAAAATACTGCCAATACAACTACCCCTTAGGAAGTAAGAGGCGAGAAATAGAGTTCGTAAAATCATACGCGTTGTTTGATTCCCATCAGGGAAATTCAAAAATGAAAAAGAAATAGGAATGAATAACTTAAAAGGCTCACCTGTTGAACTATAGCCACGCTGCTAGCACAACGCTGTACAACAACCATGAAAGATCTGAAACTGCTTTCACCTGCAGCAGCAGCTGCTTCAGCCTACAAAATCCAAGCATTATATTACTGTATTGATTGTGGCAAGCTATAGAAAAAAAAAATATTCATAATATTAATGAAAGGGGCATTAAAAAATACACAAAACTCAATTGCCAAGAAAAGGAATTACAACAGATGTAGCTGCAGCAGCCACTCTTCTACTGACACTAGTGCCAAGCACAAATCTTTCCCTCAACGCTGCAGCTTCGTTAAGACTGTCTCTTGCCCGTTCGAGCCCTTCAGTGATATATTGACTAACCTGGAAAGGCAGAAAACTTCAAAACTGTAAATTCAGCGTCAAATTACTATTACTCAAAGTTTAAAACTAGCTAGTACTTACATGGTCCAGCAAGCAAGTGAACACTTCTTTGACATTGGATGCAAGTGTAGCAGGCTGCACAATGAAACCATAGAACCAATAAGAGCGAAGAACCAGGATGAAATTGAAGGGTTAGAAGGAGTGGCACCGTGCCTATAACTCAATAATCACTCTGGGATCTCATATTATTCCCAAACCCTTGCAAGTTAATCATGCATTTCAATCGGGCATGTATTACTCGAGGGGTAACCCATGGAATGGATTTCTGCAATAGATTTCACTAAAACACAATAAGCCGGTATTTTGTATTACAATATGACAGCAAACCAACAACTTACTAGAGATGAAAATAAAGTGCAAGCCCTCATCTTCTCTCTATCTCTGAGATTCCACATTATCTATGGGGTAATGAATTTTATCGCATGATTTCAAAAGTGTAGTCAGTTACGTATATTCAAATCATACTCAAATGAAAACAAATATTTCCAACACCACTTTGTCTCTTACCATTAGTTACATCCGCGTTCAGCAATTAAACACGGATTCACCTACTATCAGAGTATATTCACATCCACAACCAAGGAACAACTACGATCCCACTTGGATGAGCACCACCCCATGAATCAAAACTAATCTTTGTATTGTCTGCAACAAATAAAGAAGGACAACCAGAATAAAAAACCAAAATAACTTCTGTAAATCAAATAAAACAATGTAGGATGTAATTGAAATAGAAGGAACATAGATAGTGAGAAGATAAAAAGGAAAAGAGGCAGATGATTCATGCTTCTTCTTCTTTTTTTTGGTGAATTTGCAGAAGATAACGGAAACACTGGGTGTTTATAAATATTTAATAAACCTTTTTATTCTTGATGAGATGATTGATAACCACATTGAAGAAATTTCTCGAATTGAAACTTGTGGAGCTTCTGCAATTCCTTATCTTTAATCTCTCCTTTTAAAAATCTCCCAGTTTCAAAATATTGTTCTGCAAACCCTGAAATTGAAGGAAAAGAAAATAGATATAAGTTTAAGCATCAACAAAACCAAAGGAAAATCAAACATAATTGTAATTACCGTTGATATGATTCACATGAATAATTGTAGTGTTATGCAGTATACAATTATCCAATCAATCGTCGATCTATCTCTTCTTCCCTATTTTCAATTGCTTCAAAATAAAACCCAAATCCTCTTCAAGCTTGTATTAAATTCAAATCCCCCGACACAAACATGCTCCCATCATCTCCAATCAGTCGTCGGTCTATCTCTTCTTCCCTATTTTTAATTGCTTCAAAATAAAGCCCCAATATTCTTCAAGCTTACTATTCACAGACTCTTAATCTTCTGATAAAAAGAACCCTAGAATTTTGGTTCTTTTCACTTTAATCTTCAAGCTTAATCTTCACAGACGCTTAATCTTCTGATAAAAAAGAACCCTAAGATTTCGATTGAAAATAAAATGAAACAGATTGATTAAAACTTACCCATATCGATGATTGAAAGGTAATGGGAAGATTTTTGTGATGTTTCTCGGCCAAATCGATCGATGAAGAGCAGATTTCTGTGAAAAAACTAAACCCTAGTTTTATCGACAAAGCAGTAGAAGAGTGAAGAGAGAAGAAGACCGAAG
This sequence comes from Papaver bracteatum, assembly GCA_023529315.1. Lineage (NCBI taxonomy): Eukaryota > Viridiplantae > Streptophyta > Magnoliopsida > Ranunculales > Papaveraceae > Papaver > Papaver bracteatum. The sequence continues at coordinate 284,800 of JAJJWX010002376.1, read as the reverse complement.
AGATAAGATTTCTTTTTACCAGTTGAGAGAGTAAATGGATATGGAGTAAACATGTGATTCACACGCGGCTAACATGTTACAGAGTGTTACTATGCACACGCTCATTTCGCACGAATTTTTAGCCAGCAGTCACTAATAGTGACACGCTGATGTGTGTCACTAAATTATCAAATTTTCGTAACCGAAATGTGGCTGTCACTAAAATTTAGTGACAGAAATTTCCGGTCACAAATTCGTGACGGCATAATGTTGGTTACGAATTTTTGTCACTAATCACTGAATATGGTGTAGTGATCATAAATAAATAATATAATCATAGGATGCAAAGGTCTTACATAAGTCTGAAATATCCAACGAGCCTAAGAGTGTTTATATCCAAATAACAGTTGGGGGTTGAGTGGTTGACCCCACTCTTTACCATCAATGCGGTCTGGAATCATGTCATGTATTGTAGGAAGATGGGATGGCATTCCAATTTCCTTTTTCTCAGTGGTTTTAACTCCGACATCAGGTTCTTCTAAGCCAACCGCTTGAGAGGATGACCCACCTGCTCCGCACGGTTGAGGAAATTTTGGCCACTCCTCATCATCCTAACTGCTGGTTGGTTCCCCCGTACGCTCTCGAATGACGACCTTAGCACGATCCGAATCAGAACGACTACGTCGACCCTTAGATAACTTGGGTTTTCGTTCTTCAACATCTTTGCCCTTTCCTTTTTCCGTTTGTGCTTCTCTAGACCTACGTCCCAATATTTCAATCGAGTCATATAAATAATTCCGGCATGTAAAGTTAATATTTTTCACTACCGGAAAAGAGTGACGGCGCTAGAAATAACTAATATACAATGCCGGTTTTGTTCGATTTCATTCACAAAATTCACAACTTTGTGGGATTAAATACTGGCACCAATAACAAACATCTCGATAGTGCCGGAAGACGTGCCATCTCTGAAGAATAAACAAAATACTATGCGGTAATTGAATTAGTTTTGTACATAACTTTTAACTCAAGAACCCAAAAATAAGGCATGGCATTGGTGTAACAGATGAAGCCGGTACCTTAATTCCGGCATAGAATATAATAGAGATGATCATGCCGGCAGCTACATGCAATAAAATATGGTTACAAGACATACAATCCGCCATGGTTTTCTACTTGTATTCTACCGCCTAACAAACATGTGACTGAATTGATATTGACTAAATGGCAGTTTGAGAATTTAATTTCAGAGTAGTGGAAGTACTCAACAACCAAGTTTCAATTTGTGTTTTCTAGTATTGGATAAACCATTAAAATACTTATCGTAGCAGATTTGTTATTTGCGCCTCACCAACAGAATCCTCAGCCTCTTCAACCACATTGAATCCCTGGTACATGTACCTATAGTTAAAGGATGATTTTCGTCATACCATGCTTGGGTGATTGCTAAATCTTCCTCGGAGTTAAACGATGCCATTTGGTGTATGTGGGAGTAGGTTCTATACTAAGCTATGTATAGATAAGACTTCTATAGGGTTTAGGGTTTCGTGGGTTTAGAGTCTCAGGGATAGAATAAAGAACACACGAGTTTTGGGCGATTGGGTCCAAGTATTAGCTCTCTATATATAGATAAAAATCTCAAAGGATAGTTATTTTGAAAGCAACAGTGCCGACTTTAAAATAATAAAGATTATGTACGCCGGTACCTACTTCCGGCATAGATAAAAAATAAAGTACTCTGCCGGAAACCTTTAATCTCAAGTTCATATTCCGTGGACTATGTATATGGTACCGGCGTGGTTTTAACGAAGCTTCCTATCCCGGAATTACTTACCGGTTGATATTTGATTTTGCGACAATGCCGGTCGATGTAAATTTCAAAATAAAACGGCTAGTTTTTTTAAATTTAAGACCGTTGGGGCTTCAATTTATATAAAACCCCCCATTTCCTTTGAAAAAATCTACACAAACCACCCACCAAATTCGAAATATCCTTCTCTGACGAAACCAAGCCTCAAAACATAGATCAAGATAGCACGGTTCAAGGTTAAAAACCGATATGATATTTATCAACAACCTCTACCTGCAAAGTAAGTGGATTCAACATTACTAAGGATGAATTGGACAATTAAAATCTTCTATTTCTCTGACGAATTACTAATATAATCTTCTCTTACAGAGTCCTCATTGCAGCTGTCAAATTTGCAAGCCACCTTCACATCTATCCTTGAATTGTCCTTTAATTTATTCTAAGTGTAGAAACTGTGATGGGACACGCCAGTTTTGGGAATCAAAAACTGATGATGTCGAAAATGGAAGAATGTTCCTAAGGTGTTTGAATATCCCAAAGTGCGAAGAGTTTCAATGGTTTGACAAAGATGTTGCACTAGCCGAAGCAAGAGAAAACCACAAGGGCCAATGCGACCCTATTGATGGGAGTTATATGAAGGGAAAGGAATATGTCGAAAGAGAGGATGAACCAATGATGCTGGTCCTTGGCACCGAGCTTCCAGACGATATCTTCGAAGAAATTTGCGGAAGGCTCAAAGGATCCGTAATTGTTGAAAAGGGATGGAAATAGGTTATGAGATCATCTTTAGCCAAAATTACTCCATTACATGTTTTTTAGTATGTTTTAATTTAAAGTTTCAAACCTAATGTAATAGATTACTTAGGAATGAAATAAAAGTGCATTTGGAAATACAATCAAAATAATCTAAGTTCCAAATACAATACTGGCATTGTCGTTTTATTAAATCAATGCCGGTATTCTAATTTTTTTCCAAAATAACGAAAAAAAAACAGATTTCAGGCATGGTTGAAATCAATATTTCAAGGCCCCGACTGTCCAAATTATTCTTTACTGGAACTTAGAACCTTTCATCCCTTTGTTCCGATATGGTTTTAGATAAACCAAGCTATGCCGGTACATGACCGGCGCTGTACAACCTCAATGTTTTAATGTCGGCACCTATGGTCTTTAAACAAAACATGCATTTCAGTATAAATTTAAAGAGTTAATCCAAAAACATGTTCAGAATTGTTTAAAACGTAACAACCACCATCGAAATAAAGAACCACAAATTAAAGAGTTAATCACTTGGTCTTTTGCTTCTTCTGGGCCGACACCTTCCTTGTTTCCCCGAACAAATATTTTGCACTTGGATCTTCAATTTTATCAAGCAACTCCTCGACTTCCTTCATTTGTTCAAGGGTTAGCACCTCTCCTTCTCGTACCTGCAACCAAACATCTTCTTCATTGTAAGGACCCGTCCCTCCACCGATATTGTCCCCACTTAGCCATTGCGGTAATACGACAGTGTGGGGTTTTCAACGGGCATCGCTGCGGTCATCCACAACAACAACTTCCCGGGAGGTCACCCATCCCTGGGTTGTTCCCGCCCGAGCACGCTTAACTGTAGAGTTTTCTCCCAACTCTGGAGCCAATTGTGCTGAAAATGCCTCGGTATAATGTAGACATTCCTTGTCTCCTATGAGAGCAGTATCTGGCATAATCCCCCAGCATACACCCCCACCCGAGAACAAGCGAACGACCCCTAGTTGTATCCCAACTAATACCGATATTGTTCCCACTTTCCCACTGCGGTTATCTAGCAGTGTGTGATTTTTAACGGCACTACTGCGGTTATCCAACAACAGTTTCCCGAGAGGTCACCCATCCTGTGACTACTCTCGGCCGAGCACGCTTAACTGAGATGTTTTTCCCATAACTCAGTCAAGTGTACTCATCAAGCCTCGGTGTTAGGGAAGGACAAATCATTACTTATATTCCATTCGGCCAACCACTGCCGAATATCGGGGTATTACAATACCACCACCTTAAATTGGAGCCGTCCTCGGCTCCAGAATATATTCGCAAGCCCAGATCTCCGATGTTCCCTGCCCCTCATGAGAAGCACCTGGACCAACCCCGTTGATAAGCACGTAAGTGCCATATTTTATACCCATATTTATATGAGCTAGGACTCAATATTTTGGCTAACAACACTATTTTAGTGCTTTTGTAAAAAGTACAAGTGTATTTAGATCATCCAAGGAATAAACGCCTAAAATGCAGCTTTAATGGGTTTTGGGGGGAAATAGATGAATTGAATGTGGCTGCCCATGTATGCTCGTTGGCACCACTTAGCCACATCAGGGCCAGTAAAGATCAAAGTGATATCTGTAGCACACTAGAAGTGTTGTGCACCTAAGGACTGCAACTCCTGAACCTATTAGAGTGACATGTGTACTAGTGAACTGCCGGATAAACGAGATAAGAAGTGACGGGAGTTGGTGGATGGAGGAGATTGAGTGAGCTTTCTACACGGTGAGAAGATGAACAATCGTTGTTGTGGTCGGAGTTGGCAAGAAGAGGAAGCACTATGTACTATTAACACAGTCGAAGGAATAAGAGTTGTTGATGTCGTCGAACTTCAGGTGAACTCAGGCAATGAGTCAGCGAGAAGAGCAAGTAATAACAGTTGGCTTGAGTGTGGAGTACAGGGGTACTTCGATGTCGATTCAACAGCAACAATGGGCTGTACTCGGACTGAAACTGGTGGTGAGATGTGAATGGAGTTGAACTGTTGAATAAGTGGAGAAAAGTGATGATGTAGCCGGTGAATGGGTGATGTTAAAAACGTGCATGGCTGTGAACTGGCAGAAGTGGTTGTTTCAATTGGAGGCAGTGGTGAAAGTGATATTGGCTGGGCACATGGAGCAAATCAATGGGGTCTTCATGGTTTCATATTGCAGACTAGTCTGATGCTGCTGGTTTGCCATGGGATCGATAGTATAAAAAGCTTGGATCGAAAATGGGGGCTCGATTAATGGTTTCCTGGCATCGAACTGAAGCTGCATGCAGCAGTGGTTGATGTAAGAATTACTACGACCTAGTTTGGTTGAGTTGTAAGACTTGGAAGTTACGGAGTTGGCTGTAGTAATCGATAATGGAGTTTGGGGATTAATGTGGTCTGCAACTTGAGTGAATGCTACGGAGAGACGGAGTTGTGTGTTGACTGAGAACATCTTGTTCCGAGAACTGGATGGGATTTGGTTCGACTCAGTGACCAGTTTGGAGCTCCTTTGGGGTTGAACTAATAAGAAGAACTGAAGGGGAAAGACTGGTAGTACCGGGTTTAGTTTCGCAGCGACTTGGAGTCTGCTATGGTTGGACGTGAATTGAAATACGAGAGAAGAGTAAGAAGGGGGTGAAGCCTGGATTCTGCTGAGTAGCATGGACTGCATGTGGCTGTTTTGATTGGAGCAGTGGTAGTCATTCTTTGTATTTACAACAGCAACGAGTTCATGATTTCAAGAAGCAAACAACGAGCTCATGTGCTACAGGAACTCGAAGTGCAGGAAAGTCGAACTGGGCTGTGGTGATGTTCAATTAAAGGGTCAGAGAATGGATTCAGTACTGGCAGTATTTGAAGCTCAGAAATGTAGGTGATGTGACCGGGATTTGGTTGTAATTGGTGGAGGTGTTTAGGGAGTAGTATTGGAGACGTGGTTGGAATCTGGAAGGAGCTGAAGTGGTCAGGGACTGAATGCCTTGCTGGTGTCGATATTCAAAAGTTCAGAGAGTTGTTTCCGTGTTGGGATTTTGCAATCAGCTTTAGTAATAGACCCCGGCCTGGGCTGGGCCTTGGCAGAAGGGAAAGACACAGAAAGGAGGAGGCCGGTTTTGGAGAGTTCTTTTGTCTGGCGGCTGCCGCTTGGAGCCGTCCGTCTACAACAGCGAACGGAAGACTAGGGTTTGCGTTTGTTCTTCGTTTTCATTTCGATTAGCTACTGATTTTATATATATTTATGGCTTTTGAGAAAGCCATGTCTAGCTAATTCTTGTTAGGGTGAAAGGATGAACTTGTAGGATTTATTTATTTTCATGAATAAGGGTTTTCTATCAATTGAACTTAAATTTAATAATTTTGTTTCTCTATCAATGTTTAGTTTCTAGCTAGATTTTTCATGTGCTATGCCATGTATAGTTCATTGTTGGATTAGTAGAAAAACTCATTGAACCTACGTGAATTATGAATATTTATTGACTCTTCATGCCATGTATGATTAGTGCTTAGAAATTCTACTTTTAGGTGAGAACAAATAATTCATTTTGATGATTCTTGTCAACGATTCGTAAATGCAATATCTTCCATGTATGAGTAGTTAGGTTTGCCGCTCTACATGAGTTTACTTGAGACCTTTGCGATTGAATACGAGTAATTTCCTGCAACGGATTCCTGGAACCCTAACATCTTCATATTTCTGGTTACGAATTTCCAATTGATTCTATTTTAATTATTTCGTTTTCAATTTCTAAAGATCCAAAAATAGTCTTTCTTGCTATTTTATTTAGAGATATTGATTATAGTATTTCCATCACTCCATGTGGGTTCGACCCGTACTTGCTTCTGTCTACTAGTTAGACACCGTGCGATTGCGGTTTATTATATATATGCATCTCCGGATCCTACCGTCCAGCGTACCTTCCCACCCTCGACAGGTGACCCTCCAATAGGAATTACATTACCTATATTCCATTCCATCGGCGAACCACTGCCGAAATCGGGGTATTACATTCATCTTGCCTAGCCGACGCCGCTGGTTTCATACATCCAACACATAATTAGTATATATATGGTAATATAAGAGTATGTGTACGTTAAACGACTAAGGAATTAACAATACTTACTAGCAATCCAAGAGTCTTATTAAGTTTGGCCATTGTAAGTAATGCCTCTGTAGGAGTTGGAACCGGAGGGTTTTTCTGTGGTGGAACTCCGCCGTCGTCCAGGCGCACGATAAAAAAGATATGACCATTCCAGGTAATTAACAATGTAGGAGGAATCGGCTTCATCACCGTTGTTAACAAGCTCCCAATTACTGATATCTACCAGACGACTTGGTTCCCTATCCCTCCAATGTGTTGCTTATGGAACTAGATCATACACTACCCTCAACTTTGAGGGAGTTGTAATGTACTCACCCCAAGTGAAGAGTGTGGATTGAAGTAGAGGCTGTCATGAACCTAGGTAATTGCTTAAATCCAAGTTGCCGCATCACACGTCGAGGATCGGTCATAACGTATCCCTTTGGGTGGAACAACGGTCCATTGTAGAATTCAACGTTCGGATACCTCGGATAATGCCACTTTTCTTTAGCCTCCTTTTAAGGGTCGAACACAACGTATTTGGTAGTCATCGTGTCCAGAGCCAATCTCATATCTATTAGTCGACAATTTTTATCGGGCTTCGGAGTATTGTTGAACTTGTATCTCTTAGCTCTAGGCGCATCAGGTTCAGGAAGGTCTATAATCTTCAAGTAGGGGTAGTGCTTGAACAATGTTGGGAAGTGTTCATAAGCCCACACCTATACCAATGTGGAATCATACATATAAGAATCAATAAATTTTGTTTTCGAGTTCATAAAAAGGGTACGATATGCAACTGTACCAGTTGATCACTCAACCATACTGTCTTCTTCCTTGTATGGTGGTTTATTCTTCAACAGTATATGTGAACAATATACATAAGAACATAAGTTTAAAAACGACTTTACCTGGAGCAAAGTGAAATTGCTGAAAAATTGGTTTGTAACAGCCTTAGAGGCCCTTCTCATCTCCGTCATCAAATGTTCCATTACCACGGTGCCCCAAGAATAGGTAAAGACCTCTTCCAACGGATCCAAGTATTGAAGGACGCTTGCGCAAACCCTGTTACCACTGGTGTCGTGGAATACCTTAGTGTCCAAGATGAATAAAAGGTACGCAGCGGCTGTATAACGAATTTGTGCAGGGTCTCATCCATCCTTCGAACTTATTTCTTGCGTGTTTTCAAACTTCTTCTTAAGAAGAGTCAACTTGATTGTCTTTGTCCTACTAGGCTTGGATACATAAAAGATTTCCACGGAAGTTTTGAAGTCCCAACCCAACAGCTTGTTAGTCAAAGCGTGCAACTTCGACCATTCTAGGTCCGGACAATAATCTCCTTCTACTATTTATTTGCCAATAACATTCAAGCCCAGAATGTTATAAGCATCATCCGGGATCAAAGTCATCTCCCCAAACGGGAAGTGTATGGTATCAGTTTCTCCATGATAACTTTCGACGAAGCAATTGACTATCACGGGATCACACTTCACATAATTTTCAACCAGAGCATAGAGACCAGAATCTCTTACTAATGTTTGAACCTCTTCACATTCCAAAGACAAATCCCTAGTAGATTGGTTTCGGAAATCACGCACAACCTTCTTGTGATCCTACAATTATGAGATAGTACGGTTAAAAGATTTAACATAAATACACATGAATACATATGCACAAGATTAAAAAAATCTTACATAGGTTTGATAGATAGTATGAGCCCAAGAGTGCTTGTAGGCAAATAGAATTCTCGGATCATGAGATTCACCCCAAATTCTACCACGATCAAGGTCAGGTATCATGTCATCAACATGAGGAAGGTGGGAACCTTTAACTTTTACTTTTCCCTTGGCTTTGGCTTTTCCTTGTGTAGGTTGTTGACCTGGCCTACCAACTTCGCTTTAGCTTGTAAATTGACTTGGATGAACCTCATTATCTTCCTCCTCACTTTCCTCTCCATTGATTACAAGTTGACTTCGGTCACCACCACTCTTCCAAGTTATCCCCCTACAATTAGCCCCCAAACGCTTTCTGCGACCTTCATCTTTGCCCCGGGGAGGCAGAGTCTTTGGAGTATCAAGACCGTCCTTCCTCCTTCTCCTAGACACATCATCTTTACTTTTTCTTTTCTTAGCTTCCTTGTCTTTTGACCTATATCATAAGCACACAAAACGAATATAAGATATCTCATTTTTAGTTTTAGTACCGGCATAGAAACATAGTTAATATTTATTGCCGGTGCCTGATACCGGCATTGAACATTAACTACCGATAATGCCGTTATTAATAGGTAATTCTCCTGGATATCAAAACCTTACTACCGTCACTTCGAAATAAATCTTTACCATGATGTAACTGAGTACCGGCAAACAATGCAACCCAAATATCTATGCCGGCACGGGTGACAAATTGATAGATGTTCCTATAAGTTTTAAGTCTACTACCGGCATACACGAATTATCATTAAGCAATGCCGTAATTTAATACCGGCATAGTATTCAACACATTTTTATGCCGGTACATAATATTGAGTTTCAGGGTTTGAAACCGGCATTGCATTCATCATAACATATAAGCCGTAACTAAAAACTGGCACTGAATTCAACCTATATGGAATGCCGTAAAAAATACCGGCATAGTGCTCATACACAATTCAATGCCGGAATCAACTGAAACTCAACTGTTTCGTTCCTTATTCACAATTTTAACCTAAACCCATTGCTATAAATCGATTCAAACACTAATAAATGATTTCAAAATCACCTACCTTCTAACAGAAGCCATCTTTGCGAGCGGTTGATTGGCCGACAGCGTTGCTTCTTCTTCTTCTTCTTGCTCTTGAGCAATCTTAGCAAGTCTTTGTTTTAATTTCTCTTCACTAATCGATTGTGAGTTTGATGGGGCTTTTGGTTTCTTTCGTGGAGGCATTGTTATTATTCGGGTGGGTTAATCGACGAATTTTTATTGAATCGACGAAGAACGGTTGAAGAACGATGAAGAAAAAAAAAATTGAAACCTAAACCTAAGTCTCTGCCGGAAATCAAATACAAATGGGGGATATATGTTTTGGATTTTGATTTTAATGTTTTAGGGGAAACGGTATAATAGTATTTTCATAAACATTTTTAATTAACCAAAGGGCACCCCTTAGCAGAAATCATGGGGTGGGGGAAGTAATCAATATCCCCCAATTAGATTGAACATCCTCAATTGCGCGTTCAAGATAAAGGGTATATTTCTTATGCGGTGGGGGTAATGTTGGAACGGTTCCAAATCTAATGGTATTCAATTAATCCACTTAGAGCGATTTTTAAAATAAAAAAATCACTTTGAGTAAAATAAATTGGTTTTACTTCTAATTTTTGGATTTTATTTCACCATCTGCTGGTAGAAATAAAAGCACCAAAACTTCTGCAAATTAAATTCCCAAAGCAACAACAAGCAAGGTCCCGAGACTCCCACCATAAAAGGCACACCGCGTTAGAAATTATACATTCACTCGGCTTTTAGTATTTCAACATCATGAGTTTAAAGTTTTGGAAATATTATCAATACTTCCTAGCTTTGATGTGTCTCTATACTTCCTAATTGCAAACACTACTTACACGCGGGAAGCACAATCCCCAAACTCAGATATATAGTCCAATAGATAACGATTTTAACTTTGACTTGGTAAGATTTTCTGGGCCATCATAATAGAAAGTTTAATGTGTAAGCAAACCCCTTTCATACATGAATAAAAAAGTCAGTCTCTTATTGATCTTACTGGATTTTGGATACGTCATTAAAATGTAGAGAATTGCAACCCCTATGTGGACAATTTTTTTGCTTTCTATCTAGCATATTATTACAAAGTGTTTGACGCATGGAAACTTAGTCTCCTTCCCAATAAATTTTTGGGCCAACTCTTACACTCAAGTAGTCTTTTTACGGCTTGTAGAACTAAAATATGTTAGCCGGATACTTAGTTTTCGCTCAGCTATAATTGGTCGGGTTCGAGTATTCGCCAATATATGTAGCCAACACCCACAATAATTCATAACCTTGGCTAAGCTACATTTGGGATTTGCGGCATAGCCAAGACTCCTCTAGATTGTTAAATATCCTAATTAATCAAGACTATCGATTGATGAGTACATATGTGTTTTGCTCCACAAAAAACTAATTTATTGAACAATATTTTTCTTTCAAGACTACCCCCAGCAAACTGGGGTAAATCGAAACACATAACTACAAAGAAATAAAAAAGAAGAAAAAGACTCAACAAAACTGAAGGGAAATTAGGTTTACTAGTGTCATGCCCGTGCGTTGCACGGGCTCAGATTTGTTTATTACGAAAACATAATCATTGGCCTCCTGTTATAACTTAACTTAATCATAGGCCTCCTGTTGTAACTTATAAGCCATACTGATGTCTTCTAAAATAAATTTAGGTTTTTGGCACGTACATGTTCCTTAGAGTGATATATATTGTTAAGGCGTTTATTTTCCATGATAAGTTAAAATGTTTGAAAATATCATTTATATATCATATAGGTGGTAGTTTTTGATAGAGTTGTGTAGGCTGTAGCACTGTTTCGACTAATGGTCATAAAAGAAACTCGATTGGTTCTAACAATGGCAAAAAATAGTAGCTTGTCTTAGAGATTTCCCAGATATGTTCACATCAATATTTGCTCTTAAGATAGTATTGATGCATACAAACACATAGCATGAACTTGATAAGTCTCATGAGTCGGCGACTTGAGATAGATATAGCATTGGGCTTCCAGATAATAAGTAAGCTGTGATAACTGGACAGTCGAGGCTTAGGATTACACATTTCGGTATCATATCCAGCTTCTCTCACCAAGACGAAAGTGAGACCTCTCACCTATTCATTAGGTTAAATTCATTAGAATATTATTGACTTAAAGCATGCGTACAATTTAACCACAATGCTAACCGAATTAGTTTCTATATTAAAAATGAACACCTAATAAAGTTCAGTCAATAACAATGAGATTAGGGGTTTTATCTTCCTCAAGTAAATACGACACATATAGTTGAGGGGTTTTATCTTCTCATGTTTTACTTGCATATACTGTCATTCCCTATAAAAATGGAGGTCTTGAAAGAATATATGGATCTGATGCCATGGTAAGTATATCCCGTTTTTAAGCTATAATTAGATATCATGTTATCTTTTGAACTAAATTAGAAAATTATGGGGATCCAGACTAAGTAGATAAACCTCCTCGGAATACTGTTGGGATACCAAGCAAAGAATTTACCTTCAGCATACTGATTGATTTAGTTGTGGTTCGAACCCAAACATGCGCAGTACCGCGGACCATGGCAATGGGTTCAATTATTGTTGACAGATGCATATATATATATATATATATATATATATTGTATCCTCAAATCTGTCACAAATCAAAGAAGCAAAAATTTATAGAAAGTCATTTCACGTCATGCATACCTCTTGAAAAGACTTGTGCAATATGAAAGGAATCTGAACAGGGGACTCGGTGTTTTACCATAAGTCCCTTCACATTATTTGTTGATGTACTATAGGTTTATAGCTAGTCGGAGCGTACGAATTCTACTCCATTAAATTGAATATAATTCTAAGATTACAGTATCTTTTCATGAACCTAATCAAACAGAAAAGAGTTAAGAAGCAAACCCAGTTTGTTTAGAGCTAATAACATCAGAAACTACAACTTTTAGGTTGGCATACAACTGCGCTCCTCTTTCATTAGCAATATGGACTTCTTGAAACTAAAATATGATCAACGCAGCAAAACAAATTAAGAAATTTATGAAGACTACTCACTCACTTGGATGAAATCATTTTAGCATATGTTTTTTTTTATTTTAAAAGGTTAAAATTTTATTGAAAAAGAAAAAGAGAAATACAAGAAGAGAGGCGCCTAAGCGCAACAAGAGAAGGCAAAAGCCGATCCCAACAAGCTGCAAAGAAAACAGACACGAAGACAACTGCTCAAAACAGCACAAAAAGCCTAAACACACACCAGTTCCTATAACTTCTTCTTGGGTTTAGGGGTTCTTTTCCCTCTACCCAAATCCTCGGAGCTAGTACCCAAATCCTTGATTTGTTTCGAGGAATGGAAAGAATTTACAACCCCTCCAAGGATTTTCTTAACCTCGGTTTCTTTACCTCCACGAGGAAGGCAAAGCAATGAACTAAACTTCGTAAGTTTGTCCATATTTTCTTCTTTAGACATTGGTTTCCACCGACTGACCTCTTCAACTGATTTTACCTTTGCGACATCCAAGAACTCATTGTCTGTCTCGTATTCAGATTCTTCATTAGAATCTTCACAAGTATCTACTTCAGGGTCATCTTCCAAAATTTCTGGCAGCTTCTCTACAAAGATTTGAGCTGTATCACAATCCTCTACTACTCTTGAATCATTTTCTGTGCTCTTAGGAAACTCTGAAATAGCAGTTTCGTGATCTGATCCTAAAACATTATAGGGATTCAAGTAACAAATTGGAATTTGATCATGTGAATCCTTCTTGCCAGAGCTTTTATTCCTTCTAGCGTACGTCTTATTGTTAATAAAAGGCTCTTCAATATCCACAACTCCTACAGGGACACCGTCAGTTGCATTTCCTACAACTCTGTCCTGCAACACTTGTTGCATGTCTTCCATATTTGGCTGCAAGTTCCTGGCTCCGACAGCCTCATCACTATCTTTACTACTATTCTCTAATGCAATATCCAATTCCTTGTCCTTTGACCCTGAATTAGAATGCATTTAGTTTTTCTTAGAATTCCAAATGAGCTTTTTCTTCACACCTGTTACTGAGCAAGAGCTAGCATTGTGACCAAAAGATGCGCATTTAGTGCACTTAGATGGTTTCCATTGGTACTCCACTGGAAGATCCATAATATGAATACCATCGATCCAAAGAGGAATTAGGCCAGGGAATGAGCAATCGAAGTTAATTTCGACACAAACTCTTGCATAAGTGAGTCTTGTTTTCTTCTTAGTATGTTCATCCATCATTAGCGGGTTCCCAATGAAAGTAGCAATAGAACTTAAGCCTAACTTGTTCCAAAGATGCAACGGGACATTGTAAATCAAAATCCATACAGGAATTGTCTTCATCTCTGCAATGGACTGCTCAATCAATGGGGTCCAGGGTCTAATTATGAACAGTTTTCCAGCTATGTAGAAAGCTCCATGTTCAAGAGCGACCCGTCTATCTTCCTCATTAACAAAATTGAAAACAAACGCATTATCACCATGAATAGAGATAGGTACCTCTGATTTGGGTTTCCAAACCTTTTTGATTGCTTCTTGCACCATGGAAAAAGAAGCTTTGCGACCCGCAAAAAACCCTATCACCAGTTTTTCACATTCCTTGCTCTGTTCTTCAAAATTCTTCGAGGAGAGACCCACCCCCTTGTTTCCTTCCATCAACACTGAAGATTGATGCTCTAAAGAGCAATCTTCTGAAGGAGATTTAATAGAAAAAAGAGAAGACCAGTTTTTTCCAAAACCTATTTGTTGAGATTTGTTTCCAGAATTGGAAACCAATGGGGGAAAATCCGAGCTTGAGATAATCACAGAAGACCCATCTCTGGATTTGCCACCTTCAATTGATAATTGGGACTTCGAGATTATGTTGGAAGGAATAGATTCCTCCCCAGTCATGACTGGAACAGCAGATCTGGGATTTGAAACCCCATTAAAAGTGGATGAAGCCTTTAAGCGAGGTAATGGAGGAAATTCTTCCAAACCAGGGTTAATATTGGCGCTAGCAGATGAAACAGGAACAATTTCTCTCTGGATTGATGGAAGGATCGAATGAATTGGTGGAGGATTAGCGCCTCCAGCCATGGAAAAAGTTTGATCTAAAAATCGCCTAAGACCCTTGCCACGTCATTGCAGAGAAGAGCATATGTTCAAAATGAATCTTAATCTCTACCATAGTCAAAGTCACATCACAGAGACAACTTCTTGACTGCACCCAAAATCACAAACCCCGGTGAAATTATCACCATTCCCATATCCTTAAAGCTGCTGGAGCTCAGCGAAAATTCCTCTATCAAATTGAAAGGCTTTAGGTACACCTATATCAAATGGACTGCAAAATCAATGATTAAAATCATCAAGAAATGTTGTCTGTGAAGCATAATAGCAGCATGCAATTGGCTTCCTTCCCCGGAATCTGATTTTTGTAATCAAGTCCTTCAATTGGAAGACCCGTCAGAACTAAGTCTAACAAAATTAAAACGAATGGCTTTTAAGATACAACACTGTCAGACCGTGTAGATGATATGATTCCTCTCAAATAATTCAAATGCAAATTCTCATTGCTCTATTCAGAATTTCTCAAAAACTTCCATACCACAATTTCTTGCATTTTGATGAATTTTAGCATAAGACTCTGATGGCATCTGTGGAGGAGAGATGAACCCACATATACTCTTATACAAAAACTAAAAAAGATCAGAGAAAAGGAACAGACCATAGTCCTCAATTTACATTCAATAATATAATTAACTTAACAAAACTAACACAGAATAGGATTTTAAGGTGTAAGCAAGAAAAACATAAAATAAACATAGTTCCTAATGGTGCCTAAATCAAAAATAAAATGAAATGTAAACGTCAGATATGATGCCAGAAAAGTTTCTTATCAACCTTTCTGGCTACTCCTTTGACGTGATTGTTCCAAGAAAGGTATACTAAAAAAACAACCATAACTCAATCTTTAGGATCTTTTTCAAGGGAAAAAAATACCTGCAACAATTTTTGATCTGTGAATTTAAGTTAGCTCTCATATCTCTTACCGATCCTGAAAAATTGTAGAAGAGAAGAATCTATTCAGATTTTCACATCCAGCCCCTAAAATCAGAAAAGAAAACATAAAGGAAAGAAAAAAAAAATCAAAATAAGGTCACAAAAAAAACTGATTGGTGACTTAAAATCACAATCGCACTGTTTTTAAGTGGTCATTATCGTCCAAACAAATATGCATATTGCACACACAAAAAAAATAAAAACCTAAAAAAAAAATCAAAAAAGAATTTGATTTTGGATTCAACAATAGAGAGAACAATTCTGAGTATTGCACTGTTTGGTTATAACTCCAATGAATAACAAAGAAGAAGTAATCCCAACCCTTAAATAAAATAACAAAGTGGTTTCGAAAAATCTTTTCCAAACCGGAGTTCATAATTGGGAAGCAAGTACATTAAGAAAAGAAAAGGTTTAGAGTTAGGTTTAACCAATTGATGATTGTATCCTATTTAAGCTTCAACCGAAATCATACTTGTAAACCTAACAAAAAAACAATTAGAGAAAAATCAATAATAAGGAAGAAGAAATTGAGAGAAAAAAAAAAGAGTATTATACAAAATAAAGAGAGGAGAATATAGGAAGCGCTCGAAAAGAAGTTAGGGTTTTCAATAAGGTTTTCCCTGTTTCCCACCTCCATTTTTCTTATTTCCCACCCCTTGACAAATCATAAAATCAATTTACTTTTTAATTCTGGCTTTTCCTATGTACCACCTACAAAAGTCAACTTGACTTTTACTTTTAACTATTACCATTTTTATTTGTCTTCTTCACCAATCCCTGGTTTGATTTGGTTAAACAAAACAAAAACCTATAAGTTAGACATCCTAGATTAGATTTATATAAATCATTATTATTGTACACAATTTTATTTTATTTTTTGTCATTTAATTCACCAAGATTGATGAATTTGACAATTGATTGGTAAATTAGGTTGCTAATCAACCTAATCAGTTACCTTTTTAATCACGGTCGATCCATAAGTTTTTTTTTTTTTTTTTTTTTGAAGAACTGGTTAATGATTATAGTCGTCCATTTTTGGAGGACCATTGATGATTTCGGTGACCAAACGACTATAGATGACGGCAATTGGCCAGTTCTGGCCGATTAATTCATTCTTACAGACTCTCAATTACAATCAATAATGGTAACGATAAAGAATGACCAATAACTGTTTAAAACAATCATTAGACTCGCAACAGCCGTTATATCCTCTTCCACCATATAGCAAGCAGTCTACTTCAACCAATTCTAACTTGAACAATTTTGCCTTTTTTATTTCCCATTGTAGTTTTCTGAAATTGATTGGACCCATGATGGCTTGTCTTTTTGCCCTCTAAATCTAGACATCACTCTACGGTTTGCATTTAGCAGGAAGGAAAATAATCAATAGAATGTGGTAGAAGCAAAAATGAAGGAAAATGTGATCGAAAGTGGAGGCGGATTGCAGCAGAAGTAGTGGTCGTGATTGAGATGGAGAAGGAAAAGTGATGCCGTAACTTAGGGTATTTCTATTTTTATTTAGTTGTTGGGTAGTATTATTATTGGGTTTAAATAAAATGTCAAAGAAATTGGTATTTAGGATATGTGAAAATATATAAGAGTGAAACTTAGGATTATTGGGGATAGGATTTTATATGGATAGGAAATAGGAAAAGTGGGGATGGGAAATAGGAAAAACCTTCAATAAAGGGAAAACCTTAGAAAAGAGAGTAAAATGTGGGGTTGAAAATATGTAACACTGGTGGTGAGAAAAATCAAAAGTTTCTTATTGGTCTAAATATTTTTAGTGGGGCCAGAAACTCTAAAATTGGAGCTTGATACATTTTTTAACCACAGCAGAGTATTTTCTTCTGAAACTATATATATAATGAGATCTACCATTTTGTTTTTCAAAATAATTTGGTGTAAAATGTGGGGTTGAAAATATGTAACACTGGTGGTGTGAAAAAACAAAAATTTCTTATTGGTCTAAATATTTTTAGTGGGGCCAGAAGTTCTAGAATTTGAGTTTGATACAGCTTTTAACCACAACAGAGTATTTTCTCCTCAAACTATATATATAAAGTGTCTGACATCATATAAATGACGTCCAATCTACTAAGCACATTACCTCTGTTGTCTAACTTATCCGCCGGAAAATTGATCCTACACCGCCTAGACACAATCTCCCATGGAAGTTTATCAGTCACAGGCCACTATAACAGCTTCTGAGTCGGATAGACTAATGAGGAGTATATATAAAATGCATTACTGGAATTACACAACATCAAACGTACGAGTCTATATCTAAATAAACTTCTGTAGGATCCAATACCGAAGTTGCTGAAGTAAGTTCACAAAGATCATCGTATTCTGAAGCTGGTAAGTTGTGTCCACCTTCTGAGTTGTTTAATACATTGTAAATAGAAAATGAACTGGATTCTGAAACAGTAGGACCTGAAAAAGGACTACTTGTGGAGTGATTATCCAGTGTCATTAAAGAGAAATTGTTGTTGCCACTTACTTCCACGATACCTGGAATAATAGGAGGAAATGAGAATGAAGGTGATACCGGAACTTCTTGGTTCCTAACCAAATCCGGTGTTTCAATACTGATAATTGTTTCTTGTGGTTCTTTCAGTTGTTTTTTATCTTGTTGCATTGCTACTAAAATGGGGTTTTTGTATTAATTTTGTTTAAGATGGAATTTTAATGTATCCCAACATTTGAACGAGGTTCTTGTACCACAAGTTTAGTTAGCTTAGGTTTTTATGACTAGTTCTTTCGCCTAACTATAATTGGTCGGGTTCGAGTATTCGCCAATATATATAGCCAACACCCACAATAATTCATAACCTTGGCTAAGCTACATTTGGGATTTGTGGCATAGCCAAGACTCTAGATTGTTAAATATCCTAATTAATCAAGACTATCGATTGATGAGTACATAGGTGTTTTGCTCCACAAAAAACTAATTTATTGAACAATATTTTCTTTTAAGACTACCCCAGCAAACTGGGGTAAATCAAAACACAAAATTACAAAGAAATACTAAAAAAAAAAAAAAAAGACTCAACAAAACTGAAGGGAAATTAGGTTCAAGCGTTTGACATCATATAAATGACGTCCAATCTACTAAGCACATTACCTCTGTTGGCTAACTTATCTGCCGGAAAATTGATCCTACACTGCCTAGCCACAATAGCCCATGGAAGTTTAGCATTCCACTAAATCTAATCAGGAGAACATATAAAATGCATAATTGGAACTACAAGACATCAAACGTACGAGTCTAAATCCAAATAAACTTCTGTAGGATCCAATACCGAAGTTGCTGAAGTAAGTTCACAAAGATCATCGTATTCTGAAGTTGGTAAGTTGTGTCGACCTTCAGAGTTGTTTAGTATATTGTAAATAGAAAATGAACTGGATTCTGAAGCAGTAGGACCTGAAAAAGGACTACTTGTGGAGTGATTATCCAGTGTCATTAAAGAGAAATTGTTGTTTCCACTTACATCCACGATACCTGGAATAATAGGAGGAAATGAGAATGAAGGTGATCCCGGAACTTCTTGGTTCCTAACCAAATCCGGTGTTTCAATACTGATAATAGTTTCTTGTGGTTCTTTCAGTTGTTTTTTATCTTGTTGCATTGCTACTAAATCTGCAGCTTGCATACATGTATGTTTTCCTTGGTATGTAACAATAAACATGGATCGGTCTTCATCAGATTGTTGAACTTGTTTCATAGCTTTACACCCTTCAGCACTGCTTCGCGAACATCTGTAATAGGATCTGAAAAAGTACGCAACACAAAACTGGTTTTGACAAAAACGCTGATGAAAAATTTCTTGTATCGATCGATGTACTAATTAAGATTAAAATGGACTAATTAGAGAAAACTACACACAATCGTTTTGCTCACCTTGGATGTTTTGCGCGAAGAATGTCTTTCTGTCCATATTTTTTCCAATTATATCCATCATCTAGAGATACTTGGAGCCCCTTCTGCTTGCATATACGTACTTGTTTTGTCCATTTCGATTGCGGTTTCCTAAAATCACAGAATAAAAATACACTTCATTATCAAATTTCACAGACTATTTCGAATACCAGTATAACCTATCCGGTATATGTTAACATATAAGAACCTTTCTCAGCCTTTCTGTCTAAATTGGACAATTGTAGTTCATTCGTCCTTATCAATTTAATACCTCAATTTATCTTTTCTCGGCTCACCAGATGTTGAATTAATTTTTTGAGCTCCCATCACTACTGGTGTTTCCATGTGTCGCCTTTATGTTGCACTATTGCAAAGGCTTGGCGCACCAAAACAAAAAAATTGCAAACATATAAGGTTCATGCATATCTATATACCTCTCTTTGGATGGCCTCTTAACCTGAACAGAGGCACAGTCGCCCGGAGACTGATTTCCAACAACGGGACCTGATGATTCAATCACCCCGGTCGCCTGAGACTGAGTGCTAGCTTCGAAGTTAATCCCACTCATCAATGAAAGACAGTTGTCTAGAGAACATAAGATTACAGGTAATAACAAGTTGCTTTTAGTAGAGTAATTAGCATCAAGATTAATTTGAAATTGTTTGATGAGCAGCTCTTTAGCTTGGTTTAGCCCATTGATTATCGATGTCTTCAGATCCAAGTAATTCATGCTAAGAGTTCGACTGTTCTCCATTTTTACACTAACTTCCAAAAGTGCCAGAATGGGTTGGTACAACAAGATCTAGAGAGCAGAGGGAGTAATCATGAGTTAATGAGTAATGAAGAAGAAGAATATGTGAATTTTTATAATTAATTCAAGGAAATTTTGGCATCATCAAATCGTTCTCATGATTACGTAAAATGAATGTGACGGCAACGACCAATTAAGTTTCAAGGAGGAGTGCCCAAGTATTAGATAGGTTTATGCAGATAATCTAACTCAAATATCATCGTCATTTATATGATTTTATGTGGTGTTTATTATTTTGAATAAAATTAATTGAATCCACTTGGGTGTAGACATGGTGGTGGTGGTCTGTACTTGTACGAATTTGTATCTCCTTACTTCAGTGATAAGATTACAACACTGACTTTATAATAGTTTGTGTCAGTCAATAGTATACAATGGTTTATCTAAAATTACCGTTCTGTTGTTAGCTAGAAATATTTGTCTAGGATGTCTAATTAAATGTTGAAGTCGGCAGACGTAGGAGTTTCTGTTGTATTCCTTATCCTGCAAGTAGAGAAGAGTAAAAGTGAGAGCTAAGGCTTTACTAATTACAGTAAGATATTGTAGTTACAATGTGTTTTTTTTTTCTTTTATTGCTGATTTGGGGTCTGGACCAGACTCGACCTCTGACTTAAACGAGTTAGATGTCAAATTGTTCGTCTTTTTAGTTCAAATCAGATCTGGCTAGCAACCCGATTCAGACCTAATCTCTCGAGTGAGATCTTTTTTTGAGTTCCTAATAAAAATGATTTTGATTCTTGGAATCAAACCATTGACTCGCATACTTATGAGTGAGACCCGACTCAAAAGATCAAACATATTAAGTTCGAATCCATATGAGTCAGGTGCTTTCAATCAGATCCAGATAATAACAATAATAATAATTATTATAATCATTTATTCATCTTAATTCCTCACATGTTTGATGTTCTAATATTAAAGAATTTGACATGGAAGGTAGAGTTATTAACTTGTCCCCCTTGCGACATAATCATTCTCCATATCACGCTTAGGTTGTCTTGGCTGGTTTCTCGTGAGGCTTGTTGGTAAACCAGCACGGCAACTTGTTTAACTAATGTAGTACACAGTTGGAACTCAGTTTGCTACCGTTCCAACTAGTTTCTTGTAAAAATACTCTTTATCCAATTTTTTAATAAAATAACAAACAAAAACATACATGATATTACATTTTGACATTCTTAAACATAGCCTGATCACTAATCAGACCCAAGATTACTCTGAAAAACAAAGCTCACTATTAGCACAATAATGGCTTCATCTCTCCTCTGTATAAATATATCCAACCCACGAACACTTCCTCACACACTTCTTCTCTTATCTCTTGCATTTGTCTAACTCATCATAGTTACAGGGAAGAGTACTATGGCTCTCTTCAACGGAAAGTTGTTTCTTGTGCAAGTCATTTCAGCTCTTATGCCAATACAACAGTTATAGCATCTAGGGACTTTGCGACAACTTTTTGTTACCTAGGACATTATAACTTAGCTGCTCGGATGAGTAGATAAGACTGCGGTGCACTATATGTGTTACGATCATGCACTAATGAAACTATACTTTTGTTCATGGATGGAAAAGATCAGAGATGTTTCTGGGTATTTACTGTTGTAAAGCTATCCGTATTACAACTATGCTGGCCTTCTATGCTTACTTCTGTAGGCTTTACTCGTGAATTACAATGGATGTTGCGATACGCATAATCTTAATTATTTTACCCGAGACAGCATTAGTCTTACTTTTCTGCAACTATCATACCGTAGAAACGCTTTTTTCCGTCATAAGATTCGCTTACATTTTTGACAGTTCTCAAATCTCAAATGTGAAACCAAATTCCAGCTTTTGGATCGGAAACGAAGTCGCGTGGTGCCAAATACTTCACGTTGAAATATCGAGGCCGGGGACGTCCCAATAAGAATCGTTTTAATCTCTTGCTGGTTTGATAGCATTTTGTTACGTGACAAAATCATAATATTTCAACATCACAGTTAGCTTTATGCTTAGAGCATTTATTAGCCCTGGCGTGAAGTCTTCTCTTAGATTTTGTCGTCATGGATCGAGTGTCTAGTTTTGACTCAGTCAAAGAGAAAAACAAAATTGACTGATCCTTTTTGTTCACCGGCGAAAGGAAGTTTCATCCAAATTTAAATACGTCCCTGCTTCCATTCATGAAAGGTGTTGTTGGTAACTTGGTATATGTTTTTCGTTCTGACGTCAGGGAAGGTCTGTCATTAAATGTTAAGTTTGCTACATTTCTCGCACTGTTTGTGTATCTAATGCTTCAGCTCGTTATATAACTGTTACTGAAAGTATAATCCTTGCACATAAATAACCATAATTACAAATATAGTTATATGTTCTACATCCTTGCAAAAATAATTTTTTCTTCTTCTTAACAAATATTAATTAATTTCAAAACTAGAAAAAGAAAATGTTGTTTCAGTCGGCGGTGCTACTGAAACAAAGTAAAGTCCCAGCAATAAAAGACCGTGGCACAAAATTGTAGTTTGTATGATTTCAACATCATTAGGGTTTTTAACTCTGGCTCAGTCCTTTCACCAAACAACTCTTAAATGGAAGATTTTATGGTCCCTGATAGAAGAATGCTTCATGTGCTAAGTAATTAAGTAAACCCCCTCCATTCATAAAAAGGTGTACGTACATGGATGCTCATGTTATCCTCTTTCTAACCTCTTAGGATGGCAAAATTTCAAAGAAATTAAAATGAAAGTACGTACGTAACCATCTTAAGCGAATATAGTGAGCAATAGGACCGTACATCCGAACATGGGTTAAGTTTTGGACGAAACGAAACAAAGAGAATCTTTCAAAAGCAAAGGATAGAAAAGCAACAAAAGAGAAAGGAAATTTCCAATTTGCTTAATGATCAACTTGTGCACCGGACGTTTTAAATCATGGGAGAAAGTTGTACGAAAGTTTCACTAACTTTTCACTAGTTAAGCCGAATTCTCGCCATCTCACTAGTAATGAGAGAGGGGGTGCAACTTCCTTGTAGAGGGGTTTCATGGGAAAGATCTCAAAATACAAAAAATCAGTCTCTCAATAATCTTTAGATCTCACTCCATAAGAGGTAGTAGAAAGTCGAGTATATTCTTTTTGCTTGATCAAAAACTAACTTTATTGTGCAATGCCCAGGTTGTTGGTGAAGTGAGTTCACAAGAATCATCTGAAATTTGTAAAGGGAATATTGGGGATATGCCCCAAAATCGACTGTCATCTTGGGGATATGCCCCAGGATTCCAGTTTTTGGGAATATGCCCCAGCCGTCCAAAATTCCATCCAAAACCGTTAAGTAGTCAAGATTCGCACACACTTGGGATCACATATGCGAATTAAAAGGTAGATTTTCGATATATTAACACCTTTACAAGGTTCGGGAACATATTCAGACGAAAAAATATCGAAACAATTAGAGAGAAAGTTCATACACATTTACGATAAATAGTCTATTTAACGGTTCCTTGACGGAAACCGTTACTTTGGGGCATATTCCCAAAAATTGGAATCCTAAGGCATATCCCCAAAATGACAGTCGATTTTGGGGCATATTCCCCATTTTCCCATTTGTAAACTTTGTCCACCTTCAGAGTTGTACACGGAAAACGAACTGGATTCTGAAGTCGTATGAAAGGGATCCGAAAAATACTACCCGTGAAGTGATTATTGAGAAACCATTGAATCGCGGAAATATAATTCAGTACCTTTCACAATTACAAGACAGGAGTATTTATACCCAATCGTGATATACTCAGACTTGGTCAAGTCAATAGGAGTTGACCCTGACACCTATATTCCTAATAATTATCCGGTGTCATTGAAGAGAAAATGTTGTTGCCACTGTTTTCCCCGTTACATGGAATAGGAAATGAGAATAAAGGTGATGATGATCCAGGAACTACTTGGTTTGTACCCGAGTCTTGTGTATCTTGTGGTTTTTCCTGTTGTTTTTCATCTTGATGCGCTGCTACCGGATGTTTTGCTTGAATACAAGAATGTTTTCCTATGTATGTGACGTTAAACAAAGACAGTTTGACACCCTTCAACAACTTTATGCCTACATTTGTAATAAGCTCCGAGAAAAAATAACAATAATCGTGACATCTCAATTCCATTTAGTTTTCATAGAGATTTTTAGTACTAAACAAACAGGCTTTGATAAGCTGGTCGTTCGTAAAATGGACTAATTATAGAAAAACACACTGTTTCCACTCACCTTGGATGTTTGAGCGAAGAATGTCTTTCTGTCCATATTTTTTTCAGTTATGTCCAACATCTAAGGATGCTTGGATCCGCTTCTGCTTGCATACACGTACTTGTTTTGTCTATTTCGGTTGTGGTTTCCTATAATCAGAGAGTAAAAATACACTTCACTATCAAATTTTACAAACTATTCTGAATACCAATATTATACATTTGATTCTGTGAATATTCCTTTTGATTTTCTTCTTTTTGACTTTATCCTTGATGTCTTGTGAGAGAAAAAATCTTAAAAAAAAAAAAAAAAAAATTATTAATCTTGTGGGAGAATTATCTTCCTTGTTCCGAAGGCTTCTTGTCGTTTTTTCTTTTTGAGGGTATTTCCTCCATTTGATATAATTATATATCAAAAAGGGATTTCAGTTCACAAGCTAATTTAGAATCGCACCAAAAACCCCAAAAGAGAAGTTCACTGTTGGTGGTATATAATCTGTGTTGTAGAATTAGTAAACCTTAAGAACAGAAACAAAAAGGATAACGTACTCCAGTACAAAAAGAAATTCCAAAGACTATAGTTGGTAGAAAAAGTTACTCCACAGTAACTACTTGTTTTCTAAAAATCCTATATCTGGGATGACTCGTTTGCTTCCTTCACTCTTTGTGCTTCATTAAGTTCGCATACAGATTTTTTCTTCTGTCGTATTATGATTGCCGCATGAACCATCTTCTTCAAATATACTTGGTTCCAAGGTTGGCTAAGTTGTCCTCCCTCATTTTGTCCTTTATCATCCATCAACTCGTACTTTCCATTTTCAATAACTTTCTTAACGACGTATGGTCCATCCCATGCGTTCTTTAGTTTTCCATTCCCATTCTTCAGGTAGGGCGATGTTTGTCTCAATACTATCTCTCCTATCTGGAATTCGTGCGTTTCTACGCACTTGTTGAGGCCATCTTCTGGTGCCGAAGTTTTTTCCTTAGTGGAATTCTTGTTCATTTCTCCGCTCTTGTTCACAACATCAACCATTAATATTTCACTTTTCTTGTCCTCTTGTATACTTTTCTTCCAGTTTCTCTTCTTACTTGCGCGTTCTTCACTTTTGTCCACATCAATTTCATTACATTATTTTGATTTATATTGTTGTTCACGCGATGTAAACCTGTAGTCATGGAGTCAAGTTTCGAATGATATTGTCATTTTGATTTATATTGTTGTTCATGCGATGTAAACCTGTCTACCCAACATAGAAGCGTACATCCAAGGAAGGATCAAACGGGGCATCATTAGCAAAATGTCCAAACTCTGATGCCGCAACAATGAATTTTCTTGAAAAATAAGCTTAGATTTATCATGGAGAAATAACTCCCCCAAATTGATACAAAAGCGTGTTTACCCGTAGAATGGGTATATCAGGTACACAAAAACGTAATCCACAAATTCAGCTTGATGGAGCTTGTTAGCACTATATATGCTAGACGAAAATGCAATTGGCTTGAAGAGAACTTGATTCGCTCAAACATGGTTTGCCAAGAGGAAATTTCTGCATCCATGGATGGCCTTCATTCTGGCTAATGTGTCCTGAGATTCTGGACCTGGTCACACTGGGTGTAATTTTTTTTCCTTTCATGCCAACCAGAGGCAAACCATTTACCAAGGGAGACCAATATGATACATCTTTATGTTTATATTTTAGTTCGCATGAGGATAATCTGATGTTTTATTCAAATTTTAGCAATTCCAACCCTAGATAGGCCTCCAGACAAAATTATTTGGTCATATTCAAAATATGTAAATACACCACCGTGTCCGAATACAATTGACTAATCCAAACAGAATAACTAGTCACACCTAAACCCTCCCGATCACCAAGTTTTTGTGGACCTTACCATGTCCGTCAGAAATTTAGTTTTTCTTGTGGAAACTATCAACGAAGGTGCTCCAACATTTTATATCTTATATCGCATCAAACTTACAGATTCCAACATATGCCCCTGGTGCAACATCGAACCCGAAATAACATATCACTTTCTTATCCGCTGTCCAGTTTAAGTAACTACCCGGAACAACCTCTTCAATCACCTATCATCAAACCACCCCACAACTCTTCATTCACAAAACAAAGCAATCTCAACTCTTCAATCGCAAATTCTGCAAGAACCTGAACCTATTTCTTTAATCACGACATACTGTTTTCTATTGTGGAATCTTTGAAAATGAACTCATTTTCAAACAATGTCATATTCCTTCAGAAAACATCATGGCAAGATCTTTCACACAACAACAAAATTTGAATGGGCAAAAATAAATCACCCCCAGTTCCCCCTGGAGAATCACCCTCCAGAATTGCATCAACCAATAACAGAACAACAACAACAAAAACAATGTTAGCAGGATAGTCTAGACCATAACCAGATTGATAAATATTAACATTGATGGTGCTGCTAGGGGTCACCCAGGAATGACAGGAGAAGGTTTCATTTGCATGGACTCAAATGCGCGAATTGTGATGGATTATGCACACCCTTTAGGAATAACTGCCCCGTTAACATTGGGAAAAACTAATTACAACCAGTATAGTAACAGAGTGACAATGAGCACAAGTTTTATTTCAAACAGACAAGGAAAATTTCATGCACTTCTTAATATCGTTAGCTAAATCTCCTTGGTATATCACTGTGATGATCGATGAAACAAAACAAAGAATACGACAAATCCCTCCAGTGCAATATACTCCATAACCACAGAGAAGGGAGTTGAACAACAGAGATATGCTAACAAACTATGCAGCGGATGAAAGCCAAACGATAAATTTTTCAAATATAATCTGCGACCAAATTCTATCAAATGACTCTCTGGGTACTAGATCTGTTTTTATTTATCTTCATGCTCGAGGAAAAAAAAACTTAGATAAAAAACTAAAATCTACGATTGAAAAATAAATAACTTTTGCTCAACTTTATTAAACAATTTAAATTGTTTTAATAAAGTGATTCCATGAAAAAGGATTCAGAACACAAATATCCAAATCACAGTTTATAAAGTTATTAAGTATTTACCGAAGTGAACCATTAACAAAAACAGGTAAATCTTCACCGGAGAATATGTCCACCAATTGTTCCGTGTAATACTACAATTTACTCCAACACCTGAACTTAGAAAAACTTCAAATAATGTTTCTCATGCACAATTACTCCGTTTGCTCAATAATTTTGTTTTTGGTAGGCAGCGTATATTTAGTTTTTTGTTTTGGTAGGCAATGTATATCAATTATGTGCAATTGGCAAATGAAGATTTTGTGACTGCTCATACGGATCACGTCGACACCGACACAATTGTAGTCATGAGGTCAAGTTTCCAATGTATATTGATATTATTTTAATTGGATTATTAGTTGGAGTTCAAGATGTGCGTTGATAGTAAAAACATATTTAGAGTTCTCAGGCCCACCTCCAGGTTGACCATAAGATGTAAACCTGTCTGACCAATATGGGTGAGCATTTTGTTCGTAATTCGCGGATTTAACCGGGACCAACCGTTCTTTTGCGGATGGATGTCCGGACCATTCGTTAATGGATTGGATGCGGATGAATTTTTTAAAATCCAACCGATTATGGATCGGGCTCGGATGCAACCTTAAAAATCCGTTGGGCATCCATATCCGTTAAATTAAAAACATTTATATAGTTCTAGAAAATACTTATGAATCATTTAGGAATTTTTAAGGTGTTTGATTGAGATGTTGTACATGACATTTTTATATTTGTATACATATATAGGATATGCAGATTTTATAAGGTCTAAGGAGTTACTTGTGTTGCATTATTTTCTTTACTATAAATTTCAACTAAAACAAATCCATTGGATTATCCGCATCCAATCCGTGCATCCGCGCATCCATTGGATCTGGATTAGATGCGAATGCCAAATTTAAAATCCGTAGTGCATTGGATTGGATGCAGATGAAGTGAAAACCGGTCCATGCTCACCCCTACTAACCAATACAAAAGCACACATCCAAGGATGAAATGGAGCAGCATTCGGGAAAGGCGAAAGCTCTTAAGCAACAAACTGTGAATGTTCTCTTGAAAGAAGGGTTGGATTTACCATGAAAAACAATATTAACCAAATGGGCCGGAAGCAACCGCTCCCGACGCGTTTAGAAACATGATCTTACTCGTAAACTAGGTGCATGAGCATGAGGTACACAAAAACATAATCCACAAATTGTGCTTCATTGATGATCCTTGGCAACGCTAGTTAAATGAAATTTCATATGACTTGAACAAAACATGATTCGGTCTAACATGGTTTGCCAATACGACATTTTTACATGCATGTCCTTGAGTCTTGCTAATGTGTCCTGATTCCTGACATTCAAGTTACACTGAATGTAATGTTTTTTCGTGTTTCATGCCCTATATCGAGGCAAACCTTTTACCAATGGAGACTTTTGTGATATTTCTTTATATTTAAGATTTATATTCAATAACGGGCCCTAGCTTAGCTGGTCATTCCCGTTCTCCGAAGTTTCATGCGTTCCAGGAGGTCCCAGGTTCAAGTCCTCAATGGCGTAATATTGCAGGAATTAACATGGAAGGTAGTGTTAGTTTGCCCCCCTTGTGACACAATCTCAGTCCCCCCTCCGCTTCGGCTCCCTTGGAAAGGTTATCCATGAGGCTCATTTGGTAGGTTAGCACAAAGACCTGTTCAATTAATGTAGTAGTATGTCGTTGGAGCTTAACTTGTTAGGCTTCCAACTAGTTTCATGTAATAAATTTTAAGATTTTAGTTTGCAAAAATATGGCTATCAATTCGGAAGATTGGCCTCTCTTTTCCCTCTCTCCTAAAAGAAAAAAAAACCTCCAAAACTTCTTCCTTCTTCTTGCTCAATCCAGTCCTTTTGGGCTAGATCTGAGAAAGGATTTTTAGTTTTTATGAATAAGAATAATTTAATTTGTGTTTTTTGTTTTTATTTTTGTTGTTTTTTGTGTCTATGGATACATTTCTTCGCTGTTTGGGCGATCTTTTCTTCGTCGTTTGGACGATTTTCTCTTCGCTTTAATAGCGATTCTTTCAAATCTCCATGGTGTTTCTTGGCTTGCTATTCTCGATTCATCAAGAACATCAATGATTCTGCTCGGCGTCGCTTTGGATTCATCTTCAACAAAAGGGATTTAGGGCACCCGGATTCGTTTGAATCTACATGATTTTGGACAAAATACTCCATTTTGTTTGGAGCATCTCTTATTGAAAAAGATATTGATTTTAAATGGTCGGAGTTGTTTCCGGTTCACACCATCATTCATCACTACTACATCTACAAAAATTGGATGTCTTTGCGGTTCATGGCTCTTTCTCTTCAAGATGTACTTGCAATTGATGTCATCATCTCTGTTTTGGGTTTTGAATATCTTGTATTTTGGTAGTTTTGATAATCTTGTAAGCAATCTTGTAATCAACATTTTGGTTTGAATGAATTGAAATGTGATTTTACCAAAAGAATAGAGTTTCTTAACGCCACAACACATTTAATTTTCATTCTACGAAATATTATTTCAACATAAAAGGCACACCGCGTTAGAAATTATACTTTCACTCGGCTTTTAGTATTTCAACATCATGAGGTTATGTTTTGGAAATATTATCAATACTTCTTTGATGTGTCTCTATACTTCCTAATTGCAAACACTAATTACACGCGGGAAGAACAATCCCCAAACTGAAGATATATATAATAGTCTAACAGATAACGATTTTAACTTTGACTTGGTAAGATTCTCTGGGCCATCATAATAGAAATTTTAATGTGTAAGCAAACCCCTTTCATACATGAATAAAAAAGTCTTTTATTGATCTTACTGGATTTTGGATACGTCATTAAAATGTAGAGAATTGCAACCTCTATGTGGACAATTTTTTTGCTTTCTATCTAGCATATTATTACAAAGTGTTTGACGCATGGAAACTTAGTCTCCTTCCCAATAAATTTTTGCAAGATTGCTAGTAGGGGTATCGAGTTGGTGGGGTATACCAAGTCAAAACAAAAAACAGTTTTGTCATATATAAAAACTGTTTTGTCTTATTATAGTTTTGACACGCCCCTACTAATCCCGCACCCATCCTTGAATTTTCGGCCAACTCTTACACTTAAGTAGTCTTTTTATATGTCTTGTAGAAATAAAATATGTTAGCCGGATACTTAGTTCCCTTTCGCGAGTTATAGTACCAAATGTGTCACTATCCATTTACAAAAAACTTATCAAAACAAAAGTAACATAAAACCTCATCAAAACAAAAGTAACACAAAAACCCTAAAGAATTTGATAAAACCAATTTTGAAATTTGGGATTTTTGTATCAATTTCTAAAAAAATGGGGTTTTTGTATTAATTTTGTTTAAGATGGAATTTTAATGTATCCCAACATTTGAACGAGGTTCTTGTACCACAAGTTTAGTTAGCTTAGGTTTTTATGACTAGTTCTTTCGCCTAACTATAATTGGTCGGGTTCGAGTATTCGCCAATATATATAGCCAACACCCACAATAATTCATAACCTTGGCTAAGCTACATTTGGGATTTGTGGCATAGCCAAGACTCTAGATTGTTAAATATCCTAATTAATCAAGACTATCGATTGATGAGTACATAGGTGTTTTGCTCCACAAAAAACTAATTTATTGAACAATATTTTCTTTTAAGACTACCCCAGCAAACTGGGGTAAATCAAAACACAAAATTACAAAGAAATACTAAAAAAAAAAAAAAAAAAGACTCAACAAAACTGAAGGGAAATTAGGTTCAAGCGTTTGACATCATATAAATGACGTCCAATCTACTAAGCACATTACCTCTGTTGGCTAACTTATCTGCCGGAAAATTGATCCTACACTGCCTAGCCACAATAGCCCATGGAAGTTTAGCATTCCACTAAATCTAATCAGGAGAACATATAAAATGCATAATTGGAACTACAAGACATCAAACGTACGAGTCTAAATCCAAATAAACTTCTGTAGGATCCAATACCGAAGTTGCTGAAGTAAGTTCACAAAGATCATCGTATTCTGAAGTTGGTAAGTTGTGTCGACCTTCAGAGTTGTTTAGTATATTGTAAATAGAAAATGAACTGGATTCTGAAGCAGTAGGACCTGAAAAAGGACTACTTGTGGAGTGATTATCCAGTGTCATTAAAGAGAAATTGTTGTTTCCACTTACATCCACGATACCTGGAATAATAGGAGGAAATGAGAATGAAGGTGATCCCGGAACTTCTTGGTTCCTAACCAAATCCGGTGTTTCAATACTGATAATAGTTTCTTGTGGTTCTTTCAGTTGTTTTTTATCTTGTTGCATTGCTACTAAATCTGCAGCTTGCATACATGTATGTTTTCCTTGGTATGTAACAATAAACATGGATCGGTCTTCATCAGATTGTTGAACTTGTTTCATAGCTTTACACCCTTCAGCACTGCTTCGCGAACATCTGTAATAGGATCTGAAAAAGTACGCAACACAAAACTGGTTTTGACAAAAACGCTGATGAAAAATTTCTTGTATCGATCGATGTACTAATTAAGATTAAAATGGACTAATTAGAGAAAACTACACACAATCGTTTTGCTCACCTTGGATGTTTTGCGCGAAGAATGTCTTTCTGTCCATATTTTTTCCAATTATATCCATCATCTAGAGATACTTGGAGCCCCTTCTGCTTGCATATACGTACTTGTTTTGTCCATTTCGATTGCGGTTTCCTAAAATCACAGAATAAAAATACACTTCATTATCAAATTTCACAGACTATTTCGAATACCAGTATAACCTATCCGGTATATGTTAACATATAAGAACCTTTCTCAGCCTTTCTGTCTAAATTGGACAATTGTAGTTCATTCGTCCTTATCAATTTAATACCTCAATTTATCTTTTCTCGGCTCACCAGATGTTGAATTAATTTTTTGAGCTCCCATCACTACTGGTGTTTCCATGTGTCGCCTTTATGTTGCACTATTGCAAAGGCTTGGCGCACCAAAACAAAAAAATTGCAAACATATAAGGTTCATGCATATCTATATACCTCTCTTTGGATGGCCTCTTAACCTGAACAGAGGCACAGTCGCCCGGAGACTGATTTCCAACAACGGGACCTGATGATTCAATCACCCCGGTCGCCTGAGACTGAGTGCTAGCTTCGAAGTTAATCCCACTCATCAATGAAAGACAGTTGTCTAGAGAACATAAGATTACAGGTAATAACAAGTTGCTTTTAGTAGAGTAATTAGCATCAAGATTAATTTGAAATTGTTTGATGAGCAGCTCTTTAGCTTGGTTTAGCCCATTGATTATCGATGTCTTCAGATCCAAGTAATTCATGCTAAGAGTTCGACTGTTCTCCATTTTTACACTAACTTCCAAAAGTGCCAGAATGGGTTGGTACAACAAGATCTAGAGAGCAGAGGGAGTAATCATGAGTTAATGAGTAATGAAGAAGAAGAATATGTGAATTTTTATAATTAATTCAAGGAAATTTTGGCATCATCAAATCGTTCTCATGATTACGTAAAATGAATGTGACGGCAACGACCAATTAAGTTTCAAGGAGGAGTGCCCAAGTATTAGATAGGTTTATGCAGATAATCTAACTCAAATATCATCGTCATTTATATGATTTTATGTGGTGTTTATTATTTTGAATAAAATTAATTGAATCCACTTGGGTGTAGACATGGTGGTGGTGGTCTGTACTTGTACGAATTTGTATCTCCTTACTTCAGTGATAAGATTACAACACTGACTTTATAATAGTTTGTGTCAGTCAATAGTATACAATGGTTTATCTAAAATTACCGTTCTGTTGTTAGCTAGAAATATTTGTCTAGGATGTCTAATTAAATGTTGAAGTCGGCAGACGTAGGAGTTTCTGTTGTATTCCTTATCCTGCAAGTAGAGAAGAGTAAAAGTGAGAGCTAAGGCTTTACTAATTACAGTAAGATATTGTAGTTACAATGTGTTTTTTCTTTTTCTTTTATTGCTGATTTGGGGTCTGGACCAGACTCGACCTCTGACTTAAACGAGTTAGATGTCAAATTGTTCGTCTTTTAGTTCAAATCAGATCTGGCTAGCAACCTGATTCAGACCTAATCTCTGAGTGAGATCTTTTTTTGAGTTCCGGAATAAAATGATTTTGATTCTTGGAATCAAACCATTGACTCGCATACTTATGAGTGAGACCCGACTCAAAAGATCAAACATATTAAGTTCGAATCCATATGAGTCAGGTGCTTTCAATCAGATCCAGATAATAACAATAATAATAATTATTATAATCATTTATTCATCTTAATTCCTCACATGTTTGATGTTCTAATATTAAAGAATTTGACATGGAAGGTAGAGTTATTAACTTGTCCCCCTTGCGACGTAATCATTCTCCATATCACGCTTAGGTTGTCTTGGCTGGTTTCTCGTGAGGCTTGTTGGTAAACCAGCACGGCAACTTGTTTAACTAATGTAGTACACAGTTGGAACTCAGTTTGCTACCGTTCCAACTAGTTTCTTGTAAAAATACTCTTTATCCAATTTTTTAATAAAATAACAAACAAAAACATACATGATATTACATTTTGACATTCTTAAACATAGCCTGATCACTAATCAGACCCAAGATTACTCTGAAAAACAAAGCTCACTATTAGCACAATAATGGCTTCATCTCTCCTCTGTATAAATATATCCAACCCACGAACACTTCCTCACACACTTCTTCTCTTATCTCTTGCATTTGTCTAACTCATCATAGTTACAGGGAAGAGTACTATGGCTCTCTTCAACGGAAAGTTGTTTCTTGTGCAAGTCATTTCAGCTCTTATGCCAATACAACAGTTATAGCATCTAGGGACTTTGCGACAACTTTTTGTTACCTAGGACATTATAACTTAGCTGCTCGGATGAGTAGATAAGACTGCGGTGCACTATATGTGTTACGATCATGCACTAATGAAACTATACTTTTGTTCATGGATGGAAAAGATCAGAGATGTTTCTGGGTATTTACTGTTGTAAAGCTATCCGTATTACAACTATGCTGGCCTTCTATGCTTACTTCTGTAGGCTTTACTCGTGAATTACAATGGATGTTGCGATACGCATAATCTTAATTATTTTACCCGAGACAGCATTAGTCTTACTTTTCTGCAACTATCATACCGTAGAAACGCTTTTTTCCGTCATAAGATTCGCTTACATTTTTGACAGTTCTCAAATCTCAAATGTGAAACCAAATTCCAGCTTTTGGATCGGAAACGAAGTCGCGTGGTGCCAAATACTTCACGTTGAAATATCGAGGCCGGGGACGTCCCAATAAGAATCGTTTTAATCTCTTGCTGGTTTGATAGCATTTTGTTACGTGACAAAATCATAATATTTCAACATCACAGTTAGCTTTATGCTTAGAGCATTTATTAGCCCTGGCGTGAAGTCTTCTCTTAGATTTTGTCGTCATGGATCGAG
This sequence comes from Papaver bracteatum, assembly GCA_023529315.1. NCBI lineage: Eukaryota > Viridiplantae > Streptophyta > Magnoliopsida > Ranunculales > Papaveraceae > Papaver > Papaver bracteatum. The sequence goes on along the minus strand of JAJJWX010002376.1, from coordinate 249,891 downwards.
TGTCTAGTTTTGACTCAGTCAAAGAGAAAAACAAAATTGACTGATCCTTTTTGTTCACCGGCGAAAGGAAGTTTCATCCAAATTTAAATACGTCCCTGCTTCCATTCATGAAAGGTGTTGTTGGTAACTTGGTATATGTTTTTCGTTCTGACGTCAGGGAAGGTCTGTCATTAAATGTTAAGTTTGCTACATTTCTCGCACTGTTTGTGTATCTAATGCTTCAGCTCGTTATATAACTGTTACTGAAAGTATAATCCTTGCACATAAATAACCATAATTACAAATATAGTTATATGTTCTACATCCTTGCAAAAATAATTTTTTCTTCTTCTTAACAAATATTAATTAATTTCAAAACTAGAAAAAGAAAATGAAAAAGAAAATGTTGTTTCAGTCGGCGGTGCTACTGAAACAAAGTAAAGTCCCAACAATAAAAGACCGTGGCACAAAATTGTAGTTTGTATGATTTCAACATCATTAGGGTTTTTAACTCTGGCTCAGTCCTTTCACCAAACAACTCTTAAATGGAAGATTTTATGGTCCCTGATAGAAGAATGCTTCATGTGCTAAGTAATTAAGTAAACCCCCTCCATTCATAAAAAGGTGTACGTACATGGATGCTCATGTTATCCTCTTTCTAACCTCTTAGGATGGCAAAATTTCAAAGAAATTAAAATGAAAGTACGTACGTAACCATCTTAAGCGAATATAGTGAGCAATAGGACCGTACATCCGAACATGGGTTAAGTTTTGGACGAAACGAAACAAAGAGAATCTTTCAAAAGCAAAGGATAGAAAAGCAACAAAAGAGAAAGGAAATTTCCAATTTGCTTAATGATCAACTTGTGCACCGGACGTTTTAAATCATGGGAGAAAGTTGTACGAAAGTTTCACTAACTTTTCACTAGTTAAGCCGAATTCTCGCCATCTCACTAGTAATGAGAGAGGGGGTGCAACTTCCTTGTAGAGGGGTTTCATGGGAAAGATCTCAAAATACAAAAAATCAGTCTCTCAATAATCTTTAGATCTCACTCCATAAGAGGTAGTAGAAAGTCGAGTATATTCTTTTTGCTTGATCAAAAACTAACTTTATTGTGCAATGCCCAGGTTGTTGGTGAAGTGAGTTCACAAGAATCATCTGAAATTTGTAAAGGGAATATTGGGGATATGCCCCAAAATCGACTGTCATCTTGGGGATATGCCCCAGGATTCCAGTTTTTGGGAATATGCCCCAGCCGTCCAAAATTCCATCCAAAACCGTTAAGTAGTCAAGATTCGCACACACTTGGGATCACATATGCGAATTAAAAGGTAGATTTTCGATATATTAACACCTTTACAAGGTTCGGGAACATATTCAGACGAAAAAATATCGAAACAATTAGAGAGAAAGTTCATATACATTTACGATAAATAGTCTATTTAACGGTTCCTTGACGGAAACCGTTACTTTGGGGCATATTCCCAAAAATTGGAATCCTAGGGCATATCCCCAAAATGACAGTCGATTTTGGGGCATATTCCCCATTTTCCCATTTGTAAACTTTGTCCACCTTCAGAGTTGTACACGGAAAACGAACTGGATTCTGAAGTCGTTTGAAAGGGATCCGAAAAATACTACCCGTGAAGTGATTATTGAGAAACCATTGAATCGCGGAAATATAATTCAGTACCTTTCACAATTACAAGACAGGAGTATTTATACCCAATCGTGATATACACAGACTTGACCCTGACACCTATATTCCTAATAATTATCCGGTGTCATTGAAGAGAAAATGTTGTTGCCACTGTTTTCCCCGTTACATGGAATAGGAAATGAGAATAAAGGTGATGATGATCCAGGAACTACTTGGTTTGTACCCGAGTCTTGTGTATCTTGTGGTTTTTCCTGTTGTTTTTCATCTTGATGCGCTGCTACCGGATGTTTTGCTTGAATACAAGAATGTTTTCCTATGTATGTGACGTTAAACAAAGACAGTTTGACACCCTTCAACAACTTTATGCCTACATTTGTAATAAGCTCCGAGAAAAAATAACAATAATCGTGACATCTCAATTCCATTTAGTTTTCATAGAGATTTTTAGTACTAAACAAACAGGCTTTGATAAGCTGGTCGTTCGTAAAATGGACTAATTATAGAAAAACACACTCTTTCCACTCACCTTGGATGTTTGAGCGAAGAATGTCTTTCTGTCCATATTTTTTTCAGTTATGTCCAACATCTAAGGATGCTTGGATCCGCTTCTGCTTGCATACACGTACTTGTTTTGTCTATTTCGGTTGTGGTTTCCTATAATCAGAGAGTAAAAATACACTTCACTATCAAATTTTACAAACTATTCTGAATACCAATATTATACATTTGATTCTGTGAATATTCCTTTTGATTTTCTTCTTTTTGACTTTATCCTTGATGTCTTGTGAGAGTAAAAATCTTAAAAAAAAAAAAAAAAAAAATTATTAATCTTGTGGGAGAATTATCTTCCTTGTTCCGAAGGCTTCTTGTCGTTTTTTCTTTTTGAGGGTATTTCCTCCATTTGATATAATTATATATCAAAAAGGGATTTCAGTTCACAAGCTAATTTAGAATCGCACCAAAAACCCCAAAAGAGAAGTTCACTGTTGGTGGTATATAATCTGTGTTGTAGAATTAGTAAACCTTAAGAACAGAAACAAAAAGGATAACGTACTCCAGTACAAAAAGAAATTCCAAAGACTATAGTTGGTAGAAAAAGTTACTCCACAGTAACTACTTGTTTTCTAAAAATCCTATATCTGGGATGACTCGTTTGCTTCCTTCACTCTTTGTGCTTCATTAAGTTCGCATACAGATTTTTTCTTCTGTCGTATTATGATTGCCGCATGAACCATCTTCTTCAAATATACTTGGTTCCAAGGTTGGCTAAGTTGTCCTCCCTCATTTTGTCCTTTATCATCCATCAACTCGTACTTTCCATTTTCAATAACTTTCTTAACGACGTATGGTCCATCCCATGCGTTCTTTAGTTTTCCATTCCCATTCTTCAGGTAGGGCGATGTTTGTCTCAATACTATCTCTCCTATCTGGAATTCGTGCGTTTCTACGCACTTGTTGAGGCCATCTTCTGGTGCTGAAGTTTTTTCCTTAGTGGAATTCTTGTTCATTTCTCCGCTCTTGTTCACAACATCAACCATTAATATTTCACTTTTCTTGTCCTCTTGTATACTTTTCTTCCAGTTTCTCTTCTTACTTGCGCGTTCTTCACTTTTGTCCACATCAATTTCATTACATTTTTTTTGCCTCATTGGGTGTCTCCCCTTATTACTCCAATGCCTTGAGGTAAGGGAAATTTGATACACTGATAAAATGTCGAAGCCACTCCAAAAATGTTGTGTATCCATGGTCTGCCTAAAGTGAAGGCGTGCAACAATCAACGGTTTCCCTTCAATCCCAAGAGCAAATCCTGGCCGCCTAAGGTCTCCTCACGAGTTTGGCTCAATACCCTAGCTTGGTCACGCACCTAGCCCAAGATAGCCACGACATACGCTCATGGCAAACCCTTGGCCCCACATGCCAAGCCAAACCTAGCCCAAGCTAGTCGCGCCATGCCAAACGCACCCTGCCTTGGCCCTAGCTATGCTAGTCACACCATGCCAAGCCAGACGCCCTTGCCTTGGCCCTATCCACGCCATGCACCCATGGAAAATCCTTGGCCCCACGTGCCCAAACCACTCCAAGGCATGCCATTTCAACCTAATTGCGCCAAGGCATGCCATGTTAGCCTGGCCATCCCTCCTGAATTCTTCATGAGTTTTGCTTTCGGGATGTTTTCTCCTCTCGAACGAGTTCAAAACCTAAATATCCCCGCGAAAAGAGATAGGAAATTCTTTTCCGGTTGATTTGAGGGGCGGACTGTCAAAATTCGAGTCCGTACTAGAATTCTACAACGATTCTAGTAAAGGGCGCTAATTAGGGTTTCTAAAACAAAGGTATGCGGCCATCAACGGCTACCCTTCAATCCCAGGAGCAAATACTGGCCGTCTAAAGTCACCTCACGACTTTTAGCCCGAAAACCTAAGTTTTGCCACGCCAAACCATGCCATGCCAACCTAGTCGCGCCACCACATTGGCCCTCACTACCAAAACGAAGGCGTGCAACGATCAACGGTTGCCCCTCCTCTCAAGATGCAAAATCTCAATCGTCGAAGGTCACCAAGCTAGCAAGTTTCACGAGCCTGACTTGCGAAGCCACAACAACATGCTACATGTTTTTCCAAAAACATTCGAGACATCAACACAAACTGGGGGATCCTTTTTGGATATTGGTTTGGCGGTTTACAGCGTGAGGTGTACACTACGCCCTTCATAAGGAAGTGTCATAAGGGTGAGGCGGCTAGTAAATATGGGAGGTTATGTGGGAAACGTCCATGAGACATAAAGCCGAGCATTAACAACTTTATGGAACATCAATTTCATAACGTTAACAGTTTCATGAAAACCAGTTTCATACGTTAACCACTTTATGGAACATCAAGTCCATGCATACGGTTACCACCTCCTCCCATTTACTTTCCCACTTCTTAATGAGACCAGGGTATGTTTCTACTTCGACTTGTATAAATAGGTCTTACCTATTTCCATTTGAACAACAAGTTCATTCGGACAAGATAACACTCATAAATACTTACTTGCTAGCTCTCCCCGTGAGCTCTTTAATTTTCTGATAACAAGTCGTAGTAACCCAACTAATCCTCCAGAATCAACTATTCTAGTCTCACCACTTTCCTTGCTTCCATCCCCAAAACTAACCCATTCTCCTCCACTTTGTGACCGAAGAAAGTCTGGAACGACCATTTGTTGGTTTAGACCGAACTTGTACAGATTGATCTCTCGGATCAAAAGTACTCCCTTGCAGTACATTATTTAGGGTTTAAACTGTTTCTCACCTTCACACCCGCAATTACCGAAACTAGCAGAAACTATTTTCACCTATAAACACCACTGTATAAATATAAATTCCAAGAGAAATTGAGATGGATTGATATTATCAAGTTGGAGACAATAAGTTTTTTTTTTAACAACTGGCACAGAGGTCGAATGTTTTTATGTAGAATATTTTATAAGTACGACATTTGACACATCCTATTATAAGGTCAAATGTAGAACTTGAGTATGATATTTGATTTTTTTGGTGACTACTTATTAGTGATAATGGTAAAACTTCTTCCCGCAGTTCCGATGAGAAGTCATGGAAAAGAGAAACATAATTGTTAGTCAATGTTGTTGTTCATGGTGAAGATAGCAGGTTCTGAGGTGCCTTTCCTCATCGTTTTGTCTAAGGATGATCTTGATCCTTTTGTACTATCCATACAAAATTTAACCAGGGTGCAATATCTATCTCTCTTGCTCTCTTTAAACTCTATTTTCCATTGAAATATACTAACTACTTCTGCACTTTTTTGGCTCTTGTACACATGCTTTAGTGAGATATGGCCATCATCATGTCTATACCAAAATCATGTGCTGATTAACCACTTTGTTGATGTTAAGGGATTTGTCCCAAGAACCGGTAAGTTCGGTTCAAATAATGTTGTTTCATATACTGGCATTCAATTGGATGAGTAATATATCCTGATCATAACTTTTGTGCACTTTTTACAGGTTTATGTTATTCAACCAGTTTCCGGGTGTGGACTTGCCATACTTTGTATCTCTTCCAATTTTTATCTATGGGAGGTCATGAATGCTATTGATTGGGTGGGGATTGTTCTAACATGTGTTGGGATTATAGGTAATGTAAGTCATAACTATGTAAGCTTTTCCCATATAATTAAAACCAACCAAATTAGTATCGACATACATAACGGTAATATGATTCACTTGTTATCTAGGAGTGAATAATTGAGTTTATTGCAGTATAGGCTTTATGCATTTTTATGAAGGCATAGTTTTGTATTTTTCAGGTGTAGGTGTTGGAGGAGATGAGCAAAAGGCTTCAAGCATAAATCCTTAACTGATGATTACCATGATATCCTCGACAAAGTTCAAGGTTCTTCATTTTATTGTATCTGAAAAACGAATAGTATACTTGTCATTTTTTTTTTTTGATACTACACATAAAACTTGTATGTACTTAGAACTTTTGTGATGTGTGTCTTACTTTTTGTGTATATGGATCATTGAATTTTATGGTGAATTAAATTGAAGGAGAAATATTTTATTTATAATTTTGGTGGATTAAGAACCTGATTTTGACTTAATTTGGCTGGTTTTGATAGTCAGGAAAGCTTGGTTTTGTGACAGGGAACTGTAATGTTGACCTGGTTTTGACCGGTCAAAACTATTATTTTTTTGATGTTGCAAAAATTTCACAACTGTAATAACCTGTTGCGATATTTCGCAACTGTTAGAAACTGTTGCGACCACCTAATTTCGCAACATTTTGTATATTTAGTTTTAGAGTGAGTACAAGAAAAGAAAGCATACCATCTATTTAATATACGAAAATTATGATGTAGTTGGCAACCGAAGTCTGTGTGACTGCTGACTCCAAACATGCCAAGAAATCAAACCAATTTTAGTCATGTAGTCAAGTTTCGAATGATATTGTTATTTTGATTTATATTGTTGTTCACGTGATGTAAACCTGTAGTCATGGAGTCAAGTTTCGAATGATATTGTCATTTTGATTTATATTGTTGTTCATGCGATGTAAACCTGTCTACCCAACATAGAAGCGTACATCCAAGGAAGGATCAAACGGGGCATCATTAGCAAAATGTCCAAACTCTGATGCCGCAACAATGAATTTTCTTGAAAAATAAGCTTAGATTTATCATGGAGAAATAACTCCCCCAAATTGATACAAAAGCGTGTTTACCCGTAGAATGGGTATATCAGGTACACAAAAACGTAATCCACAAATTCAGCTTGATGGAGCTTGTTAGCACTATATATGCTAGACGAAAATGCAATTGGCTTGAAGAGAACTTGATTCGCTCAAACATGGTTTGCCAAGAGGAAATTTCTGCATCCATGGATGGCCTTCATTCTGGCTAATGTGTCCTGAGATTCTGGACCTGGTCACACTGGGTGTAATTTTTTTTCCTTTCATGCCAACCAGAGGCAAACCATTTACCAAGGGAGACCAATATGATACATCTTTATGTTTATATTTTAGTTCGCATGAGGATAATCTGATGTTTTATTCAAATTTTAGCAATTCCAACCCTAGATAGGCCTCCAGACAAAATTATTTGGTCATATTCAAAATATGTAAATACACCACCGTGTCCGAATACAATTGACTAATCCAAACAGAATAACTAGTCACACCTAAACCCTCCCGATCACCAAGTTTTTGTGGACCTTACCATGTCCGTCAGAAATTTAGTTTTTCTTGTGGAAACTATCAACGAAGGTTCTCCAACATTTTATATCTTATATCGCATCAAACTTACAGATTCCAACATATGCCCCTGGTGCAACATCGAACCCGAAATAACATATCACTTTCTTATCCGCTGTCCAGTTTAAGTAACTACCCGGAACAACCTCTTCAATCACCTATCATCAAACCACCCCACAACTCTTCATTCACAAAACAAAGCACTCTCAACTCTTCAATCGCAAATTCTGCAAGAACCTGAACCTATTTCTTTAATCACGACATACTGTTTTCTATTGTGGAATCTTTGAACGACAAGAAATGAACTCATTTTCAAACAATGTCATATTCCTTCAGAAAACATCATGGCAAGATCTTTCACACAACAACAAAATTTGAATGGGCAAAAATAAATCACCCCCAGTTCCCCCTGGAGAATCACCCTCCAGAATTGCATCAACCAATAACAGAACAACAACAACAAAAACAATGTTAGCAGGATAGTCTAGACCATAACCAGATTGATAAATATTAACATTGATGGTGCTGCTAGGGGTCACCCAGGAATGACAGGAGCAGGTTTCATTTGCATGGACTCAAATGCGCGAATTGTGATGGATTATGCACACCCTTTAGGAATAACTGCCCCGTTAACATTGGGCAAAACTAATTACAACCAGTATAGTAACAGAGTGACAATGAGCACAAGTTTTATTTCAAACAGACACGGAAAATTTCATGCACTTCTTAATATCGTTAGCTAAATCTCCTTAATATATCACTGTGATGATCGATGAAACAAAACAAAGAATACGACAAATCCCTCCAGTGCAATATACTCCATAACCACAGAGAAGGGAGTCGAACAACAGAGATATGCTAACAAACTATGCAGCGGATGAAAGCCAAACGATAAATTTTTCAAATATAATCTGCGACCAAATTCTATCAAATGACTCTCTGGGTACTAGGTCTGTTTTTATTTATCTTCATGCTCGAGGGAAAAAAAACTTAGATAAAAAACTAAAATCTACGATTGAAAAATAAATAACTTTTGCTCAACTTTATTAAACAATTTAAATTGTTTTAATAAAGTGATTCCATGAAAAAGGATTCAGAACACAAATATCCAAATCACAGTTTATAAAGTTATTAAGTATTTACCGAAGTGAACCATTAACAAAAACAGGTAAATCTTCACCGGAGAATATGTCCACCAATTGTTCCGTGTAATACTACAATTTACTCCAACACCTGAACTTAGAAAAACTTCAAATAATGTTTCTCATGCACAATTACTCCGTTTGCTCAATAAATTTGTTTTTGGTAGGAAGCGTATATTTAGTTTTTTGTTTTGGTAGGCAATGTATATCAATTATGTGCAATTGGCAAATGAAGATTTTGTGACTGCTCATACGGATCACGTCGACACCGACACAATTGTAGTCATGAGGTCAAGTTTCCAATGTATATTGATATTATTTTAATTGGATTATTAGTTGGAGTTCAAGATGTGCGTTGATAGTAAAAACATATTTAGAGTTCTCAGGCCCACCTCCAGGTTGACCATAAGATGTAAACCTGTCTGACCAATATGGGTGAGCATTTTGCTCGTAATTCGCGGATTTAACCGGGACCAACCGTTCTTTTGCGGATGGATGTCCGGACCATTCGTTAATGGATTGGATACGGATGAATTTTTTAAAATCCAACCGATTATGGATCGGGCTCGGATGCAACCTTAAAAATCCGTTGGGCATCCATATCCATTAAATTAAAAATATTTATATAGTTCTAGAAAATACTTATGAATCATTTAGGAATTTTTAAGGTGTTTGATTGAGATGTTGTACATGACATTTTTATATTTGTATACATATATAGGATATGCAGATTTTATAAGGTCTAAGGAGTTACTTGTGTTGCATTATTTTCTTTACTATAAATTTCAACTAAAACAAATCCATTGGATTATCCGCATCCAATCCGTGCATCCGCGCATCCATTGGATCTGGATTAGATGCGAATGCCAAATTTAAAATCCGTAGTGCATTGGATTGGATGCAGATGAAGTGAAAATCGGTCCATGCTCACCCCTACAAAAGCACTCGGATTGGATGAAATGGAGCAGCATTCGGGAAAGGCGAAAGCTCTTAAGCAACAAACTGTGAATGTTCTCTTGAAAGAAGGGTTGGATTTACCATGAAAAACAATATTAACCAAATGGGCCGGAAGCAACCGCTCCCGACGCGTTTAGAAACATGATCTTACTCGTAAACTACGTGCATGAGCATGAGGTACACAAAAAACATAATCCACAAATTGTGCTTCATTGATGATCCTTGGCAACGCTAGTTAAATGAAATTTCATATGACTTGAACAAAACATGATTCGGTCTAACATGGTTTGCCAATACGACATTTTTACATGCATGTCCTTGAGTCTTGCTAATGTGTCCTGATTCCTGACATTCAAGTTACACTGAATGTAATGTTTTTTCGTGTTTCATGCCCTATATCGAGGCAAACCTTTTACCAATGGAGACTTTTGTGATATTTCTTTATATTTAAGATTTATATTCAATAACGGGCCCTAGCTTAGCTGGTCATTCCCGTTCTCCGAAGTTTCATGCGTTCCAGGAGGTCCCAGGTTCAAGTCCTCAATGGCGTAATATTGCAGGAATTAACATGGAAGGTAGTGTTAGTTTGCCCCCCTTGTGACACAATCTCGCCCCCCCCCTCCCGCTTCGGCTCCCCTTGGAAAGGTTATCCATGAGGCTCGCTGGTAGGTTAGCACAGCAACCTGTTCAATTAATGTAGTAGTATGTCGTTGGAGCTTAACTTGTTAGGCTTCCAACTAGTTTCATGTAATAAATTTTAAGATTTTAGTTTGCAAAAATATGGCTATCAATTCGGAAGATTGGCCTCTCTTTTCCCTCTCTCCTAAAAGAAAAAAAAAACCTCCAAAACTTCTTCCTTCTTCTTGCTCAATCCAGTCCTTTTGGGCTAGATCTGAGAAAGGATTTTTAGTTTTTATGAATAAGAATAATTTAATTTGTGTTTTTTGTTTTTTGTTGTTTTTTGTGTCTATGGATACATTTCTTCGCTGTTTGGGCGATCTTTTCTTCGTCGTTTGGACGATTTTCTCTTCGCTTTAATAGCGATTCTTTCAAATCTCCATGGTGTTTCTTGGCTTGCTATTCTCGATTCATCAAGAACATCAATGATTCTGCTCGGCGTCGCTTTGGATTCATCTTCAACAAAAGGGATTTAGGGCACCCGGATTCGTTTGAATCTACATGATTTTGGACAAAATACTCCATTTTGTTTGGAGCATCTCTTATTGAAAAAGATATTGATTTTAAATGGTCGGAGTTGTTTCCGGTTCACACCATCATTCATCACTACTACATCTACAAAAATTGGATGTCTTTGCGGTTCATGGCTCTTTCTCTTCAAGATGTACTTGCAATTGATGTCATCATCTGTATTTGGGTTTTGAATATCTTGTATTTTGGTAGTTTTGATAATCTTGTAAGCAATCTTGTAATCAACATTTTGGTTTGAATGAATTGAAATGTGATTTTACCAAAAGAATAGAGTTTCTTAACGCCACAACACATTTAATTTTCATTCTACGAAATATTATTTCAACATAAAAGGCACACCGCGTTAGAAATTATACTTTCACTCGGCTTTTAGTATTTCAACATCATGAGGTTATGTTTTGGAAATATTATCAATACTTCTTTGATGTGTCTCTATACTTCCTAATTGCAAACACTAATTACACGCGGGAAGAACAATCCCCAAACTGAAGATATATATAATAGTCTAACAGATAACGATTTTAACTTTGACTTGGTAAGATTCTCTGGGCCATCATAATAGAAATTTTAATGTGTAAGCAAACCCCTTTCATACATGAATAAAAAAGTCTTTTATTGATCTTACTGGATTTTGGATACGTCATTAAAATGTAGAGAATTGCAACCTCTATGTGGACAATTTTTTTTGCTTTCTATCTAGCATATTATTACAAAGTGTTTGACGCATGGAAACTTAGTCTCCTTCCCAATAAATTTTTGCAAGATTGCTAGTAGGGGTATCAGGATTGGTGGGGTATACCAAGTCAAAACAAAAACAGTTTTGTCATATATAAAAACTGTTTTGTCTTATTATAGTTTTGACACGCCCCTACTAATCCTGGCACCCATCCTTGAATTTTCGGGCCAACTCTTACACTTAAGTAGTCTTTTTATATGTCTTGTAGAAATAAAATATGTTAGCCGGATACTTAGTTCCCTTTCGCGAGTTATAGTACCAAATGTGTCACTATCCATTTACAAAAAACTTATCAAAACAAAAGTAACATAAAACCTCATCAAAACAAAAGTAACACAAAAACCCTAAAGAATTTGATAAAACCAATTTTGAAATTTGGGATTTTTGTATCAATTTCTAAAAAAATGGGGTTTTTGTATTAATTTTGTTTAAGATGGAATTTTAATGTATCCCAACATTTGAACGAGGTTCTTGTACCACAAGTTTAGTTAGCTTAGGTTTTTATGACTAGTTCTTTCGCCTAACTATAATTGGTCGGGTTCGAGTATTCGCCAATATATATAGCCAACACCCACAATAATTCATAACCTTGGCTAAGCTACATTTGGGATTTGTGGCATAGCCAAGACTCTAGATTGTTAAATATCCTAATTAATCAAGACTATCGATTGATGAGTACATAGGTGTTTTGCTCCACAAAAAACTAATTTATTGAACAATATTTTCTTTTAAGACTACCCCCAGCAAACTGGGGTAAACCAAAACACAAAATTACAAAGAAATACTAAAAAAAAAAAAAAAGACTCAACAAAACTGAAGGGAAATTAGGTTCAAGTGTTTGACATCATATAAATGACGTCCAATCTACTAAGCACATTACCTCTGTTGGCTAACTTATCTGCCGGAAAATTGATCCTACACTGCCTAGCCACAATAGCCCATGGAAGTTTAGCATTCCACTAAATCTAATCAGGAGAACATATAAAATGCATAATTGGAACTACAAGACATCAAACGTACGAGTCTAAATCCAAATAAACTTCTGTAGGATCCAATACCGAAGTTGCTGAAGTAAGTTCACAAAGATCATCGTATTCTGAAGTTGGTAAGTTGTGTCGACCTTCAGAGTTGTTTAGTATATTGTAAATAGAAAATGAACTGGATTCTGAAGCAGTAGGACCTGAAAAAGGACTACTTGTGGAGTGATTATCCAGTGTCATTAAAGAGAAATTGTTGTTTCCACTTACATCCACGATACCTGGAATAATAGGAGGAAATGAGAATGAAGGTGATCCCGGAACTTCTTGGTTCCTAACCAAATCCGGTGTTTCAATACTGATAATAGTTTCTTGTGGTTCTTTCAGTTGTTTTTTATCTTGTTGCATTGCTACTAAATCTGCAGCTTGCATACATGTATGTTTTCCTTGGTATGTAACAATAAACATGGATCGGTCTTCATCAGATTGTTGAACTTGTTTCATAGCTTTACACCCTTCAGCACTGCTTCGCGAACATCTGTAATAGGATCTGAAAAAGTACGCAACACAAAACTGGTTTTGACAAAAACGCTGATGAAAAATTTCTTGTATCGATCGATGTACTAATTAAGATTAAAATGGACTAATTAGAGAAAACTACACACAATCGTTTTGCTCACCTTGGATGTTTTGCGCGAAGAATGTCTTTCTGTCCATATTTTTTCCAATTATATCCATCATCTAGAGATACTTGGAGCCCCTTCTGCTTGCATATACGTACTTGTTTTGTCCATTTCGATTGCGGTTTCCTAAAATCACAGAATAAAAATACACTTCATTATCAAATTTCACAGACTATTTCGAATACCAGTATAACCTATCCGGTATATGTTAACATATAAGAACCTTTCTCAGCCTTTCTGTCTAAATTGGACAATTGTAGTTCATTCGTCCTTATCAATTTAATACCTCAATTTATCTTTTCTCGGCTCACCAGATGTTGAATAAATTTTTTGAGCTCCCATCACTACTGGTGTTTCCATGTGTCGCCTTTATGTTGCACTATTGCAAAGGCTTGGCGCACCAAAACAAAAAAATTGCAAACATATAAGGTTCATGCATATCTATATACCTCTCTTTGGATGGCCTCTTAACCTGAACAGAGGCACAGTCGCCCGGAGACTGATTTCCAACAACGGGACCTGATGATTCAATCACCCCGGTCGCCTGAGACTGAGTGCTAGCTTCGAAGTTAATCCCACTCATCAATGAAAGACAGTTGTCTAGAGAACATAAGATTACAGGTAATAACAAGTTGCTTTTAGTAGAGTAATTAGCATCAAGATTAATTTGAAATTGTTTGATGAGCAGCTCTTTAGATTCGTTTAGCTCATTGATTATCGATGTCTTCAGATCCAAGTAATTCATGCTAAGAGTTCGACTGTTCTCCATTTCAGTGTTTCTTAGAGAGAAGTGGATGCAAGATTGACAAACAAGAATAGTAACCTGAGTATGGGGGTACTCAAGCTATTTTTATACTAACATCCAAAAGTGTCAGAATGGGTAGGTACTACAAGATCTAGATAGCAGAGGGAGTAATCATGAGTTAATGAGTAATGAAGAAGAAGAATATGTGAATTTTTATAATTAATTCAAAAAAATTTTAGTATCATCCAATCGTTGTCATGAGTACGTAAGATGAATGTAACGGCAACGACCAATTAAGTTTAATGGAGGTGTGCCCAATTTTCAGATAGGTTTATGCAGAGAATCTAACTCAAATATCATCGTCATTTATATGATTTTATGTGGCGTTTATTATTTTGAATAAAATTAATTGAATCCACTTGGGATGGAGGGCCATGGGGCGTTAGTAGACCTGGTTGTGGTGGTCTGTAGTTGTACGAATTTGTACTTCAGTGATAAGATTTGTCGAGCACGATGTTAAGATTACAACACTGACTTTATAATAGTTTGTGTCAGTCAATAGTATACAATGGTTTATCTAGAATTATAGTTCTGTTGTTAGCTAGAAATATTTGTCTAGGATGTTCTAAATAAATGTTGAAGTCGGCAGACGTAGGAGTTTCTGTTGTATTCGTAAAACTTGCAAGAAAGTGAGGAAATTATAAGCTTTCCTTATCCAGAAAGTAGAGAAGAGTAAAAGTGAGAGCTAAGGCTCTACTAATTACAGTAACATATTGAAGTTACAAAGTGTTTTTTCTTTTTCTTTTATCACTAACTTGGCGTCTGGACCAGACTCGACCGCTGACTTAAACGAGTTAGATGTCAAATTGTTTGTCTTTTTGTTTAAATCGAATCTGGCTAGCAACCTGATTCATACCTAATCTCTGAGTCAGATTGAGTTCAGGAATAAAATGATTTTGATTCATGGAATCAAACCATTGACTCGCATATTTATGAGTGAGACCCTATTCAAAAGATCAAACATATTAAGTTTGAATCCATATGAGTCAGGTGATTTCAATCAGATCCAGATAATAACAATGATAATAATTATTATAATCAACTATTCATCTCAATTCCTCACATGTTTGATGTTGTAATATTGCAGAATTTGACATGGAAGGTAGAGTTATTAACTTGTCCCCCTTGCGACATAATCAGTCTCCCTATCACGCTTAGACTGTTTTGGATGGTTTCTCGTGAGGCTCGTTGGTAGATTAACACGAAAATCTGTTCAACTAATGTAGTACACATTTGGAACTCGACTTGCTACAGTTCAACTAGTTTCTTATAAAAATACTCTTTATCCAATAATTTATTTTTCTTTTATAATAATATTAATAATAAAATAACAAACAAAAACATACATGATGTTACATTTTGACATCCTTAAACATGAACTGTCATTTGGAGCATACTGAAAAAGTTTGGGGCATATTGAATAGGACAAACACAGAGTTGGAAATAGTGTTTCCAGAGTGCCCCCTATCCAGCCATTTTAAATAAAGGGAAAAATACCCTTAAATGATTAGTGTTTAATTAGTGTTAGTTGTTAATGATTAGAGTTAGCGTTAATGTTAATTTAGGAGAGTAATTTTCTTTTAGAGAGATTGATTGGGTTATTAAGAAAAAGATAAAATGGAGAAAAAAAACCCTTATTTTTTTCTTTTTAAGATCTTTCTGATTGTAGATAAATGTGGAAGATGATGTTTAATATCCCTTTGCAGGTTGAATTATTCAAAAGATTAAATTTTTACAAGAAGTTTGGTTGTCCTATGTTGGGTTCGTCTTATAATTATCGGTTGTACCTACTTATGATGAACAATTCGGCTATTAGTTACTAGCCGAACCTAACTGGTAGGTGAACAGTTCACTCAGTTTAAACACACTACGTGTTAGCCGAGCTTACATTTTGTATTTTTTGTGCCAACTTACAAGTTAGAAGTTCTACTAATCAATTTTCTTTCTTAATCGATCGAACATGTTTGTATTTTTGGTAGGTGCATAATTTAAATGTTTATAGTGTTCATTCAATCATTTATTTAGCTATTATTCTTGCATATTACGTTTGCTTTCTATTGTGTGGCCTTTAATTGTTAGGGTGAATAGACCAAAAGAAAGTGAAGTCTACTAATGGAGAATACCAAGGTCCAAATTAAACTCATTCAATTCAAGGAGGTCTTACAGTCATCTTCAAGATAATGAAAATTCGAAAACAACTCAAAAAGAATGAGGTCATTCTGACATCGGACGAAGAAGTTATGTCTAAAATAAAATCTATAAACTTGAGTGTACAGAGATAAGTTCGGCGGATAACTCATCATCACGAGTTAGCCGAACCTGGGGCCTACAAATCAATATTTTCGAAGTGTTTACAGAGATAAGTTAGGCTTGAAACTAATCTAATCTAGTCAGACGAAGCTAACAACCACCTAGGTTCACTTGTCAGGTTCGGCCGAGAAAGGTTGGAAAGGTATTAGCCAAACCGACCTTTGTTTTGGGACATGTTTGGACACAAAATTGACTTGTATCTCAAGGAAATACGGTTTCGGAAGGATTCTAAATCCTAACTTTGAGAGCTCTATATAAGAAAATATCTTTCATTCTTTATCATCTCTTTACACCACATTCTATCAATTCATATTATCTTCCACATTATTTGTAGTTGCATCTTTTCTGATGACTACATCCAAATAAAAATAAAGACTAAAACTTACTCTAACATACAAGATTCAAAGATAAACAATATGTAAAGAGCATGTAAGTAAAGTTTTATACAAACATATAATGTGGTTCGGCAATGAAGACCTACGTCCACGGGAAAGTATATAGTTTCTTTATTGATTATAAGGTCTTACCCTTGAAAGAGCTACAAATCTCACTTAGATCTCTCACTATTTCTCTGTCTAAATCTCTCTTAGGTATTCTTTGTAGAAAGACTATCTAATAATACATTAGCTTACTTTCCTATCTCCTGCTACATGGGTTGGTATTTATAGACAAATGAAACTCGTGAAGGTCAGGCCTCGTCGATCTCTCGGAGTCGCCATGTGTCGTCTTCCCTGCTTTGGACTGGTTCTATACTATTTATCATGATGGTATTTCAGGTTTCCCTCTGAGTCATCTCGCCATGTTCGTCATCGTGAAGCTCTTATTCGAAGGTCCTCGAGCTGCTTCATCTATGAGTTATAGTATAGGTCGTTCGAGTTCTCTGTTGTGACATAGACTCGCTCTTACTTCTTCTAATCCTTCATTAAATGCAGTGTTACTTTTTATACTTGACCGGATGAATCGATTAGACCACTCCTTCACACGCGTCGTTCATGTGATGTTGGTGGCAGGCATCTCGATTCAGGCGAGATCAGCTTTATGGAGAATGATTCGGTGCTCCTACCTTATCATCTCATTATGAGGTCATCCCTTGATATGTTGACACGTGACCATCGGGTATTTTACCCTCACACTTTGCTCATTTTCTTCGCAACTTGCCAAGGGCATGATGGGAAGAAAACTTCGCAACCGTCCCGTCCTTTTCGCCACGTCTGCATTTTAATGCGCTTTTTACTGTTGGACTTGAGGCATCGGTTGGTTATCCCTAGGCTAATTAAGACCCCTTTCCCCTTGTGGTCGTCGTTGTTTATCGTGTCCTAATTCCTTTGGATAAGTGTTGGCTGTTTTTACGAGGACTTTGTCTTTGTATAAATCTTCTTGTGATATGGGATTTGGATTTTATTTCCTTTTCCTCCTGGGGAGTTTTTCAGAGAGCTTTTTTTATGCATGGTGAGGATGCTCCTTCTCGTCCTTCTTGTCGAAGAGTTTCATGTTTCCTTAATCATGATAGTATGTCCTCTCATTTGCTTATTGTTTTGTTATTTCTTGATCTGATTTCTAGATCATCACTGATGATTCCTCGGGGAGACTCATTTTTCCTCATCTTATTCTTACCCGTCGATTTTTAGAGGACTTGATCATCTTTAGTGTGTTGTGCTTTACGTTAGAAGACTTCGTATTTGTCATTGTACTTTTTCTTACGGGCAAGCTTGGAAACACTTTTGTAAAATGTTTCTTCGTATGCTTTGCCTTTGGAACGTCTTGTGTTTGCTACATAGATTTGTACTTGATAGTTTTTGTTTGTTTGTGCAACTGTCCTTCTCTTCTCAAATAATGGGCATGTATCATCCGAGTTGCGAGGATACTAAGGTATAAAACACCGTTTTCATCTTCTAATCGTATATATGTAGCTTGCCCACTGTTGTATGCCTTAGCATCAGATACGTCGGGCAAATCGTTGCATGGTTGCTTGAATGGTGAGGTCATAATCCTATGGATGCTCCTCCCGAGCTGGTAAAGGACCAACTTGCTCCGATTGTTTGTTGAGGAGAGGATTGGAGGCGATGCTACTAGTAGAGTATGGTGGTGGGGTGTTCCTCCGAGTTGGGTACTTGTAGGATATCCTCGTGTTGGGTCCGAAGTTAGTGGGGTGTCTAGAGAGATTTATCATTCACCTGGGATGTTTATTTGATATGTTATTGTTGATGGTGGTTTTTATCCTAGGGTTAAAATCATAAAACCCTAAACCCTAGTAGACAGTTATCGTCACAACATTTAAGTAATAAGCATTTACTAGGCACATTTATTTGAATCTTTAATATGTCCTTTGTAAATAATTATCGGGGTATCTTATTCAATTAGGGTTACAACAAGCCAAACCCCAATTCCCAGCGTGTGCCAATGACCTAGACCATGTCAGCCATACTAACCGCGCCAAAGCATGCCAACCATGCTAGCCGCACCCATATGCCAATGGAAATCATGCCAGCCACACCTACCGCGCCATGGACCCATGCCAACTTAGCCGCGCCACCATGCTAGCCTTTCCTACGCGCTACCAAAACAAAGGCGTGCAACAATAAACGGTTGCCCTTCAATCCCAGGAGCAAATCCTGGCCGTCTAGGGTTACCAAACAACCTTTGTCCCAAAACCCTAGCTTGGTCACGCGCCTAGCCAAATCAAGACACGCCATGCGCCGATGTCAAAACCCTTGGACCCACATGCTAAGCCAAAATCACGCCTAGCCAAATCTAGCCATGCCATGTGCCCATGGAAAACCCTTAGCCCCACATGCCAAGCCAAAAACATACCTAGACAAAGCTAGCCATTCCATTCTCCCATGGCAAACCCTTGGCCCCACATGCCAAGCCAAAACCATACCATGCCAATGGCATTCCAACCTAGTCAGTGTCGCCATGATGGCCTTCCTACACACTGGCTACCAAAACGAAAGTGCAACAATCAATCGGTTGCCCTTCAACCCTAGGAGCAAATCCTAGCCATCCAAGGTTACCAGGAAATACATGGTAACCTTTGGACCGAAAACCTAACTTTGGTAACGCAAAACCATGTCAACGGCATGCCAACTTAGCCGCGCCACCATGCTTGGCCTTCCTACACCGCTCATCGAAACGAAGGCGTGCAACAATCAATGGTTGCCCTTCAACCCCAGGTGAACATCATAGCCATCTAAGGTTACCAGGCAACACATGGTAACCTTTGGACTGAAAACTTAACTTTGGCCATGCCAATCCATGCCAACGGCATGCCAACCTAGCCGTGCCACCATGCTGGCCTTCCCTACACGGCTACCGAAACGAAGGCGTGCAATAATCAACGGTTGCCCTTCAACCCAGGAGCAAATCCTAGCCATCCAAGGTTACCAGACAACACATGGTAACCTTTGGCCCGAAAACCTAAGTTTATCCATGCCAACGGCATGCAAACCTAGCCGCGCCACCATACTGGTCTTCCCCATGCGGCCACCAACGAACAAAAGCGTACGATGATCAACGGTTACCTTGCCTCTTAAGATGAAAGATCTCGACCATCGAAGGTAACCAAGATACCAAGTCTCCCAAGCTTGACTTGCTAGGCAATAACGACATGCCACATTTTTCCACAAAAACATTCGAGACATCAAACACATATCACAAACTGGGGGATCCTCTTCGGGTATTGGTTTGGTGGTTTACAGCGTACGGCGTATACTATGCACGTCATAAGGAAGTGTCATAAGGTGAGGGGGTTAGTAAACATAGGGAGTCAATGGTTAAATGCTCAACAATCAATTTCATGCGTTAACCACTTTATGGAACATAAATTACATACGTTAACATTTTTATGGAACATCAATTCCATACATGCGGTTATCACCTCCTCCCATTTACTTACCCATTTATTCATCCCTTAATGAGACCAGTACGTTTCACATCAACTTGTATAAATAGGTCTTACATATTTCCACATAACAACAAGTTCATTCGGAATATACAACACTCGAGAAAACACTTGCTAGCTTACCACTTGTTAGCCTTCCCACTTTTCTCGATACAAGTCACGATAACACAACTACTCTTCCAGAACCAACTATTTTGGTCTCATCACTTTCCTTGCTTCCCTCCCCAAAACCAACCCATTCTCCTCCACTTTGTGGATCAAGCAAGTCCAGAACTACCATTTCTTGGTTTTGGATGGATTTGTACATATTGATCTCTCGAACTTAAAGTACTCCCTTGCAGTATATTTTTTAGGGTTTAAATTGTTTCTCACCCGTACATACTCGAAATTACCAAAATCAACAGAAACTATTTTCACTTACAAAAAATTGGCGACCACAGTGGGAGATTGATCTATCGGTCCCAATATCAGTTTCTGAATATGTTTCTCTAACTCAGAAGGATGGTTGGATTTTGATCAATCCGTGTCTTCAAATTCCACTCAGGCAAACGGCAACGTTCCTCTTCCCAATACAACGTCCAATAACGCGGCCACCGAAGGAATTCCAAGACTGAATGACCTAGTATGGGTTCAGGAGATTCACACCAGAAACATGGGTCTGATAAAAGATGCAATCAACGCCATACTGGATTTCCTCATCAACCCTGACGATAGTTGAACGGATCGCCGCCACGAAACTCCAAAACTAGGGACGACATTCCGAACGATCACTCTCAAGCCAACAGCTTCAATACCAATCAGAGACCCGTAAGCCAGGAAGTAGCCACATTGGTATAAAAATTATGTGAACTATTACATCTTTCAAAGGATCAACGGATGGAGAAGTTCTCTGCCGTCAATTGAATAATGCTAAGCGTTCCCTTAGTTCCTTCACACTCGGAAACAACAAGAGCGCCATATTTGTCCATCAACAATATCACGTTCACCGACGATAACATGATGGCAGAGATAGGCCATAACCTTTCCCTACACGTCACGGCTCGAATCAAAGACGTGGAATTCAAAAGGGCTCTCATCGATACAGGAGTGTCCTCCAACGTGGTCACCCTTAGGACGCTCAGGACGGCCAAAGTACGACCAAACGAGGTTATACGACAATCCACTACCATGACCGATTTCGAAGGCAACCAAACCAGTACATATGGGTATGTTAGTTTGGATCTATCGGTGGGACATGTCTAGTCAAAAGTAAGGTTTAAGGTAATTGAGAAGGATCCAGATTACCACATGATACTGGGAATACCATGGCTCCATGACAATAGGATCACTCCTTCGTTTATATCTCCCTATGCGCCAATCTGTAGCATAGAGATTTTTGAGCCAAGACAGGGGCCGCAAGTCACAACCAACAAGGCCCACTACACTCCACTGCCAAGATGGACGTCCATTGAAGAAGGAGAGGGTCTTGCACCATGCCGTGTAGAAACCCGGTATCATATCACACCTCCAAAAGAGAGACACACCCGCCTTCATATGCAGAACCAGGGTTCGGCTCAAACCAAGTGAGGATGGTCTTTTATTACGTGCCAGGATGAAAAAGGGAAAACCGTATACAGCGCCGATATTAGCAATTAACAGGGGAGTCTACCACAAAGTCTCCCCGCCCAATGGAACGTAAAACTGGTGACGAGCCACAGGAGGAGGTACCCGACGCACCACGACAGCTACAAAATGGCACCAACTCGACCATGGACGAGCTTGAGGTTGTTAATGTCGGGAATGAAGAATCTCCATGACCCATCTCCATAAGGTCGACTCTATGCGCAGACTAACGCACAATGTTGGTAGACCTCCTAAAGGAATATCAAAATGTCTTCGCATGGACATACGAGGAAATTCCTGGCTTAGATGAGAAGCTGGTCACTCGCCATTTGCATGTGATATCCGGATCCAAGCCGGTCAGGCAGACCCTAAGACAATTCTGGCATGATGTGGAAGAACATATTAAAACAGAGATTCAAAAGTTGTTAGCTGCTGGTTTCATCAAACCGATCCATCACCCAACCTGGATGGCGAACGAAGTTACGGTAAAATTGAAGAATGGCCAGATCAAGTGCTGTGTCGATTTTAGGGACCAGAACAAATACAAATGGGGGATATATGTTTTGGATTTTGATTTTAATGTTTTAGGGGAAAGGGTATAACAGTATTTTCATAAACATTTTTAATTAACCAAAGGGCACCCCTTAGCAGAAATCATGGGGTGGGGGAAGTAATCAATATCCCCCAATTAGATTGAACATCCTCAATTGCGCGTTCAAAATAAAGGGTATATTTCTTATGCGGTGGGGGTAATGTTGGAACGGTTCCAAATCTAATGGTATTCAATTAATCCACTTAGAGCGATTTTTAAAATAAAAAAATCACTTTGAGTAAAATAAATTGGTTTTACTTCTAATTTTTTGGATTTTATTTCACCATCTGCTGGTAGAAATAAAAGCACCAAAACTTCTGCAAATTAAATTCCCAAAGCAACAACAAGCAAGGTCCCGAGACTCCCACCATAAAAGGCACACCGCGTTAGAAATTATACATTCACTCGGCTTTTAGTATTTCAACATCATGAGTTTAAAGTTTTGGAAATATTATCAATACTTCCTAGCTTTGATGTGTCTCTATACTTCCTAATTGCAAACACTACTTACACGCGGGAAGCACAATCCCCAAACTCAGATATATAGTCCAACAGATAACGATTTTAACTTTGACTTGGTAAGATTTTCTGGGCCATCATAATAGAAAGTTTAATGTGTAAGCAAACCCCTTTCATACATGAATAAAAAAGTCAGTCTCTTATTGATCTTACTGGATTTTGGATACGTCATTAAAATGTAAAGAATTGCAACCCCTATGTGGACAATTTTTTTGCTTTCTATCTAGCATATTATTACAAAGTGTTTGACGCATGGAAACTTAGTCTCCTTCCCAATAAATTTTTGGGCCAACTCTTACACTCAAGTAGTCTTTTTACGGCTTGTAGAACTAAAATATGTTAGCCGGATACTTAGTTTTCGCTCAGCTATAATTGGTCGGGTTCGAGTATTCGCCAATATATGTAGCCAACACCCACAATAATTCATAACCTTGGCTAAGCTACATTTGGGATTTGCGGCATAGCCAAGACTCCTCTAGATTGTTAAATATCCTAATTAATCAAGACTATCGATTGATGAGTACATATGTGTTTTGCTCCACAAAAAACTAATTTATTGAACAATATTTTTCTTTCAAGACTACCCCCAGCAAACTGGGGTAAATCGAAACACATAACTACAAAGAAATAAAAAAGAAGAAAAAGACTCAACAAAACTGAAGGGAAATTAGGTTTACTAGTGTCATGCCCGTCGTTGCACGGCTCAGTTGTTTATTACGAAAACATAATCATTGGCCTCCTGTTATAACTTAACTTAATCATAGGCCTCCTGTTGTAACTTATAAGCCATAACGATGTCTTCTAAAATAAATTTAGGTTTTTGGCACGTACATGTTCCTTAGAGTGATATATATTGTTAAGGCGTTTATTTTCCATGATAAGTTAAAATGTTTGAAAATATCATTTATATATCATATAGGTGGTAGTTTTTGATAGAGTTGTGTAGGCTGTAGCACTGTTTCGACTAATGGTCATAAAAGAAACTCGATTGGTTCTAACAATGGCAAAAAATAGTAGCTTGTCTTAGAGATTTCCCAGATATGTTCACATCAATATTTGCTCTTAAGATAGTATTGATGCATACAAACACATAGCATGAACTTGATAAGTCTCATGAGTCGGCGACTTGAGATAGATATAGCATTGGGCTTCCAGATAATAAGTAAGCTGTGATAACTGGACAGTCGAGGCTTAGGATTACACATTTCGGTATCATATCCAGCTTCTCTCACCAAGACGAAAGTGAGACCTCTCACCTATTCATTAAGTTAAATTCATTAGAATATTATTGACTTAAAGCATGCGTACAATTTAACCACAATGCTAACCGAATTAGTTTCTATATTAAAAATGAACACCTAATAAAGTTCAGTCAATAACAATGAGATTAGGGGTTTTATCTTCCTCAAGTAAATACGACACATATAGTTGAGGGGTTTTATCTTCTCATGTTTTACTTGCATATACTGTCATTCCCTATAAAAATGGAGGTCTTGAAAGAATATATGGATCTGATGCCATGGTAAGTATATCCCGTTTTTAAGCTATAATTAGATATCATGTTATCTTTTGAACTAAATTAGAAAATTATGGGGATCCAGACTAAGTAGATAAACCTCCTCGGAATACTGTTGGGATACCAAGCAAAGAATTTACCTTCAGCATACTGATTGATTTAGTTGTGGTTCGAACCCAAACATGTATCAAGATTGAATCAAAACAAAGAGTTTCATTGAATGAGTTTTCATTTAGATATCATTAATACAATGTTTTTGATATTTTTGGATGATTACAAATGATACTACAAATGCCTATTTATAGGCTTACAAAGATAAGAAGAGAACTATGCCTATGGAGGCTAACAACTATACCTTTGGAGGCTAACAACTATGCCTTTGGAGGCTAACAACTATGCTTATGGAGGCTAACAACTATGCCTTTGGAGGCTAACAACTATGCCTATGGAGGCTTACCTTATATTCTTTGTTTCTAGAATAATCTATATGTTAAGAACATGTTTAGAGGTAATTCTAACACTCCCCCTCAAGCTGGTGCATATATGTCGCTCATGCCTAGCTTGCCAACAAACTTTCAAATATTTTACTTGGAACTGCTTTAGTTAGAATATCAGCTACCTGTTCTTCCGATCTAATTCTAGGTAAATCCACGATCCCATTATCCAACTTCTCTTTAATGAAGAACCTATCTATATCCACATGTTTTGTGCGATCATGATGAACTGGATTGTGTGCAATATCACACGCCGCTTTGTTATCGTAGTATACACGAATTGGTTTCCTTGGAGGATACCCTAATTCAGTTAGCAGACGTTTTAACCACATTACTTCACAGATACCCAGCGCCATACCTCGCCATTCAGCCTCTGCACTTGATCGTGAAACAACTCCTTTTTTTTTGCTTCTCCATGTAACAATATTACCCCCAACGAAGGTAAAATATCCTGAAGTAGACCTCATATCATCACATGACCCACCATAGTCGAATCAGTATATGCCTCCATACTTTTGAAGTCTTGACCTTTCTTAAACAAGATCCCTTTTCTGGAGCGGACTTCGGGTATCTTAGGATTCGCATTACCGCATTCATATGTGTTTCTCCAGGATTATGCATGAATTGACTAACAATACTCAATGCATATGCAAGATCGGGTCTTGTATGTGCCAAGTACATTAGTCTACCCACGAGCCTTTGGTATCTTCCTTTATCAACAGGTACTTGGTTGCCATCCGAACATAATTTCAAACCTGGCTCTCTTTGGTGTATCTACAGAGTTGACATCTTTGTCATACCTGTTTCCTCCAACAAATCAAGGGCATATTTTCTTTGTGACAAGAATATTCCTTCATTGATCGAGATACTTCAATTCCAAGGAAGTATTTTAAAAGAAGCAAGATCCTTCATCTGAAATTCACTTGATAGATAATTTTGGAGAGCCTTTCTTTCTTCTGGATCATCTCCTGTAACTATCATGTCATCTACATATATGATTAAAGCTGTAATCTTACCTCGATTTTTCTTTAAGAATAAAGTATGATCTGAATTTGCCTGACGATAACCAAGCGCTCTCATAGACTTGGTAAATCTTCCAAACCACGCTCTCGGAGATTGTTTCAGACCATACAATGACTTGTTTAACCTGCAAACTTTTCCGTTATGCAACTCTAACTCCATCATTCCTGGTGGAAGCTGCATATACACTTCTTCGGACAAATCTCCATGTAAAAATGCGTTCTTGACATCAAACTGTTGCAATGGCCAACCCAAATTTGCAGCAAGAGACAACAAGACTAACTTTGTATTCATTTTAGCTACAGGTGCGAATGTCTCATTATAATCTACACCATAAGTCTGGCTATACCCTTTAGCAACCAATCTTGCCTTAAAGCGTTCAATTTCACCATTTGCCTTGTATTTGACTGTAAAAACCCAGCGACATCCCACGACTTTCTTTCCTTCTGGAAATTCAACCATGTCCCAAGTATTATTTTCTTGTAAGGATTTCATCTCATCGATCATAGCTTCCCTCCATTTCGGATCAGATAATGCTTCCTGCCACGCTGTTAGGAATAACTACGATAGATAATTGATTCACAAATGACTTATTTGATTCGGTCAGACGGTGATTAGAGATATAATTACTCATGGGATATTTAGCTTTTGATGAAATATCAGGTTCATACATAGATTTAGGGATACCTCTATTCCGACGTTCTGGCAATTGTTTCTTTGCAGGTTCAAGAACATCTTCAGCGAACGGTTGGATTGGGGTTGGTGATCTATCATTATCTTCTTCAACTTCATCTGCATTATCTTCTGATCTATATGCATTATCTTCTTCAACTTCATTTATAGATTCAATTTCATTATCTGTGTTAATTTCTTCCCCACTAACTTTCTGTTCTTTTGGAATTTCAAGAACAACATCTTCTTCGATTATGTCTTCTTCATAGTCAAGAGTCTGAATTTCTTTTTCATACTCCCCCTGAAGTTCAGACTTCGAGTAATACATCACGTGTTCGTGAAACTTAACATCCAATGTGATGTACATTCGTTTAGTTGGAGGATGGTAGCACCTATATCCTTTCTGACTTGCAGCATATCCTACGAAGACACATCTTAAAGCTCGGGGAGATAACTTTCTCCTTTGGTTCTTGTGTAAGTGCACAAATACTACACAACCAAATATGCGTGGAGGCAAGTTTGGAACTGTTGGTGAAACTGTTGCCTCACTGAGAGCTTGAAAAGGTGTCTGAAAAATGATAGTGCTGGAAGGTGTACGGTTGATCACATATGCTGCAGAGGCAAGAGCTTCACCCCAATAAGTTAACGGCATATGAGCTGATATTAATGAAGCGCGCACAACTTCAAGCAAGTGACGGTTTTTCCTTTAAACTACCCCATTCTGTTGAGGAGTATTAGGACAAGTCGTCTGATGAACAATACCACATTCTTTTAAATAATGCTGAAAATCAGTACTTAAATATTCGCCTCCGTTGTCACTTCGAAGAACTTGAATCTTTGTATTGTATTGTGTGTTGACTACTTTGTGAAACCTCTAAAATAAATTATTCACTTCATCTTTTGATTTCATCAAGCAAAACCATGTCATCCTAGTGCAATCATCAATAAAGGTGACGAACCATCGTGCGCTTCCAATAGTGTTAACTTTAGACGGCCCCCAAACATCAGAATGAATAATCATGAATGGAATAGGACTTTTATTTAAACTTGATGGAAACGAAGTACGATGGCTTTTAGCTAGTTCACATTCTTCACATTGAAAACTAGAAACATCAATCTTTGAAAATAGACTAGGAAATAGCTTTCTTAAGTAGCCAAAAGAAGCATGCCCTAACCGTCTATGCCATAACCAAATTTGTGATTTCTCCTTCTCCCCCTGAGTACCATTCACAACTAAAGCGTTAGATAATCTTTAAAATTTTTGACTCCAAATCTAGATAGTATAGCTTTCCTCTTCTAACCCCAGATCCAATCGTCCGCCGTGTTCGAATGTCCTTAAACACACAAGAATTAGGCCAAAAGATAACAACACAATTTAAGACTTTAGTAATTTGGGAAACTGATAATAGATTATAATTTAGAGAGGGAACGACTAAAACGGAATCTAGACTCAATGTATCCGTAAGATTTAATGATTGTTCTCCAATTAAAAAGCCAAAGATCCATCCGATGTGCAAACGGAGTTGTGTATGGATGTTTTAAGAGGAGAAACCATGTCGGAATCAAAAGTCATATGGTCTGTGCAACCCGAATCAATTATCCATGAGCTATTAGGAACAACTTGCGAAATATTAAAAACCTTACCATTGGTTGTTTCCATAGCGGAGGTTAGATTACTAACCACATGTGCTGCTGCAGCGGAATTCTTTTTCTTGGGATCGCATTTATCCCACCAATCTGGATACCCGATAATCTTAAAGCAGTTGTCTTTGGTATGACCACGTTTACTACAATGAGTGCAGGTGACAGACTTATGTTTAATGTTGTATTGACGACGGGTTGCCATTGCAGAAGTTTCAACACTAGATACAAGGATCCTTCTCCTTGCTCTGATACCATATCAAGATTGAATCAAAACAAAGAGTTTCATTGAATGAGTTTTCATTTAGATAACATTAATACAATGTTTTTGATATTTTTGGATGATTACAAATGATACTACAAATGCCTATTTATAGGCTTACAAAGAGAAGAAGAGAACTATGCCTATGGAGGCTAACAACTATACCTTTGGAGGCTAACAACTATGCCTTTGGAGGCTAACAACTATGCTTATGGAGGCTAACAACTATGCCTTTGGAGGCTAACAACTACGCCTATGGAGGCTTACCTTATATTCTTTGTTTCTAGAATAATCTATATGTTAAGAACATGTTTAGAGGTAATTCTAACAACATGCGCAGTACCGCGGACCATGGCAATGGGTTCAATTATTGTTGACAGATGCATATATATATATATATATTGTATCCTCAAATCTGTCACAAATCAAAGAAGCAAAAATTTATAGAAAGTCATTTCACGTCATGCATACCTCTTGAAAAGACTTGTGCAATATGAAAGGAATCTGAACAGGGGACTCGGTGTTTTACCATAAGTCCCTTCACATTATTTGTTGATGTACTATAGGT
The DNA here is from genome assembly GCA_023529315.1 of Papaver bracteatum. Classification (NCBI taxonomy): domain Eukaryota; kingdom Viridiplantae; phylum Streptophyta; class Magnoliopsida; order Ranunculales; family Papaveraceae; genus Papaver; species Papaver bracteatum. The sequence goes on along the minus strand of JAJJWX010002376.1, from coordinate 220,893 downwards.
TTATAGCTAGTCGGAGCGTACGAATTCTACTGCATTAAATTGAATATAATTCTAAGAGTACAGTATCTTTTCATGAACCTAATCAAACAGAAAAGAGTTAAGAAGCAAACCCAGTTTGTTTAGAGCTAATAACATCAGAAACTACAACTTTTAGGTTGGCATACAACTGCGCTCCTCTTTCATTAGCAATATGGACTTCTTGAAACTAAAATATGATCAACGCAGCAAAACAAATTAAGAAATTTATGAAGACTACTCACTCACTTGGATGAAATCATTTTAGCATATGTTCAAAATGAATCTTAATCTCTACCATAGTCAAAGTCACATCACAGAGACAACTTCTTGACTGCACCCAAAATCACAAACCCCGGTGAAATTATCACCATTCCCATATCCTTAAAGCTGCTGGAGCTCAGCGAAAATTCCTCTATCAAATTGAAAGGCTTTAGGTACACCTATATCAAATGGACTGCAAAATCAATGATTAAAATCATCAAGAAATGTTGTCTGTGAAGCATAATAGCAGCATGCAATTGGCTTCCTTCCCCGGAATCTGATTTTTGTAATCAAGTCCTTCAATTGGAAAACCCGTCAGAACTAAGTCTAACAAAATTAAAACGAATGGCTTTTAAGATACAACACTGTCAGACCGTGTAGATGATATGATTCCTCTCAAATAATTCAAATGCAAATTCTCATTGCTCTATTCAGAATTTCTCAAAAACTTCCATACCACAATTTCTTGCATTTTGATGAATTTTAGCATGAGACTCTGATGTCATCTGTGGAGGAGAAATGAACCCACATATACTCTTAAACAAAAACTAAAAAAGATCAGAGAAAAGGAACAGACCATAGTCCTCAATTTACATTCAATAATATAATTAACTTAACAAAACTAACACAGAATAGGATTTTAAGGTGTAAGCAAGAAAAACATAAAATAAACATAGTTCCTAATGGTGCCTAAATCAAAAATAAAATGAAATGTAAACGTCAGATATGATGCCAGAAAAGTTTCTTATCAACCTTTCTGGCTACTCCTTTGACGTGATTGTTCCAAGAAAGGTATACTAAAAAAACAACCATAACTCAATCTTTAGGATCTTTTTCAAGGGAAAAAAATACCTGCAACAATTTTTGATCTGTGAATTTAAGTTAGCTCTCATATCTCTTACCGATCCTGAAAAATTGTAGAAGAGAAGAATCTATTCAGATTTTCACATCCAGCCCCTAAAATCAGAAAAGAAAACATAAAGGAAAGAAAAAAAAATCAAAATAAGGTCACAAAAAAAAACTGATTGGTGACTTAAAATCACAATCGCACTGTTTTTAAGTGGTCATTATCGTCCAAACAAATATGCATATTGCACACACAAAAAAAATAAAAACCTAAAAAAAAAATCAAAAAAGAATTTGATTTTGGATTCAACAATAGAGAGAACAATTCTGAGTATTGCACTGTTTGGTTATAACTCCAATGAATAACAAAGAAGAAGTAATCCCAACCCTTAAATAAAATAACAAAGTGGTTTCGAAAAATCTTTTCCAAACCGGAGTTCATAATTGGGAAGCAAGTACATTAAGAAAAGAAAAGGTTTAGAGTTAGGTTTAACCAATTGATGATTGTATCCTATTTAAGCTTCAACCGAAATCATACTTGTAAACCTAACAAAAAACAATTAGAGAAAAATCAATAATAAGGAAGAAGAAATTGAGAGAAAAAAAAAGAGAGTATTATACAAAATAAAGAGAGGAGAATATAAGAAGCGCTCGAAAAGAAGTTAGGGTTTTCAATAAGGTTTTCCTTGTTTCCCACCCCCATTTTTCCTATTTCCCACCCCTTGACAATCATAAAATCAATTTATTTTTTAATTCTGGCTTTTCCTATGTACCACCTACAAAAATCAACTTGACTTTTACTTTTAACTATTACCATTTTTATTTGTCTTCTTCACCAATCCCTGGTTTGATTTGGTTAAACAAAACAAAAACCTATAAGTTAGACATCCTAGATTAGATTTATATAAATCATTATTATTGTACACAATTTTATTTTATTTTTTGTCATTTAATTCACCAAGATTGATGAATTTGACAATTGATTGGTAAATTAGGTTGCTAATCAACCTAATCAGTTACCTTTTTAATCACGGTCGATCATAAGTTATTTATTTATTTTTTGAAGAACTGGTTAATGATTATAGTCGTCCATTTTTGGAGGACCATTGATGATTTCGGTGACCAAACGACTATAGATGACGGCAATTGGCCAGTTCTGGCCGATTAATTCATTCTTACAGACTCTCAATTACAATCAATAATGGTAACGATAAAGAATGACCAATAACTGTTTAAAACAATCATTAGACTCGCAACAGCCGTTATATCCTCTTCCACCATATAGCAAGCAGTCTACTTCAACCAATTCTAACTTGAACAATTTTGCCTTTTTTATTTCCCATTGTAGTTTTCTGAAATTGATTGGACCCATGATGGCTTGTCTTTTTGCCCTCTAAATCTAGACATCACTCTACGGTTTGCATTTAGCAGGAAGGAAAATAATCAATAGAATGTGGTAGAAGCAAAAATGAAGGAAAATGTGATCGAAAGTGGAGGCGGATTGCAGCAGAAGTAGTGGTCGTGATCGAGATGGAGAAGGAAAAGTGATGCCGTAACTTAGGGTATTTCTATTTTTATTTAGTTGTTGGGTAGTATTATTATTGGGTTTAAATAAAATGTCAAAGAGATTGGTATTTAGGATATGTGAAAATATATAAGAGTGGTACTTAGGATTATTGGGGATAGGATTTTATATGGATAGGAAATAGGAAAAGTGGGGATGGGAAATAGGAAAAACCTTCAATAAAGGGAAAACGCTAGAAAAGAGAGTAAAATGTGGGGTTGAAAATATGTAACAGGTGGTGAGAAAAATCAAAAGTTTCTTATTGGTCTAAATATTTTTAGTGGGGCCAGAAACTCTAAAATTGGAGCTTGATACATTTTTTAACCACATCAGAATATTTGCTCCTGAAACTATATATATAATGAGATCTACCATTTTGTTTTTCAAAATAATTTGGTGTAAAATGTGGGGTTGAAAATATGTAACACTGGTGGTGTGAAAAAACAAAAATTTCTTATTGGTCTAAATATTTTTAGTGGGGCCAGAAGCTCTAGAATTTGAGCTTGATACTGCTTTTAACCACAACAGAGTATTTTCTCCTGAAACTATATATATATAAAGTGTCTGACATCATATAAATGACGTCCAATCTACTAAGCACATTACCTCTGTTGTCTGACTTATCCGCCGGAAAATTGATCCTACACCGCCTAGACACAATCTCCCATGGAAGTTTATCAGTCACAGGCCACTATAACAGCTTCTGAGTCGGATAGACTAATGAGGAGTATATATAAAATGCATTACTGGAACTACACAACATCAAACGTACGAGTCTATATCTAAATAAACTTCTGTAGGATCCAATACCGAAGTTGCTGAAGTAAGTTCACAAAGATCATCGTATTCTGAAGCTGGTAAGTTGTGTCCACCTTCTGAGTTGTTTAATACATTGTAAATAGAAAATGAACTGGATTCTGAAACAGTAGGACCTGAAAAAGGACTACTTGTGGAGTGATTATCCAGTGTCATTAAAGAGAAATTGTTGTTGCCACTTACTTCCACGATACCTGGAATAATAGGAGGAAATGAGAATGAAGGTGATACCGGAACTTCTTGGTTCCTAACCAAATCCGGTGTTTCAATACTGATAATTGTTTCTTGTGGTTCTTTCAGTTGTTTTTTATCTTGTTGCATTGCTACTAAATCTGCAGCTTGCCTACAAGTATGTTTTCCTTGGTATGTAACAATAAACATGGATCGGTCTTCATCTGATTGTTGAACTTGTTTCATAGCTTTACACCCTTCAGCACTGCTGCGCGAACATCTGTAATAGGATTTGAAAAAGTACGCAACACAAAACTGGTGTTGACAAAAATGTATAGGGCTGATGAAACTTTTCTTGTATCGATGTACTAATTAAGATTAAAATGGACTAATTAGAGAATACTACACACAATCTTTTTGCTCACCTTGGATGTTTTGCGCGAAGAATGTCTTTCTGTCCATATTTTTTCCAATTATATCCATCATCTAGAGATACTTGGAGCCCCTTCTGCTTGCATACACGTACTTGTTTTGTCCATTTCGGTTGTGGTTTCCTAAAATCACAGAATAAAAATTCATTATCAAATTTCACGGACTATTTTGAATACCAATATAACCTATCCGGAATATGTTAACATTTAAGAACCTTTCTCAGCCTTTTTGGCTAAGATGAACAATTGTAGTTCATCCGTTCTTATCAATTTAATACATCAATTTAGCTTTTCTCGGCTCACCCGATGTTGAATTAATTTTTTGAGCTCCCATCACTACTGGTGTTTCCATGTGTCGCCTTTATGTTGCACTATTGCAAAGGCTTGGCGCACCAAAACAAAAAAATTGCAAACATATAAGGTTCATGCATATCTATATACCTCTCTTTGGATGGCCTCTTAACCTGAACAGAGGCACAGTCGCCCGGAGACTGATTTCCAACTGTCAAGGATACAACACAGCAAAGCCCAAAAGACTCTCAACTGCAACAACATGTTAGCCATGATACCCGGTCTGGTCAGTAACAATAATGTGCGACTATTAACACGGATCTCATAAATCTGCTTTGAATCTACCTTCTTAAATTTCGCATCTGATTTTGTAATCTCTCCTAGTATAAATAATAAACACAAATCTTCCATTGTTTCTGAAGACATTCACCAGCTTTCTATTCTCTCGAGTTGGTATCAAGCCAAACCGATCCTTTCATCGCTTCGCAAAAAAACCTAAACCACAAAAAAAAAAAAAAATCAACAATCAATACCCAAATACAACTTCAATGGCAGCAAACACCAATAATCTTCGACAGATCCAAATACATCACCTAGTAACATTGAAGCATCTTTGAAACCAATCATCTTCTTTGGAAAGCCCAGGTTCAAGCCTATCCTCAAAGGATATGGACTAACTGGTTATGTTGATGGAACCAAGGCAAAACCAAACAGAACTCTTCCTAAAGTGAAGAAATCAATCCAGATTTCACCGACTTTGAAGCTCAGTGACTCTCTGCTAGTAGGGTGGCTAAATTCTACTTTAACATCTCGAAGTTCTTGGAAAGGTGGCGGGGCTTGAGACATCTAAAGAAGTATGGGACACATTAGAGACAGAGTTTGCACCGAAAACTAAAGCTCATCAAATGAGCCTTAAAAAGCAACTGCACAACTTGAACAAAGGTAACAAGAGTTTGAAAGTTTATTTGAATGATGCTAAAAGTCTGTTTGCTCAGCTTGCAGAAACTGGGTATACAGTGTCTGTTGATGAAATGAAACAGTCCATTAGCAATGGATTGAATCAGTCATACGATCCAATTGTGACTGCCTTAAGCACCATTGATGACATGGATATAGCAACCTTCACTGCACATCTTCTCACTTTTGAGATGAGGCTTGAACAACAACTTGCACAGATACAACAACCAATAGCAAATATTGTGTCCTCCAGCATAGCATCTTCAAGCAGGAATGAACCTAGAAGGTTCAACAAACAACCCAGAGGACCGCCACCACCAAACAACAATAACAATCATCAACCTCAACCACCACAACGGAACTTTGTACACGGAGAACTACAATGCCAAATATGCAAGAAACGAAACCACACTGGATCGTTCTTTGGTTTCGCTATGAAAGGAGCAAGACAAATCAAAACAAAGAACCTGCGGCTTATATTGCATTACCAGGAGGTACAGCTGAAACACAATGGGTGACTGATACTGGTGCCACCCATCATTTGACTGCAGATATCCGAAACTTGAGTATACCTCATGAATATGATGGTACAGATCAAGTAAAAGTTGGTAATGGTAATTCTTTAGAGATAAAAATACTTGGTTCAGCGTCATTTACTCATAATTCTCGTTGCTATCGATTAAATAACATCTTTCATGTGCCACAAATCAAGACTAATCTGCTTTCGGTCTATCAGTTTTGCAAAGATAACAATGTTTATTTTGAGTTTCACACGGGTTTCTTTGTTGTGAAGGACAATTCCACGGGCGTGACGCTGCTGCAGGGGAGGAATAGGAATGGGTTATACATCTTTGATGGAGTAGGTGGCATGAATGGTTCAATTTCTCCTAAGTCTTTCGTCTCTGCTAGTCTACCCATGGGCACCAGCCGTTTAGGCCATCCCATGCTCAAAGATCTTGTGTCTAGAATAATACGCAATTTTTCCCTTCAAGTTAAAAATAACAAGTTTGAACATTGTCATTCTTGTCATATCAGTAAAAGTGCAAAACTTCCGTTTCCAGTTATCTCTACAACTTTTAGTAAGCCTTTAAGCTTAATTGTTTCTGACATTTGGGTGTCTCCTCATTCTTCAATAAATGGTTTTCGTTATTATATACTTTTTATGGATGTTTTCTCACACTTTACCTGGATTTTTCCTTTGGTACAACGGTCAGATGCCTTAACTACTTTCATACAGTTTCATAAACAAATTGAAAACCTCACTGAGCATAAAATAAAGATATTTCAGTCAGATAATGCCCTTGAATATAAAAAGTTCACTTCTTACTTGAACAACTGTGGAGTCCAACATCGTTTTTCATGTCCCCATACATCAGCTCAAAATGGGATTGCTGAGAGGAGAATTAGGCACATAACTGAGAGTGGCCTAGCATTGCTATTTCAAGCTAAAATGCCAAAAGATTATTGGCCCGAAGCATTCTCTACTGCTTGTTATCTAATCAATAGAATACCCAAATCTGTGTCTGAGTCGAAAACACCACTTGAGTTGTTATTTTCCAAAGAACCAGATTACTCTTTTTTACGAGTATTTGGTTGCTTAGCGTATCCTTGTCTTCGTCCATATAACTCAAACAAGCTAGAGCCTAGGTCATTACCTTGCGTCTTTCTAGTACAAAGAATGCCCACAAAGGCTATGTGTGTGCGATCGTCCAACTAATAGAAAATACATTTCTAGGCATGTTCGCTTTGTTGAAAACTCATTCCCATTCGCCTCTCCTCAGCAGCCAGCTTCTGTGAATTGTCAAGATATTGCGTCCACAAGTACGCAGTTCTTATCATCTGCAATGTTCAAGCCTCGTCTTCTAGTGGCTCCTCAATTAGCACAGCAGAATCCGCCAACTTCTATACAATCAGCATCACCGATTCAGTGCTTGTTTCAGAGTCACCCGCACACTATCTCCAACAGAAACTTCACAAACACAAGCTACGGCGAATGCACCTTCACCTACTTTGTCGATCAACAGTGATCGGGTACTGATACATCAATTCAAGCCACGGATCAACATCAGGGCCATACAATGCTGACGAGAGCTAAAGCGGGTATTACTAAACCGATACAGAAGTTGTGTCTGAATACTACCAAGCACCCGTTACATGATGATGATTTTATGGATCCTACGTGTTATTCCAAAGCATGTACCAATCCCAAGTGGAGAAAGGCAATGGACGAGCAAATAAATGCTCTACTAAGAAATGGAACTTGGCGCCACGGTAAAATACGAAGATGGTATGAATGTCGTAGGATCAAAATGGGTGTATCGCGTTAAGCAAAACCCGGATGGTAGTATTGATCGTCATAAGGCACGATTGGTGGCGAAGGGGTTTCACCAACAAGAGGGGATGGACTATGGAGAAACCTTTAGTCCCGTGATAAAACCTTGTACGATTCGGCTGGTTCTCTCGATTGCAGTAATGAACAAGTGGTCTCTTCGGCAGTTGGATGTAGAAAATGCGTTCTTACATGGTGTTTTGGAGGAGGAGGTTTACATGAAGCAACCTGCAGGCTATGTCGACCCTAATTATCCGAACCATGTTTGCAAATTGCATAAATCGCTTTACGGACTGAAGCAAGCACCACGTGCTTGGTTCTCACGACTAAGTGGATATCTTCTTCACCTTGGTTTCACTGCTTCAGTTGCTGACAGCTCCCTGTTTATTTTTAAAACCTCCAGCTCCATTACTTATGTTCTTATTTATGTTGACGATATCATAGTTACTGGTTCTGACTCTGCGCAGATCAATAATCTTATTCAAGAACTAAGCTCAGTTTTTGCTGTCAAAGATATGGGTGATTTGTCTTACTTCTTGGGAGTCGAAGTCCTTAAACAAGATCAGAATTTAGTACTCACACAAAGGAAGTATGTTGCTGACTTACTACGGCGTACAAAAATGGAAGGCATAAAACCGGTATGTACTCCACTGCCTGCCAATGCAAAGATTCAAAAATTTGGTTCTCGAAAGTTTGAAGATCCGACTTTGTACAGAAGTGTTGTGGGTGCATTGCAGTATCTTCATATCACTCGACCAGATATTTCAGTTGCCGTAAACAAAGTTTGCCAGTATATGCATGAGCCATTCATTGAGCATTGGGATCTGGTTAAACGGATACTCCGTTATCTAAAGAATACTATCGATTATGGTTTGTTTCTGAGACCAAGTTCTGATTATTCTATCCATGCATACTCAGATGCCGACAAGCGGGTAGCCTAGATGATCGTAGGTCTACAAGTGGGTATTGTATTTACTTTGGTGGAAATCTCATTTCCTGGAGTGCTAGAAAACAAAAAACTGTCTCCAAGTCTAGCACTGAGGCAGAATATCGTGGAGTTGCCATAGCTACATCGGAGCTCATCTGGATACAATCTCTTCTTCAAGAATTGGGTATTAAGCCTTCCATTCCAACGTTGTGGTGTGATAACTTAGGGGCCACTTATCTCACGGCCAATCCTGTGTTTCATGCACGAACTAAGCACATCGAAATAGACTATCATTTCGTTAGAGAAAGAGTAGCAGCAAAACTTCTTTTGGTGAAGTTTATCAGCTCCAAAGACCAGCTAGCTGATGTGTTTACAAAAGGTTTAGCATCTCCCAGGTTCCAATACATCCGTGACAAGTTGAGCATTCGTCCCCTCAGGCTCAACTTGAGGGGGAGTGTCAAGGATACAACACAGCAAAGCCCAGAAGACTCTCAACTGCAACAACATGTTAGCCATGATACCCGGTCTGGTCAGTAACAATAATGTGCGACTATTAACACGGATCTCATAAACTGTTTTGAATCTACCTTCTTAAATTTCGCATCTGATTTTGTAATCTCTCTGAGTATAAATAATAAACACAAATCTTCCATTGTTTCTGTGGAAGACATTCACCAGTTTCTATTCTCTGAGTCCAACAACGGGACCTGATGATTCAATCACCCCGGTCGCCTGAGACTGAGTGCTAGCTTCGAAGTTAATCCCACTCATCAATGAAAGACAGTTGTCTAGAGAACATAAGATTACAGGTAATAACAAGTTGCTTTTAGTAGAGTAATTAGCATCAAGATTAATTTGAAATTGTTTGATGAGCAGCTCTTTAGCTTGGTTTAGCTCATTGATTATCGATGTCTTCAGATCCAAGTAATTCATGCTAAGAGTTCGACTGTTCTCCATTTTTACACTAACTTCCAAAAGCGCCAGAATGGGTTGGTACAACAAGATCTAGAGAGCAGAGGGAGTAATCATGAGTTAATGAGTAATGAAGAAGAAGAATATGTGAATTTTTATAATTAATTCAAGGAAATTTTGGCATCATCAAATCGTTCTCATGATTACGTAAAATGAATGTGACGGCAACGACCAATTAAGTTTCAAGGAGGAGTGCCCAAGTATTAGATAGGTTTATGCAGATAATCTAACTCAAATATCATCGTCATTTATATGATTTTATGTGGTGTTTATTATTTTGAATAAAATTAATTGAATCCACTTGGGTGTAGACATGGTGGTGGTGGTCTGTACTTGTACGAATTTGTATCTCCTTACTTCAGTGATAAGATTACAACACTGACTTTATAATAGTTTGTGTCAGTCAATAGTATACAATGGTTTATCTAAAATTACCGTTCTGTTGTTAGCTAGAAATATTTGTCTAGGATGTCTAATTAAATGTTGAAGTCGGCAGACGTAGGAGTTTCTGTTGTATTCCTTATCCTGCAAGTAGAGAAGAGTAAAAGTGAGAGCTAAGGCTTTACTAATTACAGTAAGATATTGTAGTTACAATGTGTTTTTTCTTTTTCTTTTATTGCTGATTTGGGGTCTGGACCAGACTCGACCTCTGACTTAAACGAGTTAGATGTCAAATTGTTCGTCTTTTAGTTCAAATCAGATCTGGCTAGCAACCTGATTCAGACCTAATCTCTGAGTGAGATCCTTTTTTGAGTTCCGGAATAAAATGATTTTGATTCTTGGAATCAAACCATTGACTCGCATACTTATGAGTGAGACCCGACTCAAAAGATCAAACATATTATGAGTGAGACCCGACTCAAAAGATCAAACATATTAAGTTCGAATCCATATGAGTCAGGTGCTTTCAATCAGATCCAGATAATAACAATAATAATTATAATTATAATCATCTATTCATCTTAATTCCTCACATGTTTGATGTTCTAATATTACAGAATTTGACATGGAAGGTAGAGTTATTAACTTGTCCCCCTTGCGACATAATCATTCTCCCTATCACGCTTAGGTTGTCTTGGCTGGTTTCTCGTGAGGCTTGTTGGTAGACCAGCACGTCAACTTGTTTAACTAATGTAGTACACAGTTGGAACTCAGTTTGCTACCGTTCCAACTAGTTTCTTGTAAAAATACTCTTTATCCAATTTTTTAATAAAATAACAAACAAATACATACATGATATTACATTTTGACATTCTTAAACATAGCCTGATCACTAATCAGACCCAAGATTACTCTGAAAAACAAAGCTCACTATTAGCACAATAATGGCTTCATCTCTCCTCTGTATAAATATATCCAACCCACGAACACTTCCTCACACACTTCTTCTCTTATCTCTTGCATTTGTCTAACTCATCATAGTTACAGGGAAGAGTACTATGGCTCTCTTCAACGGAAAGTTGTTTCTTGTGCAAGTCATTTCAGCTCTTATGCCAATACAACAGTTATAGCATCTAGGGACTTTGCGACAACTTTTTGTTACCTAGGACATTATAACTTAGCTGCTCGGATGAGTAGATAAGACTGCGGTGCACTATATGTGTTACGATCATGCACTAATGAAACTATACTTTTGTTCATGGATGGAAAAGATCAGAGATGTTTCTGGGTATTTACTGTTGTAAAGCTATCCGTATTACAACTATGCTGGCCTTCTATGCTTACTTCTGTAGGCTTTACTCGTGAATTACAATGGATGTTGCGATACGCATAATCTTAAATATTTTACCCGAGACAGCATTAGTCTTACTTTTCTGCAACTATCATACCGTAGAAACGCTTTTTTCCGTCATAAGATTCGCTTACATTTTTGACAGTTCTCAAATCTCAAATGTGAAACCAAATTCCGGCTTTTGGATCGGAAACGAAGTCGCGTGGTGCCAAATACTTCACGTTGAAATATCGAGGCCGGGGACGTCCGAATAAGAATCGTTTTAATCTCTTGCTGGTTTGATAGCATTTTGTTACGTGACAAAATCATAATATTTCAACATCACAGTTGGCTTTATGCTTAGAGCATTTATTAGCCCTGGCGTGAAGTCTTCTCTTAGATTTTGTCGTCATGGATCGAGTGTCTAGTTTTGACTCAGTCAAAGAGAAAAACAAAATTGACTGATCCTTTTTGTTCACCGGCGAAAGGAAGTTTCATCCAAATTTAAATACGTCCCTGCTTCCATTCATGAAAGGTGTTGTTGGTAACTTGGTATATGTTTTTCGTTCTGACGTCAGGGAAGGTCTGTCATTAAATGTTAAGTTTGCGACATTTCTCGCACTGTTTGTGTATCTAATGCTCCAGCTCGTTATATAACTGTTACTGAAAGTATAATCCTTGCACATAAATAACCATAATTACAAATATAGTTATATGTTCTACATCCTTGCAAAAATAATTTTTACTTCTTCTTAACAAATAGTATTAATTAATTTCAAAACCAGAAAAAGAAAATGAAAAAGAAAATGTTGTTTCAGTCGGCGGTGCTACTGAAACAAAGTAAAGTCCCAACATTTTGGTCCCAACAATAAAAGACCGTGGCACAAAATTGTAGTTTGTATGATTTCAACATCATTAGGGTTTTCAACTTTGGCTCAGTCCTTTCACCAAACAACTCTTAAATGGAAGATTTTATGGTCCCTGATAGAAGAATGCTTCATGTGCTAAGTAATTAAGTAAACCCCCTCCATTCATAAAAAGGTGTAGGTACATGGATGCTCATGTTATGCTCTTTCTAACCTCTTAGGATGGCAAAATTTCAAAGAAATGAAAATGAAAGTATGTACGTAACCATCTTAAGCGAATACAGTGAGCAATAGGACCGTACATCCGAACATGGGTTAAGTTTTGGACGAAACGAAACAAAGAGAATCTTTCAAAAACAAAGGATAGAAAAGCAACAAAAGAGAAAGGAAATTTCCAATTTGCTTACTGATCAATTTGTGCACCGGACGTTTTAAATCATGGGAGAAAGTTGTACGAAAGTTTCACTAACTTTTCACTAGTTAAGCCGAATTCTCGCCATCTCACTAGTAATGAGAGAGGGGGTGCAACTTCCTTGTAGAGGGGTTTCATGGGAAAGATCTCAAAATACAAAAAATCAGTCTCTCAATAATCTTTAGATCTCACTCCATAAGAGGTAGTAGAAAGTCGAGTATATTCTTTTTGCTTGATCAAAAACTAACTTTATTGTGCAATGCCCAGGTTGTTGGTGAAGTGAGTTCACAAGAATCATCTGAAATTTGTAAACTTTGTCCACCTTCAGAGTTGTACACGGAAAACGAACTGGATTCTGAAGTCGTATGAAAGGGATCTGAAAAATACTACCCGTGAAGTGATTATTGAGAAACCATTGAATCGCGGAAATATAATTCAGTACCTTTCACAATTACAAGACAGGACTGGAGTATTTATACCCAATCGTGATATACACAGACTTGGTCAAGTCAACAGGACTTGACCCTGACACCTATATTCCTAATAATTATCCGGTGTCATTGAAGAGAAAATGTTGTTGCCACTGTTTTCCCCGTTACATGGAATAGGAAATGAGAATAAAGGTGATGATGATCCAGGAACTACTTGGTTTGTACCCGAGTCTTGTGTATCTTGTGGTTTTTCCTGTTGTTTTTCATCTTGATGCGCTGCTACCGGATGTTTTGCTTGAATACAAGAATGTTTTCCTATGTATGTGACGTTAAACAAAGACAGTTTGACACCCTTCAACAACTTTATGCCTACATATGTAATAAGCTCCGAGAAAAAATAACAATAATCGTGACATCTCAATTCCATTTAGTTTTCATAGAGATTTTTAGTACTAAACAAACAGGCTTTGATAAGCTGGTCGTTCGTAAAATGGACTAATTATAGAAAAACACACTCTTTCCACTCACCTTGGATGTTTGAGCGAAGAATGTCTTTCTGTCCATATTTTTTTCAGTTATGTCCAACATCTAAGGATGCTTGGATCCGCTTCTGCTTGCATACACGTACTTGTTTTGTCTATTTCGGTTGTGGTTTCCTATAATCAGAGAGTAAAAATACACTTCACTATCAAATTTTACAAACTATTCTGAATACCAATATTATACATTTGATTCTGTGAATATTCCTTTTGATTTTCTTCTTTTTGACTTTATCCTTGATGTCTTGTGAGAGAAAAAATCTTTAAAAATAAAAAAATAAAAATAAAATTATTAATCTTGTGGGAGAATTATCTTCCTTGTTCCGAAGGCTTCTTGTCGTTTTTTCTTTTTGAGGGTATTTCCTCCATTTGATATAATTATATATCAAAAAGGGATTTCAGTTCACAAGCTAATTTAGAATTGCACCAAAAACCCCAAAAGAGAAGTTCACTGTTGGTGGTATATAATCTGTGTTGTAGAATTAGTAAACCTTAAGAACAGAAACAAAAAGGATAACGTACTCCAGTACAAAAAGAAACTCCAAAGACTATAGTTGGTAGAAAAAGTTACTCCACAGTAACTACTTGTTTTCTAAAAATCCTATATCTGGGATGACTCGTTTGCTTCCTTCACTCTTTGTGCTTCATTAAGTTCGCATACAGATTTTTTCTTCTGTCGTATTATGATTGCCGCATGAACCATCTTCTTCAAATATACTTGGTTCTAAGGTTGGCTAAGTTGTCCTCCCTAATTTAGTCCTTTATCATCCATCAACTCGTACTTTCCATTTTCAATAACTTTCTTAACGACGTATGGTCCATCCCATGCGTTCTTTAGTTTTCCATTCCCATTCTTCAGGTAGGGCGGTGTTTGTCTCAATACTATCTCTCCTATCTGGAATTCGTGCGTTTCTACGCACTTGTTGAGGTCATCTTCTGGTGCCGGAGTTTTTTCCTTAGTGGAATTCTTGTTCATTTCTCCGCTCTTGTTCACAACATCAACCATTAATCTTTCACTTTTCTTGTCCTCTTGTATACTTTTCTTCCAGTTTCTCTTCTTACTTGCGCGTTCTTCACTTTTGTCCACATCAATTTCATTACATTTTTTTGCCTCATTGGGTGTCTCCCCTTATTACTCCAATGCCTTGAGGTAAGGGAAATTTGATACACTGATAAAATGTCGAAGCCACTCCAAAAATGTTGTGTAGCCATGGTCTGCCTAAAGTGAAGGCATGCAACAATCAACGGTTTCCCTTCAATCCCAAGAGCAAATCCTGGCCGTCTAAGGTCTCCTCACGAGTTTGGCTCAAAACCCTAGGTTGGTCACGCACCTAGCCCAAGCTAGCCACGACATACGATCATGTCAAACCCTTGGCCCCACACGCCAAGCCAAACCAAACCTAGCCCAAGCTAGTCGCGCCATGCCAAACGCACCCTGCCTTGGCCCTAGATATGCTAGTCACACCATGCCAAGCCAGACGCCCTTTCCTTGGCCCTATCCACGCCATGCACCCATGGAAAATCCTTGGCCCCACGTGCCCAAACTACTCCAAGGCATGCCATTTCAACCTAATTGCGCCAAGGCATGCCATGTTAGCCTGGCCATCCCTACTGAATTCTTCATGAGTTTTGCTTTCGGGCTGTTTTCTCCTCTCGAACGAGTTCAAAACCTAAATATCCCCGCGAAAGGAGATAGGAAATTCTTTTCCGGTTGATTTGAGGGGCGGACTGTCAAAATTAGAGTCTGTACTAGAATTCTACAACGATTCTAGTAAAGGGCGCTAATTAGGGTTTCTAAAACAAAGGTATGCGTCCATCAACGGCTACCCTTCAATCCCAGGAGCAAATCCTGGCCGTCTAAAGTCACCTCACGACTTTTAGCCCGAAAACCTAAGTTTGTCCACGCCAAACCATGCCATGCCAACCTAGTCGCGCCACCACATTGGCCCTCACTACCAAAACGAAGGCGTGCAACGATCAACGGTTGCCCCTCCTCTCAAGATACAAAATCTCGACCGTCGAAGGTCACCATGCTAGCAAGTTTCACGAGCCTGACTTGCGAAGCCACAACAACATGCTACATGTTTTTCCAAAAACATTCGAGACATCAAAACAAACTGGGGGATCCTTTTTGGGTATTGGTTTGGCGGTTTACAGCGTGAGGTGTACACTACGCCCTTCATAAGGAAGTGTCATAAGGGTGAGGCGGCTAGTAAATATGGGAGGTTATGTGGGAAACGTCCATGGGACATAAAGCCGAGCATTAACAACTTTATGGAACATCAATTTCATAACGTTAACAGTTTCATATGTTAACCACTTTATGGAACATCAAGTCCATGCATACGGTTACCACCTCCTCCCATTTACTTCCCCACTTCTTAATGAGACCAGGGTATGTTTCTACTTCGACTTGTATAAATAGGTCTTACCTATTTCCATTTGAACAACAAGTTCATTCGGACAAGACAACACTCATAAATACTTACTTGCTAGCTCTCCCCGTGAGCTCTCTTAATTTTCTGATAACAAGTCGTAGTAACCCAACTAATCCTCCAGAATCAACTATTCTAGTCTCACCACTTTCCTTGCTTCCCTCCCCAAAACTAACCCATTCTCCTCCACTTTGTGACCGAAGCAAGTCTGAAATGACCATTTGTTGGTTTAGACCGAACTTGTACAGATTGATCTCTCGGATCAAAAATACTCCCTTGCAGTATATTATTTAGGGTTTAAACTGTTTCTCACCTTCACACCCGCAATTTCCGAAACTAGCAGAAACTATTTTCACCTATAAACACCACTGTATAAATATAAATTCCAAGAGAAATTGAGATGGATTGATATTATCAAGTTGGAGACAATAAGTTTTTTTTTTTTTAACAACTGGCGCAGAGGTCGAATATTTTTATGTAGAATATTTTATAAGTACGACATTTGACACATCCTATTATAAGGTCAAATGTAGAACTTGAGTATGATATTTGATTTTTTTGGTGACTACTTATTAGTGATAATGGTAAAACTTCTTCCCGCAGTTCCGATGAGAAGTCATGGAAAAGAGAAACATAATTGTTAGTGAATGTTGTTTTTCATGGTGAAGATAGCAGGTTCTGAGGTGCCTTTCCTCATCGTTTTGTCTAAGGATGATCTTGATCCTTTTGTACTGTCCATACAAAATTTAACCTGGGTGCAATATCTATCTCTCTTGCTCTCTTTAAACTCTATTTTCCATTGAAATATACTAACTACTTCTGCACTTTTTTGGTTCTTGTACACATGCTTTAGTGAGATATGGCCATCATCCTGTCTATACCAAAATCATGTGCTGATTAACCACTTTGTTGATGTTAAGGGATTTGTCCCAAGATTCGGTAAGTTCGGTTAAAATAATGTTGTTTCATATACTGGCATTCAATTGGATGAGTAATATATCATGATCATAACTTTTGTGCACTTTTTACAGGTTTATGTTATTCAACCAGTTTCCGGGTGTGGACTTGCCATACTTTGTATCTCTTCCTATTTTTATCTATGGGAGGTCATGAATGTTATTGATTGGGTGGGGATTGTTCTAACATGTGTTGGGATTATAGGTAATGTAAGTCATAACTATGTAAGCTTTTCCCATATAATTAAAACCAACCAAATTAGTATCGACATACATAACGGTAATATGATTCACTTGTTATCTAGGAGTGAATCATTGAGTTTATTGCAGTATAGGCTTTATGCATTTTTATGAAGGCATAGTTTTGTATTTTTCAGGTGTAGGTGTTGGAGGAGATGAGCAAAAGGCTTCAAGCATAAATCCTTAACTGATGATTACCATGATATCCTCGACAAAGTTCAAGGTTCTTCATTTTATTGTATCTGAAAAGCGAATAGTATACTTGTCATTTTTTTTTTGATACTACACATAAAACTTGTATGTACTTAGAACTTTTGTGATGTGTGTCTTACTTTTTGTGTATATGGATCATTGAATGTTATGGTGAATTAAATTGAAGGAGAAATATTTTATTGATAATTTTGGTGGATTAAGAACCTGATTTTGACTTAATTTGGCTGGTTTTGATAGTCAGGAAAGCTTGGTTTTGTGACAGGTAACTGTAATGTTGACCTGGTTTTGACCGGTCAAAACTATTATTTTTTTGATGTTGCAAAAATTTCACAACTGTAATAACCTGTTGCGATATTTCGCAACTGTTAGAAACTGTTGCGACCACCTAATTTCGCAACATTTTGTATATTTAGTTTTAGAGTGAGTACAAGAAAAGAAAGCATACCATCTATGTAATATACGAAAATTATGATGTAGTTGGCAACCGAAGTCTGTGTGACTGCTGACTCCAAACATGCCAAGAAATCAAACCAATTTTAGTCATGGAGTCAAGTTTCGAATGATATTGTTATTTTGATTTATATTGTTGTTCACGCGATGTAAACCTGTAGTCATGGAGTCAAGTTTCGAATGATATTGTTATTTTGATTTATATTATTGTTCATGCGATGTAAACCTGTCTACCCAACATAGAAGCGTACATCCAAGGAAGGAGCAAACGGGGCATCATTAGCAAAATGTCCAAACTCTGATGCCGCAACAATGAATTTTCTTGAAAAATAAGCTTAGATTTATCGTGGAGAAATAACTCCCCCAAATTGATACAAAAGCGTGTTTACCCGTAGAATGGGTATATCAGGTACACAAAAACGTAATCCACAAATTCAGCTAGATGGAGCTTGTTAGCACTATATATGCTAGACGAAAATGCAATTGGCTTGAAGAGAACTTGATTCGCTCACAAGAGGAAATTTCTGCATCCATGGATGGCCTTCATTCTGGCTAATGTGTCCTGAGATTCTGGGCCTGGTCACACTCGGTGTAATTTTTTTTCCTTTCATGCCAACCAGAGGCAAACCATTTACCAAGGGAGACCAATATGATACATCTTTATGTTTATATTTTAGTTCGCATGAGGATAATCTGATGTTTTATTCAAATTTTAGCAATTCCAACCCTAAATAGGCCTCCAGACAAAATTATTTGGTCATATTCAAAATCTGCAAATACACCACCGTGTCCGAATACAATTGACTAATCCAAACAGAATAACTAGTCACACCTAAACCCTCCCGATCACCAAGTTTTTGTGGACCTTACCATGTCCGTCAGAAATTTAGTTTTTCTTGTGAAAACTATCAATGAAGGTGCTCCAACATTTTATATCTTATATCGCATCAACCTTACAGATTCCAACATATGCCCCTGGTGCAACACCGAACCCGAAATAACAGATCACTTTCTTATCCGCTGTCCAGTTTAAGTAACTACCCGGAACAACCTCTTCAATAACCTATCATCAAACCACCCCAAAACTCTTCATTTACAAAACAAAGCACTCTCAACTCTTCAATCGCAAATTCTGCAAGAACCTGGACCTATTTCTTTAATCACGACATACTATTTTCTATTGAGGAATCTTTGAACGACAAGAAATGAACTCATTTTCAAACAATGTCATATTCCTTCAGAAAACATCATGGCAAGATCTTTCACACAACAACAAAATTTGAATGGGCAAAAAGAAATCACCCCCAGTTCCCCCTGGAGAATCACCCTCCAGAATTGCATCAACCAATAACAGAACAACAAAAACAAAAACAATGTTAGCAGGATAGTCTAGACCATAACCAGATTGGATAAATATTAACATTGATGGTGCTGCTAGGGGTCACCCAGGAATGACAGGAGCAGGTTTCATTTGCATGGACTCGAATGCGCGAATTGTGATGGATTATGCACACCCTTTAGGAATAACTGCCCCGTTAACATTGGGCAAAACTAATTACAACCAGTATAGTAACAGAGTGACAATGAGCACAAGTTTTATTTGAAACAGACACGGAAAATTTCATGCACTTCTTAATATCGTTAGCTAAAGCTCCTTGGTATATCACTGTGATGATCGATGAAACAAAACAAAGAATACGACAAATCCCTCCAGTGTAATATACTCCACAACCACAGAGAAGGGAGTCGAACAATAGAGATATGCTAACAAACTATGCAGCGGATGATAGCCAAACGATAAATTTTTCAAATATAATCTGTGACCAAATTCTATCAAATGACTCTCTGGGTACTAGGTCTGTTTTTATTTATCTTCATGCTCCAGGAAAAAAAAAACTTAGATAAAAAACTAAAATCTACGACTAAAAAATAAATAACTTTTTCTCAACTTTATTAAACAATTTAAATTGTTTTAATAAAGTGATTCCATGAAAAAGGATTCTGAACACAAATATCCAAATCACAGTTTATAAAGTTATTAAGTATTTTCCGAAGTGAACCATTAACAAAAACAGGTAAATCTTCACCGGCGAATATGTCCACCAATTGATCCGTGTAACACTACAATTTACTCCAACACCTGAACTTAGAAAAACTTCAAATAATGTTTCTCATGCACAATTACTCCGTTTGCTCAATAATTTTGTTTTTGGTAGGCAGCGTATATTTAGTTTTTTGTTTTGGTAGGCAATGTATATCAATTATGTGCAATTGGAAAATGAAGATTTTGTGACTGCTCATACGGATCACGTCGACACCGACACAATTGTAGTCATGAGGTCAAGTTTCCAATGTATATTGATATTATTTTAGTTGGAGTTCAAGATGTGCGTTGATAGTAAAAACATATTTAGAGTTCTCAGGCCCACCTCCAGGTTGACCATAAGATGTAAACCTGTCTAACCAATATGGGTGAGCATTTTACTCGTAATCCGCAAATTTAACCGGGACCAACCGTTCTTTTGCGGATGGATGCCCGGACCATTCGTTAATGGATTGGATGCGGATGGATTTTTAAAAATCCAACCGATTATGGATCGGGCTCGGATGCAACCTTAAAAATCCGTTGGGCATCCATATTCGTTAAATTAAAAACATTTATATAGTTCTAGAAAATACTTATGAATCATTTAGGAATTTTTAAGGTGTTTGATTGAGATGTTGTACATGACATTTTTATATTTGTATACATATATAGGATATGCAGATTTTATAAGGTCTAAGGAGTTACTTGTGTTGCATTATTTTCTTTACTATAAATTTCAACTAAAACAAATCCATTGGATTATCCGCATCCAATCCGTGCATCCGCGCATCTATTGGATCTGGATTAGATGCGATTGCCAAATTTAAAATCCGTAGAGCATTGGATTGGATGCAGATGAAGTGAAAACCGGTCCATGCTCACCCCTACTAACCAATACAAAAGCACACATCCAAGGATGAAATGGAGCAGCATTCGGGAAAGGCGAAAGCTCTTAAGCAACAAACTGTGAATGTTCTCTTGAAAGAAGGGTTGGATTTACCATGAAAAACAATATTAACCAAATGGGCCGGAAGCAACCGCTCCCGACGCGTTTAAAAACATGCTCTTACTCGTAAACTGGGTGCATGAGCATGAGGTACACAAAAACATAATCCACAAATTGTGCTTGATTGATGATCCTTGGCAACGCTAGTTAAATGAAATTTCATATGACTTGAACAAAACATGATTCGGTCTAACATGGTTTGCCAATACGACATTTTTACATGCATGTCCTTGAGTCTTGCTAATGTGTCCTGATTCCTGACATTCAAGTTACACTGAATGTAATGTTTTTTCGTGTTTCATGCCCTATATCGAGGCAAACCTTTTACCAATGGAGACTTTTGTGATATTTCTTTATATTTAAGATTTATATTCAAGAACGGGCCCTAGCTCAGCTGGTCATCCCTGTTCCCCGAAGTTTCATGCGTTCCAGGAGGTCCCAGGTTCAAGTCCCCAATGGCGTAATATTGCAGGAATTAACATGGAAGGTAGTGTTAGTTTGCCCCCCTTGTGACACAATATCGCCCCCCCTCCCGCTTCGGCTCTCCTTGGCAAGGTTACCCATGAGGCTCGCTGGTAGGCTAGCACAACAACCTGTTCAATTGATGTAGTAGTATGTCGTTGGAGCCAAGCTTATTAGGCTTCCAACTAGTTTCATGTAAAAAAATTTAAGATTTTAGTTTGCAAAAATATGGCTATCAATTCGGAAGATTGGCCTCTCTTTTCCCTCTCTCCTAAAAGAAAAAAAAACTCCAAAACTCCTTCCTTCTCCTTGCTCAGATCTAGTCCTTTTGGGCTAGATCTGAGAAAGGATTTTTAGTTTTTATGAATAAGAATAATTTAATTTGTGTTTTTTGTTTTTATTTTTGTTGTTTTTTGTGTCGATGGACACATTTCTTCGCTGTTTGGGTGATCTTTTCTTCGTCGTTTGGACGATTTTCTCTTCGCTTTAATAGCGATTCTTTCAAATCTTCATGGTGTTTCTTGGCTTGCTATTCTCGATTCATCAAAAACATCAACGATTCTGCTCGGCGTCGCTTTGGATTCTTCTTCAACAAAAGGGATTTAGGGCACTCGGATTCGTTTGGATCTACATGATTTTGGGCAAAATACTCCATTTTGTTTGTAGCATCTCTTATTGAAGAAGATATTGATTTTAAATGGTCGGAGTTGTTTCCGGTTCACACCATCATTCATCACTACTACATCTACAAAAATTGGATGTCTTTGCGGTTCATGGCTCTTTCTCTTCACGATGTACTTGCAATTGATGTCATCATTTGTATTTGGGTTTTGAATATCTTGTATTTTGGTAGTTTTGATAATCTTGTAAGCAATCTTGTAATCATCATTTTGGTTTAAATGAATTGAAATATGATTTTACCAAAAGAATAGAGTTTCTTAACGCCACAACACATTTAATTTTCATTCTACGAAATATTATTTCAACATAAAAGGCACACCGCGTTAGAAATTATACTTTCACTCGGCTTTTAGTATTTCAACATCATGAGGTTTATGTTTTGGAAATATTATCAATACTTCTTTGATGTGTCTCTATACTTCCTAAATGCAAACACTAATTACACGCGGGAAGAACAATCCCCAAACTGAAGATATAATAGTCCAACAGATAACGATTTTAACTTTGACTTGGTAAGATTCTCTGGGCCATCATAATAGAAAGTTTAATGTGTAAGCAAACCCCTTTCATACATGAATAAAAAAGTCTTTTATTGATCTTACTGGATTTTGGATACGTCATTAAAATGTAGAGAATTGCAACCTCTATGTGGACAATTTTTTTTGCTTTCTATCTAGCATATTATTACAAAGTGTTTGACGCATGGAAACTTAGTCTCCTTCCCAATAAATTTTTGCAAGATTGCTAGTAGGGGTATCAGGATTGGTGGGGTATACCAAGTCAAAACAAAAACAGTTTTGTCATATATAAAAACTGTTTTGTCTTATTATAATTTTGACACGCCCCCACTAATCCTGGCACCCATCCTTGAATTTTTGGGCCAACTCTTACACTTAAGTAGTGTTTTTATACGTCTTGTAGAAATAAAATATGTTAGCCGGATACTTAGTTCCCTTTCGCGAGTTATAGTACCAAATGTGTCACTATCCATTTACAAAAAACTTATCAAAACAAAAATAACATAAAACCTCATCAAAACAAAAGTAACACAAAAACTCTAAAGAATTTGATGAAACCAATTTTGAAATTTGGGATTTTTGTATCAATTTCTAAAAAAATGGGGTTTTTGTATTAATTTTGTTTAAGATGGAGTTTTAATGTATCCCAACATTTGAACGAGGTTCTTGTACCACAAGTTTAGTTAGCTTAGGTTTTTATGACTAGTTCTTTCGCCTAACTATAATTGGTCGGGTTCGAGTATTCGCCAATATATATAGCCAACACCCACAATAATTCATAACCTTGGCTAAGCTACATTTGGGATTTGTGGCATAGTCAAGACTCTAGATTGTTAAATATCCTAATTAATCAAGACTATCGATTGATGAGTACATAGGTGTTTTGCTCCACAAAAAACTAATTTATTGAACAATATTTTCTTTTAAGACTACCCCCAGCAAACTGGGGTAAATCAAAACACAAAATTACAAAGAAATACTAAAAAAAGAAAAAAAAGACTCAACAAAACTGAAGGGAAATTAGGTTCAAGTGTTTGACATCATATAAATGACGTCCAATCTACTAAGCACATTACCTCTGTTGGCTAACTTATCTGCCGGAAAATTGATCCTACACTGCCTAGCCACAATAGCCCATGGAAGTTTAGCATTCCACTAAATCTAATCAGGAGAACATATAAAATGCATAATTGGAGCTACAAGACATCAAACGTACGAGTCTAAATCCAAATAAACTTCTGTAGGATTCAATACCGAAGTTGCTGAAGTAAGTTCACAAAGATCATCGTATTCTGAAGTTGGTAAGTTGTGTCGACCTTCAGAGTTGTTTAGTATATTGTAAATAGAAAATGAACTGGATTCTGAAGCAGTAGGACCTGAAAAAGGACTACTTGTGGAGTGATTATCCAGTGTCATTAAAGAGAAATTGTTGTTTCCACTTACATCCACGATACCTGGAATAATAGGAGGAAATGAGAATGAAGGTGATCCCGGAACTTCTTGGTTCCTAACCAAATCCGGTGTTTCAATACTGATAATAGTTTCTTGTGGTTCTTTCAGTTGTTTTTTATCTTGTTGCATTGCTACTAAATCTGCAGCTTGCATACATGTATGTTTTCCTTGGTATGTAACAATAAACATGGATCGGTCTTCATCAGATTGTTGAACTTGTTTCATAGCTTTACACCCTTCAGCACTGCTTCGCGAACATCTGTAATAGGATCTGAAAAAGTACGCAACACAAAACTGGTTTTGACAAAAACGCTGATGAAAAATTTCTTGTATCGATCGATGTACTAATTAAGATTAAAATGGACTAATTAGAGAAAACTACACACAATCGTTTTGCTCACCTTGGATGTTTTGCGCGAAGAATGTCTTTCTGTCCATATTTTTTCCAATTATATCCATCATCTAGAGATACTTGGAGCCCCTTCTGCTTGCATATACGTACTTGTTTTGTCCATTTCGATTGCGGTTTCCTAAAATCACAGAATAAAAATACACTTCATTATCAAATTTCACAGACTATTTCGAATACCAGTATAACCTATCCGGTATATGTTAACATATAAGAACCTTTCTCAGCCTTTCTGTCTAAATTGGACAATTGTAGTTCATTCGTCCTTATCAATTTAATACCTCAATTTATCTTTTCTCGGCTCACCAGATGTTGAATTAATTTTTTGAGCTTGATGGAAATGAGTTTGGAGTTAATGACTAAAACGGGTATTAGAATAATTAGGAAATGTTTAGAACCTACTCGGTTCCTCACTAGACACTTCACTAAAGTTGAATGAAAAACAAATTTTTATTGATTTTCAAAACTTGTACACTGATCACTCACTCACTCTCACTCAAGTGGTTGTTACTAAACCTACACCACACTTTTGGTTCTCACTCCACTAACTTGATTACTCACTGACTTTTTTCTTTTTCTCGATTACACCTTCATTTGTTTGCATTACCTAGCTATTTATAGAGGGATACAACCGACCTCCAATAGCTCTAGGATTATCTTTATCTTTCTAGCCCCCTACTCTAGAATATTCTATAGTACTTATCCGTTTTTTTTTTTTGTCAAACTTTGACTAACTTTAGATAAATCTAGACACACTCTAGATATTTATCTAGCTAACCGACTCATTAGATAAATCTCCACTTTTCTAGATTTTTCTAATTTTAATTAAATCAAGTTTACTATTTTAACAGCCCTCCTTAAACTTGATTTGCAGTGACTCCAAGAATCTCTCGTAATTTGACGAAGACCTCGTGTTTTGGTGGTTTCGTGAATATATCCGCAACTTGATCTTGAGACTTTGTGTATTTCAGTTGTACCTTATTCTCCGATATGCACTCTCGGATAAAATGGTACCGTGTGTCGATGTGCTTGCTGCGGTTGTGAAACACTGGATTCTTTGCTAAAGCCATTGCCGACTTGTTGTCCACAAATATTGTAGTCGGTTCTTCCTGCTCCATTTTTAGCTCCTTCATTAAACTCCTTAGCCATATGGCATGACAAACACACGATGCTGCTGCGACGTACTCAGCTTCGCAAGTGGAGAGTGTGACAATCGGTTGCTTCTTCGAACTCCAAGTAAAGCCAGTATCTCCGAGGAAAAATACAAATCCAGTAGTACTTTTTCTTTCATCTAAATCTCCGGCCCAATCACTATCACTGTATCCAACGAGTTTGTACTTGTCTGATGACGAGTAAAATAAACCGAAATCAAGCGTACCTTTTAAGTAGCGCAAAATTCTCTTGGCAGCCTTCAGATGTGTAGTCGTAGGTGCCTCCATGTAGCGACTGATTAGCCCTACTCCATAGAGAATATCTGGCCTTGTACAAGTTAAGTATCTCAAGCTTCCAACTAGACTCTTGTAAAAAGTTGGATTGACCTTTTCGCCTCCATCGATCTTTGATAGCTTGATTCCGCATTCTACAGGAGTAATTGCCGGATTACACTCCTCCATTTTAAATCTCTTAAGGATTTCTTTCGCATATCCTTCTTGAGATATAAAAATTCCATTTTCTCGTTGTTTTACTTCGAGCCCGAGATAGTATGACATTAGACCGATGTCTGTCATCTCAAATTCTCTCGTCATCGCTTTCTTGAATTCTTCGAACATTATTGGATTATTGCCGGTGAAGATCAAATCATCCACATATAGGCAGACGAGCAACTTATCTCCTTTTTCGTTCACCTTCACATAGAGAGCATGTTCATGCGGGCATTTACTGAAATTATTTTCTTGGAAGTACTTGTCGATTCTACTGTACCACGCTCTTGGTGCCTGTTTTAGGCCGTATAAAGCCTTTTTCAACTTCAGGACTTTATTTTCTTGTCCTTTTACTTTGTACCCCGGTGGTTGTTCGACGTATACCGTCTCTTCAAGATGTCCATTTAGAAAGGCAGACTTGACGTCCATCTGATGAACTTTCCATCTATTTTGGGCAGCTAGAGAAATAATTAGTCTTATAGTTTCTAGACGAGCTACAGGAGCAAATACCTCATCATAGTCGATGCCTTCTCTTTGGTTGTAGCCTTTTGCAACCAATCTTGCCTTGTATCTTTCAACCTCTCCTTTAGCGTTTTTCTTGGCTTTGTACACCCATTTTACTCCAATTGCTCTTTGTCCTTTTGGAAGTGTCACAAGCTCCCAGGTACTATTCTTCTCGATAGCTTTCATTTCTTCATTCATCGCCTTTCGCCATTTTTCACTTTCCACAGCTTCATCAAAAGTTATTGGTTCACTATCTGTAAAAAGACAAAATAAAGATACATTGTCTCCATAGATATCGCTTAAACTCCTCGTCCGTAAGGGCCTTTCGCTGGAGCTCTCATCTGCTGATGATGGATCATCATGATGCGCTGCTGGAGGTGATGGTGGTGGTGAAGCATATGGATCAACTGGTTCTGGTGGTTGTTCTTCTTCTTCCTCTTCTAGAATAGGAAGAAAATTGTAATCCTTTTCTTGAACGCCGAAATCCCAGAAGCCTTCTTCATCGAAATCCACATCTCTGCTTGTGACGACCTTTTTATTGATTGGATCATACAACTTGTATCCTTTGGATCGAGAGTCATAACCGATAAATATGTACTTGAAACTCCTGTCATCCAGCTTCGTTCTCAGCTGACTTGGCACATGAGCATATGCGATACTTCCGAATACTCGTAAGTGTGAGATGCCGGGTTTCACTCCGCTCCATGCTTCTAAAGGAGTCATGTTCCTCACGCTTTTTGTGGGACATCGGTTTATCAGGTAAACCGCACAATCAACCGCTTCTGCCCAAAACTCCCTGGGCACTCTCTTTGTCTTCAGCATACTCCGGGCCATGTTGAGAATTGTTCTGTTTCTCCTTTCGGCAACTCCGTTTTGTTGAGGTGTGTATGGAACCGTAAGAGGCCGACGAATTCCATTGTCTTCACAGTATGCCTCGAACTCCTTCGAAGTAAATTCTCCTCCTCTATCTGATCTCATAGCCACAATTTGAAAGCCACTTTCTTTCTCCACAAGGGATTTAAATTTCTTGAAATTGGAGAAAACCTCCGATTTTTGTTTCAAGAAATAAACCCATGTTTTTCGACTAAAGTCGTCGACAAATATGAGGAAATAGTTATTTCCACCATACGAGCTTGGCTTTATTGGTCCACAAACATCTGTGTGTACCAACTGCAGCGGTTTTGTGGCTCTTGAGAATGTTTCTTTGGGAAAACTTTTTCTGAAATATTTTCCAAGTAAACATCCTTCACACAACTGATCCGGGTGGTCAATTCTTGGCAAACCTTTAACCATCTTTTGTTTGGACAATAATTTTAACCCTCCAAAATTAAGGTGTCCATACCTAAGATGCCATAACCATGACGAGTCTTTAACACAAGCAGTCAGACATCTCGCGACGTCATTTTGAATGTTCAGATAGAACATCCTATTCCCCGTCATTGGCACCTTGGCAATCAATTTTCCTCTCCTATCTCTTATGAAAAGACTAAGGTTTTCCATATTCATCCTATAGCCTTTTTCTAAGAGTTGTCCCAAACTTAATATATTCATTTTTACGTTAGGGACGTAATAAACATCGGAAATAAACTCATGATTTCCATTTTTCAACTTAATTAAAATTTTGCCAAGACCACTCACCGGAGTTTTCGCTCCATTTCCAAATGTTACGTTGCCGGAAACTGATTCATCAAGTTCCACGAACTTCTCCTTCGTGCCGCACATATGGTTGCTTGCTCCTGTATCAAGCACCCATGTACAATTCTCACTGTGGTCACCTCCTTTGCATGCTACCAACAAAGTCTGGTCTCCTTCTTTTTCTTTATTAGCATAATTAGCTTTTTCTTCGACGTTATCCGATGAAAACCAACAGTCTCGAGCATAATGACCACGCTTATGACAATTATAACATTCAACTTGAGATTTGTTATTCCTTGGCCTATTATTGTTGCGCCATGAATTATCTCCTCTGCCACGACCTCTTGTGGAACTTGACCTCTGGCCCCTTTGATCATCGTCATTCTGCTTGCCTCTTCCTCTTCCTCCATAGTAGCCGCGTCCTCTTCCTCTAGCATTACTACTAGAGCTCTCTCCTTTGTCTTTCAAAGTGAGCTTTGCTTGTAGAACTTGTTCTACTGCGCCCTCTTTGTTTCTCTTTTTCATTCTTTCTTCATGGGCTTGTAACGATCCCATGAGCTCATCCACGGTCATGGTTTCGACGTCTTTGGACTCCTCAATTGCGACGACGATATAGTCAAATTTTGGAACGAGTGACCGTAATATTTTTTCGATCACACGACTATCACTCATGACCTCACCATTTCTTCTTAGTTGATTAACAACAACTAAAACTCTTGAAAAATAATCCGAGATTAATTCGGACTCTTTCATGGAGAGAGATTCAAACTCACCTCTTAGAGTTTGCAACCGCACCTTCTTTACTTTGTCCACGCCTTTGATGGAATTTTGCAAAATTTCCCATGCCTGCTTTGCATTAGCGGCTCTTGATATCTTCTCAAACGACGACTCATCCATGCTTTGATAAAGAAGAAAAAGAGCTTTTTTATCTCTCTTTCTAGAAACACGTAACGTATCCTTTTCAGCTTGTGGTAGCGCCGCTTCATTTTCCGGTTCGACATAACCTTTTTCTATTATCTCCCATGCATCTTGCGAACCTAGTAACGCCTTCATTTGAATGCTCCAATTGTCATAGTTTTCCTTAGTGAGTTTAGGAATTTGGAAGGGAAACATCTCAGTAGCCATTAGGATTTATGGCTCTGATACCACTTTGATGGAAATGAGTTTGGAGTTAATGACTAAAACGGGTATTAGAATAATTAGGAAATGTTTAGAACCTACTCGGTTCCTCACTAGACACTTCACTAAAGTTGAATGAAAAACAAATTTTTATTGATTTTCAAAACTTGTACACTGATCACTCACTCACTCTCACTCAAGTGGTTGTTACTAAACCTACACCACACTTTTGGTTCTCACTCCACTAACTTGATTACTCACTGACTTTTTTCTTTTTCTCGATTACACCTTCATTTGTTTGCATTACCTAGCTATTTATAGAGGGATACAACCGACCTCCAATAGCTCTAGGATTATCTTTATCTTTCTAGCCCCCTACTCTAGAATATTCTATAGTACTTATCCGTTTTTTTTTTTTTGTCAAACTTTGACTAACTTTAGATAAATCTAGACACACTCTAGATATTTATCTAGCTAACCGACTCATTAGATAAATCTCCACTTTTCTAGATTTTTCTAATTTTAATTAAATCAAGTTTACTATTTTAACAGAGCTCCCATCACTACTGGTGTTTTCATGGGTCGCCTTTATGTTGCACTATTACAAAGGCTTGGCGCACCAAAACAAAAAAACTGCAAACATATAAGGTTCATTCATATCTATATACCTCTCTTTGGATGGCCTTTTAACCGGAACAGAGGCACAGTCTCCCGGAGACTGATTTCCAACAACGGGATCTGATGATTCAATCACCCCGGTCGCCTGAGACTGAGTGCCAGCTTCGAAGTTAATCCCACTCATCAATGAAAGACAGTTGTCTAGAGAATATAAAATTACAGGTAATAACAAGTTGCTTTTAGTAGAGTAATTAGCATCAAGATTAATTTGAAATTGTTTGATGAGCAGCTCTTTAGATTCGTTTAGCTCATTGATTATCGATGTCTTCAGATCCAAGTAATTCATGCTAAGAGTTCGACTGTTCTCCATTTCAGTGTTTCTTAGAGAGAAGTGGATGCAAGATTGACAAACAAGAATAGTAACCTGTGTATGGGGGTACTCAAGCTATTTTTATACTAACATCCAAAAGTGTCAGAATGGGTAGGTACTACAAGATCTAGATAGCAGAGGGAGTAATCATGAGTTAATGAGTAATGAAGAAGAAGAATATGTGAATTTTTATAATTAATTCAAAGAAATTTTAGTATCATCCAATCGTTGTCATGAGTACGTAAGATGAATGTAACGGCAACGACCAATTAAGTTTAATGGAGGTGTGCCCAATTTTCAGATAGGTTTATGCAGAGAATCTAACTCATATATCATCGTCATTTATATGATTTTATGTGGCGTTTATTATTTTGAATAAAATTAATTGAATCCACTTGGGATGGAGGGCCATGGGGCGTTAGTAGACCTGGTTGTGGTGGTCTGTAGTTGTACGAATTTGTACTTCAGTGATAAGATTTGTCGAGCACGATGTTAAGATTACAACACTGACTTTATAATAGTTTGTGTCAGTCAATAGTATACAATGGTTTATCTAGAATTATAGTTATGTTGTTAGCTAGAAATATTTGTCTAGGATGTTCTAAATAAATGTTGAAGTCGGCAGACGTAGGAGTTTCTGTTGTATTCGTAAAACTTGCAAGAAAGTGAGGAAATTATAAGCTTTCCTTATCCTGAAAGTAGAGAAGAGTAAAAGTGAGAGCTAAGGCTCTACTAATTACAGTAACATATTGAAGTTACAAAGTGTTTTTTCTTTTTCTTTTATCACTAACTTGGCGTCTGGACCAGACTCGACCGCTGACTTAAACGAGTTAGATGTCAAATTGTTTGTCTTTTTGTTTAAATCGAATCTGGCTAGCAACCTGATTCATACCTAATCTCTGAGTCAGATTGAGTTCAGGAATAAAATGATTTTGATTCATGGAATCAAACCATTGACTCGCATACTTATGAGTGAGACCCTATTCAAAAGATCAAACATATTAAGTTTGAATCCATATGAGTCAGGTGATTTCAATCAGATCCAGATAATAACAATGATAATAATTATTATAATCAACTATTCATCTCAATTCCTCACATGTTTGATGTTGTAATATTGCAGAATTGGACATGGAAGGTAGAATTATTAACTTGTCCCCCTTGCGACATAATCAGTCTCCCTATCACGCTTAGACTGTTTTGGATGGTTTCTCGTGAGGCTCGTTGGTAGATTAACACGAAAATCTGTTCAACTAATGTAGTACACATTTGGAACTCAGCTTGCTACAGTTCCAACTAGTTTCTTATAAAAATACTCTTTATCCAATAATTTATTTTTCTTTTATAATAATATTAATAATAAAATAACAAACAAAAACATACATGATGTTACATTTTGACATCCTTAAACATGAACTGTCATTTGGAGCATACTGAAAATTTTTGGGGCATATTGAATAGGACAAACACAGAGTTGGAAATAGTGTTTCCAGAGTGCCCCCTATCCAGCCATTTTAAATAAAGGGAAAAATCCCCTTAAATGATTAGTGTTTAATTAGTGTTAGTTGTTAATGATTAGAGTTAGCGTTAATGTTAATTTAGGAGAGTAATTTTCTTTTAGAGAGATTGATTGGGTTATTAAGAAAAAGATAAAATGGAGAAAAAAAACCCTTATTTTTTTCTTTTTAAGATCTTTCTGATTGTAGATAAATGTGGAAGATGATGTTTAATATCCCTTTGCAGGTTGAATTATTCAAAAGATTAAATTTTTACAAGAAGTTTGGTTGTCCGGTGTTGGGTTCGTCTTATAATTATCAGTTGTACCTACTTATGATGAACAGTTCGGCTATTAGTTACTAGCCGAACCTAACTGGTAGGTGAACAGTTCAGCTCAGTTTAAACACACTACGTGTTAGCCGAGCTTCTGTTTTGTATTTTTTGTGCCAACTTACAAGTTAGAAGTTCTACTAATCAATTTTCTTTCTTAATCAGTCGAACATGTTTCTGTATTTTTGGTAGGTGCATAATTTAAATGTTTATAGTGTTCATTCAATCATTTATTTAGCTATTATTCTTGCATATTACGTTTGCTTTCTATTGTGTGGCCTTTAATTGTTAGGGTGAATAGACCAAAAGAAAGTGAAGTCTACTAATGGAGAATACCAAGGTCCAAATTAAACTCATTCAATTCAAGGAGGTCTTACAGTCATCTTCAAGATAATGAAAATTCGAAAACAACTCAAAAAGAATGAGGTCATTCTGACATCGGACGAAGAAGTTATGTCTAAAATAAAATCTATAAACTTGAGTGTACAGAGATAAGTTCGGCGGATAACTCATCATCACGAGTTAGCCGAACCTGGGGCCTACAAATCAATATTTTCGAAGTGTTTACAGAGATAAGTTAGGATTGAAACTAATCTAATCTAGTCAGCCGAAGCTAACAACCACCTAGGTTCACTTGTCAGGTTCGGCCGAGAAAGGTTGGAAAGGTATTAGCCAAACCTGACACTGTTTTGGGACATGTTTGGACACAAAATTGACTTGTATCTCAAGGAAATACGGTTTCGGAAGGATTCTAAATCCTAACTTTGAGAGCTCTATATAATAAAAGATCTTTCATTCTTTATCATCTCTTTACACCACATTCTATCAATTCATATTATCTTCCACATTATTTGTAGTTGCATCTTTTCTGATGACTACATCCAAATAAAAATAAAGACTAAAACTTACTCTAACATACAAGATTCAAAGATAAACAATATGTAAAGAGCATGTAAGTAAAGTTTTATACAAACATATAACGTGGTTCGGCAATGAAGACCTACGTCCACGGGAAAGTATATAGTTTCTTTATTGATTATAAGGTCTTACCCTTGAAAGAGCTACAAATCTCACTTAGATCTCTCACTATTTCTCTGTCTAAATCTCTCTTAGGTATTCTTTGTAGAAAGACTATCTAATAATACATTAGCTTACTTTCCTATCTCCTACTACATGGGTTGGTATTTATAGACAAATGAAACTCGTGAAGGTCAGGCCTCGTCGATCTCTCGGAGTCGCCATGTGTCATCTTCCCTGCTTTGGACTGGTTCTATACTATTTATCATGATGGTATTTCAGGTTTCCCTCTGAGTCATCTCGCCATGTTCGTCATCGTGAAGCTCTTATTCGAAGGTCCTAGAGCTGCTTCATCTATGAGTTATAGTATAGGTCGTTCGAGTTCTCTGTTGTGACATAGACTCGCTCTTACTTCTTCTAATCCTTCATTAAATGCAGTGTTACTTTTTATACTTGACCGGCTGAATCGATTAGACCACTCCTTCACACGCGTCGTTCATGTGATGTTGGTGGCAGGCATCTCGATTCAGGCGAGATCAGCTTTATGGAGAATGATTCGGTGCTCCTACCTTATCATCTCATTATGAGGTCATCCCTTGATATGTTGACACGTGGCCATCGGGTATTTTACCCTCACATTTTTCTCATTTTCTTCGCAACTTTCCAAGGGCATGATGGGAAGAAAACTTCGCAACCGTCCCGTCCTTTTCGCCACGTCTGCATTTTAATGCGCTTTTTTACCTGTTGGACTTGAGGCATCGGTTGGTTATCCCTAGGCTAATTAAGACCCCTTTCCCCTTGTGGTCGTCGTTGTTTATCGTGTCCTAATTCCTTTGGATAAGTGTTGGCTGTTTTTACGAGGACTTTGTCTTTGTATAAATCTTCTTGTGATATGGGATTTGGATTTTATTTCCTTTTCCTTTTCCTCCTGGGGAGTTTTTCAGAGAGCTTTTTTTATGCATGGTGAGGATGCTCCTTCTCGTCCTTCTTGTCGAAGAGTTTCATGTTTCCTTAACCATGATAGTATGTCCTCTCATTTGCTTATTGTTTTGTTATTTCTTGATCTGATTTCTAGATCATCACTGATGATTCCTCGGGGAGACTCATTTTTCCTCATCTTATTCTTACCCCGTCGATTTTTTAGAGGACTTGATCTGTCTGCTAGTGTGTTGTGCTTTCTGTTAGAAGACTTCGTATTTGTCATTGTACTTTTTCTTACGGGCAAGCTTGGAAACACTTTTGTAAAATGTTTCTTCGTATGCTTTGCCTTTGGAACGTCTTGTGTTTGCTACATAGATTTGTACTTGATAGTTTTTGTTTGTGCAACCTGTCCTTCTCTTCTCAAATAATGGGCATGTATCATCCGAGTTGCTGAGGATACTAAGGTATAAAACACCGTTTTCATCTTCTAATCGTATATATGTAGCTTGCCCCTGTTGTATGCCTTAGCATCAGATACGTCAGGCAAATCGTTGCATGGTTGCTTGAATGGTGAGGTCATAATCCTATGGATGCTCCGGCCCGAGCTGGTAAAGGACCACTGCTCCGATTGTTTGTTAAGGGAGAGGATTGGAGGCGATGCTACTAGTAGAGTATGGTGGTGGGGTGTTCCTCCGAGTTGGGTACTGTAGGATATCCTCGTGTTGGGTCCGAAGTTAGTGGGGTGTCTAGAGAGATTTATCATTCACTGGGATGTTTATTTGATATGTTATTGTTGATGGTGGTTTTTATCCTAGGGTTAAAATCATAAAACCCTAAACCCTAGTAGACAGTGTCGTCACAACATTTAAGTAATAAGCATTTACTAGGCACATTTATTTGAATCTTTAATATGTCTGTAAATAATTATCGGGGTATGTTATTCAATTAGGGTTACAACAAGCCAAACCCCAATTCCCACGTGTGCCAATGACATACCATGTCAGCCATACTAACCGCGCCAAAGCATGCCAACCATGCTAGCCGCACCCATATGCCAATGGAAATCATGCCAGCCACACCTACCGCGCCATGGCCCCATGCCAACTTAGCCGCGCCACCATGCTAGCCTTTCCTACGCGCTACCAAAACAAAGGCGTGCAACAATAAACGGTTGCCCTTCAATCCCAGGAGCAAATCCTGGCCGTCTAGGGTTACCAAACAACCTTTGGCCCAAAACCCTAGCTTGGTCACGCGCCTAGCCAAATCAAGACACGCCATGCGCCGATGTCAAAACCCTTGGACCCACATGCTAAGCCAAAATCGCGCCTAGCCAAATCTAGCCATGCCATGTGCCCATGGAAAACCCTTAGCCCCACATGCCAAGCCAAAACCATACCTAGACAAAGCTAGCCATTCCATTCGCCCATGGCAAACCCTTGGCCCCACATGCCAAGCCAAAACCATACCATGCCAATGGAATTCCAACCTAGCTGTGCCGCCATGATGGCCTTCCCTACACGGCTACCAAAACGAAAGCGTGCAACAATCAACGGTTGCCCTTCAACCCTAGGAGCAAATCCTAGCCATCCAAGGTTACCAGGAAATACATGGTAACCTTTGGACCGAAAACCTAACTTTGGTAACGCCAAACCATGTCAACGGCATGCCAACTTAGCCGCGCCACCATGTTGGCCTTCCCTACACGGCTACCGAAACGAAGGCGTGCAACAATCAATGGTTGCCCTTCAACCCCAGGTGAACATCATAGCCATCTAAGGTTACCAGGCAACACATGGTAACCTTTGGACTGAAAACCTAACTTTGTCCATGCCAATCCATGCCAACGGCATGCCAACCTAGCTGTGCCACCATGCTGGCCTTCCCTACACGTCTACCGAAACGAAGGCGTGCAATAATCAACGGTTGCCCTTCAACCCAGGAGCAAATCCTAGCCATCCAAGGTTACCAGACAACACATGGTAACCTTTGGCCCGAAAACCTAAGTTTATCCATGCCAACGGCATGCAAACCTAGCCACGCCACCATACTGGTCTTCCCCATGCGGCCACCAACGAACAAAAGCGTACGATGATCAATGGTTACCTTGCCTCTTAAGATGAAAGATCTCGACCGTCGAAGGTAACCAAGCTACCAAGTCTCCCAAGCTTGACTTGCTAGGCAATAACGACATGCCACATTTTTCCACAAAAACATTCGAGACATCAAACACATATCACAAACTGGGGGATCCTCTTCGGGTATTGGTTTGGTGGTTTACAGCGTACGGCGTATACTATGCACGTCATAAGGAAGTGTCATAAGGTGAGGGGGTTAGTAAATATAGGGAGTCAATGGTTAAATGCTCAACAATCAATTTCATGCGTTAACCACTTTATGGAACATAAATTACATACGTTAACATTTTTATGGAACATCAATTCCATACATGCGGTTATCACCTCCTCCCATTTACTTACCCATTTATTCATCCCTTAATGAGACCAGAGTACGTTTCACATCAACTTGTATAAATAGGTCTTACATATTTCCACATAACAACAAGTTCATTCGGGAATATACAACACTCAGAAAACACTTGCTAGCTTACCACTTGTTAGCCTTCCCACTTTTCTGATACAAGTCACAGTAACACAACTACTCTTCCAGAACCAACTATTTTGGTCTCATCACTTTCCTTGCTTCCCTCCCCAAAACCAACCCATTCTCCTCCACTTTGTGACCGAAGCAAGTCCAGAACTACCATTTCTTGGTTTTGGATGGATTTGTACAGATTGATCTCTCGAACTTAAAGTACTCCCTTGCAGTATATTTTTTAGGGTTTAAATTGTTTCTCACCCGTACATACTCGAAATTACCAAAATCAACAAAAACTATTTTCACCTACAAAAAATTGGCGACCACAGTGGGAGATTGATCTATCGGTCCCAATATCAGTTTCTGAATATGTTTCTCTAACTCAGAAGGATGGTTGGATTTTGGACTGAATCCGTGTCTTCAAATTCCACTCAGGCAAACGGCAACGTTCCTCTTCCCAATACAACGTCCAATAACGCGGCCACCGAAGGAATTCCAAGACTGAATGACCTAGTATGGGTTCAGGAGATTCACACCAAAAACATGGGTCTGATAAAAGATGCAATCAACGCCATACTGGATTTCCTCATCAACCTGACGGCATAGTTGAACGGATCGCCTGCCACAGAAACTCCAAAACTAGGGACTGACATTCCGAACGATCACTCTCAAGCCAACAGCTTCAATACCAATCAGAGACCCGTAAGCCAGGAAGTAGCCACATTGGTATAAAAATTATGTGAACTATTACATCTTTCAAAGGATCAACGGATGGATAAGTTCTCTGCCGTCAATCGAATAATGCTAAGCGTTCCCTTAGTTCCTTCACACTCGGAAACAACAAGAGCGCCATATTTGTCCATCAACAATATCACGTTCACCGACGATAACATGATGGCAGAGATAGGCCATAACCTTTCCCTACACGTCACGGCTCGAATCAAAGACGTGGAATTCAAAAGGGATCTCATCGATACAGGAGCGTCCTCCAACGTGGTCACCCTTAGGACGCTCCGGACGGCCAAAGTACGACCAAACGAGGTTATACGACAATCCACTACCATGGCCGATTTCGAAGGCAACCAAACCAGTACATATGGGTATGTTAGTTTGGATCTATCGGTGGGACATGTCTAGTCAAAAGTAAGGTTTAAGGTAATTGAGAAGGATCCAAATTACCACATGATACTGGGAATACCATGGCTCCATGACAATAGGATCACTCCTTCGTTTATATCTCCCTATGCGCCAATCTGTAGCATAGAGATTTTTGATCCAAGACAGGGGCCGCAAGTCACAACCAACAAGGCCCACTACACTCCACTGCCAAGATGGACGTCCATTGAAGAAGGAGAGGGTATTGCACCATGCCGTGTAGAAAATCGGTATCATATCACACCTCCAAAAGAGAGACACACCCTCCTTCATATGCAGAACCAGGGTTCGACTCAAACCAAGTGAGGATGGTCTTTTATTACGTGTCAGGATGAAAAAGGGAAAACCGTATACAGCGCCGATATTAGCAATTAACAGGGGAGTCTACCACAAAGTCTCCCCGCCCAATGGAACGTAAAACTGGTGACGAGCCACAGGAGGAGGTACCCGACGCACCACGACAGCT
Organism: Papaver bracteatum; assembly: GCA_023529315.1. Lineage (NCBI taxonomy): Eukaryota > Viridiplantae > Streptophyta > Magnoliopsida > Ranunculales > Papaveraceae > Papaver > Papaver bracteatum. Next base: position 182,575 of record JAJJWX010002376.1, on the reverse strand, counting down.
ACAAAATGGCACCAACTCGACCATGGACGAGCTTGAGGTTGTTAATGTCGGGAATGAAGAATCTCCATGACCCATCTCCATAAGGTCGACTCTATGCGCAGACTAACGCACAATGTTGGTAGACCTCCTAAAGGAACATCAAAATGTCTTCGCATGGACATACGAGGAAATTCCTGGCTTAGATGAGAAGCTGGTCACTCGCCATTTGCATGTGATATCCGGATCCAAGCCGATCAGGCAGACCCTAAGACAATTCTGGCATGATGTGGAAGAACATATTAAAACAGAGATTCAAAAGTTGTTAGCTGCTGGTTTCATCAAACCGATCCATCACCCAACCTGGATGGCGAACGAAGTTACGGTAAAATTGAAGAATGGCCAGATCAAGTGCTGTGTCGATTTTAGGGACCAGAACAAATATTGCCCTAAAGATGATTTTTCGTTCCCAAACATCGACATGCTGGTAGATGCCACCAGCGGGCATGGCATGTTTTCTTTCATGGACGGATACATCGGCTACAACCAAATAAATATGTATGAACATGATGCAAGTAAGACGGCTTTTCGAACTCTTCTTGGAAACTTCTACTATACTGTGATGCCCTTTGGTTTAAAAAACGCTGGAGCCACATACCAACGCGCCATGACCACCATTTTTCACGACATGATGCAGAAGAAAGTTGAAGATTATATAGATGACATAGTGGTCAAGTCAAAAACTCGGGCGGCACACACAGGAATCATACGGCAGGTGTTTGAGAGATGCCGCGAATACAAACTGAAGATGAACCCGTTGAAGTGTGCTTTCGGTGTCTCCTCGGGAAAATTCCTAAGCCTCTAAGTAACCGCTGAAGGAATCAAAGTTGACCCAATCAAAACACAAGACATCCTCACGATGCCGCCACCACAAAACGTGAAAGAACTCCAGAGTTTCATGGGTAAAATAAACTACATTCGCCGTTTCATACCCGGATTGGCTCAACTTGTCGCTTCGTTTACCCCCTTACTGAAGAAAGGAGCGAACTTTGTCTGGACCACACTACAACAAGAAGCATTCCGGAAAATTAAGCAGACGTTATCTTCCCCAACCGTCATGAAATTGCCAATGAAAGGAAGACCGTTACACCTCTACACCACTTTTAGCGACACTGCTGTTGGGGCTCTCCTCGCCCAAGAAATGACGAAGGGATTGAACACCCCATATACTATTTCAGTCGAACTTTAAAAGATGCCGAACTCAGGTATCCCAAAGCAGAAAAGGCATGCCTAGCTTTGGTCCACACCATCCAGAAATTTAGGCACTACCTACTGTCCAATAAAGTGGTGATGATATCCAAATCCGATCCTGTGAAGTTCTTCCTCTCAAAATCGTCCCTGATAGGAAGACCGTCCAAATGACTCATCCAGATGTCAGAATTCGACATAACATGTGCTACCCCGAGAGCCATCAAAGGACAGGTGGTTGTAGATTTTTTTGGGGAATTTCCAGGAGAAAATATCGTAACGCTACGTGAGGACCTCCTTGGGAACTTTCCGGAAATCTCTTTCATCCAAGAAGAAACATGGCTATTCTTTTTTTATGGCTCCGCTACCCCTAACAATGGTACAAGAGGAGTCGGTGTAGTTCTAGTATCCCCGACTGGTGAATTTTTCTCACACTCCTTCAAGCTAGACTTCCCCTGCACCAAAAATTCAGCAGAGTACGAAGCCTTCCTCATTGGATTATCCTTGGCTAACGAAGCCGGAGCCACACGTATGGAAATACGAGGGGAGTCTAAACTACTGGTCAATCAGGTAAACGGAGTATATGCACTAAAAGAGGTGACTTTATCCCCATATAGAGCCGAGGCACAAAAACTACTGAACTACTTCGCCGACGCAATAGTAACCCATATTGGGTGCGGCAGCAACCAACACGATGACTACCTAGCAACATTAGCATCGAAACTGCGATTTTAAGGCCTTGAGGAAACCCTGACGGTAAATAGAAGAACTGTGGCTTCTACATGGATCTCACAACCTGAAAAAGATGAAGTTGATGACTGGAGAACACCAATTATCCAAGAATTTAACATCTCGCTCTTCCAAGGAAAGGTCAGTCTCAAAACCTTGTGTTATTTCTTCATGTTTCGAGGGGTACTATATCATCGAAATCCAGATGGCTCATTGTCAAGATGCCTCGGAGAAGGAGAATCACAAAAACAACTCAATCGCATCCATGGTTAGGTCTGCAGATAGACATTGGTGGTAACCCTCTATCGCTGATTACAATGCCTTAGCTACTATTGGACGGATATGGAGGTCCAAGCTCGGTTACTTCAAAGAACATGTTCCAACTTTCAAACGCTGCCGTATCAATCAGAAATTTTTAACACTGGTCACACCGGGGACTGGAAAGATCCATATGGCAACTACCTTCATGACGGCATACTCCCCACCAATAAGAAGGATGCAACCAAAATGAAATAAAGGTCCGAGAGGTTCGTATTCCACGAAGGAATCTTATATCGTAAATGTTTTGGAGGAAGTCTTATGCGATGTCTGAATGAAACAGAGATCCCAACCATGCTGAAAGAGATGCACGAAGGAGAACAACAAGGAAAGAGGAAATTATTTCTCCAGATACATTAGAAGAACTACTGGCCAACCATGGAGGATGATGCAGGTGCAATAAATATCAGATCCACGGAAACCTTATCCATGTACCGGGAACTTCCCTGCATTCAGTAAGCAGTCCATGGACCTTTCATAGCTGGGGACTCGACATCATTGGAAAGGTCAATCCGCCATCCTCAAAACATCACGAGTACATAATAACAGCAACCGAATACTTTACCAAATGGGTCGAATCCATAGCTTTACGAGGAACGAACGGAACAACGATCGCGGCATTCATTAAGAAGTACATTATCTGCCGTTTTGGCGTGCCTAAACATATCATCACCGACAATGGCACCCATTTCGCGAACAAGAAAGTACGAGGGTTACTTGCGGAATACGGTATTAAGCAAGTATTCTCAACCGTATACTACACCCAAGGGAATGGGCAGGCCGAAAGCACCAATAAAACTCTGATTCGAATCCTCAGTCGGACAGTACATGATAATCCTCGGACATGGCATGAGTAACTGCCAATGGCACTCTGGGCATATCGGACATCACCAAGAAGTTCCACTGGGGTCTCTCCATATTCTCTTGTTTACGGTGCAGACGCTATCCTCCCGGCAGAAGTTAAAACCCCATCATCCAGGATTGCCGAAGCAAGCGGAGTTCGATGGAATGAAGCTGAAGCTTTGAGTACCAGAGTCGCGGAATTAGACACTGTAGACTCAAGAAGGGCCAAGGTGGAAGAACACGCACAATTATATAGAAATTGGGTTTCCAGAGCATACAACAAAACCGTGAAACCTCGAATTTTTCAAGTAGGAGATTTGGTACTGAAGACCGCAAAACATATCCAGCAAGATGCATCTGCACCAATATTCTCCGCAAAATGGGAAGGTCCTTATATAGTCACGAAAGCGTACAAAAGTGGGTACTACAAATTCATTAGGGAGGACGGGGGAAAACTAGAAACGGTCATCAACGGGAAATGGATTAAGGCATACTACGCCTGACCATCGCCTTCTCCTACACAAGCACGGGTAGCCAGGCATCTTTCCACTTTCTCCCATACCCTAAATATCAAGTCTTTTCTTTTATTAAATTGAAGCAAATCAATAAAATTCTCTTGTTCTTTAAAAAAAAATGATAAAAAAAAGAAAGGAAAAAAGAAAGAAAAAGCAAGAGCACGCTTAAAACCCATGAAAGAATCAAACATATCACAACCACATAACTCAGAAAAGACCGTCCAAAAGATTGTAATATCTGGAAAGCATCATATTTAGCCGGCTTTGATACCTCTCAGTCCTCCTCTTCAAGTTCCGGATTGACTCTTCCACCTTATGTGACTCCATGGCCAGAGCTTTCTTCTTCTCCAGAATAGATTTAATAGCAGGGACCACGCACTAATACCAGCTCTGTCGACTTTCACAATCTCAATATGATGTCGCAACCAACCAACATTGAACTTCAGAGATTCACATGTAGACACCATGTTCTCCCATTTTTGAATAGTTATTTCCGCGATGGAGCGGATAGACATACTCTTCATTTCAACAATCATCGGCAGGAGGCAATTCACTATAGAAACTAAATCGTATGAGCAATATTACACCACGTTCCTGGTGGCAATATGGCTGTATGTCCTCCATATCTTGGTGTAAAGAGTTACGAATTCTTTACGCACCAAAAACCCACCGATGTTTCAATATTTAGAGGAAAGGCACCTCATGCTGGTTCCGATCGACAAACCTGCATTAGGGTACTCATGGCAAGAAATTCCTAAGTCAGCATTCTCCAAATCTGCGGCTACTGGTAGGATCGATCTCGAAGAAAAAGGGGTAACCAAATCATCTTCATCGATGATGGTAACACACGCTCTGACGGGATATCTCTGCACTGGGGGAACACTTTCATTATTTCATTAGCGAATAAAGAAACAATTGCTGATCAATAGGAACATACCGGTATAATTTTCTTGACCCGAACCACTCAGATGGGGGAATTATCGCAAGAGTCAATCCTAGCACGTTTGGCTGGAAAACCTAGCCGGCTCAAGGATGATTCACTTCTGATTGACATGATAAAAGAGGGACCTATCAAGAAGAAATCTTCGTTGAAAACTGGGAAGACGACACAACTTCACCAGGCGTAAATACTGTAAAAACACTAAAGGAAGAAAGAGAAACGCATGATGAATAAGCGGAACATGATGGAATCACGACCGGGAAATCATCTACAAAGGAAACGCCCCATCAAAACCCCAATGAAAGCTAGGCGGGATAGGAGGGTACGATACTTTAATGTTCGAAAGGGGAAAGAATTTCACATTGGCACCGAATAAGAAGAAGTTGGGCTTCAAAGACAAATCTCAACTGTGCCAAGACGCCCATGCATACCGCGCCTCATCAAACCACGCCTCGTCGTGACCACACCAAGCCGCCTTCTCCACTATCACGGCCATATCATCCATGCATGCCTCACCGAGCCGTTCCCTGCTATGGACGCACGAGGCCAAGCCATCCGCTCCATTGTCGCGGCCCTACCATGCCTAGACGTCCGTGTATATCTTTCCTTGCCATGGCTGCACCATGACAGACCGCCCACTCCCCTATCGTGCCAAGTCATCCATGCGCGCTTGCTTTTCAAGACCGTGCCCACTTTGTCTCGGAGATGTACGACCAGACCAAGCCGGTAACTTTCGTCTCACCACTCCATGGTCTGCATCCCCATTACAACTTACGCAGGGCCGCCAACACGGGAAGCCAAAATTCTCTTCATCCCCGAAAAAGGTTAATCGAATTTTCCTGATCATCTTTGCAATGACTTACGTCTCTATTCCGTCCTTATTTGTCACCATCATATGCTTATATCGCAACAAGGTACGTGTTCCGAGTTAAGCAGCGGACTTAATGTTGATGGTGGTTTTTAGCCTAGGGTTAAAATCGTAAAACCCTAAACCCTAGTAGACAGTGACGTCATAACATTTACGTAATAATCATTTACTAGGAGCATTTATTTGAATCTTTAATGTGTCTGTAAATAATTACTGGGGTATCTTTTTCAATTAGTGTTACAATAAGCCAAAAGCTAATTCCCACGTGTGCCAATGGCAAACCATGCCAGCCATACTAACCACGCCAAAGCATGCCAACCATGCTAGCTTCACCCCTATGCCAATGGAAAATCATGTTATCCATACTAACCTCGACAAAGCATGCCAACCATGCTAACCGCACCCCTATGCCAATGGCAAATCATGCCAGCCATACTTACCGTGCCATGCCAAGAGCACCTCGCCATGGCCACATGCAAACTTAGCCGCACCACCATGCTGGCCTTCCCTACGCGGCTACCAAAACGAAGGCGTGCAACAATCAACGGTTGCCATTCAATCCCATGAGAAAATACTGGCCGTCTAGGGTTATCAAACAACCTTTATCCCAAAACCCTAGCTTGGTCACGTGCCTAGCCAAATCTAGACACGCCATGCGCCCATGGAAAAATCCTTGGCCCCACATGACAAGCCAAAACCGCGCCTAGACAAAGTTAACCATGCCATGCGCCCATGGCAAACCCTTGGCCCCATATCCCAAGCCAAAACTGTACCTAGTCAAAGCTAGCCATGTCATGCGCCCATGGAAAACCCTTGGCCCCACATGCCAAGCTAAAACTGCACCTAGCCAAAGCTATCTATGCAATGCACCCATGACAAACCCTTGTCCCCACATGCCAAGATAAAACCATACCATTCCAATGAAATGCCAACCTAGTTGCGCCACCATGCTCGCCTTCCCTACACGTCTACAAAACGAAGGTGTGCAACAATCAACGGTTTCCCTTTAACCCTAGGATCAAATCCTAGCCATCCAAGGTTACCAAGCAACACATGGTAATATTTGGACCGAAAACCTAACTTTGGCCACGCCAAACCATATCAACGGCATACCAACCTAGATGCGCCACCATGCTGGCCTTCCCTACACGGTTACCAAAATGAAGGCCTGCGACAATCAATGGTTGCCCTTGAACCCCAAGAGAAAATCCTATCTATCCAAGGTTACCAGGCAACACATGGTAACCTTTGGACCAAAAACCTAACTTTGGCCATGCCAACCCATGCCAACGGCATGCCAACCTAGCCGCGCCACCATGCTGGCCTTCCCTACACGGCTACCGAAACGAAAGCGTGCAACAATCAATGGTTTCCCTTCAACCCCAGGATTAAATCCTACCAATCCAAGGTTACCAGACAACACATGGTAACCTTTGGCCCGAAAACCTAAGTTTGGCCACGCCAAACCATGGCATGCCAACCTAGCCGCGCCACCATACTAGACTTCCCCATGTGGCCACCAACGAACGAAAGCGTGTGACGATCAACGGATACCTTTCCTCTTAAGATGCAAGATCTCGACCGTCGAAGGTCACCAAGCTACCAAGTCTCCCAAGATCGACTTGCCAGGCAACAACGACGTGCCACATGTTTTCCACAAAAACATTCGAGATATCAAACACATATCACAAATTGGGGGATCCTTTTTGGGTACTGGTTGGCGGTTCACAGCGTGCGACGTACACTAAGCCCGTCATAAGGAAGTGTCATAAGGTTTTGCGGTTAGTAAATGTAGGGAGTCAATGGTGAAACGCTCAAAAATAAATTTCATGCGTTAGCCACTTTATGGAACATCAATTCTATACGGTTTTACGGAACATCAATTCCATGCATACGGTTATCACCTCCTACCATTTACTTACTCATTAATCCATCCCTTAATGATACCAGAGTACGCTTCACTTCGACTTGTATAAATATGTCTTACCTATTTCCATAGAACAACAAGTTCATTCGGGAATATACAACACTCAGAAAACACTTGCTAGCTTACCACTTGTTAACCTTCCCACTTTTCTGATACAAGTCACAGTAACACAACTACTCTTCCAGAACCAACTATTCTGGTCTCTTCACTTTCCTTGCTTCCCTCCCCAAAACCAACCCATTCTCCTCCACTTTGTGACCGAAGCAAGTCTGGAACGACCATTTTTTGGTTTAGGATGGATTTGTACAGATTGATCTCTCGAACTTAAAGTACTCCCTTGTAGTACATTTTTTAGGGTTTAAATTGTTTCTTACCCTACACACTCGAAATTACCGAAATCAACAGAAATTATTTTCACCTACAAATTGTTATGTGCCCCTGAGGTTTTTATTGTAATGGCTACATGGGATTATAAATGTACTTTATTTGTCCAACCGTGGGTGACAAAGCCTCGGAGTGAACAGTTCCGTAAATTACTAAGTCATCGCTTACCGTGATGGACCTTGAATATGGTTATTTTCCCTTTTTTGCCCCTCCGTGCTGGTTTGATTTAATCGTGTCCTGTTTAGGTTACACTTTCCCCTGGTTATGTGGTACGTTGTGTGAGCCATCTGTTTGTCAACCATCGTTTGGAGGGCGATACCTCGGTCAAGTGATTCTTCCCTTAGCCAAAGTTTATTACCTTGATTATGAGCATCTCCTGTTATGGCAGGACATCACCCGATTTCTGGATCGTGATGGCATTACCCACTACAAGAAAACTTGGCTTTAGAGACTATTTTCTTACCAACTACAGCTGGTGGAATTCTTCAGCAACAATTATTTGTAACTAAAAACAACTATGGTTGGCGAAAATGTCTAACCACCAGTTTTTTAGCAACAATAGTGGGTGGAAGGCTTTAGCATGAACAACTAAACAACCGAAATATCGTATGTGTTGTTATTATCCTCCAACCATCATGTTTGGGAAACCAAACCGTACCCTAAAAGGTACATATCTTTTTCCACTCATCTTACCCACGAAATAACCTGTTGGTAGACACCTCAACCAACCATCAAATTATTGGCGTTGTTAGTATCTTTCAGCCACAAGAGTTTAACAACTACAAAGTACACTAGAAGGTAAATACTTCAAGACACTATGTGTATCCACCAATAATTCAATCTTTTGGTAGACACTTGTACCAAGACATTAGTTTGTTGGTGTGGTTAGTAGCTTTCAGCCACCAAGATATGATAAATACCAAGTTTCGTGGTTTATTAAATAAGTACGCAAAGATGATACAATTTGTCTTGGCGAGTTTATCGCTAGAGCATCTAGATGATATAAACGCATCACCTTACTTTACTACACCAAAACCAGGATTTTCTCACAATATAACCTGTCACAATTTATTTTTTGTCACTGAAACACCTGTGATAAGTCCTGCAAAAATTATAACTGTTGTTAAATTTTGTATTCGTGATTATGATTAGGTATATTAAATTCTTTTATTAGTAACAATGATATTTGTTGACAATTATCCAAACAATCACAATTATAATCTAAAATGATGTTTCCACCCTAATTAAAATTTCACCACATCTAAGGGTAGTATGGTCATTTTCACTGTCTCCATAAGATTTATTGCATCTATTTAAGGGTAATATGGTCATTTTCACAGTCTGTAATTATTACTTTACTTATTTCTGATAAGGGTAGTATGGTCATTTGCACAGTCTCCATAATATTTGTTGCACTTTTTTTTCTCCAATAAGGGTAATATGTTCATTTTCACAGCTTGTAAGAATTACTTTACTTATTTCTGATAAGGGTAGTATGGTCATTTTCACAGTCTCCATAATATTTGTTGCAATTTTTTCCAATAAGGGTAATATGGTTATTTTCATAGTCTGTAAGAATTACTTTACTTATTTCCGATAAGGGTAGTATGGTCATTTTCACAGTCTCCATAATATTTATTGCACTTTTTCCAATAAGGGTAAAATGGTCATTTTGATAGTCTATCACATTTACTTTACTTATTTCCGATAAGGGTAGTATGGTCATTTTCACAGTCTGCATAATATTTATTACACTTTTTTCCAATAAGGGTAATATGGTCATTTTCATATATTTTTAAGCATAGGTCATTTTCATAATCGGTAACAATTACTTTACTTATTTCCGATAAGGGTAGTATGGTCATTTTCACAGTCTTCGTAATATTTATTGCACTTTTGTCCAACAAGGATAATATGGTCATTTTCACAGTCTGTAAGAATTACTTTACTTATTTCTGATAAGGGTAGTATGGTCATTTTCACAGTCTCCATAATATTTGTTGCACTTTTTTCCAATAAGGGTAATATAGTCATTTTTACAATGTGTAAGAATTACTTTACTTATTTCCGATAAGGGTAGTATGGTCATTTTCACAGTCTCCATAATATTTATTGCACTTTTTCCAATAAGGGTAAAATGGTCATTTTGATAGTCTATCACATTTACTTTACTTATTTCCGATAAAGGTAGTATGGTCATTTTCACAGTCTGCATAATATTTATTACACTTTTTTCCAATAAGGGTACTATGATCATTTTCATAATCGGTAACGTTTACTTTACTTATTTCCGATAAGAGTAGTATGGTCATTTTCACAGTCTCCATAATATTTATTGCACTTTTTTCCAGTAAGGGTAATATGGTCATTTTCACAATCGGTAACATTTACTTTACTTATTGACGATAAAGTTAGCATGGTCATCCAAAAGAGAAATTCAGGTCTAACTCTAGTAATCTTTGAACCCGTGATGTTCAATTCTGATATATTTCGACCTCAGTTCATCCGAAAACGAGAAACTCAGGTCTAACTGTAGTAATATTTAAACCTGTGATGTTCAATTCTGATATATTTCGTCCTCAGTTCATCCGAAAGAGAAACTCAGTTCCAACTCTAGTAATCTTGAACATGTGATGTTCAATTCTGATATATTTCGTCCCCAGTTCATCCGACGGAGAAACTCATGTCTAACTCCTGTAATATTTGAACTTGTGATGTTCAATTCATATAAATTTCGTCCTCAGTTCATCCGAAAGAGAAACTCAGGTCTAATTCTAGTAATATTTGAATCGGTGATATTCAATTTTGATATATTTCGCCCTCAGTTCATCCGAAAGAGAAACTCCGGTCTAACTCTAGTAATATTTGAACATGTGATGTTCAATTCTGACATATTTCCTCCTCAGTTCATCCTAAAGAGAAACTCCGTTCTAACTCTAGTAATATTTGAACATGTGATGTTCAATTCTGATATATTTCGTCCTCAGTTCATCCGAAAGAGAAACTCAGGTCTAACTATAGTAATATTTGAACCAGTGATGTTCAATTCTGATATATTTCGTCTCCAGTTCATCCGAAAGAGAAACTCCGGTCTAACTCTAGTAATATTTGAACCTTTGATGTTCAATTCTGATATATTTCGTCATCAGATCTTCCGAAAGAGAAACTCAGGTAATCTTTGAACCTGTGATGTTTAATTCTGACATATTTCGTCCTCAGTTCATCCGACTCTAGTAATTTTTAAACCTGTGAGGGTCTGGAATCTAATTTAAAACAAGGAGAGCCGTTTGATGAACTTGTTTGTGACACATGGTAAGAAGTTAACCATTTGATCTTTTGAAACCAATCAGATAGGTGTCGAATACACTAGTCGTCCAGCTCAACTGCACTGTAACAATGGGTTTCTATTTATTATTAGAAGATATAGAAAATGAAAACTCAGAAGGTTGATAATAAACCGAACACGTGTATTTATTTTATAGCGCGTTTAAATACACATCCAGAAGTAACTTTTGACTTTTAGAAGTCAAAAAACAAAAAGTAAGTTTGGGTGTAAAATTTCAGAACGACTTTTAAAAGCCAAAAAGTTTATTTTTTGTGAAGCAAAATATATTTGCTTCTGATTTCTGATTTCGGTATCCAAACCATGGGCGGAACTGTGTAGTTAAGCCAGCCCAAAGTCTAGAAAAACTTACATTTTTATAGTGTATTTTTGTTTGGTTATAAAAAATCAAGCCTAAATAATTGGCTTAAGCCAGCCCAAGTTAAACCAAGTTGTTTTCAAGCTACCCCCATCATTCATTTTCTAGTTCTGCCACTGGTATAACGCAATATTAACACAAAAACAATCTCATGCTTTTTGAACACCTATCTTGATCCGCATGAAGTTCTCAAATTAAATCTGTACCGTCCAAAAATGTCCACAATGTGTATGAATTAGCCTCTTCACCTTTTAGATAAAACCTTGAACTTATCCACTCCCTCTTCACTTTCCTCCTCGTCTCTCTCTCCTCAAAAAGTCCGCCTCTAGCAAAAGAAAAAACCCTAACTGCCGCACCTTCACTAACTCACTACCACCGGTGGATCCATTCTCTTCATTTTTCAGGTTTCGGACAGGCAGACTACTGGAAATCAATCTTTTCTCTGGTTTTCCTCTTGATTCTCTCATCCAAGATGAGTTTGTTTCTCTTTTATCTTTAGATCTTTTGCGTTTGGATGATATTAATGTTTTCATTACAACAAATTTGATTATTTGTTTGGATGATTGAAACAGGACATTGAAGAGGGGAGAAAGTTGTGAACATCTAACTGATATCAGATCTGTGGATTGTGTGAGATTTTTTTTTAGTGAATTTAAGGGTTTTTTTTTTACAGTTGGGGTTCAGTCAGTTTTTAACTGAGATTCAACTCTAATGATTTTTGAAGGGTTGAATTGGTTTTTGTTTCAAAATTATTTTGGGTTATTGAAGATCAATTTCAATTTTACTTTTAGTTTTAGTATTTGAATAATGGGCTATTGAAGAACAATTTCAATTTCAATTTCAATTTCAATTTCAATTTAATTTAAATTTTCTTTTTTTAAATATATTCAACTATGATGATGTATCTGATTTGAAATGTAGGGTTTGAAGCGTTATGCTTAATTTTTTCTTGTTTTTTTCATTGATTTATTCAAGTAAAAGTTTGGGTTTTATCTTTGATGATTTCGTTTCTATTTTGGTTAAAAGATTTAATTGGTTAGGGTATAGATTTTTGATGGGTATTTGCAGTTATTGGTGTTTATCTAGGATAACTACTTGGTACTTATTTTCTTCCTTCCATATTTGTGAATATGAGTTTCTAGTGTTAATCTCTTGGAATTTTGTATAGATCTCATTTGATCTGTGTCTTACTTTTAATTATTTGATTTTGTCAGCATTAGCAAAATCTTTTACTCTTGTGATTAGTATATGTGTGCTAAACCATCTTAAATGGTTACACCTCCCAGAGATTTTCTCTTTGCAGGAACTTTATTTTTCTTGCTTGCTTGCTTTCCTTTTTCAATGATTTTGAATTTATCATATGCTTCCCAGATCCATTTCATAAAGTTAGTATTGTTTTTCTTTTTTTCGTTCCAGATGTGCTTGATTTCGTCTTTAATATTCATCTAATATGGTGAAGTGCATTTTTATTTTGGTAAAACATGAGCTAATTGTTTTATCTGTTCTTGTTCTTGTTTATTTTGTAGTCACTTGTTCGTTTTTTGTTTTTTCTATAGTGTTTACATTAGGAAGAGCTAGAGGGGGTTATCACAAAGTTCTAGGCCAACATACGGTAATTGAATATACATTTATTTCACATTTTCTCAGTTACTTCATGTTGATTTTCTAAATTGTGTAAGTGGTTAATTGCATAATCAAGTGGAATTAATTCGCAAGGGAGAAAAACAACAGATGTGCATGGAATAGATCTTCCAAGGGAGCAAGCATATGGCAGTACTCCAATTAGATACTCCCAAAGAAGACTTGTAATTTCTACTACACCGTTACCCTTCCATCAAACCGATGGGTAGCTCCAAACACACCTCAAGTGCAGAATAGTGTGAGACGTTCCTTAATACTGGAAGGGGACAATGCTTCAAGTGTTATGCGAAACAAGGAAGTTGTACATGACATAAGGCGGTAGTAAACCTGTAATTTTTGTTAATCCCAATAAGCAGTTTGTGGGTTTGCGTATTTTTCAGTTTAGCTTGGCTATTGGTATATGGGTAAGGCAGCGGGAGAACTCCCCCCTCCTTATAGCGCATTTGTTCGGAGGGTGGTTCATCCTGTGATGGTAATAAAGCACCATACGTTATTTTGTGTCTTTCTTCTTCTCTGTTTTCATAGTGTTGATTTGATATCATAATAATAAATTTCCTTAATTTTGTAGGATCACTTCAAACTTGTGCTTGATGATGCCTTAACAGAACAATTGTTAAGGAAGAAAATAAGGATTTCATACAATGGATACAGATCTGGCTTGAGTGTACACTACATGTTGGCACGTGGCAATGATTATGACAAGGCACTGGCGAACCCGCCTAAGAACTGTACTAACATGGAGGACTGGACATCTATGTGCAATGTGTTCAAAATGGAGGAGTTTCAGGTAAATATCATCTCTAGTTAAGATTTCATCATTTCATAAAGTTTAAATGCTTAATTAACTTGCAATAATCATATTGGAGTGACAGACTAAATCCGATCAAGCAAGCACAGCCAGAAATATTCAAGTTCTGAAGCATTCTAATGACCTGACAAGTTTTTCCAGTCAATGCATAGTAGGGTAAACTTATCATCTTCAACTGTCTGCGTTCCCTTTTTTTAACTGTCTATTTTCTTATAGTTCGGATTATGTGTTTGAGTATTTATTATCCTATGATATGGTTATGGAGAACCCACTGATCTAATCACGATGTTTGACATGACCCATAAGTATAAGAAGTCTACCGATCCTACTTGTGAAACTATTATGGAAGAGTTTTATGTTGTTTTCGTATAATGAATATTGATTGTTATAGATAGAAAATCTGATTTGGAGCAGCGATAGTCTGTATTGTCCATATAATATTTGTCGCTCCACACTGAGCTCGGGTTGCTTTTTATATTCTTGTATACGACCTGTTTTGAGGACTCTTTCCCGTGGAAGAATACTACTTGAATTGCACGTAGGAAATGTTGATGCACTAAACTGTATAGACGTATAATTAGCACAATATAATTGCAAAACATCTGTGAAACATGGGCTTGCAGATGAATTTAAGTTTTTTGCAAATCGTACCCTAAAATTTTGTAAATGAAGAATTCGTGGGTTTTCTTGGAGAAATTTGTATAAGGACTGAATTAGTGTTTGGTTCTTAATTTCAATATAATTGAATCTTTAGTATGTAAATTTTGTTCCCTTGGTTGCTTTGCTGTTTGGTGACTGTTTTCCTTGATGACTGATGGTAGGAAAAAATTAAAGCAATGCAAGAGCAAGTATAAAGAGGAGAACTTGATATGTCAGTCGAAGAAATATATCACACAAACCTTCCTTGAGCTCTGACATCAAAAGGCGTCGTGATAAGGTTTAGTTCTGTGTGCAATTATTCAAAAACTGAGGAACAATTGGCAGAAATGCATGCAAAGCTGGATGCTGCTAAAGTGATGCAGTTCTTAAAAAAGGTTTATGTTCGTTTGGGTCGTGAGCCCTTATCAGAAGATGAACTAGATGAGGAAAAGGAAGGCATTTATCCAAATAATCAGAAGCAAATGTCGCGTTGGATGCAACCTCATATTAAGGTGTGTTCACAGGATTTGTTTTAAACAATTTGGTTCACAAATCCTTATCTCTAAACTTAACTGCTGTTTTGACAGTGCTACTCTAAATTTGGGGAAGCAGTCTTCACATTGAATCGTTTTTTTCGAGATATGAAGATATCTAATCCTATTAATCCAAAGTCAACACAGGACATACGAAAGCGTAAGTCTAACGTATCCATGGCCCCTTTTAATGTTCTATTTGTAATTCTATATTCTGTTTTGCATGTTCTTTTAATCTAGTCGCTTAAAAAGGATACTAGTTTGTCACAAAGATATCATTCTGGATTGAGTTTCTAGTATGGTATTCTAGAATCTAGAGCAACCCCAAAAAACTGATGCATGCATCCGTAGTATAATATAATAGTAAATAGGTATATAATTGCACAAAAAATAAGTTCTACTTTTGTCAAATCATTTTCTTTTACCAAATAGAAACAACATTTGATAATTTATAAAATAAATAGCATGTCGACAATCCTTAGTCCCTTGTGAATTAATCTTGTTTAACTACCAAATTGATTTTCGACAACTCTGTTCAGGAACTATTTTTTTGTATGAGTATGATATTCTGCTTATGGATGACATGTGTGGTTCAAATTTCTTATCTTTCCCAATGTCTTCTTTTAGTTAACTACTCATCAGAATTATATTTCCTTGGTTAACTTAAGCACACAGTGCACTTCATGGGCGTGTATGTGCATTATTTAAACCAATGCCTGAGTGAGTGACCCATAATATTGCTGTTGCAGATGATATTGGAGCTGATGATCCCCACTCAATAGGAAGGTGTTCCTTCCGGTTCCCTAGATCCAATCATTTCCATAGTGAGAGCATAGCCAAGTAAAGATCCAAACTTCAGCTGTTGCTCAATCACCACTTAGGTCCATTTGTCCTATGTATATATTGTAGTTTGATGTTTTGTTTGGGATGTTTTAATGTTAATGAGTTGAATTTTATTAAAGTTTACATTTAATTTTTCATGATAGTCTCGAGAAACCACTCTCTAGTAACTCAAATCTGTAGAGGGACAAGCCTTTAACAAACAATAATAACATCTTGACCGACTGATTTGTAATGGCTCAAACCCATAAGTAGATAAAGTAACCATGTGTGTATAACTTTTCACCAACTCAGAGCTAGCACTTGGTCCAACCAGAAAACTGGTGTCTAGAAACCTTGACCAACAAAAAGTTGGGGTGGCATAACCCTTGAGCCAACTGCAAAAACAGCGGCTGAGATTCTCATCCAACAAACATTACAGAAGTTTAAAGTCTTGAGCAACTAAAATTCAATGGAAGGAAACTCTCTTCCATCGAGAATATAGCGGCTTCAACCCTTCACCAGCACCCCCAATATTGCTCATTAGTCAGCCGACTATTCTGCTGCTAGAATCCCTCTGCCAACAAAGATATAGTTCATAAAACTCTTGACCGTCAATACATTCAGTGATAAAATTACTTGACCAACGACACCAAACACCTCCACCAGCCATCCAACTATTATGATGCTAGAACCTCTTTACCAATAAAGATCTAGTTGATAAAACTTTTGATCGTCAAAACATTCGGTGATAAAATTGCTTGACCAACGACATCAAACACCTCCACCAACTGAAAAATCAGTAAGTTATGATCTTTAGCATCTTACAACGTTTTATAACATCCTACCTCTACCAATGATGTATTAGTCTTCATCAACAACATATTTTGCGGGTGAAATATTTCAGCAACAAATGTTTATACTTCTAACAATGATAGTTAATGGTTATTGGAAACTTGTGTTGACTAAAACTTTCTTCGTTTCATTTAGTTTACAGATATCTCTTCCAGCAGCATGGTTGATCCAAGTCTTTAGCAAAGAAGCTTGTAGTCACCGAGCATATCTGTTGCCAGGTTGGTTGCTGCAGAGCTCCATCCGCCGAAAACGACCCTATACCAACTGAATCAAGGTAGTCGCTAAATCCTAATTTTCTTGTAGTGACCCTAGGTCTGTATCCTTATTAGGTAGCTTAGGGTGTCCCCCGTGTCATCATGCTTCATTTGGCACGATGGGATTTCCTTAGGTCTATGTCCGTGTTTGGAAGCTTAGGTATTTTCCCGCATCATTCGTTGTAGAATGAAAGGTGTAGCTAGCACCATGCCATAATATTGATGGGCTTTTTGGATATTGAAATGAGTGGAGCTATATGCAAATATTAAAACAAAAATAAATGAAATATGAAGTAAGACAAAAAAAAGTAAAAAATCTAGAAATAACTAGTACAAAAATATAAAGAGAGTAAAATGATCACGCAAAAAGTCTAATTTTATTACTTTTAAAAGAGGTTTGTGGACCCTTAGTACATTTTAGTAAGGTAGCACGAACTATGACGTGAGGATTCTAATCCTAGTGATTCATCATGTTATATTAAATGATAAGCTTTACTCAAGATTGAGTTGCTAGACATCTCGGAGGGACAGTCTTCCCGAGGTATCATCCCTCGCCGTCGTATGGATCGGCGAGTGTTATATCTTGATCCATTCAAGTATTGTATGTCTTAAGGTACTTGATATTCTAGGGGCGCTCTAGATCTTCCACATCGGCCTTGAGCAACCTGTAAGCTCCGTTGCCTGCTTTTGCAATGACTGTTAGCGGTCCTTCCCAGATGGGAGCAAATTTTCCTGATTCGCGATGATATGGTGGGATTTCGCGTCAGACTCTGGCGTCTATATTAAAATGTCTCGTATGGACACGTTTGTTATATTCTCGTATCAGCCTCCGATGGTAGTTTTCCATTTTTTGTAGAGCGATTTCTCAGTTTTCTTCAAGATCGTCTAGCTTGGCTAATATCATGTCCGAGGTGAGGTTTTTCTCCCATGCCTCGGTTTTGGTTGTTGGGATCATTGCTTCTGTAGGTATGATTTCTTTTGTCCCATAAGTCAGAGCGAAGGGGGTCATTCATGTAGCCTCACTTCGGGTGGTCCTATAGGACCAAAAAACATTATGCAATTGTTCACACCAGCTCGCTCCATGACCGTCTAGTTTTTTATTGAGTATGTCGGCGATGGTTTTTTTAGTAGCCTCTAGTTGACCATTACTCTCGGGGTAGATGGGTGTGGATTTGATCTTTCTAATTTTGAAGCAGTTAAAAAGGAGGTCGATATTTTTTCCTCCGAGTTGTGCCCCGTTGTCCGAGACGATGGCCGCTGGGATACCGAAGCGAAAAATGATGTGCTCAAATAGGAATTTAAAGACATCCTGGTCCCGAATGTGCCTCAAGGCAGAGGCTTATAACCATTTAGTAAATTAATCTGTAGCCACTATGAGGTATTTTCGATATCCTGTGCCAGCTCGTAGTGGTCCGACAATGTCGACTCCCCACTTGGCGAATGGCCAAGGGATGAGAACATATTTCAAGTCTGTCGATGGCACATGTCTCCTTTTGCCGAATTTTTGGCATTATAGGCATGATTTTTCCATTTGCTTGGAGTCCTTATTCATGCGAGGCCAGAAATATCCTTGTATCCTGGCTTTGTGTGCTAGAGATCTGCCCCCACTATGGTTGCCGGCGTATCCATGGTGTATTACCCTTAGTATATCATGACCTTTTGAGAATGAAAGGCATCTGAATAGAGGCCCTAAATATGACTTCTTATACAGTATGACATCTCTTAATTGGTAGTTCCCTGATCGGGCGATAATTTTGTGCGCGAGCTGCTGATCGCTTGGGAGAACACCATTGGTTAAGTATTTTATGATTGGGGTTCGCCAATCGTTTTCAGGCAATTCTTGTTCCGTTGCCATATTTACATCGAGGATCTCCCTTTATCCTGGGGTAGGTATGAAATGGATTGATACTCTTTTGATTCATATATTTGTTATTGTAGGATCTTCCGTCATGGAGGCGATAAATGCAAGTGCATCGGCATGCCTATTGTTGTTCCTGGTCAAATGCCTGAAGGTAATATTAGGTATTTTTTTAATGTAACTCCTTGCAAGGTCAAGATATTGTTGTAAGTAAGCATCCGAGGCTTGGTATACTCCATTTATCTGATGCACTATGATCAGTGAATCACTTGTGAGTCTCACTTCATCTATGCCCAACTCAATGATTATTCTAAGTGCATGTATGACTGCTTCGTACTCCATTATGTTGTTAGTAGGGGGGAATTCGAGTCTTCAGATGTAGACAATCCTCCGTCCTTTCGGGCTCGTAAAGACCATCCCGATGCCAAATCCTTCCGAATTACATGACCCGTCTACAAATACCTCCATCGTTTGGGATGTTCCGAGCGAAGTAGCTCGGGGGGATCCTCCAATTCGGCTTCCATTTCAGGGATATCCTCTATTTCGTCCGTCTCTTTAGTGGGAAGTCATCTAGGAAGTCCGCCACGACCTGTGTTTTAATAGCAGCTTGAACTTGGTATTGCATTCCGAATTACTTGACTTAGGCTCCCCATTTGGAGATTCTGCCCGCTCTATCGACATGGTCCAAGACGGATTCTATTGGTTCTTTTGTGATGACCGTGACTATGTTGGCATGGAAGTACGTTCGCAATTTCTGCATCGCATATACCAGGGATATCACGATCTTTTCAATTTTCGAATAATTCTTCTCTGCTGGTGTTAGAGTCTTGCTTATGAAGTAGAGAGTTGCAGACGACACATCAAAAGTGTCATTCTCAAGAACCCTAAAATGAAGAACATAATACGCCAAAGAACAGTCATTCATCAACATTAACAATGATAAAGACTGAAGCATTGTATTTTCTACAATGAGAGTGGCATTTTCCATTTATCGTTCTTTGTAACAGTTTATTGCAACACCCTTGTACCATTGCAAATCTCTGTTTTATCTTATTTGTCCAATAGAAATACCATTTAAGCTATGAATTACCTTTTTGAATGTGTTTTCACTCTGTGGAGCTAGAACCCATCACTGGGACGACGGAGGAAGTTGTTTATCACCCATGTGGTAATTCTATTTAATTCCTTTATGACTATTTGCACTATTATAATAGATTTATGATTTATCTTGATTATTTGTCATTTCGTTAGATGTCGCATGCTTAGTATTAGGTACTTTAGATGTGTTATGCTTGTGATTTACATCTAATTCTTTATAAAATCTACCTTGGCAAAGATTTAGAGTCGATGTTTGTTATTTTAGGAGCTTTAATTGTCCGGAATTAATAGTTCAACCGCATGAATGTGAGAATCGGTAGAATCCCGAGTCCCAATCATCTCTTCAATTTGTGACAATATTTCGTACACATTTTTCTTTTATTTTAGTTTATTAAATCCTAAAATCGATTTCAACAAGTCCGAGTGAACGAAAACTCTACTTACCACTATCTAAAATTCGATCAATTTTTAGCTCCGCCGACGCGGACTTGTGTACATATTTGTTTTTAGGTTTTATTTTTATTTTTATCCATTTTGGTATTTTTGTTTGATTTCAGACTTGGGGTTGAGCTAAAGAAAAAGAGAAGAAGTGCTGAAAACAAAAGCAAAGCCAAAGAAGGAAAGAAAAAAGAAATCCAAAAGGAGTGAAGAAGAATATTTTTGTATATAGTTATTTCTTTTTATTTTTAGAAACTGTAATTAGGATTTTATTTCTGTAAATTTTTTTATTTTTTATTTTTGGACACTTTTTGGACTTTATTTTTGGGACATTATTTTTAAAACCCTAAGGAAGGGTTATTTTAAATATAAACTGCACATGGAAGGACGACAGTTACGATACTGTCTCGGCCCCTCGGGTTCGTACACTGACATAGGATTCAGTAGCCCGAGTCGACTTCAACGGTCCATCCCCCATCTAGAACGGGAGGTAAGAATTATAAACACCAGCGCATCCCCTGTCAGCGGGTTCACTGGATGATTTTGTATGCATATATGTTTAGGTCTTGAATACGAATTATTTAATTTCCTAGTAAAGGGAAAGGACTGGCCATACAACATAAGGGTTCGGATTTCATCACCGTTCTCTTCTTGACCGCCTTAGGAAAACGATACCAAATGCGAACCTAAGCTTAAAATACTGACTAGAATGAGACCGATATGGTAACGAGCTTAATAGGAAAGTCATTCGAAAAACATTGGTTACTCTTTTAAGCATACTTCGAAGTTCATGATGGTTTCTGTGAGTTGAATGCGTGACTGAGCCTCCTTGTAATACCGGTGAGTCCTTGGTTATCAAATATCCACCACGCTTCCTTCGCCTCTATTCAACTTACATTGACTCAGATTGATTCCAGAGGGGTTTGCTTAAATTTTAATGAATTCCCTTTCAAAGGATTAGAAGATGGTCTAGAAATAATCTAAGTGGAGCCATCATGCTTTTTGTTTGCTAGAAATCAGTAGGTTTGTTGTGGTCGAGTCAGCCTTGTTTGTGCTTCTGTATAATTCCCTTGCAGTTAGTATGTCAAACTGGTATTATAATAGCCATCACAATGAATATGAATATCAAACTGAACAATATGGACATCACTATTTTTATGACCATAGTGTGAATAGTGGTTGGGAATGCAAATATTTTGAAGGTTATGGACCATACCATGGTGAGCCCGATTACTATTCGCACACCTACCAGTCATACGAGCAAAATTATTATAATTCCTCTTCTCTAGATGAAGCACGTAGGATAATTGATTCAACACGTCGTAAGTTACTTAAGTCGACATATGAGTCAACTGAGACAAATGACTTAGTTATGGACGAAATAATCGCGACCAATAGTGAAATTTCTATATATGATACCATCAGGAAATCTTGTGAGTCTATTGATAAACGTTTGCTAGAGGCGCAGAATGCTCGATATAGTATTTCCAATAGTACCCTTGAAAATGAAGATAGTTATTCACATAACGATGTTAGAATTGGTAACACTACTTGTTTAGATGAGGTTAGATCATTTTCATGTTATTATAATGATGATTGTGATGAGGATAGTGTTGATGAAGAATCATACATATGCAGGCATGGTGATCAGGAAATTGTTACTCCACTTGAGCTTCAAAATGATAGCACTATTTCTGGTTCAAATTCCGATAATTTTAATAATTACTCACCTATTCAAAAGGACGAGGATTTGACTAGACATATCCCTGTTTTATACGATGTATTATTTCCTTTTCACGAAGCCAACAAAGGTTTAGAGGAATGAGTTTATTTTTAGTCTAGAGACTTAGAAACAATAGTCTTGGACAAACAAAATGTACCAGTAGTGATGGGTGAGGATGAACTTGACTTAGAAGAATCAATTGACCATTTTCAGGAATCTGTTGACCTAGAAATTAGGGAAGTTGTGACTAGTCTTTCTAGAAACACTAAAAACTCTAAGTTTGGGGGTGATTATCATTCTCCATGTGCTTTAACTCTTAGAATGGTCCCTCACTTGGGACTTGATATTTGTGCCTCAACTATTATGCCAGATTACCTTCATAATAGATCTCACGAACCTAATGATGTCTAGAAAGTAGTTCAGTTTTTAGAAACTCATCCTATGGTTGATGTGGTTAGCCCAGGCTACGGTACCTCGATTGACTTTTTTTTCCCACCAACAACCTTCCTTCCAATTGGGGGAACATATGAATTTCAGATGTGTCAGTTATAAATTTTAGAGACTAAACCTAATTACTTTAGGAGATTAGGATCGACACATTTGCTTAAGAATGACCACTACTGTGGTCAACTGTGTGAGTCAAGTCTGATTGACTTAGAGGATCCTTAGTTATTCAGGTTATTGTTATGTGCTTCTAAGTTCTTAATTGAGTATTTCCAGACTCTATAACCTGATCTTCGGGATCCCGCCTTTGAGGAAATCCAGCTGATGAAATCCTTTTAGATAAACCCTTTTATATAGCCTGAACTTGAACCACAACTAGATGTAGTTGTCTTAAACAAAAATATAGATAAGGGTGTGTTGGATATCTTCCTGGTATGCCTCTTCTTGTGGTTAGCACTTTTCAATCCAGATGACCCGTAGTTATTCCGGATGCTACTATATGATTCTTCGAGGTGACTAATCTCTTTCATTGGCAGGCTGAAGACTTTAAACTTAGCACTTCTTAGGAGGTAACCCAATATTCATGCGACACGGTAATATCTTTCCTTATCTCTTTTGCTTCAAATGGTAACAGTTTATCCTTGTTCATGTTTTTAATTTCATCTTTAGAACATTGAGGATAATGTTAAATTTAAGTTTGGGGGTATGGGATAAACTTTGTAGTTGCAGTATAAATAAATAAACTCCAGAGTCTAGAAATTTATGCTTATTAAGGTAAGCACTAACCAATCTAAGTGGATGGAAACATCTAGAAGAGTCTATTCATAAAAGCACAGATCTCAGGCGTTAGAAAAAAAAAGAAAACATGGTAGTTTCGCCATATCCTCGTGATGGAAACATCGAAAAAATCCTGATAACTCCTTTTATTCTTTTTACCATTGCTAAGGTGAAATAGAGTGATTGAGATACCCAAAAAAAAGAAAGAGACCAGACCACTAGACCAACCAGAATAAATACAATAAAGTCGACCACTGGTACCATTGTATATGCCAGCTGAGTTGACCTAGAGTTTGGATTATCGACCACTGGCTCCCTTGTATAGGTCAGTATGTTGATATTAGTCCAGACCAGTATCTCAGTCCATTAGGATAGGTTCACCTTAGTCAACATCATCCACGTTTTTCTCTACATCCATATTTTTAATATATCCATGTGATTGGTTGACTCCGGTTTATGATGTCCAGACACTATCTGAGTAGAGCTCTGTCACTTTATATGAATTTTAGTATGATTGAGTGGAAACTCGTGTAAAGAAATTGGAATTTCGCATCAGGGTACTTCCTCCTGTAGTCAATAAGTATGCCAACCAAGGAGATTCTTTAGTGCCTTCCAAGGTTCTGTGTATATATCTAGGGTATGGAGTAGTGGTTTTGTGGGTACACCTCTGGTAAACCCTCCCGAGATTAACTTGGTTTTATTAGTTTTGCTCGAGGACTAGCAAATAATAAGTTTGGGGGTATTTGATAGACACATTTTTGTGTCTGAATTGTCCTCAATGTCTCTATTGTTAGTGCTTGATTTTTGTACTTATTTTGGTGTTTTTATGTTTGTGTAGGTGTTTTGGGAGAAATACACTTATGTGGAAAAAGTTGCTCAAAAAGTGCTTTTTGGACCCCCCCTCGGAGGAGATTTGCTAAACAGACCCCCTTTTAGGATAAGGGGCACCTCATTTACTAAGGGGTACTCACCTATTATTCACACCCCAGAGCAACCCATCTATTAAAGGCACCCGTAGAACAGATTCAGGGAACTTCATCTTCAACTTTCAAACTCAGTTTTGGCGGGAATATGATTGCAGTCAAAGAACATAATTAGGGTTCGAGTTTTAGTGCTCTTCCGAGGAGATTCAATGGCTGAAATTTCATGGGAAGGCCTGTTTAAACTTAACAGACATGGTATGGTCATCAGAATCGTTAAATTTTGGATGGAAACACGCATTTGGAGAAAATATCAATTTAGGGTTTATCTTCACAGGTTTGGAATTCTGAGGAGTTTTGAGAGAGATTTAAGCCTGGATTTTCTTGCTTTGGGCCTGTTTTGACCCAACAGAGCTAGCGTGGTCAATGGTTTCGATCCAGTTTGGCTGGATAGTCGATTGGAAGTAAAACATGGAAGTACGGAGTTATTCACGGGATATCATGAATCGCTGTGAGTTTGAGACGTGCACTGCTCGAGTTTGGAGATGGAGCGTGCGAGAGATGAAAAAGGAAAGTTTTATATTGTCAGGCGTGTGAAGAAGAAATTATAGGAAACAATCCTGTGAAAATATTTTCCATTTACTTCCGGATATATTGGAGTTATGAGGGTTTGTTCTCGGTCCAAATAAATATATATAGGCCTATGGGATCACAGAGGAGGGGGAGGAGAAGTTAGGGGTAGTTTTAGAGAAACAAAAAATCGCTGCAGAGTGATTCTGCAGTAGCAGTAGAGAAGAGGAATAAGAGAGTTGCAGACGACACATCAGAAGTGTCATTCTCAAGAACCCTAAAACGAAGAACATAAGACGCCAAAAAACAGTCGTTCATCAACAGTGACAACGACAAAGACTGTAGCGTTGTATTTGCTACAGTGAGAGTGGCATTTTCCATTTATCGTTCTTTGTAACAGTTTATTGCAACACCCTTGTACCATTGCAAATCTCTGTTTTATCTTATTTCTCTAATAAAAACACCATTTGAGCTATGAATTACCTTTTTGAGTGTGTTTTCACTATGTGGATCTAGAACCCATCACTGGGACGATGGAGGAAGCTGTTTTTCACCCATGTGGTAATTCTATTTAATTTCTTTATGACTATTTGCACTATTATAATCGATTTATGATTTGTCTTGATTATTTGTGATTTCGTTAGATGTCACATGCTTAGTCTTACTACAAGAAAAACAACCTTTGACAACACTGCAAAGTCGTTGTCGAAATGGTATGACAACGTTTTTCCAGACGTTGTTGAATGGGGGGGGTTGTTAAAAGATTTGTGGCTTCGACAACAGTTTATATCCATTGCAAGAAACGTTGTCATATCAACCATCTGACAACAGAAAAAAATCATTGTCAGATGACCTAATGACAACACAAATAAACCATTGTGAGGTACCTTATGACAACAAAAATAAGCCATTGTGATATAGCTAATGACAATAAAAATAAACTATTGTGATATGACGTAATAATAACAAAAATAAACCATTGTGGTATGCGATTATGACAACACAAGTAAACCATTGTGATATGACGTAATGACAACAAAAATAAACCATTGTAGTATGTGATTATGATAACACAAGTAATCCATTGTGATATTTCCCAATGACAACAGTTTGTTTCCATTGTAAGAGATACATGTTTAACAATATATAAATTGTGTTGTCTATGTACGCAATTCACGATTCTATTAATCCGTTGTTGAAATGTATTTATATTTAAAAAATTTAATAAGAAATTAAAATTTTATATAACCGCCTGAAAATGTAGTTCACTTTTTTTGGTAATGTTTGAAATAATTGAAAACACCAAGACTCAGCAGTATATAAAGTTGATATTAACTCTCACTCCTTCTGGGAAGATGCTTGATGACCCTTCGGATATCCTTCTTCTGAAATTTTTACGGCTTGCATTTAACTTTTAGTGTTTATACCTAGCAGCATTGTGATGGTTGGTTGCAAACACTTTAGCATAAAAGCCTATAACTTTCAAGAGTTCTATAAGTAAGCAAAACATTAGGAAGGGAAATGCATTCTAGCTAAGATTGCTGGCGAGTAGAAAAAACATATATATATATATATATATATATATATATCATCTGTATGATTTCCGAGGGATTTGAACCATACCATGTTATGTCTATGACTTTAGGAATGTGGACAAAGTTCACAAGTAGTTTCAAAAGCATTCCTTGTATTTGACAGACCTTGTTGTTTGTGGAAACAAGTAGCACATCAAACATCATCCTACACACAACATATATATAGGTGCTCTTAGATAAAAACATGAAAAATAATAGCTCAAGGAGATGACATTACAGTCTATGGAGATGTGTCATTAAAGTACCTAGAAAGGGAAATCCTAAAAAGCTGCAGTGTGATAAGTGATCCTCTTTGAACCATACCATATTATGTCTATGACGCTAGGAATGTGGACCAAGTTCACAAGTAGTTTCAATAGAATTCCTTGTATTTGAAAGACCATGTTGTTTGTGGAAACAAGTGGCACATCAAAAATCATCCTGCACACAACATATAGGTGCTCTTAGATAAAAGCATGAAAAACAACAGCTCAAGGAGATAACATTACAGTCTAAGGAGATGTTTCACTAAATTACCTAGAAAGGGAAATTCTAAAAGGCTTCAGTGTGACAAGTGATCCTCATTAAACGAATGTACCGTCAATAAAAGTTGAAATAACCAGGTTCATACCTTACCACCACGAAGTCCGCCATAAATGAAAACAAGGTCCTCAATAGCAGCAGTTGTATGCCTACAACGTCTCGTCAACTCAACAACGCATCTCCACTAGCTGCATCAGCACTATATCTGCCAATTCTGGTGGTTGTTGCAAAGGCTTTTGTATCACACCAGACTCCATCGGCAATATCCATCAGTGAACAACGAAAAAAAAGACATAATATCCAAAACACTCTTAGTAAATGTTTGGGGACAACATATTTTATATCTTCATTATGAATTTATATTTTCATTAGGCATGCTCTGATGGTAAGATGAAGTGAGTTGCATAAAAGATCAGAAGGAAAATAGTTGAACTTTGAAGTATTACCAAATATAAGTAGAAAACGGAACACTGTACATCCTAATATCCCTCCACAAATAAAAAGAAGACCATCATAAGTGCACAAGCAGTTGCATACCTACGATAACACATCAGACAAAACTGAAACGTTAGAAATGAACATTTCATTACAAATCTATAAAGATCAAAAAATCAAGTAAATATGGATGATACTGACCCACACACCCTGCATAATATCCAATATCTTCCTTCCCTTCCCTTTTCCCCTCCTATTTTATCCGGGCTTGGGACCGGTGATAGGTGTGTAAAAACACCTCTCTAAGTATCGATTGGTTGTGCTTTCTTAGCTAGTTTTCGTGTGAAATTGTATTATTAGGTATCTTTTATATTTTTTATGGGAATTTTGGAGCTTATTCCTGGAAAGAACAAGAAATCGTCCAATTGGCTTAAAAAGAGGGACGGAATTATCATTGCATGGGAAACCACTATCGGCAGTTGTGTGGGCGTTAGAAAGGAAAAAGGTGCTGAAATGAATGGCATATGTATGCACCGTTAAAACTCATGGGAGGAAGTAGCAGTAGCAAAACTGGAGATTAAAAGAGAATTCATATTCTCTTGGCGTTACAAATGTTGGGTGCACTCATGGGATTATTTACACCGGCCTGGTTTACAAGTGCTGGGATTAAAGACATACTCTCAATCAGTTGGATCAGACCCTGTCAAAAGTGCTATACTTAACGCATCTGAGTGAACTTATGGGGCACATTCAGCTAGATCTCCTCGACTATTCTGCAGTTCTCACTTTTGGTCGATGATGAAAGATTTTCTGAGGCCAACTGGCCAAGAATGGGGTGGTAAGAGATCGAGACCAAGCTGAGCTTGGTATTGGATAGAGATAATGCGATGCTTGCATGATATGGTTGAACGAAGGAGGTTAGCTGAACGATGATAGACACAGACTTGGCTTGCTGCTACAGTATGGCAGCAGCGTTGATTGATGGCAGTGACGTTGGAATGGATTTTGGAAACAAGAGTGAACTCGATTATTGTCTAGAATAGTTGGTTTTGTGATAGTCGATGGACGATGAATCTCTCTGCCAATATTATGGAGTTGTTAGCAGTGAGGATAAGAGATATCTGGGAAGATTTTACTGCCGGTGTTGGAGGAGCCAAGGTGACGAGATGGGTACTAATGCTGTTCACAGGTTAATGGTGACGCCAACATGGTCGAGATTAGCTGATGATAATGATGGATAATGATGGCTTTCATGCATGGAAGGTACAGTGATGAAGCTTGAGCTCGAATGGATCTTTGTTGTTCATTGTCACTACCCATTATTTCCGTTAGTGGATTTGTTTGTTACAGAGAATGGGGAGATAATTGACGGAAGTTATGATGAACTGGTGTTTCCGTCATTGGAGGTGATGTGAATGAGGAGTTAGAGCATGATAGTCGATGGAGTTTCGGTTTTTTGGGTCAAGCACTGTAAGGAGAATTGACGTTCGTCGACAGAACTATAAGGAGAATGGACATTCATCGACAGCAGCGTCTGGAGAAGTTGACGAAGAAGAATACAGCCACGGGAGCTTAGCAGTGATGGCTTGTACCATGAAGAATGAGCAGATATGTGAAAAAGTGTTGGAGTGCATGGCATCTGTGACGATGACGGACAGAGTTTGAATGGAGTATCTCGGGGGCTTTGCTCAGAAAATAAGATTGAATGGGAGCTGGGACTGTTGGCTGTGATTACTCGGTAAAGAATGGTGACTGGTGGTGGTCTGGAGTTTGATGAGGCCGAGAATGGAAGTGATACTTTCCAACCGTACATAATCACAGTTGAACTTACGGAGCATTGTCCCAACCGTATTTATACACAGATACTAGGCTGTCAGTCTCATGTATCTGACAAGCCATTACTGATAAGATGGGATGTACTTGGGCATTTAAGCCCAGTTTCTGCTTGCGGAGTTCATAAAGTGTGAGCCCAGTTTGTTTTGTTTGCCAAGCTTAGAACGTGACCAGCCTTGACCGTGAGTTTGAAGAAATGGGCTCAGGTGTATTTGGGCTGAGATGAAATGAAGGAAATGTACTGGGCTTCTGTCTAGCAGAACAGGCCCAATAGGCTTTTTAGCCAAAATACTTACACGAACAGAACTAAGGCCATGACTTTGGGAATTTGGCAAGAGTTCGCAACCTGCTTTGGTCCGGGATTTGATGCACGGGACACTCTTCTATTTTTGCTAGGTTTACTAGTTTTCTTCAAGAGGAGGTGCACTTTCTTATTTTTGCTAGGTTTTCTAATTTCTTTAGGAGGAGGTTACAAAACTCTATATATAGAGAACCCTAGGCACAATCCTAATATATTCTTGACACATATCTTCTTTTCACCGTTTTTCTCCCCCTTAGGGGGGAGAACTATCTCTTTTCTATTCTTTTTATATTGTAAGGATGAATTCAAAGTTCTAATGTGAAGCTCAATTATTTTGCAAGTTTGTTTCAAGTTTTAAATTGATTCATTGTGGATTGTTTTTACCATATCGAAGGTTTATGATTGGTTCTTAGATTGGTTTGGGTGTGCAACCAGATTAGTTTATTAATCATTCTAATGATAGTAGAGAGTTGAGTCGACCCGTAATTGTCTCTCATCTCCTACACAAGTAGAAATCGCAAGACCTTACGGAGGGATTCTGTGGAGCAATTGCGAGTAAAGATAACACCAGTAAGTGGACCGAGCGTACTGAGTTTTACTGCTGGGATTAAACCTAAATTCATAAATATTAATGCGTTCTGGGAATTACATCTTGTAGTCGAGCGCTTCCGTGTCAAGGTGGTTCTTTTGAATAGAATCCGGTATTCGAGCACTTCCGTATCCGGTGATATATGGAGTTTTTGGGGATTGCTAAGCGTACCTACTTTCTTACGGTTGGTGACAATTGCTTCTAACAAGATATAAACGAGTACAATTTTGAGTTAACGGTTAGTAACTGCGAAGGATTTCTTCAATATCTTTTTATTTTTATCCTTCTTTATTATTTTCGCCGATTTAGATAACATAACAATTGCATTACTCTTCGTGGGAACGATCTGTTACTACCGCTATATTATATTTAATTAGTGGGAAATATCTTTTTATTTTATTGAGTAAACGACGCTCACCAACCGGCAATGTAAAACCATTTACATTGGCGGAGTTAAAAAAGGTATTTACCTACAACAGATAACATGATATTATATACATATATATAAGAACCCAGAAGTTGTTCACATTACAAAATATACAAAATAAGTATCCAAACAACTTCCTCAAAAAGAAAGCATACCAATAGCAAAAGGATAAAATTGGGATTTCGTTCCACCGTACCGGAAGCCTAATACCAACAAAAAGATAGAGCCATCTGAAATGATCTACAAGTTAACATGTCTAGCACTAAAGCTAATCATATGAACGCATATTGCACTAAAGCATACCTACAACAAAAAGAGAAAATTGGTATTTCGTTTCATGGTACCGGAAGCTTCATACCAACAAAAAGATAGAACCGTCCGAAAAGATCTACAAGTTAACATGTCTAGCACTAAATCTAATCATATGAACTCCTATACATCAAAATAAAGGAATGACATATGCCATGCAACAGTTGTTCCTTCAGCCTCCCCTATTGTCTTTCAAAAAATAGTTGGCTTCCATAAATGAGCTTCAGGGACCACTGGATTCCACCCAAACAACGCATGCATCATTTCCTAATGCAGTGCAGTGAACATTTCTATCAGCACCAACGAACGCTACTTTGCCCTCTGCAACAATCTCTCCTTGCCAACTAAGAAACTTGCAAGGTTGATCCTCCACATGCTTGTTCACACCAACATCGCTGTGTGCATTGCTATCAAATTTGGACTAGCCAAAGCTCAACACAATAAAAAAATTTAGTACATGGAAGCTTCAAGATAAACATACAAACATGACTTTCAAAACTTACTTGAGGTGTGGCTACTTGTGGCTGATCATTACATGGGCCGCAATCTTTTTTCCGATTCCTACCATGTGAGAAGAAGCCTAAGTTAAAAACAAAATTCAATATTAAAAAAAATAATTAACTCTGATAAACAATATTTACCTCATATAGAATGTCCACTTTAGATTCCACATCAGCGATCTTTGCGAAAAGAGAATTGATAAACTTAGTACTTTGAGCATGGGCCTTCAATTTTGAAAGTGTAACTCCATACCCTAAACCCGTAACTCTACCAGGTCGGTCTTCACCTCTAGCTTTTGCAATAGGATCCTTATTAAGTGATGTTGAAGAGGATTGGCCATTGTTTTGCATCTCCAACATCTTGAGTTTACACAAATCAATACCATCAAGTAGTTGTTTTTGTTAAAAAAAACAGTATCAAATCAGTTAATGCATTCATGTTCTTACCAATTTTTGCGAAACAATCTAGTTTGTGTTTTTTCCCTTCCAATTTTCTTCGGTCAGATTTTGACGAGATAGTAACCACAACTCTTCTCTAGGTATATTCTTGTTTGTCTTTCTTTCCTTCTTCTGCAAAAAAAAAATCGATTCTAAGAGTATTAGCATCAACTCACCAACTAACCATAGAACCTGACATTGGTATGAGTTTACCAAATTATCTTCAAAACGAGCATAACCAAGTCGGCTTATGCCATGTGGCTCTGTATAGCTTCTCCTCAAGTCTGACATAGCTGCACCTTTGGCCTAAACAAGAAAAGAAATAATTAACAAAGGGAAAGTGTCTTTTGAAATAAAATAATTAATTTTGATCTAAGTCAAAAACATACTTTATAGGATGTTGAGGTGACACGTGCTATAAATTGTTCTCACTCACGATCAGTCATACAGATTGGCTTCTCAGAGGCAAGTTTTGTCTTCCTTGTATCTTAATCTTTAATTTCCATTTCCTTATTTACCTTACTTGAAATATTACATCTATGTTGTCTCAACATGCAACCCATTTTTCCAAAGATAAAGTCTTTGCAGTCATAATCTAGCTTGTACTTTTGCTGTAATGCAAATATTTTTGTTAGAACAAATTAAACAAAATAGATAATAAGAAACTAAGCATATACAGTTGGAACTTATGCAATCGAATATTAGTTACCTTCAACACAGTAAATATGTCTTCTTTTATAGATGGTTGAACATATGTCCAATTGTCTTCGTTCACCGAGATGGTTGTTCGAACTAACACACCTAACTCACTAGCCATTTATACAGATGCAGGAACAATTGCCGCCCCTTTGAGTTCCACTCTACCTCTCTAGCTTTATTGGGATCACAAGCACCCTTCAAATGTGTTGGACCTCGAACCGCTTGGTTCTTCTTTTCCTTGTCAAGTTCATCATCATTGTTGTGTGAGCTGTCATTTTTCTCTTCACTATTAGAGGGAGATTGATATACGACATTATCATCAACCTGTGGCTGATGTGGTATTTGTTATTCTATCTCCACTCTAGACTTCGTCTTAGCTTTATTGGGAACACCAGCATCCTTCATATGCGTTGTACCTCGATCCGCTTGCATCTTTTTTGCCTTGTTAAGTTGATCATTTCTATGTGAGCTATCATTTTCCTCTTGACTATTAGAAGAAGATTGATTTGCGACTTTATCATCAACCTTTAGATGTTGTGGTATATGTTCTTCTAACTCCACTCTGGCCTTCTTCTTAGACTGTCCACATTGTCTTTTAGAATGCTTATTTTTATTTATTGTTATCTGTGGCTCCTCTGGTACATGGTTGATTGTAGTTACTACTAGAAGAGTCCTCTTTTTCTTTGGACTTGGTCGTTTACTTTCAATAGGAGAAGATCTTGTCTTCAATAGATTGTTTTTACTAGGTGAAGATCTTGTTTGTCAAAGCAAATTATATGCACCAAAATAAAAAAATGTTCAAATATTAGTACTCACCAAAAATACAAACTAATACAACTTCCCAGGATAAGTTATAGGTCTTTACCTGTGGTGCCATAGTGGTTATAAGTTCCAGAGAAGGTTACTATACCCAGCTGATATTATAACAAGAAACTGTTAATTATTGAGATACAAATAATTTCAAAGCATTTATACTTGGAAGGACATAACATAACACAGTAAATAAGTGAGACATGAACAAACACAAACAATGAAATCCAAATACACATATACAACCATTCAAGAGTCATAACCAAAGGCTACAAAAAAGCAAAACAAAGATAAAAGCATCCCCTTCATTCACAACCATCATCGCTATGCAGATCAACGTTAGGAAGTAACAAAATATCTAATGGTTGATAACCCGTATCAGCACTTTCATCATATAGTTCTAATTCATGGAAACCCCTCGGAGGCGGTTTCAAAACCACACACCAATTAGATGCATCTGACTCACGAGAATAAAAAACTTTTTTCGCTTGTGTTGCTAGGATGAATGGATCGCTTTCAAACTGGTTCCTATACTGGTTAAAGATGGATAACGTAAAACCATCTTCAACTTTAACACCACGAACCATATGAGCCCAATCACAGGTATTTGGAAGTTTCTATAGTTCAATACTATAATTTCACGTAAAACACCATAGAAAGTGTCAGAGTCTGAACGGGCATTGTTTTCTGACTGACTGTTTCCTTAGTCTGCTACACTTGTGATGTTTAATTCAATACAAACTCCTCTACATTGAGTGGCTCTTTCAACTGAAGCAATACGGAACCGAATGTGATTGATAATGTAACCAGTATATGACTTGCATTGTTGCAAAGGTCCATATGATAACCACCTCACTCTATCTGATACAGTTGTGCCCATGCAAATATGTGATTGCACCTGTCAAAAGAGCACTCTCATAAAGATATGAAGCTTAATATATTGGTATAGAAATACACTTAAAGTAAAATATGTTAGACTTACCTTTTCTTTAAACCAATCAACAAAAGTATCAGAGTGTGCCTTCTCGAGTTGGGCTAGATTTCTACATAGTCTTCTATCCAAACACTTTAACTCTTTCATATGAATACTAAGATTAAAACAAGATTAGTAGAAGCGAAAGTAACGAGTTAAGGGATGTTTTAGAAAGGTATGTATAAATTTTCACTTACTCTTCATAAGGTTGAACTTCTGGTTCATTTGAACAACACATATCTATGTGCGATATTCAACATAACGTTATCCATCAGTACATGAGTTCCTTTAGAAACTGGACGTCCTAAGGAAGATGAATCACTTTGAGCACCTTCATTGCGCTTCTGGCGTTCACCTATTTCAGCTGCTTTTGGCACGCGTTCCTTGATAAATCTAATGGCCTCCTCTACAATATAGCACTCTGTTATACATCCTTCAGGACGTGCTTGATTTTTCACGAACTGCTTGAATATCTTCATATATCTATAAGAAGAACAAGAGAATGATTTTTTTAGAATACTATGAAAAAATATGTTTATGCTATAACAATCTACAATAAGTAACATAAAAAAACAAAAAATAAAAGATATAGTTGCATACCTTTCAAATGGATACATCCAGCGATACTGAACAGGTCCACCCAAACAGACTTCTCGAGCTTGGTGAATACACGAGTGTATCATTATATCAAAGAAATAAGGAGGGAAATATCTCTCAAAAACACACAATGTCACAACAACTTATTCTTCGAGCAGCACTACCTTATTCCTGTCAACTACCCTTTGGCATAACTCATTGAAAAATGAACACAACCGAAAGATTGCATTTCTTGGCCCTTCCGGTAAAAGTCATCGTAATTCTACATATAGTAATTGTTGTAGTAAAACATGGTAGTCATGAGCTTTTAGATTGTAAACTCCATTTTCCTTAGAGAAACATCTCCTAATGTTTGAACTGTACCCATCAGGAACTTTCAAATTTGTCAACCTATCAATAAATATACCTTTCTCCTTATCTGTTAACCTATATGGTGCTTGTGGAAGGACTAGTTTACCATTTTTTTTTCAGTTGGATGTAGTTCTGGTCTCTTTCCTAATGCAACCAGATCCTTTTGAGAGTTAATATCGTCTTTATTTTTGAACTTTATATGCAAAAGTGTACCAAGAATACTCTCACCAACATTCTTCTCAGTGTGCATGACATCTATATTGTGGCGTAGTAACAAATCCTACCACAATAAAAGATTATATTTGTTAGTACACAAAAAGGTAAAATCAATAAGGCAGTTAAAAAATTAAATAAGCATATGTTACATATGGAAGATTAAAGTTACCTTCTAGTAGGGAAGTTAAAAAAAATTTGACTTCTTCTTCCACATCTCAAGTAACTTCTGACCATCAGTTAAACTGTCACTCCCTTTACGACGAACAATCTTTTTACTCTTTCTTTTCTTGTCCATTTTCTCGTTTGCTTTCTTGTCTTTTTTATTGTCTTTGTCTTGTTTTGGCTTACCGTAATCATTCACTATAGAACTCTGAGCTTCCAAAACTTCAACACCAGACATTATATGAGGCTCTTTATTCTTCTCTTGTGTTCCATGAAACCAACTTTTTTTGTAACGCATAGGGTGACTTTGAGGGAGAAATCTTCTATGATTCATGTAAACTGTTTTACCACTAAAAGGCAACCATTGTGAAAGAGTTTGAACACCACAAATAGGACATGCTTCCTTTCCTTTGTAAGTACAACCAGCTAGGTTCCCGTAAGAAGGGAAATAATTTATCGTCAACATTAAAAGAGCACGCAACTTGAACATAGAACAACTAGAAGAATCATAAACATCTACACCATTCCATAAATTTTTCAAATAATCAATTAATGGTTGTAAAAACACATCAATGTCATTACCAGGTTGTCTGGGACCTGGAATTAGTAAAGACAACATAATATTTTCTCTTTGCATGCAAAACTCTGGGGGTAAATTGTACACAACAACCATCACAGGCCAACAACTATGCGACGAAGAAAGGTCACCGAATGGATTAAATCCATCTGCAGCAAGCCCAAGTCGTAAATTCCTTGGCTATGCAGCAAAATCAAGCCATTTCTGGTCGATTTTCTTCCAAGCCATGGAATCCACTGGATGACGCATTTTACCATCTTTACTCTTCCAACTTTTATGCGATTGCAATTGTTTAGCTGTCTCTAATGAACCAAACATTCTTTTAGGACGCGGAATAATAGGAAAATACCTAAGAACCTTTACTGGAATCCTCCGTTTAGGACTCTCATCTTTATCATCATCTTCATTGTTGGACTTATCTTTTTTCCAACGAGAAGCATGACATTTTGGGCAAGTATCCCTATCTGCGAGTTCATTTCTAAATAAGCAACAATCATTCTCACATGCATGAATGCTTATAAAACCAAGCTCAAATCTTTTCAAAAACTTTCGACATTCATATGTGGTTGTAGGAAGAAAGTTATCCTTGGGTAACATCTCATGAATTGTCTTAAAAAGTTCATCAAAAGCAACTTGAGATAACCCACTAACTGTTTTGTGCTTATACAATGATACTACGGAAGACAACTTTGTATGACCTGTGCACCCTAGATATAAAGGAATATTGGCGTCTTCAAGTAATTTTTCCAATGGATCTTCATTAGTACCTTCATTAATAAGAGGATCATCATTCAAATCATCTTGAATATTTGTATCGAAAAACATTGCATGGTCAAAAGTTATCGGGTCTTCAGGATCTTTCATAGAAGTACTAACATGTTCACCGTGAAAAACCCATTCAGTGTAAGTAGGATCCATTCCCCTGACAAGTACGTGTTTATATACTTCATTCCGGGGTTCACTTCTTAATTCTTACAATCAACACAAGGACACTTCAGTAATGGTGGATTGCCTAGATTCTCACTGACAGTTTTCAAAAAATTCGCCAATACAACTCCATATTTTGGGTTTGATCTACATTCACGTAGATATATAAAACACAATCAGACTTGGAAAAAATAAACAAGCAAGAATGTTAAAAAACACAACAGGTTTAGCTTTAAAACCTTCGCAAGTAAACCCAGTCTTTCTCCATCATGGAAGACCGCAGTTCAACCTAGCTAGTATAAATAGAAAAAACATGTTGCACATCAGCATAATATCAAACATATGAGTAATACCCTAACAACTCTTACAGGATCAAATACATATATCAGATGTCACAACAATATGCAACAAATTAAGCATTTCAAATAATCCATACAAACCACAAAAGCATTCCAAGAGAGATCTGTGAAACTTACCAAGTTGTCTAGATCTCAAAGCCTGGAGACAAATAAAAAAACACAAAAACAAACTTATAAAAATCATGAGCCACGTAAGTATAAAAAATCAGTTAAAACAAGCATTTCAAGAAAAAATAATTACAACCATACTTGCCTCTGAAATTGTTCACCGACTCCAAACTTCAGAGCTAGCTGCAATCATCCACAAAATAGTAAAAAAATTTAGGTAAAACGAACAATATCTTTCTTTATAATAAGAGACCCAAAATTGCCACATGCCAACACCAAAATCTCTCTTGATTGTAGGAAAGCCACATCAGCAGCACTTTCCAAGTCATCACAATCTATTTGGCACCTCAATTGGTCATAAAATATAAAGGAATTATCATTCTTCCATCAAAAGGCAACCTACGGCAAATGTGTTGAAAACAAATATACGTATTATGGGAAGACGGGAATGGGAAGAGAAGACAGTTTAATGTCACACAAGTGAAGTGCAAAATCCAGATTCTTTGGCGAAAAGGTAGAACCTAATGCAATGAATAGAAAACTTCTTTTACTCAATTTCCATGTCAGTGCACTGTCATCATATCATTAGACCCATCTCCTTGCATAAAACTTGCATAACAAACAACTAATAGTCGAATACAAAAGACACCATACTACCCTGGCTTCCCATCCAATAGAACATATCTATATAGTTTGCTAAAATGGGTGGTAGCTAATTTGTTGAAAAAAAAAGGAAAAGACATGAAGTACTAAGAACAGAAGACATGAAGTAATAAGAAGAGAAATTAGAGACCGATATATACATCACGGCACGCAAAAAACAAAAAAAGAGTTCTTGATCTATCGTTGTACAGTTAACAAGCAAGTTTAATGTATGAAGCACCTCCCACTTTAAGGTGAAAAATGATTACATGCATCCTATCTTATGACACCATCCCAAAATAATTGTGTAAGTTCATTCCATTACAACATTTGAACTTCTTCACCTTATGAGATGACGCATCAGGAATATACATCTATGTATGTACGTGGTATAGTGTATATAAGTTAATATGCAAGACAATTTGGTATGATTGTATAGGAATGCCGAGAAACGACAATTACAATTAGGAAACAGTCTTCAATTAGATGTGGTGCACATGTGATGCATTTTAATTCTTATTCTTCTTAATACTCATCAAAAAAAAAAAATTTGTTGGGAGAATTAGAGGCTACTTTTACTCACTCTTATGCCCAATGCTCTTTGCCTATTCCAGATTTAGACAATTCATAGATATAAAGAGACATCTTATTAATCCAATCGCTAGATGAATAATTAATCTTATTGGAACTACTAATCCAACATCATTACTTTACCTTATTATATTACTGACTATATCAAAATTGAAACGTTCCAGTTATATGCATGCCATAAGGTGAAGATAAATTGTACAATAAGATTTGGATATGTGGGTGCATACGCACCGGTAAGGGGCTTGTATTAGATAAAACAAATCAACCAGCTACTTGATACAAATGCAGAAAGTAAGACTCACACTCACTTAACAAATGAAACAAACTTATAATAAATATCAATAGGGAGAACAGAAAAATCAAATCCATAAACAGTACCAAAAGATTAAAAAAAAATCAAATCCCTAAACACCAAGTCTACATTGGATGCGCCCATAGTGTATTTAGAAGAGAGAAATACCGTTCAGAACAACAACAAAAAATCAATCAAAAATTAAAATAGATGTACATGATGCTGAAATCATGTCCTAAGGTCAGTGACTAACCTCAACCATTATTCTTCTTCTTCTAACATACAAACATCATCATTCAGATACATGATTCACTAAACATGATACTGATCTTAGTAATCAAATCACATAAAACCATCCTAAACATGATATTTCAGGGATCTAAGATTACTTGCGATAGAAATTGAAGTAACTACAACAAATGTAAACACTAAGATTAACACTAAAATACAATCTATTTGCTGCTTCAAATACAAGATTGACTAAACATGTTACTGAGCATACAAAATCATATAAAACAAACAAATGTTGAAACTAAACTAAAAAACCAACTGTAATAAAAAAATATATTTGAGCAGGGAAAAAAAACAGAAACTCACCAATACAACATAATCCACTCCAAATCTTTCCTGAAAAGAATAATCACAAACTATTAAATTAGTTTCAAAAATAAACACCAAATCAGTAACAAAATGTAAGATTTAACAAGAACCTTAAAAAAAATATCCAGAATCATCTAAAGAAACCCATAAAAATTAGAAATCAAAAACCCTTATATTCCAATAAGAGTACAATTTATCAAAAAGGAAAAATACAGAACAAACAATAAATCAAATTTGAAACAAATTTCTTTTTTGATTAACTTTAAAAAAAGTAAAACAAATAGAAATTACATAGCAGGCAAACTAAAATCAATAAGAATTAAAAAAAAAACACACACGCACACAGTAGACTCTCTTTGGAATCTCAGACAGAAAAATAAAAACATTAGATTAACCGTTAAAAGGTCAGTAGTGGTACGATTAGCATCCATTTCAAAAACCCTTGTTGTAAAAATGAAATCTTATTAGCTCTTATAGTTCAAATCGAGAAAAAAATGGTCTCAAATACACATGCATTCCAGATCTAACAAAACCCCTAAATTTTTCTTCAGAAAATTAATTTTTTTTTTTACCATGTTTCTAAATTGAACATAGACAAGACCATATAGTAGTATTATGGTATTCTAATCTTAGATGAAATTAGAAAAAAAAAATCAATCGGAAACTCTCAATCAGACGAAGAATAGATGAGGGAATGATTGAGAGAGGAAAAAAAAGACAAAGAGAAGAAATTCCAGACGAAGATGATGGAGATGATAGAATAATTACTAACTATACCTTCTTCTTACTCCACCTTCTTACTCTACTGATGAAGAAAAGGGGAAGAAAGGGGTTTTTTGGTTTTATTCTTACTTAGCTTTTACTCGCAGCCTAAAGAAAGAGGTTTTTTTTAGTTTAGTTTTTGGTTCTATCCGGGTATGGACCAAAACAAAGCTTTTAAGGCAATATATAAAGGCCCACGCGGACCATATTTGCCGCTTACAATGTCAAATTTTTCCGCTCACTTTGCCGCTCACTATTTCACCAAAAGTTCAACTTTGCCGCTCATGTTTTGGCAAGCAAATTTTTTGGCCGCTCATGTTTTTACCTTATAATTTTAACCAAAAAAAAAGAAGAAAGTCATGTGGTTTGTTTTTCCTAGCATTTTTAGGAGAGACCCCAACACAATTAGGGGCGACACAAAACGGCAAATATCCTACCATAATCGGTAACCAAGATAGTTATACTAACTTCCGATTATCCCGATTCTGTTTGCAAATATCCAACCAATGGTGTCTCTTGAAGAAACTCCATGGGAACAGACACGTTTTGTGAAAATTTCTGGAAAACCGAATAGGACGAACACATCCGGGAGGGGCTACGCCCCCCGGACATTGGCAAACAATCTTGAAAATATCCAACACATATAACTACCGAATATAGAGTTGCCCCAAAATGATATTTTTCAAAAATCCTCTATTTTTCTAATTTGGTTGAGCCTAGTTTGCAAATATCCAACGCATATAACTAACTCAGCTTTGAGTCCTAGTTTCTTTTCCTTCAAAGATTTTAAAATAAACAAAAAATTAACTTGACAATGCACTTTAAACGTCGTGAAAATATAGGATCAACAACGTTTTTAAAAGAAACGTTGTCAAAAAGCTACCTTCATAACTGTTGTTTGGTTTGGATATGATTCAAAAATGGTTTTATAGGGTAAGTGTTGTGGAAAGATAATTTATCGACAACGTTTCGCAAAACGTTGTCATATATCCGTTGTCAAAGGCCATTTTTCTTGTAGTGATTAGGTACTTTAGATGCGTCATGCTTGTGATTTACATCTAATTCTTTATAAAATCTACATTGGCAAAGATTTAGAGTTGATGTTTGTTATTTTATGAGCTTTAATTGTCCGTAATTAATAGTTCAACCGCATGAATATGAGAATTGGTGGAATCCCGAGTCCCAGTCATCTCTTCATCTTGTGACATATTTTGTATACATTTTTCTTTTATTTTAGTTTATCAAATCCTACAATCGATTTCAACAAGTTCGAGTGAATGACAACTCTACTTACCACTATCTAAAATTCAATCAATGATCTGATTGTTCCCATTGGAAATCCCTCAAACCATTGTAAAGCTTCTCCTGTTAAGTTAGCGGGAAAATATTTGCATAAGACTGCATCATTATCCTCCCATTGCAATAGAGATCTGATGCATGCCTTTAT
The DNA here is from genome assembly GCA_023529315.1 of Papaver bracteatum. NCBI lineage: Eukaryota > Viridiplantae > Streptophyta > Magnoliopsida > Ranunculales > Papaveraceae > Papaver > Papaver bracteatum. Next base: position 140,687 of record JAJJWX010002376.1, on the reverse strand, counting down.
ATGATGTACTGCACATGTCGTCTCATCAAAAATATTAATAAATACAGGTAGTGTGCATTTATTTGGTACTCCTGTGAGTTGTATTTGTCTTGTGAACGGTGTTTTTCCTGTTTTTTCTATTGTTTCATCTAATTGTCGCCTTCGTGCTGTCATCATCGCTCTTGCTTTTGCTAATTCTCTTAAAATTGTTTCGTTCATGGCTTGGTCGACATCTTGTTGCATAAGTATTTTCAACCTTGATTTCCTTAAACTATTCTTGTGTTTATTTTGACGCATCGCCTCCTGGGGTTCTCGTTCTTCCGCTTCTTCTCTTCTTCACCTTCGTCTTTCCTTTTCGTTTCTGTCATTGATCTGTGCGTCATTATGTCTTTTATCTTCTTCTACATGGTCACATTGATTGCGCAATATTTCTCTTCCGTGTAGTATTATCCTCCCCTGATCTTCATGAGTTTCATCTTCCTGATCATAATGCATGTGGTTATGTTCATCTTGTTACTCATGTCGATTGCCCCTGTGATTTCCTTGTATGCGATAATATTCGCCTTGTTGTGCGTATCGATCATCGATTGGTGGTTATTTTACGCGATTATGACCGCACTCCTCCTATATATTATCGCCTACATAAAAATTCTCAATAATGTTATTATTTAAAGGCCTCTCTTGTCTAGGATCCATCTGGCTAGATCGACTATGCCTTGACGTGATCCTGCTTGTCCTTGACCTTGAGCGTGCACGTGTTGTCCTTGATGTGGTTCGCGACCTCTACTCTTACAACCTGATATTCTTTTCCCTTAGCTCATCATTCTGACACGTTAAGTTCGCCCGTGCTTATTATACTCTCCTCCTTTCTTCGACTAATATTTGTCGGAGTTTCACTATTGTCATATTCTCTTTATTGTCTCCCACTGGTCCTTCCCCTCCAGTTATTTTCTCGTTTTCCTCCACCGTATCTGTATCTTTAGTATGAAAACTTACCTCATCATAGTTGTGGGTATTGTTCTTCTCCTATATGTGTTGGATCTGAGATTGGACTTGCATTCCTCGATTGTTCCTTTCTCCCATCCTTGATGATTCAGCAATTTCACCACTTATTATACCTGCGATTCTTGTACTCCTCCTATTTTCTATCACTTGTTCTGCTGTAGATGCTTTCCTTACCATTCTTTGTTCCTGAAATAATATCTTCGCTTGATAAAGGAAAAATTATTCTTTAAAGAACCAAAAGTTTTATAAAAAGTTTTCTTCACCAACAAGGTATATCATCCAAGTTGTATTCTAGCGCCAAAATGTAGTTGCAGGAAATCCAACAACCACACCCAAGTAAGATCTATAAACTCTAATCAAGACATCATGGGGAAAACTCTAATTCATTTTATTAAAAGATAAATCAAATACAAAATATATGAGTAGAACCCTAACTTGGGAAGAAAATAACTTTCTCTCCCCTAAATATCTTATCTCTGCTTACCAAAAATATCTCTCTCTTCTACAAAAACATGTGACTCATTTTATAGGAGTTTACATAGTTGAGGACACCTAATTTCGGATCTGGAGCGCGTCAATGTCGCTTGGAATTTAATATTACCTCACGGATTCTTTACTTCCGCGTGGTTCTTCACATTTCTTTCGTGATTTTATGGCGTCGTCTGATTCGTCATCTTGGACATATTGTACGTGTTCGTATTCCCTTGCCACTGAAGGGATTATTTCACATACCAAATAAGTGTGCAGTATTTGTCTCCCACACATGCATGGATTTTGAAACCGCCTATTTGCAAATTAAAGTATTGGCCTAGCTACTTCCATACCTGATATATAAAATATACCCCCAATCTTTACATTAATAGTTTCTCACATCACAAGAGCGCGATACTCAAGAATAAAATTGTTGGCCTACCTACTTGATCGATAGACTATAGTGGCATCGTGCCATGCTTTCGACCTTCATTTCTCTAATTTTTCACATTATTTTTTCGAAACAGCAACATTCATTCCAAGAACGCTGAAAAAGTACAAGAAAAAAACACGAAATACGAAATTCACTTTAGTATGCCATTTTTTTCCCCGCAATTATATGTGTAGGTGCAGAAAACCTACTCTCCACGTGTTCGCACGAGATTGAATGAAGAGACGAAGAAAATATTCGAATGAGATATATTTCACTAATTCCCAAGGGAATGTCAGATTTACTTTAATGAATATCAGATCTTCGAAGTCATATCTGAAGTTGACGAAGTAGTAATTGACGAAGTATCAGTAACTTGAGCAGAACGATATCTCGTGAAGAAAGAAGTAAAATACCCGAAGTGTGAATTTTTACGGAAGAAAAGGTATAGTATGCGAGGTAGACGACCCGAAGCGTGGATTGTCTGATTGGGTGTTGAATACACCTTGATTTAATATCTATTGGTTATCCTTTCTTTACTATTTTTCTTGTAAATTATGTATTTTACGTATGTTTTTGAGTTATTAGGTACTCTGGAGTCACATGGAGGAAAAGAAGAAGAAATTACCAAAATTGAGCAAAAAGGGCAGAATTGTCATTTCACAGGGCGAGCACTATCTGGAGTCCAGTCATGGTTAAGGGACAACTCTTTTGAAGTTTTAAAGACAGACTAGCTAAGGTTAAGGGGCTGCCATTTGGCTAGCCCTTATCAGAAGTAACCATTTATATAGGCACCCAATCTGTGGGTGTATTAGCAGTGGGTGTAAATATCCTGGGGTGTACTTCAACCCCAACCCTAAATCGATTATCATCTTCAGTCATTTACACCTGAAATTCAGAAAATGGTGAGAAAAGCAGCAGCTGCTATTAATTCTGCGAAAAATCAAGAAAGGAGAGATCGAGAGTTGTTGTTGGTGATTGTTGTTAAGAAGAGGGCAGATGGGTCTGACTTGGGAGAAGCCATGAATCGGTGTTTAGTGAAGAAATTAGGGTTTCTATTGCTGCAATCAATTCAGAGAAGTTATGGCTCTTATCGGAAGATTAAGGTGAAGAACATGATGGGTTTGAGCTTCTGACTGGATAGTATTTGATGTTGAAGTGATTCTAAAGCCGCATAAGAAGAATTAAGAGATGGGTTGGTGGTGGATTAATCGAATATGGGAAACAGTGGATTTGGTGTTCTTGAGAGATTATATTACTACTAATGGGCTCAATGTAATCTGAGGATGAATCTGAGAAGAAATTAAAGATGGGTAAGAGTCTAAGTAGCTGTGCTATGTAATGGAATTGATCGAACAGATGATACAGTGGATGAGAACACCTTGCTACTATGAGAAAAATAAGAGATAGAACTGAAGTTAATACAGTGGTGGATGTGATGCTACTGTCACAAGAGATGGTGGTGAGCCATATGGTGGTACTGATTGAATTAGAAGAAGCTACAAAGAATGTTTTGTATGGTTGTAAGAAGTGGTTGTTCTGCAATTCAGAGGAGATGGGAATCGAAGGAGGAAATAGTATTATTGCTGCCTGTTGTTGTGAATGCCTAAATTACATTAGATGAATGTTAGGATTTGTACAGTTGAAGAAAAAGGCCGGAATTTGGCTGGGATATGTCGAAAATACAAACAAAGCTTTGTCCAAATTTCCACTCTGGCGAGTTAACTCGGACCGGCGATGACCTATCCAGCTACAGACTCAGCGAGTAAGCCAATGCAGCCTGACTAAGATAGATGACTCAAAGCTGACTGAGACGCCTCCCTTTGACCCTTGACTAACGGTTTGACCCTTCTGGCCGTTAATATTGACGGTTGACTGACTGAATATTCCTGACCGGTAGAGAATCTCAGGTTACCGGCGGTGACGGATTCCGGCCTATTTCCGGCCAAAAACCCGGTTTTCCGGCGAGCTAACGTTGCATAATTTTGTGTATATTTCTCTCATGGGATGTGAAGAGTTGGACTTGGAATTGAATGAAGAATTTGGCTTGGATATGGAAAGAGAAGATGGGAGATTTGAGAAAGGCTTGGATTTGGAAATTGAAGTGCTAAAGGAAAGGGATTCTATTCCTTGGAAGATATGGAGAACATTGAAGCCTATAAATAGAGAAGTTCTCTACTTTTCTATACACACTTCCATACACATTGATACACTTACACACACTTTTGTGCACATCTTTGCACACTTCTACACACACAACACTTTTCTTTTCTTTATTCTTTGTGTGAACTCCTTAGCATGAGTAGCTAATTTTATTGATTGAGGATGAATTCCTAGTTCTTAACATGTTTTGAGTTTTGTTTCAAATTTACTTTGAAGTTTTCACATGATTATCGTTTGTTTTTACTAATAGGAATGTTTATACATTCATGATTGATTGATAGATTGTTTAGGTGCGCAACTAAATTGATTTGTTAATTTGATCTAAATCTAGTGAAAGTTAGGGGATAAGTAATCGTTTCTTGACTCTTTATATAAGTAGAAAACACGAGACCTTGCGGAGGGATTCCGTTGAGCAATTGTGTGTAAAAAAAACTTTATCAAGTGGACCTTGATCTAAGAGTCTAACTACTAATATCAACCTAATAAATTCATAAATCTTAATGCGTTTAACTAAATTACATCTTGAGTGATCTACTACTAGGTGGTTTGGTGAATAGAATCCGGTAGTCGAGAACTTCCGTATCCGGTGATATAAGGGATTTTGGGGTTAGCACTGATCTAGATGCTATACTTACGGTTGGTGATAATTTGTGACTAATAAAAAGTGGAAAAGAACATAACTTTAATCATTGTTTTGCAGCGAAGAAGGATTCCTTGATCTAATCTCTCTTATCTTTTTAATTGTTTTGTTTATTTATTTTATTTTCTTTTACTTATCTAAAACATATCCCCCTTTGTGACATTATAAGACAACTAGAATCTCATGCTCCTCGTGGGATGGATCTTGACTACCCTATATTACTTGTTAATTAGGTAGTAAAACATTAATTAATTTGTTGTGGTTACGACACGCATCATTGTCACGCAAGAAAAGGTATAGTATGCAAGGTAGACGACCCGAAGTATGGATTGTTATGCAAGAAATTGGACAGCTGTCCCCGACAATAACCGATCTTTAAGGCGAAAAGGAGGAAATTTTTTTATTGAAAATGGATCCGGCGAAGTAAAAAGGACAGTCACGTGAAATGTGTGATGATCATCGAGGTAAAATGAGTTGTAATCCATTATGTATTTTTCCCATAAATAGAGGACTTAGCCCATTGTGTAGAGGGTTGGAACTTTGAAGGAGTGAGAGAGTGGTTGTAAGAAAGTAGAACTTAGGGTTCTTGTGAGTGTTCTTGAATATATTGTAACTCCTTATTATGAAACTAAACTAAATAAAAGATTTGTTCTCATCTCGTTTTAAGATTTGTTCTTTGAGTTGTTCAAAATAGTAAGTGGGCGTAACTATGGATTTTCCGTAGTTACATTTTGGAATCCATAAACAGGGATCTCATGTTGAGAGTTTACTCTCACTTGGGATAGATTAAGAGAGTGGAAATCATCTTCAAAGTTTTTCATCAAAAAATCATTTGGTGAGTTATTCTTTCATAAAGTTAGAAGTTAGAAACTTATAAATTGTAGTGGTATTGAGAGAAAAGAACAGATCTGAGATCTAGTGCCCTGAGAGTGAAAAAGTTAGATCTGGTCATCTTAGAAGTAAACAAGTTAGGTCTGGTCAAAATAAAAAAAAAGGTGTTGGAAAATCGGAGAATAGAAGCTAATATCGGAGGTTGTTTATGGCAAGAGTACCGGGACGAGCACAGCATATCATTGCATCGAGAAGGAATTTACGTCTAGCGGAGAGAAGAGGAGGAAGAATAGAGAGAGGTGAAACGTCAAACATGGGGAAAAGATGAGGTGCGGCTCAACAGGGAGATGACGATCTTTACCGTGAAGGATTGATCCATACCGCTAACACCGAAATGGAGACGGAAGAAGAGCCTGTACAAGGAATTAGAGTGGAGAATATCAATGAAGATAACATGACGTTATGAAAAATCAGGGAGGTACTGCGTCTATAATGAGAAAGAGAGAGAGCTCTGATGGAGAAAAGAACCATACTCATGAGGCAGAATGAGGTTCTGATGTAGCAAAATCATCAACTCAATGAAGAAAGAACTGTTCATCAACCACGAGGTGAAGCATGTGCTGGAAAAAACATACACCAAGGGGCAGGAATAGCGGAGGAAGAACAAAGAGATGATAGAAGATAATGAAGGAGGAGACGCCACAAAGAAACCAGCGAAGAAAGACGACTAAGAATATCACTGGAAGAAACTAGGTGGGAGGATCAAAGAAGGCGATTTGAGGAAGACAGAACCCGTGAGGAGGAAAGAATTCGTGAACAAGAAAGACATCGTGAGGAACGAGAACTGCACGAGCAAGAAAGACTTTGTAAGGAGCAGAGACGGTAAGAAGAAGAATAGTTGGAGGAGGAACGAAGATATGAGGAAGAAGAGAGAAGAAGGCGGAAAGAAGACGACGATACGAGATATAAGAAGGAGGAGGTGAAGAAGAGATGAAGGTAGAGATGAAATCGATCAAGCCATTCTGGACGAACTGCAGGATATGAGGTCAATAATAAACAACTCGCGAAGAGGACGACGAGTGCATCTAGATGAAGCAATAGTGGAGGAAGGAAGATCTCCATTCTCTCGAGAAATATTGGAGGCGAGAATTCCCGAGAGATGCTCTTTACCAACTTTCGGAAGCATATTCGATGGAGCAGGGTCTGCAGTGTAGCATTTGAAGCAATATAGTCTCTCCTTGATGCAGTGGGCGAAGTACGAGGCTGTATTATGTAAATACTTTCCCGCCAGTCTAAATGGGGAAGCATCGAAGTGGTTCTTATCAAGTTTTCCATGAAATTATTAAAAGGTGTCGTTCTTCCCCTCGGTGGTTTGTTTCTTGGTTCCCTGTATGCACACATGTACCAGCTGGTTTCGGACATGCGTGCCTTGAATGCTCATATGAAGGTGGATTCGTATGTTCATGCCACTTTTCTCCAGGCATGGTTGTGGGAGCATTTCGAGAAGTATGCCCCGAAACCGTTGGCCATACTTCCCGAGTCTTGGGGTGGCTCCAGAATACTGCGTTGGTCGAACAGGCTCTGAAAGATTGGTCCGAAACTGATTAGGTTTCTTGAAAATGTGTATACAGTTAATTTTCGTCCATGGGCCCCGGTGTATGCGTCTATAACTCAGGTTAGTACTTTCGCTCCCGTTTCGAACATGTCTTTGTCTTCTAATGATGAGGGCCTGAGCGTTGGGGAGATGGTGTTCATGCTTAGCTGTACACCTGGTCACGTGCTATCTTTTTTCCGAGGATCTTGCAAAGCGATTTCTTATAACATCGATAGGGCTGCTCGGCATATGGGTTTTGACGAATGGGTCCCACTTGCTTGCCAGCCGGTTGTTCAAGAAAATCTGTTATCGACTGTTCTTAATGCTAGTGCTCTTGTGCCTGGTAAAAGTCTGCCTTTTCTCATGGAACAGAATCCATCAACGACCTCCAAATATAACACATTTGGGCAGGTTAAAATCCTTGCCATCCAGGAATTTGTGAAATCCGTGGTGGAGAATACCCGTGGTAGACCTTCTGTCGAGGTTTTAGCAAAGCATCCGTTGCTGAGGGATACTTCTTAAATTAAAATAAAATCTGTCGGTCCAGAAGCGAACAGTCCCCAGGTGAAGGAGCGAAGGTCTAAAAATCATGCAGGAGGTTTCCGGTTAGACTCCACGGATATGCCGACTTTTAGTTCATCCAATATGCGGGTACGTACGGCTCTCCTCTTGACTTTATCTTGGAACGCTTATATCTTTGTTCCTTTTCTGAGAATGCGTCCTTGCATTCCGTCCAGGGTCTCAGTAGTACGAACGCATTTGCCAAACTCGCGAGTAGTCAAAAGGCACGATTTTTCGAGACAGGGAATGGAGTTGTCGAGCCTACCCATAATGATGAAGAATCCGAGAAGGATGAAAGTTATGGTGATGGTGAGAGTGGTTCTTCTGACAGCAGTGTTGAGTCACCCTCTAGTCAGTCTGAAAGTGAATCAGTGAGTCTTCTCCACGTTTCCTTCTTTCCCTTTCCCTTTTTTTTTCTGCAGTAAAACTAAATCTTGATTTTTAGGAGAAAAACGTTTATGGGGACGATCTTGAAGTGAAAGACCACCAGAGTGAAGACGCAACCGTACTTCCTACTGCGGGAACTGCACCATCTAGCGATTTGGACACGGAGATTCATCGTCTTGAGGGCGCCGCCGTGACTCAGGTGGATGAGGACACTTCGGGGGGTGAAATTGTGGTTAGGTATCCCTTGCCAGTTGCTGATTCATTTGTAGGTGCCACCTTCAATCCTCCGTTTCTGGCCCCTTTCCCATGTCATGTGTTGATTGGTGGATTTAGCGTGCCGTCCAAACATGCGACATTGTACACCAAGATTTGGGAAAGATACGGTCACATTCCCACGGCTAAGAAGATCACTAGTCAACATGCATTGGTCAAGCGTGTGGAGGAAGCCTTGTCTTCGATTGATGAGATGTGCAACGTGACTGGTCATACTGTTTCTGAGGATATAATCTCGAGATGGAAGTTCCATCGTGACATTTGCATGGGTTTCGAATTCAATATTCCTTGGCTCATTGAAGGTCTCTCTGATGTTGAAAAATTGCTGGTCGAAACAGCCGAAGTTCCTTCCGCAGACACAGTGAAGAAGTAGGAAGAGAAATTCAAAAAGTTGCGCTGGCAACTGAAATTGAAAAGAGAGGCTCTCTAGATCACAAAGGAGGCCTTCGCCAAGAGAAGCAAGTCATTGTTGGAAAACTTTCCTTGAATATATATCTGTCTTCTGGACCTCTTACCTTTAGTTTTTTTTTTTGAAAGGCAGATGAGACACCTGGTTTTTGGTTTTGAAATGAAATTTTTAGGATTGAATTGAATTGTTTTGGAACGAATTGTTTAAGATTGTTTTTGGTTGTGATTGAAAGTGACACGGACATCCCAGGAAAACCATGGAACCGTGTGTTGGTAGATGACATGGGGTGAAACATGGTTATAGGTTTTATAAAAACTTGAAAAAGCAGACCACGTATTTCTTCAGAATAAGACTTTCTCGGTTTCTCAAGTTTTATGATGAAAAATAAATTTTCCGGGCGTTGGACCAAGTTTATTCGAAAAAACATGTCCATGGGAAGTCCCCAGTATTCTGAATCGTTGCTGAGTTTCCTAATAACTGAGCCACCAATCTCTAGGCGCATCATTTTTTTTCTTCTAACCCTTGGGGATTCCCCAGCCATCCCTTGTCGTGTCATGACTGATAATGAGTCTCCGAGTGGATGAGTCGGAGGGAGTCGCCTTCTTCTACCATCTTGACGTCTGGGTCTAAGAACGAGATTGATAGTAGAAAATTGACATTGTAACCGATAGATCAATCCTCCCGCTGTGGTCGCCAATTGTTTATAGGTGAAAATAGTTTCTACCTGTTTCGGTAATTGCGGGTGTGAAAGGTGAGAAACTGTTTAAACCCTAAACAAATCTACTGCAAGGGAGTACTTTAAGTTCGAGAGATCAATCTGTACAAGTCCGTCCTAAACCAAGAAATGGTTATTCCAGACTTGCTTCGGTCACAAAGAGGAGGAGAATGGGTTGGTTTTGGGGAGGGAAGCAAGGAGAGTGTGAGACAAGAATAGTTTATTCTGGAAGAGCAATTTGGTTTCTACAACATGTTTTCATAAAAGTAGGAGAGCTCACGAGGGGATCTAGTAGGTAAGTATTCTGAGTATTGTCTTGTCCGAATGAACTTGTTGTTCAAATGGAAATAGGTAAGACCTATTTATAAAAGTCGTAGTAGAAAGGTACCCTGGTCTTATTAAGGAGTGAGGAGTAAATGGGAGGAGGTGGTAACCGTATGCATGGACTTGATTGTTCCATAAAGTGGTTAACGCATGAAATTGATTTTCATGAAACTATTAACGTTATGGAATTGATGCTCCATAAAGGTTGTTAACTCACAGCTTTATGTCCCATGAATGTTTCCCAAATAACTCCCGTATTTACAAGGCGCCTCACCCTTATGACACTTCCTCATGAGGGGCGTAGTGTACGCCGCACACTGTAGACCACCAAACCAAAACCCAAAGAGAATCCCCCTATTTATGTTGATGTCTCGAATATTTTGGAAAACACGTAAAACGTTGTTGTGGGTTGGCAAGTAGAGCTTTGGGAACTTGCTATCCAGGTGACCTTCGACGGTCAAGATGTTGCATCTTGAGAGGAGGGGAAACCGTTGATCGTTTCACGCCTTCGGTTTGGTAGCCGCGTAGTGAGGTCCAACAGGGTGGAACGGTTAGGGTGTGTTTGGACTTGGCATAAGGAGCCAAGGGTTTTGCATGGTCGTATGGCATGGTTAGGGCCAAGGTAAGCGCGCTTGGATAACTGTGCCATGACTATCTTGGACTAGGCGCGTGACCAAGTTAGGGTTTTGGGCCTAAAGTCGTGAGGGGACTTTAGACGGCCAGGATTTGCTCCTGGGATTGAAGGGCAACCGTGGATTAATGTCGCATGGCTTCACTTTGGTATCCGCATGAGGAAGGCCGGCATGGTGGCGCGGCATGAGGGGCCATGGTTTGGCATGGCGCGGCTAGCTTGGCTTGGTGCGTGACCAAGCTAGGGTTTTGGGACTAAAGTCGTGAGAGGACTTTAGACGGCCAGGATTTGCTCTTGTGATTGAAGGGAAACCGTGGATTGTCACTTGGCTTCACTTTAGTAGCCGCATGAGGAAGGCCAGCATGGTGGCGCGGCATGAGGGGCCATGGTTTGGCATGGCGCGCCTAGCTTGGCTAGGTGCGTGACCAAGATAGGGTTTTGGGCCTAAAGTCGTGAGGGGACTTTAGACGGCCAGGATTTGCTCCTGAGATTGAAGGGCAACCGTGGATTGTCGCATGTCTTCACTTTAGTAGCCGCATGATGAAGGCCAGCATGGTGGCGCGACATTAGGGGCCATGGTTTGGCATGGAGCGGATAGCTTGGCTAGGTGCGTTACCAAGATAGGGTTTTAGGCCTAAAGTCGTGAGGGGACTTTAGACGGCCAAGATTTGCTCCTGGGATTGAAGGGAAACCGTGGATTATCGCCTGGCTTCACTTTAGTAGCCGCATGAGGAAGGCCAGCATGGTGGCGCGGCATGAGGGCCATGGTTTGGCATGGCGCGCCTAGATTGGCTAGGTGCGTGACCAAGCTAGGGTTTTGGGCCTAAAGTCGTGAGGGGACTTTAGACGGCCAGGATTTTCTCCTTAGATTGAAGGGAAAATGTGGATTTTTGCATGGCTTCACTTTAGTAGCCGCATGATGAAGGCCAGCATGGTGTCGCGACATGAGGGGTCATGGTTTTGCATGGCGCGGCTAACTTGGACTAGGCGCATGAAAAAGTTAGGGTTTCGGGCCTAAAGTCGTGAGGGGACTTTAGACGGCCAGGATTTTCTCCTGGGATTCAAGGGAAACTGTTGATTGTTGCATGCCTTCACTTTAGTAGTCGTGAGGAGAAGGTCAGCAGGGTGGCGCGGCTAGCATAGCTAGGGCCATGGCATAGTGCGGCTAGCTTGGGCTAGGTGTTGCTGGCATGATTTTCCATTGGCACAAGGGTGCGTCTAGCATGGTTGGCATGCTTTGGCGCGTTTGGGTGTAGCTGGCATGATTTTCCATCGGCACAGGAGATGTGGCTAGCATAGCTAGGGCCATGGCATGGTGCGATTGGCATGGCGCGGCTAGCTTGGGCTAGGTGTGGATGGCATGATTTTCCATTGGCACATGAGATGTGTCTAGCATAGATAGGTCCATGGCATGGACTAGGTTGTAACGATCCTCAAGCTCGTCAATGCTATTAGACCAGTCAAGAAACGAGTTAGCCAATAATGACTCGATTAGTTTAACACGAATGTTAATTAATAGGAATTAATCTAACAACGAACTAGATACAAAATTAGTATCGTTAGATAGATCTCGAAAAGTTACGTGGAATAGACTACTCGAACGTGTCAATTAGATAACAGACAAAGAAGTAATCATCAGATTCGTTTGAAGGGAAAAATAGTCTTTTAGTAAATAGACCGACATGGGATTCCCTTATCAAAGGGAGTGGTTGCATTAGTGTTATCTTTGATCTTATCTTCACCCAAATTTTCTTTCTTATTCTCATTCTTTTCTTTTCTTCTTCGTTTTTCTTCTTTTCTTTCCTTCTTCTCTGTTTCTCGGCGACAGCAAAATTTAAGAGTTGATATTAGGTTTTTGAGATCGAAATAAGGTGAGACTGATTATGAATCAAGTGATGGCGGTGTTACTGTTTCTGGATGATCTTAGGAGGAAGTTGAACATAGAAATTGCAGAGTTAGGGTTCTATGAGAAAAGATGAACTGAATTAGGGTTATATAGTTGATTGAAGTTCTGAAGATTTCAAGGATGAAATTTAGAGTTATGATTGATTGAAGAACAAAGGGTTATCTTTAAATTGAAGTTTATAAGTGATTTTGATAAAGAACTGAAAGGTTAGGGTTTCTGAAAAGAGTGGATTTGATTAGGGGATTTATGTGAAATTGAATATGAAACTGGATGATTAAAGATGGGTTTAATCAATTTTAAGATTTGGTTGATGCTGTGAACTCGAATTAGGAAAAGAGGATCAAGAATTGATTTAGGGTTTCAAGTAAATTTGGATTTAGAGCTCATGGATTGAACTGCAGTTAGAGAAGAAGAGTTTGAAGGCAACTGTTTGAGGTAATTCTTCTTCTTAAATTGAGTTGGATTAAATTTCCTTCTTTTGAGTTATTGAACTTGGATAACTGCTGTATGTTGTCTGAATTGAAGTTAAATATTAATTATTTCCACTTCAGTTTCTGTGACAGATCAGGGTTGCGCAACAAAAGCTTCACGGGTTGACTTCGCTAGTTGATTAACTTCTGTTATATTGATTATGTTGTATATTTTATTTAAAAACCAAATGAATATTATATATGTAACATTTGAGAGAAGATCTTGTATAAATATTTCTGAGCGGGGTTAGCTTTGGGCTAAGTTTTTGTAGCAGATTTCTTAATTGAAAGTTTAAGTGTTTAATTTTGATTTTTTAGTGCCTATTATTTAGTTAATCTCTTGGTTTAGTCGGCTGCTAGCTTAGGGGGCGCTACAAAGTTGGTATCAGAGCTCACTATTAGATCTTATATGGTAGACAATAGGAATAGCCAGTGCCAGTTAGTGAACTAGATTGCTTTAGAACTGGGTTGGGTTGTGAGATAAATCTTAATCATTAAAAGCTATCAATATTTAAAAGAATTATTTGTTTGATTGATTTGTTTGTTTGATTGTTTGTATGTGTAAAAAAAAAAGAATTGTAGGGTACACCAATAACTCTAGCTAATAAGGATTGTGAATAACTAATTTAAAAAGTATGCACACATAAACAATCTAATTATACTATAATAATAGTGAGATTAGTATTATTGATAGATTTTGTAAATCACATTGAAACTTACTAAACACATTGACTTACATGAAGAGTAAACAAATTATAATTACGTAAATTTTAATAATATTTTTGGGATTTAATATTATTTGTAAGAATAGTTAGAATAACAGTTGAACCATCAATGTTATAATAATAATAATAATAATAATAATAATAAATTATATATAATGGTAATTATAGATGATAATAAGAACAACAATAATTTTAATAAAATAATGTTAGTATTTATCATTTAGTATCACATTGAACTTAGCTTAACTAAAATTTCATTAAAGATACATAAATAATAATTATGGTTAAATAATAATTGAAGATCTAATAATGACTAATAATTATTATTATTAACGAAGTAAATTAATTACAAGTTAAGGATAAATCTTTTGCGTCTAAATTAGATAGTTAAAATGATAGTTATTAAATATTAGACTTAAGAAAGCGAGGATATATCTATAATATAACACAAAATGATTTGTTTGGTGTCTATGGTTGGTTTCTTTTCTAGACCAAAATACCCTCATTCAATTTAAGTTATACTTATGTATCTTTTTAAAGCTAAATTACATATGAAGATTTAAATTACCACTGCCGCTGCCACCTGCACTACCTTCACTGTGTATGCCTACGCTTCCACGACCGCCGCCTTTTCCACCACCACCTCCACTTTTATTATTAAAGAACACTGTTATTATCATTGCCGCCCTACCGGCACCACCTCCTCCCCTGTCAAATCAAATATAAGTTACCCCTACCAGCACCGACATCATCACCAACAACACCGCAAATATCATCATCACCACCGCCAAGCAGCAGCGCTAACACCACCGTCGTCACCACTACAACTCCACCGAAAATATTACTATGCCCTTTTGTGTTTTTCCTAACTCAACTACTACATCCGTGTTTTTACCGAGAATTCAGATGGAACTTTTATACATTAACCATTACTCACTTCCTTAATTATTCCTTCAAGGCTTCACCACCAGAAGCACCCCGTAACCGTTAGCATCGCAAATACAAAAAATCAAATTATCCACCCAAACAAAAATCGGTCGTTCACCACCACTACCTCACCAAAAACAACCATCGGATCAGCACCGTACATACACATTCTTAGATTTTTTTTTCGATTTCAAACCCAAATTCAAGCTGTTATTTTCGATCTTGGTTGAGATGATGAGTACTTATCCCAACTTCACAAATCAAACCCATAACCACCGTCATAGCCCCCATATCATTTTCAGAGCCACCGTCACCGTTTATGTTAAAACTTTAAGTAGTTGTTGCAATTACATCAGAACCATGATCATAATCAATAATTTACCAAAAAATTTCCTCCCCCGTCACCACCACCATCTTCAATGTCCGTGGGAACAAATTCAAACCAAAAGTTAGATATACACCACTATGAGTCTACGATTCTCAAATTATCGTATTATTGCACCAATCACGAATTCAGATCATTCAATCATGAAAACACAAAACTTTATATATTGATTATTAAAGGAGATCAAAGAACCCGAATTAGGGCATCAATCAACGGTATCCAATTTTATTTTTTTTCCAAAAAACACTTTCACCATTACTGATTGTATTGGTTACGAATGATCAAGGATGGGAGGTTGTAGTGATGTCGCCACGACAGCGACGGTGAGATGTCATGCTCCGCAGAAATCTAAGAATAAAGACATTTTAATTGTGATCATGTATTTAACTCGTGTAGTCCATAATGAAAGGTTAGGCTAATGATTTTCATGTTTACTTTGTCACGATTATTATGTCATAATAAAAACTGATTTGGATTTATTGCCATCGTGACGCTAAAAATGATTTCTAATTAAATGATTTTTGCATTCAAATATACTGCTGCCTTTTGTGTTTCACTGCCACTTATAACTTGCTTTGGTGGCGAGTCTGGCGACTAGAGAGACGAGCCTACCTGCAGAGATGTTTTGCATTGACATCAATCCCGTGCCATTATGGCACGGGCAATCCACTAGTAATATATATATATATAAAAGACTCAATTTGTTAGTAATTTTGTACATAAATAATTTTTAGTTTAACAAATGATCCAATAAATCTTTAAAATGAAACAAACATACATGAAATAGTAATAATAGCTATCGGATATTTAGTGTAATATTAGAATTAAAAGAAAATAAATTCTTATATTGTTAGGATCCTTCTTCGTAAACAGATTTAATCATCTTTTGAAATGAGAAATTAGTATGACGAAATTAAATTGTTAGAATTTAAATTAATATTATATTAAGTATAATTTAAATAAAAATATCATTAGCAAATATATAGCGATAAAATAATGATTAGAATTAAATAGCAATGGAAAATTATTAGTGCTTATCTATGATTAAGTTTTGCAAAGTTAACTAATAACAAATTAGAATTTTGTGTTTTGCGTTTAAACCAGATAGATAAATAAGACTTATTAGGTAGGAATAAAAGAACGTAAGGTCATATAAGGCACAAAATAAATACTAAACCTGTTAACGTTCTTATACCTAGATTATCTTTAGTCTAATAAATGATTCACTAAATCACTAAATTATACATATGAAGTGATATTCATAATACTTGAATAGTTGAATGCTTAGAATAAAAATAAAACTTAAAGGAGAATAAAATTGCATGTAAAATAAGATACTTATCATTAATACAAAAATCTAAAGACTATTAAGACATATTAAAATTTTATGCAGACGCAAATTTAAAATCATATTAAATTACTGATGAGTGCCAAATATTGCATATTCATACACCTTTTCATTGGCACTTAACTCATCTTTTGCGCTTCAAAGTCATATATTATCCCAAATTCTGCATTCTTACCATCTTCAAGAATAAATATTTGTATTAATTAATTTTGTGTTTTTAAGTACTAAATAAAGCTTGGAAGAATTGAGAAGACAAAAGAGAAGAAAGTTGGAAGCGTTGCAACCCGCTCAAGATCAGTGGCAACCTGTTTACAAATTCATGGGATTAAACAAACCCATGATCCAAAACCCAAGACCCAAATCCATTTCCACCTCACCCCCATTGGATTCTTTCCAAAACATCCACCTCACCCCCATTGTATTCCATTCTATCCATCAATTAAGAAAACATGTTTTGTTTAATTGTTGAGTGGTTGCTACAGTGAAATTCGTACCCCAAGTGTGAGAGAAATTTTGTGTATAAATAGAGAGGGTTGTTGTGTTGAAAACTCATCCAAGAATAGCTTGTTCATGTTAGTTTATCAAATTTAAGTTTTGTTGTAATGTTCTTCATGTTCTAGTTTCATTTACTAGGGTTTAGATGAAGCCCTAATCTCATTGGTATGTATTCATAACTTGTATCTTGTTCTTGAAAGTTTAGAATTGTTTAAAGATATAATTTAATCCAAGTTTTTCAACATCTTGCTCTCACAATGTATGCCATGTATCCATTGTAGTTAGAATATCTCTATGTTGATTATGCTACAACTCATGCTTAACCAAATATTGATCTTTAGATTAGTTGTGCTTAATTAGACAATTAATGCTTTGGAGAAATACTTTAGTTGTGATTAAATTATCCATTGGAGAAACACCTTAGTTATACGGTAGACTTGAATCTACTATAAGGACAAGAATAATATTACAAGTTGAATGCATATCATAAGTTATTGGTGGATTTGAATACCCTAGTATCCATATTATCATTGTTTACATATCTTGTTATTTGCATCTTTTACTTTTATTATTTCAGTCACTTGAAAATCATATCGTCGTATCGACAAAATCAAACCCCTTTTGGTTACTCTCTGAATCAGGATTTAGAATCAACTTCTACACTCTCCAAGTCTCGTGGTTCGACCATGTGCTTGCCTGTGTTGCTTGTCGACACTGTGCACTTGCAGTATACACAATAGTAGGTATCTTTCCGAGCCTACCAAGTTTTTGGCGCCGTTGCCGGGGACTCGGTAGTGGTGTAGTTCATTTTTCATCTCCTTGAACTGTTCACATATCACTGTAGCAGCGTAACTATTCACAGTCAATTTTACACTTATTTTTGTTATTTTTTTGTTTTTTTAAATTTTTTGCTTTTGCTTTAAAACTTCGAAACTCTAACTACCTCTTTTGAGCTCAACAGGTGCCGGAGTAGCTGTTGTAAAGGCGAAGGAAAGGAAGCGAAAGAAGTTTTTATTTTAAATTAAAAAAAAAAAAAAAGAGAGTTTATTTTATTGTATTATGATTCCTCTACTCTTGTAATTTTCTTTTTCTTTTGCACTTTATTTTGGACTTTGGACTTGGACATTCTTTTTTTATTTTTTATTTTTAAACCCTACGGAAGGGTATTATTAAATATCAACTGTTTGCAGAGAAGGACGGTGATTACAATATCACCTCGACCCCTCGGGTTCGTTCATGACATAGGAGTCGTGGACCGAGTCGATAACAACGGTTCATCCCCCGTCTGGAACGGGAGGTAAGTTTGTCGAAACACTCGCGAATCCCTTGTTAGCGAGTTACTGTATTCCTTCGTTTGCATATATGTTGAGGAATTGAATACGGCTGCTTTATTTTCCTAGTAAAGGGCAAGGACTGGCCATACAAGATAAGGGTTCGATTTCATCACCGTTCTCTTCTTGCCCGCCTTAGGAAAACGATACATACGCGAACCTAAGCTTTAAAATTTTGAATAGAACAAGACCTATAAGGTAACGAGCTTAGTAGGAAAGTCATTTGAAAAATATTGGTTACTCTTTAAGCATACTTCAAGTTCATGACGGTTTCAGAAATTGAATGCGTGATCACAAGCCTTGTAATACTGGTGAGGCCTTGGGTATCAAAACTCTAGCAGCTTCCTCGCCTCTATTCAATTTACTTAAACTCGGATTGATTCCAGAGGGGTTTGCTCAGATTGTAACGAATTCCCTTTCGAAGGATTAGAAGCTGGTCTAGAAAACAATCTAAGTGGAGCCATCATGCTTTTTGTTTGCTAGAAATCAGTAGGTTTACTTTGGTGGAGTCATCCTTGTTTGTGATTGCATAGAACTTGCCTTCTAGGTGAATGGTTAACATGCTTGATGTGATAACTAGGCTATGATTGTGTCTTTTAGAGACCATACACGCCGACTAGTTAGAATCAGTCAAGAAGAGTTAATTGAAATACATAGTTCTGAGGCAAGATATCCAAACCCATCCGAAACAATGGGAGAACCAGTAAACCCAGTCCGTAGTCTAAAGGACTACATGTACCCAACGAGGACAACCCAGTCCTCGTGCATTGTCTTACCAGATATTGATGGACAATTTGAGCTAAATGCAAGTATCCTCAATATGTTGCCTAAATTTAAAGGGGTTGAAGCTGAAAATCCCTACCACCATGTGAGAGAGTTCGAGGAAATTTGTGGGACTCTTCGGATCAACCAAATGACGGATGAGCACCTCAAAATGAAACTTTTTCCTTTTTATTTGATAGACAAAGCCAAGACTTGGCTGTGTGCTCAACAGCCACAGTCATTTCATACATGGGATGCTCTTACGAAAGAGTTCTTCAAAAAGTTCTTCCCAAACCATAAGACTACGACAATTCGTCAAAGTCTGAATAGTTTTGTGCAATTAGAGGAGGAAACTTTGGCAAAATATTTGGAGAGATTTAATGAATTATTGCTCCAATGTCCTCACCATGGTTTTGAAAAATGGAGACTTGTGCAAATTTTGTATGAAGGCTTAGATGTCAAGAACCGAACTACAGTTGAGACCATGTGCAATGGTCAATTTATTGAAAAAACTGCTGATGAGTCTTGGGATTTCTTAATCGAAGTCGCTGAAAAGACTCAGCAGTGGGAATCCCCCCATGAACCAAATAGGATTACCCTTGCATCCAATGTTCATAGAATTGACTCGACTTGAAGGAAGTGCAAAGATGGCATCCTTGGCCGGAGAATAGAAAAGCTAGAACTAGAAAAGAATGGAAAAACTAATATCCCTACTCTCCGTAGTCAAATTGAAATGGCCACTTGTGCCGCATGCCATAGTTCAGACCATCTAGTGGACACTTGTCCAGACCTCCATGCATTTCAAGAGTCTAAAACCGAGCAAGCCAATGCTTTGTACAATAGGCAAGAGAACAACCCATATTCTCATACCTACAACCTAGGGTGGAGAAATCACCCTAACTTTTCATGGTCTAAAGGGCCTGTACAAGGGGGAACATCAAATAATAACCAAGGATACCCTTATCCTAGAAACCCCCAAGTGAAACCGCATGTGCAGTACCCTACGGAGAAAAAGCCTAGCTTCGAAGAAAGTTTCAGTATGTTGTCAGAAAATCTGCACAACTCCAAAAGACCACAGACCAACGTTTTACAAGTCTAGAACTTAAAATGGGTCAAATTTGTGAAGCATTGAATGAAAGAGACAAAGGAAAACTCCCTAGTCAGCCCCAACAAAATCCAAAAAATGTATATCGAAATGTAAAATTCAACTCGAAATGAGGCCTCACATAATCAAGTAAATGCTGTCACCACTCTTCGTAGTGGTAAAGTTGTTGAAAACAATGTAGGTGTACCACAGTCGAGTGAGTCTACATCAGACTCAGTGCATAAAATCCCACATAAAACACCTATTGTTGAAGACAAATCTGAGCAACATAAGAATTCCCATAATTCTAATGTCTCTGCACCATCTCATGTACCTGTTGCTCCATTCCCACAAAGATTGGTGCAGCAAAAAGAGAGTATACAGTACAACGAGATTTTGGAAATGTTCAAACGAGTTAACATCAACATCCCATTTCTTGATGCAATCAAGCAAGTCCTCGCTATGCTAAATTCCTTAAGGATCTGTGCACACAAAAGCGAAAGCTTCATGTGCATAAGCGTGCTTTTCTCACTGAGCAAGTGAGTGCAATCATTCAAAGCAACACACCTCCTAAGTTTAAAGACCCAGGTAGTCCAACTATCACATGCAAAATAGGTGACCAAACGGTTAAGAAGGCGTTTCTAGACTTAGGGGCAAGTGTGAATTTACTACCATATTCAAGATATGTGCAGATTAGGTCTTGGAGAGTTGAAGGCAACACCTATAACTCGCAATTGGCGGACAGATCCGTCAAAGTACCACGTGGTGTGGTAGAAGATGTTTTGATTAAGGTTGATAAGTTTTATTTTCCCGTGGACTTCATCGTCTTAGATACTCAACTGTGCAAAACCCTGACAGTCACATTCCTGTCATTTTGGGACGTCCCTTCTTAGCAACGTCCAATGCAATCATTAACTGCCGTAATGGAGTGTTGAAGTTGTCATTTGGTAATATGACTGTGGAGTTGAATGTTTTAAATACTAGCCAACAACATTTAGATCTTGATGATGATAATGATGTGCATGAAATCAACATGATTGAAAGTTTGATTCAGGATTCGTTGTCTAGTAGCATGTCTGTTGACCCTTTGGATGCTTGTTTGAATAATTTTGACTTGGATTTGTTTGATGATGAATACATAAGTGAAGTGAATACTTTGCTTGAATCCACACCACTTATGGACATGACTAAGTGGAAAGCTAGAGTGGAACCACTTCCACTCTTGGAATCCAAGTCTGTTCCCTCTCTTGTTGAGCCACCAAAGCTCGAACTGAAACCATTGCCTGATACTCTTAAATATGCATTTTTGGGACCTTCTAATACTTTTCCTGTAATCATTTCATCTTCCTTAGATACAGAACAGGAAAGTAAACTTTTAGAAGTACTTAAGGAGCATAAAGAAGCCTTAGGATGGACCATCTCGGACCTTAAAGGCATAAGTCCCACCGATTGCATGCATCATATAAACCTTGAGGACAATGCTAAACCATCTAGGGAGATGCAAAGGCGTCTCAATCCTAACATGAAAGAGGTTGTTAAGAGTGAGATTATAAAGCTTCTTGATGCGGGTATCATCTACCCAATCTCAGATAGCAAATGGGTTAGCCCCATTCAAAGTTGTGCCAAAAAAGTCAGAGTTACCGTAGTTCAAAACGATAAAGATGAGTTAATCACTACTCGAGTAACCACAGGGTGGCGAGTTTGCATTGATTATAGGAAGTTGAATGCAGTTACAAAGAAAGATCACTTCCCTCTTCCATTCATAGATCAAATGCTTGAACGATTGTCTGGGCGTAGATTCTATTGTTTCTTGGATGGTTTTTCTTGTTACAACCAGATTCATATTTCACCCGAAGATCAGGAAAAGACTACATTTACATGTCCATTTGGAACATTTGCTTATCTCCGTATGCCCTTTGGGTTGTGCAACGCACCAGCTACATTTCAGCTTTGTATGATGAGCATTTTTTCTGATATGATAGATAACTTCCTTGAGATCTTTATGGATGATTTCTCTGTGTTTGGATCATCTTTTGATGAATGTTTGAACCATCTCACTCGCGTGCTGATTAGATGTAAGGAAAACGATTTGGTGTTGAATTGGGAGAAATTTCATTTTATGGTGAACTCAGGCATAGTTCTAGGACACATCATCTCTGGAAAAGGCATTGAAGTAGACAAAGCCAAAGTCGACCTCATTCAAAACTTGCCGCAACCTCGCTCTGTGAGGGAGGTTAGATCATTTTTAGGACATGCTGGTTTTTACCGTAGATTCATTAAAGATTTCAGTAAGATCTCAAGACCACTGTGTAATCTACTCAGTAAAGATGTTGCATTTGTGTTTGATGATACTTGTGTGCATTCTTGGGAGGAGCTCAAAACTCTTCTAACTTCATCCCCTATAGTCCGACCTCCAGATTGGAAATTGCCATTTGAAATCATGTGTGACGATCTCGATTTTGCTGTTGGAGCTCGCCTTAGGTCAGCGAGTCGACAAACACCCCTATGTGATCTACTATGCTAGTAAGACACTGAATGAGGCTCAAATGAACTATTCAACAACCGAAAAAGAGCTGCTAGCTATTGTGTTCGCATTAGATAAGTTTAGATCTTATTTGATAGGATCTAAAATCATCATTTATACTGACCATGCCGCATTAAGATATCTTTTATCTAAAAAAGACGCCAAGGATCGTCTAATTCGATGGATACTCTTGTTACAAGAGTTCCACCTCGAAATTCGAGATAAAAAAGGGTCATAGAATGTTGTTGCTGATCACTTATCTAGATTGAATGTCGAGTCTATGATGAATCGAGATTATTAGAGAATCTTTCCCAGATGAACAACCGATGCTAGTTTCGAAATGCCATGGTTTGCCGACATCGTGAACTACCTTGCTACAGGTAGGATGCCACTTCATTGGTCTAAACAAGACCGGTCTAAGTTCTTGGCCGAAGTGAAACATTTCCTATGGGATGACCCATATCTGTTCAAATACTTGCCCGACCAAATCATTAGGAAATGTGTCCCCAACTCAACAAAGGGATGTCATCTCTTTTTGTCATGATCAAGCATGTGGAGGCCACTTTAGTGCAAGAAAAAATCTGCTGCAAAGATCTTGCAGAGTGGTTTTTACTTGGCCAACATTGTTTAAGGATAGCCATGAATTATGTATTTCTTGTGACCGGTGCCAGAAATTGGGAAGTATATCAAAACGAAACATGATGCCCTTACAACCCATTTTGATTGTTGAGCTATTTGATGTATGGGGCATTGATTTCATGGGTCCATTTCCTAGCTCAAGGAAAGTTGTACATTCTTGTTGCTGTTGACTATGTTTCTAAGTGGGTAGAAGCAATTGCAACCAAAACTAATGACCACAAGGTGGTACTTTCGTTCTTAAAGGAAAACATATTTTCTCGATTTGGCACCCCTAGAGCTATAATCAATGTGACGGTGGTTCACATTTCTGCAATAGGCCTTTTGAGTCCTTAGTCCGTAAGTATGGCATAACTCATAAAGTTGCAACCCCATATCATCCACAGACCAGTGGCCAGGTAGAGGTTTCAAATAGGGAGATTAAGCACATTCTAGAAAAGACGGTTAACCCGTCTAGAAAAGATTGGTCTTTAAGATTGAATGATGCTTCATGGGCCTATAGAACTGCATACAAGACCCCCATTGGTATGTCCCCTTACAGACTTGTGTACCGTAAAGCTTGTCATCTCCTCAGAGTTAGAACATCGTGCATATTGGGCTGTAAAGAAACTGAACTTTGATCTAGATAAAGCTGGCACCCAAAGGAAGCTTCAACTCAATGAGTTGGAAGAGTTAAGAAATGATGCATATGATAATGCAAAAATGTACAAACAAAGAATGAAGGTGTTCCATGACAAACGCATTTTGCGCAAGTCATTCACTCCAGGCCAGAAAGTTCTATTGTATAACTCACGATCGCACCTTTTTTTCAGGAAAATTACGTTCTAAATGGACAGGCCCGTTCGTGGTGCGAACAATTTTCCCCATGGGGTCAGTAGAACTAGAAGATGTAACAACCAAGAATGTCTTCAAGGTCAATGGGCAGAGACTCAAGCCGTTCCTTGAACCAATCCCACCCGAGATTGAAATAACTCATCTTGCTGATCCAATCTATGTGGACTAAAAAGTTCACCCCCCGTACATACCACGATATCTTCCCTGCTTGGTTGCTTTGGACATACTCTACTGTCTCTGGTTTGGCATCTCGGTAATCTCTTTCCTTTGAATCTGTTTTGTTCTCATAGTTTGTTGTGGTTTCTGTTATCTTTTGAAACATTGAGGACAATGTTAGATTTAGGTTTGGGGGAGTATTTGCATATGGCGTTTTGTAGTCTTTTGCATCTTTTATGACCAGCTGTGAAGCGGGTCTTTTGTAGGATCCTTTGTAGTCTTTTGCATTTTTTTATGACCAGCTGTGGAGCGGGTCTTTTGTAGGATCTTTTGTAGTCTTTTGCATTTTTTTGTAGTGTGTTTTCTATGACCAGCTGTGTAGCGGGTCTTGTGTTTTGTATCTGATGGCCAGCTATGTAGCGGGTCTTCTGTTGTCTTCTAAGACCAGCTGTGTAGCGGGTCTCAAAAAAAAAAAAAAAAAAAATATTGGTTACAAATTTTCATGGTTCTACGAAATTCCGAAGTTCATCAACTACAGTTGAAGACCGAAGACGAAGACATTTCTATGGATGCTCTGAAATTGGAGAAGGTTTTGTGGGTACATCTTTGGTAGGCCCTCACGAGACTACAACTCGTCCACTAGGGACACCTAGGGGTTTAAAGGATTAGTGCATACGCTAAATGCATTCGAGAGACCAGCGACAGTGGTATAGTTAGGATTTCTGGATTTCTGTTTCACTTGAGGACAAGTAAAATTCAGGTTTGGGGGTATTTGATGAGTGCCAAATATTGCATATTCATACACCTTTTCATTGGCACTTAACTCATCTTTTGCGCTTCAAAGTCATATATTATCCCAAATTCTGCATTCTTACCATCTTCAAGAATAAATATTTGTATTAATTAATTTTGTGTTTTTAAGTACTAAATAAAGCTTGGAAGAATTGAGAAGACAAAAGAGAAGAAAGTTGGAAGCGTTGCAACCCGCTAGCGCATCAGTGGCAACCTGTTTACAAATTCATGGGATTAAACAAACCCATGATCCAAAACCCAAGACCCAAATCCATTTCCACCTCACCCCCATTGGATTCTTTCCAAAACATCCACCTCACCCCCATTGTATTCCATTCTATCCATCAATTAAGAAAACATGTTTTGTTTAATTGTTGAGTGGTTGCTACAGTGAAATTCGTACCCCAAGTGTGAGAGAATTTTTGTGTATAAATAGAGAGGGTTGTTGTCTTGAAAACTCATCCAAGAATAGCTTGTTCATGTTAGTTTATCAAATTTAAGTTTTGTTGTAATGTTCTTCATGTTCTAGTTTCATTTACTAGGGTTTAGATGAAGCCCTAATCTCATTGGTATGTATTCATAACTTGTATCTTGTTCTTGAAAGTTTATAATTGTTTAAAGATATAATTTAATCCAAGTTTTTCAACATCTTGCTCTCACAATGTATGCCATGTATCCATTGTAGTTAGAATATCTCTATGTTGATTATGCTACAACTCATGCTTAACCAAATATTGATCTTTAGATTAGTTGTGCTTAATTAGACAATTAATGCTTTGGAGAAATACTTTAGTTGTGATTAAATTATCCATTGGAGAAACACCTTAGTTATACGGTAGACTTGAATATACTATAAGGACAAGAATAATATTACAAGTTGAATGCATATCATAAGTTATTGGTGGATTTGAATACCCTAGTATCCATATTATCATTGTTTACATATCTTGTTATTTGCATCTTTTACTTTTATTATTTCAGTCACTTGAAAATCATATCGTCGTATCGACAAAATCAAACCCCTTTTGGTTACTCTCTGAATCAGGATTTAGAATCAACTTTTACACTCTCCAAGTCTCTGTGGTTCGACCTGTGCTTGCCATGTGTTGCTTGTCGACACTGTGCACTTGCAGTATACACAATAGTAGGTATCTTTCCGAGCCTACCAATTACCAACGCCAATATATAACAAGATATGGTAGGTGGATTCAAAATTAATAAATCAAATATGTTATAACAATCTGTACGTAAAAGTAGAATTATATTTACAAGATTCAGGCTTAATAAAAATTAAACTAAGAATCCTTATTAAGTAGTTATTCTGGTTATATTTTAGTTACGCTGGTAATCAAATAGGAAAAATTGATAAAGCAATAAAGAAACTGATAATGCTAATTACTATAAAATTTAGAGTCATTGTAAATATCATTTGGAAAATAATTATGGAATAGTAATCGAAAAATGTAATTTTAGTACAACATAGGGATTACTTAACAATAATATAGATGTAAGGAAATAAAGTTAGATCAGATCAAAACTAGTATTAATAATAAAATTAAACTTGGCATTATGATTAATTACGATTACGATTAACTTTTATTAGCTTAAGAAATAAAAAAAATGTAATTGTAATAACAAAATAATAATACCAAACAGCTATGGAAAATTGTTAGCATTTATTTACTTATATCAAGTCACAATATGCAATAAACAAATAAATACAACACTAAATAAATAATGGTTATAAAATCCAGTTATTCTTAAATTGTACATGAATTTAAAAATTATATTTAGTATTACAACAAAGTTAAAAGCATCAGATATTCTAAATTGAAGTAAAATCGAATTGAGATTACTTATATTAGTAAAATGTATAAAATAAATACATAAAAAATTCATGTCACTAAATTTCTTAAAATGATGTGAACTGCTTATATATTTTACAAAGTAAATTATCAGACATACACTAGTAAAGATAGAAGTTAAAGACAAAATAATCTTGATAAAATCAAATTAACACTTAGTTAATCCAGCACTGGGGAATAGTGAGGTTGGTAATTCTGATGTGTTCAGGTGATACTTGTTAGGTAGTAGGCATTGTCAGGCGTCGCGAACCTAGAAAGGGAAACTGCATTCTTGTATCACTAGGCATTGAAGGGAGACTTGCTTCTAT
The DNA here is from genome assembly GCA_023529315.1 of Papaver bracteatum. NCBI lineage: Eukaryota > Viridiplantae > Streptophyta > Magnoliopsida > Ranunculales > Papaveraceae > Papaver > Papaver bracteatum. The sequence continues at coordinate 113,726 of JAJJWX010002376.1, read as the reverse complement.
TAGTGAACTAATAGATCCCAAATTTTAATGAGAAACTTTATTATGGAATATCTTCAAAATACTTAGAGCCAGTAAATTATTGACTTAGAAATTAGTGTAGAAAATTTTCATGTAAGAAATTTAGACTTCCCTATTTGATAGAATCTAAATCAGTGTAGTTGAACCTAGAGCTACAAATTTTAGATTTTAGTTGTAGAAATCCTTATAGGTTGTGCTTTGTTTTATGTTGTTTGCGCTTGGATAAGAGATGGATTTATTCTATAAGGTGGGGAGTTTTGAAGACCAAAAGGATGGTTTTATTTTCGAGGATGAAAATGATATAAGGTGGGGAGAATGTAACGATCCTCAAGCTCGTCAACGCTATTAGACCAGCCAAGAAACGAGTTAGCCGATAATGACTCGATTAGTTTAACATGAACGCTAATTAATAGGAATTAATCTAACAACGAACTAGATACGAAACTAGTATCGTTAGATAGATATCGGAAAGTTACGTGGAATAGACTACTCGAACGTGTCAATCAGATACCAGACAAAGAAGTAATCATCAGATTCGTTTGAAGGGAAAAATAGTCATTTCGTAAATAGACCGACATGGGATTCCCTTAGGAAAGGGAGTGGTTGCATTAGTGTTATCTTTGATCTTATCTTCACCCGAATCTTCTTTCTTATTCTCATTCTTTTCTTTTCTTCTTCGTTTTTCTTCTTTTCATTCCTTCTTCTCTGTTTCTCGGCGACAGCAAAATTTGAGAGTTGATATTAGGTTTTTGAGATCGAAATAAGGTGAGACTGATTATGAATCAAGTGATGGTGGTGTTATTACTTCTGGATGATCTTAGGAGGAAGTTGAACATATAAATTGCAGAGTTAGGGTTATGTGAGAAAAGATGAACTGAATTAGGGTTATATAGTTGATTGAAGTTCTGAAGATTTTTAAGGATGAAATTTAGAGTTATGATTGATTGAAGAACAAAGGGTTATCTTTTAATTGAAGTTTAGAAGTGATTTTGATAAAGAACTGAAAGGTTAGGGTTTCTGAAAAGAGTGGATTTGATTAGGGGATTTATGTGAAATTGAATATGAAACTGGATGATTAAAGATGGGTTTAATCAATTTGAATATTTGGTTGATGTTGTGAACTCGAATTAGGAAAAGAGGATTTAGAGCTCATGGATGGAACTGTAGTTGGAGAAGAAGAGTTTGAAGGCAACTGTTTGAGGTAATTCTTCTTCTTAAATTGAGTTAGATTAAATTTCCTTTCTTTTGAGTTATTGAACTTGGATAACTACTGTGTGTTTTCTGAATTGAAGTTGAATGTGCTAGAAATGGGAGTTGTGTATTTGGATGGTGGTGTAGATGTGTAGTAATTGGAAGAATAATTAATAATGATGTTGCTATAACAGAGTTTCAATGGTTTTGTCTGAAAGAAGGTTGGATGATTGTTGTTGAAGCTGTAAAGATTGTAATTATGAAGTTATTGTAATTAAGCTTGATAGTAGTGACTGTTTGGGTGAATTGTAAGGGAATGGAATTAGATGAATGTTAGGAGATTTCAGGTTACAGGGGATGTAAGTATGAATTGAGTTTGTGTTGAGTAGAGTTATTATTGTAGATTGGTAGTAGTGGTTTGGTGTTGGGTATGTATTTGAGATAAGAGAACGGATTGCACAAGATGTAATTTTAGATGGTATTATTGAACCCGTGGAGGTTCTGTATTGCAACTGGTGATGGTGTTGCTGTATTTTGAATGGTAGTTGAAGTGAAGATCATGTATGAGATATGTAAATGGTGATGCTGCTCTGACAGTTAAGTCACAGTTGTGATGACACAGAGAAGATAAAATGAATAGATTGTGGTGGGTTTGCTGTTATGAGTTGTTAGTGATGTTTAGAGGTTATATGAAGTGTCACAGGTGAAGTGGGATATGAATTGCAGTGTATGAATTAATGTCTTTAGGTGTTATTGCTAGTGGTTTGGTGTGCTGAATGTTAAGGGTTGTTTAGTTAGTGTTGGTGTTGCTGTTGAGCTTAGTTTGGTAATGATGCTTGATAGAATTGTTAGAATTGAACTGAGAATGATTTGGTGGGATTAAGGAAGGTTTGATTGTTGAAAATCTTGAGACTACTGCAATTGCAGGTAAACTAAATTATCAGTTATAATTGAGTAATGAAGTTTGATTTGATAAAGTGTATTGTTTAAATTCTATGTGACTGCGATATAGGAATAGAGGTTAGATGATAATGTTGAGTTGAACCTCTTCAGTGGAAGCTTGCAACTACTATTGCAGGTAATCAAAGTTGTTTGTAAATGAAATTCATTGTATTGTATTTGAATTGAAGTTGCTTTGTTAATCAAGAGGTTGAGACTATAAAGAAATAGAGTTGACCTTGATCTGTATTAGAACTATGCATGTTAGTCATCCCAGTCAGATGTCTGACTAACTTGCTTAGATGACTCAGTTAATCTGACTAAGTCGAATCGGGTCGAACCGGATTTGACCCACTGAGTCACTAGTCTTGACTCGTTGACCATTGACCCTGGACTTGACCTGGACCTTGACTCTGTTGACTGACGTTTATTGTTAGTTGACCATTGACCGTCACTTTGACCATTAGTTGACACTGTTGGACCGGGCTTTAGATTAATGGGCCGGTTTAGTAGACTTGGGTTTAGAACCATTAGTTAGAGTTAGAGTTGTATGAGCCATTCTTGCTAGTTTTTAGAGTGCTTGTGTGATTAACAGTTCGTTATTAACAACGTTCGATTCAAAGGAAGAACCAGTGGATCGTGTATCTCGAGGTAGGCGTGGCCTGTCATCAAAAGGTGTGGGAATGCATTTGACTCTGTTGTAATCATTTTTGTTTCTTTTATGAAAGTCTTCGTTTAATAAACTCATGCATTGTCTAGTTGTGCATTCCATGTTTTGTTTAAAATGCATTATGATAATCCTGTTGATTCTATGAATCTTTCCACGATTTGGAAAGGACTTGTATTGTTCGTTTTCGGTGTGAATTGTTTTGGGAAATGAGAATTTCCACTTGTGGTATATAGGATACGCTCCTTCACATTTCTTTTATTGTTTAGAGTTGGTCACCATGGTCTTGGTGGCATCCATAGCTAAATAGGTGTGAATTTCCGGTTAGGAATTTACAACCATATTACTACATTGTTTGACAAAGGAGTTTGTTCCATATACATGTATGATTATTTCAGTGACTTAGTCACTGTTTAATGTTTCGGAAAAACATGTATTGTTTTCCAACTCTTACCTATGATTACTTAGAAGTTAAATGTTAATTATTCCCACTTCAGTTTCTGTGACAGATCAGGGTTGCACAGCGAAAGCTTCACGGGTTGACTTCGCTAGTTGATTAACTTCTGTTATATTGATTATGTTGTATATTTTATTTAAAAACCAAATGAATATTATATATGTAACATTTGAGAGAAGATCTTGTATAAATATTTCTGAGTGGGGTTAGTTTTGGGCTAAGTTTTTGTAGCAGATTTCTTAATTGAAAGTTTAAGTGTTTAATTTGGATTTTTTAGTGTCTCTTATTTAGTTAATCTCTTGGTTTAGTCAGCTACTAGCTTAGGAGGCGCTACATAGGTGTGGCTGGCATGATTTGCCATTGGCACATGGGGGAATTAGGGTTTGGTTAGTCGTAACCCTAATTTGAAAAATATACCCCGGTAATTATTAGAGACATATTAAAATCTTTTTATTAAATGCGCCTAGTAAATGCTTGTTTTAAATGTCTGCTAGGGTTTAGTGTTTTACGATTTTAACCTTAAACTAAAAACCACCATCAATAGGAGTAAAGTGAGTAGAGATAATAAAATACATGCAGACGCTTTAGCCTTCATAGACTCGATGATTGAAAATCCTACGGAAAAGCACATCCGAATTGAACGACTAATGCAGCCATCAGTCACTAACGAGTTAGAAGGAGGAGAAGTTATAATAATTGAAAATGTGAATACCCTTATTGAACCGAGCGAAGATGATTGGCGAACTTCGATTTATAAGTATCTATCAAAAGGGGAATTACCTCGTGACATATTTGAAGCGCACAAGATTAAGTGGAGATCCATGAATTATGAGCTACGAGAAAGAATCTTATATAGAAGGTCATTCTTGGGCCCGTTGCTGAGGTGCTTGTCACAAGAAGAAGGAATACAGATTATGAAAGCCTTCCACTACGGTGATGCCGGGAATCACAGTGGTACGAGATCTCTAGCTCACAAAACAAAAACACAAGGGTAATGATAGTTGTAGAATACACCTAATTTACTATCTAGTAGTTTATGCTTTCTTTGCTATTTTTCTTGTAAATTATGTATTTTATGTGTGTTTTTGAGCTATTAGGTACTCTGGAGTCGCATGGACGAAAAGAAGGAGAAATCACCAAAATTGAGCATAAAGGGCAGAATTGTCATTTCACAGGGCGACCACTATCTGGAGTCCGGTAATGGTTAAGGGACAACTCTTTTGAAGGTATACTAAACGCAAACCAGCTACGGTTAAGGGGTTGTCATTTGGGGTACCCCTTATCATTATTAGAAGGTGTAATTATCACTAGGTGGTTTTATATTGGGTGCAAATATCAACCGTGTTTATAACCCTAAACCTAAATATTTATCTTCTCAATCATTTGTTCGCACCTGAAAGAGAGACAAAAAACTAAAAGCAGCGTCTTCTGCTGTTGAAATTGAGAATCGTGACAGGGAAGATCGATAATCGGAAGAGATCTTGAATATGTGAATTGGAGGTTAAAAAGGGGTTCGAGTTGGCTTTTGTTGAGATGAGATTTGTGAAATCGATAGCTGCTAATGGATGAATTATATATGGGTTAATAGTTAGGGTTTGCTGTGAATATTTTCATGAGTTGTTGAATCGAGAGAGGAAAAGAGTGAATCAGTGATTGTTATGATGGGTTTCTGGGTGAATCAGGAGATTAGGGTTCTTGAAGTGAATCAAGATGAATTCTGCGTGGTGTTGTTGTGTGACTCAGGAGCTTCTTGAAATTGGGTTGATTGTGGTGGTAATGAAGACACAGAGGAAATCAAGAGAAGAATTGACGAAATTTGGTGTTGGTTATTGCTGTTAAAGAAGCAGAGATGTTGTTGAAGTTGCAGTAGCAGAGTTGGAGGTTTTCTGGTGAAGTTGATGATTGTCGGAGTAGCAAGAATGAATGGGTGTTGTTGAATTGAAGCCCTGTTGCTAATTGGAATGTATTGTGTAGATGAATGTTAGGTGTGCAGGTGAAGAGAATGGCCTGAAATAACGGCCGGAAATGTCCTGTAATCAGCCGAAACTCGGCCAATTTTCCCCTCCGGCGAGTCGACTCAGTAGCCGACGGCGACCGATTCAGACGATCCCGGTAACCGATCCAGAACGAGTTCGATGAGCCGATCTAACCCGACTCAGACCAATCAGCTTGACTCAGAAGTTGACTAGAAGCTGACTTCCCCTCCTTGACCTAGTCAACTAACAGAAGACTGACGGTTTGACTTGTTTGACCGTTAGTCCTAATGGTGGACTGATGGAATATTCTCTCAACGGAGAGAATTTTCAGGTAGCCGGCGGTGAAAAATTCCGGCCTATTTCCGGCCAAAAACACAGTTTTCCGGCGAGAAACAATACAGAATTTTGTGTGGACTTCTCTCATGTGTGTGAAGACTTAGAATTGGGAATTGGATGAAAACTTGGAAGTTTTGGAGAATTGGACTAGAAATTGGAATATGGCTCAAATTGGGAAAGTGGTGTTCTTTTGGAATGAGGATTCTTTTCCTACAAAGACATGGAGAGTATTGAAGCCTATAAATAAAGGAGTTCTCTACAACTTTGTACACACATCTACTTTGGAGAAGGAGTTAAAGTGCGCAAGGATTGGAGGAAGGAGGAACCATCATCTTTTCAATAAGTTTTTCTTTCTTCCTTAAATTATTATCATTATTGTGTGAACTCCAAATTATGAGTAGCTAATTTTCTTATTGATTGAGGATGAATTCCTAGTTTTTAATATATGATTTGAGTTTTGTTTCAATTCTACTTTGAAGTTTTTCATATGATTATCGTTTGTTTTTACTAATATTAGTGTTTATGTTTGATTGATAGGTCGTTTGGGTGGCCAACTAAATTGATTTGTTAATTTATCTAAAGCTAATGAAAGTTAGGGGATAAGTAATCGTTTCTTGGCTATTTACATAAGTAGAAAACACAATACCTTGCGGAGGGATTCCGTGGAGCAATTGTGTGTAAAACAACGTTAGCAAGTGGACCTTGATCTAAGAGTCTAACTACTAATATCAACCTAATAAATTCATAAATCTTAATGCGTTTAACTAAATTACATCTTGGGTGATCTACTACTAGGTGGTTTAGTGAATATAATCCGGTAGGCGAGAACTTCCGTATCCGGTGAAATAAGGGATTTTGGGGTTAGCACTGATCTACCTGCTATACCTACGGTTGGTGATAATCTATGACTAATAACAAGTGGAAAAGAACATAACTTTAATCATTGTTTTGCAGCGAATAAGGATTCCTTGATCTATTCTCTCTTATTGAATTCAACTTACACTTTGTTTATTTCTTTTGCTTTATAAGTTTTACAACCAATACCCCCCTTTTGTGACAATTTTTCAACTATTAATCTCTTGCTCCTCGTGGGATCGATCTTGACTACCCTATATTACTTATTAATTAGGTAGTGAAACATTAATTAATTTGTTGTGGTTACGACACGCATCAAATTTTGGCGCCGTTGCCGGGGCGGAACGGACAATTTTAGTTGTTTTCTTTTTACTTTTTGCATTATTCTTGCTTTGTTAGATTCTATATTATATCTAACTTAGTTTTGTGAACCTTGTTGTAGGTACTATATCTTTGGTGAATGCTTCAAGGGGGAAGACCGATTCCAATTGGAATACGTCTTCGATCCGGCAATCAACTAAAGGACTTTATTCGAGCGGTTAACACTCCGCTTCCTCGTTCTACATCAAGTGAATTCGCAGATTCGGACATAGAAGAAGAAGCACTGGGTGATCGTACACTCAAAGACCTAGATTCTCACAAGCTTGATACACAGTAATGGTGTATCCAAACTAATTCAACTTTCGAGATCAATCCGGGGTTAATTAGAGAATTACCAAAGTTCCATGGCATGGTGAATGAAGACCCAAACAAACATCTTATGGACTTCAACACCATAGTCACGACCATGCTTCTACCAAATACTAATGCGGATGGAGCAATGTTGAAAGATTTTCCGTTCTCTTTGGCGGGAAATGCTAAGGAATGGTTATATTATTTTCCTTCCGGAAGTATCACAACATGGAATGGGATGAAGAAACTTTTCCTTGAGAGATATTTTCCCGCATCAAAGGTTACTCAAATTCGCAAAGAAATTTGTGGGATAAAGAAACATGTGGGAGAGTCATTATATGAATGTTGGGATCGATACAAGAGATTGGTGGAAAGTTGTCCACACCATCAATTTAGTGACGCCATGATAATCCAATACTTCTATGAAGGTCTCCAAACAAGTGATAGATATCTTCTTGACGCCGCCGGTGGTGGTGCACTAGTAAACAAGACGGTGTCCGAAGCTACCGAGTTGATTGAAAGTATGGCGGCAAACTCGCAACAATTCTATGCAAGAGGTGATTCAATGGTTAAGTTGGTGCATGAAGTTAGTGACTCGTCTTCACAATCCGATCACCGGTTAAACAACATCGAGAGGGTAGTGCAACTATTGGCCGCGGTAATTATTCCGGATGATGAAACCTAACAAGTAAATGCTTTATATCCAAATCAAAGGCCAAGGTACGATCCATACTCAAATACTTACAATCCCGGTTGGAAGGATCATCCCAACTTTATCTATGCAAACAAGCAAGCGGCGGCTCCTAATCTATATGTGCAATAAGGTGGATTCCAACAATCACGTTTCCAACCTCAACAACAACAATTCCAACCACAACAAGTCAAGGATCAAGATTCTTCGAATAATGACAAGTTGAATGTGATAATGCAAATCATGCAAGGTCTCACTTCTATGTTACAACAAACCCAACAAAAGACCGATTCGGCAATCAAGGATTTACAAACTCAAATAGGACAATTGGCGACCGATATGAACTTAATGAAATCTCAAGCATCCACAAAGCTTCCTTCAAAACCAATTGTGAATCCCAGAGAGAATGTTAGTGCGGTTACCTTAAGAAGTGGAAGACAAGTGGAGAGTCCAACTCGTCATGAAGAAGCTAGTGAAGAGGTAGTCAAAGACAAGGAGGAAGCCGTACCAAAGGAAAATTCAACACCAACCGCCCAATCCAAGGAACCGGTTCCTACTTTCACTAGTCCACCTCCTTTTCCTAGTCGTTTTGCTAAGTCCAAGAAGGAAGCTCAAGATAAGGCACTCATGGACATTTTCAAGAAGATCGAAATCAACATTCCATTCATAGAGGCCATAAGGAAAATGCCAAGGTATGCAAAGTTCATGAAGGAATTATGCACAAAGAAGGATAGGTTGCTTGATAATGAAATTACTAAAGTTAGCGAGAGTTCGTCGGATATGCTTTTGAAGAAGATGCCTACAAAGTGCACGGATCCCGGTGGTTTCACGGTGCTAATTATTATTGGTAAGAAAAGGTTTGAACATGCTTTACTTGACTTGGGAGCTTCCATTAGTGTGATGTCGGCCGATATATATGACTCCTTGAATCTTGGACCGTTGAAAGAGACAAGAGTTATTATCCAACTAGCAAACAAGTCTAACATCTATCCAAAGGGACTTGTAGAAGACGTTCTAGTACAAGTGAATGAGTTAATTTTTTCGGTGGATTTCTTTGTGGTGGATATGGACAACAATGAGAATCGGTCGACTACTTCTCTACTTCTTGGGAGGCCATTTATGAAGACCGCAAAGACGAAGATTGATGTGGACAAGGGTACACTCACTATGGAATTCGACAAGGAAGTAATACACTTCAACATATTTGAATCCATGCGCTACCCAAGTGATGTGCATTCCACTTACTTCATTTATGTGGTTAGTTAATTAGCGCAACAAATGGTGGAGTTGAATCGAGAGGACGAACTTGATGTGGTGTTGCAAAAGAGCATTGAATTGAACGTCCACGGCGTGTCTAACTTGGATGTTGAAATTTCCACGGAATTGGTGGAGACGTGTGGTGCCTTGACGGCATTACAAGAAGATAAGGGTAATGTTTCCTATATTTCTTTACCCGTGAATGATGAATTAATTGTACCATCTATTGTGAAGGCACCTAAACTAGAGTTGAAGCCACTTCCTGACCATTTGAAGTATGCATTTTTGGGAGATGGAGATGAGCTTCCGGTGATTATTTCAAAGAACCTCACACCGGTACAAGAAGACCGTTTGCTTAGAGTCTTGAAAGAGCACAAAACGGCTATTGGGTGGACAATTGCGGATATCAAGGGCATTAGTCCATCCATATGCATGCATAGGATTCTAATTGAAGAGAACGTGAAGCCGGTACGTGATTCTCAACGTAGGCTTAATCCTCCCATGATGGAGGTTGTGAAGAAAGAGATACTCAAATTGCTAAGTGCGGGGGTGATTTACCCAATTTCCGATAGCAAATGGGTTAGTCCGATACAAGTGGTGCCAAAGAAGTCCGGTGTTACGGTTGTTCGAAATCAAGACGATGAACTTGTTCCTACAAGAGTTCAAACCGGTTGGAGAGTGTGCATTGATTATAGAAATCTTAATTCCGCAACCCGAAAGGATCACTTTCCTTTACCTTTCATTGATCAAATGTTGGAGCGGTTAGCAGGGCATTCTTATTATTGTTTCTTGGATGGTTATTCGGGATACAATAAACTTGTTATTGCACCGGAGGACCAAGAGAAGACCACTTTTACTTGTCCGTTTGGAACGTTTGCATATAGGCGGATGCCATTTGGTCTTTGCAATGCACCGGCTACTTTCCAAAGATGCATGGTAAGCATATTCTCGGATTAAGTGGAGCGCATTATTGAGGTATTTATGGACGACTTTAGTGTTTATGGAAATTCTTTTGATATTTTTTTAGATAACCTTGAACTAGTTCTTAAACGATGCATAGACACTAACCTTGTTCTTAATTGGGAGAAATGTCATTTTATGGTAAACCATGGCATAGTACTTGGTCACATTGTGTCCTCTCAAGGGCTCGAAGTGGACAATTCTAAGATAGATTTAATAAGAAACTTATAATATTCCACTTCGGTGAGGGAGGTTCGTTATTTTCTTGGCCATGCAGGTTTCTATAGGCGGTTTATCAAGGACTTCTCCAAAATCTCCATGCCGATGTGCAAGTTACTACAAAAGGAGGTACCTTTTGACTTCAACAAGGAATGCAAGGATGCTTTTGACAAATTGAAGGCAATGTTGACAAGTGCGCCGATTATCAAGTCACCGGATTGGAATCTTCCATTTGAATTAATGTGTGATGCTAGTGATTATGCGGTTGGAGCCGTTTTGGGTCAAAGAGTGGACAAGATGTCCCATGTTATATATTATGCATCTAGGACCCTTAATGATGCACAAATCAACTATTCTACCACGGAAAAGGAGTTATTGGCTATAGTGTTTGCATTGGAAACATTTCGACCATACTTGGTGGACACAAAGGTCATTGTGTATTCCGATCATGCGGCACTTAAATACTTACTAAAGAAGAAAGAGGCTAAGCCAAGACTAATCCGGTGGATCTTATTACTACAAGAGTTTGACATAGTAATTCGAGATAAGAAAGGTGTGGAGAATACCATTGCGGTTCATCTTAGTAGACTTGTTATGTCTCACGAAGAACTTCCATTACAAGACAGCTTTTCGGACGAACAACTTTTATCCTTGGAAGAATCAACACCTTGGTATGCGGATATAGTGAATTATTTGGTGACAAGGAAGGTACCTAGCACAATGTCTAACTTCCAAAAGATGAAACTTAAGAAGATAGCGAAGAAATATGTGTGGGATGAACCATACTTATTGAAATATGGCGTTGATCAAATCATACGAAGGTGCGTACCTAACTCCGAATTTATATATATTCTCTCATTTTGTCATACTTTTGCATGTGGTGGCCATTTTGGTTCTAAACGTACCGCTCTCAAAGTTCTTGAGAGTGGATTTTATTGGCCCACCTTGTTAGAAGATTCATATGTTTTTTGTAAATCGTGTGATAGATGTCAAACAACGGGCAATCTAAGTGCTCGAAATCAAATGCCACTCACACCAATTCTCGCCGTAGAGATTTTTGATGTGTGGGGTATCGATTTTATGGGCCCTTTTGTCAATTCGAATGGAAATTTTTATATACTTCTTTCCATATATTATGTTTCGAAATGGGTGGAGGCTAGAGCCACCAAAACTAATGATTCTCAAGTTATTTGTGATTTTGTAAGAGAAAACATATTCACTAGGAACGACACACCAAGAGTGGTGATAAGCGATTGAGTCTCACATTTCAATAAGTCTTTCCATGCTCTCCTCAAGAAGTACAACATAACACACAAGATTGGTACGCCTTACCATCCACAAACTAGTGGACAAGCCGAAATTTCAAACCGTGAAATCAAGTCCATTCTTGAGAAAACGGTGAATACGACAAGGAAAGATTGGATCTTTAAGCTTGATGATGCACTTTGGGCGTATAGAACGGCGTACAAGACACCTATTGGTATGTCTCCATATAGGTTGGTTTATGGCAAAGCTTGTCATCTTCCGGTTGAACTTGAACATAAGGCTTATTGGGCGATAAAGAAATTCAACATGGAGTATGATGAAGCAGGGAAACAAAGAAAGTTGCAACTAAATGAGCTAGAGGAGATACGTAATGATGCTTACGAGAGTGCCCGGATTTACAAAGAAAAGACCAAGCTTTTTCATGACAAGATGATTTCTCGGAAAAGTTTTGTTGTGGGGCAAAAAGTCCTTTTATTTCATTCTCGCCTTAAACTATTTCCTGGAAAATTAAGGTCCCGTTGGATTAGACCATATGTTGTTACTAATGTTTTTCCTTATGGTGCAGTTGAAATTACTAGTCTTGGAGACAACTCGGTTTCCAAAGTCAACGGCCACAGATTGAAGCCATACTATGAGAACATCGCTTATGTGAATGTGGATGAACTTCCATTTGAAGATTTTCTCCCTCTAGAGGAGTAATATGAAGCAATAGCTATGTCGGGCCTTCGACTTTAAAACAAGCGCTAAGTGGGAGGCAACCCACCGGTTTTGTATTTCTTATCCTTTTGTTTTTATTTACTTTTTGTTTTGTTTGTTTACTTTTCTTGTTCCATATCATATTAATATTTCCCACCTTGACTTTACTTGGACGATTCAATTACATTAAGGACAATGTAAGTTTTAAGTGTGGGGGAGTGGCTAAGCATATATTTTTGCATAAAAAAAAAGAGATTTCTTTTGCATAAAACTTTCAACTTTTAGAGATTTTAGAGTCACTAGCATACTCCTAGGTATGATTACATAGAGAATTCTGACCGACATAATTGAACTTGGAAATGTTAGGGAACTACGTTTGATTTATTGCTTGTTAGAGTGTTAAATAATGGATTTAATCATGCCGGTGATGCAAATTCGGTGCAGGGAGAAGTGCGTTATTAGAGTTGCTGATCAATCATTAGTGGAGACTACCCATTTTCATATCATGTGAGGCACCGACCAAAAATTCTTCCTTGACTAAAGAGCTTCTTTTGAGTGTGTGTCACCGTACGTTAATTCCGGGTAGAATGGTGAGCTACCCAATTTCACACCAATTTCAGCACTATTTTGATCTCTTGAGTGCTAATTTTTGTCAATCATGAGGGTGACGTCTATGATGAAAGCCTCCTTCTTGTAGTTCGATTTGCAGTTAGCATCACTCTCTCTCTCGATAACAACGGGTCTATAGAAACACCATAATCATCAACAACAAGGGAGCGACATCAAAATCTACATGGAAAGTTGAAAAGGTTCAAGGTTTGAAAGCAACAAAGGAACAAGAAAAAGAGCAAATTTCATATTCAAGTAAAGCAACATACAATGAGCAGATTTCCGTGTACATGTTGAAGACTTACAATGCAATGAGGTAATTCTATATCCAAGTATTAAGACTTATTTATAAGAGCGAAGAAAAGCAAAATGTGAGAATTATTGAAGTTTATGGTTTCGATACAATACAAGTTGTGAAGAATCAAGCGGTAAAGTACTTTTCCACGGCCATGGTTGTTTTTCACTTTGATTTGTATTTTGTTTCTCTTGTCTAAAAAAAAAAGAAAAACAAATTGAAAAAATATGAGACAAGAGAAATATCTATTATTGTGTTTGTTTGTTTTTATTTAATAAGCCGTGGGGAAGGAAAATTTATAAGGAAGTTTCAAGCGACAAGGATTTTAAGGAAAAAGGTTACAAATTGTCAAGGATTTATGAAGTTCAAGTGTTTATCATCAATAGTTGAAGCCGAAGACCAAGAAGATAAAGACAAGGAGCGGAAGACGTTTCTATTGGATGCCGTGAGAGTGGTGTTATCATAATTGGCAATCGGATGTGAAGGTAAGTAATTAATCCCATCCTCGATAATATTGGTTGATTTCCTTTCTTAGAGATCGTTAGAAAAATGATTTTTCAAAATGTTAAAAGATGTGGGTTTTTCAAAATTTCGGAAGTTATCCTTCCCACCATTCAACGTGTTGTAGGAATTCTCTCTTCATTCCTACCTGCACACATGTGAGACCCATAAAAAAGCCGTCTTTTTGAGTGCAATTATCATAAAACCCTTTTGGTGAGGCAGAAGTCGAGGCGAAATGCTTATTGATCGTTTCTTAAACACGTGTTCTCTCATTATGGTGTGGTTATTTCTCACTCAACATTTAAGAATGAGAATATGTTCTTTAGTATTTCTAATTTCTTATTACTAGCATGCAGAAAATCTATGTCCTCATAACTCTTTGGATGCTTGGGACGCTAGAAAGATTTGAAGTTGTAAGTTTGATTTGCTCGAGGACTAGCAAAGTCTAAGTGTGGGGGAATTTGATAGTTGTAGAATACACCTAATTTACTATCTAGTAGTTTATGCTTTCTTTGCTATTTTTCTTGTAAATTATGTATTTTATGTGTGTTTTTGAGCTATTTGGTACTCTGGAGTCGCATAGACGAAAATAAAGAGAAATCACCAAAATTGAGCATAAGGGGCAGAATTGTCATTTCACAGGGAGACCACTATCTGGAGTCCGATAATGGTTAAGGGATAACTCTTTTGAAGGTATACTAAACGCAAACCAGCTACGATTAAGGGGTTGTCATTTGGGGTACCCCTTATCATTATTAAAAGGTGTAATTATCACTAGGTGGTTTTATATTGGGTGCAAATATAGACCGTGTTTATAACCCTAAACCTAAATATTTATCTTCTCAATCATTTGTTCGCACCTGAAAGAGAGACGAAAAACTAAAAGCAGCGTCTTCTGCTGTTGAAATTGAGAATCGTGACAGGGAAGATCGATAATCGGAAGAGATCTTGAATCTGTGAATTGGAGGTTAAAAAGGGGTTCGAGTTGGCTTTTGTTGAGATGAGATTTGTGGAATCGATAGCTGCTAATGGATGAATTAGAGATGGGTTAATAGTTAGGGTTTGCTGTGAAAATTTTCATGAGTTGTTGAATCGAGAGAGGAAAAGAGTGAATCAGTGATTGTTATGATGGGTTTCTGGGTGAATCAGGAGATTAGGGTTCTTGAAGTGAATCAAGATGAATTCTGTGTGGTGTTTCTGTGTGACTCAGGAGCTGCTTGAAATTGGGTTGATTGTGGTGGTAATGAAGACACAGAGGAAATAAAGAGAAGAATTGACAAAATTTGGTGTTGGTTATTGCTGTTAAAGAAGCAGATATGTTGTTGAAGTTGCAGTAGCAGAGTTGGAGGTTTTCTGGTGAAGCTGATGATTGTCGGAGTAGCAAGAATGAATGGGTGTTGTTGAATTGAAGCCCTGTTGCTAATTGGAATGTATTGTGTAGATGAATGTTAGGTGTGCAGTTGAAGAGAATGGCCTCAAATAACGGCCGGAAATGTCCTGTAATCAGCCGAAACTCGACCAATTTTCCCCTCCGGCGAGTCGACTCAGTAGCCGACGGCGACCGATTCAGACGATACCGGTGACCGATCCAGAACAAGTTCGATGAGCCGATCTGACCCGACTCAGACCAATTAACTTGACTCAGAAGCTGACTTCCCCTCCTTGACCTAGTCAACTAACGGAAGACTTACAATTTGACTTGTTTGACCGTTAGTCCTAACGGTGGACTGGCGGAATATTCTCTCAACGGAGAGAATTTTCAGGTAGCCGGCGGTGACAAATTCTGGCTTATTTCCGGCCAAAAATACAGTTCTCCGGTGAGCAAAAATACAGAATTTTGGGTGGACTTCTCTCATGTGTGTGAAGACTTAGAATTGGGAATTGGATGAAAACTTGGAAGTTTTGGAGAATTTGACTATAAATTGGAATATGGCTCAAATTGGGAAAGTGGTGTTCTTTTGGAATGAGGATTCTTTTCCTACAAAGACATGGAGAGTATTGAAGCCTATAAATAAAGGAGTTATCTACAACTTTTTACACACATCTACTTTGGAGAAGGAGTTAAAGTGCGCAAGGATTGGAGGAAGGAGCAAACATCATCTTTTCAATAAGTTTTTCTTTCTTCCTTAAATTATTATTATTATTGTGTGAACTCCAAATTATGAGTATCTAATTTTCTTATTGATTGAGGATGAATTCCTAGTTTTTAATATATGATTTGAGTTTTGTTTCAATTCTACTTTGAAGTTTTTCATATGATTATCGTTTGTTTTTACTAATATTAGTGTTTATGTTTGATTGATAGGTCATTTGGGTGGCCAACTAAATTGATTTGTTAATTAAGATAAAGCTAGTAAAAGTTAGGGGATAAGTAATCGTTTCTTGACTATTTACATAAGTAGAAAACACAAGACCTTGCGGAGGGATTCCGTGGAGAAATTGTGTAAAAACAACGTTAGCAAGTGGACCTTTATCTAAGAGTCTAACTACTAATATCAACCTAATAAATTCATAAATCTTAATGTGTTTAACTAAATTACATCTTGGGTGATCTACTACTAGGTGGTTTGGTGAATAGAATCTGGTAGGCGAGAACTTCTGTATCCGGTGAAATAAGGGATTTTGGGGTTAGCACTGATCTAGCTGCTATACCTACGGTTGGTGATAATCTATGACTAATAACAAGTGGAAAAGAACATAACTTTAATAATTGTTTTGCAGCGAATAAGGATTCCTTGATATATTCTCTCTTATTGAATTCAACTTACACTTTGTTTATTTCTTTTGCTTTATAAGTTTTACAACCAATACCCCCCTTTTGTGACAATTTTACAACTATTAATCTCTTGCTCCTCGTGGGATCGATCTTGACTACCCTATATTACTTATTAATTAGGTAGTGAAACATTAATTAATTTGTTGTGGTTACGACACGCATCAGGTACTTCTGGATACACATGCATAAAGACGCGAAAAACATCTCGATGAGGTGTGAAGCATGTCAAAGATTTAGCAAACTCATACACGCACCAGCAGCGAGTTTGAATTCAATATTAAGTGTATGACCATTTGCCATATGGGGAGTTGATATTGTGGGGCCTTTTTTCGTAGAAAGTCAACAACGAAAATACCTAATAGTGGCTACAAATCACTTCACGAAGTGGGTCGAAGCAAAGCCCCTGAGAAACACGTGAGACGGTGACGTATATGACTTCATTCTCGAGCACATCATCTGCAGATTCGGGATTCCACTACTAATTGTATCTGATAATGGGAAGTAGTTCGAAGGCGAAGACGTGAGCATGTTGTTCAACGCGTTCAGGATTCAATCTGGAAAGTCAACTCCGCTATATCCGCAGAGTAACGGACAAGCGGAGGCGACAAATAAAACAATAACATCCACTTTGAAAAATGAACTGGAAGGGCACCTGCATGACTGGTGTGAAGAAGTCCCAAAGGTACTATGGTCGTATAGAACGACAAGACGAGAAGCAACATGAATGTCCCCCTTTTGTTTAACGTATGGAGTATAAGTAGTTTTACCCACCGAGATAATGTTTCCTACGACTAAGCAAGAGGAATGGAAGATAGGATTGAACTCGGATATGATCCTGGAGAAGTTGGACGATTTAGAAGAGAATAGAGAAACCACTTTACAACATATGACAAATTATCACCAAAAGCTATCTCGTGAATATAATAAGAAGGTGAAGGAAATAAGCTTTGTTCCAGGGGAGCTCGTCTTAAGAGAAATCCTGCCTTATCAGAAAGGACCTGGAGGAAAGTTGGATCCTACTTGGGAAGGACCATACATTGTGAAGAGAGTAGTGGGAAATGGATCCTACGAACTCGCATACTGCCAAGGAAAAGAGACAGATAATGAAGGAAATATCATATATGGCGAAGTAGAAAGACAAGGTCGAAGACTGGACCACCCCTGGAATCCGGTTTACATAAAGAAGTACTATCCTTAGTCGACAGATGTACTCGCAATAAAAAAATATGTGTAATTCAAAATGAAGAAGTAAGCTTGTACTCGGAAAAGAAGTAGAAATGAAATGAAATATTTATCAAGCAAAACACGAAGTATGAGCAGAAGAAAGCAGAATACAAAATGAATTAAATGAAAAAAATTAGCGAAATAAGACCTCAAAGCAGGCAAGTAAGACCTCACTAGGAGGTTGCATAAGACCCACGAAACAAAATAAATACAAAATAAAAAATACATATGAAAAAGAGAAAGAAACAATCTCCAAGGATATCATAAAACCTCTACTTAGGGAGGCTGAGACCTCGTGGCGTGCAACCTAGTTCGCAAAAAGTGCAAGAGGAAAAAGTAAGACCTGACGCGCGTCATGAGATAATCTCAGTAACATCAAATAGAGGCAAAAGTAAGACCCATCCGACAGGGGCCCATTTGGGTAACCACTCGGTAAGGGGTGTAAGAACGAGCCAGTGGAGATTGAAGATGGCCTGACGTGATTCTTCCACTCGGTCCCAAAGAAACCCCACCTAGGGTGTGACTTCGTAACTAAGATCCATATCGGCGAAGGGATAAGAAGTCACGAAATAACTGATACCTAAGCCCGAAAGCAAGGGGGTATTCAGGGGGAATATAAAGGGACGACACCCTCCTTTAGGGAGCTGAGTGACCAAAAAAAAAGACGGCAATGTTACGAGGCTGGTATTCACGGGAATAGGTAGGCCTGTGATATTGTCGCACAATAAGACCTCAATGAGCGAGATAAGGCGAGGTTGATGGATTTTTATTCGCAAGAGTAAAGAGCGCCTGAGACTTCGTCGCAATACCTGATCAGCAGGGCGGGGCACAATAAGACCTTAATTAGGAGGAAGAATAAGACCCTGTGATACAAACGAAGCATGGGGAAGATAAGAGGCAAAAAAGTAGAAGAACGAGGCTCGTTAAGACCCTCTCATGGCGGGTAAGTTTCCTCGAATAGTTGAGAAATCAATTACCAGTAGAAAACATTAATTCCTTAACTAGGAGGAAAGCTAAGCCCTCATAGAATATGTCGCCGATAGGAGAGAGATGTGAGGCAAAAATGAAACATGAGGCAAAAGGAAAATGCAAAATACAAAGAAAAGCATGAGGCAAGCAAATGATCCTGCTTGACTTCGTGAATCATACGAAAAGAAACAAAAGAAAATGTACAAAATATTGCAATACATACAAAAAAAATCATGAAGATTCGAGAAATACTTGAAATAAAAATATTACATATAATAATACTTATATGCTAGTTCAAATATCGACAATGCAGGGTAAGCCAAAAGCAACGAGATATAATCGCAGGCAGAGTAAATATGGAGATGCACAAAAGGAAAAGCTAAAATTCGAAACAAACAAAAAAAGCACAGGTATGCTTCATAAATCAATAAAAGAATAAGAGGCAAGTATATACTTTTTTTCAATCTTATTATTCTTTTGAGCATTTATCTCGCGTCCACTAGTTCGCACAGACAATAGCTAGCATCCTAAATCATAGACCCCAAAAATACTCCGAAAATATCCAAAGAATAAGAGGCAAGTATATACTTTTTCAAATTTATTATTCTTTGATTATTTTCTTCGCAAGTATATACTTTTTATAAAGGAAATATGCTAGATCATAATTGCTCTATATGATTTGGATATCTTACTATTTTATGAAATTGCAAAATTGCGCGAACTAAAGGAAAAAGAAACTATTATTGGATATACGAATTGGATATGTTAATCGTATTAAGTGTAGATAAATGAACGAGCTGAAACCAAAAGGGAAAAAGAAACAAAGCTGATACACTAAGGCAAAAAAAAAAAAAAAAAAAAAAAAAGGGAACGAGACAAATGTAATGCCCCCCCAAGCTTGGGAGGGCCCAGTCAAAATGTTAAAAGAACAAGAAGCAAGAGCTACTATCAAAATGAAAGAAATCAAGATAAGGGAGAAGACTGCTGAATTCCCGTGTTAGCCCCACTATCACCACCATCCTGACGAGCATTGCCTCCTTCAAAGCACGAAGTTTGAGGAGCTTCACTGATAGGCTGTTTGGCCTCATCCTCGCTCTCAGTCTTCTTGTCATCATCTTCACTCTTAGCGGCAGGTTCATCATCAGAAAAGACTTCGAGGTCCAACGGAGGACAGGGAATGCCATGTGAGCTGCATAATTCAGTAAAGAGTCTCACTTTATCTCTTTGGGCATTCTTGTGAGTCATCTTGGAAACCTTAGTAGCATCCACCGTTATCTGATCACAATCTTCATTCAGTTGAGCAACTTCATTCTTGAGATTGGACACCTCTTTGACGAGATCCTCCTTCTGATGAGACAAGTGAAGAATCTGATTCCTTATTATTTTTTTTAGAATCTGCGAAAAATAAGAAGCGAAGTAAGAAACGAAATTAGCGAAGTAAAATAAAGGGAAAAGCAACCCGTCGCACCTAAAACTACCTTCTTTCTGCAAAATAGCAGAGTTTAAGGTTTTCTAAACATCAATGTTTAGACAGTCAAGTCTTGATACTTCAGATTCAAGAAAGCCACAGAATTCACGAGATGACTTGTCATCATTTTTACCAAGGTCGGATTCATGTTTATTCTTGTCAGAAGAATTTATAACGAGTTTACCACCTATTATAGGAGCAATAGGCCTCTTCTTCACTGAGGTAACCCGGGATGTCTTCTTACCCTGAAATCTTTCCAAGCGAGATAATACAGAAGACATATCCCCATTTAACCTAGTATTCTCATCCTTCAATGTACCATTCTCAATTCTCAACTTCCTATTCTCTGCATCTAGGTCGTGAATCTTACTGATAAGCTTACACATATCAGCTTCAGACCTATCTTTTCTTTTAATTATCCTTTCCTTATCTTCCTCTAACCGTTTATTTAGAACTATGGATGAAGAATGGATATTCCACGAAGTTGTAAGAAGATTATTAACTCGATGTAACTCGACCCTTAAACGTTCATTTTCTTCGTGAAAATGAAAGTTTAGTTCTTCATTATTGGCAGATTCATTGGCTAAGCGATCTGACATAGAATATGACATCGTCAAATTTTCACTCAAAATCCCATTCTCGGTCAAGTAACAATTAATTTGAGACAGAAAATTCGCTTGTTCAGCCTGAAAATCTTCAACAGATTCCCTAGCTTCGAGATAATCCAAATAACACTTCGTGGAACGGGCTTGACGAAAATAAAAGAATAGTAAAAACAAGACCAAAACAAAATGAAAAATAGAGAAGGGGTTGAACTTACTGCTGAGCTCCGTAGTCGTTCGATCCTTATTTTCTGAACTTACTGCAAGATTATTCTTAAGATCCTGAATTCGAGCTTTGGCAGTCTCCGAATTTTCATAAGTAACCCTTCTTTCCACGAGATGATCCATGCATCGATTGAACTCCTGCAAGGTACGACGAGTTAGAAAAGACCAAAGGCAAGCAGGAAGGAAGAAATTGGAAATCCCTACCAAAGCTATAATGGACGCAGGTTGTTGAAGAGAAAGGTTCAGGAAGGCATTCGAAATGAAGGATTGATCCTCAGACAGGAAGGAATCATAAATGAAAGAGATTAAGGACTCGGTAGCAGTGGATCTGACATATGGAGCATCGCGAGTCAAGATAAAAGCATTCCTCAGGAAGTCCATGTATGGCATGTAAGCCGGATCTTCTACATCGAAGACTTTCCTATCTTTCCCTTGAGATCTGCCAGCGAGACTAGTAGGTGATTTTATGGAGGAATCACCCACGGTAATAACTGGAGTCAGCATGGTAGGCTTTGGAGCATGAGGGGGAATGGCCTTCTCCAAAAACCTGGCAGTTTTACCCTTAGAAGGAGGGGGAACATGTGATTCTGAAGGTTTTTTAGAGCTAGGAATGCGAGCTAAGGCATCCACATCCAAAACCCTATGGCGTTTCGGAGGCTCATTAGCAGAATGAGATATGGGTGAAGCATCCTGAAGAAGAGTAAGGAGTTGATACATCGAAGTACGTAAAAAACGAAGTCAACAGGGCGAGATATATAGACATGAGAAAGAGAAAAAGAAAGAGGTACCTTAGTAGAAGCGGAAGAAGAACTTTCACGATGATCACGCTTCTTTAGAATTCTCGAAAGAACAACATCTTGAGGCTCTATAAAGACATCCTCCTACGAGATGCAATAGTTAGTCATCAAGATTGAAAATGGCATTCGAAGCGAGATGAAGAATAAAATACCTGATCACAACTAGGAGGATCAGCAGACCCCTTCTTTGGTTTGTTCGATCGGTCCTTGATCAAACCCGTAGGAGGAAGTAGATACTGTAGAGAAGTAAAGAAACTTTAAGGGTTAAACTTAAAAATGACACTAGTACAAATATGGGCTTTGGTGACAGTTCAAAAGTTAAAACAATGACAGTTCACTAATGAAGTGTCACCAAAGAACTAATGGAGACATATAGGTAACAGTTGTTTCCTAAAACTCACGTTAAAAGTGTGAAACAATCATGACAGTTTTACAACTGTTACCAAATAATTATACAATATCAGTTTTTATAGCAAAATGTTACTATATGTGATGTACGATAACAGTTAAAAACCGACTTTTAAGATATTGTAACTGTTTTTAAGTAAAACTGTCATCTAATAGGAAAGTTATTAATAACATTTCTTTCTAATTACCGCCGTATATCAACTTAAAGATTTTTTCTAGTTATAGATACCGTAGGATCCACAGATACCAATAACGACAGAGATGAGTTCTCAAAATACTATGTAAAGTTGTAAACTGAAGTCGCCGCGCACGATCCCATTTTCTTAAACCTAATTCTCTGCTCTTCCTCTCCCATTATTCTTCCCCACTATGTTTGCCAACTCCAACCCCCGCCATAACCACCTCTGCTCTCACATCCTGCATACACATCTCCTGAGAACTAAAAAATGGCACTGAGGGTGAGGGTTTGAAAGACAAATGAGGGGCTTTACTAAAGGAAATTTAAAATCTAAAATAAAACTAAGTCATCAAGGTAATTAACCACTTCCTCTGTTGACCTACTGCAGTTTTTATTTTGCTTAATATTCTGTCAAATTCTCAATCCATGTTTGCTAATTTCTATCAAATTCTCAATCCATATTTCAATTTTGCCTCATCCTTTGATTCAATTGTGATTTGTGGTTTTAAATTAAGTTTTGTTTTGTGATCTGGGTGTAGGTTTAAAGTGAAGTGTGTGAATATGGAAAGGAAAATACTTCCGGGGATCATCGGGATCTCAATTGATTGAACCTTTTAATCATGTTAACCGAAATCAATCATGTCAATTTTATGCCAGAAATTAATTTATGCAAAACAGAGTTGTTCCAGAATATCCGGTAAAGATGGCGTCGCTCTTAAAGCAGGTTAGACCTTGTTGGATCTTTATAGCGGTAGAATTGTTCATGGGTTGGTTCTGAAACTTGGTTTCCAATTGGATTTGTTCCTTCAAGATACGATTGTTCAATATGTATGCAAAATATTGTGCAAGGATGATGCTAGGAAGATGTTTGAGAAAATGCCTAGACGAATTTCGTGTAAAAAGAAATGCTAAGCTCCATAGTTGTGTGTAAAAAGAAAGCCTGGAATTGGTCTGATAAGATTGATTGGGGGAAATGGAGAGAATTCTCAGCCTCAGGTATTAGTAGTAATGGAACATTGGTGGAATTCAGAAGTAGTCACATCGTTGGCTGTGCAAGGAAAGAAATGATGATTTCCATTGCTTTGGGTAAATAATAACAAATGAAACTATTTAAGGGTAATGATTAGATTAAATGTTTACTATTAATTGATATCCCAATATTATCCTGTAGTTTTCTCATAGTTGAATGCGTTTGCAAACTCTTTATATCCTGCACATATGGGATGAAGTCTGATGAACCCGTCTTTCTGTGGGAATTTTGACTTTATGGTTCGGTGTTTTTGAAGTGAGTATTGATTTTGAGTTCGATGCAACTAGCAATGAGCCAAGGAGTTCTTATGGATTAGATGATTCAAATCTGTCAGATATTGGCAAGCCACTCATATCTAGTATGTCTATTCACTGTTTTGAAAATTTTCCATGTCACAGTTTCTACGAAAAAAGCTTAATTTATCTTGCACATATATAGCCATAAGTACACTGGAAGTTGATCAATGATACTTGCTAAATTGGCTCCAAATGTACGAGGTTTTCGCATATCCTTTGATTATTCTAGCTTAAGGTCATTAGCTTATGTATTTTTGTATTTACCTAGATGCTCTAATGCAGTACGTGCGCAAATTCATTTTCACTTCTTTATGGAGTTGGATGAAACTGATCAGTGAAGAGGAATCTTTAAATTTGATAAGATCTATCAATGAAAGGAGATATTTTGAATGCTGGATTACGAAAGAAACAAAGATAGATGGAGTTTGCCTATCAATTTTTGAATCGCAACAACCGTATGTGAATTTTAACTGTAACTATGGTTATATGCATTTATTTTCCTTATCCTCATTAGTTTGTTTACAACAAGTAGGATACTTGTGTTGTCAAGAACTTATTCTATTACACTGACAAAGAAAATGCAGACTACCATAGGATGGTTTTTCGTAGTGGTGAAGGTTTCTGTGGTTGCGAAGTTTCTAATTTTTGGATATCTTTGCTTTTATGTAGTATAGATGTCATAAATTACGATTTTAATCAATTTGCAGTTATCCAATTCAGTATATGAAGTTATATATTTATTGTTTAAGTTTTTCCTTCACTGCTTCTAATATTATTTGGTTTTAATGTTGCAGATTTCTCGCTTATGAATTTACTACATAGCCATCATCTTATCAGTTGGATTTAGGATTTGGACGGTGCTATATTTTTTCTTCCAATGAAGCCTCAATTTTTACACATGATCCAATACAAGTACATTCCTTTCATCATTGGAATCAGGTGAAATTCACTTGGTGGTTTGTTGATACGAACCCCAATTTAGGTGGGAGGCATATTACCTTAATGACAAGAGAGATTTAACGGTTCAATCGGTTTATGTGAATGATATTGAACAAGTGAAAAAATCACTTCAGGTTCGTGGTACTTTCAAAAAATTTTATCATATTCTTTTAATTTTTCATCATCCCGAAAATCGTCAAACAATATGCATCTAAGCCCAATTGTAATCTCTGACTTGAAACTTGGGTATTTCCAGTTGTTAAATGATGTTCACCTTATTCTTATGACTTTATGAGCACTCTTCCTTGTTCAATGGAAAACCCGAGTGATGTAAATCGAAAAACTACAAAACTGGAACATGCATGGTCAATATGAAATTAAAAATATGAAAAACTTTAAATCAAAATTGGAATCATAACTTAGCTATTCAAAGTTTTTAACTATGAGCTTACTGCTATCAGTTCTACCGAGAGTATGTGTGTCTCTAGAATTTTAAGTTTTTTAATCCTATAGTTTACTGCTAATTTTTCTTGTTAGTACTTGTTGATGATATTTATTCTTTTATATTTCTGCTTGATGGTTCTGGTGAATCTATTGTTCTTCTGATCTTAGGATACTTTTTGCCACAAGATTTGTAATCTTTTTTTCTCCAGCTAATAAAAGATCTTGGTTGTTGCTTTAGAAATATAAGTACGTAATGGTAATTATTTTGGATTCATTTTGCAGATGAAGTTCAAGTACTATGAAGAAGAGACCATGGAAGTATGAATAGAATGGATAAATGGCGATAAACCACGTTCAAGCATTAGTGACTTAAATTTATAGGTGTGTTCGCCCAGATTGGTAAAATGAAACATGAACGAAGTAGATGTCAATCAGCTTTTCAAAGTGTGGATATTATTTCTAGTTAACTTGTATTTAACTTATATATAGTTCTGTAATACATCAAAATTAAATCAATTGAAAAACTAAAAAATCTTTATATAATTGTTGTCATTTGGATATTAGTTATCTCACTCAGCGTATTTCCAAACAATTTTTAATACGAACTCATTATAAATGAGGTTGTATGATAAAATAGTGTACGATGACTATTTTGCTTAGGAAATTTCACGTACCATGACTGGTTCATGAAGAAAATGTTACCTTAGTAAAGTTTTGATGACAGTTTAAGTCAAGAAATGTTATGGTAACCTGTCAACAATGACAGTTTTTAGAAGAAACCGTTACCTTGGTAAAAAAACAGAGATTTCAATGACAGTTTTCTGTAAAAATTGATACCGTAGGTCGTTAACAATGACAGTTTTGCGAAGAAACTGTTACCTTACATCTACCATTTCGTAACAGTTTCATATAGACCTTTCGTAACAGAGCCTTTGGTGACATTCCAATTGTTTTTGAAAACTGTCATAGAAGTATTTTGGTGACAGTTTTTAACTGTCACCTAAGCCCATTTTTGTACTAGTGTGAGTTAAGTCTGAGACATAGAAACTCACCTCGTTGGGAATTTATGACCAGCGAAGTCTTCCGGGCTCATAGGCAGCGAGATGTATGTGCTCGGAGAGAGGACCAATTTGGGCTTTTCCATCCTCATCGAAACCCCAGACCAAGGGGCCCTCAACAATCATTGGAAACATCATATAGTCTCCATCGTTAGTCAAGCGAAGAGAAGGACCCTTCGGAGCCACTTTCGAAGTACCAACGGGCTCAACGTCGAGAAGAAAGACTTTGGACTGATCCTCCATATACTTCCGAGCAATTTCCTCCGAGATTGAGGTCTATCAACATAATTCTCCGAAAAAGAGTCGAGATTGTAATCAGCAGAGTCAAAGTCCTTCACCGCAAACGGAATCTGAGATTTACCACCACTAGAGCGTGTTACAAATTCGTTTCCTATGTGAATTGCATTCCCACTCCATTGAAAAACACCCCTGTTGATCTTAACTAGAATCTCATAGAACAGGGGATTCTTAGAGTCATACAGGAGAAAGATGAGACCAGCTTTTAATTAACCTAGCGTGATGATCATCCTAATAGAAATCCACGTCTCTGCCTAAATCCACCGATAGTTTAACTCCATATGCTTTGTTGCTGTGACCGGAGGAGAAATAGAGGAATCCACCTCCGGAACCAATGATAAACCATTCTTCTGGAAATCGGCTTGAAAATCTTCAAGGGTTTTTGATGAAGTATGAGAGGAAACTTCTTGGGAGCCATTTCTTAAACGATTGAGAGATGAAGAAGTTGAAAGAATCAAGTTATTTATGCAAGAAAATTTTGCAGGTGAACGACGCCGGAGAAGAAGAAGATGAGGTTTGTAAAATAAAGTAAGAAAGGGGAAAGAGAACTATTTATAGTGGACCAAGGAATGACCGGAAGAAGCAGTTATGTGAGGAGGGAACTAAATATTGACGGTTACGAAGAATCATGGGAGATAAGAAAACGAGAAACCCGGATACGTGGCGGTTACGAATTTAATGCGGAGTTCTCTTTCCATTCTTGATTCTTGTGAATGGAATGAGAAAAGGCAAAATGTAGATACAGAAAACCTACTGGCCATGTGTTCGCACAAGATTGAATGAAGAGACGAAGAAAATCTCCAGACGAGATATATTTCACTAATTCCCATGGAAATGTCAGTGAAAGGTCAAATTGAATGTCAGATTTACTTTAACGAATATCAGATCTACGAAGTCATATCTGAAGTTGACGAAGTAGTAATTGACGAAGTAGCGGTAAATTTAGAAGAACGATCTCTCGCGAAGAAAAAAGTAAAAGACCCGAAGTGTGGATTGTTACGCAAGAAAAGGTATAGTATGCGAGGTAGACGACCCGAAGTGTGGATTCTTACGCAAGAAAAGGTATAGTATGCGAGGTAGACGACCCGAAGTGTGGATTGTTACGCAAGAAATATAACATCTGTCCCCGACAATAACCGATCTTTAAGGCAAAAAGGAGGCAAAAACTTTATTGAAAATGGATCTGGCGAAGTAAAAAGGACAGTCACGTGAAATGTGTGATGATCAGGGAGGTAAAATGAGATGTAATCCATTATGAATTTTTCCCATAAACATAGGACTTAGATCATTGTTTATAGGGTTGGAACTTTGAAGGAGTGACAGAGTGGTTGTAAGAAAGTAGAACTTAGGGTTCTTGTGAGTGTTCTTGAATATATTGTAACTCCTTATTCTCAAACTAAACTAAATAAAAGATTTGTTCTTCATCTCGTTTTAAGATTTGTTCTTTGAGTTGTTCAAAATAGTAAGTGGGTGTAACTATGGATTTTTCATAGTTACAACAGGATTTGAACCCACTGCGGAGAGCATGCCAACCATTAGACCACTTTAGTCTGACTCGAATTCACCTACTCTCTTATTGTTTTATTTTATTTTAGCTAATCACTGGGATGGAATGGGAATGTTATTTATGCCCCTACTATCCATGGGTCATGCACAAACACCCTTATGGGTCTTTACAAATACCCCTAATGGCATAATTGAAATTATGAACAAACGGATAATTCACATAATCCCTCTTTTAACCTTGATATCTTATACTTCAGCTTCTTCTTCATTTTTCAATCGATAAAAATCAATGGAACTTTCCACCATCTCCATCACCGCCACCACCATTTTCATCTCTGTCGCCACCATAACTAACGCTACTAATACCAACACCAGAATCATCTGTATCTCCATCATTACCATCTCAGAGAGTTTTAATTTCACATCATAAAAAAATAATATCTCTTTTCTTTCTCTTTTTATCCTGAAATCACCACCACCACCACCATCTCCTCCGCCAATAGATTATGATTTAATCGTAAATTATTATTAGCAACAAATGGTTCGTATTCAGAAAGACCTTCTTCTTCTTGTTTAATTTCAAAAACAAATTCAAAAAAATTAAGATCTGATTTTTAGGTTTTGATTTCTGACAAGTTCATCTCGATTTCAACTAGATTGGTATTGAAGAACCTAAAATCGATGATTACAGTTGGTTAATACAGATTTTTTTGCATCGATTTGGAATTTATTGATTATATTCTTTCTTTTGCTTTGATGTTTCTGCTGGTGTTTGTGGTATTGTAATTGGTGGTGATGTAGATAGAAAGAAGTTATATTAAGAACGACGGAATTGATGGAGATTGCGGTGGTTCTTGTTGGAATGGTGAAGTTTGGAAATTGAGACGGTGATGGTTAAAATTGTTTGTTGTGGTGGTGGTCATTGAAGATGGCGGTGGTAGTGATATATTCTAGATAGGAAAGAAGAAGAATATACAAATGATGGTGTTGAAGCTTATTTCCAAGGTATGGTTTCCATCTTGAAATTGTTTATTGTTGGTTGAATTGATTTTAATTGAAATGTGGTTTTATTGAGTAATGCAAATTTGGGTTCATATGAATGAACTATGTTCAAATAGGAAGAAGGGGTATGAAATGAATGTTAGGTGTTGCTTGAGATAACAAGGTGAAAGAGAGCTAATACAAGAGCAGAATAAGAAGGTGTTGCAGTAGGTATGTGGTGCTGCAGTTGAATTGCAGCTAAACTGAAGTTTGTTGGTTTTGAAGTGATCAATTGGGAGTAGTTTGTTAGTTCTGCAGTGAGAAATTAGGAGTAGCATGGTTCTGGTGCTGATAACGATTTTCTAGTGGGGTTGTAGAGTGGTTGAATCAGAGGAGATGTTGAAGTCTGGAACTGATAAATGAAGATGTATATGTTTTGGTAATGAATGAATGATGGAATGGTTGCAACAGTTGATGGTTACTTAATAAGATGATTTTCTTTAAGACAACTTGCTTGTTCTAAATGTTTTTTGTGCAACTCTCGGTGGTATAAAGTGATGAAGCAATGATAAGTTAGGATCTGTGTATTGTTCTATATGGATCCTGGGTGATGTTCGAGTTGGAAGGGATCGGATTCAGAGGCGCAAAGAGAGTTGAACGTGCATAAATAATTAATGGCAGGACTTTGGTAATGGACTGTAATTTGTTGTTCTATGGCGTGAAGTTATTCAGGTGGTTGAAACCGGTGGTGCTGAGATGGGTTTATACCAACAAATGGGTAACTGCAGTCTGCAGAAGATGCTGAGATAGAGAAGAGATACAAGGGACTGGTGGTGTTGGAGTTTATCAAATTTTAAATTACTATGAGCATGAAGTTCTCTCCTGGAAAAAAATTGGCAGGCAGCAAATTAACAAGATCCAAGTGGAGTAAGGGTTTGATGGAGCTTTGTACAAACTATCAACTGTATGCTACCACTAACTCTTCATTTATTATCTTTGTCTACTACACTTGACTAGTATGAATATTCCCTTTTCTCTGAATTGATATACTTTATTTCCTTCAAATAACAGGCTTATTAGTTTATGTTAGCAGTAGCATTCTTGGCAGTAGCATTTTTAATCTTTGAATAAATAAAGCAGTATTATATAGTGAACTTGATATATAGTCTTTAAGAGACTAACGTTTCGATAAGTTGACACTAGTACAAGACTTGGTAATAGTAGAAGTTTAAGTCTCGAGTTTTTAGTTCATGCATCTTGTGCCTAATTAATATAATGATTATGCTGTCATTTGTGAAATCATGGGTCATTTTTAGAGATTCACTACTAACGCATGTCGTAGCTGAAAATACATTTGTGTGTTTATCTTTTAGTCTAATAAGCTATTTTATTTGTGGATTGACAATGCTTGTATGATAGTTGAAGTAGATATAAAAGTGAAAATGATTTAAATAAAAATGATTGAAGTAGACATAGCTATGTTTATAGTTAGGGTAGTATTTTGGAACAAACTGACATAAATTGTTATTTTTGTGCAAAGAAGTATTGATGTGTTTTCTCTTCACAGATAATGGAGTTTGATTGTGGCCACAATTGGTTTGCCATGGGTCCAAATGACCAGGTGATGGTGATGGGGTTTCATTTGAAAGAGATGGAACTGAATGCTTCCAATGATTTCAGTGAGATAATTCAAGGAAGGAGAATAGGTTCTTGGGGTAATTTAATAAGTACTGATTTCACATAATGGAGAAAGGACTGGTGCTGTAATAGCAATCGAGACTTTATTTGTGCCTGCATTTAAGGTATACATTAAGTGATAAATTATCTTTATGCATACATCTTAGAGTAATCGCGATGAATCTGTGGTGTAATGGTAGCACAACTGACTATATGTCAGAAGATATGCGTTCGACTCACACTAGGTTCACTCATTTGTGTACAATTTTTATTTTTTGGAGACAACTTGTGATAGTTTTCTCCATATATGAAGACAACTTGTGCTAGTTGCCTCCATATTTTGTGACAACTTGGGCTAGTTGCTTTCACTTTTGAACACAACTTTGTGCTAGTTGCCTTCACTTTTGAGGACAACTTGATCTAGTTGCCTCCATTTTGTTTTGCAACTTATTCCTGTACACTATTTTTTGGAGACAACTTAAGCTAGTTGCCTCCACTTTTGGAGACAACTTGAACTAGTTGCCTCCGATATGGACATTATTTATTAGAGACA
Source organism: Papaver bracteatum (assembly GCA_023529315.1). Lineage (NCBI taxonomy): Eukaryota > Viridiplantae > Streptophyta > Magnoliopsida > Ranunculales > Papaveraceae > Papaver > Papaver bracteatum. Next base: position 82,693 of record JAJJWX010002376.1, on the reverse strand, counting down.
ACTTGAGCTAGTTGACTCCACTTTTGGAGGCAACTAGCTCAAGTTGTCTCCGATATGGACACAACTTCAGCAAGTTGACTCCACATGGCAGTGGTGGTCGTCGGTGGCAGTGGTTGGCGACGGTGATGGTGGTTGACGGCGGTGGTGGTTGGTTGCGGCGGTGGGAGGCGGAGATGTTGGTGGTTGGCGGCGGTGGTTGGGGGTGGTGGTCGGCGGTGGTGGTTGGGGTTGGTGGTTGGTGGTGGTGGTTGGCGGCGGCGGTGGTGGTCGATGGTGGTGGTTGGTGGCGATGGTGGACAGTGGTGACGGCGGACAATAGATGTTTTTTTTTTGTTGAATAGTGGTTAGTGGTAATGGTTTTGTATATACATTACACAAAAGAGGGTATTTTAGTAATGTATTATGCTTAGGGGTATTTGTAAAGTTCAAAAGGGTATATTTGCAATGGGTCTCATAGTAAGGATATATATAGATAATATTCCATTTTTTTATTCATTCGGTGCTTCATTGACGTTAACTTTCTATTCCTGTAAATAGAATCTGACCGAAAAAGAACAAGCACCCAATTTAACTCTTAATTTCTTATCCCCATTTCTTTGAACTCTAAAAGTCTTCTCTTCCAAAATCAACGAGATCGAAAACAATGTCAATATCAAATTCAAGTCTTCTTTAAGACATTGCCGAAGAGATCTTATTAAGGTCGCCGGTGAAATCTCTCCTAAGATTTAAATCCTTCAGTAAGTCATTTTATTGCTTGATTAGCATCCTTAATATTGTTAATAAAAACATGAATCATAATATCCAGGAAAACAACATTATTCTTATTTATCCTGATTATCCGATGAATATGAGGACAACCCAATTCATTTCATTAAAATTATCACTATTATTTCCATCAACTGAATGTCGACATGGGTAGGTTAGTCATGTATTTGCCGATTACTCATTCATATATTTGGGATGGAGAATTGGTTCTTTCTGTGGTTCTTGTGATGGATTGTTGTGCATATTTTATGTTAGAACTGATGTCGATTGTAACAAAGATGAACAGATTGTTGTTTTGATTCCATCAACTGCCGCATTTAAGGAAATATGCATTCCAACGAAACTAACCAAGAATGGGAATATAAAGTTGAGGAGTTTATTTTTGTTTGGTTATGATTACAAGATTGCTGATTACCAGTTGGTTAGAGTCGTTGGGTTAGACAGTCGCGGTATTTTGAGGTTGAGGTCTATACATTGGGATTAGATTCATGGAGAAAGATTGAAATGTATCTTACAAACGTTAATTCCTATTTACTTGATAGTAATTCTATTGTGTTTGGTTAATTTCGAACCATTTATCAAGTAAACATACTTTGTTGTTATATTATCTCGATCTTGTATCCATAGTCAATCACGCAAGTTATCTTGTTGTCGTATTGTCTCGATCTTGTATCCATAGACGATCACATAAAGTGTGAATCGATTAGTTGTATTGTCTCAACTCGGTCTATAGACAATCACTTTCGGAGAAAGGACTTATAGGTGGAAAAGTTTTAGATTGAGATATATTTGGGTACCCTCATCTTTTCATTTGGGTACCACATCTTACATACCAAAAGGTGTTATATCCTTAATGGTTTTAATCTTCCTATATATACCTTTCCAGACCCAAGAAATTTTGTCATTAAGTTTATCCAAGTAAAAATGATTAGTTGTCCTAAAATATTTGTCTTCTAAAATCTGAACATATAAATTAGCAGAGTTAGCGCAAATTTTCCAGGCAATTTTTCTAATAAGGGATTTATTAAAAAATTCTAGATTTCTAAAGCCTAAACCTCCTATATTTTTTGGCTTTTGAAGAATGGTCCAACCTACAAATTTAATACCCTTGTTATCCTTATGACACCACCATAAGTTTCTCTGCAAAGTGTCAAATTTATGTATAATAGTAGTAGGGATATTAAAACAACCCATCTGGTAAGTTCGGAGGAAATTCAGAACAAACTTAATCAAAGTAGTTCTGCCAGATTGGTTTAGAGTAACACTAATCCAGTTATTGAGTCTAGCCTCAAAATATTGGGCTATAGGGTCAAAGGATTTTATTTTATAATGACCTAACAGTAAGGGGGCACCTAGGTATGTTTCAGAATAACCAACAATATTCATGTTTATCTCTTTAGCCAAGTCATCACAAACAACAAAACTTAAGTTTCTACTAAAATAAACACAAGATTTGTCAAAGTTCATAGTCTGACCAGAAAGATTTTAATTTGTACCCAAAATTACTTCTAGGCACTAAACACGATGATTTGATGATGATTATTGACAATTAGGGTTCGGAATAGAAATTGAATAATAAATAGAGAAGACAAAGATTTATCGTGGTTCAGTAATTGTTTCCTACATCCACAAAGGAATCGCGTAGGGGAGATATTGTATTGATGGTTTACAATAATCGTGGTTAGCTAACCTAAGATTCCATATCTTTTTAGGGTTTAGGGTACATGAATTTATATAGTGTATTTAACCGTAATTATGATATAAAAATGATATCCAAGCAACTTGGGCAACAAGACTTATGGAATCTTCTTTAACGGGATTGTTGGGCTTGATTCACGGGATTCCGGTCTATTTTATGGACGGTACAAACATTTTCCAAAATCACTCAAAATGTTTAAAATACCAGCAATATTTCTCATATCAGCTTTTGCAAAGATGAGGATGTCATCTACAATTCAAAGATATGAAATAGAAGGAAATTTTATAGATACCTTAATACCTGCAATTTCTTTGTTAGTTTCTGGAAAACTCAATCTTCTAGAGAGGAGTTCCATGGCCATGATAAAAACATAAGGAGATAATGGATCTCCTTGTATTATACCTCTTGAAGGTATATATTCTTGGCATGGAGATCCATTCAGTAAGATATTTATGCCTGTTATGGAGATGCATTGATGAATTAAATTACAAAAATCCTTACTACAACCAAACTCAGATAGAACTTTTAAAAGAAATGACCACTCAAGCTTATTAAAAGCTTTAGAACGATCTAACTTTAACTCCATACTACCTCCAATACCTTATTTTTTCTTCATTGTATGAACCATCTCATGAGCAATAATGATATTATCATGTATGGCTCTACTTGGAAAAAATACAGCTTGATAAGGTGAAATGAGGTTCTTCAAATGAGGTTCGATCCTATTAGCTAAGATTTTGGAAACTATTTTATAATGGACATTGCAAAGTCCTATTAGTTTAAACTCAAATGGTTTCTTTGGCTCTTTCCCCTAAGGAATAAGACTAATATAGGTTTTGTTAAGTTCTTTAGGCATGAAACCAATGATTAAAAAAATGATGGACCACATCAATGACATCCTTACCCACAATTTCCTATTGAGATTAATAAATCCCAGCTTGGAAACCATCATGACCTAGTGAGCTCCAAGATAGCATAGATTTGACAACCACAAGCAAAATAACATTATTAGCTTCATTGATGACAACATAAATAAGTTCAAAAACTTCATCGGGAAAAACATGATTACTTGTACAAGCAATAGAGCTAAAATGATTAGTAATAAAGATGTTGAGAAATAAAAATGCTCTTTTAACTGAGAAATTCAATCCCTGACACTTTGTGTCCTAGTTGATCCTAGAGTCGTCCTATATAGACTTAAGTTTCCTCTAAGAAACATAATTAGGTCTACGATTAAAAGACTTTTTTTTTGGGGGTTTGTGAAGCCCGATCTGACTATCTTTACCTTGATATTTCGTGTATCCTGATCTTGCTTTTCAGTTATCAAGGTTTTTGTAATCTCTTTTAGACAAGATAGATAGTAATCACAAATTTTTATTCGTCTCAGACTTTGTGATTCCTCAAGATATATATCTGAAAACTGATCTTAATTGATCTTTTCAAGATTTTTCTTGAGAGGTGGTTAAGAATCTAGGTTGCTCGCCAGGAGTCATAAGTTCCGGATTAATTTGTGAGGTTTTCTAGCTTTGTCTATTGCAAATAAATTTCCACACCTTGATCTTGTTTTAAACGAAAATCAAATTGGTTTATCTGTTATAGGAAGGTTGGTATCAAAAGTCTTCACTTCTACTTATATCCCACATAACTACATCGATTGATTTACTTTAATCAATTTGTTAGGGTACTTACCCTAACTCGTCATAAGCTTAGGGGTATAAATCTACTCTCAAACAGGTCAACAAGTTGATGGATCTCATTGAATTATAAACTACCATATTAAGCCCTCTAAGCAATGTGGGACTAAGGTCCCAACATCCCGCCACGGTTCCAGACCTAACGTCCTCATTGTCTAACTCTATCGACACTGGCTCGGCGGTAGCCCTCTCCTTATGGTGGCTCAACTCAACTTCCAATATTCAATGTGGTGACAACTATGCTCATACATAGGTGCACCCACACCTTAATCTAGCCTATAGATCATCTCTTATGTGGAACGGGTTTGTGTCATGGTGGTTGGCTCTGATACCAAATGTTAGGGTACCAAACCTAATTTTTCATAAGTCTATGGGTATAACTCAACTTGAAAATGGGTCTACAAGTTGATGGATCCCATTGACTTATAAATTTCCCAATTAAGCCCCATATAATAAATATGGGACTAATGTCCCAACACAATTTCTGACTCTTATCTGACAATTCATTCGTGGAAGAAGAAGAAGAAGAAGAAGAAGAAGAAGAAGAAGAAGAAGAAGAAGTAGTGTAATTCTGTTCGTTCGATTTTGGTATAAAATCAAAATGGAATTACTAAGGAAACCATTGAAATGTTTAACCAAATAAAAGTAAAATATTATTTGAGATAAAAGGTGCCTTGAGTTGAAGATATATATGTAAAATGACTATTTTTCCATTCATACAAATTGAATAGTTTCTTCTTCATACAGTATCCAAATGGCGCGTTCAAGTAGTCCATTTCGTATAACTTTTATCCAATGATACTAATTTCATAACCAAATTGTTGTTGGGTTCATTTCTATTAGATATTATTCATTTTCAATTAATCAAGTTATTAACGGGCCGGATGATTCTTTTCTTGACCGTTCAAATAGTATTAACAGACTTATAGGTCCTTACATGTGGATACAGATTACTGATACTAATCATATCTTTGTATCTTCCCTGCACAATCCTCAGTTGTCAGATTGTTCAGGGAATTTAGAGTTTGCATATTCCTTACATTATAATAACAATTTATATATCTTTGTCAGTTATTTACACGAATTAATTTTATATTATTATTAAGAATAGAGTTTGTTAATGCGAAAGCACATTTAATTTTCATTTTACGACCATGGGTTACTAGGAATACATGTATATGAATTGTGGTATGCTGAATTTGTGGTGCAACGGTAGTACGATTGCAAATGATGCGTGTTCGACTCACGCCAAGTTCACTCGTTCGTGCATTTCAAAATAATTGTTACATTGTAGGAACACAAGAACACTAATATTGGCTCTATATGGCATTGATTTGATGTTAAATGATATTATGATGTCAACTTGAGTTGTTGACACCATAATCTGGACCTATTTTATTTTTGAATTCTGATTTCAGTATCGACATGGGTTATTGACACCTTAATATGGACCTAACTTATTCATGAATTTTCAATTTCGGTATCAACTTTAGTTGTTGACACCAAAATATCTTATCAATTTCGGTTGTTAAAATTATAACATGAACCTAAATCATTTCTCAATTTTCTATTAAAATTATAATATGGACCTAAATCATTTCTAAATTTTCAAATTCAGTATCAACTTGGCTAGCAGCGATGGTGGTGAGTTGGAGGCAGTCATGGTGATGGCAGTGGTTTTAAAAGTGGTGGTGGCGGTGGAATTGGAGATCGTGGTATGGAGCAATGGTGGTGGTAGAACGGTGGCGGCGCAGTGCTGATGGTGGTGGAGAAAGAATTTTTTGTCATGTGCATGTAATAGATTAGGGGAAAATCACACAAAAACCGTTATTTAGGTAAAATAAATAAATATTTAAGTGTAAAATAAATAAATATTTAAGTGGATAAAGCTTATAGAAAATAAATGGTATATTTCTTATGCGGCGGGGGTAATGTTTGAACGGATCCACTCAAAACGATTTTTAAAATAAAAAAATCACTTTTAGTAAAATAAAATAAATTGTTTTTGCTTCTATAATTTTTGGATTTTATTTCCAATAATGCTAGGATGACCCCGAGGAGCACCGGGAGGAATCCCGTGGCTCTAATAGGGGTGGTCCCCACTGGTGATGGTGGGTTCCATCCCTATTAGAGCCACGGGATTCGTCCCGGTGCTCCTCACGGTCATTCTAGCATTACTCTTTTATTTCACCATCTCCTAGTAGAAATAAAAGCACCAAAGCTTCCGACAATGCGTTGTCTACCGGGGTGAATCCCACAGAGATAATCGTGTGAGGAAGGGAAGGGGTCTCACTCTTTTAATTCTGCCCGCTACCTGTCTTAGTGTTAGAACCGCTGCCCTCTATCCATTAGATCTGATCCACGGGATTTTCCCCGGTTTTAGCTACAGTAGGTGTAGCATCATCCCAAAACTTCTGCAAATTGAATTCCCGGCCAAAGCAGCAACAAGCAAGGTCCCGAGACTCCCACCCACCCAAGTCCCCACCATAAAAGGCACACCGCGTTAGAAATTATACTTTCGCTCGGATTTTAGTATTTCAACTGATACTTCCTAATTGCAAACACTACTTACACGCGGGAAGAACACTCAACAATCCCCAAACTCAATCATATGAAGATATATAGTCAACAGATAAGGATTTTAACTTTGACTTGGTAAGATTTTCTGGGCCATCATAATGGAGATTTTAATGTGTAAGCAAACCCCTTTCATACATGAATAAAAAAATCAGTCTTTTATTTATTTTTTTGATGCAAAGACGAAATATATTAATCAATCAATAAAATACATCAGATTTACAATGTGTTTTTGTCAAAAATATTGGACATCACACTAGATTGCGATATTCTTATCTGAATTTGGCTAGATATATGTGGAAGATTCTTTTTACGGGCTTCTTTTACCACGTGGTCTGCTACTGAGTTAAATCTTCTGTTGATATATTTCACCTTTGCCTGAGGGAGATATTCCAAAATATTTTGAGTCTTCGTTATTGTGTTATCCGCGTTCCAGTCTGAGTTCTTCTCGTCCTTTCTGATTGTATCCGCTAACACCTTGCAGTCGGTAGCTATTGTCACACTTGATAAAATATTTTGACTTAGCCAAGATGTCGCTTTAAATAAGGCTTTTGACTCTGCATGGAAGGCTGATAAGGCCCTATCTTCTCCAGTTGCGATGTGCATAAAGGTTTTGTCGTATGCTGAATATAAGATAAAAGCATAACCCATAGTTGAATTTTCCTTTTTGAAAGATGCATCTATAAATAGAATCCAGTCTGAAGATAAAGTTGACCATTTATCCCCGTAATCTATGTTAGGCTGCATCCTTTTGCTTTTCTTGACATTCTCTTGTGGGTATTGTTGCATGAATTTGTTTATTTGCTCAATAAGAGAACTTGGATTTGGGTTTATTTTGTGAAAGACTACTAAACATCGGTACTTCCAGATGAACCAGGATATAGTTGCAATTCTTGCTGAATATTCTGCGAATTCAGGTTCTGTTATCCAATATTTAATCCAATCCATCATAGAGTCTATATTAATTCTTGTGTTAACTGCATCAATAGAGAGACCGAACCAAATGGCTCTAGCAAATGGACAAGTTCTGATCTTGCTGGATTTTGGATACGTCATTAAAATGTAGAGAATTGCAACCTCTATGTGGACAATGTTTTTGTTTTCTATCTAGCATATGCACCCATGAATAGGATAGTGGTTAAGTGGCAAAATGTCCCAAAATAGACCTCATGATTGTGAAAATGCCCCGGACGTTAGGGAAAATATTAAAATGCCCCAAAATCTTATCAAAATGTCCCAATTCGTTACTTTTTCCGTTAGAGATGGTTAAGTGGTCAAATTAGCACGCATGTGGTCCGCATGTGTGATAAGATGACATTTATATTCTTATGACAAATAAGCTGACATGCATGTGACTGTTTTGGCTTCTGCCAATTTACCCATCGTGTACTAAATATGTGAGATTTAGACACGTGGCAACTCTATAAAATGGACGGTCGTACAATCATTACCAGGCTTTTGTATAAGTGAAAACACTAATTTTCGTTATTTCCCCTTTGTTAGACAGAAATTATTCTCTCTTTCCTTCTTTATCTCTTTAACTCTGTTCATCTTCCTCTTCTTTTTCTTCCGACCTAAAGTCAATAAAACCGATTTTGATCGATAATAACTCCAGAAAAGTTAACAAATCGTGTGTTTGACAATCCATAGACAAAACTGAATTTGAAGGGGAAAAAAATCAATCAAACGATTCAAAATCTTCAATCTTTATTTCGAAGTTGAGATCAAATATTAGATCTGATGATGGACGGAAAAAACATAGGAAAATTCGGAATAGCGTGAAGTAAATACACGGACAAACATTCCTTTAATATCACAAAGTAATTTTATTATCCTGCCATTTGACTATGGTGATTTCATGAAAGTAGGAAGATATAGAGACGTCAGTGAAGGCTGAAGAAAAATGACGAGTCAAATACATACGTTTCATGTTCCAATGCTTTCCATGACTCTATAAGGGTATTAATAGAAGTACAGTGATATTTATTAAAAAATTATTAATCAAAACTTAATCTTTTGTTTTCACGAGAAAGTTAGACTTCCGGTAGAAAAGTAACTCAATTAATGAGTTGTTAGCCTATGTATGTATGCATACCCTATTTTGTGCACCAAAGAGTGCACATTCCTCCCCTCCCTATTTGCTGGGTTTAACAGATAATGCTACTTGAATTTTAATTTCCTTAGCAATTTTATATATATATAAAAAAAAAAACACAAGTTTGAAAAGTCAAAATCTGTTGCTCTCACCTTGAACTTATTCATTGTCGAATTTGGAATATCTTAAAAGTATTTTTTACTAAAAATATTTAGTTTTTCAAAAATTCCGAAAAAGATTTAATGTGTACATGGATTCATAATATTATATAATAATTTTTTTTTTTTTTTTTTTTTTTGATTTTTTTTCATAATATTAAGCAAATCTTTGATTTAATGGTAATTTGTATAATACATATTCCGTGCTATTCAAACATTCTTAGTAATTTATAACATTTTTGGAAATAATTAATTAATACTAAACACTTTTGGAAAATTTCTCCACAAAGTTAGACTAGCTACAGTTTGAACAATTTCTTGATGAATCAAAAAATTGGAATATTAATTCGTTCAACGATTAACAACCAAACCAAACTATCAACAACCAAAACAGGAATATTAGGTCAATTATCAACAACAACCAAATTTGGAATAAGAGCTAATGCCGTTTATGATTATCATCCATGTCACTTGAATTTTTTTATCCGATTTGATTCAGTGCCTTCATTTGTTCTTGTCCTGAATTTAATTTAATTTTGATCAGTGGGTTTGCTTGCATCGTATCAAAAGTGGGTGTGCTTACAATGTTTTTGATAACGATCACCTGTAATTCAAAGATCCCTTGATTAGAAATGGTATTAGAGAGAATAGAAGTTATATACCACAAACTAGAAAGGAAGAATAGATCAGCTCTCCATTTTGGACAACTTAATCACCGAGAATATAAGGGTTTTCAACTTGCTTGATCAAGTTTTTTTTGCAAATAAATCAGCCATCTCAGATGGTTGATCCAACAAGAAAGACTACAAAAATATCCTATAAATTTTCAGACCTTCCATCATCTGTGCAGTTGAGAAGAGAAGAAAGAGAAAAAATGATAATGGAGGTCCAGAGAGAGATGTGCGCAGTAATACTGGATCAGTAATTAATTCTCGATATTTGTTAAAGAAGTTATTAAAAATAAACAAATTTAGATTACTTAGCTAACGGTGGAGAAAATTTAGCTAATGGGAGGGGAGGAATGTGCACCCCGGTTAAAGCCAGGTGCACAAAGTCGGCCTCTGGAAACTCTCCTTCCCAGTTCCCAATAAATTTTTGGGCCAATTCTTACACTTAAGTAGTCTTTTTACGGCTTGTAGAACCAAAATATGTTAGCTTGATACTTAGTTTTCGCTTAACTATAATTGGTCGGGTTCGAGTATTCCCCAATATAACATATGTGGCCAACACCCACAATAATTCATAACCTTGCGGCTAAGCTACATTTGGGATTTGTGGCATAGCCAAGACTCCTCTAGATTGTTAAATATCCTAATTAATCAAGACTATCGATTAATGAGTACATGGGTGTTTTGCTCAACAAAAAACTAATTGATTGTAAATATTTTTCTTTTAAGACTAGCAAACTGGGGTAAACCAAAAGACAAAATTACAAAGAAAAAAGAAAAGAAAAAAGAAAAAAAAGACACAACAAAACTGAAGGGAAATTACGTTTAAGTGTCTGACATCATATAAATGACGTCCAATCTACTAAGCACATTACCTCTGTTGGCTAACTTATCCGCCGGAAAATTGATCCTACACCGCCTAGCCACAATAGCCCATGGAAGTTTAGCATTCACAGGCCACTAAATCTAATCAGCAGAACATATAAAATGCATAATTGGAACTACAAGACATCAAACGTACGAGTCTAAATCTAAATAAACTTCTGTAGGATCCAATGCCGAAGTTGCTGAAGTAAGTTCACAAAGATCATCGTATTCTGAAGTTAGTAAGTTGTGTCGACCTTCAGAGTTGTTTAATATATTGTAAATAGAAAATGAACTGGATTCTGAAGCAGCAGGACCTGAAAAAGGGCTACTTGTGGAGTGATTATCCAGTGTCATTAAAGAGAAATTGTTGTTGCCACTTACTTCCTCGATACCTGGAATAATAGGAGGAAATGAGAATGAAGGTGATCCCGGAACTTCTTGGTTCCTAACCAAATCCGGTGTTTCAGTACTGATAATTGTTTCTTGTGCTTCTTTCAGTTTTTTCTTCATCTTGTTGCACTGCTACTAAATGTGCAGCTTGCAAACAAGTATGTTTTCCCTGGTATGTAACAATAAACATCGATCGGTCTTCGTCAGATTGTTGAACTTGTTTCATAGCTTTACACCCTTCAGCACTGCTACGCGAACATCTGTAATAGGATCTGAAAAAGTACGCAACACAAAACTGGTTTCGACAAAAATGTATAGGGATGATGAAAATTTTCTTGTATCGTTTTTGATGTACTAATTAAGATTAAAATTAATGGACTAATTAGAGAAAACTACACACAATCTTTTTGCTCACCTTGGATGTTTTGCGCCAAGAATGTCTTTCTGTCCATATTTTTTCCAATTATATCCATCATCTAAAGATACTTGGAGCCCCTTCTGCTTGCATACACGTACTTGTTTTGTCCATTTCGGTTGTGGTTTCCTAAAATCACAGAATAAAAATACACTTCATTAAATTTTACAGACTATTTTGAATACCAGTATAACCTGATCCCGGAATATGTTAAACATATAAGCACCTTTCTCAGCCTTTTTGGCTAAGATGAACAATTGTCTCGGCTCACCCGATATTAAATTAATGTTTTTGAGCTCCCATCACTACTGGTGTTTTCATGAGTCGCCTTTATGTTGCACTATTGCAAAGGCTTGGCGTACCAAAAAAATAAAAATGCAAACATATATATAAGGTTCATGCATATCTATATACCTCTCTTTGGATGGCCTTTTAAACGGAACAGAGGGACAGTCTCCCGGAGACTGATTACCACCAACGGGACCTGATGATTCAATCACTCCGGTCGCCTGAGACTGACTGCCAGCTCCGAAGTTAATCCCACTCATCAACGAAAGACAGTTTTCTAGAGAACATAAGATTACAGGTAATAATAAGTTGCTTTTAGTAGAGTAATTAGCATCAAGATTAATTTGAAATTGTTTGATGAGAAGCTCTTTAGCTTGGTTTAGCTCATTGATTATCGGTGTTTTCAGATCCAGGTAATTCATGCTAAGAGTTCGATTGTTCTCCATTTCAGTGTATGTTAGAGAGAATTGGATGCAAGATTGACAAACAAGGGTACTCAAGCTATTTTTACACTAACTTCCAAAAGTGTAATCATGAGTTAATGAGTAACGAAGAAGAAGAATATGTGAATTTTTATAATTAATTCAAGGAAATTTTGGCATCATCAAATCGTTGTCATGATTACGTAAGATGAATACGACGGCAACGACCAATTAAGTTTCATCGAGGGGGGCCAAAGTATTAGCGGTTTATGCAGAGAATCTAACTCAATTATCATCATCATTTATGTGGTGTTTAATATTTTGAATAAAATTAATTGGGATGGAGGGCCATGGGGCGTTAGTATCTCCCCATGTGTACTTGTACGAATTTGGATCTCCGTACTTCAGTGATAAGGTTGGTCCAGCAGGATGCCAGGATTACAACGCTGACTTCTAATAGTTTAAGTCAATGGTATACAATGGTTTTGTAATTTGTTGGAAAGGGCAATTTGTAATCTGGTTTGTTTGATAAGTATGAACGAGGCAAGTGTGAACAGAGGTGAATAGGGTTTTAGAAAAAAATAGAAAATGAATTCTCTAGAGATTGTAAAGAATGTCAGTCAAACTAGTTTACCTAAAAGAAAAATCTAGAGAAGGTCGGAGAGAAAAGGTGTAAAACGTGACGACCCAGCCCAGTCCGGCACATCATAGCTTACGAAATCACGTGTTTAACGTGCTATGTGCCGTGTTGTGCTGTGCCGGAGATTATAACGTGCCGTGCTAGAAGGCATGCTGGGCTGGGTTGTGCCAGAAAAATAAACATGATGTGCCGGGTATATTTATTTTATATTTTCCAATATAAATGGTTTCTAAATGTTTAGGTATTATATGTATTATTATGAAAATAAGTTAACAAAACTACGATAAAATGTCAATAATTGCCTAGAATAAAGGCTTTTTATTGAAATATACACAAAATATGATGTATTGTGCCATGTTTGTAGTATTTTATACATATTATAATGTGTTGTGCTGTGTCGTGCCACGTGCTAATCCGAGCCGCGTTCTGTGCTGGATTACCGTGCCAATTAGTCAAATCCAACACGTCTTATTTAACTAATGTGATGTGCCGTGCTAGACGAAGTCATGTGCTGGGCTGGATGTGCTCAAATTTTAGCGTGCTAGGCTGAGCTGGGCTGGGCTGGGCTCGTGTTGGCACAATCCAATTTACACCTTTATTAGAGAGTTCTCTGGTCTGTTGTGTACATCCTATATAGAGTTCTCTGGTCGGTTGTGTACAGCCTATATATATAAGACAGTAAGTCCATATGTAAACTTGAGCAAGAACATCAATATAAAAAAATGAGTTCAAGAGAAAAACTAATCTTGCTCCATTGTAACACAACTACTCTACAGCTACAAATATAAGTGTGCGAGTATGAAACATCTAAAAAATCATCAGGTTTATACTTTTATAATTATCGTTCTCTTGTTAAGCTAGACATATTTGTCTAGAATGTTCTAATTAAATGTTGAAGTCGGCAGACTCTCCATTCAAAAATAATAATAATTGTAGTTTGTAAGATTTCAACATCATTAGGGTTTTTAACTTTGGCTCTGTCCTTTCACCAAACAACCCTTTAATGGAAGATTTTATGGTCCCTGATAAGTAAACTGTAAACCCCCACCACTCATGAAAAGGTGTAGGTACATGGATGCGCATGTTATCTATTTCTAACCTCTTCGGAGGAGGGCATGATTGCAAAGAAATGAAAACCAAAGTACGTACGTGTTGATGGTAGTTTTTAGCTTAGACTTAAAATCGTAAAACTCTAAACCCTAGTCAAACAGTGACGTCACAACATTTAAGTAATAATTTTTTACTAGGCGTATTTATTGAAAACCTTTAATGTGTCAGTGAAAAATTATCGGGGTATCTTTTTTAATACCAATTAGGGTTACGAAAAGGCAAATCCTAATTCCCACTTGTGCCAATGGCAAACCATGCCAGCACACCAACCGCGCCAAAGCATGCCAACCATGCTAGCCACACCCCAGTGCCAATGGTAAACCATGCCAGCCACACCAACCGCGCCAAAGCATGCCAACCATGTTAGCCACACCCCTGTGCCAATGGAAAACCATGCCAGCCACACCAACCGCGCCAAAGTATGCCAACCATGCTAGCCGCACCCCTGTTCCAATGGCAAACCATGCCAGCCACACCAACCACACCAAAGCATGCCAACCATGATAACCGCATCCCTGTGCCAATGGAAAACCATGCCAGCCATACCAACCGCGCCAAAGCATGCCAACCATGCTAGCCGCACCCCTGTGCCAATGGCAAACAATGCCAACCACACCAACCGCGCCAATGCATGCCAATCATGCAAGTCGCACCCCTGTGCCAATGACAAACCATGCCATCCACACCAACCACGCCAAAGCATGCCAACCATGCTAGCCGCACCCCTATGCCAATGATAACCCATGCCAGCCACACCAACCGCGCCAAAGCATGCCAACCATGCAAGCCGCACCTCTGTGCTAATGGCAAACCATGCCATCCCCACGAACTGCGCCAAAGCATGCCAACCATGCTAGCCACACCTCTGTGCCAATGGCAAACTATGCCATCCACACTAACCGTGGAAAAGCATGCCAACCATGATAGCCGCACCTCTGTGCCAATGGCAAACCATGCCAGCTACACTAACCGCGCCGAAGCATGCCAACCATGCTAGCCGCCAATGGCAAACCATGTCATCCACACTAACCGTGGAAAAGCATGCCAACCATGCTAGCCGCACCTCTGTGCCAATGGCAAACCATGCCAACCACACCAACCGTGCCAAATCATGCCAACCAAGATAGCCGCACCACTATGCCAATGACAAACCATGCTAGCCACAACAACTGCGCCAAAGCATACCAACCATGCTAGCCGCAACTCTGTGCTAATGGAAAACCATGTCATCCACACCAACCACGCTAAAGCATGCCAACCATGCTAGCCGCACCTTTGTTCCAATGGCAAACCATGCTAGCCACACTAACCGCGCCAAAGCATGCCAACCATGCTAGTTGTACCTTTGTGCCAATGGAAAACCATGCCAACCATGCTAGTTGTACCTTTGTGCCAATGGAAAACCATGCCAGCCACACTAACCACGCCAAATCATTCCAACCATGCTATCCGCACCTCTGTGCCAATGGCAAACCATGACAGCCACACCAACCGCGCCAAAGCATGCCAACCATGCTAGCCGCACCTCTATGCCATTGGCAAACCGTGCCAGTTACAATAATCGCGCCAAAGCATGCCAACCATGCTAGCCGCACCCCTATGCCAAAGATAAACCATGCCAGCCACACCAACCGTGCCAAAGCATGCCAACCATGCTAGTCGCACCTCTGTGCCAATGGCAAACCATGCCAGCCGCACGAACTGCGCAAAAGCATGCCAACCATGCTAGCCGCACCTCTGTGCGAATGGCAAACCATGTTAGCCACACTAACCGCGGCAAAGCATGCCAACCATGCTAGCCGCACCTCTATGCCAATGGAAAACCATGCCGGCCACACTAACCGCGGAAAAGCATGCCAACCATGATATCCGCACATGGAAACCATGCCAGACACACTAAACGCGCTAAAGCATGCCAACCATGCTAGCCGCACCTCTGTGCCAATGGCAAACCATGCCAGCCACACTAACCGCGCCAAAGAATGCCAACCATGCTAACCACACCCTTGTGCCCACGGAAAACCATGCCAGCCACACCTACCGCGCCATGCCAAACGCACCTCGTCATGGCCCCATGCCAACTTAGCCGCGCCACCATGCTGGCCTTCCCTACGCGGCTACCAAAACGAAGGCGTGCAACAATCAACGGTTGCCCTTCAATCCCAAGAGAAAAACATGGCCGTATAAGGTTACCAAATGACCTTTGGCCCAAAACCCTAGCTTGGTCACGCGCCTAGACAAAGCTAGCCACCCCATGCGCCCATGGAAAACCCTTGGCCCCACACGCCAAGCCAAAACCGCACCTATCCAAAGCTAGCCACGCCATGCGCCCATGGAAAACCCTTGGACCCACATGCCAACCTAATTGCGCCAAGGCATGCCATGCTAGCCTAGCCGTGCCACCATGCTGGCCTTCCCTACACGGCTACCCAAAACGAAGGCGTGCGACAATCAACTGTCCCCCTTCAATCCCAGGAGCAAATCCTAGCCATTCAGGGTTACCAGATGACACATGGTAACCTTTAGCCCGAAACCCTAGTTTGGCCACACCAAACCACGCCACGGCATTCCATGCTAACCTAATTGCGCCAAAGCATGCCATGCTAACCTAGCTGTGTCACCTTGCTGGCCTTCCCCACACTGCTACCAAAACAAAGGAATACAACAATCAACGGTTTCCCTTCAATCCCAGGAGCAAATCCTATCCATCCAAGGTTACCAGACAACGCATGGTAACCTTTAGCCCAAAAACCTAAGTTTGGACACGTCAAACCATGCCATGCCCATGGCATGCCAACCCACGATGCTAGCCTTACATGTGCGGCCACCAACAAGCGAAAGCATGCACCGATCAACGTCTACCTTTCCTCTTAAGATGCAAAATCTCGACCGTCGAAGGTCGACACCGAGATACCAAGTCTCCCAAACTCGACTTGCCAGGAAACAACGACATGCCACATGTTTTCCACAAAACATTCGAGATATCAAACACATATCACAAACTGGGGGGATCCTCTTTGGGTTTTGGTTTGGAGGTTTACAGCGTGCGATGTAGACTACGCTCGTCATAAGGAAATGTCATAAGGGTGAGGCGGTTAGTAAATACAGGGAGTTAAAGGTGAAACGTTCACATGATATACGTTAACAGTTTTATGGAACATCAATTCCATGCGTTAACAATTTTATGGAACATCAATTCCATGCATACGGTTACCACCTCCTCCCATTTACTTCCACATTCCTTAATGACACCAGAGTACGTTTGACTCCGACTTGTATAAATAGGTCTTACCTATTTCCACAGAATAACAAGTTTATTTGGGAATATACAACACTCAGAAAATACTTGCTTGCTAGATTGTCTTGTTAGCCTTCCCACTTTTCTGATATAAGTCGTAGTAACACAACTACTCTTCCAGAATCAACTATTCTGGTCTCATCACCTTCCTTGCTTCCCTCCCCAAAACCAACCCATTATCCTCCTCTTTTTGACCGAAGCAAGTCTGGAATGACCATTTCTTGGTTTAGGCCGGACTTGTACAGATTGATATCTCGAATCTAAAGTATTCCCTTGCAGTACATTATTTAGGGTTTAAATTGTTTCTCACCTTCACACCCAAAATTACCGAAATAAGCATAAACCATTTTCACCTACAAACAATTGGCGACCAAAATGGGAGGTTCGATCTTTCGGTTACAATGTCAATTTCCGACCATCGATCTCGTTCTTCGGCCCCAACGTCAAGATAGTAGAGGAAGACGATCCACTCCGACTCAGTTACCCGACGACTCTATTATCAGTCATGACACGACAAGGGATGAATGGGGACTTCCCAGAGGTTAGAAGCAAAACGATCCTCCCAGGGATCAACGGCTCGGTTATCAGACAACTCAGTAATGACTGGGGACTCCCCATGGCAGTGTTTCTCATAAATCTTAGTTCTACACCCAGAAGGTTTACTTTTCATCAGAAGACCTAAGAAACCGAGTAAGTCTTACCTAGACAAAATATATGGTTTGCTTTTTCAAGTTTCACAAGAATGATAAAACCGATAGCCATGTTATGTTTCATCCCCTGTCATCTACCAACACACGGTTCCATGGTTTTCCTGGGATGCCGGCAACACTTTCAATCATAACCAAAATAATTCATTCCAAAATAATTCATTCCAAAATAATTTATTCCTAAACGATTCTTTCCAGAATAATAATCCAAAACCCTCATGGGTAACACTTGTCAGTCAACCCAAAAAATCCAAGAAATCAAAACCATAAACTAGGCGTTTCCATTTTCCTTCCAAAAAAAAAAAAAACCTAAAAAAAAAGAGATAATAAAAATAAAAGAGTTTAGAAGACAGAAATATATTCACGGAAAGTTTTCCAACAGCGGATTGCTCCTCTTAGAAAAGGCCTCCTTCGTGCTCTGGAGAGCCGCCCTTTTCAACTTTAGTTGCCAGCAAAAATTTTGAAATTCCGCTTCCTGCTTCTTCACTGTGTCTGCGGAAGGACCATCGACTGTTTTGACCAGCAACTTTTCAACTTCAGAGAAGTCGTTAACCAACCAAGGAGCATTTAACTCGAACTCCATGCACATATCGCGATGAAACCTCCATCTTGAAATTACATCCTCAGAAACTGTGTGTCCAGTCACGTTGCGCATGTCGTCGATCGAAGACAAGACTTCCTCCACATGCTTGACCAGCGCGTATCGACTAGTAATTTTCTTGGTCGTGGCAATATGACAGTGGCTTTCCCATATCTTGGTGTATAACGCCGCATACTTAGCTGGCACGTTAAATCCCCCAATCAACACGTGATCCAGATAAGGAACTGGATATGGAGAAACAAAAGTAGCGCCTGCGACTGCATCAGTAACCGACAGAGGATCCCTTACAACAATTGCACCGGGGCTCACATGAGCAATATCCGTCGTCTGAGTCACAACAACGCTTTCGTCTTGATCGGCCTCTATTTCAAAGCTACCAGGATTGGCTGACACGGCTAGAGACAAAGCCGTGTCTTCAACAGTTTCCTTCTCGAGTTCAGCTTCATAACCGGCATCGCTCTGCAATATCACGGTTTAGACACTCTTCAAAAAAAAAAAAGGAAGAAGAAGGCATGGAGAAGACTCATAGATTCGCTTTCAGACCGACTAGAGGAAGATTCAGCACTGCTATCAGAAGAACTACTCCCGCCGTCTCTGGACTCTGAGCTTTCATCCTTCTCGGATTCCCCTTCGTCATGGGTAGGCTTATCACTACTGCTTTCCATCTCAAGAGGTGTTGTTTTCTGACTACGTGCAAGTTTAGCAAAGGCGTTCACACTTCTAAGACCGTGGGCAAGGCACAAGGACAGATACTCAGTAATGAGACAAATACATACATAATCCGACTAAGTCAGGAAGAAAATTATACGTACTCGCATATTGGAAGAACTAAAAGTCGGAAGAGCCTCCAGACCCGACTTAAAACCACCGACACGGCTTTTAGATCTTCGCTCCTTCACTTGGGGACTGTCTTCATTCGGGCTAACATATTTTCGCTTAGGATACCTCAACAGTGGATGTTCCACTAAAACCGCAGAAGAAGGCTTGTTACGATGATTCTCTACTACGCTGTTAACGAATCCGTGGATAGCAAGAAACTCGTCCTGCCAAAATATGTTATATATGGAGATTGTTGATGGATTCCATTCCGCGAGCAGGAAATGGAGACTTTTACCCGACACGAGAGCACCAGCATCAAGAACAGTTGATAACGGGACTTCTGGAACAACCGGCTGACGAACGAGTGGGACCCCTTGGTCAAAACCCATATGCCGATCCGATCTATAGATGTTGTAGGAGGTTGCTTTGCAAGATCCTCAGAAGAAAGACGGCACATGACCTGGCGTGCAGCTTCGTATGAATACCATCTCTCCAATACTCAGATCCTCCTTATCAGAAGAAAAAGACATGTTTGGAGAAGGAGCAAAGGTAGTGACCTGAGTTATAGACCCATGAACCGGAGCCCATGGACGAAATTTAACTGTGTACGATTTGTCAAGAAGTCCGACCAGGTTCGAACCAGTCTTGGGACGCCTGTTCGACCAGCGCAGTATCCTAGATCCAACCCAAGACTCGGGAAGTACATCCAACGGTTTCGGGGCATACTTCTCGAAATGATCCCACAACCATGCTTGGAGAAAGGCGGTATGAATATACGAATCTACTTTCATGAAGACGTTTGAGGCGCGCATGTCCTAAACCAGCTAATCCAAGTGTGCGTACAGAGAACCAATAAACACACCGCCAATGGGGAGAACGACACCTTTTTCCAATTTTATGGAAAACTTGATAAGTTCATGTCTTATCTCTTTCTTGCCCGAGCCATCATCAAAAATATCTCTAGATAGCAAAAGAGCCAAGAACGCTGCAACATGAAGTATATTGTTCTTCTTGTTCGACTCTAACGCGTCTGGAAACCACTGAGACACCCACCAGTAATAGAAGCACTTCGTCTCGTTTTATTTACGAATGAATCCTCTTGATTTCGCAACTAGGGAGGCATGCATTTCTTCTTCGTCTGCAGACAACTTAACATCAAGGTTTCCAACTAAGGTAAGGTTCAGCAATACAGCCACGCTCTCCAAGAATATGGTCATTTCACCCCATCTTCATACGGCCGTATGGATGTCCGGACACCATCTGGAAACAAAAGAAACCAATCCTAGAATAACTTTCCTAATTTGAAGAACTGCGGAAGCTGCAACAGCATCAACGATCTGCGCCTTGGATTGGTTCTTACATGTTCCTGGCTTATCATGAACCGCATCCATTTATCGAAGTGACACAACGGACTCACAGAGATTTTAAAGTCAATAGGAGAGGCATGATATTCTTTCCTTTGAAGGTAAAACCTTACTACGCCTCCTTGCCGAACCGACCGGCCTTCTCCCTCACTTTCCGAGTCGGTCAGAAGAATCGACACATAGTTGGGATGGTTTCTCCTAATCGTGGCCGATATTGTGAAGAATTCATCATCTACGTTTGGTTTGGAATTGCAAACGTTTTTCGGTACAGCAGAACTTTCCTCTAGTGACATCATAATGAAGATTCTCTCACGCTACTTTCACCTTCCAAACAACTACAATGGAATAATACGAAGAGAAATTACTACGGAAAGTGCACGATTTTTTTTTTCACCCAAGACGCAAGCCATTTTGTTTCAAGGACGTACCCTGCAGCATAAAATTCTTGTCCAACCGAGGAGGTATGCCCCACCATGGGAACCATGCACATGGACACACCAAAACGAGGAGTAAACCCTAAAAACTAGGTTTTCAGGGAAAAGGAATGGAAATTGCGTGCTTACTTTGCACATTGAGTTGAGACGATCAACATTCCTATGGTATTCATGCCTAAGTACTACTACGAGCTTGTGCAAAACATACATACAGCTAGGATTCACACCAACATTTTCTACAAGGTCATGAAAAGGTACGCCTACAACTAGGGTTTACACCAACACAAAATAAAAGAGAAAAAAAGTTAAAAAAAATATTGAAAGGCATACTTGGGATTTGCTCGTCCGCTCTGCTTTACTGCTACCACACGGCTGGGATAAATAAATAGGCGTGAAACAAAAGGGAAACCAGACCTCCTTTTATATATACATGGTACGTGGGAGTTTGAACAATTAAAGGATTTCCTATTTTGATCCAAGAAAGGAAAAGATGAAACCGGTCCCACAAAGGCCAACTTCCACGCCCAAGACCGCTCACACCATGCCTTGGCCCCACGCGCTAAGCCATCCACTATGCTTACCTTCCCAAGGCCAAGCCATCCGCTCCATTGCCTCGGACCCACCACGCCTAGCCGTCCGTGTGCGTCTCGCCTTGCCATTTCCGCACCATGTAGGGCCTCCCGCTCCATTGTCGCGGCCCTATCATGCCAACTCATCCATGCGCACTTGCCCCTCTAATCCTCTATGATTTGCCTCTCCAATCCGTTGTACTTTGCCTCTCCAATCTACTATGATTTCCAAGACCGCGCCCGCTGTGCCTCGTTGATGTACGGCTAGACCAAGCCGGAAAATTTCGTTTCACCACTCCACGGTCTGCATCCCTAGTACAACTTATGCATGGCCGCCAACACGGGAAGAAAAAAACTCTCTTCACCTCTCGAAAAAGGTTAGTTAGATTTTCCTGACCATCTTTGCAATAATTTATGTCTCAATTCCGTCCTTGTCTGTCACCATCATATGCTTACCTCGCAACAAGGCACCGGTTCCGAGCTAAGCAGGGGACTTAATGTTGATAATGGTTTTTAGCTTAGGGTTAAAATCGTAAAACCCTAAAGCCCAGTCAGACAGTGACGTCACATCATTTAAGTAATAATCTTTTACAAGGCGCATTTATTGAAAACCTTTAATGTGTCTGTGAAAAATTACCGGGGTATCATTTTTAATACCAATTACACCTGTGCCAATGGAAAACCATGACAGACACACCAACCGCACCAAAGCATGCCAACCATGCTAGTCGCACCCCTGTGGCAATGGAAAACCATGTCAGACACACCAACCGCGCCAAAGCATCCCAACCATGCTAGCCGCACCACTGTGCCAATAACAAACCATGCCAGTGACACCAACCGCGCCAAAGCATGCCAATAATGCTAGCCGCACCCCTGTGCCATTGGAAAACCATGCCAGCCACACCAACCGCGCTAAAGCATGCCAAACATGCTAGCCGTACCCCTTTGCCAATGGGAAACCATGCCAGCCACACCAACCGCGCCAAAGCATGCCAACCATGATAGTCGCACATATGTGGCAATGACAAACCATGCCTACCACACCAACCGCGCCAAATCATGCCAACCAAGCTAGCCGCACCCCTATGCCAATGGAAAACCATGCCACCCACACCAACTGCGCCAAAGCATGCCAAATATGCTAGTCGCACCTCTGTGCTAATGGAAAACCATGTCAGCCACACCAACCATGCTAGCCGCACCTCTATGCCAATGGAAAACCATGCTAGCCACACTAACCGCGCCAAAGCATCCCAACCATGCTAGACGCACCTCTGTGCTAATGGAAAACCATGTCAGCCACACCAACCACGCCAAAGCATGCCAACCGCACCTCTGTTCCAATGGCAAACCATGCTAGCCACACTAACCGTGCCAAAGAATGCCAACCGTGCTAGCTGTAACTCTGTGCCAATTGCAAACCATGCCAGCCACACTAACCACGCCAAATCATTCCAACCATGCTAGCCGCACCTCTGTGCCAATGGAAAACCATGCCAGCCACACGAACCGCGCCAAAGCATGCCAACCATGCTAGCCGTACCTCTATGCCATTGGCAAACCGTGCCATCCACAATAACCGCGCCAAAGCATTCCAACCATGATAGCTGCACCTCTGTGCCAATGGAAAACCATGCCATCCACAGTAATCGCGCCAAAGCATGCCAACCATGCCAGCTACACCTCTGTGCCAATGTCAAACCATGCCAGCCACACTAAATGCGCCGAAGCATGCCAACCATCCTAGACGCACCTCTGTGCCAATTGAAAACCATGCCATCCACACTAACCTGCCAAAGCATGCCAACCATGTTAACCGCACCCTTGTGCCAACCGAAAACCATGCCAGCCACATGTACCGCGCTATGCAAAATACACCTCGCCATGTCCCCATGCCAACTTAGTCGTGCCACCAT
This sequence comes from Papaver bracteatum, assembly GCA_023529315.1. Taxonomy (NCBI): domain Eukaryota; kingdom Viridiplantae; phylum Streptophyta; class Magnoliopsida; order Ranunculales; family Papaveraceae; genus Papaver; species Papaver bracteatum. The sequence goes on along the minus strand of JAJJWX010002376.1, from coordinate 59,194 downwards.
ATTGGCCTTCTCTACGCGGCTACCAAAATGAAGGCGTGCAACAATCAACGGTTTCCCTTAAGTCCCAAGAGCAAATCCTAGCCATCTAAGGTTACCAAATGACCTTTGGCCCAAAACCCTAGCTTGGTCACGCACCTAGCCAAAGCTAGCCACGTCATGCACCCATGGCAAACCTTTGGCCCCACACACCAAGCCAAAACCGCACCTATCCAAAGCTATCCACGCCATGCACCCATGGCAAACCCTTGGCCCCACACGCCAAAACAAAACCACCCCTAACCAAATCTAGCCACGCCATGCGCCCATGGAAAACCCTTGTCCCCACACGGCAAGACAAAACTGCACCTAGCCAAAGCTAGCCACGCCATGTACCCATGGAAAACCCATGGCCCCACATGTCAAGCCAAACCACGCCAAGGCATTCCATGCCAACCTAATTGCGCAAGGTATACCATGCTAGCCTAGTCGTGCCACTATGTTGGCCTTCCCTACACGGCAACCCAAAATGAAGTCGTGTGATAATCAATGGTCCCCCTTCAATCCCAGGAGCAAATCCTAGCCATTCAGGGTTACCAGACAACACATGGTAACCTTTAGCCCGAAACCCTAGTTTGGCCACGCCAAACCACGCCAAAGCATGCCATGTTAACCTAATTGCGCCAAGGCATGCCATGATAACCTAGCCGTGCCACCTTGATGGCCTTCCCCGCACGGCTACCAAAACAAAGGCATGCAACAATCAATGGCTTCCCTTCAATCCAAAATAAAATCCTATCCATCCAAGGTTAATTACCCGACAACGCATGGTAACCTTTGGCCCATAAACATAAGTTTGGCCACGCCAAACCATGCCATGACAACGACATGCCAACCCAGCCGCACCACCATGCTAGCCTTCCCTATGCGTCCACCAACAAGTGAAAGCATGCAACGATTAACGTCTACCTTTCCTCTTAAGATGCAAAATCTCGACCGTCGAAGGCCACCGAGCTACCAAGTCTCCCAAACTCGACTTGCCAGGAAACAACGACATGCCACATGTTTTCCACAAAACATTCGAGATATCAAACACATATCACAAAATGGGGGATCCTCTTCGGGTATTGGTGTAAAGACCCTTGAGCTCGTCAACGCCATTAGACTAGTCAAGAGACGTCTTAGCCGTTAATAACTCGATTAAGTTAACATAAACGTTAATCAATAGGAATTAATCTAACAAATATCTATATACAAAACTAGTACGGTTAAATAGGTCTCAAAAAGTTATACGGAATGGACTACTCGAACGTGTCATTCGGATACCAGACAAATAAGTAATCATCAAATTGATTTGAAGGGAAAAATAGTCTTTTCACAATTAGACCGACCTGGGCTTCCCTTAGCAAAGAAAGTGTGTGCAATATTAATATCCTTGGTCTTATCACCCGATCGAGAAGATAAGTCTCGTTTCTCTTTTCTTTTATCTTCATTCTTCTTCTTCTTTCTTTCTCCTTCGTTATTCTTTCTTCTTCTCTTTCTTTCTTCTGTTAATTATCTTCTGTGAGTGATTGTGAGATCAAGAGGAGACTGTGTGATCGGTAGGAAGTGTGAGAATATCATGGAGTAGTTTATGGTGGTGGTGTTCGATTATATTTTGAAGAAGATTAAAAGAAAGATGAATCAGAGAGAAGCAGAACTAGGGTTTTTAGTTAGACTTTGAGTTCGAAGTAAATTAGTTGGGTTGCAAAGTTGCTAGTAGATGAAGGATGAATGGGTTACTGTTTAATTGATGTTTTGAAGTGTTTCTGATGATGAATTAAGAATTTATGGTTTTGAGATTGATGTAGAGTGTATGTTAAAATTGATAAGTGATTTGGGTTGTTATTGATGTGATATGGGTTTGGTTGAATTGAGGGGTTGAATGGAAATGATGAACTCGAATTGGGGAGTAAGAATCGATTTAGAGTTCATCTGAGGGTTGATGTTGATGATGGAGACTTAGAATTTTTATATGAGATTGAGAAGAAAAGACTAATATCAGAGTATAATTGATAATGGTGTGTTTCTTCTAAGGATGTTTCAAACTCAGGGGAGATGTGAATTAGGTTTCAGCTTTAGTGGGTGGTGGAACATCAATTCAGGGAAGACTATTGTTGAGTAAGTCTCTGTGTTTCTTAATTACACATTTTGAAGTTGAATTATTTAGCTTGTATGTGTTGAATAAATTCAGTTTGGTTGAATGGTTTATACAAATAAGAATAAAAGATAAAGTTTTGATTATGATGAAGTGATGATTGTATTATTGAGGATGCGGATGATAGCCCATTACAGATAGTTGTCGGTAATTTTAGCTGAGATACATAGTGTTAGAAAGAATCGGGTATGGATTGAAATTGCAGTGAAGAAGAGATATTGGTGGTAGTGGTCATAGGATTATAGTCTGGTGATGTAATTTTGAACTGGTGGTGTTGAAGATGGTTGTGAAGTTTTAGAGTTGCAGTCACAACTTAGAGGTGTTGGTGGTTTGAGAATGATATGTAGTTCAAGTAGAATGTTGTTGTAGCTATGAAGATGTGGTTATGAAATTGTTGAGTTGAGTCTAGCTGTGGAAGTAATGGAATGGTTGTGTTGGTAGAGTTAAGGATATTTGAAATTATAGAGCATTGTTGATGAAGTACTATGTAATTTGATTGCTGAATAAGGAGTTGAGGATTGGAACGAAGTTAATGTGGTTGTGGAGTTATAAGTCATTGGTGGTTTTGGTTAAGAAAAGAATGTAGATGAATTGAGTAATCAGATATGTGAAGTTGAAGCTATTGTTGGCGTTGATTCAAGACTCGAGAGAAAAGGTGATCTTAGAGGAAGCCTGCGAATACAGATCAAGATGGAAGTTGAACTGAAGTTAGAGTTGCAAGTCATGAGAATTAGTAGAGATGGTGTTGCATAAAGCTGCAATTGCAGGTAAACTGAAGTTGTATTTGTAATCTGATTTTGAAGTTCATTTTGAAAGAGTGAATAGATTGTTATTGAAATGAAATTTGTGATAGATGTTTAGCTTAAGCTTTAGCCTATTGGTCATCCCAGTCAGATGTCTGACTATCTTGTTCAGCTGACTCAGTTGTTTGACTGAGTCAAATCGGTGTTAACTCTCTGAGTTACCTATTTTGACCCGAGTTGACTCGGTTGACCGATTTATACTTGACCATTTGACCAGGACTTGACCTTGACTGGACGTTTACCGTTAATTGACCCTTTGACTTTTATCGACCGTTAGTTGACACTGTTGGACCGGGATTTAGATTAATGGGCCGGTTTAGTGGACTTGGGCTTGGAAATATTAGTTTGACTTGTATGAGCCTTGTACGAGCCTTTTGGCTAAACTCTTAGAGTGCTTGTATGATTACCAGTTAGTTATTAACAACGATCGATTTGGAGGATGAACCAGTGGATTGTGGATATCGAGGCAGGCGTGGCCTGTCATCAAAAGAGGTGGGAATACATTTGACTCTTTTGTAATTATTATTGTTGTTTTTACGAAAGTTTATGCTTAACAAACTCATGCATTGTCTGTTCGTGCATTCCATGCTTTGATTAAAATGCATTATGATAATTTTGTTGATTATGTAAATATTTCCATGATTTGGAAAGGACTTGTAATGTTTTGCTGTCAATATGAATTTTTATGGGAAATGAGAATTTCCACTTGTGGTATATAGGATACGCTCCTTCACATTTATACCTACTTTAATTCAGCTTTTATTGTTTAGAGTTGGTCACCATGGTCTTGGTGGCATCCATATCTCACTACAGGAAAAATATACATCTACAACTGGAGTTCTGCAACTCTTTTCTAAAAGTCGTAGAACATCTCATGTTTTACAACTTTTTTCAATGGAAGAGTTGTAGAATGTCATCACTACCCACCCTGGAACCAAAGGTTTACGACAAGAGAACAAACGACAACTCTTTAAGAAAAAGAGTTGGCATCAACCATCCTTACACTTCACAAGTTTGGGGTTTTTGTGTTATTTTTGTATGAAAATGTACAACAACCTTTATAAGAGTTGTTGAAGACAACCAAAATATGAAAATAAAAAATAGTGTTGAGGGGATTCGAACATGAACCTACTATGCGTTAGTCTAACCCATCAACCATGCCTACACTATCACAATTCTATAAGGTTTGTGGTTTTTTTTTATGTACTAACTTCATGTCAACCTTTGACGACCTTTATAAGAGTTGTAATAACTAAATATGATGTTCAAAAATAAGGCTCAATCACCTGAGCCGCAAATAGCGTGAATCCTTCTATGTAAACATTCACAGACATTCTACAAGGACAATGCACTTCTGTTAAATTTTTTAACGGTTGGTTAAACTTTTTCAGTTCTGCAAAATTTTATGCACTTTTGCTAAAAAAAATCGCTTCTGCAAAATTTTACGACGAAAATTTCCGAGCCAGGTTTAGTATCGAAGTCTACTTTGTGTTAGAACAAGTCATCAACCATCCTTCCGGATTCACAATATTGGTCGTTTTGTGCTTTTTTCATCACTATTCACAACCTTTATAAGAGTTGTCGTGGATGTATAAACACTTCTGCTAAGTTTTTTTCACTTATGCTAAATTTTATTCACTTCTGCAAAAAAATTCCCACTTTGCTAAATTTTTCTCACTTATTCTAAATTTTACTCACTTCTGCAAAAAAAATCTCACTTCTGCTATTTTTTTTGTCATCAGTATTGACAACCTTTACAAGTGTTGTCGTAGAGGTACAAACACTTCTGCTAAATTTTTCTCACTTCTGCTAAATTTTATTCACTTCTGCAACATCTGTTAAATTTTTCTCACTTCTGATAAAAAAAAATGTCATCACTATTCACAACCTCGGAGCCAAGGTATGCATACAATATGCCAGAATTACATGTAAATGGATGGATTCATCGTTCTTACCAAGTTTCCGACTTATAGTCGTCCACTCTCGGCCAAGTTTCGACCTCAGATCCAGGGTATGCATCCAATATGCGAGAATAGGATTTGTTTAAATTTTCGGGGAATATTCCGAAGGAATATTACATGTAAATGGATGAATTCATCGTTCTTACCAAGTTTCCGGCTTATAGTCGTCCACTCCCGGCCAGGTTTCGACCTCGGATCCAGGGTATGCATACAATATGCCATAATAGGGTTTGTTTAAATTTTCGGGGAATATTCCGAAGGAATCTTACATGTAAATGGATGGATTCATCGTTCTTACCAAGTTTCTGACTTATAGTCGTCCACTCTCGACAAAGTTTCGACCTCGGGACCAGGTATGCAAACAATATGCCAAAATAGGGTTTAAATTTTCGGGGAATATTCCGAAGGAATCTTACATGTAAACGGATGGATTCATCGTTCTTACCAAGTTTTCGACTAATAGTAGTCCACTCGTGGTCAGGTTTTGACCTCAAACCCAGGGTATGCATACAATATGCCAAAATAGAGTTTGTTTAAGGTTTCGGGGAATATTCCGAAGGAATCTGACCTGTAAATGGATAGATTTATCGTTCTTACCAAGTTTCTGACTTATAATGTTCCACTCAGGGCCAGGTTTTAATCTCGGAGCCAGGTTATGCATAACATATTCCAAAATAGGGTTTGTTTAAATTTTCGGGGAATATGCCGAAGGAATCTTACATGTAAACGGATGGATTCATCGTTCTTACCAAGTTTTCGACTTATAGGAGTTTACTTCTAGACACACAACACCAAATGAGCCTAATTGTAACGGTTTATAGGTGTCACAAAAACCTTTAGTAACACTGAATAAACATTACTGTTGAGGGTGTGGCAGATTTTTTGTCACGGTTTCCATATGTTACGGATTTGGTCAGTAACGTTTCCACAACACCAGACTATCTGTTATATTTCGTGCAGGTAGTAACACGTCTCCACAATCTATCACACATTGAAACTGTTACTAAATTTTCTCTTGTAACACTGTAATACTGTTCCAAAACTAGCCTTTTGATGTTACTGAAATCACATATATATCAGGTTATTTATCACTATGTGCAACTGACACAGTTCTCGAACATCATACTCAAGATATGTATTTGTATTTCTGATGTTCGCCACATCAAACTAAAAGATAAAGAGTATTATATTTCTCGTAATATCATTACTAATATGCTTTTGAAACAAGCAACGAGTCAAACAGATAAAGATTGGATCATTTCTTTCTTTACGAATACAAGAAAATGAAACTAAATTTGTTAGTAGTGTCAAGGTATCTTTTAGTCTCCCATCCTTTTTGATGGTTATTGCGAGAAGCTTAAACTTGTACATTTAAAGGCTGGCAAATACCGTGTTGGACTTGAAGACATTTCCACCATATTTATTATCTGAAGACGATTACTTCTGTGGACTTACATCCTGGAAACACCGTGTTATACTTGTAATTATAGCCCGATCACGCACAACTGGGTTGTCCGTCTCAATAGTAGTATCATTCAGGACTACCTGCAATAGTGCAATTGAAAATGCAGGAGCATCAATAACAAGGATACACATTTTGACGCTTGATTAAGCATCGAAAAAATTTAATAGCGACTGTAAGCAAATGTAATTGAACCAGAGCAGGCTCTTCTGGGAAACTCCACAAGAAACCTATCAAAGAGATCATTAGCATTGTCAATTCGTTCTTTATATTTCATAAATTATCCAGATCATGGATATCAGCAGAAACAAAATTACAAACATATGCTTAAGAAAAAAAACTGAGACTCAACTCTGCACATTGAATGTTAACTTCAGAAGTACCTTTGCTTTCAACTAAGGTGTGTAATCCATCGTAAAGTACTGCAATGATGGATTGATAGCTACAGGAAAATTGGACTCCAATAATCCAACTAAGGTGTCTAATCCAGTATCCCAAGCACTATCATGAGTTCCTTCATAAGCATAAGAGTTCCACATCTCTGAGAGGGGAAAGTCTCAGCAATATATAGAGGAGATCCATGCATGGCATGTTAGAACCAAATAATATCAACACTTATAAGTATAGTGAGGAAAATAGATTTAACAGAGAGAGGAAAGTAGAATCGGATAAGCTTACCAAACATATTCCAAGACCATAGAGTAGCCTCCCTAATAAGAGAACATTAATGGTTGGTGCCAATACAGTGATTAAACCACCAAGCGTATATAGCACAGATGCTATAATAAGTTCATGTCTCCTTCCTTAAACGAAATGCAATTTCTAAGTAAAAAGATAAACTTTTTCAGGAATATCCAAGATTAGTAGCAGAAAGAACAAAAACATAGGTGAATTACCTTGAAAATCTGCAATGGGGTAGACGATGGCGGAACTCACAAGAGCTCCATAGAAAGGAACCCTTACCTGCACAATAAATAGAAGACAATCTTAACCAAACTACAATTGAGGAATAATTCGTATAACTAGAAGATGATAACCGAAAATCAATTACAAGAGTTACCACAAGATCAAGCTTTCTGGAAGATAGATTGAACCATGTTGTCCCACTAAGATTTGGTGACTGTGCAAGTGGTCAAATATCAGAATAATAAGTGTCTCTCAAATGTGAATTCAAGAGGTTCGTACCAACAGTATAAACAAAGTGTTGTAGACCAAAATTCAAGAGCAGACGGGTAAGATGGAAAAGGAAAAACAGTATACCTGCAAAGAGATAGCAGCTCCTGAAATGGAACCAATATCATACCCAAAGAGTAAAACACTAGGAGCTGGAAATAAGAATCAGCAAACTTTAGCGAGTTATTCTACAGAAGATAAAACTTCCCCTCCTTCAAATCTACAGTAAGCTATAGTAAATGCCTTAAGTATTCACATTACAAAATACATGTGCAAAAAGGCTTTTCCAATATACGCGTTCAAAGGCAAAAATCAAACTAAAATCAAATAGACTCTCATTTGCATTATGAAAAACCTTCCCAGGTTCCAACCAGGATCCTGATTAATTGCAATCCAATAAAAATAATAATTGAATCACTTATAGATTTCTAATTCTAATCCCCATTCTCTTAACCAAACTCAAAACCTCACCCTCCAAGGATTTGGGTGGCAATGCCCCAGATTCACACAGGTGACAGGACACTCTCACACCCATTTCAATGAGTTTGAACATCGAATCTGAATTGATAAACAAAATTGAAGAAATAGGTTAATTAATATACGGTAGAATCTCGCAATTCCTTAAAAAACCACCATCTTGATTCACTACAGAAGCTCTTCCATCAGAAACCAAAGACTGGATCTCCACTTCTGATGTTAAATTTTCTTTCTTAGCCCTAGAAAGAAACGTATCTGATGTAAACAGAAGCCAATAGTCTTAGGTTGAAATGGGGCATTTGATATCAGGAAACTACAACGGAAAAAAACATCACTGAAATCATAAAGTTCCAAATTAAAAAAGAATTACCTAATGCATTTGTTACGCCTGGACTAGTTTGACACCCCAATATCCTTAAGTTTCTGCATACAATTCATCCTACTCGTGTACTGTGAACAAACACAGCTCCCCAAAAACCAATAAATTGAACCAACACAAATAATTTAAGAAAAATTGCAACAAACCAGCTTTACCTCTTATACGTGTGACGATATTGAGGATGGTCCAACATCAACCACAATTAATTGAATCCCTTCCCGCAAATATACTTTCCCCTCCTCCTTTATCCGGGCTTGGGACCGGCAATGAAATGATATAAGCATTTGCATTGGTGGAGTTAAAAAGTGTTTCCCCTAACAGATAACAAATTATATAGATACTAATTATAGAAAAACATAGATACTTAAATAATAGAAGTCTTATAATAAAACTATGAAAAATAAATAACCAAACTTAAAGGAAGACAATCTTAACATGCTTAGATAAGGTTCAAGTGCCTTTTAGTCTGAAAAACCTAACGATAACTACAGCACTAATAAATTAACCAGTTAGAATTCATAAAATTTAGTGAAGCACTTAAGATCGACATTAGTATGTAATCAACGATTTTGGCCACACCAAGTATCCACCTTCCATCACATCCTCGAATATATTAGCACCATCTTGTTTCCCAGACTTGTAAATTGGTGTATTAGGCATCACAATCTTGATTAGAATAACTTTTGCTTCGCGATCTACATCTAACTTATAACCATGGCAAATACCCTTTGTGTCATCAGTAACTATGGTTGCGATAGAAACTACTTCGAAGTTCATATTCCTTAGTTCGCAGCTCCCAGAAGATGTTGCTGGAACATAGGTAGGTGAAACAGACGAAGTTCCCACAGACAAAGTGCCCACAGATGACTTGCCTGCTGATGATCCATTTACCGGTTCAGCAGAAGGCTGGAAATTCTTTATCTTTGTGCCTAAGACCTGTTAGTTAGGAAAATGGATAAATACGCAAGAATACAATCTAACAGACTTACGACTGAGTTGCAAAAAATTGAAAAGTTTTGGGGTTTACTTACATGTTCCATTAAAGTTTCCAGCTTGGAATTCAAAATATTCATTTCTCTCTTCAGTTCATTACCTTCTTTTTCTTTTTCCGAAAGCATTTTCAAGGCTGGTGCCACATGCAAGCATCGCCTTCGGGATATGGTGTTGCCAACTCCACGAACATGCCCTTTAGTGTCTTTTCCAAATACTTGGGCAACTGGGTCGGTATCAAGAGAAGCTGCATACATGTCGGTATCAATAATATTTCCATCTTCAGTGGCATCTTGTGCATCCATAGAAGCCGTGACTTGTTTCTAAAACATCAAAAGTTATATATGTTAACATATATATGTATGAATATATACAATTTTACATACTGTTATACGATCATTTGACTTACAACATAAGGTTCAGCACTAGGAATATATTTCCCATTCTTTTTCGTGTGGCTTGCAACCCACACATGACTGCGAGTAATTTTCTTCTTAGGGTCTTTTTGCTTCTGAGAAAAATGTTTGTTAAATATCTAACTAAATAAACATACTTATAAGTTACTTTTCACATAGATAATTACCAAGTTGTACTCTATCATTGAAGAAGAGTAACGTCCACAAGTATGCGAATACATGAGCTTCGACCTGCTTTCAGCATTTTTCTTTATTTTATTCTTGGCAGCATCTAAAGCTTCATTCTTACAGAAGCATTCCCAATCCTCATCCCTCACACCTGGTGGAACATCCATAACTTACTCGTTGTAGTTAGTATGCTTATCAAAATATTCAAATCGCAATTTGGTTTTGAACTTTCTTATGATTACGGGCATCTCTTTCTCAAGGTAACTCCGCATGTCATCTGATACATCAAATTCTACCTGCATAAACGTATGTATACATTGTAATTACTTATAATAAAATAACCACAACATAGGTGTTATATATATTCTTACCTGAAGTGCTTTCCATACGTCATCTTTAAAATGAGTTGGTACTTTCTTCCAACTAGGATAACCAATGGGAATATGAGTTCTGACTAGACGCCCCATACGATCCTTGAATGTGTCGCACCAATACCTATTGCAGTACCCAAAGCATTGAATGTCGCATGCATACAATCTGCCATTTTTCCTATACAAATCTGCAATAGATAACTAAACAAATATAAAGTTAAAAGAGTGTCATAAAACTACACAATGGTTAGAGGTAAAAATAAACTAAAGTTTAATAGAATCCATTAACATTGACAAATATAAAAATCCAATGCAATAAGAAGTAAAAGTAAAATCAACAACAAAGAATTTTGATAAAATTAAATCCTAGAAAACCATAACGATCATTGTTTTAGAAGGTCTAGTAAGGATGGATTATCCACGAGAATGGACTGATACGAGGTGCTAGTAATTTCTTCCTCATCCACCTTGGCAGTTAACTTCTTCGGTGTAAATAAAACAACATTCCACTCTTCATCTGTAAGGTCCTTAGAGTAAAAAACTTGTTTTGCCTCAGATGCAAGAATGAATGGTTCATCATCCACCTTATCAATGCTCTTCAACTTATTCAAGTTCACCTTTACTAAGTTCCAATGTTCATCAATTTTACACCCATGTGATTTGTCTTCCACCTTCACCCAATCACAGTAAAAAACAGTTTGTGTGAAATCTGTATAGTTCAGCTCAATTATATCTCTTATGACTCCATAGTATGTGGTCATCACTTCTTTGAGATTTTTGTCTGTACTCTTTGCCCTAAACTTGGTTAATGCTCTCATAGAAACACCACTATCTTGCGTGACTAGGCGGTCATCTTTAGATTTCGTCGAAAATTGGTAACCATTCACACGGTATTTTGTGTATTTCTTCGCTGTGAACTGTGGACCATTTGCTAATCTCCACAGATCAGTATTAGTTTCCCCTGCCTTATCCAACTGTTAAAATCAAGTACTAGTTGAATTAAAAGATACATTTAAAACAATTATAAACATAAATCAAGTATTGTATTTCAAAAATAAATAAATCAAGTATTGAGTACCTCCTCACATAACCAAACAGGGAAACTCTTGGGTGTGTGAATGTTCGATGTTGGCCCCTTATGAGACTTACTAGTCACATCTTTTACATACCGATCATATTTCCTAATAGTGCAAAATTGAAACAATTTGAGAGATAAGTCACAAAGTGTTAGTAATGATAAAATTGAAATTGAACATTTAACACATCTATAACTTACTGCTGCCAAATCTCTACTCCGTCTGCACATTTCAGCACCCATGTACGGACTTGTTGAAATTGTATTTGATCCAAGAGAACATCTTTACCACTGTCTAATGGTGACTCATCAGCAAAGTCATCATCTTCATCAAGAAATGACTCACGGGTACGTTTGTGATTACCAGAACTTGAATCTAGCATATATTCCATAGCATAAATAGTAGCTTCCTCCACCAGATATGCCTCAGCAATTGAACCTTCTACGTATCTTGTATTAAGATTGTAATTCTTATACTTTTTCATCAACCTGACCATATAAGCAAATTAGAAGAATAAATATAAATAACACTACAACTGCACACATAAGACAAATGTTTGTACCCCTAATATTCTACTCAAGTAAATGGGCCAACCTAGGCCAACAAAGCTCCTCTTACTAGTTGAGAAGGGGTCATTGGGCCTAAAGTGTTTCCCATGGATAGCCATGTAGGCCTTGCAAAGACTCCATGTGCAAGCCCATATACAACAAACTAAGCTAGGCCTCATTAGCAAACACTCAACTCACAAACCCATGGGAAAGAACTCCAAGTTGGGCTAACAAGTCCCACATAAGCGATCTTTGGCACCAACCGCCAGCTGCCACGTCAGCATGCAGCCACGACAGCGCCTGCCACGGCATCAAAGTACGAGTGCCACGTCATCAAAGTAGAGTGTCACGTCAGCAAAGACGCTGACGTGGCAGGTTCCACGTCAACAAGTAGAGCGCCACATCAGCAACATCGATGACGTGGCGCTAGACACATCAGCAAACAGGATGCCACGTCACCAGGAGCAGTGACGTGGCAGGTGACATATTTGTAGCTCCGTTAAGAATTAACGTCGTGAATAACGTCGTTCGAATATCCTAAGCATATTTCGTTAACTGTTGACGGTTCACGTACTTTAGGTTACATTTAACGGCGTTAGTAACGGCGTCAGCATATGCCTAACGTCGTCAGCATATTCCATAACGGCTACTAACAGCAACAGTTTTCTGCCGGCGGCCTGCAGCGAGCGGCCCTCGGCGAGTTATTGCCGATTAATCGGCTAGACTCATTTTCGACGCTCGAATCAGCGATTTATTAACGGGACATCTTTGGTGTTGCTCGAGGTAACTTAATCCAATAGCCCCCGGATGTTTGCGCCCCAGATGTATTACTCTACGGATGTTTGCGCCCCGTCTGCTTACACCCATTTCTCATACACCTTTGGTTATCCACACCCAATGAGATTCCTTAACCAAAATGGTGGAAGTTTCTGGAATTTATATATGCATGGACCGTTATTGCATGGAGGGACTGTTATTGTTGGTATTATTATTGCTGGGAGGCATGCAGGGGCCAGTTATGACAATTAAGATCTGCCATAAAATCAAAGAAATAAAACTGAAATTCGCACATATAAATAGACAGTTTTATAACCAAAAAGGTAAGAAATTCATTCCACAAAAACTCCTGTAAGAAATCCAAATACTGACTTTAGCATCGGAGGGTTTTTTGCAGGTACCCCCCCTCCTCAATAATCTAATCGAAGATTGAGCCAGAGATCGATTCCCAACAGCAACATCATACAAAATTATGTGTTTGGGGTAGAAGTTATTTTACCTTACAAACAGTGGCGCCGACTAACGGTTTCGAAAAAAAAAAATCGTGTTTCACTAGATCGAGATATGGCAATAGTAAGACAGACTGCACGAGGGTCTGATTCTGAGAACAATTCCCAACCGCGCAGGAGACGCGAAATGTAGAGGGACGATATTGAGGTTCAATCTGCACCTGTTATACCCACTGGAAACAGACCGGGTCAAGATAATACTCATAACAGATCACTGAATCATGGACTAGATCGAGATCGTTTTCATGACAGAGCTACAGATCCAAATCGCAGAAAGGAAAAACAACCAGTGATCGATAACGAAGTGATCGACGTTGATGGGGAAAACCAAGATGTTCGTGGAAAGAGAGGGTATGCGTTCGGCATCCCCTCTAGGAATAATCGCAATCGACAAGATCTGCGTGATGGCCGCACTGCGACTCCCAGTACAGAGGAAGAACAGCTACGGCAGCGGCTAAAGGAGCTAGAGAAGGAAAATTCTATCCTGAGATTAGAACGTGAAAACCAACCTCAAAATGGGACCGGTGTTTTGAATAAACAGAGGGTACGATCTGTATGGCAACGCCTTGGAGGTCGAATTGAACCACAAGTCGCATATCCTAATAGAGAAGTAGCCTATCTAGATCGAAGAGACAAGAGGCCCTGCTGGTCACCGGAGATTTACCGAAACGACCTAAGAAAGCATGGGATCGGATAGCTGCAACACAGCAGAGTGCGGCAAGAAATACATCTCATTCAAAATGCCTCAGAAATGAGGAGGAAGAGGATCGAGATTGGAACGATGATGAAGATTTTTCGCCCGATTACGGTGCTCATTCGGAGCAAGGAAGAGCTGGAAAAGAACCTGTTGGACCCCATAGCAAAAAAACGAGATCGGATAATCATATTCCAGAGGACCGGGAATATGAACAAGAAGGCAGTTCCGCACATGAAAACCTAAACGCAATAACAGAAGCTCGTCTTGCGAGGATGATCGAGAAAGTGATGATGAAAAAACAATCCAGAGAAGAAAAGATGGACATGCTACATCGTGCAGCAGGAGCACCGTTCAAGCAGAATATAAGAGAATTCAGATCGCCAATGAATTTTCTAGTTCCAAAATTACCGAAATTCGACGAGAAAACTGACGATCCAGATCAGCACGTTTTACACTATGAGACTGCCATGTCCTTGTGGCAGTACAGCGACGAATTGATGTGTAAAATGTTCCTGCAATCCCTTACGGGGGGAGCTATAACATGGTTCAACCAGCTTCCAGCACAGTCGATCGGGACTTACCATAAGCTGATTGATGATTTTTGCTCTAACTACAAGTACAACAAACGTGATCGGAAAGGATGCCATTCACTGTTCCTTCTAGGAATCCGGAAGGAGGAAAGCATCAGAAAATTCACTAGGCGTTTCAAGCAAGAGTTAGCAGACGTGGATGGAGCCAACGACCAAGTTGTAATTGCGGAATACAAACAGGCTTACCAGCATGATCAAAGAGGTGTGTACGGTTCTTTGGTCAAGAGACCACCAAAAACTTTGGAGGAACTATATGATCGAGTCGAAGAGTACGCCCGAGTGGAAGACGATTCTAAAGCCCGAGAAGAAGTTAACAGATCATTCAATCATCCAAATGATGGGAAGAAGGAAAAATCCAAGAACCTTTCAAACGGACAGCATACTGATCGTGGCGATGCTCGAGAGAAAAATCAAGGTGAACGCACCGAAACTGGGTACCAGAAGTTTCACGATATGAAGCTGACCCCGCTGAACGTAAGTCTTATAGAGGTGTACGAAAAAATACAAAAGGATTTGATCCCCCCACGTCCTTTGGCAGCATAAACAAGAGATAAACGTGATAGGAGCAAATACTGCAAGTTCCATAAAGATCATGGTCACAAAACTGAGAATTGCCGCTCTTTACAGATCGATATCCAGCGAATGATCGACGCTGGAAAGCTGCAACAGTATGTGAAAAAGGACTTTGGGAAAGGTCATGGTCAGTTTGGCACTGCACATGTGATTAATGCTCGCGTGATTAACGTCAGTCACGCCAGGATTCATTCAATGACCAGGCGAGCATCGGAAGACGAAACCAGGAGAAAGCTCAGACAGTTGAAAGAATGGTACTTGACAAATCACATTGATTTTGTCAGCAGTAATGGAGCAGAAACTAAGGAGCTTGGGTGCAAAAAGATCGAGTTCTCTGATGCAGACATGGTAGGTGTATATGCTCCACACAACGATGTTGTCGTTATAACTTCTTGGATTGGCATGTTTCGTGTGCACCGGATTTTAGTGCACACTGGAAGTTCGGTGAGTGTGCTGTTTTCAGAAGCTTACGCCTCTATAAATCTCCCACACGACCTGATTGAGGAGGATGAAAACCCAATTATCGGTTTCAGCGGCGAAGTTACAAAGGCAATTGGAAAAGTGAAGATACCGATAACAATGGATGACAAGTCCGTCTTGGGAACTTTCTTGTTGCTGGATTGCAGAGCACCCTACAACGCGATCATAGGACGAGATTGGATGCATGAGATCGGTGCAGTCACATTATCTAATCATCAATGTATGAAGTTTATTACCCCAGACGGAGTTGTGAAAGTTAGAGGAGATCAGATGGCCACCCATAAGTGTCATGAGAATGCAATGGATGAGTAAAAGAAGTCAGAAGTCCGTGGAATCCAGATCATGCGGGTCGAGAAGAAATAGCAATTACAGAACCCTATCCCTCCATAATCATATAGGGGATAGGACGCAGCTGAACCCCCGACAGTCGAGAAACTGGTCGAGGTCCAGATTGGAGATGAGGAGCATAAGACAATGTTCGTAGGGGCATATCTGCCGGCACATGAACGCGATGATTTGATTACATTGCTAATGGCAAACACCGATGTTTTTGCATGGAGTTTTGCTGAGATGCCAGGGATAGACCCGAATGTAGCCTGACAAAGGCTAAATATCGATGAGAATTTCCGTCTCGTTCGACAGAAAATCAGGAATATGGCGCAAAGCAAAAAAGATGGAGTGACTGAAGAGGTCGAAAAACTGTTGGATGCAGGATTTATTCGACCGGTGCAATATCCTCGATGGTTGTCCAATGTGGTAGCCGTTCCAAAGAAGAATGGTAAAATTCGTGTCTCTATCGATTTTACCGATTTGAATAAAGCTTGTCCAAGTGATCCGTACCCGCTACCAATGATAAGAGATTTGGTGGATAAAACCGCAGGGTTTCAAAGACTATCATTCATGGACGGTTTTTCTGGGTATAATAAAATACCTTTGTTCGAGGAAGATCAAGAGCATACTGCGTTCGTGACTGACAGGGGAGTTTACTGCTATACTGTAATGTCGTTCGGGCGAAAGAACGCAAGGGCAACCTACCAGCACTTGGTGGACCATATGTTCAAGGATCTGATCGGTAAGTCGATGGAGGTATACATCGATGATATGGTAGTGAAGTCTCAGCAAAAAGAATCGCATTTTCTTGATCTGCAAAATACGTTCGATATCTTAAGGCAGTATCGTATGATGCTCAATCCAGCAAAATGCTCATTCGGGCTGTCATCAGGAAAATTCTTTGGATACCTGATGACACACAGAGGAATCGAGGCAAATCCAGATCAAATCAGAGCCATCAGAGAAATGCCATCCCCAAGAACGAAAAAGGAAGTCCAGAAGCTAGCAAGAAGATTGGCAGCCTTGAATCGTTTCATTTCACGCTCGTCGGATCGATTCAAGCTATTCTTTGATGTTTTGAAGAAAGCAGTGAATTTTAGTTGGACGGCTGAGTGCGAAAGGGCTTTAGATGAGATAAAGCAGTATTTATCAACCCCACCGGTTTTGGTGAGTCCAAAAGCTGGGCAACCTATTGGAGTTTATCTGGATGAAACAGAGAACGATGTGAGTGCAGTGCTGTTCGTAACAGATCCATATGATAAGCATGTTTACTTTGTCAGTAAATCCTTGACGGGGGCGGAAACACGGTACAAGAAAATTGAGAAGATAGCACTTGCACTATTCCATTCATCTCGTCGCCTAAAGCCTTATTTCCAAGGAAGGCAGATCGTGGTATACTCGGAATACCCACTGAAGCGAATCATGGAACGTGCTGATGATTCCAGTCGACTAGCCATATGGTCAAATTTTTTGGGGGCGTATGAGATCAAGTACGAAAACAGAACTGCAGAAAAAGGACACGCACAGGCTGCACTGCTACCAGATTTTCCGGTGGACGATATAGAAACGGTTGCTGGAGAAGAAGAGGAGTTGTTCAAAACCACCGAGCCAGTCACTGATCAGACTGGGGGCGAGACTGCAATGGAGATCGATACACCAGAACCATTGTGGACCGTATTTACTGATGGGTCTTCAAACGTCAGTGGTGCTAGAGTGGGATGCGTAATCCTTACTCCCGAAGGTTCGAGGATTGAGAAAGCGACCAGGCTAGGTTTCCAAGCATCAAACAATAAATCCGAATATGAAGATGCGATTATCGGTTTAAAAGTTGTCAAGTAGTTGCATGCGAAAAACGTGAAGCTGGTGACATATTCCATGCTAGTGGTTAACCAATTCCTGGGGACCTACAGAGCAAAGGAGGAGAGAATGGCATTGTATTTGGACCATATGAAAGAGCTGGCAAATGAGTTAGACCGATTCTCTATTGGGAAGCGACCGCGATTGGAGAACAGGCACGCAGATGCTTTAGCATATCTGTCTTCCACAGTGCCAACAGATACCGCCAAATTCGTGATAGTAGATTTCCAAGAATTACCTAGCATCTCCGACAACCATTTTATTTTGGCTTTCGAACACGCTAGTGGGGGAGATAGGGAAGCTACATCCGCACATGGAGAAACGGAGAACATCGACAGCAATATGGATATTTACAATCCAGTGACAGACAATTCAGGAGATCATGTTGAAAACAGTGCAGACTGGCGTCAACCTTATATCCAATACCTGACAACTGGAGAACTCCCTGAAGATGAGAAACTTTCTGCAAAGGTGAAAAGGGATTCATGGAGATACTCAATAATCGAAGGTCTATTATACCGCAAACCTGTAGCTTTGGAGCCATTTTTGCGATGTGTATCAGCCGAGGAAGGACAACTGATTCTAGCAGAGGATCATGAGGGAATCTGTGGAAGCCATTCTGGAGGGCGCAGTCTCGCGCACATGATACTTACCCAGGGATATTTCTGTCCATACATGCAGAGAAATGCTAAAGAATATGCACAGAAATGTGTGTCATGCCAAGAACACGCTCCGATTCCGAAAAGTCCAGCCAACGAGTTGCATCCAGTTTTCAGTCCCTGGCCATTATCTATGTGGGGATTGGATATCGTTGGACCACTTCCAAAAGCTCCCGGAGGCGTCAGATTCGTATTAGCTGCTACCGACTATTTCACCAAATGGGTCGAAGCAGTGGCACTGGTACACGTTACCAGACATGATGTGAAAAGATTCATATGGGAGAATATCGTCTGCAGATTTGGAATCCCAGACGCGATAATATCGGACAATGGCAAACAGTTTGATTCCGGAGTGATCAAAGATTTCTGCAAGGGCCTGAATATTCGCCACAATTTCTCCTCTCCGTACTATGCTCAGAGCAATGGGCAGGCGGAAGCGACCAACCGCGTTATTATGGACAATCTCAAGAAATGACTAGAGAAGGCGAAGGGAAAATAGACCAAAGAATTCCCAGGAGTTGTGTGGTCCTATCGAACAACCCCAAAAAATCCACTGGTTTTTCACCATTTACATTGGCATATGGGACGGAGGCAGTCATACCTACCGAGGTGCAGCTGAAGACTAACAAAACTCGTGCTGTCAAATCTGGAAAAAACGACAGCATACTGGTTTTAGATAAGGAGTTTCTGGAATAGCAGAGATAAACTGCCTTGCAGAATATAGTTCGATACCAGCAGGAAATCAAGTTGGGATATGATCGCAAGGTCAGAGAACGGTCGTTCAAGACATGGGAATATGTCTTGAAGAAAACCCGAGCGGCCACAATGGAACCGAACTGTGGGAAGCTCGTAGCAAACTGGAAGGGTCCATACATAGTGGATAGGCCAGCATCTCGGGGATCCTACTACTTGAGGAACCTCGATGGAAAGGAGGATTCAAAGCCATGGAAGCCGTGGAATTCGTTCCACTTGAAGAAGTTTTATCATTAGGAATAGATTCAAATCCTACTGTGCTGTACTATTTTTCCTTTTTGATGGTTTTATCCCACTGGGTTTTCCACTCAAAGGTTTTAACGAGGCAGCCGTTATCAAAGCAGTAGGTATTTATCTTGTTATTTCAGTCCAGAAATTTAATTCAACATTATTTTGATATTCCAAACTTTATCAATAATTGATCATGTTAATGCGGATGATCGAATCCATGATCAGCTTTAAGTGACAAAACAAGACAGTTAAAATCCCACTCGTCAACAACGTGTCCACACCTCGCAGTAGGGTAAATGTGATGTTCGAGCAATTTCACCCTATCACAGTTGTACCCCCGTCGTACGGGACAAAAACGAATGTGGCAAACGTTTTCATATGTCAAGGCACGTGAGAATGTTCACATCTCAAACTCTGCGCGCATCTTGAATAGCAGGATTGGCCCCCTGTGAAAATTCAAGATAGCAGAAAAACTCAACTCTTCATTCCATGTGTAAGCAAAATGCGGCAGGGAGGTGCACCCCTGCACAAGCATTGAGCAGCATGACACAAAACACACTGGGGGAGAGTCGTATATTACCCCAACCCTTTGGGGGCGAGATACACGACACCCCAGCAAAGTAATTACATCTCTGGGAGCGTGTTGCATAACACTCCGAACGGCACGTTCGGGGGCAAGTTATGTAACAATCCAGAAAAATACAAATACATAGGGAAACTCGAACTTCTTAACCCATAAAAGGCTATGGATTAAGAGGGGGCGATGTTTGTACCCCTAATATTCTACTCAAGTAAATGGTCCAACCTAGGCCAACAAAGCTCCTCTTACTAGTTGAGAAGGGGTCATTGGGCCTAAAGTGTTTCCCATGGATAGCCATGTAGGCCTTGAAAAGGCTCCATGTGCAAGCCTATATACAACAAACTAAGCTAGGCCTCATTAGAAAACACTCAACTCACAAACCCATGGGAAAGAACTCCAAGTTGGGCTAACAAGTCCCACATAAGCGAGCTTTGTCACCAACCACCAGCTTCCACGTCAGCATGCAGCCACGAAAACGCCTACCACAGCATCAAAGTATGAGTGCCACATCAACAATTAGAGCGCCACGTCGAGAATAGGCGATGACGTGGCGGCCGGACACGTCGAAAACATGGATGCCACGTCACCAGGGGAAGTGACGTGGCAGGTGACACGTTTGTAGCTCCGTTAAGAATTAACGCCGTGATTAACGTCGTTCGAATATCCTAAGCACATTCCGTTAACTGTTGACGGTTCCCGTACTTTCGGTTACATTTAACGGAGTTAGTAACTCCGTAAGCATATGCCTAACGCCGTCAGCATATTCCGTAACGGATACTAACAATAGCAGTTTTCTTCCGGCGGCAAAGTCCGGCGGCCCTCGTCGAGTTATTGCCGATTAATCGGCTAGACTCATTTTCGACGCTGGAATCGGAGATTAATTGCCGATCAATTGGCGATTTATTAACGAGACAGCTTTGGTGTTGCTCGAGGTAACTTAATCCCATAGCCCCCGGATGTTTGCGCCCCAGACGTATTACTCTACGGATGTTTGCGCCCCGTCTGCTTACACCCATTTCTCATACACCTTTGGTTATCCACACCCAATGCGATTCCTTAACCAAAATGGTGGAAGTTTCTAGAATTGATATCTGCATGGACCGTTATTGCATGGACTTTTATTGCAGGGACTGTTATTGCAGGGACTATTATTGATGGGAGGCATGCAGGGGCCAGTTATGGCAATTAAGATCTGCCATAAAATCAAAGAAATAAAACTGAAATTCGCACATATAAATAGACAGTTTTATAACCAAAAAGGTAAGCAATTCATTCCACAAAAACTCATGTAAGAAATCCAAATACTGACATTAGCATCGGAGGGTTTTTTGCAGGTACCCCCCCTCTCCTCAATAATCCAATCGAAGATCGAGCCAGAGATCGATTCCCAACAGCAACATCATACAAAATTCTGTGTTTGGGGTAGAAGTGATTTTACCTTACAAACAACAAAGTTGTACATAATTGTAAAAATAATAGTTTACCGTTCAAAAGGGTACATTCACCGAAATCGAACTGGACCACAAATCAAAGCCTCTTATGCTAAATGCACCATGCAGTGGACGCTTATAACAAAAAATAACGGAGGAAATTCCTTTTCAAGAACACACATTGCCTCAACCAAAGCCTTTATTGCAAGTAAAATCTCTTCTCTGTTGATAACTTTAGAGCACAACACATTAAAGAATACGCTGATTCGATGGATCGATATTCGCAAGTCCTTGTCACCGTGGTAAGCATGTTTCAGCAACACTGGAAGTAAATGCTGCATAATCATGTGATAGTCATGCTACTTCAGTCCTTTCATCCCTGGTGGTTTAACAGTTACATTGTTACCCAACTTCGAGGAAAACCCTAAAGGAAGCTTCAGCTCTTTCAAAACACGACAAAAAAGTTCCTTCTTGTCCTTGCTCAAAAGGTAAGATGCATTCGGCATGGATATTTTCCCTATTTCATCTTCCGTTAAACACAATTTCTTATTGATTCCCATGCTCTTCATATCTTTTCTTGCATTCTCCCCATCTTTTGTTTTCTTGGCAACACCCATTATTGTACCTAACAGATGTTCTGTGATATTTTTCTCCGTATGCATGACATCAAAGTTATGGAGTAATAGAAGTTCTTTCCAATAAGGTAAATCAAATAAGATAGAATGTCTAAGCCATGGTGGTGAAATAGTACTTCTATCAACTTCAGTGTCATCATCATCCAAACTCTTTCGCTTTCTACTGATTTTGTTGCCTGGCCAGGAACTGCGCTATTATTCTGAAGCTCTATCATCTTTTGTTCAACTTCAATACCAGAAAGTCTACGTGGAGCACCACAATTTTCTTCCTTCTTATTAAACCTTTTATCGCTCCTGTATTTGTGACTAGTGGGAAAAAACCGTCGATATCCACGAAAACATATTTTTTGAGAATTCTTAAGACGTTGAGAATCAACATCATCAGCACAGGCAGAACATGAATTATAACCCCATACATTAAAACCAGATAATGAACCATACACATGGATGTCATGAATACCCCATAATAGCATAGCAGACATTGGTAGGCTCGGAAAGATACCTACTATTGTGTATACTGCAAGTGCACAGTGTCGACAAGCAACACAGGGCAAGCACAGGTCGAACCACAGAGACTTGGAGAGTGTAGAAGTTGATTCTAAATCCCGATTCAGAGAGTAACCAAAAGGGGTTTGATTTTGTCGATACGACGATATGATTTTCAAGTGACTGAAATAATAAAAGTAAAAAAATGCAAATAACAAGATATGTAAACAATGATAATATGGATACTAGGGTATTCAAATCCACCAATAACCTATGATATGCATTCAACTTGTAATATTATTCTTGTCCTTATAGTAGATTCAAGTCTACCGTATAACTAAGGTGTTTCTCCAATGGATAATTTAATCACAACTAAAGTATTTCTCCAAAGCATTAATTGTCTAATTAAGCACAACTAATCTAAAGATCAATATTTGGTTAAGCATGAGTTGTAGCATAATCAACATAGAGATATTCTAACTACAATGGATACATGGCATACATTGTGAGAGCAAGATGTTGAAAAACTTGGATTAAATTATGTCTTTAAACAATTCTAAACTTTCAAGAACAAGATACAAGATATGAATACATACCAATGAGATTAGGGCTTCATCTAAACCCTAGTAAATGAAACTAGAACATGAAGAACATTACAACAAAACTTAAATTTGATAAACTAACATGAACAAGCTATTCTTGGATGAGTTTTCACCACAACAACCCTCTCTATTTATACACAAAAATTCTCTCTCACTTGGATTCGAATTTTGGCAATTATTTACTCAACAAAACATGTTTTCTCACTTGATGGATGTTTTGGAATACAATGGGTTGAGGTGGATGTTTTGGAATCCAATGGTGGTGAGGTGGATGTTTTGGAATCCAATGGGGTGAGGTGGATGTTTTGGAATCCAATGGGGTGAGGTGGATGTTTTGGAATCCAATGGTGGTGAGGTGGAAATGGATTTGGGTCTTGGGTTTTGGATCATGGGTTTTGGATTATGGGTAGTTTAATCCCATGTATTGTAAACAGGTTGCCACTAATGCGCGAACGGGTTGCAACACTTCCAACTTTCTTCTCTTTTGTCTTCTCAATTCTTCCAAGCTTTATTTAGTACTTAAAAACACAAAATTAATTAATACAAATATTTATTCTTGAAGATGGTAAAAATGCAGAATTTGGGATAATATATGACTTTGAAGCGCGAAAGATGAGTTAAGTGCCAATGAAAAGGTGTATGAATATGCAATATTTGGCACTCATCAAATACCCCCAAACCTGAATTTTACTTGTCCTCAAGTGAAACAGAAATCAAAAAATCCTAACTATACCACTGTCGCTGGTCTCTCGAATGCATTTAGCGTATGCATCAAGCCTTTAAACCCCTAGGTGTCCCTAGTGGACGAGTTGTAGTCTCGTGAGGGCCTACCAAAGATGTACCCACAAAACCTTCTCCAAATTCAGAGCATCCATAGAAATGTCTTCGTCTTCGGTCTTCAACTGTAGATGATGAACTTCGGAATTTCGTAGAACCTTGATAATTTGTGACCATTTTTTTTTTTTTTTTTTTTTTTTAAGACCCACATTACACAGCTGATCATCATTTTTTTTAAAAATTTTTTTTTTTTTGTTGACCCGCTACACAGCTGATCATCAGATACCAAACACAAGATCCGAGACAAAATAATTTTTTAGGGACCCACTACACAGCTGGTCATCATTTTTTTTTTTTAAATTTTTTTTTTTTTTTTTGTTGACCCGCTACACAGCTGATCATCAGATACCAAACACAAGATCCGAGACAAAATAATTTTTTAGGGACCCGCTACACAGCTGGTCATCATTTTTTTTTTTTTTTTTTTTTTTTTACAGCTGGTCATAGAAAACAACAACACAAAAATGCAAAAGACTACAAAGGATCCTACAAAAGACCCGCTCCACAACTGGTCATAGAAGAATGCAAAAGACTACAAAGGATCCTACAAAAGACCCGCTACACAGCTGGTCATAGAAGATAAAAAAAAAAAAAAAAAAAAAAAAAATGCAAGACTCGCTACACAGCTGGTCATAGAAAAGACTCACAATGCCATATGCAAATACTCCCCCAAACCTAAATCTAACATTGCCCTCAATGTTTCAAAATATGATAGAAACAACAACAAACGATGAGAACAAAAAGATTCAAAGGAAAGAGATTACAGATGCCAAACCAAAGACAGTGGAGTATGTCTAAAGCAACCAGCAGGGAAGATATCATGTGGTATGTACAAGGGGTGAACTTTTCAATCCACATAGATCGGATCAGCAAGATGAGTTGTTTCAATCTCGGGTGGAATTGGTTCAAGGAACGGCTTGATCTACGCTTGCCCATTGACCTTGAAGACATTCTTGGTTGTTACATCTTCTAGTTCTACACCCCATGGGGGAAAATTGTTCGCACCACGAACGGGCCTGTCCATTTAGAACGTAATTTTCCTGGAAAAAGGTGCGATCGTGAGTTATACAATAGAACTTTCTCATCACGGGTGAATGACTTGCGCAAAATCGTTTGTCATGGAACACCTTCATTCTTTGTTTGTACATTTTTGCATTATCATATGCATCATTTCTTAACTCTTCCAACTCATTGAGTTGAAGCTTCCTTTGGGTGCCACTTTATCTAGATCAAAGTTCGGTTTCTTTCTGACCCAATATGCACGATGTTCTAACTCTACGAGGAGATGACAAGCTTTTCGTACACAAGTCTGTAAGGGGACATACCAATGGGGGTCTTGTATGCAGTTCTATAGGCCCATAAAGCATCATTCAATCTTAAAGACCAATCTTTTCTAGACGGGTTAACCGTCTTTTCTAGAATGTGCTTAATCTCCCTATTTGAAACCTCTACCTGGCCACTGGTCTGTGGATGATATGGGGTTGCAACTTTATGAGTTATGCCATACTTACGGACTAAGGACTCAAAAGGCCTATTGCAGAAATGTGAACCACCGTCACTGATTATAGCTCTAGGGGTGCCAAATCGAGAAAATATGTTTTCCTTTAAGAACGAAAGTACCACCTTGTGGTCATTAGTTTTGGTTGCAATTGCTTCTACCCACTTAGAAACATAGTCAACAGCAACAAGAATGTACAACTTTCCTTCAGAGCTAGGAAATGGACCCATGAAATCAATGCCCCATACATCAAATAGCTCAACAATCAAAATGGGTTGTAAGGGCATCATGTTTCGTTTTGATATACTTCCCAATTTAAAGGCACCGGTCACAAGAAATACATAATTCATGGCTATCCTTAAACAATGTTGGCCAAGTAAAAACCACTCTGCAAGATCTTTGCGCAGTTTTCTTGCACTAAAGTGGCCTCCACATGCTTGATCATGACAAAAAGAGATGACATCCCTTTGTTCAGAGTTGGGGACACATTTCCTAATGATTTGGTCAGGCAGTATTTGAACAGATATGGGTCATCCCATAGGAAATGTTTCACTTCGACCAAGAACTTAGACCGGTCTTGTTTAGACCAATGAAGTGGCATCCTACACCAGCAGCAAGTAGTTCACGATGTCGGCAAACCATGGCATTTCGAAACTAGCATCAGTTGTTCATCTGGGAAAGATTCTCTAATAATCTCGATTCATCAGTAGACTCGACATTCAATCTAGATAAGTGATCAGCAACAACATTCTCGACCCTTTTTTATCTCGAATTTCGAGGTGGAACTCTTGTAACAAGAGTATCCATCGAATTAGACGAGCCTTGGCATCTTTTTTAGATAAAAGATATCTCAATGCGGCATGGTCAGAATATATGATGATTTTAGATCTATCAAATAAGATCTAAACTTATCTAATGCAAAAACAACAGACTAGCATCTCTTTTTCGGTTGTTGAATAATTCATTTGTGCCTCATTCAGTGTCTTACTAGCATAGTAGATCACATAGGGTTGTTTGTCAACTCGCTGACCTAAGACAGCTCCAACAGCAAAATCAGATGCGTCACACATGATTTCAAATGGCAATTTCCAATCGGGAGGTCGGACTATAGGGGCGAAGTTAAAAGAGTTTTGAGATCCTCCCAAGCATGCACACAAGCATCATCAAACACAAATGCAACATCTTTCTGTGAGTAGATTACACAATGGCCTTGAGATCTTACTGAAATCTTTGATGAATCTACGGTAGAAACCAGCATGGCCTAAAAATGATCTAACCTCCCTCACAGAGCGAGGTTGAGGCAAGTGTTGAATGATATCAACCTTGGCTTTATCTACTTCTATGCCTTTTTCTGAGATGATATGCCCTAGAACAATGCCTGAGTCAACCATGAAATGACATTTTCCCAATTCAAGATCAAATTCTTTTCTTTACACCGAATAAGCACACGAGTAAGATGATGCAAACATTCATCAAAAGAAGAGCCAAAGACAGAAAAATCATCCATGAAGATTTCAAGAAACTCATCTATCATGTCTGAAAATATGCTCATCATACATCTTTGAAAAGTAGCAGTGCATTACACAACCCAAAAAGGCATACGACGATAAGCAAATGTTCCATACGGACAAGTAAATGTGGTCTTATCTTGATCTTGAGGGGGCTATGTGAATTTGGTTGTAGCCTGAATAGCCATCTAAGAAACAATAGTACCTATGTCCCACAACTTTTCTAGCATTTGATCAATGAAGGGCAGCGGAAAATGGTCTTTCTTAGTTCTTGTGTTCAATTTCCTATAGTCAATACAAACTCTCCACCACAGTTACACGGGTGGGGACAAGCTCATTCTTCTCATTTTGAACTACGAGTAATGCCAGACTTCTTGGGTACCACTTGAATGGGACTGACCCACTTGCTATCGAACTGGGTATATGATACCCGCATCAAGAAGCTTTATGATCTCACTCTTAACAACCTCTTTCATGTTAGGATTGAGACGCCTTTGCATCTCCCTAGATGGTTTGGCATTGTCCTCAAGGTTTATATGGTGCATGCAATCAGTGGGGCTTATGCCTTTAAGGTCCGAGATGGTCCATCCTAATGCTTCTTTATGCTCCTTAAGCACTTCTAAAAGTTTTCTTTCCTGTTTTGTATCTAAGGCAGATGAAATGATTATAGGCAAAGTATTAGAAGGTCCCAAAAAAACATATTTAAGAGTATCAAGGCAATGGTTTCGATTCGAGCTTTGGTGGCTCAACAAGAGATGGAACAGACTTGGATTCAAGAGTGGAAGTGGTTCCACTCTAGCTTTCCACTTAGACGTGTCCATGAGTGGTGTGGATTCAAGCAAAGTATTCACTTCACTTATGTATTCATCATCAAACAGATCTAGGTTGAAATTATTCAAACAAGCATCCAAAGGGTCAACAGAGACATGCTACTAGGTAGCGACTCCTGAATCAAACTTTCAATCATGTTGATTTCATGCACATCATTATCATCATCAAGATCTAAATGTTGTTGGCTAGCATTGAAAACATTCAACTCCACAGTCATATTACCAAATGACAACTTCAGCACTCCATTACGGCAGTTAATGATTGCATTGGACGTCGCTAAGAAAGGACGTCCCAAAATGACAGGAATGTGACTGTCGGTTTTGCACAGTTGAGTATCTAAAACGATGAAGTCCACAGGAAAGTAAAATTTATCAACCTTAATCAAAACATCTTCTACCACACCACGTGGCACTTTGACGGATCTGTCCGCCAATTGCAGAGTTATAGGTGTTGCCTTCAACTCTCCAAGACCTAACTGCACATATACCGAATATGGCAGTAAATTCACACTTGCCCCTAAGTCTAGCAACGCCTTCTTAACCGTATGGTCACCTATTTTGCATGTGATAGTTGGACTACCTGGGTCTTTAAACTTAGGTGGTGTGTTGCTTTGAATGATTGCACTCACTTGCTCAGTGAGAAAAGCACGCTTATGCACATGAAGCTTTCGCTTTTGTGTGCATAGATCCTTAAGGAATTTAGCATAAGCAGGGACTTGCTTGATTGCATCAAGAAATGGGATGTTGATGTTAACTCGTTTGAACATTTCTAAAATCTCGTTGTACTGTGTACTCTCTTTTTGTTGCACCAATCTTTGTGGGAATGGAGCAACATGTACATGAGATGGTGTAGAGACATTAGAATTATGGTAATTCTTATGTTGCTCAGATTTGTTTTCAACAATAGGTGTTTTCTGTGGTATTTTATGCACTGGTGAGTCTGATGTAGACTCACTCGACTGTGGTACACCTACATTGTTTTCAACAACTTTACCACTACGAAGAGTGGTGACAGCATTTACTTGATTATTGGAGGCCTCATTTCGAGTTGAATTTTCTGCCTGATATACATTTTTGGATTTTGTTGGGGTTGACTAGGAAGTTTGCCTTTGTCTCTTTCATTCAATGCTTCACAAATTTGACCCATTTTAAGTTCTAGACTTGAAAAACGTTGGTCTGTGGTCTTTTGAAGTTGTACCAAATTTTGGGTCAACAAACCGAAACTTTCTTGAAGCTAGGCTTTTTCTCTGCAGGGTATCTTTGAGAATGTGGTTGCACTTGGGGGTTTCTAGGATAAGGGTATCCTTGGTTATTATTTGATGTTCCCCTTGCACATGCCCCTTAGACCATGAAAAGTTAGGGTGATTTCTCCACCCTGGGTTGTAGGTCGAGAATATGGGTTGTTCTCTTGCCTTTGGTACAATACATTGGCTTCCTCGGTTTTAGATTCTTGAAATGCATGGAGGTCTGGACAAGTGTCCACTAGATGGTCTGAACTATGGCATGCGGCACAAGTGGCCATTTCAATTTGACTACGGAGAGTAGGGATATTAGTTTTTCCATTCTTTTCTAGCTCTAGCTTTTCTATTCTCCTGGCCAAGGATGCCATCTTTGCACTTCCTTCGAAGTCAGAGTCAATTCTATGAACATTGGATGAAAGGGTAATCCTATTTGGTTCACGGGGGGATTCCCACTGCTGAGTCTTTTCAGCGACTTCGATTAAGAAATCCCAAGACTCATCAGCAGTTTTTTTCAATAAATTGACCATTGCACATGGTCTCAACCGTAGTTCGGTTCTTGACATCTAAACCTTCATACAAAATTTGCACAAGTCTCCATTTTTCAAAACCATGGTGAGGACATTGGAGCAATAATTCATTGAATCTCTCTAAATATTTTGCCAAAGTTTCCTCCTCTAATTGCACAAAACTATTCAGACTTTGACGAATTGTCGTAGTCTTATGGTTTGGGAAGAACTTTTGAAGAACTCTTTCGTAAGAGCATCCCATGTATGAAATGACTGTGGTTGTTGAGCACACAGCCAAGTCTTGGCTTTGTCTATCAAAGAAAAAGGAAAAAGTTTCATTTTGAGGTGCTCATCCGTCATTTGGTTGATCCGAAGAGTCCCACAAATTTCCTCGAACTCTCTCACATGGTGGTAGGGATTTTCAGCTTCAACCCTTTAAATTTAGGCAACATATTGAGGATACTTGCCTTTAGCTCAAATTGTCCATCAATAGCTGGTAAGACAATGCACGAGGACTGGGTTGTCCTCGTTGGGTACATGTAGTCCTTTAGACTACGGATCGGGTTTACTTGGTTCTCCCATTGTTTCGGATGGGTTTGGATTGTCTGCCTTGAACTATGTATTTCAATTAACTCTTCTTGACTTATTCTAACTAGTCGGCGTGTATGGTCTCTAAAAGACACAATCATAGCCTAGCTAGCACATCAAGCATGTTAACCATTCACCTAGAAGTCAAGTTCTATGCAATCACAAACAAGGATGACTCCACCACAGTAAACCTACTGATTTCTAGCAAACAAAAAGCATGATGGCTCCACTTAGATTGTT
The DNA here is from genome assembly GCA_023529315.1 of Papaver bracteatum. Lineage (NCBI taxonomy): Eukaryota > Viridiplantae > Streptophyta > Magnoliopsida > Ranunculales > Papaveraceae > Papaver > Papaver bracteatum. Next base: position 28,760 of record JAJJWX010002376.1, on the reverse strand, counting down.
TTCTAGACTAGCTTCTAATCCTTCGAAAGGGAATTCGTTACAATCTGAGCAAACCCCTCTGGAATCAATCCGAGTTTAAGTAAATTGAATAGAGGCGAGGGAAGCTGCTAGAGCTTTGATACCCAAGGCCTCACCGTATTACAAGGCGGCGCAGTCACGCATTCAATTTACAGAAACCGTCATGAACTTCGAAGTATGCTTAAAGAGTAACCAATATTTTTCAAAAGACTTTCCTACTAAGCTCGTTACCTTATAGGTCTTGTTCTATTCAAAATTTTAAAGCTTAGGTTCGCGTATGTATCGTTTTCCTAAGGCGGGCAAGAAGAGAACGGTGATGAAATCCGAACCCTTATCTTGTATGGCCAGTCCTTGCCCTTTACTAGGAAAATAAAGAAGCCGTATTCAATTCCTCAACATATATGCAAACGAAGGAATACAGTAACTCGCTAACAAGGGATTCGCGAGTGTTTCGACAAACTTACCTCCGTTCCAGAGACGGGGGATGAACCGTTGTTGTCGACTCGGGCCACGACTCCTATGTCATGAACGAACCCGAGGGGCCGAGGTGATATTGTAATCACCGTCCTTCTCTGCAAACAGTTGATATTTAATAATACCCTTCCATAGGGTTTAAAAATAAAAAATAAAAATAGAATGTCCAAGTCCAAAGTAAAGTGCAAAAGAAAAAGAAAATTACAAGAGTAAAGGAATCCTAATACAAACTAAAAATAAATAAAATAAACTCTTTTTTTTTTTTTTTTTTTATTAAAATAAAAACTTCTTCCGCTTTCTTTCGCTTCCTTTCGCTTCCTTTCCTTCGCCTTTACAACAGCTACTCAGGCACCTGTTGAGCTCAAAAGAGGTAGTTAGGGTTTCGAAGTTTTAAAGCAAAAGCAAAATAAAAAAAAAAAAAGTGTAAAATTGACTGTGAATAGTTGCGTTGCTACAGTGACAGTAACAGTGAACTATCGTTGCTACAGTGAACAGTACAGATGAAGAACACGAAGAACAGACGCTTCAGAACTGTCGTTCTGAAGAACACGAAGAACGACACAGAGAATAACTGTCGTTGTTTAACAGTGACACAGTGAATAACTGTCGTTTTTTTTTTTTGGTGTTCCTGAATATGCTACAGTAACAGTGACTTTGTGTACAGTGTTTTATCTACAGTGCATAGGCCAGCATCTCGGGGATCCTACTACTTGAGGAACCTCGATGGAAAGGAGGATTCAAAGCCATGGAAGCCGTGGAATTCGTTCCACTTGAAGAAGTTTTATCATTAGGAATAGATTCAAATCCTGCTGTGCTGCACTCTTTTTCCTTTTTGATGGTTTTATCCCACTGGGTTTTCCACTCAAAGGTTTTAACGAGGCAGCCGTTATCAAAGCAGTAGGTATTTATCTTGTTATTTCAGTCCCGAAATTTAATTCAACATTATTTTGATATTCCAAACTTTATCAATAATTGATCATGTTAATGCGGATGATCGAATCCGCAGTCAGCTTTAAGTGACAAAACAGTACAGTTAAAATCCACTGTCAGCAACGTGTCTGACACCTCGCAGGTAGGGTAAATGTGATGTTCGAGCAATTTCACCCTATCACAGTTGTACCCCCGTCGTACGGGACAAAAACGAATGTGGCAAACGTTTTCATATGTCAAGGCACGTGAGAATGTTCACATCTCAAACTCTGCGCGCATCTTGAATAGCAGGATTGGCCCCCTGTGAAAATTCAAGATAGCAGAAAAACTCAACTCTTCATTCCATGCGTAAGCAAAATGCGGCAGGGAGGTGCACCCCTGCACAAGCATTGAGCAGCATGACACAAAACACACTGGGGGCGAGTCGTATATCACCCCAACCCTTTGGGGGCGAGATACACGACACCCCAGCAAAGTAATTACATCTCTGGGAGCGTGTTGCATAACACTCCGAACGGCACGTTCGGGGGCAAGTTATGTAACAATCCAGAAAAATACAAATACATAGGGAAACTCGAACTTCTTAACCCATAAAAGGCTATGGATTAAGAGGGGGCGATGTTTGTACCCCTAATATTCTACTCAAGTAAATGGGCCAACCTAGGCCAACAAAGCTCCTCTTACTAGTTGAGAAGGGGTCATTGGGCCTAAAGTGTTTCCCATGGATAGCCATGTAGGCCTTGAAAAGGCTCCATGTGCAAGCCTATATACAACAAACTAAGCTAGGCCTCATTAGAAAACACTCAACTCACAAACCCATGGGAAAGAACTCCAAGTTGGGCTAACAAGTCCCACATAAGTGAGCTTTGTCACCAACCACCAGCTTCCACGCCAGCATGCAGCCACGACAACGCCTACCACAGCATCAAAGTATGAGTGCCACATCAACAATTAGAGCGCCACGTCAGTAACAGCGATGACGTGGCGCTGGACACGTCAGTAAACAGGATGCCACGTCACCAGGGGAAGTGACGTGGCAGGTGACACGTTTGTAGCTCCGTTAAGAATTAACGCCGTGATTAACGGCGTTCGAATATCCTAAGCACATTCAGTTAACTGTTGACGGTTCCCGTACTTTCGGTTACATTTAACGGAGTTAGTAACGCCGTCAGCATATGCCTAACGCCGTCAGCATATTCCGTAACGGATACTAACAATAGCAGTTTTCTTCCGGCGGCAAAGTCCGGCGGCCCTCGTCGAGTTATTGCCGATTAATCGGCTAGACTCATTTTCGACGCTGGAATCGGAGATTAATCGCCGATCAATTGGCGATTTATTAACGAGACAGCTTTGGTGTTGCTCGAGGTAACTTAATCCCATAGCCCCCGGATGTTTGCGCCCCAGACGTATTACTCTACGGATGTTTGCGCCCCGTCTGCTTACACCCATTTCTCATACACCTTTGGTTATCCACACCCAATGCGATTCCTTAACCAAAATGGTGGAAGTTTCTGGAATTGATATCTGCATGGACCGTTATTGCATGGACTGTTATTGCAGGGACTGTTATTGATGGGAGGCATGCAGGGGCCAGTTATGGCAATTAAGATCTGCCATAAAATCAAAGAAATAAAACTGAAATTCGCACATATAAATAGACAGTTTTATAACCAAAAAGGTAAGCAATTCATTCCACAAAAACTCATGTAAGAAATCCAAATACTGACATTAGCATCGGAGGGTTTTTTGCAAAAACCCCCCTCCTCAATAATCCAATCGAAGATCGAGCCAGAGATCGATTCCCAACAGCAACATCATACAAAATTCTGTGTTTGGGGTAGAAGTGATTTTACCTTACAAACAACAAAGTTGTACATAATTGTAAAAATAATAGTTTACCGTTCAAAAGGGTACATTCACCGAAATCGAACTGGACCACAAATCAAAGCCTCTTATGCTAAATGCACCATGCAGTGGACGCTTATAACAAAAAAATGACGGAGGAAATTCCTTTTCAAGAACACACATTGCCTCAACCAAAGCCTTTATTGCAAGTAAAATCTCTTCTCTGTTGATAACTTTAGAGCACAACACATTAAAGAATACGCTGATTCGATGGATCGATATTCGCAAGTCCTTGTCACCGTGGTAAGCATGTTTCAGCAACACTGGAAGTAAATGCTGCATAATCATGTGATAGTCATGCTACTTCAGTCCTTTCATCCCTGGTGGTTTAACAGTTACATTGTTACCCAACTTCGAGGAAAACCCTAAAGGAAGCTTCAGCTCTTTCAAAACACGACAAAAAAGTTCCTTCTTGTCCTTGCTCAAAAGGTAAGATGCATTCGGCATGGATATTTTCCCTGTTTCATCTTCCGTTAAACACAATTTCTTATTGATTCCCATGCTCTTCATATCTTTTCTTGCATTCTCCCCATCTTTTGTTTTCTTGGCAACACACATTATTGTACCTAACAGATGTTCTGTGATATTTTTCTCCGTATGCATGACATCAAAGTTATGGAGTAATAGAAGTTCTTTCCAATAAGGTAAATCAAATAAGATAGAATGTCTAAGCCATGGTGGTGAAATAGTACTTCTATCAACTTCAGTGTCATCATTATCCAAACTCTTTCGCTTTCTCACTGATTTTGTTGCACGGCCAGGAACTGCGCTATTATTCTGAAGCTCTATCATCTTTTGTTCAACTTCAATACGAGAAAGTCTCGTGGAGCACCACAATTTTCTTCCTTCTTATTAAACCTTTTATCGCTCACTTCTGTATTTGTGACTAGTGGGAAAAAACCGTCGATATCCACGAAAAACATATTTTTTGAGAATTCTTAAGACGTTGAGAATCAACATCATCAAGACAAAAGCAGAACATGAATTATAACCCCATACATTAAAACCAGATAATGAACCATACACAGGGATGTCATGAATACCCCATAATAGCATAGCAGACATTGGTAGGCTCGGAAAGATACCTACTATTGTGTATACTGCAAGTGCACAGTGTCGACAAGCAACACAGGGCAAGCACAGGTCGAACCACAGAGACTTGGAGAGTGTAGAAGTTGATTCTAAATCCTGATTCAGAGAGTAACCAAAAGGGGTTTGATTTTGTCGATACGACGATATGATTTTCAAGTGACTGAAATAATAAAAGTAAAAAAATGCAAATAACAAGATATGTAAACAATGATAATATGGATACTAGGGTATTCAAATCCACCAATAACCTATGATATGCATTCAACTTGTAATATTATTCTTGTCCTTATAGTAGATTCAAGTCTACCGTATAACTAAGGTGTTTCTCCAATGGATAATTTAATCACAGCTAAAGTATTTCTCCAAAGCATTAATTGTCTAATTAAGCACAACTAATCTAAAGATCAATATTTGGTTAAGCATGAATTGTAGCATAATCAACATAGAGATATTCTAACTACAATGGATACATGGCATACATTGTGAGAGCAAGATGTTGAAAAACTTGGATTAAATTATGTCTTTAAACAATTCTAAACTTTCAAGAACAAGATACAAGATATGAATACATACCAATGAGATTAGGGCTTCATCTAAACCCTAGTAAATGAAACTAGAACATGAAGAACATTACAACAAAACTTAAATTTGATAAACTAACATGAACAAGCTATTCTTGGATGAGTTTTCAACACAACAACCCTCTCTATTTATACACAAAAATTCTCTCTCACTTGGATTCGAATTTTGGCAATTATTTACTCAACAAAACATGTTTTCTCACTTGATGGATGTTTTGGAATACAATGGGTTGAGGTGGATGTTTTGGAATCCAATGGTGGTGAGGTGGATGTTTTGGAATCCAATGGGGTGAGGTGGATGTTTTGGAATCCAATGGGGTGAGGTGGATGTTTTGGAATCCAATGGTGGTGAGGTGGAAATGGATTTGGGTCTTGGGTTTTGGATCATGGGTTTTGGATTATGGGTAGTTTAATCCCATGTATTGTAAACAGGTTGCCACTAATGCGCGAACGGGTTGCAACACTTCCAACTTTCTTCTCTTTTGTCTTCTCAATTCTTCCAAGCTTTATTTAGTACTTAAAAACACAAAATTAATTAATACAAATATTTATTCTTGAAGATGGTAAAAATGCAGAATTTGGGATAATATATGACTTTGAAGCGCGAAAGATGAGTTAAGTGCCAATGAAAAGGTGTATGAATATGCAATATTTGGCACTCATCAGACATCTTAAATTCGGTCTTCGTATAAGAATCAAAAGTCCATACACCCTCGAACCACAACTCCTTCAACTCCTCCACTAGCAGTTCTAAATAAACATCAATATGCTTTCCCGGCTCTTTAGGACCAGAAATTAACATAGTCAGCATTGAAAACTCCCTTTTCATGCATAAAGATGGTGGGAGGTTGTAAGGCACAATAATAATTGGCCAACAACTATACCCCTTATTAAATGTGCCAAATGGATTAAAACCATCAACAACCATACCAGGTCGAATGTTGCGTTCTTCTTGGTTGAATCCTGGCCATTTCTTATTTATATACTTCCAATGTGGAGAATCAGCTGGATGGCGCATCAAATTATCGGTTGACTTGGCTCTTTTATGCCAAGTCATCACTTTTGCAATCCAAGGTACACTGTATAACCTCTTCATCCTTGGGATTAACGGAAAATACCTCACAGTTTGTAGTGGTTCAGTTCCTCCTCTTTTAGTCTTTGGGTCTACATAATGCTTATACCTAGGCATTTTGCATTTTGGACACTCGACTCTCTCAGCATGCTCTTTCCTATACAAAATATAATGATCTGGGCATGCATGAATGGTTATACATTCCATCCCTAACTCCTTGATAGAATTCTTCATCTTAGGGTAGTTATCAGGAAAATTGGCACCTTCAGGAAACACATCCTTAAGCCATGATAAAAATGTTGTGACATTGTTGCCTGTCATGCCAAATTGATCCTTCAAATTTTGTAACTCAATCATGGTTGATAAGGTAGTCCTAGACTTAGAGCATGAAGGATATAGAGGTTTTGTGGCTTTTTTTCTCATTTTTTTCAAATTTCTTATTCCTAAGTGAATTACTATCAACATTAGGAGTACTATGGGATTCAACTTCAGGTTCTCCATCATCTACCGGTTGTCCACTTCTGTGGTTCAGTTCATAAACATCATCTACAAGATTTTTTATTCTAGGTTGCTCAAACGGGTTAGTTTGTTCAACTATTGGATGTGTATTCACATGCAAAGACTCACTTTCCCCATGAAGGTGCCAGAACACATACTTTTTATCTATACCCCATCGTAATAGATCGTACTCGATGTCATCAAGTTTGACTAACCCTTTAGAGTTTCGAAATTTCTTACAAGGGAAAGAGAAAAGATCTCTTCCTGTTCTACGTGCACAGCCAATAAATTCCTTGACGCCAGCTAGGTACACATCATCGGATCTATCTTCTTCTTCCATCCACTTTTTGTCCATCGGGACTGACATACTAAATAATCAAACTAATCACACTATCATGTATCAAACATGCATGAAATTCAAAATTTAATCACAAACACACACCAAATCATCTACCACAATAATCAATCATATCATTACTATAAGTTGGGATATAGTAAACTAACCCACGCAAAAGCACTTGGGACCTCTTGAGTGTGTGATATGTAACTGAGTTGTCGCGGCACTTTCCAGAACTGATATCCGTTAAGTTGTCTGTAAAAGAAAATTAAAGGTCATTAATTCATATGTAATGTGCAATATAGTTCGAAATGTTCTCTGACCTACCCTAAAGCATTTGCAAATATTCACCACAAGTAGATCACAAACCATAACAAATTAACTTGAAATATAGTTGAAAATGCATTTCACTGCTCATAATGATCAAAGTATTTCCCCCTGAGTTCATCGCACCTGAGACATTTCTAAAGATCACACCTTTCATAAAAATAAATACAAGCAAATACATCTAACCTTGTTCCCATCCTCAAACAAAAGGTATTCTATCTCACTTGTACAATAAACAATCCCAATTTAAGCATAACAAATCAAGCTAACTAGATAATAAGAATGGGAGCAGAGAGGCTCCAAAGTGTTGTCTAAACACAGAAAAAAAGTAAGCCCAGATAGATTCATGAAAATCAAAACAAGTTGGCAAAAAATGTCTTGTCAGTGGTCATTCATATAGAAACATACTTTAAAAGGTATAAGTGATACTACTCTATGAGAAGTTATCCGAGTACCCTAAGGAGGAGGTGGTGATGGTGGTAATGGAGAAAGAACATGTTCTACCTTCCGAACACAATGTTAGACTTAGGAGGAGGTGGTCCTACTTTAAGGATTCATCATGTTTCTACTGGTTCCATCTTAGTCTCTCCACATTCATTGTGATACCATCATCAATATGAATCAACTATTATTCTGCAGAAGGAATATTGACTACACATATAGCAAAACCAGCACAAAAGCAAAAATAAGCACACATGTACTATGAGAATCCATTTTGAATGACAATCTAAGACCTACCTGCAACCACCCTAGACCCTACCTAACCAGTTGATGTTGTCAATTAAACAACATATAATAGTCTCATAAGCCAGAAGCAGAACAAAATTGAGAGAATTTCAAAAATGGGAGTAAAACTCTAGTAAGATCAACAAGTTTCTCTTAGCTATGTCAAACACAACCCTTAAGCAGGATATTCTTATAAAGATATTGGGTGTTTGTTGGTCGACATGCTGAGTGTTTCAGAAAATGATGAATCTAACTATATAGACTTTATTCAGATTATGTGACAATGCAATTTCTGAAGTAAAATCTTTACCGTTGATAGGCTAAGTTGAAATAACCCTATCCCAACATCCACTCTCCCTAAATCTATCAAAACAACTCACAAATCAACATATCATCTGTAATAAACGATCAATTGGGTAAAATCAAACCACGAAATTAACCACATTAATTACATATGAGTAGCAACCATTCAGAAATCCATTAATGACCTATCTTCTGTAACTACTAATACATTCAATTGAAAACAAAAAACCATGATTCAGTTAACCTTAAAAAAAAAAAAACTTCAATATTAGAAATCCTAGTCATAAAGAAAAGAAATTTTCATTAGCTAAAATCAGAAACACAACAAGCATTAAAACCCCATATTTGCTTTTAAACTATGCTTCAGATTACATTCAATAAGAATATTTCAATGTATTTGTTTAGTTCCCAGTAAATCTAAACCTTTTTAGGGTTCAATAATTCACTATTTTTCAATTTCGATGATTTCTGAATACAGTAAAAACTCCATATATTAATAAACTCTATATATTAATAAAAAAGCATGGTCCCAACTTGGGCCAGTTACAAATAGTAATAAACTCCGTATTTTAATATTAATAGATTTTTCTAGTCCCACCTTAATGAATTTACCTCCATATATTAATAAAATCAACATAATAGGAAAATTATAGATTTTGTTACATCAAAATTTAAGATGAAGGAAAATATTTATCTATAGTTGTTTGAGAAAAGGATGTAATTTTTTGGATTGTTATGGCATCTTTTGATTTGTGTATGCGTAAGACCTCGTTGCTATGTGCACCATCTTGTTGAAGCCAGACCATTTCCAACTTGTCGAGCATGTTTAAAGCTTCTTGCCATGAAACTTTTGGTATCTCCGTACTATCATCATCGAGATTATCTCCCTCCGCTTCTTGTCTAATTCCATCAATATATTATTCACAAAGGATATTTATCCTTCACATAAAGGATGCATTATTCAATATATGTATATACATTATCCATTATCATTTACATACTTTGAATTAGCAAAAAAAAAATCATTTTTTTGGTATACCTCCCTATATTAATAAACTCCATATATTAATAATTTTGTAAAGTCCAAAGGTTATTAATATATGGAGTTTTTACTGTACATGAAAGATATAGAAATTGAAAATAAAAAAAATGAAACCAAACATCATTCACTTACCTAAAGGGGTTGATTTCTTCAATTTCTTAAGTTCGTTTTTCCAAAACCTAGGGCTAAGTTTGTTGTGGAAACTAAATATATGGGTTTATCTGAAGAGAAACTGTAACTGAGATCGTGATAAACATCCCACGATCTATGTAGAGAATATTTTGGGAGGGAAATTTTCGAGCCAAAATTGAAAAGAACGAGGGAATCCATGTTATGCAGTTGAAGAGAATGTGAAGAGAGAGTGTAGGAAGAAAATAGCTTAGTGTCCTTGACCGTGAAAGTGTGAATAGACTTTTTCATGGAGTGTATTTTGACTTGCTAGTGTATCTCCAAACCCGTAACATGTAATAAACTATTACAACCCGTTAAAACAATGTTCCGAAACCGGAATAGTTAAAACATGTTACGGATTACGAGAAAATGTTACTGATATCGTAACATTAAAAACATGTTATGGTCTAATGTTATGGATTCTTCATTTTGGTGTAGTGCCAGGTTTCGACCTCGGAGCCAGGGTATGCATATAATATGCCAAAATAGAGATCGTTTAAGGTTTTGGGGAATATTCCAAAGGAATCTTACCGGTAAATGGATAGATTCATCGTTCTTACCAAGTCTCCATCTTAGAATGGTCCACTCAAGGCCAGGTTTCAATCTCGGAGCCAGGTTATGCATACAATGTGCCAGAATAGGATTTGTTTATATTTTCGGGGAATATCCCGAAGGAATCTTACATATAAATGGATGGATTCATCGTTATTACCATGTTTTCGACTTATAGTAGTCCACTCCTAGCCAGGTTTCAATCTCGGAGCCAGGTTATGCATAGAATATGTCAAAATAGATTTTTTTAAAGTTTTGGGGAATATTTCGAAGGAATCTTACATGTAAATGGATGGATTCATCATTCTTACCAAGTTTTCGACTTATAGAAGTTCACTTCTAGCCAGGTTTCGACCTCGGAGCCAGGGTATGCATATAATATGCCAAAATAGAGATCGTTTACGGTTTTGGGGAATATTCCAAAGGAATCTTACCGGTAAATGGATAGATTCATCGTTCTTACCAAGTATTCGGCTTAGAATGGTCCACTCAGGGCCAGGTTTCAATATAGGATCCAGGTTATGCATATAAATGGATATAATATGCCAGAATATGGTTTGTTAAAGGTTTCGGAGAATATTGTAATGGAATCTTACTTGTAAATGGATAGATTCATTGTTCTAACGAAGTTTCTGACTTACAGTAATCCACTCCTCGCCAGGTTTCGACCTTGGATCCAGTTTCATTTTTGAAGTCGACGAATTTGTGTGTGTTTAAGGTTTCAGAGAATATTCCAATGGAATCTTACTTGTAAAAGGATAGATTCATCGTTCTAACGAAGTTTCTGACTTACCGTAGTCCACTCCTCGCCAGGTTTCGACCTCGGAGCCAGTTTATTTCTCGAAGTTGACGAATTTATGTGTGTTTAAGGTTTTGGAGAATATTCCACTGGAATCTTACCTGTAAATGGATGGATTTATCGTTCTTACAAAGTTTTCGACTTATAGTAGTCCACTCCTGGCCAGGTTTCGACCTCAGAGCTAGGGTATGCATATAATATGCCAAAATAGAGTTTGTTTAAAGTGTTAAGGAATATTCCGAAGGAATCTTACCTGTAAATGGATGGATTCATTGTTCTTACCAAGTTTCCGGCTTATAGTGGTCCATTCACGACCATGTTTCAATCTCAGAGCCAAGGTATGCATATAATATGCCAGAATATAGTTTGTTTAAATTTTCGAGGAATATTCCGAAGGAATCTTACCTGTAAATAGATGGATTCATCGTTCTTACGAAGTTTCTGACATATAGTAGTCCACTCCCAGCCAGGTTTCGACCTCAGAGCCAGGGTATGCGTACAATATGCCAGAATATGGTTTGTTTAAGGTTTAAGGGAATATTCCGAAGGAATCTTACCTGTAAATGGGTGGATTCATCATTCTTATGAAGTTCGAATCGACACTGAGCTTCATATTTATCGATTTCGATGATGTATCATACCAAGTTTGAATCAGAACCCTCCTGATGCTTCATGATTCATAGTTTGTTTGTCATTATACCGAATTTGAAGTTCGAATCGACTTTGAGCTTCATATTTATCGGAGCCAGCTTCAGTATTGAAGTTGATGAAAAGGGGTGTGTTTAAGGTTTTGGGGAATATTCCGATGGAATCTTACTTATATATGGGTGGATTCATCGTTCTTACGAAGTTTCCGAGTTATAATAGTCCACTCGCGACAAGGTTTAGAGCTCGGATCTAAGTTCAGTATCGAAGATGACAAAAAGGGGTTTGTTTAAGGTTTCAAGAAATATTCAGATAGAATCATGCCAAGTTTGAAGTTATGAACCCTCCTGAAGCTTCATGATTCATAGTTTTTTTGTCATTATACTAAATTTGAAGTTTGAATTGACATTGAGCTTCATATTTATCGATTTCGATGATGTACCCTGCTAAGTTTGAAGTCAGAACCCATCAGAAGCTTCGTGGTCCATATTTAGTCTAGTAATCTTATAACATGAGTCTACCAGTGTGAACAAAATCTACTTCATGACCTCTATAACTAGTCGAAATTATTTCATGACCTATGTGACTAGTTGAAATTCAAACCGACAGAAAAAAGAGAAAGCACAAAAACACAAAGAAAACACAAAGAGCTTCATATTTATCTATTTCAATGGTGTATCCTGCTAACCTGAGTCTTCCTATGTGAACTAAAGCTACTTCATGACCTCAGATGACTAGTAAAAATTGCTTCATGACCTATGTGACTAGTCGAAATTCAAACCGGAAGCACAAAGAGAAAGCACAAAAACGCAAAGAAAACACATATTCTTCCCAATCCGTATGAGGCTCCCAAACTAAATCTAGGCCGTCTAAATATTTGCACAATATGTGTGACCTTATTTACCTTCTTTATCCACCGTCCAAAACGTTATACAAAACCTAAAGATTTTTTTTATATCTCACTTTCACTCTCCTTTTTTTTTTTTTCCCTCTTTCTTTCTCTAGCTGCGGCTATCTTCTTCCTTCATCCTCCTTCATTCACCAGATCTATTTGGAATGAATTTCAATTTACTCCACAAGCTGCGGTTACAACTTCAAATTAATACTCGAGTAATATTAACAAATCATATCTACGAGATGCATCCTGGATTCGAGTATGATAGTAGATCTGATTATTGGTTTGTTAACAGAGAATAAAGATGAAGAAGAGTTGACGGGGTTCCTGTGATGAAATTGAACTGAGTTGCTTCCATGGATGATTGAGAAATCAATTTAAGATGGGTTTGATTTTTATGGTGATGGAAGATGATTGGTCTTTATAAATTACAGATCGAGAAGTTAGGGTCTGAAGCCGAGAATCATTTTGTAGAAGTGATCGGTGGTTGATGTTGGCGATGTGAAGATGGTGGTGGTTAGTTAATGGCGAGGAAATTGAATGAAGGTTTGATATGAATCTTAGATGAGGGATTTTAAGATGATTAAAGTAATCTGGGGTGATGGAGAAAAATGGGAGAGGATGAAAAAACAAGCACATCAACTTAATTTTATTCTCCTCTCATAAATTTTCTCTAATAATTTCTCAATCAAGATTAATCAAATATCCTCTCCTTCTAAATCAATCAATATCTACAAAGTTTTAGCTCATCAAATCGGTATGTACTTCCGAAATCATCAAAAATCGATTCGTTTTTGTTCTTTTCTAGGGTTTGTTTGTTGATGTTCAATTTTTGCGATTTTTGATGATTTTGCTTGATTTTTGTAGTTGGTGGAGACTTTAAAACCACTTACAAGTGAAGCAATTTCTCTTACAGAGAAGAAGATGGATATGACATTAGATCAAATTATCAAGATGTCCAATAAACCAACACAGAGAGGACTTAAAATCACGGAATTTTTGTAAGTGATATAAATTTTCGATTATATATCTTGTTTACTGTATGGTGGTGGTGGATTGGGGTGGTGGATGCTAGTATGGGCGGGGATGGTGGTGATCTTTTTTAATTGATTATCTCTTTTTGATTTGATTGATTTTAGTTATAGAAATTTAATTTTGGATTTGTAATTTTTGTATGTTGATTCTGTAATTGTTGGTGTAAACAGGTGAACCAAGTGGAGGAGGGGATATAGAGAAGGGGAATATTGAGAAGAAGAAGGTGGAAAAGAGGGAGGAGAAGTCCAGACTAGATATAGAGACTTATATTTGTAGAATCAATGAAATTAAGCATATAAAATTGAGACCATCTGCTGACATCTTAAAAGAAGAAAGGTTGGAATTGACAGATCTAGGCGACTCCATTGCATCTCCTGCTCTTCAAACGGTCTAGGTAGAAAACATTCTTTTGTCATTTTGGCACAACTAGCACTCTGATCTATTTATTGATGATTTTATCGCCAATAAGTTTCTCCTGTTGTGATGACAGTTATCTCATGCCTAGTCCCTATTCTGCAAAATGCACAGGTATTCGATGATCTGGTTACGCCATCACTAGTTTCCCTTTCTCTGGACTTTTCATTATCTCTTATTTGACTTTGTAATGTTGAACAGGCTCTGGAATTCGATGATAGTAGATATGGTCTGATTTAGAGACTTGGAATCTGGAGCATGGTTTCATTTTTTGTTTTTTAAGTTCTTTTGTTCTCGAAGAATTGTTTCATAAGCAAACTAAACTGTGGTAGGATCCGTGATGATGTTGAGAAGGAGGATACTTTCCGGGGTCTATGTGCAATGGTACATGCCTATAACTTATCCTATTATGTTTAGATTGAGATCATTAACTTCATCTCATAAAAGTTACAAACTTCTGCAGGTTATGGCAAATCCTTCAGGGGAATTGAGTTCTCTTGTGTACATGTGCATAGCTATCACAAGTTGGCACGTAAGCATGAAATTATTTGACTCAACAGGTTATGGAAAATGGTATTTCATAATCTCATTGGAAGTTAATAAAACTGGATTCTATGCTGACCAACACGAGAACCGTAAATTATTATCATCAATTTCACAGGGTAAAAATGTTCTTTACATTTGCTGCCATAGTGGTGGGTTTGCTCTAAATGCAGAAGTTGGCGGTGCAACAAATATCATAGGTAAACTCTGAATGCACTTCTGGTTTTTCATATCATAGATCTGGAAAAAAATTACAAGAAAATTGATTAAAAAGATCTCAATTTCCTATAACGGATACTATGAAAGCTTAAGAGGCGTTGGTCAGTTCATAAGATAGCATACACTTAGTTTTTTATTTTTTAATAATTGTGAGTTGAGCTTCCTTTGCTCTAGAAACTTACTAATTACTTTAAAAGATCACAACTACTGGTGACAGCGGTAGTCTATGCATCACAATAGTTATATTATAGAGATTTTAGTTCCTTTAACCGTAGTGTAATTTAACTACTAATGAATTATCTCCCTTCTATATTTCTCCAGGTGTTGATAGTTAGTTCCCTGCCTTGGTGCTTGCAAAACAAAATATACTTCTTAACAATCTAGATCCAGGTAGAATAGCGTTTGTAAGAGAAGATGCTTTTGCTTTTATGAAGGGGGCTGCTTCTAGGCGTGAATCATGGGACTTGGTCATCTTGGATCCCCCGAAACTTGCACCTAACAAAAAGGTATTTCAATTACCCTTATTGGAAATAAGTGCAATAAATATTATGGATATTGTAAAAATGACAAAACTACCCTTATTGAAAATAAATAAAGTAATCCTACATACTGTGAAAAATGACCATATTACCCTTATTGAAAATAAGTGCCACAAATATTATCGAGACTGTGAAAATGACTAGACTACCCTTATCGAAAATAAGTAAAGTAAATATTACAGATTGTGAAAATGACCATATTACCCTTATTGGAAATAAATAAAATAAATATTAGGGAGACTGTGAAAATGACCAAACTACCCTTATCGAAAATAAATAAAGTAAATATTACATACTGTAAAAATGACCATATTACCCTTATTGGAAAAATGCCATAAATATTATGGAGATAATATACAGAAAATGACCTTTAGGACTACCCTTATCGAGAAATCATAAAACTAATTAAATGCGACTAATGAAAATGATCATAGTACCCTTATTGGAAAAGTGCAATAAATATTCACAATTGTGAAAATGACAGGACTACCCTTATCGAAAATAAATAAAGTAAATATTACAGATCGGAAAATGAGCCATATTTCCTTTATTGGAAATAATGTCATAAATATTATGGAGTTTGGGAAAATGACCAAACTACCTTATTGAAAATAAATAAAGTAAATATACAATGTAGAAATGATCATATTACCTTTATTGGAAAATGAAATAAATATTATGAGGTAGGCGTGAAAATGACCAACTACTATTAAAAAATCAATATAATAAATATTACAGAATGAGAAAATACCATATTACCCTTATTAGAAAAAAAGTGCAATAAATATTATGGAGACCGTGAAAAATGACCAAACTACCCTTATTGAAAATAAGTAAAGTAAATATTAGAATTTGTGAAAATGACCATATGTAAGAATTATTTTACATATTTTTTATAAGGGTAGTATGGTCATTTTCTAAATCTCCATAATATTTATAGCACTTTTCCAATAAGGGGGTAATATAATCATTTTCATAGTCTATAACATTACTTTACTTATTTCTTGATAAGGGTAGTATGGTCATTTTTCACCATCTCCATAATATTTATGCACTTTTTCTCAATAAGGGTAACATGGTCATATTCATATTATGTGTGTTAACTACTTTACTTATTTGATAAAGAGTACTTATGGTCATTTTCACGGTCTACATAATATTTATTGTATTTTTCAATATGGGTAATATGGTCATTTTCTGATCTACAATATTTATTTCATTTATTTCCAATAAAGATAATATTCATTTTCATAATATGTAATATTTACTTTACTATTTTCTATAAAGGGTAAATCTAGTCACTTTCCGGGCTCTATAGTATTTATGGCATTTATTTCAATAAGGTAATATGGTCATTTTTTACGGTGTCCTAATATTTATTTCATTTATTTTTCAATCAGGGTTATATGCTCATTTTTAGCAATTTGTAATATTTACTTTACTTATTTTCGATAAGGGTAGTCTGTTCATTTTCACAGTCTCTATAATATTTATTGCACTTTTTTCCAATAAGGGTAATATGGTCATTTTCATAGTTTATAAGAATTACTTTACTTATTTACGATAAGGTAGTATGGTCATTTTCACAATCCTCGTAATATTTTTTGCATTTTTTCCAATAAGGGGTAATATGGTCATTTTCATATTAATAAGAGTTACTTTACTTATTTCGATTAGGGTAGTATGTTCATTTCCCACCGGTCCTATAATATTTATTTGCAATTTTTTCAATAAGGGTAATATGGTCATTTCATAGCCTATAACATTTACTTTACTTATTTAGATAAGGGTATTATGGTCATTTTAGCAACATCTCCATAATATTTATTGCAATTTTTTCCAATAAGGGTAATATGGTCATTTTCATATTCTATAACATTTACTTATTTACGATAAAGGATAGTATAATTTGCTATTTTCAAAGTCTTCATAATATTATTGCATTTTTTAATAAGGGTAATATGGTCATTTTCACCGTCTGTAATATTTACGATATTTATTTTCAAGAAGGGTAGTTTGGTCATATTCACAGTGTCCATAAGATTTATTGCACATATTTCCCATAAGGGTAATATGGTCATTTTCTGCATACATCGAAAGAGAAACTCAAGTCTAACTTTGGTAATCTTTGAACCTGATGTTAAATTGATATATTAGAGTTCAATTCATCGAAGAAAGCTCATGTATAACCTATAGTAATCTTTGAACGCGTGATATTCGGTTACATATATTTAGTTTTTGGTCCATCCAGAAAGAGAAGCAGATCCCAACTCTGGTAATCTTTGAACCCACTGATGTTCAATTAATATATTGTGTGTTCGATTCCTTGAAAGAAAACTGGGTCTTACTGCTACAGTAATATTTGAACTGTGATGTTCAATTAATATATTTCATTTTTGATTCATTCGGAAAGCTGGGTCTAAGCTGTAGTAATCTTTGAACCCGTGATGTTCAATTACGATATATTTGAGTTGATTCATCAAGAAAGAAAAACTTCAAGGTCTAACTCTAGTAATCTTTGAACACATGATGTTCAATTACGATATATTTAATTTCGAATCATCCAGAAGAAAACTCAAAGTCTTACTCACCAGTAATATTTGAACTCCAATGATGTTCATTAAATATATTTGATCTTGAATCATCGAAAATAAACTTCGGTCTAACTCTAATAATATTTGAACCACGTGATGTTCAATTACGATATATTTCATCTTCGATTCATCAAGAAGAGAAACTTCGGGTCTAACTCTAGTAATTTTTTGAACTTGTAATGTTCAATTCTGATATATTTGAGTTGAGTTCATCAGAAAGAAAGCTTCAGGTCTAACTCTAGTAATCTTTGAACCCATGATGTTCAATTCTGATATATTTATCTTGAATCATCGGGCGAAGAAACTTCGGGTCTAACTCTAAAAGTAATCTTTGAACACGTGTTCAATTATATATCGTTCTTCTTGATTCATCCGAAGAGAGACTAAGGTCTAACTCTAGTAATATTTGAACCCATGATGTTCAATTAGATATATTCATCTTAGAGTTCATCGAAGAAACTGGGTCTAACTCACAATCTTTGAACTGTGATGTTCATTACGATATATTTCGATTTTAGTTCATCAAAAAGAGAAACTAAAGGTCTTAATCTAGTAATCTTTGAACTTTGTGATGTTTAATTACGATATATTTCGTCTTCTGTTCATCGAAAGAGAAACTCGGGTCTAACTCTAGTAATCTTTGAACTGTGATGTTCAAATTCGATATATTTGATTTAGTTCATCCGAAAGAGAAACTCGGGTTTAATTCTAGTAATCTTTGAACCCACGATGTTCAATTATGATATATTTCGAGTTGAGTTCATCAGAAGAGAAACTCGGGTATAACTCTAGTAATCTTGAACCCGTAATGTTCAATTTCATATATTTAGTCTTTAGTTCATCCCAAAGAAAACCATATTCAACTCTGTAATCTTTGAACTGATGTTCAATTACATATATTTAGAGTTAAGTTCATCCTAAAAGAGAAATGCGGTCTTACTCTAGTAATATTTGAACTGTGATGTTCAATTTTGATATATTTCGTCTTCTATTCATCCGGTAGAGAAACTGGGTCTAACTCTAGTAATATTTGAACCATGATGTATTTCTTCTCCTAAAAACACAAGCTTCTCAAAAGAACACATGATTCTCACACACTCCCTTAATAATCCGTATGAGAACCTCAAAAAAATTGCTAGTTATGCATGTTTGAGATGGACAAATCTCAACCGTTAAGCCTTTCCTTTCTGATGGACAAAGCTCAACCACAGGACTTGGCCTTATCCTTTCCCAAATTTTCCCAATTTCGCTCTAATAATCTCGTCTCTCTCTAAGTAAGAGAAAAAAACTCTATCTTCTCAGAACCATTTTCACTCAAATCCTCTCGTCTCTTTAACGAAGAAGAAGAAACTCTAACTTTATTTGAAGAAAATTTCTCCGTGTCTACAGATCTATAACTCAATTTGTAAAAGGTTTAAGTATTACTTGTTTTTCATCTCTCCCAAAATGATTTAGGGTTCTTCATTTTGTAGAAAGCAAAAATCTAATTGACTGGATGAACAAATAGGAGTAGTGAGTTTGTTCTTCATTTTTTCGTTTGATGTTAGATCGAAGATGAGTTTCTTTCCTTATCTACTTGTAGATCTCTATCGCGTTTCGTTGAATCTTAGTGTTTTAACACAACTTGAGAAATCTGATTGTTGTTTTGGATGATTGAAACATGATATTTAAAAAGAGGGAGAAAGTTTTTGCATCTAATTGATATCAATTTTATGGGATAAAGTTGACAAACCCCGATCCAGAAGACCCGTTTTGTATATTAATTACATCTCATAAGGTTTATATCGATATTCTATGATTTTTATGTTTTTTTTAATTCCTTAATCTCTAATTCTTTCTCTCAGTATTCTCTTCCACTTGCTCAACTAGGGTTTAAAAATTAGATTTGATTATTTTGTTCTTCAATAATTCGAATTTTTGTTTGTTAACGAGAGAATGAAAAGTAGGTTTTCTAATTTTCCTTTCTAATTGATACGAATTGTTTTTTTCTATTTCAAATTAGAATCTAAAATTAGTATGTTGATTTTTATTATGTTTGCTATTTCAAAAGTCTAAAAATTAATTTGGTTTTTAGTTCTTCCTTGTGATGGTGATTCTGAGTTGCAATTTTTGTTTTTAATCTTAATTTTGTGGGTTTAAATCTTAATTATTTATGGAAGTGATTGTTAGGGTTTACTTATGATGGTGACTACTCCAAGCAAAATTTGGTGCTTTTTCTTTCTCTTAACTTATTGGTGATTTCCTTTTGAAGCACTATTCTTGTATTTTCACATAGAAGCCTTGAATTTCAACAATTTTGGAGTTGCTCTTCATGTAAATTTTTTATGACTTCAATTGTTCCCTTGAAGCAATATTAATTCATTGCACTAGATACCTTTTATAATCACAAATTACTCAATTGTTTGTGATTGATAAAATATTTTGAGCATAAATCTTCAAACATTATATAGATTTTAGATTTATTTTAGTTTTAATCAAAAATTTCTTGTTGAATATCGATGATGATTAAACATAGACCGGTAATGATAGCGGACATGACGCGAAATTATAACATCCTAAGGGTTTTGAGAATATTGAATTGATTTTGTGTTATTTGCTTTATACATTTCTGAACATTGTTGCTATCTAGGTTACTATTTTTGGCATATTTTTGTGGTAAGCGATACAAATTTGTTGTCCTATTATCATTGTATTATTTTCTATGTTGCATTTCATTGTTTGTTTATTAGGATTTAGTAATTGTACTGCGAGGATGATTTGTAAAATTTTCATGTCGAGACTTCATAGGTTTTGGATACAATATATGTGAGAAGATATTTCATTGATACGACGGAGCACTAATCTCCTGGAATACATTTTTAAAAAGGATATATGTGAAATGTACAACACCATATCCATATTTATTAAAATGCGACTCAAGGTACCTATCTATTTAATGTAAATGATATATGGTCCTATACTACAAATTACATATATTCTCTTCGGATAAGTTATCACCATGGGAACCACTAAAATTTATTTGTTGATCCTAATGATGCAGCGTTGGTTCAATGCGTTGGCGAGGTAAGTAGGAAGACATTTGTTGTCTTATTTTATGTGTTAGAATTCTCTTGGAGTACGTGTTTGGTGTGGAATTAGTACTTGGTCACATGTTGTTGTGAGATGACTCATTTGTTATTTACTTGTTTTTAATGTGAAACGGAAAGCGTTGATAAGGATCAACTAAAGGCTGCTATTAAGGCTCAATAGGCTCATATTTGCTTATATATCAAACATATAGGCTTGTTGGTAGATTATTTGAGATGAATGTACAATTATGTTTATCCCACTAGGATGGTAGTGTGGTAAGTATGTACTTATAGATCTGTTTTCTTGTATATTCGTTTCTTTTTGTTTGATAGTCTTTGTATTCCCTAATGTCCTCGTTAGTGGTATAATCATTGATTTAGTTATGTGTTTTTTGGGGAAAGAAGCATTTGGGGGTTTGCAAGTTGAGGCATAAAAGACAATTCACTCGGATTGGGTACTTGTTGTGATGGAGATGGAAGCCTAATCTCGGTGTAAAATTGCATCTTTTACTGAGCTTGTTTATATAAAATACTCTGTTCTTAGAACCTGTCCTGCGTCCCACTTTATTAATCAACTACTCACAGATAACTCCTCATGAATTACTTCTTAAGTCACCGACTGCACATGGTTTTCAGTTCTTGTTTCCACACCGGGACTAACAAACACTTTTATGATTCTTGTATGCTCCACTAGTTGGATTCACCAAATGTTTAAGGTAGAAAAATAAGGCAAGTTTTGTTGTTCTTTTCTACTTAATCTTTTCGCATGATATGTTCCAAATTATTCTTCCTATACTCTATTAGAAATGGAGCATCTTTGAAGTGTTTTTGTGGGCAATGGAATATATTTTGTCGATTTTAATTATCTTCAATAAATCGTGAAAACTATGAAAGCATATTATAGCGCAAGGTGTTTATCATCTTCAATCAACCTGGGAGAGTACCTCTTCATGTTGTTACGCTTTATACATAAAATTTGAGGATCGTTAGTGAAGTTGTACAATTTTATATGTATCTTTAGGTTCTATCGGTGTGGTTTGAAACTCTGAAATCATATCATCTTTTTAATATTAATTCTTGTTGTCTAAACTTACGGAGATCAAGGGTCTTTGTACTGTAAAAGTTTAAATGCGTCTCTAATGATTTATTTATCGATTTATCAACAAATTGTAAACTACTTGTTAAACCATATCCTTATGGGTGAAATCCTCTCTATGACCTATTGATGGTTGGTCAAGTGTGAAAACCAAGGGTCTCGGTGACTAAAGATTTGAGTTACTTTTTAAATCTTGTTGAAGTTGAAAAATTTAGAAAGAATTATTATACTCGCTTTTGAATGAAATTTGAAGACAAATTTAATTAGAAAAGAGACTTCATTTTTGGAGCAATGATTTTTTCCGCTTTTTTCTTCGATAAGAACTTTTAATTATTTATATATAAAGTCTCACTGGCCCTTTTTATTCGTTATAGCTTTGCTAATATTTGATTTTGGTCTCTGAATATTCTGGTTTAAGTTTCTTTTGGTCATAGAGTTGCTCCTATATTCTATGAGGCCAAGTGGCAACTCAAAGAAAGTGTCTTAGCGACAAAGAGATGGTTAATCTGGTTTGATGGAATATCTTAGAATTTGGGTTGATTTTTATTTTTTACTTTAATTTTCATGTATATCTTGTAGGTGCTGTCAATAATTTTCATATATTTGTATGTGAACTAATCTGTCCAGGCCGTTTTTTTAGAAATCATGAAGATAAGAATAAAACCTCATTAGCATGGAGCTTCACTAGTACAAATATGGGCTTTGGTGACAGTTCGCAATACAAAACCATGACAGTTCACGAATGAACTGTCACAGAAAAATAGGCTATTAGATATATGCAACAATTTTCAACTAAAACTCACACCAATAATTGGCAGCAATAGTGACAGTTTTTGAAATCTGCTGAACAATTATTCCATGGCAGTTCTTGTAGAAAAGTTCTACCGTACATTCATGTATTATAAATGTTATGAAACCGTTGCCATTCTCAAGCTATTGTAACTGTTCTCAGTAAAATCCGTTATCAAAGTGAGACTTTATAGGTAACAGTTATATAAAATCAGCGTCACTTCCTTTCTAGTGGCGGTTCTGATAAAACTGCTACTATTCATATAATCTAACCCAAGGAAATCTCAAATGCACGATGTTGTCAGTTGGTTTCCTTATCTACTGGTCGTGGTTTGGTTTGTTAGGATGTGGGTCTCTCAACCTTCCCATCACCTCCTTATTGTCGAAAACCACAAAAGAAGAAGCTTAAGCACAGTTATCCAATACTACCCATCTCTCTGTGGTTCCAGAAACCTCATCTCTTTCAACAACTCTGATTTATGTACATGCAGATCTCATCTCTCTCTTTTCATGGTTTTTGTCCCTTAACAAAACCTGGATCTCTTTTTTTACTTTAATCTAGGGTTTCATTTTGCTTCAACCCTATCCTCACTATCCACCTCGTTTGATCTGAATTTTTCATTGTTTTTGTGTACTTTAAACAACCTTTAAAGTCTCTCTCTTTCAAATTAGTTCATCAAAAGGATTAGGAGATCCAAGTAAATCATCACCAAATACAATTGTGGGCGGTTTCAAATCAGGTATGTTGTAATTTTGTGATTTTGATGAATGAATTTTGGTTGATTTTTTCTGTGTTATTAGATCGATCAGTAAAATTGTTTGAAAATAAAATTTTTAAATAGTTTCATAGTTGACAACATCATAATCATCATATGTCTTCTTTGAATTCTCAGTTGAACCCGTTTTAGATGCGATCCCCATTTTAATATGCATAAAAATGGGCCCTTTATAACGAAGGGATCCACTTCTCATGTGAGGCCAGGAGAGTCCACCCTCTCACTTTTTATGTGAGGCAACGTATAATTAACTCTTTGAAATTATTTTCCATCGCTTTGTGAATTAACTCTTCATGGATGGTCGGAAATCAAATGTCTGCCAGATCAAATTCAATACTCACTTCATACAAACTCTGAAGATAATTGGTTTTAATTCTTTGGTGGCACTGCCAGTGGTTTGGTAATCTGACTTCTCTTAGGGAGTTGGAAATAAATTGGTGTAAAAATATTAAATATCTTTACCTTCAGAGGAACAGATGCTACGCCTCACCTCACTACAAAAACTGTCTCTTGATGAATGTGGAGTCATGGAACCTAGATGTGAAGAAGGAGGAGAAGAGGACTACAAGATATCTACTGAGGTTCGTATAATAAAATTGAATGCTTTGGTTTTCTCATTTAATCGAATTCAACTCAAACCTTAATTTACTCTTTTTTATCTGTTAACTAATTTGTTAATTGTCTTCTGCCCTATCTATTTGATTCTTTTTTTCTGACATATAATTTTGTTAATCACTTTTTTTCAAAGAGAGAAAGATGGACCTTAAAATATTTAGCGACTACGTAAATCTCTATAATTTTTCTGTCGAGGAAAAAAATTTACTATCTGAGTTAGGTGATTGGGTTTTTGATGGTGGTCCCGAAGACTCCAAAAATCTGATTTCTTAAAAGGTATAAGTTTTTCAATTCCTAGTTTACTATCTGGGTTTATCTTATTTTTCTATGTAGGTTTGTTATCCTGTTCCTCTTTCTTATGAAACGTAGATTTGAATAGCAAGATCATTGTTGAGTTTTTTATTTTATGTTGTAGAATTCAAGCTTGTCTATCTTAAAAGTTGTGTGACCCTCGGGTAGTTTGTAAAGTTTTTCTTTCTTTGGTTCAAATTTTTAGAGTGTTTGTGAGATTTGGGATTAGTGAAATTGGAACTAGAGTTTGTGTTGGCAAACAAATTGGTGGTTTTCATTGTTTGCGGGTTCGGGGATCAATGCTTTACCGATTCAACCTTTTTGTTTTTGCAACTTCTTTCAAAGTTGTCCAATTATGCTTATATTAGAGTCCGAATGAATGTTTATTCATTCATATTTTAAAATTAGGATTGATGTTTAGATTTATATTCCATAGAGATTTGAAAGCTTTAATTTTCTATTTAATCTGCTCTGGACGTTCTCTCTAATTCCGAGGTACAAAATTTCAGCTTGGATTGGTTGTTAAGAACAACAAAGCAAGATAGAAGGTTTAGCTTGTGAGCAAGCTAGCTTAACATGTTCAGGTTTGTGTGTTTGTATCTGCACAGATTGATCACCATTAATTCATATTTTTTTTCTTCTTATAAGTGGTAAATGATGTTGTTTCCATCATGTCATAAGTGAATATGCATTATTTAATCCAAGTATGATCCCTTGATATGTTTGGACTGTTAACTTAGGTTCATTGTAGAAATATTAAGCAACTACATTGGAATGAATGATACTGACATTTGTTTTTTGTGACAATATAGTGGTGGTTGCTCTGGATGTAGTACTAGCATGAAAACTTTGCTTTCGATTCAATGATCACCGATTTCATTATCTTCAAATCAAATTGGTTGAGGATAAATTGAATTGGACATCATTTTCTTGAGATAACAATGACGGCGACAAATGCGATAATGTTGAACCACAACAACAAAAATCTCCATCTAGGAAATATTAAAGCTTCTTGAAACACCATTTTCGCGGAAATAAATCACAAGGTATAATCTTTTTTTAGTAGGAGGTTTGAGTTCTATGCAAAGTCATTCTTCGTTTGATGTCTTGTTTAAAGAAGGGTCACTTTGGGTTGACTTTTGCGAATGGGCGTCTCCGTGTGAAGGATCTATTTGTCTTATAGGGTAGTAGTGATGCTAAGTACTTGTATATTTATAGCATTTTTTACAACTTGGTAGAAGCGTGCCTGTAAAAACATATTTATTTAAATCAATATATATTCCTCTATATTATATTCTTGGATTTCGTATTATATGCAATTAAGTAATCTGGTAAAGGTGTTACCTGAAGAATCTATCATAGATATATAGGTGTTTAAGATGACAGTTCTATCTAGATGAACCTAATTGGAAGTTACCTACTATGGCATTTTATGAAAATAATGTTACCTTAACTTGATTCATGTGACAGTTAGTTAAAAAAAACATCTTTTAAAAAGTGTTTACCATGACAGTTTCTAAAAAACCTGTTACCTTAATACGAAAAATTGAGTTTCGATAGTTCTATTTAGAACAGCCATTATTGTAACTGTCAACAATGGCGGGTTGTTGAGGAAGGCACCTTATAGTCGTAATTTTATGATTTCTTGTAGGCATTTAAATAACAGGCTTTGGTTGACAGTGCAATTTTTTCAAAAGCGTCACAAAATGTTTTAATGTGATTTTTAAACATCACCTAATATGTTGTACTAGTGCTTTTAATCTTGTTGAGCTTTCTGTCGAGTATGCCTCATAAAATAGTTTTGTGCATCATAATAATGGATTCAGTTTGTCATCACTTTTTGAATTGTTAGATCTGATGTTTATTTGATTTGTGACACCTACAACCCCCTATTATTTATTACTGGTGGTGCTATAATAGAACATTCTTGATGTTTTATTATTGTTCTGATATTCCTTTTTAGAAGTAGCTGATATGAGCTTCAAATCTAGTAATGGTCCTACTACTTCACATCTAGTAGTAGTTAAATAGCATCTAAGATGCACTTGTCTATTGATTGGGTCATTGATTGATATATATGCTCAATTTTTATTGTTGGACAGATTAGTAGTATCAGATGCCAATGCTGAAACTGGTGCAGCTAAAGAGAAAACTTGGTGCTTCTGTTCTTGACCTTGGTTGTACACTTCAGGTGTTTCTAGTGATAGACTTTGTCAGGCCTGCAACCTATAGTCTTGTACCAAGCAGCTGGAGAAGATGTTTTGTATTGTCTGGGAGCGTACTTGAATAAGATTGAATTGTTTTTTTTGTGTGTGTAGATTTCATAATGAAGCTAGATAGTTTGCAGATTGATATCGTGTCATAATGAATGTATGAATGGTAGAATACGGATAGCTCGCAGATTGAAAAAGAAGAAATTGCAAATTGTGTTTTAGGTTTATTTGTATTTCTATCCTGTAACCTGAAAGGGTAGGTCCCTGATAATGACCAGTATTCCAAGCCTAGAATTGGAAGGCCAGTCCATGAGAAAGACCTGGCTACCCATATTTTTTTAATTGTAATTGAAAAAATTGTCACAAGTTTGACTGTGACCAAAAATGTGATAAAAAGCAACACGTGTCATCATCTTAATGCTGTTACAAATGAGAGTAACAGTTTAAATGTTACAGTAATAGTGACAAAAATAAGACAGGTGTCCATTGAGAAGTTGTTGCAAAATGAAGGCAACACTTATATGTGTTACAGTAATGGTTACAAAAAGTGGCACGTATCCAAAACCAAATAGTTTCCCACCTGACACGTGTCATCAGGGAATTGTTGGAAAGTTGGAATAACAATTAAATCTGTTATAATTACTGTGACAAATGAGCCACATGTCGCTATACTAAAATTAGGTTAACTGTTATTATTATATAACGTAACAGTTTATAAATGTGACTGTAACCAAATTTTGTCACGGTGAAAACTGTTACAAAAAAGATAACAATTAATATCTCAGCGTTTCTCTAACGGCGTATATGTGTTACAAATATTTTTAGTAACAGACTTACCCTGTGACAAAATTAAGGATTTGGTGTAGTGTTTAATGAAAATTTCCCAATTAAGAATTTGCATAATTGCAGTCACAAATCAATGATGGACGTGGTATTTGACACAGTCTCAATTTGTCCCTCTGTTCGTCGTCGGTGTAAAAACCTTACGAACTTTCTTTGATTTGATGTTACATCCACTACACAGTTTCCTTCAAACCCAACGTTTAATCCTTTTTAACAATTATTTTTCTTTCTCTACATATAGTTTGATTAATTTGAAGTTGTATGAAATAGTGGAGCTAAACAAGAAAAGAAAGTAGGTTCTCCGTTGAATTTGTGATAAATGGTTGGGACAATGGCACTCGATAGATTTTCTATAGTCGTGAATGGATTAGAAGTTGTGGATTTGTGTTGATTTCATGTAATGCATGGAAGGAGTTGATTTGTGTTTGGCTCAAATATGCAACCAGTACTTGGCCACAACTATTCGACAGAAGTGCCCAACCAATCTTCCATTCCTTTATGCAACCGTGAGCCATAATTCAATGGGGTTTTCAATGGGTTAGAAATGAATTCAGTGGATAAGAGAGATACGGAAAATTAAAATTATTTTGATATTTAGTTTAATTATTAATAGGAATGAATGGTATGGTTTGTATACTGTTAGTCTTAATTATCGACTGTAAGCAATAATCAGCCAAATACATTAGATACACTGAGTGCATAATGTATATTTTGACATCAAAATAGGTTTTGGCTAAGATGCAACCGAAAGTATAATGTATATGTTTTTGAATTTTTTGTTGTTCCTCTTATTATTATTTTTAATTTTTAATACTTGTTTATGGTTGGTGTTTTAATGGTGAATGTGATAGTAATAGTGGGATATATTGCTGAGATCATTAACTATTGATTTTGGTTGTGTATAATATATTACAGTGATTAGTAGGATAAACCTAGATTTATCCACGAAATACACAAGATGCACCTAAGTGCATGATGCATATTCTTTGTAGGAAATGGGTTTTGCCATGTGCACTGAGTGCATATTGTATATTTATTTTATTATTATAGCAAAAATGATTTGGCGAGTGGCACTTGGGTGCATAATGCATATTGTTATTGAAAATAAATTTTGGTCAGTTGCACTGGGTGCATAATGCATGTGTTTATATGAAATAAATTTTGGCCAAGTGGCACTGGATGCATAATGTATATTTTTGTAGGAAATAAATTGTGTCCAAGTTGCACCAGGTGCATCATGTATCCTCGACCTGGTTTAATTTTTTTTTTTTGAATTTCATATCAACAATGGATCTTATTTTGTAGAGATTTTTGAGCCATTTCCAAAATATAAATTTTATTAAAATCCGACTTATGTT